>OX336365.1:10939599-12386395 GCA_946902895.1 Fragum fragum
CGAATTATCATGAGAAAAGAAAAAGAAACAAATGATCCATATCGATAACAAAAGGTGTTGAGATATTTCATTATTGTATTTACAATGGTGCTAGAGTGATATAAATTTAGAAATTTATCGACAGGCATTTAGAAATTTATCGACAGTCATAATGATATACCGATAATATGCAAACCTGTTTATTATAACGACTTTTCGGTATTGTAAAATGGCGCAAAAATGTATGTACATATAACTATTCCATTTCACAAACGACTATAAATTTTTGCTGAAATATTATTTAAGGGTAGATTAAAGAAAATGTTAGAAGAATTTAAGAGTAAATGCATATTCATGAAGTAACAAATTTGATAAATTCTTGGTATTTCATCTGTTCACAGATGACTCGGTTGAATGAATGGCTATTTTATTTGTCTACTCATGTATGATCTTTTTCAATTATATTCAGCGGTAGTATGTAGCTTTCCAGAAAGCGTAGACTTTTCTACATCTGAGCCTACTTTAGTGACCTACGTGTATTTAGATTGGATAAATTACACATGTGACTTTGGTTATGAGATGACGAGTGGTAACAGTAGCAGGCAATGTGACGAGAATGCAGTATGGACGGGATTTTTACCGAACTGCACAAGTTTGTTTAACGTTTTAATGATACATTATTGTACTTTTTTGGAAAACAATAAATTCAAGATCACCAAATTCATTGTATTCAAAGTTTGAACATAACTAGGGGAATATTTTTTTTCATATTTAGAAGATATGGTCAAAATAATTATCAATTTGGGGACCAGAAGCTGTTAACGAGTTTAGTGTTGAATGACAGTTATCACTAAAGCATGTACAGGTATTATACCTTTTCAAAGACAACGTTCTTATCTTTAATTACAACGGCAATTTTCATTTTATTTATTTCAAATATTTGATGTTTAGGAGCATCTCATGAAAGTTTCCGAATAAAGACAATGATACTGAAATGAAGAATTTCTTTAAGTCGATTTTGTGTATTATTAGGGACGAGGAAAATATGCTTCACGTAAAGATATGAGCATTTTAAATGTTAAACAAAAGAACTGGTGACCTTCGTGACCTTTGGAGGAAATAATTTTAACCTTAAATTACAGTAAAGAAGTGTGTACCACCACCAGTTTTCTCAGAATTCATCTTACACCCCGGCATTATCAGAACATAACTGGAACACGAGTGTTATATTCACTTGTGACATCGGATACGAATATGACACCGGCGATACTATAAGGACATGCCTGGATAATGAAACCTGGTCGGGAGAACAACTCACTTGTAAAAGTTAGTGTGACTTTTTTCTCAATAGAAATACTAACTCTTTTATAATTACAATATGCCAATCAAAGTTCAGTCAAAAGTCATGTTTACTTACATAACTTTTTGAACTGACACAAAGTTGTTTTTTGTTGTTGTTTTACATTCAACAAAAATATTCACTTTGACGTTTGTACATTTACGTAGTTTTTATTAGTCTGACATTAAAACAAATTTTGTGATTTTACACCGAAACAAGTTATATATTCATACAAGAAATCATACAACGAATAAAATTGGACGGAAAGGATTTCACCTGTAAATATTGTTAATTTCATTTTGTAATAGTTTTTTAAGACCTTCTTGAAATCTACTAAATATTTTGTGTGATACATATGTCATTCGGCCAGTAAGCGCACAACAAGGTTCAATTCCGCGCTTAAGGAAAACAGCTGTGGAAAATATTGAACCAGGTGGTGTAACACTTAATTTATTTCGAAGGTTTTCTGCGACTTTTATTCTCATAGACTTTGCCTTGTTGTTTGTATCCCTTTTCAATCTTGATTAGTCAACATTTCGTCGTCTTGTAATGTGTGGATTACTCACATCTTCAGTCAAGAAGTGCCCAAGAATTGACGTACTGTACGCAACCCTAACACCGAATGACACTGGTGGCGCATACGATTATCTTACTGAAATAACTTACGAATGCGTGTTGGGATATAACCATAGTTACGGAGACCTACAGCGTACCTGTCTAGATACCATGAACTGGTCTGGAAACCTGCCTAATTGTTCAAGTAAGATATTCTTGATGGGCGACCAGAATAGCGAATCTGCAGCTCTGATAGGTTGTAGTTACCACATTTTGTTTGACGAGTGAGATTAATGGGTCATCAAGTTATAACCGAGATCATAGAAAATTCTGTAATTGTTGATCATCAAAGGCGCACAGTTGATACTTTTAACAGTATACAAATACATGACAAATTAGCCATTAATTTCTTTTCAGCTAGAAGGGGAGTTAATCGATTATGGAAATTTATTATAACAAATTGGAATATTTATAAAACAGTATTACAGGACAAAATAACATTATTGAACACAAGTTGGCTGTTGTTTTTTTTTTTTTTTTTTTTTTTTTTTGTTACTCTATTAAAGAGAGGATGAACAATTATGAAAACGTTAAAAGATAATTACCGAATTCTGGCGTATATGGGAATACAAGAGTAAGAAAAATGGAATGTGGCAGAAAAATGTCTCATCACTTTAACGAGTTCATTTTACGTGACCGCCGTCATAGCGCAGTAAGTAGCGCATCAGACTCCCGATCTTTAATCATCGGATGTCATGGGTTCGATCCCCCGGCGGCATATATCCTTTCCGACATTTGTTTTTCACCAATGGGTGGATAATCGTAAACCTGAGTGGGATAGCAGCCGGCCGCTAGGAAAGGATGTAATAGTAGTACTGGTGTGAGAATTACCAGGAATCCATTAATACGTGCTCCTGCCGCCGAGATATGACTGAAATAATGTTAAAAGCGGCTTTCAATCAATCATTCATTTTACGCCCAAAAGATAAGAAAGACAAATATTAAATCAAGGAATAAATGTCTACACACTTCTGTAATGTAAAGTTTCTCAAAAGATATTTTTAAACTAGAATTTTGATCTTTCGGAATCAATTTTTTTTATATTTTTGGATCTCCACTAAATGCGTCTAATTGCATTAGTACTAATAGACCTATCACAATCAATATAATTTTCAAAGTTTCATACATCGAAGTCAGGGGATTCTATGGCAATACTTCATGACACACGTCCATCAAAAGAGGACATCTATTTTGTAGTTGTTACATGTGATCCTCCAACAGACATACCACACACGGGTTATCTCCCCTTACAAACACAGTATATCTGGCAGACGGAGATCTACTTCACGTGTGATCCTTTATACCACTTTGTGAGCGGGACTAACTTTACTGCTTGTAATGAGAGTGGACTGTTTCCAGCAATAAATTTCAATTGTTCAGGTATGGCTAGACAAATTGTATCTTAACCTTTAACATGATGAATCCGAAATGTGTGTTTTGGAAGGAGCTATAGACAAAGATCACCCTGCGCACATATGCAGTCTAATCTTGTATTCTAATCTTAATCCTTACATCCTGTTTGTCCCCATCCTGTTTAAGCCAAAGTTGTTTATAAAAATAATTTTGAAAAGAAAAATTGACTCAGATTATACAATCTGGTGCTTTCAGTCCTTTGATACTATTTAATTCTGAGAAAAAATATGAGAAATATTTATTCAGCATGATAAGGGTTAATTAGGGGAAATTTTGAAGTTGTTAGGTCATGGCGATTTTCCATACAAAATATTTCCAGTACGCATTTTTTATTTCTATTTTCCGATTTAAATTACAAAATGTACTCTCCAATTAAATTATGTTTGTTTGAATTATGTGATGGCAGTCCTTTCTTCCATGGAATAAATATGTGAACTAACATGATTCTGTAACAAAACAAAATCACATTTACTTTTTTCACAACCTCAGTTTATAAAGTTTTATAAAAACGATCTGCTTGTAAGATGTTAGTTTAAACACAAGATTTGTAGATGAATTAGCTGACTCTGCAATCAAGAACATGACTGAAATGAGTTGTAAATGGCTATTTCTTTTTTATTTGATCACCAATTTCAATCACCGATTTCAATCCTTGTTTTTAATCTATACCTTTCACCATTCTCTCTGTTGTGTAAATATTTTACCTTCAAGTTATGTCATTTATTATTTACTATATGAGTCTTCTATTTATTTATTCAACTACCTTTTATCATGCCTTTGCAATAAAAAACACAAATTCCATTTCATACCATACTATTTTTTCTTAATTCAGTGATGCACACTTTGATAAAGAACGCTGCCGAACCAACCTATTCCTGGATTAACGAGACTTTTACTTCGGTTGACATCCAGTTTGATTTTGACGGCATGTGTGATGTCATACTATATTCCACACCCTCTTCAATCAATATTTCAAGAGCCATTTCCGGAACGATGCTAACTGTGACGGTTTCAGAAAATATGATGACAGAGTATGGAACATATGTCATCACATTAAGTCCGTTCAGACTCGGGCGAAACTTCGATAATGTTTCTACTAATGTATATTATGGAAGAGAAATAATCGGATTACAGGTGACTTTGCATGAGAATTTCTTTGGGTTTTTTTATCCATATAGTTAAATAATTCAAGTCGATTCCTTCGAAAAACATATCTTAAAGTTTCATTTTATCCGATTTATAGAATCCGAAGGAATTATTGAAAACTTAGTTATTTTTACCATTCATGTCTGTAAAACCCAAATTTTTTTGGAAATTTTCGGTATAACGCTCCTCTTCTAATAGTTCCACGACTGTACATTAGTTGATATAACAATCAATTTAGTAAGTTTTCCAGGAAGCTTTTTCGTATTAAATTGGTAGATAATATGTGCGACAGAGCAGAAGGATGATCAATTAATCTCAATTTATCTCTTGCTGCTTCTTTCTAGATAATTTGTAGCATCGAAGAATAACAAAGATATATGTAAAAAGTGGTTTTATTGATCAAATGACCAATTAACGTGTAAGCATTTGCTTCTTGACGCGTTTAAGCAGTTTCTTTATGGATGAATTATATAACTGATTTGTATAAGAATGGAGTTTGATAATCGGAATTCATTAAAATGTGCATGTCATTTCCAGTAATTCTGACGTAAATTTAGGACACTGACCTGCAAATACATCTCGTCGTTGCGCGAGCAGAAGTCGTAAGTAATAAATTTGTAGTTACGACATTTCACTCGCGATTCGACGATCTGCATTTAGTGCATTTAGACTGTTTGCTTATCTTTAGAGCCCAGCTAGAGTCCAGCCTTTGATCAGACTGATTGAAGTCTTTGTTTCGAGCACATGTGTTACCGTTTGAAATTACACACTCATGCTCCTTTTTGACTGACAGGGGTGGGTCAACAACCCTATTACTACATTAATGGTTGATGGCGAGTATGTCTTTGAGGTCAATGTGACAGATGGAACTACTGTTCAACTAGACTGGGATTTTGAAGGAACAGGCATTGTTACACAAACTGTTCCAGGTCTGTTATCTTCAGCGAACCTGTCTCACACATTCAATAGGTAAATACAGTTTGACTGGTTTTGTGAGCTGATTTAAGGTAAAATGTACCAAAAGTGTGTATTGAATACTTGCGTAGTGCCAAACTATTAATGCTGTCTTGGAAGTACTCTTTCATCAGATATGAAGGATTGATCCATTCTTCACAATTCCGCTTTTTTACCACCTTCACATGATAAATTCAAGAAAACATTGTGGGAAAAGACAAAATAGTTTATCAAAAGCAGTTTCTTCTTTGCCATGACGTTCTCTACCCTTTATTATGTTTTTTTTTCTATTACTGCTACTTTGAATTTTCACAAAGCAACTTTTTCTCAAGTTGGACAAGTCTAAAATTTATATGATTCTCCGAGTAACTAGTATTTCGGTAGAAATATCGTGGTAAAGGGGTTTTCGTAACTAGCAATTTATTCTTTTCCTGAAATGTAACACTTTCTTTTCTGTCTACATACATTACCTAATCTGAATATCATATCATTTTAGAATTCAGACCGTTGTCGACCCACTTCTTTTGCTCAGTCTTGATAAAATCTTGATCAATTTTTCAATTGGTCATCTTTGGTCATGAGGTTAAATTTCGGGGGGAGGGGGACCATGTGGGCATTCTTGAGACAACTATTTTCTCAATAACCTGAAAATTAGAAAATTAATTCAGATAAATCTTAAACAAGTGTGAATATAGGTTTCTTAAGAGTCTCAAACTAGGTCATTAGGTCAAATTTTATGAGAACCTTATGGGAACTGTAGCAGTCTGATACATGTTACCCGTCACGCGAAAAGGGTTGGTAATTCACAGACTAGTACACTAGAATATGGGATCCGTCCAGTAAAAAGGGTTGGTAATTCACAGACTAGTACACTAGAATATGGGATCCGTCAAGTAAAAAGGGTTGGTAATTCACAGACTAGTACACTAGAATATGGGATCCGTCCAGTAAAAAGGGTTGAATAGAGGCAAACTATAACATGTGAGCCGTCATCCAAAAAAGGTTGTCTGTAGTACAACTAGGGTACGTGAAAAGGCGAATAGAGCTAGACTTAAACATGAGATCCCTACACTCAAATCATCGATTAGGACCAAACTTAACATGTGACCCGTCCCGCAAAAAGTTTTGGATAGAGCTAACATGATTATGTTATCTGTCACACAAAATGAGTTCAATAGAGCTATGAGAACCGCGAAAAAGGTTGTTTAGAATCACACCGGTCACATAAAAATGGTTTTATGAAATCAACCTAGAACACGTGACCCGTCTTTCAAAAAGGTTCTATAAGGGCCGAATTAGAACATGTGACCCTTCATGCAAAAAGGGTTAATTAGAAACAACTTGAACACAAAAGACAAAAAATCTGTTTTGAATAAACGTTAACTGTATATTTCGATTAGAATTTTCGGACTGAACAAGTATATCAGGATCAGTTCATGCCATTCTCGCTCATACACGGATTTAAGTGTGCTCATTCTTGATTTTTTGAAATTAAAGCATCGATTGACCTGTGATGGAGAGAACTCTTTTTCAAATATTTGTATAATACTTTTTGAAGAATTCCTCTCAGTGTGACTGTGAAAAAAATATTTTAAAAAATGATAACGAGTACATTATACAGATCATATTGTATTGATAAATCCTCAATTATTCGGTGTCTATTAAATCACTAGTAAGTATAAAATTTAAGAATTGCTAACAAAAGCATTGTTGGTCTTTATTTTGCAGCCCAGGAGAATACAACGTGACTGTAACAGCTTCTAACGCAATCAGTTTTCAATCAGTTGTCATCCCAGTCAGAGCCATTTATGGAATCAACAACATCGATTTCATTGCTACTACAAATACGCCAAACACAACACAAACAATTGACATCCAACTCAAAGTAAAGGCATCCGCATTCTTACCTATGTATGACGTGAATATAACAGTGTACTTCGGAGATGATGTGTCAAATATAACTGACTCTGATTATATTGATACTGACTTGTCTCTTCCACATTTCTATTCGTATAGTCATCTTTATCCTGTTCAAGGAGATTACTACGCCCGAGCAATGGTAGTAAACTCAATCGATACAGATGAATACATTCAAACGATTAGGGTCTGGGATGAACTTGATAATTTAGATTTAGCATTTAAAGGCAGTAATGGAATCTATATAACAAATACAACGGCTGAATTCGAGTTCGTATCTCCGCCGGAATCCGGATTTCTTTACACAATTGATTACGGGGATGGATCTTCTTTAGAAGCAGTTAGCGACACAGAAATATACAAATACCCATATAACTTTACTGGTTTCTACCATGCCTATTTAAACCCAGGTGTGTATTATTTACGTTGGAGAGCGGAAAATGGTCTTTATTCAAGAGATGAAACCAAAGTGATTATCGTTCAAAATCCTATACCGACTCACAGTTATACGTTAGAACCTGTTCGAAAGAAATACCCATGGAGTGTGCTGCAAGTCATGGATGTGTCCTTGAACATCACTTTAAACAATACGGTTGCTCTTCCTACCAACGCCACATGTGATTTTCATGCTAGTGATGGATCTAGTGTTGTTCGAGGTTTAGATTTCGATGGAAGTTTCTTTCAACATCTACATCGTTTCCTCGTTGAAGGGAGTTTTCAACCAGTATTTAACTGTTCAAATCTTGTCAGTGATTATGATTATATATTCAATGTTACTGTCATGAAATACATGGCACGGTTTACAACATTGGTGTTTGCACCTCTTGTACCACTCAATATTTCAGACAGCGTGACCGTACACTTTCATATCGACAACGATGGATTTGACTTATTGCCGTTTTACGTAACCTTAACCTTTGACTTTGGTAACGGAATCGTGTCCTACCCCTATGATAGACCAACGTATAGTCGAACATATTCAGCTCGAGGTAACTACAATATTTCTGTTATGGCAGAGAGTTCGGTAACTAGTACATCTGATACCCAAGTGTACCCACTACGACTGGGTCTCATGTATTTTGATTACAATAGTTCTGTTCAATTCATCAACGATACTCTAGTTACATATAATATGCATGGCGTTCTAGGTAACACTACCTATACAGTGGATTATACCGATGGTTCTGGTCAGAAGAGCTGTGATTCAACAAATATAAGCGGCTGTGCGATTGATCACCTCTGTCCAACATATAGTAACAATACTAACATTGTAACTGCTAATAATGGAACGTTTGTGGAGATTGATGAAGCTCATGTTGTGTGTGATAATCCAATCGTTATTACAATAGACCATCCTGAGTTTCTAGCAATTCCTGATGGTATTGTTGATTTAAAATTAAAAATAACAGAAAACGATTTATACATACCGAATCTTTTCTGCAATTTTACTTTTGGCGACCCCATTAAAAAGGAGACCTATCTGTCTAATCAAAAAGTAACATTTGATGATCCGTTTAATTACACATTTCAGTATATCGCTCTCGGTCGTCATATTATAGACATGTTTTGCTGGAATACGATTAATGAAACATTTATTAGTAGCATGATAACTCTGACCAACAAAGATTTTCTCTTTTTCGGCTCATTTGACCGTCAGTATTCACAGAGGAGCAATCCTTTACCGCTTTCACCCATGCGAGAAGCAGAGTTATTCAGTAGACTCGTCATACTTGCTAACTCCTCCGAGAAGAATGCAGCTAATGACTGGTCGATTGATCCATCATTTTCACTTGGTAAAGGGGCTGATCGATACAGTTTGTTATTCCCCATTGGTCATGTGCGCGAGGGCATCCATAAAATAACTTTGAGGACGTACTTTATAGAAGAGCCTACTAACGTCATTTTTGAGCCAACTTTTGTGAATTTCGTAATCCCGCCGCCTCAAGTTCACATTCTTGGTGGTAGATTGAGACGGATGCCAAGAAGCGCTGTTGTCCTAGATGTTTTAACTCTATCATTTGATCCTGTTTATAATAGCACCTCGCTCATATTTGGAATATGGCGTTGTTTGGCTTATGATGCAACGTCATTCATAGATGCAGAAAACAAGTTCATTTCCAATGCTATGGCCACCGTTTGCGCTTCGACACCATCTTCTGATAATACGACTTTGAGTCTGGATATGACGGCGTTACCACATAAGGAATATTACGTCATAGAGGCTAGGGGTAAAAATGCTGAAGGCGTTCAGACAACTTCTACACAGATAATACAGATTGTAGAGAATTCAGTTCCACTCAATATCAGGTATTTATTACTTGTTGTGATGATGTCAGGGTCCATATTTACCTAATTATACAAGTTCAACATACAGGTCCAATTATATTCTTGACAGTAAAAACCTCTAATAATAAAGTCTGAGCACTCAAATTAAAAGAATAAATTTGAAAAGTAGAATTAAATTTGCTCAAGCGTAGAATTTTACGATATTGTATAGGGTTGTTGTCTTGAATATACCAGAAGAGAAAACGTTGTGATTGTTGTTGTTGCTGTTGTTTTGTTTTTCTAAACGCATAAAAAGGTCTTTCAACAAAGCACCGTTTTGCACCTCTTTTCTACTATACAGGCATCTAAAGAAAATTACCCTATGTGATTATGAAAGTTTCGTGAAATTTGTAAACGACTTGAAAGACAATTTTTATTTAGGCTCTGACCAGTTTCTTGATTTGAATATAGAGAAAGAAGAAATAATTCTGAAAAAAAATCATGAAAATTCTAAGACAAATGAAATTTCGTCGTAAATTAAGGGTTCAAATATATATCTTATAGTTAAAGGCTAGTATTCAATTTTCTTTAAAAATTACTAAATGAGTACTACTGCTGAAAGTTTCAGTCGAATTGGAAAAAGGTAAGTAGTTTTACATATCGAGATGTATCATAAAGTAGATTTGATTGCACAATGACCTCAACAATCTAAAGCGCTAACAATCGACTTTATTTTCCGGAGGACGGTTGACGTCCACCAGTGTTACCCAGTAGGATATTACTAGGATAAAAGAGAAGTGGTGCTCATTTAGGTTCGTTTTATTATTTTTCAAAACCTGTTTCCTCGTTACAACTGTACATCTTTAAAACAGCGTTATACGTGGTTTCTATATAATTTGCAGAAAACGCAAAGATTCCTTTTACATACGAAAACGCCTACCGCTCATCGTAGATGCGGTCGCGGTTTCAATAACTCGCACTCTTTCAATAACGAAGTAAGTAATCTGTTTTCACATTCGGAAGCCATACAGCAGTTCCCATAGGCCCTTTCAGAAGGGCGTCCTGTCCTTTTTTCAGTCGCCCTACTTTTTTCAATCTCCCTGCCAAAACAATAGTACCTAAATTCTACCCATAGCTCAAGTTTGACGTGATTACCGATGCGTAAATTCAACAACTAATTACGACTAGTAGAAATGGAATCCGTAGCTTATATCAGCAACTCAACCATCACGACGCCCGTCAGGTTATCGAAGGAACTGATTCCGATAATCTTTGGATAACAAAGGGACACATTTGATAATTGAAAACAAAATATCAATTACCGATAAAATGCTTGTGTAAAAATGGACTTAACTTTAAGGGGGTTTCGGTGCCTTGTAAAAGAATATTGAATGTACAAAAGTAGCATGTAAATGGATTTAGCAATCGATATGGTATACTATGAGAATGTAAACATATTGCAGCTGATTTCAATATCCTTATTCGGATTAAAAAAAAACAACAGGCTCTTTTGAAAAGCTTTGCTTAACAGAAAACGAAAATGAATTTCAAAATTATTTTGCGTTAGCAACATAAACTATTCCGTGAGAGGATAGCCGATAAATCGGCCAGAATCTTTATCCTCTAATAAAAAAAACACCCTAATCAAATGTTTAGGTCTTAACTAACATGCCCCGAAAAACAAGAACGTGTCACAGTAGTTGTTACTTAATACTCCCGCCGAGGCCCTTGCTTATGACAGAGTGTCTAAGTTCAAGGGGGGATAATTCTTCTGCCATAGGAAGTTGAGAAATGGTAAGAGCGTAATGTAAAACCTAAACGTGTTATTAAGGTACTCATTTAAGTTTATTTCTTTTGAAACAAAAAAGGGAAGTTCGCGGCACAAAATTTCTTGAATGGGATATACGGACGGACGGACAGACACCCAGACGAGTATTTTCCAGTATACCTCAAAGGACATTCATATAAAAAAGTGCAAGAAATATTTTAAAAATAAATATTTACAGGTTTCACACAGAGAATGAACACGCGCGCGTCCGTCTCTACTGACAGAATCGGCGAGGAAACGGCTTCGTAAGGAATCAAAGTGGTGTAAGCACTGTAATCGGTCGTCCCTGAATACTTGAGTAGAGTTTGGCATTCATGAATGCGGTTTTTTTATCTATATGTATCAAACAATAAAATAAATCGGTTTGTTTGGCCGGACCTGAACGTCTTAACTACAGCCGAACAAACACTAATGCTTAATGTAAATGTAAGAGTTCAAATTTCAAATTAGCTCTGAATAGATAAAATAAATATATTTGATTTGGGTATCCATTATTTGAATTAACCGTCAATTCTTTCCCTAGATCAATCGAAACTAGAGATAGGTGCGGTGTAAAAAGAAATCCTGCTTGTTTCATATATAAATCAGCAAATATTGTAACAAATAACTTTCTTTGAAACTTTTTGGATATGTTCAAAACTTATTTGTGTAGGTGACTGTGAAATATAGTAGTAGTTGATCTAGTAAACGAAATCCAGCATTATTCGGATCCATTTCACGACTTTTTATGATCAGGAAGAAGTATATTGACGTAACATTGTGAAAGTAAAAATGTGCTTGTCGCAGTAGTTTCTAAACATTTATACAGCATTTTAACTAGTCTATGCTCGTTTTCTTCTTACAAACTCTTCAAGTTTTGATCGGTCCAAAGATCTTTGTATAGTAATGGGTGCTGGAAATATTTTGACAACTAATCAAAATACAGCATCTTCATATTAAATCCGGCTTATATAACAATGTACAGTTTTTTTATTATACGGAGTTACTAAGGCTTTAACCAAATTATAGACAGCAAAATTTTAGACTGCTCAATATCTAAAGAAGTTGCAGACGACAATTCAAATTGCGCTAAAATTGGAAAATAAGTGCCTTATAGGGCCAGAAGACTTTGTGAGAATTTGATTGTAACAAACAATTTGTCATTTTCCAACATAGTTTTGAAGTATTTCACTAGAGTGTCAAAAAACGTTATTGTGTAAAAATGGATTAATTTGTATTAAAAGAATAGTATACAATAACGGAAATAATTATTCGTGTTTATAAAATTGGCAGGTGGTTTCTGACTGTAGGGAAAACTGACACGCTCTCATTTCACATATTCTTCAATACGTGACTCCTTTGTTTGCATGAAACCCCTTTCTAAATATTTAGTGTCAATCTAGAGGTCCCGGGTTCGATCCCCGACGGCGGCTCTCATCCTTTCCGACTATTTGTCTCCCAACAATGGGTCGATAATCGTAGACCTATTTGGGATAGCAGCTGGAAGCTAGGAAAGGATGTGATGGTGGTACTGGTGTGAGAAATACCAGGAATCCATTGTTAGGTGCTCCAGCCGCCGCGATATAACTGAAAAATTGTTGAAAGCGGCGTAAAACCCCATTCAAACAAACAAACAAACTAAATATTGAGAATTTTCCGCGTGGAGATTGGGGTCAAATGATGCGGTTCATGTGACTCCTCTGGTGCGTAGGAAGGTCGACTACTTATTCAAAACGTAGCGTGTTTGTTTTTTCATACGACGACTGCTGTTTTTCACTTTACTCTACTTTGCTAGTTTTGAATTGAAAAACACAATGAATATTTTGATTTTTAGGCAAATGAATCGAATGCTCTTCCCTATGTAGAATGCACAGAATGCACTGAAAATTATACTTTTACTTATAAAATGGATTAATTGGTTGATTGAATGGGGTTTAATGCCACTTTTAACAGTATAACAGTCATATCACGGCGGCATGAGCACCTAACCATGGAATTCTGGTATTTTAAACACAAATACTACTACTTCATCCCTCCCGAGCCTGCAGCTGCTCATCCCAACTAGGTTTACGATTATCAACCCATTCATGGGAGACAACTGTTGGAAGAGATATTCGCAGCGGCCGGGGTTGACCCATTTAAAGACATGCATGTGGAGACCGATTAAAATCAAGATATACAGTTAAAGTAGAATTATATCCTATAGGAAAAAACATGTCCGTGGGAAATCCTCACTATAGAAATTTTAGTTCTACTGGCCGAAACGATGAAATTTTCTCGTCTGGCATCCGTGCGTCCGGCCAAACGTCCGACCGTTCGTCAAGTCGTCAATGAAAATTTTAAAAAATCTCTAGATTCCAAAGTTTTCGTCGGATTCCCTGAAACTTTCACAGAACGGCTGCGTCATTATAAGGTTCGTTCCTTTCGATAAAGGGTCCGATCCTTCAAGAATCACAGGAAAAGGGGCCTTATAAATATTTATTTAAAAAATCTATTACAAATCCTCGCTGACACTCTAGAGTCCACAATTTTAATCAGATTCTCTTCAAACTTTCGCAGAATGATTGTACCACCATAAGGATCGTTCCTTTCTAAATTTGGTCCAATCTGTCGAATATTACAGTAATGGGTGCCTTTTGAAAATATAATATTAAACAATCCACATTAACGTAATAAAGTCCATAAATTTAACAGGATTCTCTTCAAATTTTAACAGAATAATTGTACTATCATAAGGATCGTTCTTTTCGTAATTTGGTCTGACCCATCAACTAACATAGGAAAAGGTGTCATTAAAATATCCTTGTTAACGCACTAAAACTCACAGCTCTGATCGGATTTTGTTGAACCTTTCATAGAGTGATTGTAAGGTCATAAGGACCATTCCTTTCGAAATTGATTTTGAACTGAAACACAGGAACTGGGGCCTTTTGGAAATTTTATCTAAAAATTCTGCTTAGGAAGTCATCAGTTTTAATCGGGTTCTATTCAAACTTTCACGGATGAAATGTTCTGTAACTACGATCGATGATGTTGACATTAGATGTAAACCGTCATAGTTCTTTTCGAGATAATGTACAATCCGTCAAGTATCATGTAAAAGGGGCCTCATGAAAACTTAACATAAGTATTCTAGTTAACATATTGTAGTCCCCATATTTCGTCGGATTCACTTCAAACTTTTACATAATTATGGTACCATCATTAGGATGGTTCTTTTTGAAAACAGATCTTATCAGTCAAGAATCATGGGAAAAGATACCTTTTTGGGAATTCTGAATAAAGTCTATGGTTTTCATAAAATTATCTTCAAACTTTCACAGAATGATTGTATAATTCAAAGGATTGATTCTCTTTTTTAAATGGCTAAGGTCAATAAAGTAGCACAGGATAATGGGCCTTAAGAAAACTTGATTGAAATATCCTCGTTAAATTAATGAACCACGGTCTTTATCTGATTTTCTTCAAAGATTCATGGAATAATTGTGGCATTGAAAACACAGGAAAGTGACCTTACAGATTATCATTCACAACATTCTCGATTATGCGATGCAGTTCACAAATATTATCAGATTGTCTGTAAACTGTCAAAGGATAGTCAGGAAAGCTTTATAGGCCGGTTTTAGGAAGGGGGGGGGGTATAATGGTTTAACCTGGTCCGTCTTTCTGTCCGTCCTTCAGTCCGTGCATCCGTCCATCTGTAACCAATATTTTCGTCGCACTTTTCTCAACAACTACTAATAGCATCGACTTGAACTTTGGTGTGGAGGTTCATCTATGAGTCCTACATGGCGCTTACCGAATTCAGGTCCATAACTTAACTACTACTTGTTTTACGACTTCGTTTATATTCGGACATTGAATAGTGTAGTGGAAAATTTTTGTCGAACTTTTCTCATCAACTATTCCTAGCATCTACTTGAAACTTGGTGTTTAGATTCATTTATGGGTCCTACATTGTGCTTACCGAATTTAGTTCCGGAACTAACTACTTCTCGTTTTACGACTTTGTTTATCTTCGGACATTGATGGTCTAACGGTATATTTTCGTCACACTTTTCTCAGCAACTATTCCTAGCATCGACTTGACACTAGGTGTTAAGGTTCATCAAGGGGTCCTAAATGAATTTAGGTCCGCAAGTTAGCTACTTCCTGTTTTACGGCTTTGTTTATTGCGACATTAATGGTATAGTGGTATATTTTCGTCAAACTTTTCTCTATTTGAAGCATGGACTTCAAACTTTGTGCGGTGGTTCATCTAGGGGTCCTACAAGGCGCTTACCGAATAAAGTCTGCAAATTAACTACTTCCTGTTTTACGACTTCGTTTATATCCGGACATTGACCTGTGTAGTAGTATGCTTTCGTCGCACTCTTATCAGCAAATATTCATTGCAATTACTTGAATTTTGGTTTTTAGGTTCATATAGGGGCCCTGCATTGTGCTTGCAGAAGTCAGGTCCGAAAGTTAAGTACTTCCTATTTTACGACTTGTTTATGATTGGACATTAATGGCAAAGTTGTGTATATTACCCGCACTGATTTAGGCCACAATTTGTAGCATTGACTTGAAACTAGACGTGGTGCATCAGCTTACAGTCTTACATGGTGCTTACAGAATTTAGGTTGGCAATGTGACTTCTTCATGTTTTACGACCTCGTTTATATTCGGGCATTGATGGTATAGTGGTATATTTTTGTCACACTTTTCTCAAAAACAATCGACTTGAAACTGGGTGTGGATGTTCATCAAGGAGTCCTACATGGTGCTTACAGAGTTTAGTTCCGCAAGTTGACTACACCTTGTTTTTACGACCTCGTTTATCTTCAAACATTGATGATAAAGTGGTATATTCAAAGCCCATTTTTTTGCAACTATTTGTAGCATCGACTTCAAACTTGCTTGGGAGGTTCATCCAGGAGTCCTACTTGGCGATTACAGAATCGAGGTCTTAAACTCAATTACTTCCAATTTTCAGACTTGGTTTATTTTCGGACATTGACTGGTGAAGTGGTATTTGATTCGCACTTTTCTTAGCAACTATTCCTAGCACCGACTAGAAACTCGGTTTTTAGGTTCAAAAAACTTTTACTCTATACTGCGTAACTCTGAAAAGAAAAATGGTGTTACACGATCGGTAACCGTATTTCATCACACTTTTATAAATCAGCGGTTGTCTTTATATTTGACATCTAGGGCCCTGATTGGCCGAGACACTTGCCTCGTCCAATTAGATCTCTTGTTATGACATTTCATAGGACTGGTTTGTGGATATATATATACGCCTAGAATTTCTCGAGGCTATCTATAATAATCCGAGATGCTCATACATCACCACAATAAATAATAACCAATCTGGACACATTTTTCTTGTCATTTCTACAGGTGTTTAATCAACTGCCTATCTAAAGTAGCTGTAACGTCCTATCTCAATCTTATAGTGGATACTGATCACAATTGTCCTGGCACTTTTACATGGACCTTACAAGTTAAAGGTGGATCGACTATTTCTCTATCGGGTGTAACAGACACGGGTAAGTTTGCCTTTATGGTTAATCATCTGAGTGTTTCCTTTTTCTTGATTTTGTTTTTGAATGGTTCGGAATTTCAGACAATTGTATTAATTCGGGTAGAAAAATAATGACCGTAAGTTTAAATTGTGCGTCGGTGAGTCATGACGTTCTTTCAAAGGAATTCGCGAAATTATGTTCGGCTACTCTTAAGAAAAAGATGTGAGTTTGGATAATTCCTTTTGAACTTTTCTGGTGATTAAATTACTTAAAATTCGGTTAGAAAAAATCGGAAGTCGGTGTGCTTTCAAGATATCTTTGGACGAAATGTTTTAATTGCTGATTGCAGAAAGCTAGAGTCCTTAAATTTAGGTCGCTTTCTGACGAAACCTATTTTTGTTACAGGTACCAACAAAAGGTCTCTAAGTATTAGACCAAACACATTAGCACCGGGAACATGGTACATCGTGTCCTTAGTTATGGCGTATGACGGATATTTTTATGGCCCCGCCTACCATGAGTTTTTGACCAATAGTCCTCCGCAAAACGGAACGTGTGACGTGTACCAATTCAACTACGGTGACACAAATCATAATAGCATTTTGTCAACTTCTGGTGAGTTAAAAGTAATTTTGAACTTAGCAATTCGAAATATGCTTGAAAGTATCAAAATTACTATTAATTTGATTTGTGAACACCTAGGCATTTCTAGACGCACATGTAGAAATAAACATGTAGTCTTTAATCAGACTTTCGGGCAAGAGCAATTTAAAGAAGATTAACATTGTTACCTTGTTACAATAATTAACAAAAAATCGGAAAACCACGCAGAAATATTGGTATATTTAAGCTAAATGATATGTAATCAGTGCACGTTGTCCTGTTTCTAAGACACGACGACTTTGTGTATTACCTTTTATTATTTTTTATTATTTTATAGTTCAGAGATAGTGTTAAGGAGCTTCTTATTACAAACTCGAGCAAATAAATTTATTAAAATAATAAATATTATAACAAGCATATTTGACGTAAGGTCAATATTGCTTGAGCGGCCAACTATATGAAGCTACCATTTTCATTCAGTTACCAGGATATTTTTTCAATATAGCATTGCTTTCAACAAGTCTTTACTGGTAACCATTAGAATTGTCTCCAAGGCAAATCCAATAAGTCAAAAAATCTTTAATTATTAGAATTAGACGATCCTTTTCTTGTCCCTCTTTCTTTAGTTGTTTTAAGCAACCGTTTCCATTAATGACCGCTAATTGGTCGTCCTTTGAACGATTGTTTCATAAAATTTATACTGTATACGATTTCAGTGATCTACGAGACAAGGATTATAGAAGATGAGTTTAACATTACATGTTCTGGTTGGCTAGACGAAGGGTTCACAGAAAACACAATGATGGCCGATCAGCCACTATTTTACCAGTTCTACTTTCAATATGGTACCAGAACTGCTGATAGACAAATCCTTTACTTTGACCGTAAGATATAATTTATCCGATGATTGCCTAAATGAGTTATATATTATCATATAAATGAAACAAGAAGTATGCAAATTCTGTTGCTCCTACGAACGCAGAATGATATTAAAGCGACTCATATTAACGAATACTGTCAATAAGAACAAAAGGGAATCACAAGATTAAACTCTTTAGTCTCAAAAAAGACGTCAATCGGCGACAAAAGCTAGTAACTACAGCTTTAAAGAAACCGCTGTACATAAAGTTTAAAATGTTTGACATTTTCTAAATGATTTTGACAAGATCTTCAATACTATTCAAAGACTACTCGTGAGTAGATGTGTCATTTGAAATAAAATTTCAGATAGTCAAGGTCGCAGCTCAGGGCCAAACATTAAATTAAGCATGTGCGGAGCATAGCTCCTATAATTATGGATAGATTTAAAATATCTTTGCACAAATGTTCTCTATTATGAGTACATGTGTTAATTAAAAAAGATCAGTTAGCTTTAAGGTCAAGTAAACAGCTCAATGTCAAACATTAAAATTAGGCATTCTAATGCATAGCTCCTTTAATTATTGATGGATTTCGAAGTATTATCCGACATGAGTAGAGGTACCATTTGAAACAAATTTCCAGATCGTCCCAGATTAAAGGCTATAGCTCGAGGTTAAACGTTAAATTTAAGCATGACTGGCGATTGGTAGGTATATAGCCACCGCTTCGTCTGTCCATATGTATTTTCTCTCCCTTTTTTATACTTTTTGTGACAGGGCTATATTCTTGGAGAATAATCTGTGACGACTCTCCCTATTTGTATTTTTGTTTGTTTATTTTTGTTGCTGCTGTCGTTGTTGTTGTTGTTGCTATTACTGTTGTTACACTTCTGTGCTGTTTATCATTCTATAAGCAAATGTTTTCTTATCAACAACTTAACCGTATGTTACAGCCGGAAGTACTTCCAACCTTGTAACGTTAAGGATCGGGAATCTGGAATCAAATTATAGCGGCAATCTAGTGCTCAGAATAGCTGACGTGGTCGGGGATTACACTGAACTTACATATACCCTTGTGGTACGTATAAATCGTATAAATAAAAAGCTATTCTGAAGGTTCGCTCAATAAAACATACATTACAGCAAATGTAACTGTCATTTCTACCAAAGTAGCATCCTTACGAGAGAAGAGATATCGAGATCAACATTTAGTTAGATGAGTAGAACGTCTGCCATCCTTCGTACAACAATGTGCCAATGTAGAAGACAATTTTGAATAAATGTTAAAATGTTTTAAATTCTAAAAACTTTACATGGATGCAATAATTGTTAGGTCATATTTAAGTTATTTAACCACCCAATTGGCAGACTAAGTGATCGCTTGACATTATTTAAAGAGTCATTAGGTACTAATCGGTTTTAACTGTTCTACAGAATTTAGGACCATTTCCAGTAAATATTCTGTTGGTTGAACCATGAAGAATCGTCTTATTCCATTGAGTATGACAAGGGTTTTAGTTGAGTGATAGTACCATCTCTTATAAAGGTTTCACGCTTTTGGAATTGACATTTTATTTAGAGTTTTCTAAATAGATGGGATCGTTCAAGCTAGTTTGACTGTATACTTTAATAGGTAAAACCACCAGCAGACATCACCTCGGATCAATTTGCTACATTAGATGACAGAAGCCAGTTAGATAAGCTACAACATTTCACAAACTATTATGAAGAAGAGATTATCAAGGCCAATAGGACCTGGGATTATAGGACATTGAGTAGAAAAATACAAGATGTCACCTCCGTGTATAATCAACTGGTACTGTAGTCAATACTTTACTAATTTGATTTTGCAACCCTAAAACATGCTGCTTTTGATTGTTTAAACTTTGTTGAAGAAATGTTTCGGGTTTCGTTGCCATTCTCTTTCGACAAGAATTTTTATTGCCAATCATTTGGAAATACTGAAAAATCCCGAAGAAAACTTGTTGAATTTTCTTTTCTATTCACAAGAGCTGTTGGTTTTTTTCCTGTTTTCTATATGTATGTTTATAGACCCAGACCCGTTTTGATATTGGATGAGCATAGTAACGCTCTGTGTTCTAAATTTTGTGGCTGTGAGTTTTTCTCAATCAAACAAGTTAACACACATTACACAAATGAAAATATAAGGAAATTACTTCTCTAATTAAATTGTGGTTGTTTATTCATGAAATAAAAACATATTACATACCCTAACTAATACAAACTGTGAAAACACCAGTTTTTATGGTTCACCTATAAGAAACAAGATGAATTCTATTTTGTAAGAGTGTCTGTTACTAAACGACAATACTAGCGATTTTATGACTCTTGGGGAGTGTGGCAGACTACAAATGAGTACTGTTTCGCATGGAAAATTATCGCTATCCTAAACAATCTTACTTAATGTTAAAAAGACAGGTAGATAAGCATGGGCAACTTCAATAAAACATTTGCTTTACTTTGACGGATTCGGTTATGTTTAGATCAGCGATGATGTCGGAGATGATGAAAATTTCCTAAAAGTTTTTAAAAACGTATTTTAGACTATAATATTCAAAAATGGTTTTTAAATTTTGGAAACAGTTCAAAAGCATGGGTATATTAAATCCAGAAAAATACATCAATTTCCATATTTCATATTCATACAAAAAATATTATCCAATTTTAGATGTTCAAAACACGAACTAATGATCGAAAAGGGACGACACCTTGGAATTGACCGATAATTTCGCTATTCCCTATTATGTCAAGGGAAAAATATTTTAATAATTGAAGATGAATATCAACTGTTCTTTATCTGTTCGGCTTATGAAATATTTGCGATTAATTTTTTTAATGAAGGTTGGTTAAAACAAGGGAATAGACATAATTCTTACATGATTATGGAAATCAAAGATCAGCCCACAGCCAAAATTGTTTCAAAATATTTACTAGAAGCGTTTGAAATAAGAGAATGAAAGACTAGCCTTCAACTGTAGGCAATTTCTTTGACTTCAACTGTCTTGAAGGTCAAAATGATATAATTAGACGATCAGTTTAACTATTGATGTAGCACAGAATACTTTACACTTCGTTTCAATAAGGATTTGGTGTCTAACGTTAATATCCATTCAGCAACACAATATTGATCTTCTGTAGTTAGAAGGACAGTGCGTTGTCGCGGAAAAAACACGTATTCTTTGCATTCGAATTATTGAATTCTAAATCTGTAACCCACATCACCCCCAACAGATTACTTGCATTGAGATAACCTTTCATGATAAATTTGACGAATACAAAATAACCAATTGAATTAAATATGAACTACAATTACATTTATTATAACAAATTCCAATATTGTTGAGACTCAAGGAGCTGTATCGTTGAGACGGTTCTCTTGGGTTCCAACAGGGTGGGGAATAAGTTTTAAAAACCAACGCTTAGAGATTATGACCCTTTTTATTTTTATATATAGATGTAGCTCAATAATGGTCGCAATAATGATGTATAAGGGCCGGAGGCCTATATACAACAATAAACTATTGTATTGTATTGTATCATATCATACCTTGATTTGCGAATTATATCTACGTTTTTGTTCACAAGAAGGCAAGTGGCCCTTACGGTCACCTAAGATTAGACTTTTACTTCAAGGCCTAAAACTAACTTGGTCTGGAGAACGCCTAAGGGACATTTCTGCCAAATTTGTTTGAAAAAGGCTATATCCTTTGGAAGAGTTGACTTCTTCATTCTATACATAAGCACCATCACCCCCGTGCTCTGAACTTCAGCAATTTTGAAAGAGGCCAATGTACTGATGCTTCATGCAAATTAAGTTCTGTGCCCAGAATACAAAAAATCATTTACGTCTTTATTTTCGGATATTGTCTGGAATAGTTTTTGTTTGTTTGTTTGTTTTTTGTTTGTTTGTTTCTAGATATTGTCAAACCAACTATTGTTACCATTGACTTTAAACTTTGACAAGGAGTCCTACATAGGGTTATTCAAATTTTAGATCTGCATGTTAACTACTTCCTGTTTTCTGACTTCGTTTGTTTTCGTGCAATAGCTGAATTTTGGGGTTTGCCTGGTGTAGTGTTGTTGTTGTTGTTTCGTTGGTTGATGTGGAGGTGCAGCTAGGTGTACTTAATATGTTCAATTGAGGGAGAATTAGTAGTTATAGTAGTGCAAGCGGGTATACTCAGTGAGTTTTGACTCACAGATTTCTTTGGATTTTTGGGGTGTTTTTCAACTTAAGGTAGACCGATATAATTGAACACTTGTTGCCATATTAATGCAATTTTCGGAGATTTTTTTTCTGAAAATTTCTGTTTTAGAAATGTTGATTAATGTGTAAAATCTACTGAAATGATATTCAAACATCTGAAAGAAGACGGAGAAAAGAAAAAAATCCTTACAACACATTGAAATGATAAAAGTCCTGGGAAACACGATCTTAAAACTTGCATTTTACATACAATGAAACCTTATTCTAGTTTCTAGAGCGAAGAAAAGTGTGAATCTGCATTGAATAAAGTCAATATGATATATTAGTTCGACAACAGAAAAGTTAAAACTATAAAATATACTCTATGTATCCAGGATCCCCCCCCCCCTTTTCGTGTATTTATCTACAATCTGCACTCCTAAGTGTAAGCATGCAACATTTTATTGGTTTGATTGATGATTTCTTACGAAAAGAGAAAGTATCAATATATTCTATCCTAAATTACAAGTACTAAATTGCGTTTTTATACTCGGTATTTCATCTTTAATTGCTGATAATCAAGGCACGTAGGCAGCGGTTTAATTTTGGGAGGGGGGAGTTGGACACATGGACTTATTTAATTAGAGGATGTTTCAGAACGTTAGGTTTAATCCCAATCGGTCCCGTCAGCCATACATAACCCTATTTATCAACATCCGTTATAAAACTTCAAGTCTTAGTCAAATAAGGTAGAGGTCAGAATATTTATGAGCAGCTATTTCTCTTTTTCCGATTAGGGTTTCCGTTTCCAGGCATAATAATTCGAAAGCGAACAATAAATTTTTATAAGCAATTATTTTCATTATTCTATTTAATGATAAATATGCCCCCCACACTTTCGAAGAAAAGAGGGTATTTTGCTTTGCACTTGTCGGTCGATCGGTAGGTCCGTTAGTCGGTCGATCGGTGTGGCGATGTGGTGTGTCCGTAGACCATTTTTGTTCGGAGTATAACTCAAACATTCACAGGTAGATAGATCTCACGAAGGAAAAGCGCAATGCAAAATTATCAATATTCAGCACTTTATGCTTTTCGAGTTATTTCCCCTTGTAAATTTTCGAGCTTCATTTTCGTGCGGAACATAACTCGTAAAGTATGCAAGCTAGAATCATGAAAAGAATACCATATATCTTACGAGTTACTGCCTTTTATTAATTTTCGAACTTGATTTTTGTACGGAGCATGAATTATGAGTAGGTAGGCTAAAAATCATGAAACTTCACAGTTGGATACAGTTCGCGAAGAAGGAATCGAGTTCACACGATTCATAACTCTGCTTTGCGTTGTTTCCCTTTGTAAATTTCAAGCTTGGTTTGCTTAAAGAGCATGCAAGCATGAAACAAAATAGTTCATTAAAGAGAAGTTAAGTGCACAAGAACCATAACTCAGTAATTCGCCTATCATTTTGAAACTAAGACATCATGGATGGATGAATATAATTAAAAAAGTTCAACCACAAGAAAATAAGCTATGAGAAGTATGTTTGAGGAGTTATTGGCCTTTCTCTTATTACTTAATTTATATTTGGAGTATAGTTTAAAAATATGTAAGGTAGAATCATGAATCTTCACGATTGGATAGATATCTTCAAGGAGAATTGCTGTATAAATTAACCATAAAAGTGCACGTTAAATCTCTTGTGTTTTTACCCATCGTTCATTTTTTAACATATTCTTTCAAAGCATAACTCAAAAGTATTTGTTTTAGAATCGTAAAACTTTATGATGGGATAGTTCACATTCTCCTGGAACTACAAGTACAAAAACTTTTAACTTCTACATCATCATAAATAGGTTATGTGTGTGGATGGGTGTGGGTGGGGGTGTGTGGGTGTGTGTGGGGGGGGGGGGGGGGTAAGTGGGTGGGGGGTGGTTGGGTGTGTGCGCGTGGGTGTGTTTTTGTTGTTGCTTTGTTTTTGTTTTGTTTTTGTTGTTGTTGGTTGGTTGGTTTGGTTTGTTCGTTTTTTCCCAATTGTATGTCTTCATAATTCGAACTTCATATAGATAGTCCAACTGTGCTGCCAGTGGTCATTTGGATTGTATACTAGTGGTATTAATTACAGGTCAATTACCCTAACCCAAATTCAAGTGATGATACGAACTTTAACAAGTTCACTCCATCAGGACCATAAAGATCTGCAAAAATTCGGGAAGCACTTCTTAGAACTATTTTGTTGGACTCCGTGCATCGTCCTATTCGTGTTAATTTGTCATTACATGTATTTTCATATCTATTTCTTTTTATCATTTTTTACATTACAGGAGTTGAACTCTACTGTGACAATAGTGCTCACACCGGAAGATTTGCTAACTCTTGGTAACCAGAGAAATGAAAAGGGTGAAATTCTGAGCTGGAATGAGTACTGGAACCTCATCGTAGATGTACAAGAATCGGAGGCGACTAACTACCTGGTCGAGGTAGAGTGTGACATCTTGTCTAACCGAATTATAAAACGATAACTTGTAAAATTCGGATCAATCTAAACAACGACGTTCTTTACGATGAAGACTATCTTACAAAGACATTGATATAGATTTACTGTGTCTTATGATTCTAAAGGATCGTTTACCTTTTAGCTTAGTTGTTGAATTTGGAATTCTCTTCCGCTTTCGTTAAGTTTTGATTAATTAGTACCTTGAAGAATGTACATAGATAAAGTTTGTATTTTTTTTTTTTTTTTTTAGTTTGGAGAAAGACTCACATCATCCTTACACTACACTGTGAACACTTGGCCAGAAAACAAGAGATTACCTCTGGTATCCATACAGACCATTAGTAAAGGCTTATCAGCCACACTCGAACGTACAGAATATGCTAATATCACTGCTGCTGTGAGTGAAAATTTTAAAGGTTTAAATTTATTAGGTCACCTGACCGAATGGTCATGGTGACCTATTGCAATCATCGTTTGTCCGTCGTCGTGCGTCGTCCGTCGTCCGTCGTCCGTTAACTTTTAAACATTTTCATCTTCTTCTCAAGAACTACTGGGCGGATTTCGACCAAACTTGGTAGAAAGCATCATTGGGGGATGCCAATTCAAGTTTGTGAAAATATTGGTTCTGGGGGTCATAGGGGCCCCAATCGGGGGCAAAAAGGGGTAATTTTTGGTTCTTCTTTAAAAATCTTTTTCTAATAAACCATTAATGCCAGAGCTTAAATATTTTGTGTGCATGACAACTAGGACAGGTATATTATAAATTGTGAAAATCATGCCCCTTGGGTCATGTATGGGGCCACACCTAGAGGTCAAAGTTCATCATGTTGAAAAAGTCACATTTTCATCTTCTTCTGATGAAGTATAAAAGCAAATTTCAAACAAACTTGGTGAAAAGCATCATTTGGTAATGGTTATTCGGATTTGTGAAAATTAAAAGGCTGGGGGGTCAGGGGGCCCTAAAATGGGGACCAAAAGGGGGTAATTTTTGGTAATTTTTAAATATTTTATCTTCTTCTCAAGAACTACAGGGGGGATTTCAACCAAACTTGGTAGAAAGCATCATTGGGGGATGCCAATTCCAGTTGGTGATAATAGGGGTTCTGGGGGTCATAGGGGCCCAAATCGGGGGCAAAAAGGGAATATTTTTGGTACTTCTTTAAAAATCTTTTTCTAAAAAACGTTAATACTAGAGCTCAAATATTCTGTGTGCATGACAACCAGGACAGGTATATTATAAATTGTGAAATTCATATCCCTGGGTTCATGTATGGGGCCACACCCAGAGGTCAAAGTTCATCATGTTCAAAAATTCACATTTTCATCTTCTTCTGATGAAGTACTCAGCCAATTTCAAACTAACTTGGTGAAAGCATCATTGGGTACTGATTATACAGATTTGTGAAATTAAAAGGCTTGGGGGGTCAGGGGGCCCTAAAATGGGGACCAAAAGGGGGTAATTTTTGGTAATTTTTAAATATTTCATCTTCTTCTCAAGAACTACAGGGGGGATTTCAACCAAACTTGGTAGAAAGCATCATTGGGGGATGCCAATTCCAGTTTGTGAAAATAGGGGTTCTGGGGGTCATAGGGGCCCCAATCGGGGGCAAAAAGGAGTAATTTTTGGTACTTCTTTAAAAATCTTTTTCTAATAAACCGTTAATACCAGAGCTTAAATATTCTGTGTGCATGACAACTAGGACAGGTATATTATAAATTGTGAAATTCATGTCCCCGGGTTCATGTATCAGGCCACACCCAGAGGTCAAAGTTCATCATGTTCAAAAATTCACATTTTCATCTTCTTCTGATGAAGTAATCAGCCAATTTCAAACTAACTTGGTGAAAAGCATCATTGGGTACTGATTATACAGATTTGTGAAAATTAAAAGGCTGGAGGTCAGGGGGGCCTAAAATGGGGACCAAAAGGGGGTCATTTTTGGTAACTTTTAAACATTTTCATCTTCTTCTCAAGAACTACTGAGGGGATTTCAAGCAAACTTGGTCGGAAGCATCATTGGGGGATGCCAATTCCAGTTTGTGAAAAGAGGTTGGGGGGCTTGGGGTAAAAGGGGCCCCAGTCGGGGGCAGAAAGGGGTAAATTTTTGTACTTCTTAAAAAATCTTTTTCTAATAAACCCTAAATGCAAGAGCCTAAATATTTTATGTGCATGACTGGTAGGACAGGTATACTAAAGTTTGTGAAATTTATGTACCTGAGGTCATGTATCAGGCTACGCCCAGGGTTCAAAGTTCATCATGTTAAGAAATTCATATTTTTAGGTCACCACTGAATGGTCATGGTGACCTATTGCAATCATCGTCCGTTAACTTTTAAACATTTTTTCTCAAGAACCGCTGGGCAGCTTGTATTTGGTATGTGGCATCATCTGGTAGATTTCTATCAAGATTGTATATATTATAACCCCAGTGTCAAAATAAGCCCATTCCCAGACGTCGGAAGTTTCACAAAGGGCTTATATAGTGAAATTTGTAAAAATCTTCTTCAGGAGGGCCTAAAACGTTGTTATTTGGTATACAGTATCATCTGGTAAACCTCTATCAATTTTGTAAAAAATATTGCCTCAGGATTAAAATTAGCCCATTCCCGGATGTCACAAATTTAACATAGGCTTATATAGTGAAATCTGTAAAAATCGTCTTCTCCCAAACAAGAGGGCCTAGACTTACTTTGATATTTGGTATACAGCATCGTCTTGTGGACCTCTATCAAGATTGTACGAATTATTGCCCTTGGGTCATAATTAGCCCATTCCTGGACGTCATGAATTTTACATATGGCTTATATAACGAAATTTAGAACTCTTCTTCTCCAAAACTAAAAGGCTTAGAGCTTTGATATTTAGTATGTAGCATGATGGACTTTTATTTGTTTTTGTGCTCTTTGGACTCAGGTGACCGATAAGGCCCTATGGGCCTCTTGTTTTCTTAAGCAATATTATGATGGAATGTACTCTGATACATGTATTTCATTTTAATTTGTTTTTTCTTAGTATTAAAAAATCTATATCCTTCAATGCAATTAAAAATACATTTTGCTATAACATGGGTCATTCATATTGCGTTCGATTAAACTACTTTTTTGTAACCGCAGTTTTTTCATGTAACGAAGTTTGCAGTACCGTACATTATGTTCATGGTTAACTGCATTTTACAATTACAAAACTAGTATCACTTTCTGTCTCGTCGCATGGATTTCTGCGAATAAAGTACGTGTTATACTTTTATTTGTTTATGAAACCTTTCAAAAGTAAGGGGGAAAAGTTTGCAATCGAAAATGAACAATGATAAAATAAATAAATACAAAGTTTACAATAATTATTGAACTAATTTGTTTCACAGATCCACGCTTCGTATAGCTCCGAAATAATGGCAGAAAACCTAGTAAGTCATACATTAGACAGAGTTTTTCCACCAACGGGACAGCTCATATCTGCCATGTCAGGTAACATATACTTTAACTTCATTAAGATAATATCTTTGGTTAAGGTTCGTCGAAAGATTTTGTTCATTATTTAAATGCTTGAACATCGCCTATCCCGCTATCGTGTCATAACATCTAGGACGAGTGTTCGGGCAGAACGGTGTAAAGTATTGCGAAAAACCGTTGTCACAAACAGATAAGGTAGATTGGCATAAACCAAAGATTAAGAATTTTTATTTGGGTGTCCCCAGAAATATAATGTTTAGCTAACGATTTGATATATTAATTGTTTATTAAGTAAGCTCAAATAATACAGTTTTATTTTTCAAACTTGACTTTCTCTTTAAAGGTAGTACTTAGGTATAGAATGCTCACCTTAATTATATATTTACTGCTTATCAGAACAATTTGCGCATAGAAGTATTTTTCTCAATTTTCAGAACTGTTTGACTTGAACATGTACATTCTAAAGTTACTGCAAACTGTATTAACCCCCAACCTTCCTGAAGACCCAACAGTTGACGAAATGCGGAGTTATCTAGAATACATCAAGACGTTTGAAGGGACAGGCAGCAGTGTCAACAAATCACAATTAAGCTTACAGGAACAAACCTTCCTAGCACAGAAACAACTTCAGAAATACTACTTACAGAAGTATATCAAGTCAGAAGCGGTAGGTTTCAAGCTTAGATGTACGCTAAATACAATAGATTCTAATAATATCAATTCTTCTAAAATATGGAGGTTAAAATTGATCGTAGCATTGGAAAAAATTCAGTTTTGTGGAAAAGATCAAAAATGACATAATACAATAGTATTTATATGATCTAATACCACTCTATGTTGATTGTTATTATAGTCAATATATCTTTTAACCTGCACTCCGATTTCTTTCAAAATTTAAACTGTTATTACTACACCATATTGGTAGGAAATAAGTTTAAAGGTTTAGAATAAATTGTCTTACCCATTTCTATCGTTTCAGCATCATTAAGAATAAATCAGTTGACACGTTCATTAATTCAACTGGAGCAGCATATTTTCTATTTGTTGTTGTTTTGTTTTGTTTATTTTTATTAATTTTGTTTTTAGAAAAATAAATTGTAGGTCTAAGTTTGTGTTTTCAGTCTAAAACTTGCCTTCCGATCGTGACCAAATCTTATGACCACCTCGGCGATGTCCTCAAAAGTATGTCTACGCTAGGTCGACCAGAGTTCATTCTAGAAAACGATTTTACCTACCTATCTACGGAGAAGGTTCGATTTTACGAGCTACGAAACTCTGAAATATCTCGACCACGTACAATCATGCAGGTGGGATCTCTGAATGAATATACCCCAGCACAGTGTAACGCCAGTGAAATAACTGTCATGGTAAGTCATGATAAACCGAATTTAATTTTCCAGCCAATTAGCTCAGCCCATGAATGAGGCTAATCAAATTAAGTAGTGGCTCACTGTAGTTCAAGGTTGGAGTATTGTAATATAAAACTGGCAATCATGAAAATTCAAAGGGAAAAAGGAGCTTAAATCACGTACAAAAATAAAAGGTGTGGCACTGTGTTTTACGATATTGTTTCAAATAGAAACCATATACCTTAGATGAACTGTTAACAGTCATTTTGAGTATAAAACGTGTTCAATTCATTATATGTCATTTCAGACCAAGATATTTAAGAAGAATCCTTATTTCTGGGGAGACTTTGCTGATAGAATAACATCATATGTGTCCACATTTAAACTAGAAGGTGCAACACAAACAGATCCCACCATTACATTTAGAATACAAAACCAAAATACGCCTTCTTGCACGTAAGTTTTTTCAGCCAGTTTATTAAAATATTTAATACTTCAGTTTTAGATCGACATGATATACATTCAGAAACAACAAAAGCTTTAGTTTCACGAATGGCAAAAACTAAAGAATAGTGCTTTCTTGCAGTGTTCACGAAATGATATATCGATCGCACCACATTTTCTTTTTCTTCAAATCAAGTAATTGAAACAATTTTCAGTACGATCGAAATTCTAACTCATTTCGAACGTGCATGACGTCTTAATTTGATAGGAGTGATGCCCAGACTTTGTCCAGCACAGCTTAGGTACACCAGGATCAAATAAACGAACGTTTAGGAAATCTAAAAAAAAGTGAACTTATCATATCATATTTCACCAGTTAGTAACAGTTGGTAACAGAATTACAAGAATAAAGTTACGTAGGCTGCTTTTTAAATGATAACCAAAAGCAATATGTGCTGTAGACCCGGGTAGTGTGAAAGTTATTTATTGTTAAAGGTATTGTTTAGGATGCAGTTCATAGTTTCATGCAGTTTTAATTGCAGCAAACACAGAGAACTCAACCATCCAACCTGAATCTGTTCAATCTTGAATAATAGAAAAAACATAATACAGCTTTCATTTGAACCAAAATTTTTCAGCCTTGGCTAGAAATTCCGCAAACAAATTCTAAGATACGTGGCTTTCAAAGAAGTGTCATACTGAACAACAATGTCATATCAGGTCGAGCTATTTCAACTATATTGCGCAAAACCTTTTCAGGGAACTTTGCATAGCATGCCATGTTAATAGAGATTAAACCTTACATAGGAAAAGACTACCTTATAACAGAAACACCATTTCTATTCCGATTTTGGCTGTTCTTTCCCCACCAAAAAATACGCCAAGTGTAACACATATCTCTTACGAAAAATTTATTCGAGTTTTTGGACTAGATCATTTCAAGAAAGAGAAAAGTCAAAGTGACCTTCATATCTGTAACAGCCCCATTTGTCTCTTAACTTTAGGTCTATGTAACCAGAAACATTTCTTACCCTAATACTACGTATGCTTTTTCGATTATTTCATTTTTGAAACCATGGCCAATTCGAATAATGAAAGACTATGACTGTATTCTGCACCCGTATGCCGAAATGCCTTTTAATATTCCAGAGATGTAACCCCGACCTATGATGAAAATGACGAAAATAAGATGATATACATACTACTTAACAGGAGATATCAAGACGATGACTTATTGCTTTTTATAAGACCTGAAGCTAGTGAGCTGGTAAGTTAAGAAGAGAGGCTAGTTGGTAACTTTGAATAAAAATGTTGTGCTTACACTTCTGATAAAATCAGAACTACAACATTTTACAGTTGTTGACAGTTCTACGATATTATGTTTGCTGAAAGATAAAAGCCTTCTATCCGACAGGATTAGGTGACAAAATGAGTTCAGTGATATATAAATGATAATCTAATACAACGATGAATACCCAAATGATGCCTCATGACATAGAGAATAGTCTAACTTAAGTTTCGTCAAGAATGGTGGATTATGATTATACTGAGACCTCAGTTATAAAAAGAAAAGAGTAATTTTCTTTGTTCTCATAGAGGTATTCAAATAGGTACCTTTTTAATGAACCAGCTTCAGGTTTTCATATATAGCGTGATTGGATGTTTTATTTTAGTGACTCATTGAAAAAAAAAAGGAAATTCATATCTTACTTGACTTTGCAAAAAAATCTATATTTAAGACTGAATGAACTTCTATTTCTCCAATGCAAATCAATTGCATTATATGAAAGATGGACATGGCGTCGAAAATTACATGCCGTCATCATCGGCGTTCCTCCTAAATAATTGGCGTTCGTAAGAGCAAAATGAACGATAGTACAGTACAATCGTTTTTATTTTCCAATCTTTATAGATCATCTCTATTTTAGACATATGAAGTTTACTTCAACGAAGGTGAAAAACCGGACCTGGAAGAAGAAAAATTCATATATAGAACCCAGATACATACAAACATGTGGACGATCGAGGATGGGTATAAACTACTTATTACTTCACAAGAGTTCTCCGCCACTGGTCAGATCTGGATAGCTCTGAGACCTATATTAGGTAAATCATCTACTAAGAATATCAAACTTATTCATGATTAAACTCGATACTGTCCCGCCCTACGACATACATGGGGTACACTAGTTTCACGACTGTCTCTTCGTCCGTAAGTATACCTTTTTATTTGCTTTGTTTTAGCTAAAAAGCATCATTAAACAATTCTTGTCTATGACTCAAGGATGTGTCCTATTCTCCCCATGATCCTTTTGACTCAGTTTGTCCTTTGATAGCACTTCTATTGTAACAACCCCGGCGGCGGCAAATATTCCTACCGACATTTGTCTCTCAATGGGTGGATAATCGTAAACCTTAGTGGGATAGCAGCTGGAAGCTAGGAAAGGATGTAGTGGTAATACTGGTGTAAGAATTACCAGGAATCCATTGTTAGTTGCTCCTGCCGCCGCGATTTGACTGTTAAAATACTGTTAAAATCGGCGTTAAACGGCATTCAATCAATAAATCAATTTGCTGTAACAAAGCTCTGTAAAGGTTCTAGTTACAACAGTTCAACCAAATTTTCTAATGTATATATATATCCGTTATTTTTCATATCAGAATATAAGTGATAAGTATTACGGGATCGTTATCTGACAGAAGTCGAGGCTTGCGAATTCGAGTCCCGGTCAAGCCACTGGTCACGTAGGTATGTCCTTGGACGATTCAATTAAAGCCACAATCTTGTATTGGTGATACAAAGTACATGAATAATTGAACTACTGAAATATTTGTCGAAAATTGCTCATAATACACAATGATGGCATAAAACACAATTCGTTCAATCGATTTACATAGTAGAATTCGCAAATTGATCGTTAGGCTTCATGTCAACCTGTTTATAACCTATGTAGGTAGTTCGCAAGACGAATCAGCGTTAGAACAGAAGTTCTGTGCCAGAGTCACAAGTGTTAACTGTGTGTCGTGGAGAGAAGGTGTCAACGGAGAATACAGCTGGGATAGATTCATGTGCGGGGTAATGAAAACTTAATGCTTTTTCGTAGTTATAGTTAGGATCATGTTGTTATAAGCTTGTTCTCTTGTATTCTTCTGTCTGTTAAAGACTATCTGGTTACTACGACTCTTGTATTTTGCTGTTTTCTTCAAAACTATTTAAGTTACAATATTTCACAAATATTACACAGCATTGTGCCAACATTCTTTATTTCACATCTAAATAATCGTTCCTTTTTGGCCAGAACATGTATATTTCTAGTTATGATATGTGTATTACAGCAAAAGTGTCTTAGTTATCACATACGAGAATCAGTCAGCACTGATCGGCTCTCTGACTGAAGTAAACAGTTACTTGTACTCGGGGGGGTGTTGTTTTTGTTTGTTTGTTTTTCTTTTCTACTTCATAAGTTTTTTACACATTTTATGTTTCGTTATTGTCACAATTTGTGTAATAACCCGGACGTAGTTAGAGGGATATGATGAGTGGTGGAAATAGAGACGTCCTTTAATGTGATTGTATTCAGGTCAGGTATATTGCTACTTTACCAAAATTCTAAATGAATTGTCAGTTGTCTTTTTTATTTTTTGGGGGTGAGGGAAGGGGGTAACCAATTTACTCTATCCAGACTTACACGTTGTTGTTTTTGTTTGCATTTTGAAAAAAAATATTCTAAGGAAAATGTGTCATGGCTCTTTTTTTAATAGTTTAGTTAAAGCCCCACAAGTACTTTGTCGCTAACACAATATTTTGAAAAATGCAAGGTTCAAAACTTAATCTAATTTATAAAAAAAATATATGTATATATTTGAATCGTGAGAAGCTGAAAGTTTCGGAAAGACCAATTGTCGTCATACGAGATTTCTGTAATTGAAGCCAAAACTGGATTACGACCCTCACTTCCTATACCATAGACACGTTCACTTTTTACTAAATTTTTAGAAAATGTTTCTCTTTATTAAGGGTTTTGATTCAAAGTGAACGACAACTTTGTCAGTCTTTGATTTAATGTGTGATCAACGTTATTTCTAATTAATACCGAAGCGCACATATAAAACAGATCACCAGTTGTAATAAAAAGAACATTTTGTTATGTAATTATGTTTTTATTTCTAGAGCCAAACTTTAGAGTTTGACCTACTATAGTTGCCAGGCCTAACTTTCGGTATTGCTTGCGCAACACCCGGATAAGAACTAAAGTAGTTCGTTAAATATTTCGGATTATATCAAACTACCACAGCTTTATTTGATTACTGTAATTATAACTAAGTTAAATTCTATCTCTAATTCACTAGATGGGTCTCTTTTACGAGCAAAAAGCATCATAAATGGTTTAAAGTAGTGATATCTTTCTTTACAGTAGGATAGGTAAAGTAGTCAGAAAATAGTCCATTCCTTCACAATTCACTTCGATTCACTTACTTTTACACGCGAATTCCAACGAGATGAGAGGAAATAACGGGTTCATCTTGATGATAAATGATATCATTAATGATAAATCTTTGTGCTAGAACGAGTGATATTTAAAGGCATTTATTACCCATAACTTTAGGGCATGGCTATTTGCCATCAAAGAAAATCCGACGAATGTTGTTCATCAAACCGACTCACTGAAAGCCTTCGTGAATTTTGTGTTACTTTTGGAGAAAGCTTATGTTCAGCGCCGAAAATGACGTCATATTGGAGGTGTTTTGATAATTACAGAAAATTCAATTAACTACGTACTGATTAAAAGGCATTTCAGTCCTACATTATTAGGAGATTGTCTTTTAAATGAATAATTAACTGTGAAATTGCAAAGTTCAAGTTTAAATATATTTTGGTCTTTTTTTGTAAATTCCTGTTCATAACTCGTTGGATATGAGTTTATGTCCACAAATCCATGACAATACTCGCATCCAAAGCCAAAGGATCTTTCGGGTCACTCTAAAATACCTAAAGCCGCCGTCATAGCGCAGTTGGTAGCGCGTCGGACTGTCAATCTAGAGGTCCCGGGTTCGATCCCCGACGGCGGCACTCATCCTTTCCGACTATTTGTCTTTAACCAATGGGTCGATAATCATAGACCTATGAGGGATAGCAGCTGGAGGATGTTATGGTAGTGCTGGTGTGAGAAATACGAGGATTCCATTGTTAGGTGCTCCAGACGCCGCGATATAACTGAAATATTGTTGAAAGCGGCGTAAAACCCATTTCAAACAAACAAACAAACTAAAGTACCTAAAAACACGATCATACAGCTACAAGTTAGCCTTTTACAGATGGAAAATCTTTTGTTAAACCAAAGTTAAATCATTTTTATACGCCCGTCGAAGACGGGACGTATTATGGGATCACCCGTGGTGTCCGGGCGTCCGTGCGTCCGGGCGTCCGGTCGTCCGGTTGTCCGGGCGTCCGGTCGTCCGGGCGGTGTCCACTTCTTTGTCCGGAGCATAACTCTGTCACCGTAAGTCCAATTGACTTTAAACTTGGCAGTTATATTCTTCTCATCAATACGGAGTGCAGTGCGCAATAACCATAACTCTACCTGGCCTATTTTTTGAGTTATTGCCCTTTGTTGTTTTTCACACTTGAATCTTGTCCGGAGTATATCTTTAAAAGTATTATAGCTAGGATCATGAAACTTCATGGGTGTATAGATCTCAGAAAGGGGGAGTGCAGTGCACAAGAACCATAACTCTACCTAGCCTATTGTTTGAGTTATTGCCCTTTGTTGTTTTTTATACTTGAATCTTGTCCGGATTATATTTCTAAAAGTATAATAGCTAAAATGATGAAATTTCATGGATTGATAGAGCTCAACAAGTAGGAGTGCAGTGTACAAGAACCATAACTCTACCTAGCCTATTGTTTGAGTTATTGCCCTTTGTTGTTTTTCATACTTGAATCTTGTCCGGAGTATATCTCTAAAAGTATTATAGCTAAGATCATGAAACTTCATGGGTGTATAGATCTCAGAAAGGGGGAGAGCAGTGCACAAGAACCATAACTCTACCTCGCCTATTTTTTGAGTTATTGCCCTTTGTTGTTTTTCATACTTGAATCATGTCCGGAGTATATCTCTAAAAGTATAATAGCTAGAATCATGAAATTTCATGGATGGATAGAGCTCACCAAGTGGGAGTGCAGTGTACAAGAACCATAACTCTACCTAGCACATTTTTTGAGTTATTGCCCTTTGTTGTTTTTCATACTTGAATCTTGTCCGGAGTATATCTCTAAAATTATAATAGCTAGAACTACGAAATTTTATGGATGGATAGATCTCACCAAGGGGGAGTGCAGTGTACAAGAACCATAAATCTCCCTAGCCTTTTTTTTGAGTTATTGCCCTTTGTTGTTTTTCATACTTGAATCTTGTCCGGAGTATATCTCTAGAAGTATTATAACTAGAATCATGAAACTTCATGGATTGATAGAGCTCACCAAGTGGGAGTGCAGTGTACAAGAACCATAACTCTACCTAGCATATATTTTGAGTTATTGCCCTTTGTTGTTTTTCATACTTTGTTTGACAAAAAATATTCATTCAAAATAACCTCAGTTCTATTCAAACCCCCAGTTAATATTAAGCAGTGTGACGGGCGTATTTTGTGACAATTTGGCACCTTGTTTGTAATGTTGCATTTCCTCTCCAAAGTTTTAATGTGATTAATGAAAATCTGAATGACTCGACCACAGTCTTAAACAACAACATACAAGCAAACACAAAATAAAAAAAACCTTAAACTTATTATAAAAGTACTTGAAAAAACGCATATTTCTTGATCTCCTTAGAAGTTTTGTTAATCTTGACTTGGTTAATTTATTCATTCATTGAACAACTAATTAAATAAGCAAAAAAGTCTGGCATGTCAGTACTTTTAGCGCTTTTATTAGAAATATTTGTGAGATGTAATGTAAAAGGCGCATCTAAGTATAAACAACTTCAATATTCCCGATTATTCCTCCGCGGATATGAAAAAAAAATATCTGCCTAGTTTTATAACCAATTCCATAAATATGACTATTTAGAAATGGACTATTTCTAATTTTTGAAAATAGCCGTTACACTTCATTTGTTAGTTGATATTTCAATTCAACAATTGTTAAAAAATTCAAATGTTTCTATTGATGCGAGTTACATTTGAGGTAAGATATGCGATCGAGTTTCTCATTCATTGAGGACGATCTCTTGAATTATAAATATATTTTCATTGTTTTCTAGATTAAAGTATGCAAAACTTAATAGCCAGCCCCAGTCTACCCAGCTGTAAAAATGGGTAGCAGTGGGATTCCGCCACTGCCTCTCTTTCAGGGACGTGAAAACATCTGCCAGTAATACCCGAAAGGGGAGTTAGGCAGTATTAATAGATAGATAGTATTTCAAAAGTGTCTAAAACAAAAAGAAGGTAACCGAATCAGGATTTGTTTAAAATATTGCCTCTAGCGTTTTTGTTCATATGACGTTATCCAAACAGTCATGTATTCGATCTTTGTTAATAATGTTAACCACTTATCTATCATTGTTTACTCTGAAATTGCATTCTTATACACACATAGAGATAAAATATGTCTTGCTGAAATAGTTCAATTTTTTTTTCTGTCGTTTTTCAAGTGAAAACATATTTTGGGGGGGGATTAAGGCCTTGGGATTGAAATTGAATGAACTATATTAAATTAACAAACACAAACGTTTTCGTACTTTTTGAAAAAGAAACTTTTCTATGCGAGTTTTTTCATATTATTTAGTTTGGTATATGTTTATTAGAAAAAACAGGATATCACCGTGTTAACGTTTGAGAAAATCGCTTATTATCCATGACGCAGTTTGCTATGTCCAAAGGGGTAGAATATTGCACAACTTTAAATTATGTGTTTATATCAAGTCAAAAATGGACTGAAAATTTGATTTTATAATACAATAAGTTTGAAATTACCAAGTTGGAAAATCGACATTGTACAAGTCTTAATGCTTTGCCTTAAGTATCGAAAATGGAGTGGTACACGTGTCGCGTGGATTCGACGTTCGGAGCCGATAAATAACGTTATATTTGAAAACGACCTCACGTCGTGACATCCTCGAAGGTGCATGAGGACTGTTGCATAATTACTCATAGAAAACACAATTTCTGATCAATTTGTTTGAATCTTAATTTGTATACCCATTGAATATAATTCTTCATTATGTGGAGAATTTGAGGAGAGTCGCGAATGTGCTTTCTTTTTTATTCAAAATTTTCAATGCGATGAAAAGTGATTATGCGAAACGTAATCTCGAAATCGTCATTAAGTTGTTGTAGTCATTTTACTAGAGCAGAATAAACTAATAAGTATAAAACATCGGCTTTGAAAAGAACATTGTGAGGCGACCGCAATAATTAATGATGATTTACGCTTATTAGGCACGAACAGTTTTTTCCGAACCTTCAAAATGGTATAATCCAATTTGTCTGCACTAAGGTACAAAAAGTTTAGGACGAAACAGAGACGGTATTCTAAAAATCGGCTGTATAGATTTTGTTTCTCTTTCACTTAGCCAATTAAGAGTAAACCAACATATGAATTTAAAAAAATGATGATTTTCATATTTAGATTCAATCTTAGAAGGTCAGAACTTTTCCTAAAATTCAGATGATTTGTTTTGCAGGTATCAGAGTTAAGTTCTCGACATGAGACAGTCTGTATCTGTCAGAATCCTGTAGATTTGTCACAAATAACTATTGGGACAACATTCTATGTTCCCGAGAGTAAGGTGGACTTTAAGGATATCGACGATTCTACAATAGTATATAGTTATCAGCCCGTCTACTACCTGATATATGCTACCTTCGGAGTGTATATTCTACTGTTGGCTTGGATGTGGAGAGAGGATTTGAAAGATCCATATAAGGTTAATTAAGTAAAAAAAATAAAGAAAATGCTCTGCAAACTTATTAAATCACATTAAAATAATGTTGTTTTCTTTGAAATAATTATATAGGAAACCGTAAACTTTCATATTATTAGTATTTTGTTATAAGTCATACAAAGGTGTTCTTTTGTTTGTTTGTTTTGTTTTTTGGGGTTTTTTTAAATAGTGAACTTGTATTGATATCATGATAATATGGTTCTTTTGTACGTTTACCTCATTGGTCATTTTCTATGTTAATCGGTAAAGAATTTCTTTGTTAATCGGTAAAGAATTCACCGGACAGGCTTCTTTTTCATTCGAGTGAACAACGGAAAGAAGTCAGGAGGCTACAATAGATTTCTACATATAATTGATTATCGACCTATCAGTTCTAAAAGGTCTATATGGCTTATAAACCGGTTATTTATTTTGTTGTTTATGATATTGATTTATCAATTTAATGATCAAGTGTTTTGTTTGTATGACCACGTTACCTTTTAAATGGTTAATGATTTTATTATCCCTTATAGTTATTGTTTCTGATCTCCTATTTCTATATAATCGATAAGGACAGTGCTGCATTACACTAGGATGTAGTCAGGAGCAGGAACACAATCTAAAATTTCTTTTCATTTATTCATTATATGATCATGATTATGATATTCCTTCTTTTGGATTTAAGTGGTCCTATTCTTTGCTGATCGATAACGACATTGCTGATCAACACTTTTATATCATAAGCGTGTACACCGGAATGCGGTCAGGGGCGGGCACAAGGTCTAAAATAGCTTTTATCCTCGCTGGTGAAAATACAGACACTGGTATAAGAATTCTGGACGACCATTCTCATATAGTAAGTAAAACACACATGTATGCGTTTAGTTTCATGTAACTAATAATTTAACACTTGTCGAAGTTATGATTAAGTCCATATTAAGGTGTTGTTATAAGGAACATTATTGTATGTTTATCTTTAAGTCGCCGCTTAAATCGAAAACGTGGGACAAAATGCGACATTTGCAGGCTTCGATGACTGCGACACATTTCTTAATCATGTGAATTATCATGTCTAATGCATTCTCTAAGAAACTGTTGATGAAAACCTACATTCTCTTTTAATAATTTTGGTTGGTCGATTCAGTAAATCGCTTTATTTGTTTTAAACAAAAACGCTTAAATGGTAACTTGCAGGTTGTTAAATATTTATTCTTATTGAACAATAGAAAAATCAATTCAAATACGGTTAACCATTAACCCTTACCTGCACAATCCATTGTCTTTACGTCTAAGTGATTTTATACTTGAGAAAATATTGTGGGAAAAGAAAAAAAATATTTGTCACAAGCAATTTCTTCTTTTCCCACAATATTTTCTACTCCATAGGTTGATTTTTTTTTAAATTACGCTCACATTTAATTGTCGTCTGCAACTTATTTGAAATTGGACAAATCTAAAATTTTGAAAAACGCCAGAGAGTTAAGTGTTACTATCGGAACATTCCCTTTAAGGACCCTGTAGAAGTCAACCCTATGGTTGGTCTTTAGTGTTGAAGCTTGGTCAAGGTTTTCTGTTCACTTTTTCGAAGTACGACCGTCTTTTTTCAGGGTTTTGATAGAGGCAGTGTCCGGACGTTTGTTATGGGAACACGACGAAGCCTGGGGCAGTTGATGTCTTTACGAATATGGCATGATGATACGGGCGTGTCAGAGGCTGCTTGGTATTTAAACCAGATCACCGTGACTGATTTAAACACTTTTCAAATGTAAGTAGTGTTTTCGTCCGTGCGCGAGCAAAATGTCGTAACTACAGCTTTATTAAATCTGTAGTGCTGACATTTTGCACAACTCCAGCGTTATCTAAGCACGTTACAAACGGATTTTAATCGCACTCTAAATGATTTATATTCATTCTGCACCAAAATAATTTGATCAATTGAAAATACTACTTTATGGGCGGTGCTTATTTTCAAAATATCGTAGTAAGTGACTTCTCTCCTTAAATTGCTTATTGGATTCCATTATTGTTTAAAGTATGAGAATGTTCTTTAGGAGAGGGGCTACAAAATACCTTAACTTAAATTTTGATTCAATGAAATACAAAGCTTCCTATGGTCGGTGCTTATTTTCCATATTTGGTATAATTGTCATCCTTTGAAATATTCTCCCCGCAAACCGCATTGGGTTTCTATTTTACTCTTGCAGACACATTCCTTGGGCGAAGCTCAAGGCCTTACAAATTCTTTGAAATAATTTTGGCTAGGTTTAAAAATTCAACTCTAGTGAGCAGCGTTTATTTCCATTAGAAATATCTAGTAGAAATTGGATTTCGTTGTTCATTATTCATGAATGTTTTTTGGGTGATTGATTTCGAAAAAAGCAGAACATTTCTGGCGGGGAAAGTTTCATCTATAGTACCGTATAAGGTGTTATCGTTCAAAATCTTCTCACAAATCATTTTGATTCCATCGTTCTTTTATACAGAATGTTTCGTTGGTGAATGCAAACCAAAATATTTTGGTTAATACATTAATGGATTTAAAAAGTCCGGTTACAAACGCAGCTTACATTCTGTATACCGTATATAATAAAAATATTGGAAAGTCACTTTTAGTACTCAGCTGGAAAGCTCCATATATTATACCAATTATATATCTATTGAATATCTTTTTTCTGGAAAACATGTTTGACAAGGTCATTCTGTTATAATCCAGTTGTTGTTTCTTTATTTTCCCTGTAATTGTTTTCATGGTTAATGTTTTATCAATACTTTAAAGAAAATTGCGTTTATTAAATTTTAAAGAAGCTTATTTAACCCATTCCCTGACTTCAAAATTTTAGACTGGTCCAAAATTAGAGAAAGTGCAGACGACATTTTTCCTTTTACGGAAGAAATTATTTGAAATTAAGAAATTGTTCTATAGTGAAGAAATTGCTTGTCACAATGTTGTCTAGACCCTACATCTCGAGAATAGTAAAAATAAAGGCCAGGATAGTGTAACAATGGGTTAACAATCTTCTAAAATGATAATTGAATGTCATTATTCAATTTTGAATGTCCCAATATGTTTCACGGGTTGAGAACTCGAAGCCTTTGTATGTATCGTATAAAGAAATTTGCTGACAGAAGTCGAAAAAATCAATGTTGCTTATACAATTTGACTATTCTCGGCATATGCAGGTAAATATACATTTTCTGGTTATCATTCTGTTCTTTCTCTATGTATGGTAAACTTCCCATCGCCTTGTATTTTGCCAGGTATGGATTTTACTGTGATAACTGGCTCGATTATGACAGGGGTGATCAACGTGTAGACCGCGTGCTTGGAGCTACCCCCATCGAAATCACATGGACATTCAAAGAAATGGCGTCATACATCATGGCGGAGCACCATATTTGGATATCAGTATTCCTACGCCCATTTAGGAGTAGCTTCACCCGAGTTCAACGCCTATCCTGTTTACTTGCAATGTTCTATCTTAATATGTTTTTAACAACCTTATTTCTTAAAACTAAAACTGACGACGAAATAAAAACGGAAGTAAATATTGGACCTTTTCGATTCTCTGCGGAGAATTTCGAAGTGGCTTTAAAAGCAGTATGCATATCAACCATTATCTTAACAATTGTGTCATTCTTATTTAGATTTTCTCGCAATAGAAACAGTCTTAAATTCAAAGACTCATTCCTGACTAGGCAATACAAACGATTAAACAATCGATTCAAATTTGACAAAACAGTTTATACAATGCGATTTCCACCCGCCGAAAATTCTATAGTTTACGACTACAACTTTCTTCCATATTTTGTGATATACGTCGCTTGGACACTTCTTGGATTATTCGTTGGTTTGTGCGCCTACTTTATGATGACTACCTCAAAACATTGGCCGGAGGTCAAATCTGAAGAATGGATGACTACTGTTATAATTTCTGTCCTCGTCTCGGTTCTAATTATAGATATAATGAAGGTAATAACATTACTCATCAAAGGGAAACATAACCCAACAGTTCGTTACGATTTGTCATCCAACTTTCGTCTTGGATATAACCAATCTTAACATAAAAAGATGAACTAATGGTATTTTAATCAAATTATGTTTGATAAAAAATGAGCTAGAAATATGAAGTACGTGTGTAAATGACTTGTGTATTTTTTTATCACGAAGAAGAAAGGTTTAAACAATCTGAAATTCTAACCAATAAGCTTGAAAATTACTTCATTGGAACATGATGGTAACAAAGACTTTTTCGAAGTAAATTAAACTAGTTAGATCACAAGACGTAATCAATCCTACGTGATGACGCCATACAATGTTATGATGCAACAATGTTGCGATGCTTTACGGGAAAAGGGAGAATGTTCTATCTGAGGTCCAAAATATGTGTAGATGTTGCTTACTTTGCCAAATCATGCATTTAAAATATTGGTGTTAATTCAATTTTTTAGGGTTTTTTAGCTCACCTGAGCACAACGTGATGTCCATGGTCCGTCGTAAACACTTACCTTGTTAACACTATAGAGGCTACAATTTTGATAAGCCATCCTGAATTGGTCAGAATGCTTCTCTGGATAAAATCTCAGATAAGTTCGAGAAGGAGTCACTCCGGGTCAAAAACTAGGTCGCTTGAGCAAATCATAAAAAAAACTTTGTTAGCACTCTAATGGCTACAATGTTTACTGAATCAGCATGCAAATTAGTCAGATTTTTTTAGTCCTCTTCTTTGTCCGGAGCATAAGTCTGTCACCTTAAGTCCGAATGACTTGAAATATGGCAGTTTCATTCCTCTCATGATTACGGAGTGCAGTGCACAAGAACCATAAATCTACCTAGCTTTTTTTAGTTATTCCCCTTTATTGTTTTTCATACTTTGAATTTGTCCGGAGCATATCTCTAAAAGCATAATAGCTATGATCATGAAACTTTATGATCATGAAACTTTATGGCCGCCGTCATAGCGCAGTTGGTAGCGCGTCGGACTGTCAATCTAGAGGTCCCGGGTTCGATCCCCGACGGCGGTACTCGCCCTTTCCGACTATTTGTCTCCCACCAATGGGTCGATAATCGTAGACCTATGTGGGATAGCAGCTGGAGGCTAGGAAAGGATGTGATGCCATTGTTAGGTGCTCCAGCCGCCTTGATATAACTGAAAGATTGTTGAAAGCGGCGTAAAACCCCATTCAAACAAACAAACATGAAACGTTATGGGTGGATAGATGTCATCAAGGGAAAGTGCATTGCACAAAAAAACTTGAACACTACCTTGCCTATTTTTCAGTTATTCCCCTTTGTGTTTTTCATACTTGGATTTTGTCCGGAATATATCTCTGAAAGTATAAAAGATATGATCATGAAACTTTATGGGTGGTTACTTGTCATCAAGGGTAGGTGATTTGCACAAGAACCGCAACTCTACCTTGCCATTTTGTTAGTTATTCCCCTTTGTTGATTTTCATACTTGAATTTTGCCTGGAGCATATCTCTAAAAGTATGATAACTATGACCATGAAACTATATGGTTGGATAGATGTCATCAAGGGGAAGTACAGTGCACAAGAACCATTACTATACCTAGGTTAATTTTGAGTTATTCCCCTTTGTTGTTTTTCATACTTGGATTTTGTCCGGAGCATATCTCTGAAAGTATAATAGCAATGATCATGAATCTTTATGGTTTGGTAAATATTATCAAGGGGAAGTGCAGTGCACAGAAATCGTAACTCTTCCTTGCTTATTTTTTAAAGTTATTCCCCTTTGTTGTTTCTCATACGTTGATTTGTCCGGAGCATATCTCTGAAAGAATAATAGCTATCATCATGAAACTTCATTGGTGGGTAGATGTCATCAAGGGGAAGTGCATCGAATAAGAACCACAACTCTACCTTGCCTATTATTTTAAGTTATTGCCCTTGTTGTTTTTCTTACTTGGATTTTGTTCGGTGCCTATCTCTGAAAGTGTAATAGCTTTGATGATGAAACTTTATGGATATGTATATATGAATAAGGAAAACAGCAGTGCACAAGAACAGTAACTCTACCTTGCCCATTTTTAAGGTTATTTCCCCTTGTTGTTTTTTCATACTTGGATATTGTCTGGAGCATGTCTCTCAAAAAGCGTAATTGATATGATAATAAAACATAATAGGTGGATCGATATCATCAATGGGAAGAGCGTTGAAAAAGAACTATAACTCTTCTTTGCCTATTTTTTAGTTATTCCCCTTTGTTGTTTTTCATACTTGGATTTTCTCTGGAGCATATAACAGCTATCATCATGAAACTTTATTGGTGGATAAATATCATCAAGGAACACATCTTTTTTCAAATCTCTTATAGTGTAGCAGCGGATGGTTTTCAAAACCTCGTGATAACGAGAAAAAACTCATAAGTTACTCAAGAACCATAACTTATCATTTTGAATTGTTACCCTTTCTTGAATTTGGCGTTAATTTTTAATTCCATTCTCCAGTCAACATCCAGTAGTGGCACGGGCGTATCTAGTGACAATTTGCCACCTTGTTAGACTTTATTTGTTGTAGTGACGTTCTAAATATAAAAACAATGATTTATATATTCTTCCTATGACACAATCTATCTCTTCTGTAGGTTGCATTGATCATTCTTCCCTACTTACTGCTTTGTAAGCGTGCGTATGAGCCACCACGTCCGTATATAGATGTTGAAACGCTGAAAGAGATCACGAAGTATAACTCTGCACCATTGACGGTGTCACCAGGTAAGGATGGTCTCCCATTGTTTGATATTACAGTCACAAAGACATAAAACATTGATTTGGTATTTTTTCTTATTGGCTTTCTCTCTGTTCTTTTTATCAAAACGAGTACAGCGAGTTTCTAAACAGTTTCAACAGTGAAGTACCAACGATTTATACATCGAACATGTCTGAAATGCTCTAACTCTAACATTATGATATGTGCATTTTCGCCACTGGTCGTTAGAGACATTTTGACGAACCCGCTTTCGGTGGGCGAGACAAGTCAGTGTAAGTGCATTAGTGTGTCAGTTCGTCCAACTTTTCTTGACCATAACTCCTATGTATATGGATGGATTTAAAATTAACTTGACACAATTAATTTCGATTATGAGTAAATATGCCGTTTGAAAAAAAAGTTAAGATCGTAGCTCAAGCTTAAACGTTCAAATTGAGATAGTATGGAGGATATTTCCTACATTTGTGCATGGATGTCAAAGTATTTAAGGATACTTATTCTCCATCATGAGCAGATGTGTCATTTGAAACAAGTTTAATGATAGCCTCAAGGTCAAGTTCACACCTCAAATTCAAATATTCGACAGGCTCGATATTCTCCTGGACGACTTTCTAGTTTCTAGTTTTGATTGAACTTATTTGTTGATAGTACCTAATACCCGATTTCTTATATATTTAAGATACAGAATTTATCTGCCATTTCGGATGCACTGATGTGCTTACTCAAGCAAATACAATGGTACAGTCATCTTAGTTTTGATTTACTTAACAAGGCACAATCAAGCAATCGAGAGTGTAATGGCCTACTTTTGTAGGAAAGGGTCGTCGTTCCCACTCAAAAAATGTCTGTTCGGTTAGCGCTCGAGTAATTAAAAGGCTCAAAATCCCCTCGTGAATCGGTTGATTAAGACGTCCATTTGATTGCCAAGAGTGCAGAGATTATCCCTTTTTCTTACGTCATTTCTACAATTAACCAAGATAGTTATATATTCATCAACTGTAAAACTACCTGAATCGAAGAATTTAAACTACTCTTGGTTCTAAAATATAGGTAATACAGGAAAGCATGGTTCTCCAAATATATACAATGACAAATTCGGTTCTCAAATTGTTTTAGAAGAGTTTCAAGCTGCTGTAAGCCCAGATGAGGACACACTTATTGAACACAAAAAAGAACGTATGAAGAACCATCAACTATTGAAGATGTTCACCCAGCTAGCCCTGTATAGTGGGGTCTTGTTTATCGTGTATACAATTAGCTACGCCAAGAGGGACACGATGTCGTATAACCTAAAGAAGAGTATTGAAGACAGCTTCGGATTTAATGATGTAAGCAAAAGTTGACGAGTTTTTTATTTGTATTAGATTAACATTTCAACGATAATGTGTGTTTTGACGTCTTTTATTGACGCCACTTTATCTCTCGACGAGCCTTGTTTGTCTCATACGCAGCTTTTGACCTAAGTGTTCCAAGTTTAAAAAAACCTTTGTTTCTTAAAAGAAATATGTAAATGTCATTTATTACATTTATCAAGATAAGATGGTTTCTTCTATACAAAAAAAATTAAAAGTCCTTTCCGGTTTGAAGCAAAAGTCAAGAAAATTTCTGAAATTGACATGGATGCATGCAGTGTGATACATATAAGTATCTGAGTGTCATTTCCAATTGAAAACAAATCTATGCTCTTCATCAATTATAATCAACGTATTTCAGAAAAAAAGGTTTCTTAAAGAAAATAGGGGTCTTGCGTGGCCCAGTGATTTAGGAAGGCGGACTCGTTGTCCAAGAGAGAAATCGTGGGTTGTGACGTGCCACTAATGACGTAGATATGTCCCTTTGCAATCATTGTAGAGACACAGCCTAGAACTTTTGAAACCGAGGCACAAAAATGATTGCGGTATACAATTGAAGGATTTCAAGAAGATGGATCCCCATCTCATTAACTATTGATTTCAACATTTGCAGGTAACCGATATAGAAAGCTATATAAAGTGGTTGAATGGGCGTTTTGCAGACCAGTATTTTTCTCACAGCTTTTTCGGACAGACCTACACTGAGACAGACATTAAACCGTTTGCTGAGGACTTGGTTAATTACAGAGTAGGACCTGCTAGACTGCGTCAGTTGAGGATCAAACCAGGTACGATTAACTGGGATGGGTATATAAAACTATCTCTTATTTTATAGCATTTCATTCTAAACTAAGCTTAATCGGATATACTGTAACGTTCCGAGCTCGTAGACGAAGCCTATCCATTTAGAGAAAATGATCCACAACCCTAATAGGTAAACCTTGTCTATATACAACTCCTATTTGTCACTTGCCTTTCTGGAGGTTTCCTAATTTCCATACCATGGCAAATTACCTTCCCTGATACCGTTACAATATTTTGAGTATTCTTTATTTCATCTTGGGAAAAACACGAATTTTGAAGTTGCTTCTTGTTGAAACTCTGAACGTTTCTGTGTCAACCATACTTTAATTTGTAAACCTCAGTCCCAATTTCATAATTTCATTACCTTTCCTCGTTCTGTTACATCATCTACGACGCGATCTATTTTTGATTTCAGGCCGATCCATTTCGTCCCCAAACGTTTATATTCTGCAGTAACCATCAATTAACAAAATCACGTTATCATTCTTTGTAAATAGTTTTTGATTACAACTAATCATTCATGCAATATTATGTTACCGGCAGAGCGTGGTAGCCATACCATAAGTCGTAATGAAAAACATGAAATACTTTCCCATTGCGTTAAAATTTTAAAGATATTATCATATCAGAGAATAAATAATAATTTATCAATGTATGTATGGTCAAGTCTAGCCGCCACTTGGTCGGTTTGATGCACTATTTTCTAATTCTCGGGCTAAACCCTAGGGTAACAACTTCTAATCGCCGTCTAATTATAAATACACAAGCATAGTTCATAGCTAAGAATATTTCCCTAGATGTTATACGACACTCCCAACAGTGTTTCAATTATATCACGACTGATGGTGCACCTAACCACGACTTTCTATCATTTCTAACACCAATTAACCTCAAACTCAAACCGACTCACTAGACGCTCATCCCACTTATCAATCGCCAATTGTTGAGAGACAAAAGACGCAGAAACAAAAATTTAATGGGCTATAATAATTTCATAAAGGATTTTAAGCTTGTATTTTTTTGTGGGGTGTTGTGTTGTTATTGCTTGGTTGATCGTGGGTTGGGTTTTTTGGGGGGGATGTTGTTGGAGTGGGGTTTGTTGTTGTACTTGTTTGTTTGGTTTTTTGTTTGTTTGTTTGTTTGTTTGTTTGTTTGATTGTTGTTATATATATGTTGTTGGGGTTTTTTTGTTTTTTTTTTTGTTTGTTTTTTTTTTTTATTTTCTGTTTTTGTTGTTTGTACTTTGTTTTGTTTTGTATTAAGAGTACCATCGATTCATTAATACCAAGTATGAGCGGTACGGACGAATTGCATTCCTAAAGTAGCACTCTTCTAAATTTCTTAAACAGAAATTGCGACATTTTGGTCGTATTCGTAGTCCGAGTACAGCAGTTTTCGTATCAAAGGTTTTCTATTTTTTCAGAGCCATGCCTAGGTCCACTTGGTGAGGGTGAAATATGTTATAGTAAGTATAAAGATAAGAACATTGAGGAACTAGACTATTGTCTCGGATGGAAATATCCACCGTGTGACGTCACAGAGAAATCGGATTATTTCACATCACCAGCTTGGGAATTCAAGTCAGCCGCCGAAGTTTGGGGATTTTTCACAATGGCAACATACGCGACGTATGGCGGAGGTGGATATTTTATGAAGCTAGACGTCAACAGGGATGTCTGTTTGAGAATATTTGAGGAACTTGTGAATTTCGGTTGGTTTGACAGAAAAACCCGCGTGTCAATATTGGAGTTTACACTCTACAATGCTAATAAGAATTTGTTTGTTTATTCTAAATTTGTAGGAGAATTTCCTGAAGTGGGTGGGGCATTGACTTATACCGATGTTCAAGTGTTTAGATTGTATTTGAATACTGGAGAAAACGGCGATATGATTTTATTGTTAGAATTTCTGTTTGCGATTCTAGTATTTACTGCTACAATTAAAATGGTTGCCGATATCGCGACAGATGGCTTCAAGTTTTTCAAATCAGCTTGGAATCTTTTAGACATATCAGCTCTATGTATGAGCTACACAACTATCATTGTGTACATTTACAAATTATCAATACTCGATCGGACTATTTCTCTTTTTCATAGTGACAAAAATGCTTACATAGGATTTGAAAATTTAGCATTTTATGACTATTTTGTCAACACGACGCTCGCTTTGACAGTGTTTCTGTTATCTGTCAGAGTTTCTAAAATCCTAGGATATAGTAGCAAAATCAATGAAATGGCAGAAGTTCTCTCGTCTTCAGCAAACGATCTTGGAGGTTTCTTTTTGATATTCGCCATAGCTTACTTTGCATATGTGATACTTGGTACTGAACTGTTCAGAAATGATACTGAAAAATACAAAGACATGTTTCAAACCTACGGGACCTTAACAGAAGCCATAGTTGGGAAGAACCGCTTAGCCAACATATTGACGTCAAAACCCGGATATGCGGAATTTTATTATTTCACTTTTGTGCTATTTGTGCTTCTTACCCTAGCGACGCTGGCAGCTGCCATCTTGAATTTTAGCATTTCTCATGTGAAAGAAGAACAAAAGAAGATGGCACCGACGAACATAGTTGAAATACTGACTGATCGAATCATGTGGTTGTTTCGTCGACTATCAGTAATATTCTCAAGAAATTCACATGGTTAGTATGTCGTTGCTTTATCATCATTAACCTATAACTGTAAAGATTATCAAATTTAAATATCAAAAGACTGAATGTCATGATAATTACTCTCCATTATTTTGAAATCTACGCAACGTTGGTGATATCAAAGAAAGACAAATACCTGATTATACTAGTTGTTAAAGAAATTAGCAGACTGCCATTCTGTTTGATTGAAAATGGGACTTAGCTGTCACAAAGTGACATACATTATTCTAAAGAAAATATCCTGTGATGGTTTAAAGCGAATCATTAATTGTGGTTTGATTTCGTACATAAAAATGTTTAATGTAAGATTCACAAAAACTCACTCATGGGATACCCTCCAATTCGTGGGAGACAAATGTCGGAAAGGATATTTGCCGCGACTTGGGATAGTATCCTAGACCTCATGATTGAGACTCTAACAACTGCGCTATGGCCTTATGGCCCTATATAATTGACGGATCGCTGGCCCCACCAACTGATTCCGACAGGATGTCCCACTTCGCCAGATCATTAAATTTGATAGTCTGTTATATGTAACAAAAGAGTAAAAGTGATTGTTGGCGATCTAAATGTCGTTACTGCAGATTGAATAAGCTTTAGTTGCGACGTGAAAGTCGCCAAAATTACAAAATGCTTCACATAAATGTCGGCAAATGTCGGATACCGAAGTTCATTCTGGTCTAAATGAATGGTTTGAGTGGTCGATTGATTCATGTTTTACAGCCGCCATTGGTCAATTATATATGTCTAAACATTTGGATTTAGATATTGTCTTCATCGTATGATGAATTTTTAAAAAATCCATATAGCCCTTTTATTCTGTATTTGAAAACTGACAAAATTTGTTGATTTTATCATTCATTAAACAAGAATATATACACGAATAAGTACTCTAGATTGATAAGATGAGCCTTTTGAATATACAAACATCATGTGAAAGTTTTTTAAAGATTCAAGAGAATATTCATGGAAACTTATCACAAACAAAATAAGTTTTATCGAACGACGTAGCGACAGATAACGAACGGTAACCATCCCTAAGCGTGAAAATAATTATTTTGTGTATGCATGGTTTATGACTCAATTCCACCAAGTATGCCCAAAGTAGTATTACAATTTCGCATCTTGTAGTGAATTGAACATTTTGGGACACAGAAATACTTTTCAAGCCATTCAGTGAAAAGAAGACTTGTTCACGTTCTGACAGAGTTTGCAACCTTTAATTTTCCAAATTAGACATATCGAGAATTGTCGTCTGCAACACCCTTAATGTTTGTTGTCTGTCAATGGCTTACCAACGGGGCTGTTATCATGACCAAATGATTTCATTTTAATTATCTTCTTATCTGAAACTATTGGGCAGATTTCAACTAAAGGGTAATCATTAACCTTTCAGATGCCATCAAAATTATGATCGAGCTATCAAAAAATTCTAATCGGGCAAAGCATATGTATTGTGGGCAAGAGTTATCAGTTACATATTGAATATGCAGTAACGCGTGGAAAAGGCTTTCCTCTCTGGAACTGCTTATTGAGTATGAATGACTTTTGGCAACCTCTCTTAGATTTCATCATGTATATTAATTTGGCGAAAACTCGATTGCTGGGGGCTTATCATATAGCGAAATGTAAAAAAAATCTCTGAAACTAATCTTTCGATATGGATGAGTTTTAGTAGAAAGTTTCTTATTCGAACCTCTCTCAGATATCATCAAGAAAATTCTGTCGAGTGTAAAAAACATAGTTTCTATGGACAGAGCTGATATTCAATCTATGCGATATACGATGGAATGATAATGATTCTTCTTCTCTGAAAATACTTATTGGTCATGAATGATTTTTAACAGTGGGCCTGTTTTATATTTCAAGAAATATTAAAACTAAAATATTCCTCTCTGAAACTACTGACTGGATATGAATGATTTTTGCAAGAATGTTCCTTCGGTCGACCTTTCTGAGATTATTTTCAAGAACTCTTGAGTTGGGCTATTGAGGGAGCTTTTCAGCACTTTATTCGACATATAGTAAAATATTTTTCTCTGAAGCTATTAATTGGTATAATTTTTTAGGTAGGAATGACCCTTATGAGGACCTTACTCAAATTTGATTAAAATATATTACCCGGGCGAACAGCAAGGGTCTCGTGGGAGGGGTGTATCAGCTCTATATTGGTATAAAGTAGAATGTGAAAAAGTTATCTTCTGAAAATACTGAATTGCTATAAATGACCGTTGGATTGACCATTCTAAGATTATTTAAAGATATCGTATTGGGGCGGGAAACACAGTTATTGTCAAGGCTTATCAGCACAGTATCAACGCGTAGCAATGACTCATTATTTCGAAAGAAGGTAACATAGATAAGCACATTAAGAACCTTTTACTCACCTCCGTACTTGACTAGGAAGATATGTGTATAGCCTCAGGTGGTAACAGGTTCCGTAGTCATTGCTATGCGGTGAGTATGGGTCATTATATGAATATTTAAATCTTATTCCGAACTAACTATTAGTTGTAAATTGTTGTCGGGTTTTTTATGCCTTAGATGGACCTCTTTTTGATATTAAGAAGAAATTTAGTTTATCCAAGAAACATCAGAGGGTTTTTTTTTTTTTTGCGAATCTTATCAGCGCAATATTTATCATCTATAGAAATAAGCAAAATTATTTCAGATTTTCAAGCATTTTTAATTTAGTAACACACTTTAGCTTTAGAGGCGTGGCCTATCGACACCTTTAGATTAATTTAATAGAGGTTAATAGCAAATTGCTCTTACCCTTGAATCATTATGTGTATGATCGTATGGTGTAAAAAGAATTTGTTGAAAGGGAACGCCTTTCATCTAGAGACTAGTAAACGTCGACCTTGACCTGGACCCTGGCCTAATATTTACTATTCTTAATGATTAGATGTATGGCTTTATTTTCCCAAACACGTAAGCAAATTGTGATTGATTTTACATATTAATCATGCTCAGCCTTTCACCTTTAATGAATCTAACCTGAATTAAAGCCGCCGTCATAGCGCATTCAGAAGCGGATCAGACTCCTTATCTTCAATCATGGTTCGATCCCCGGCGGCGGCACATATTTCCGACATTTGTCCCTCACAAATGGGTGGATAATCGTAAACCTGTGAATAGCAGCTGGAGGCTATGAAAGGATGTAGTGGTAATACTGGTATGAGGAATACAAGGAATCCATTGTTAGGTGCTCCAGCCGCCGCGATATGACTGAAATACTGTTAAAAGTGGCGTTAAACCCCTTTCAATCCATCATTAACCTAAATTTTCAAGTGTAGGAATGTATTCTGCAATGATATTTTTGAAAGGAGGTTGCCTTTCATCTAAGTCAAGTATCCCTAGAACTATTTATTAAAATTTGCTATTATTACTCTAGGACTGTATAATCTCAAACTCTCAGCCCTTTCAGAAATTTCGATTTATTAAGCGAAGAACTATTTACGTGAAAAATAAATGTGGAAAGGACGTTATCTTTCATCCTGATTCAAATAATTGTTGACATTGATCTTGATTTCTTTCTTAAATTTTTAATTAAAATAAGCGTTAAACTGTATTACTTTGAAGGTGATTTAAGTTTCATCTTGCATTATGGTCGGCCGTTTATTTTGACCTTTGATCTGCTTATTTATAAACTTTGTCCTACCTATTTTTTTAAAGTAATTTAGTATTAATTTGCTTGTTATTCATTGGTTGGAAAAGGTCAGTGGAGAGATACAGGTCATCTTGGGCCCTTGTTAAGTGACTTAATTAGATCATACCTTTTTATGTGTAAGAGTAGTAATAAGCTTTCTTTTTTCCGACCATGTACTCACTCCCTTTACAGAAGAATCTATTTTAGAACCATTTTAGTAATATTCATACGCATAGAGAGTATACAAAAACATGGTAAGAAGATAAATGTGCACCAATATCCTTGTATTCATACATTCATATAACATTTCTTCTAATCAAATAATAAAGACATATAACGAATAGCTTGAACTTCCTGATTATCTAAGGTCTACTTTTTAGCGTTTTTTTAGGAAAAACCGGTATTTCATATCGATCAACCGGAAACAAGTTCTCACAAATTTCCGCTCATTTCCACGCATGCTCATAAACGTGAGGTGAAAATCTATGTGATCGCCTCCATCTTGTTTCATCGCTGATGAAGAAAATAACTTACTTGCTGAATGCCAAAAGCCTCCTTTTAGTCATGAATATCGAGGAAAATGGTTTAAAACTTAATATATCCTTGGTAAATTGTCTAATGAATTGTCAAATGAGAGAAATAATTTCCTCGCGTTTCAAGATAGAATCTAGGCCAGTGGTTAGTGGAGTTAGCGAATACATGTAAACTGTCTGCTGGTGTATTGACCTGGCAGGGCTGGGCAAATTTACACCCCGTATACACAGTATATGTAACACGTTACAACCCTGTTGTAGATTGAAGCGCCTATTAACCCCATCGAATAAAACACCTTTTACCTCTCGAATTCGACTAAATCTTTGAAACGGACATGTAGTACTTCAATTGTGATAATAATATGCTCAACGAAAAAGAATTAAATGTTAGCTTTGATTTCTTTACCTTTTATCATTTAACCTTTTACCACACAACCACAAATTTTCACGCACTTAAGAAGAAAACGTTGCGATTGATTCAAAATAGCGATTTCGGTAAACAGTAATGGGTCGTCGTTGATTGAATAGGCTTTAACGCAACCTTTAATAGTATTTCAGTTATATCGGGGCGGCTAGAGCTCCTAACCATTGATTCCTGGTAGTTCATACACCAATACTACCACTACATCCTTATCGAGCCTCCAGCTGCTCCTCCTACTTAGGTATACGATTTACTGACTCATATTGATGAAATATGCTCGCATTATTGAGCGCGGTTACTGATAAACCAGCAAAACCGCTCTCAGGACTTTCAGTCCTTTGATTAAGCATGTGGACATTATAGAACATGTGGTTTATTTGAGTTCATAACAGTTCTAAATTACAATACTGTTCCTTGAAAATAGTTACCAGTTGGGGGACTATAGGATTGCTCGATTCCTTCCGTTTGTCCGTCCATCTGTCTGTCACTCACACTTTTGACCGGACCATATTTCCCAAACCATAAGTGCTAGCAAATTTAATACACTTTTAGATCACAATGTGGAGAAGTGTCGTGTACAAGAAGCGATACTTTGCCATGCCAAGCTTTTGAGTTATTGCCCTTTGTTGTTTTTACTTTTACGTTTTGTCCGGACCACATCTCCTAAAGCATAAGTGCGAGAAATTTCAAATTTAATACACTTATAGAACACAATATGGAGAAGTGACACGTACGTACAAAAACCGTTACTCTGCCACACTCGTTTTTGAGTTATTGCCCTTTGTTGTTTTCGCCTTTACATTTTGTCCGGACCACATCTCCTAAAGCATAACTGCTAGAAACTTCAAACTTAATACACTTATAGAACACAATGTGGAGAAGTATCATTTTCAAGAACCGTTACACAACCACGCTCACTTTCGAGTTATTGCCCTTGGTTGCGTGTACCTTTACATTTTTCTCCGGGACATATCTCCTAAATCAGAAGTGCTAGCAAATTCAAACTTTGAACACTTTTAAATCGCAATGTGGAGAAATGTCTAGTGCAAGAATCGTTAATCTGTCAACGTCTTTTTTTGAATTACTGTCTTCTGCTGTATTAACTGTAAAAAAAATTGTCCGAACCATATCTCCTAAACCATATGTGCTAGCAAATTCAACTAAAAACACCTATAGAACACATTGTGGAGAAGTTTCATGAACAAGAACCGTTACTCTGCCACTCCAGTTTTTGAGTACTGGCCCTTTGTTGTTTTACCTTTTTGGTCCGGACCATATCTCCTAAACCATAAATGCTAGCAACTTCAAACTTTATAAACTAATACATCACAATGTAGAGTTGTGGCACGTACAAGAACTGTTTCTCTACCATGCCTATTGTTTGAGTTATTGACCTTTGTTGTTTTATCTTTACATTTTTTTCCGAAACATATCTCAAGCAACTTGAAGACTTATAGATCATAAAATTGGGAAGTGTCATGTTCAAGAACTTTAACTCTGCCACACCCACTTTTTGAGTTATTGCCCTTTGTTATTTTCTCCTTTATTGGCCTCTCAATCAAGTTTGATTAACTCTTTTCCAAACAACAAAAAATTTTGACTAGGCCAAATTAATAGCCCCTGCATACCAATGTCATTTAAAAAAGTAACAGTGACAATTAAAGTATAGAAAACATTGAAGAAAAAGAAGAAAAATGTTAATCATCAGCATTTTCTTCTTTTCTCTTCATGTGTCCTAAACTTGCTCTTAGAGACGTCAAAACCAGGTCTTGTTTTGGAAAAGATTAATTGTAAAAGACTTTTTTTTAATCCGGTGGGGGACTTTTGTATTGCATCGCAATACGACATCCACATGTTTAACTGATCATATACTTGCTCAGATGGGGGAATTATGACTGAATTTATTTTTAACGTGTTACGTGAACTTATAATCAAGACTAGTTCTGATTAATTCTCAGTCATATATGAATTACAGATAAGCTTGAAGAGGAAGACGATTCAGACGAAGAGGCTAACGCTAAACAAATTCTTGAAGACATTGGTCTGTTTATAAAACAACAGTTACGAATAAACAAAGGCAATGTAAGTACCCATTAGAAAGATTAATTGTACTTGAAGATATTTGTTTATGATTTGATTTTTAGTTTCGTCTATCAAAAACGAGCGTTCTGATTGATCGGAAGTTTCGTCTATCAAAAACGAGCGTTCTGATTGGTCGGAAAATTCTTCTGCCTCCATGAACCAAATTTTTGTGCATGCAGCTATTTTGTAAGAGAAATTCGCGTATTCATACAGTGTGATTAGATTTTTCGGTTCGTACTTCCATGAAAACATTAATATTCTCTTCATTTCTTAACTAATAGAACGAGTTTACAGGGCAATGAAGCACTCGGACCATATTCAATATATTGAGCCACTGTGAGCACGTTCAGTTTTCTCTAACACTCTTGTGAAATGCTTTAAATTTCAAGCGTAAGCTCACATTTTTGTTATACTTTCAGCGAGCTGATGCGTACAGGGTGTCGACACCGGACAGTGATTTCAGTGGAAGAAGTTCAAAGAATTCTTATGATTACTCATACTTTTACGACAAAGGGCGTCGTAAGAGTTCCTTTAACTATCTACAGATTGAAATCTAAAAGTGCAGTTCGTCAGAGTTTGGGCAAAGGTTTTCTAAATAAGTTCTTAGGTGTTTAACTTTTTTCAATGAACATTATATAAAACAAGATTAATGACACTGATTTTACTTGAAAAAGGTGAAGAATGTGAAAGAATGCTTCAGAAGACCCCGCATTCTTGGGTTATCGATGTCCTTTAGCCTTATTTTTGTATGTGAATATTTTGGTTCACTGAATGGAAAGTACATGCTTTCTATTGAAAAATGAAATGTGCTCTGCTGAACAAACAATTTTTTTCACGAAAACCTGAAGTAAGGCACTCGAACCATCCCAAATAGGATTACAAGTATCCGAATCGAAAACAAAACATTTGATAAAAGTATAGCAAGGTTTAGATTTATTTCATAGGGAATCACTTACTTATTTCAGTATTTTGTGTTTAAATCAATATTTATTAATAGTTTTTGAATTCTACTAATCACGTGATGGGAAGAAAAAGTCTGATGTAGGTGATACTTCTAGTAGAAATATTTCATGACGTTGTTTTCTTGAATTTGATTAAATCAGAAACTTTATTCGCAAAAGATGTTTGGAACGAAAAAAAGAGAAACAAATCTATAACGTCTTCTCAACCAAATTTTACTAAATCTTAGTACGATTTGATGTCTGTGAGCCCAATGTAAGTCGTCAACAAATTTTCAAACACCTTTCGCTTCTTTACAATAATGATAATCTTTCCGAATACTTACAAGGATGTCCCTAGAAAGAAGCGCTACAAGACTTAAGCAGATAATTGAACTCAATGCCTATCTCTGGTTACCATGGCATTGAATATATGGAACAAAGAATCCGAGAGCTTTAGTATAACTGTTTACAAGAATATTAGTAAAAATTACGGGTTTAAACATTTCCGGGAGAAAAATGTCTCAGTAAAATCATCTTTATCGTGCAACAATTGCGGCGTATCGTATAGTAAGATTCTAATGACCTGACGAACCGTTTATTTATATAAATTTACTCTTGACTGATTGTCTTCGGCATTTCTCGTTTAATTCCGAAGGTCGATAATACCATTTATGTACATATTTTAAAGCACGATAATCATAAACTTAGAGGTCTACGACGCGGTAGATCGTTGTGCCACTGTCTTTAAAGATGGGAGTTCGAGGCAAGGGTTGTCTATCGTTTAATGTCTATTTTATTCGTCCATTTTGTGACAAAATGTCAAAATATCGCAGTCTTAAAAGTACTGCACTTGGGTCATACTGCGCATAAAACAGCTTCCGTTTGTTTATGTTTTCTTTATTCCGAGCCAGTGTCCTCCTAATTTACCTCAGATGTTGTTTGACGATATGTCAAATGCCACTCACTTCTCAACACTACATCAGGAAAGATGCAGTCCTTTTTTTCTAGAAGACCCTTTCTTGCTGACGATTCTTTCGAGCATATGACTAGGGGCTAGCCGCGGCAATCGCACGTCAGACACCGTTATTGTAACTTGGTATATCTCACCGCCTTAAAGGCCTAGTTTAATCCTTCTTTATTTGACCCCCCCAAATGAGATATACAATTAACCACCCACTGAGAATTTAACGACCTTATCTGATAAGGAAGCTATATACAGTATACAAGGGATTAAATCTGCTGTATTACCATGGATAAGTATGGCATATATTTGCACTTTCTTTCGAATTTTTCTCTTGAAATAAGTTTTGAATTTTATTTGGTTATATTTGTTAATGAAAAATATGTCCTCATTTTTAAGACTTTTTCAAAGTGACGGAGACATAAATACAAAATATTAAGCAATTATTATCATAACAGATCATGAATAGCAACTGGAATAACTTTGATAGACAACATTGAGAAAAGAGAAGAAAACATTGATTGTTCTGATTTCCCCTTTTGTCTCAATATTTCAACACTTTTTCTCTTATATTAAATAAAACTTTTTTAGTTTGTAAAACTGCTATATTATTCAGGAAATACTTCAATATTCTAGGCCAGGAGATAAATCAAATTCGAAAAAACAGTATTTTTACCAAAATTCTTACTTTACCACAATGATTGAAGATATTGTTTAACTGCTTAAATTTCTTCCAATTACATTCAATCCAGCAATCTGCAACTTAGTCACTTTTAATTCAGTAATTTGAAATTGATTTCAAATATTAAAAGCATAAAAAAATGATAAGATTAAATTTAAAAAATAACTTTACTTTGTTTTCTATCAAATTCTCATCAGCATAAAGCTAAGGTGCAGCTATTGCATAGTATTGACAAATTTTGACCATGGTCATCAATGGAATATACAAGATGATTAACCCCCTGGTGTGATTTACAGATAAGGCAATTAGCTTATCAGTAGGGGTCCAACATACACAACATTCCTTAAACTAGGTCTTTAAGATGAATTCGTAGGTAGTGGCGTACCTGTACGATACTATTGTAACTGTTAACCCCTGACAAATACAGTATCACTGTAACTCAGTATCGTGCAGACACACTCTCTCACTCTAACATGGCTAAGAAGTTGGCGTTGTTCTTCGGGAATCTGGGTATAAAACATGTGCATGTTAATGTGTGAAGTTTCTACAGAACATATACAATTCCTTTCCCTAATCATCAACGCAGGAGTATAGAATGCTGAATTCTGTAAAATACACGTGATTTAAATATTATTTAATGGGGAAACACATCAGTTGCGGTAACACGGATTTTTAGCTCCACTACCTGAAAGCCAGCGAGCTATTGTCATGGCGTTGTGTCCGTCGTACTTCCGTCCTTGCGTGCGTGCTTCCGTCCGTAAACTTTTACTTTAAAAATCATCTCCTCATAGAGTACTGAACAGAATTCATACATATTTCACAGATATGATCCTTGGGTGATCCTTTATCAGATTCCTTCAAAGAATTTTGATCGGATCGAAAACATGGCTTTGCTAGGCGGGGATAATTTCCGCATATGGTGAAACCTTTAAAAATCTTCTTCTCATAAACCAATTGATGGATTTCAACCAAATTTTACAGGATTGATCAGTTGGTGACCGTTTACCAGATTCCTTCAAAGAATTAAGACCGGATGAAAAACATAGCTTGAAGGGCGGGGCTTATTTCAAAATATGGCGAAATTTTTAAAAATCTTCTTCCCAGAAACCATTGGATGGATTTCAACCAAATTTCACTGGATTTATCCTTTGGTGACCCTTTATTCGATTCCTTCAAAGAATATTGACAAGAAAGAAAACAATGCTTTAATGGGCGGGTCTAACTTACATATGTGGTGAAAGCTTTGAAAATCTTATCAGAAACCATTGGATGGATTTCATCCAAATTTCACTGGAATGATCGTTTGGTGACCCGTTCTTAGATTGCTAAAAAAAAGATTGACTGTAAACATTGCCTTAATGGATTGGGCAAATTTCCATATGTGGTAAACAGTGAAATCTACAATTTTCTCAGTATACAAGCGATTATAAGTTTTCAACAAAATTCCACAATTTGATATTTTGTAGACTCTTTGTCAGTTTCCTTCATAAAATATGGCCTAAATGAAAATTATGGCGGGGGGGGGGGGGGGGGGCTTGTGTGCATACATAGTATATGGTGAAATTTTGAAAATCTCCTTCTTCCAAACTGCAGGATGGTTTTCAACCAAATTTCTGAGGAATGATAAGTAAATTAAGACCGTATGAGCTAATCAATCGCTCAAGCCCATCTAGTCTGCTTTATGCATGAGCGTACAAAACCACTCGAAAGTGAATCATAATCAGTTTGATTTACGAATATGCAAATACTTGATCATCTATGTTTATGGGAATTATGATGGGAATGAGATTTTTCGTAATCGTACGACTTTTTACCTAGGAACGAATTGATTGATTGATTGATTGATTGATTTATTGACTGATTGATTGATTTATTGATTGATTGATTGATTGATTGATTGATTGACTGATTGATTGATTGATTGATTGATTGATTGATTGATTGATTGATTGATTGATTGATTGATTGATTGATTGATTGGTCGATTGATTGATTGATTGATTGATTGATTGATTGATTGATTGATTGATTGATTGATTGATTGATTGATTGATTGATTGATTGATGGATGGATGGCTCAACGACAGCTTTGGTCATTTAGCGCGCAAGAAATTTAAGGAAATTGTAACAATCCATACAGAACAATGCAGGGACAACTTAAAGACATATACAATGATAGGTGAGGAATGAATCCAAAATGATAACTAAAGAACCTTTAGTCGCCTTTAACGACATGCCAGTTGTCACGTTTGTTCCGGCAGATGAAATGGCAGATGTGACAGGGGTAGGCCTGGAGTGGTTTATTTTGAGACTCTGTTTTACCACTCGGGGTCTTATACACAGGCTAGTGCTTTAAATTCCAAAGCTAATTTACATCCAGATAAAACATATAAAACCACCGACCAGCTGCAATCCATGTGTTACTAGGAAAGCAATAGTTAGTCTCTGGTTTTCGCTTCCTACGACAGGCCACAAAAAAGATCGACGTTCTATTCTAGAAAAATACCCTGCATCCCTTGGTACAGATGTATTCATAGGTAATTCATTCATTTCATACATACCAGTCAAGCGTAGTCATTTCAAGCTTTTCTTTGACACGTTTAAGTTAAATTAACTACAAACCACTCACAAAGAGCTATACATGTATTTTGATTCATTATGAATTAGTATTATAATCTCTGTAGCATAGTTGTTTTTCATTTTTCATTACTATTACATATATCTAAATATTAATGAGTGTATAGTCATTTATTATGAGAATTGTTTTAAATTATATTTCCCGTCTAACCAACTAAGCCTTGTCAAGCACCATTTGCGTCCATCGCATGCTATTAACGCAGTATGGCTTTATAGCTAACCATTAACTTATCGTATGATTTAAAAAACTGATTCTTTGGTCGAGAGTATATGAAGCGGTCGTATCGCTAAATTTTCTGGAACTCTTTTCCGAATTTTCCATTGCCTACAATACCCACGATTTGCAATGTCTCAAGGGGATGCCTATAGAATGGAAACCTATGGTCCTGTCTACTATTACCATAAGGTTTAATATATAACTTGCGGTAATGTATTTGCCGCAATGCATCGTATCCGGAATTTTGTGTGAAATATGAGATTTAATGAATAATTTGCTTTAGTATTAAATACATAGAAAACAACGTTGTAAAAATATGTTGCAGTATCTCGCAGTCACGGACTGTCAGAATATTTATTGATTTATAAATATATCACGATGCAAAGAGGCTCATGACGAACACATAACCAGTTTTATAATCGAGAAGAGTTTGATTAACAATTTTTCCTTGAACTGTCATTTCTCTCAAACAGCAGTAAACTTCACTAGTAAAAAACGGTCATGTTTTATTAGCATAGTTTGATGACTTCAAGCTAGAAGAATGCAATTTTATTTTGATTGTGTCTACCAACGTTCCTGCATCCTGATTGGCTAATAAATGTTTCGCGCCTGCTTGAAAAAATGAGTTCGGAACTATGTGTGCGTTTGCTCACAAATAACATTGTTAAACAGCCTGTAAATATGCCTCATTTGATTTAAGATGCATGTATTAATAGTATAGCATTACATGAAATTATCAGAAACATGTCTTTAAAGAAAAAGAAATAATGATATTTCTACTTATACTGTACTTGTACCATGAAGCCCCCAAATAATGAAGGTGAAGGGAACAAATGATTCTCTTTTTTCTCACAAGTTTTTGCCCCTAGACCTTAAGAACGCGCGCGTAGACAGTCAATTTCATGTGTAATAGCGGGTCAGGGATTGACTCCCTCCTTCATTTAACAGTCAGTAATCTCTTACCAAGTAATGGGTGAATAGTAGCCGCGATTCGATTGAAACAGGGAAGTAAGAGGCGTTTTACCCCATGTAGTTAATCAACCTGTTTAGTTTGGCTAAATTGTTAAATGTCATCTGCAGCTTCTTTTCACTTGGTCTAGTCTTAATTTCTATCATGTCAAAGATTAATGAGTATAGATCGTGTCTATTAATATTAAGATCCGTGCATTTTAACAGAAAAACTCTGGAAAAATCAGTACGGAACCATTTTTTCGGTCCAAAACTAGATAATTATTTTCTGATTTCACTTACTTTTGTTCAACAATCCTTTATGATATTTTGAATTATTCGCGAAATGTGGTGCTCACTGGACTTTGAAAATTAAGACATTGATAACACTTAGGAGTAAATTCGCTTTGCTTTGTATTACGATATGATTAGATTTTATCTTAATTTCTCTATCAAAGAAAATACAAGCACATATTCTCTTCATAACTTAAACAAACCAATTAACGATTATTTAAATATGAATAAATCAACAGCAGATTTAAAACAGTCCTCTAACCCTTGTAAAAGTGCGGTCATTATCTGACAGAGAGGTCGGTTTAAGTGTGCGGTGCTGTCAAGGGAAGCCTTCACAGAATGACAAGTGAATATTGACTCACGTCATTTCTTCCGCCGTTCAATCTATCAAGAAATGCCTAGTCTACCAAATTGTCTTGTTTTGTCTATGATCATTTTAAACTATTCCCTTCATTGCTAGTGTCTGCGAATCTTGTAATTGAAAATATTTGATGGGATATAAAGAAATGAAAATGAATATTGAGAAGCAATTTAGATATCTCGCGGAAAAGCAGTGATTATTGAGAAAGGTTGAAAGTGAAATGCTGTAGTCATTTCTTAATATTTCGATGAAAGCTATTTTACAATCAAAGAGTCTGGTATAGATTCTTCGGTATCGACCTCAGTACGACAGATGTACAGCAAAGAAAGTTTTCAAAATCCTAGTAGGCCCTCTAGTTATTGCGAGTATAGATGATCGATGTTCAAAATATTGTTAAAATGTCAGGTAACACATTTTTAACATATATCTATTGGCTGATCAATGCTAGCGAGGAAAAAGGGACATATTTTCCACCGTGCATATAAATTTGATAGCCTTTCTTCTTTGACAAAGCTTTCATGCAGACCACGATTTATTGCATGTACATTTTATAGGCACAATCCACCAAAATAGAGAGTAAATACAAGATAATTAGATAGGTGTCACATAAGTTTTAGTTATGGATAATCTTAACTTTATATGTAGTTATTGGAATCTTCTGTACCCCCTTTTATACATGACCGGTAACTCGTATAAGTTATAGTTGTTAGAACTTTGAAAAAATAATGAAGAAGCAAAAATTAAAATGTCGCGCTTGTAAGACACAAAACAAGTATTTTACTTCAAACTGTCAAATCGCAGAACCTTTGTCACCTAATTTAAAAAGCGATTAAACCTATGTCGCAAAGATAGCCGAAACTAAGCTTATGTTCAAGCTATACAAATCTAGTACAGTGAAAATTACAGTGGGAATGCTTTTGATAAGATTAACCGGGAAATTTTTCAAATTAATATTCTTAAATGCACTTTAAAAAGTATGAAAGAATTCTGAAGCCAGTGAGTCAGAATTGTTGGATGGACGTACCCATACAAAGTCTGTCATTGAAGTAAATATCGTCTGTGATTACTTATTGAGCTCACGCTCTCATTATATGATTCATATCGCACTTTCACATATCAATATGAGGCAAGGCCAAAACATTTTAGGATACTGACCCTTTCGAATACAGGTAATTATTCTAATACGGCTACTAGATTTTTTTTTTTTTTGGGGGGGGGGGGGGGAAATATTACACAAGGTAGGAAACTTTTTTCACAAAGGAGCCCTTACTTTTTTACGAAAACAGTCAATACTGTTATACTATTGTGCCAAGAAGCTTTACATTTCCGGAAATTCACAAGAAGTAATTAGCTGGGGATACTCTTCAAAATGTAGTTCAGATGTTATGACGTAATTATAATAGTATTGGTTAAGTACAAGCAGCCTATTCAAGTGAATTTCATGTCGTCATTCAATAATAGAAAGTTGTTGCAATCAAAAAAAGACCGCCTGCTTACGTCAGATATTTGAACAAGTGTTATCTGCACATCTCTAAGGTGATGGCAAAACGATGTTCCGAAGATTTTGACCATAGGGAGGTCGATTCGATTAATTATGAAACCAAGCAAAATATGCCATTTGATAGCCTTACACACGTTCAGAATCACTCGCGATAGGATTGAAATATTGTTAAAAGTGGCGTTTAACCCCATTCAATACTGTAAATCGGGTTTTATCGGCGAGGTTTTTATTTTCGCTAATATTCGCGAGACAAGGAGCTCACGAATTCAAGAATCTCGCTTAAATTGGAGCGTATTGTACAGAAACATACGGAGAGGTCCGAAATAAATCGGGGACCGACGGTGATCAAATAACAAAATATTTACCTACTAGTATTTCGGCATCACCCCACTTTATTTCATTCGATTGGGGTTATCACCTTCTCGGTGTAAAAAAACACACAAAAAACAAAGAATGAATAAGTTTTGAGAACAGGACAAATCTTTAGCAAACCACAAAATTTTATAATCCTCTAGATTTGTCTATTTAGTGAATTGAACATAACAATGGAAAGTTGACGAGGTACAAAATTCTAAGTGACGACAATTAGACAATAAGGAGCTAAAAAATTGTAACTGACTCTTTATTGCATAGACTCTTTCAACTAATTGAAAGCAGACAAGCGATATGAATCAATAAAAACAAACAAATGCACCTGTATGATTATTTCGCCGATGACAGTTTGGTAAGACGATTTTCTTATTGATAATACAATGGGTCTGTTCTTTAAGGTAAAAATAATACTACATTGAACTTCCTCTCGGCTCTCTCAAAAATTGAATTCTACTTGAACCATAATGCATAACTTGCGATCTTATCAAAAATGTCAGTAAATGAATTACCAGTAATAATTTTATTCATAGCTCGGTATGGAAACGGGATGTAATCGTATATCGATTTTTTTTCGCCGATGTATTCTCGGAGATACTTACGGAAATTACCGAAGTACCATACTGCCATTCGCTAATTCATGAACTCGCTAATAAGTCTTCTTGTCCTGATCACGCGAAATTAAGACAACGCGAAAATTACCCCATTTACAGCCAATCAATCAATCTGACTGGCATCATGATGTGGACTCTCTTTTATACAGAGATTTCTAAAAAAAAAGTTAAAATGCTATTTACGTGGAGGAAAAGAACACATACCCCTATTGTAGACTCGATTTAGATCAGTCTTTCTCGAAGGCAATCTTATTATTGGCACAATATATTTCTCACACACGGTTGTGGTTTATGTAATTTTTAACTACGAACTAAAACAAATATGAATTCTGCAATATTTCCATATAGTCCATGTCTCCCCATCCTTAAAAGAAACAGAGCCCACGATTAGTACTTTGAACCCGGAGTATATACTTAAGAAAAATAACACCCTGATCTGTAAGCAGATTTAATTACCCATTTCCACACAATTCCGCTTTGGATCACAGAAACAGGTGAAGCTTTACCACAGGGGGTTGATCAAGCTGGTGTGACTGTCGTTTGAGGTTGTTAAGTAACATGTAACATAAAAGCAATCAGCTATCAAAAACTGTAATCAAATCGTCCACAAAACGTTTCACGTCGGCTAGTCTCCCTCACACATTCAATAAGCAGTTTTTCATGATAAAACTCTCGTTTGATTAATTCGGATTCCATTTCTGTCGCGGTAAATTGTCGGCGAAATTTGTAACAGAACGATTTTTTTCCGTGAGACTGAGTCTTTATGTTATGTGGATTTTATTCCTGGCCATCGAACCATGAAGACTCTTTTTGGCGAGTCTAGTATATGACCTTATTGGTAGACGACCAAACGATTAATGTTTCTTTTAGCTCAAAACTTATTTTTTAGCCTTTCACGACTTTAGTTTGTAAGTTGTAATCCGGAGGAATTCCAACTTAGATTTAACAAAAGTGCAAAATGAACATAAGACAATTTCATTTCGGGTTTTTTGATAACACATATCCCGCGATCTCTTAGATATGGATACACCTCGGGTTACTTCTCATCTCAACTTGCCACGGACAATCAGTTAGTTGTAGCCGAAGACAATAATATGGCACATGTAAAGGATTATATAAAAATTCGTTTAGAGACTTCTGAAAATGCTTTAGTTTGCTTTAAATTATTGAAAAATAAGGTAATAATCAGCGCAGTAATTTGTTTTTTGTGATTCGCCGTCCCGTGTTTGGTAATCACGTGATGTCAAGTGACATGTGGTAGTCATGTGACCATAGATAGGCAAAGCTTTTGAAAATTAGAATGCAAACATATCAACTTTCGATTTCTACTTATTCACTAAATAATTACGCTTTATTATGTCGTTATTTACAAGTTTAAATCAATAATTACACATCGAACCTTTAACAAGTGTCATCCAGCTTTCAGCTTGGTCTTTTTTACTTAAGATTTTTTACGGTTCTGAAGTCGAATAAAGAATAAGGAAATCGCGCGACTACAGGGCGCCGAAGATAATTTGACACTATCTTCATCATATCATAGGAATTTTTAGGAAAAGGGCAAAACTACCATGTGCAAATAATAACGTTACAATAAGGTTAACGTCTTTTTTTTTTCTTTTGAATTTTACTCACAACACTTTAAATATTCCTTTTTCCTTAGTCTAAACCGGTACTTCAAATCGATCACCCTGAAACAAGTTTCCGTGCATTTCCGCAAATTTACACGTATACTCATAAACCTGAATTGAAAATCTACGTGAGTTTAGTATGATCGTTACAGTATTGGCCGAGTTGAGGGTCAAATAATCACCGAGGTCATTGATTTCTTACTGTAGAAGCTGTTATTCTCTGTTTTCAAGTTTCTAAAAGGAGTTCACGTATTACAGTTGATCAAAAGGAGAATGTTACGCTTGAAATTTCTAATTTTGCTGTGCATGACACGAGCTTATAACCGATTCCAACATGATAAAATTTTAGACCAGTCCAAATTAAAAGATGTAGCAGACGACAATTGTAATTTGATGAAATCTTTAAAATCCTGGTCTTTTTGGACAGAAAACAATGTGGACAATGAAGAAATTGCTTGTAACAAGCAATTTCTTCATTTTCCACAATGTTTTCCAAAGCTTTCACAATGAGGGTCATTTAAAAGCGTTACTGTCTGGGAATGGGTTAAGACAATGCTAGTTTTTGATTTCTGTATGTGGATTTATGTTTTTGTGCATTATGCACGCACATTTTTTCACGAATGGGAATGCTAGTTTAAGTTTAAACGAGGGGGGCTTACTCGGAAAGTAATAAATAAATTTGAACCGAATTCCATAGTTATGACCCTTTCAGCGCATTCCAACTTCTCAGTACTTTCAGTCCTTTGATTAATGGCAAGTATTTATTACATAATTGTCGGGTGAAAATTTTTCGGAAAGGTACATTTAAAATGATATTCAAAAAACGAGTTGTAGATAGAACAACTATTTTGCAAACAAAAAATCTTTCAAAGACAAATGGAACTTGGTGACCAATTACAAATGTTATTGTATTTGACATTAAAGTAAATGTTTTCTGTCTTAAATGTAAATCTTTTTGGCAATGAAAGCAGTTTATTGCTCATTTAAAGGACTTGGTCACATTCATATAGTATGAACATCGATTTTCAAATTGTTATTTATTATTTTAATATTCTATTTATTCGTTCTAATATTTTTCAGGGGTGTTGTTGTTGTTGTTTTGGGGTTTTTTTAAATTAAAAATCTATACTAAGAATCTTAGCATCACCTTTAAACTTAACTGGAGAGTGTGTTAATGGTGGTAGTGGTGTTCAGATTTGAGCGTCTTAAGAGTGTGAGAATTTCCCTCTTGAGCGGGAAGATTTCTGCTGAATAAAATGAATGAAAAGGTTAACCTGCTGTGTTCGTAATCAGTTGTTTGTTGATAATGGGTACAGATTTTATGAATATCCAGATTCCCATTTACAGCTGTGAAATTCCCACCGTCTGGAAAAAACGATCTGAGTTGTATTTGTCCTAGATGTATTTTTAAAAAATCTAGAAAATATTCCTCTCAGAATCGGAAGCGTTTCAAACTAAGCAGCTGGTGACATCAGACTCGAGTTAAGTGACCATCTTCAAATTGAACTTAAGCTGTTGGATTCACTGCAAGACTTGACTTGATTTTTGAAATCCAAATTAGATTGAATGTTTTCTTTCAACATGTGTGTTTTTAACATGACAATATTTTATAGGTTAATCATTTTTTTGACTTATTTTTAAAAGATAACACCAAACTGGTAAAAGTAAAGTAATTTCAAATTGATAGGTTAATATGCGTTATTTTTACTCTTTACAAACACGCCAAATACTTGTAGTAGGATCAGGAAGGGTTTCATGTCGGTCACCCATAGTCAGGCAAAGGTTTTATTTTCGGCGAGCTGTCGGATAAAAAAATGTTTGATCTTGACCAATACCCGCAACCAGATCAGGAAAGGTGCCCAATACCCGCAGTCAAATCACGAAGGTTGGTGTGACTGACAGTCCAATACCAGCAATCAGATCCGGAAATGTTTGATCTCGTCTACAACAATAACCGCAGACGAATGAATATATCAAGAAGTCTGGAAAAGTTCGATTTCGGCAAGCCCAAATCCGCAATAAGACCAGGAAAGGTTTGAAGGTCGACAAGTCAAATACCGTAGTCTGGTCCGGAAATGTTGATCTCGACTAGCCACAACCCCCAATCAGATTAAGATAGAGTCGATGTCGGCCAGTCCAATACAAGCAGTCAGATCAGGAAAGGTGTGATGTCGATCAACCCAATACCGGAAGTCCGATCACATATCAACAAAACACAATCAACCGTTTTAAATGTATTTGTGCTACCTTTTATTGCGAAAATTACTTAAACAGGGTATTTCTTCATATCAAGACTCGTCGTATTTTTATGCTTGAGATATTTGTTCTTTGCATAAGAACATGATTTAATGGGAGACAAGATCCAATTTTGGAAACCGCTACCTTATTATAGATTCTTACTTCGAAATTAAAACGTTCAGGCGTTATTTATGATGCTAATTGGATGCGTAAGAAAATGGGTATAAGGTTATTTGTATATTGTGCTGCTATGGTATTTTAGGTAAATTTATTCTCTTTCAAATCTTTTGTAGACGTCGCTTGCTTTTACTGCTTAATAGTCCTCCATCGGTTCCCGGTTGGGGGACAATAGGTTTGCTCGATTCCGTCCGTCTGTCCGTCCGTCACACTTTTGTCCGTACCATATCGCCTAAATTATAATTCTAGCAACTTCAAACTTTATACACATATAGATCACAATGTGGAGAAGTGTCATGTACACCGTTACTCTGCCACGCTCCTTTTTAGAAATGTTACCCTTTGTTGTTTTTACCTTTTCATTGTTGTCCGAACATGTTTCCTTAATCATAAGAGCTAGCAACTTCACACTTTATACACTTATAGATCATAATGTTGAAAAATGTTATGTACAAGAATCGTTACTCTACAACGCCCTCTTTCTGAGTAATTGCCCTTTATTATTTTTACCTTCATTGCCTTCTCAATCTTGTCTACCTTTATACGTCAAACATAGGTTAACACATTTCTATAGAAAAATCAGCATAGATGTAATTATGTAGCAATAATTCTTTTAAAAAGATCATTTCAAAAAGAAGAAAGTATCTAACTTGTGCCCTACTTCAGGAAACGTTCAAGCCTACAGCGCTAGGTCATCAGTATATATATTACAGCCTATCTGTGAATTCGGCCATTTCATGAAATGACTGAAACATTTTAGTCATTTCATGAAATGCCTAATTTCAAGATATTTCAGCCATTTCACGAAATGTGTCAATATTACGAAGATTGTCTGGTAGGTTTTCAGCCGATCTGTGTAAAAAAATTCTAGAGTTAATTTGAATTGGTAAATGAAAATGTTAATGAGTTGATTCATTATTTGATTAGAAAACTAATGTTTTTGTTGTTCTTGAAACTGATTCCTTTTAATTTTATTCATTTATTTATTATTTATAAGAATATCATTACTTTTTTAAACGATTAAGTATTTGATACATTGGTTAGGGAAACATACATTGATTAATTGTTTGCTTTTTTATTTTTAATTATTAATTTTAAAGTGCGTGTGAATTGAATTATAAGTATCATCTAGGTTAGGAAAAATGACGATGCTTTCCTGTACATCATTATAGGCTTTATGATATTATAAAATTCTGGACTAAAATCATTTTATCGGAAGACAAGAAGTTAGTAAAAGTAACATTTAACACATTATTACATGACATCACGGAAAAACCAATTAGCAAGAATTTTTGCTCATTGTGTAGGGATTTGTTTAATTCTTTGGGATTTTCGGATGTTTGGTATTTCCAAACATTTTGCGATGCCAAAGCATTCCTATATGTGGCAAAACAGAGAATTCACGATCAGTTTTATCAGAATTGGACGAGTCGCTTAAATGATTCCACTAGAGCTATTTTCTATAAAACATTGCTAGTTTTAAGTTTCAGCCTTATCTTGATGTAATAAACAACGTTAAAGTAAAAACATGCTTGTCCCAGCTTCGAGTCTCGTCACGTAGATTATCTGTTGAGACTGGGAGATGGAATAGACCTGTCTGCACACCTTTTGATGAACGCAAATGCTCTGTTTGTAATATTCTTGAAGATGAATATCATTTTGTTTTACAGTGTCAACTCTACTGCGATATAAGAAAGTAATTTATCCCTAAAAATTACTGGAAACCACCAAACATGCAGAAATTAATAGCACTAATGATTACAGAAAATGACAATTTATTGAAAAATCTTGGAAAGTACGTAAACAAAGCTTTTACCTTAAGAAACGAAGTTGTTTATAAAAGAGTATAGGACATAGTACATGTTTTACGTAAATTGCATACCTTGCTTGATTTTTTTTTTTTTTTTTTTTTTTTTTTTAAGGGTTTAGGAAAATGAAGAAAAGCGCTGACTGCGGACGCTTTCTCCGTTTTCCACAACATTTCTCACTCTAATAAAGGTAATGTTCATAGATCTACTCTAAGTTGGATTATTTCTGTCATATGCAGAGCCTTTGAAACCGTAAACTACAATCCTAACATTTACATTTGGAAAAGAAAAAGATTTAAAATGTGTTATAATTTTGAAGAAATTGCTTGTTCTTATGCAGTTCCAAAAATGATGTCGTGTTGAAAATATAGAATGGAATGTATATTATGTGGGGTGTTTTTTTTTTGTTGTTGTTGTTGTTGTTGGGTTTTTTGATAAAATTGTTTTTCTAAAATGTTTCTGTGTGTTTATGTAACTGTTTTCGTTTTTGAAAAAGTTGTGAAAATGAGGAAATGCTGATTACCGGCACTTGCTCCCTTTTCAACAACATTTTTCACTCTAACAAAGATAGTTTACTTTCTCATAGTAAAACCTTGACTTAAATTGTATTTACGATGTTTCGAAAAGATATTGTATTCACAATGTTAAATGGATCGGGCAAATGTTATCCAAATTGTGGAAGGTGTTGAGGAAAAAGAAGAAAATGCTGATTACTGGTGTTTTCTCCTTTTCAACAACATTTTCTTCTGTTACAGATGATTGATTCTGTCGCCTGCATAACATTTGATATCGGACAAACCTAAAAACCGTTTTACATGACTTATTGTAGCAATTTAATGCATTACCTAATATTTGCACTAATACAGGTTTTCTTCTTTTCTCATGTCTTAACTCACAACAACTCATTTATCTGCATTATTAAACAAGAGCCCCACGAGGGCCTTAGACGCTCTACTGAGTATCAAGTTTGCCGTTAAAGTAATCTGATATTTAAGGAAGTTAATTGCTTACAAAAGAAAGTATACAATGAAACTAACAAATTGGACTTTATCCCCTTTAATATTTCGAGCAACAATCCTTAAGGCCCCTTTCACCTTGTTTCAAGATGAATCCACTTCATTTCCAAAAGGAAGTTTCCTTATGACACTACAATCATCCCGATAACAATTATGGACTTTATTACATAAACAGGGTTGTTTTAAGTGAAAATACATAAGGCCCAATAAGATCCATCCTTATGATTGAAAAATCATTCTGTGAATTTTTGAAGTGAATCCGTGGAAATCTAGGGACATCATTGTGTTAACTTGAATATTTAAGAAGGTTTTTCATAAGGCCCCTTTTCAAGTGATACTTGCCGTATCAGATTCACTATCAAAATCAACAATTGTAATGATGGTACAATCTGTGGAATTTATTGTGTTAATGAGTTTATAGAGAAATTTTCAAAGGACCCCTTTTCCCAAGATACTTTACGGAATAAACCAAATTTCAAAGGAACAATTCTAATGAAGGTACAATCATTCCTTAAAAGTTTAAAAGAATCAATGAAAACATTGGACTGAATTGTGTCAAGAATCGATTGTAATAAAATTTTCATAAGGCCTCTTTTCTCGCGAAGAGATTCTGATAAGGACTAAGGACATTCTTATGTTAATGAGGATTTGGTAATAATTTTTCATACAACCCCTTTTCCTCTGATACTAGACAATTCATGCCAAATATGGAAAGAAACAGTCCTAATGATGGTGAAAGTTTGAATAGAATCCGATGAAAACTGTGGACTTTATGTGTAAGGATCTTAAAATAAAAAGGTTATAAGGCTCCTTTTCCTGAGATACTTGACGGACCAGGTCTAATGTCAACATCAACAATCGTTATTATTGTACAATCATTCTCACAAATGTGTTCCTAGAACTGAATTTTTGAAAAAAAACTTTTCTTACACCGGTATGAAATTTTCGAATGCCGTACCAACAAACCTTCGAACAATTACAAATTTATCTTACTTTAAATGCTCCCTGAAAAACCATTTGGTGTCTAGTAACGGGTTATAGTTACAATTACTTCACTCAGGAGTGTGTATGTCAAATGAGATTACCTTTTTGTTAACTAACATTATCATTTCTCATCATTATCATCACTATTTCAGAATATTATTTGTCACTAATTCACGATTGTGTGGGTTTTACTGGTAAGGCTATTGCATTTTTTTCTCTCATATTTTGACATTACTAGATAATTGCTTTATGACCATATTCATCACCATTTTTTTTTCCAATTAGAATTATTAACTGTAAGGTTATGATTGCTCATCATAACTTATTTGTTGCAGAGTGCCACATTGTAAATAAGTTCTTCATTGTATTATTTCATATGATGATAGCTTAATGTGCTACCTAAAGATTTAATTATTATTATTCTGTGAAAGTTTGAAGAAAATCCGATGAAAGCTCTGGGTAACAAGGATTATAAATGAAATTTTCATAAGGCCCCTCGTGTTTCATGACAGTTCAAACCCCATTTCGAAAAGAATGGTCGTTATGGCCTTACGATCCTTCGGAGAAAGTTACAAAAATATCAGATCAAAGCTGTGGGCTTCATTGCATTGATAGGGATTTTTTAATCAAATTTTCATAAGGCCCTTTATCATGATTCTTGACGGATAAAACCCACTTTCGAAAGAAACACTCAATATTGCGGTATGATTATTCTGTGAAAGCTTGAAGACTATGTGTTGAAAAACTTTGGACTTGTTTACGAGGATTTTTTCATTTCAATTTTCATAACGCTCCTTTTCCCATGATACTCAACAGATCAGAGCCTCTTTCGAAAAAAACAATCCTAAAATGTTACAAATATTCTGTAAAGTTTGAAGGGAATCTGATGAAAACTATGGACTCTAGCGTGTTAACGAAGATTTTCAATCAAAATTTCAAAGGGCCCCTTTTCCCTGTTACTTGACGGATCATACTGAATTTCGAAGGAACTATCCTCATGATGGTAAAATTATTCTGAGAAAGTTTGAAGAGAATTTGATGAAACTGTGGACTCTAGGGTGTTTACGAGGAATTGTACAAGATTTCTTAGCAAATTTTCATAGGCCTCTTTTCTCGTGTTTCTTGACGGGATCATACTGAATATATAAAGGAACGGTCCTTATGACGGTACGATCGTTCTGTGAAGGTTTGAAGAGAATCCGATGAAAACTGTGTACTCTAGAGTGTTAACGAGGACTTCTTAATTAAATTTTAATTTTGGCCCCTTTTCCCGTTTTTCTTGACGGATCTGACCCAATTTCGAAAGGAGCGATGCTTATGATGGTACAATCATTCTGGGAAGGTTTGAAGAGAATCAGATGGAAACTGTGGACTCTAGAGTGTTAACGAGGAATTTTTATAGATTTTACTCCCTTTTCCCGTATTTCTTGACTGATCATACCCAATTTCGAATGGAAAGATCGTTATGATAATACAATCATTCTGTGGAGTTTGAACAATGAAAAGTTAACGGACGGACGACGGACGGACGCACGGAGGCCAGACGGGAAAAGCCATCGCTATAGCTTTTCTCGCCTTTGGCTAGTAGATCTAAAAATGATACATTTTGAAATCTCATTTTTTTATTATTATTATTTCTTTTCCTAAGCACCAGTTTGTTAATTCTAATACTGTTTCGAAGACCATTTTATTTGTAATTCATGAAAAGTAAAGTTCTGTTTTATGGACTTATTGCTTTCTTATTAAGGCTATCTGAAGAATTAATAAATAAAGGAAAGACAATAAGATGTGTTCACCAAGTCATATTTTAATGTATTTTATTTATTTTTATTAACTGTACTACACAATTAGCCGAATGTACAAATAATAGCGTTCTGCTCCCTCATCACGTGCATTCACCGACAAAACATAACCTTTTCCCAATAATATGAAAAAAACTGCCGAAATTAAACATCTTTAGTCCTTAAATACAACCCCGCATTTGAAATTTTGCCAAATAAAAAGAAACTGTAAAGGAAAGGAAGAAATTGCTTGTAGTAAACGATTTCTCCTGTCCTCACAGTGTTTTCTATTTTTATAGGACTTGTTTTTCATTTCAATTACACTATCAATTATTGTCTGCAATCTTGAATTTGGACTAGCCTAAAATTTTGTTATCTGGTAATGGTTTAATGCCCATCCAATTTATCATCGTTTCCTTTAGAGCTTGAATTTTTACAAAAAAATCAATGTACACATAAGCCATTTCATGAAATGGCTAGAGCAACTTTCGCGTCATTTCACGAAATTGCTGAAATATTTTAGTCATTTCATGAAATGGCTGAATGAATTAGGCATTTCATGAAATGTTGAAATTTTCAGTTATTTCATGAAATGGCTGATTTCACAGATTGGCTGTAACATATACATCAGGTCAATATAATTCATCTCGTGTAGTCAGCAAGTCGTATAGCGTTCATGCTGTGTTTAACCTATTGTTACCGTTACATTGAAATAGTAACACATTCTCGCCCCCATTTCCTGAATATCGCTTATCGTTGAGAAATCGAAAAGACAGAAATAAATGTGATATGGGAATACTTTTAAAGGCGACTTGAATTCTATGTCAGTGGTCCTCGAGGACTTTTGCTTCGTGTTGTTGTAGTTTGTGTGTGTTATTGTTGTTTTTGTTGTACCTTTGTTTTTTTGCTTTTGTTTTTGTGTTGTTTTGTTTTGTTTCGTTTTTTAAGTGTATCTTTTCGAGTTACTTTCACGACAACCATATGATTCGGGAGTTCAAATATAAGGTACAATTTTAAAAGGCTAAATGAGAAATAAGGAACATTCGAAATTACTATTGTTGCAGGTTTTGTTAATATGTGACCGTAAGATCTTGTAAACTTTATTGGTAAATCGGCAAGTTGCCTTTGACCATTTACAATACAAAATAAGACTTATGCCCCTCAACTCTCTCTCAAAACACAAGCTATTCTATTTGACTATACATCGCCTGAGCTTTTGATATGATGATCATGTACTATAATACATAGTTTGCAATTCAAGCATACAGTAGGTACAATGTAAACTATATTTTAAAGGAGAAAAATGGAATATAAAGGTTTCGAGGTATCTTAATATTTAGCTAGAACCTTGAATAAGTGTGATAACAGACAGAAATAATTCCCTACGATACAAAATGATTCACAGTAATGCATCAAAGATTGGTTAATCTTATAATTCGTTCGATTGAACACTAGAAATATGTGCATTTAAAAGTACTTTATTCGATATATATAGGCCAAATATACTTGGTCAGTACATGTATATACATCTTTATGAAACACTTCTTTTTGGGTTGTTATTTAACCTTTTCCTGTTCTGCAAAATGTTAGACCTGCCCAAATTCAAAGCTTTTGTAGGCGATAATTGAAAGTTGATTTAATCTGAAAAATTACCAGTCATTAGTGTAGAAAATATTGTGGAAAAAGAAGAAATTCTTTGTTACAAGCAATTTCTTCTTTTTCTACAATATTTCTCTATTATAAAATCATGGGGACATAAAAACCAGGAATTGAACAGAAAAGAGTTAAGTGAAAAAGTGGATTAGATCTTAAGTTTTCATTTAGGTAGAATGAATGAAAATAAATACCAAATAACTACGCATAGCAGAATCGTACAAACAGAGACATGGGGTTTATCTTCACACTTTGATAAAAACAAAAACAATCTTTTCTCATTATCATCATAAGAACAAAAACCATTAAAATATAAAATACATGAAGACTTTTTTAAGTTTTGGAACTTATTCTTATGGAGACAGGGGACTAGCTGTTCATCCATTCAGACCCTTTCATTACAAAAAAAAATATAATATTATGGAGATCCATGGATGTCGCGAAGAACACGATATATGTTTTCTTCAATAAAGTACATATATGCAACAAAAAATACCGCAGAATAAAGTAAAATTTAAAAGGAAAATAGTTAAAAACTGGGTTTCAGAGTTTTTCACTGGATTCACTGAATATACTCTAGCCCTTTTAGGAAATTAAAGAATCGATCGACCAATCAAATCCTTCATTTAGACAGTTAGAAACCTTTGAACTCCACATTGGCCGAGATTTGTATGAAGCATATTTGTTGGTTTGGCCACTTAAACGCCGTAACTACAGCTTTTTCAAGCTCTAGTTTACGACGTTAAAGCCTCCAAACTAGCATTTTGCTTGTTTGTTTCATGCTACTAGCCATAAACTAATCGCTGTTTAACATCGAAATGGTAGTTCATGTTTGGAGATCAGCAGGAGTGACCAGCAATCCGTCCATTTAAATCACATCAACTGTTAATTAAGAAAAAACGACACGAATATGTGTTTTGTAATTTCTAATTGAAATGAATAAATGTTATAAAAAAAAACAATTGTAAACTTATATATAATCTATAATGTTTTGGATAATGTTCAAATTATCGCCCTATTCCCGAAAGAGCTATTTTCGAGTTCTGCAAATGGTGTATCGAAAAGTCAATGTAAGATTCTACCTTGATGATGTTCAATTTCAAGAATTATGTGTATTCATCGCGTTAAAATATGTTGGCGTAAAGAGTCCGAACCTTTTCACATTCCCGGTGGATGGTTTTAATGAACTCGTATCTAACAGAGAGGACCATCCAGACATATTTGTTCCCACTTCACCGGTCCAAGTTACCCATGGGTAGGTAAATATAGATGTACCTAGACTTGTTAACGGCGCCAGATAGCTGCTACAATACTACTTATTTATCACCTTAACTTTATTTATGACCGTGTGAGTCTTATTCTGATTGAAGGAAGCCCGTCACTTATCTTATATAAACTGTTAAACTTATTTCTATCTCACCAATTTAATGCATTTTTTTCTTCTAAGTCAAAATTTTTATTCAATTTGAATAAAAATATATTTTATTATGTTTCCTGAATGGCGAGCATATAGCTACCGCTTCGTCTGTCCACTACAATTTCTCCAATTACAATCAATCAATAGATTGATTTTGTGCATAGGGATGGGAATATTTGGTTTGAGTGAATTATAAATAGCTATCAATTTGTTCTTTAATCAATACTTTAAGATAAATTACCAAGTCAACCTTTAACTCGTTTTCAATTCATTTCTTTTCAAATATCTTAATCTCATAGCACATGGACAGTAATGGGTAACAAGAAGTCTTTACAAAGCAACAAGACTGTGAATTATACATTCCAAAACGAAAAATTAATTGCGACTCGATTTGTTTCTTAGGTAAAAAAAACCGGCATCAATGTAAAGGCATGATTCTCATTCCCTGTTTTCGGAGGTTCATTAAAAGTTTTTTAAAATTTAAAGTTAATGACAATTTGACAGAAAAAACATATCTAAGAATGTTTGATTTTGTTGTTGTGGTGGTGGTGTTTTCTTCTTCAGAAGGCAAGTTGTTATTTCTACATACTGGAATTAAGCTTTTTACTAAGTACATTTAAATAAATCACCCAACGCTTAAATTGTTTCCAAAACAGGAAACTATCTATAACTAACTTGTAAGGTAAAAATCGGTTGAAAAAGATACTAACCTATGAACTTAATGGCGAGCAAAGTGTTAAGAGATACACCACTCAAGTTCAAGTGCACTTCACACGTTTTTAATTCGATATACAGATATCTAGATTAGGAAGCAAAATCGGTCTTAACATTTCCCTCACTGTTTAAACTGAAGGAGTCCGTGTTTACCCAGTGTTCAAAATGGGGTTTGGAATAATAAAATAACACAATGTCGATAAAAAAAATCTTACCTAAATTTGTATGCTATACTCGTCATTCTCTCCGAAAGAATTTTATGGAAGCCTTAACTAAAATCCCGTGCATATAGCCTAGAGATATCTGAGCAAACTCGACCAAACTCCGTAGAATATGTTACAGATGGATATCCAAATTTCTTCAAGGCCGTAACACGGAAATAGGGAGAGCATCATACGTCTCTAACCACCTTTGATGAGACTTTGAGATACCTTAGAAATTTCTAAATGGTGCATTTTGTGCGTGGATAAAGGTTTCTGGTCCAACTGGTCCAGCTTTTCATTACTGTTAGAACAAGACATTATTTGCACTAAGAATTCGGTCAGAGATCACTTTATAACATTACCATACGTGGTCTTATTTATGGCCCTGGAATGATAATTCATAGGGACTTATAGTTATTGTCGACTTTGTCTGTTTGCCTTTTTGTTTGCTTGTCAAAAGAACTGTAACATTGCCCATAACTTTTGAATGCTAAGTTCTGTGGTTCTCATATTTTACAAGTCTATTCCTTTATTAAGACCTTGCTTTTGATGACGAATTCAATGATATATGCCTAGGTTAGAACCCTTTTAAAGATCTTATCTATCAAAGTGGATATTTCATAAGTTGCCATAGTTTTGATTGGTAAATAGAGCTTTCACATTTTACAAGTATATTCCTTGAGGCAAGATAAATCTTTTGCCAATATAGAATACCAATGTATAATATCCAAATAAAGGCAGTTGGCGGGGGTAACTCGCACCCTCTTTTACTTGATGAAGGACCATATTTCCTTTAAATGTCCCTTCATCAAACGAGCATATATGACATGATTATTTATTCGCTATTTTAATGTCTAAATAACGTGAATTCATCGTTACAAGTTGATATATTTTACAACCAGTTTATATTAACCAAGTCTCGTGAATGAACGTATCGCGTTTGTTCTCACATTAACATAAGTACAAAGTGTAAAAATATCAGCAAAATTTTCAAGGACAGACATGAAGTCGCCACAGATTTTTCTTACAAACGTTTAAGGTAGATCATAACACACTATTCGTCTAGTTGTCTGTTTTCAAAATTTCCTTTGGTAATAGTAAGTCAAACGAAATATTCAAATCTTAATGTTCCTTTATTATCAGACGAGGAGTCCACACTGCCGACTAACTGATTCTCCAGACAATACTTCTTCCCTCAAGGCTACACGATCATGTAGTAGGTCCCAAGATACCAGCCGGTCATAATATACAACTTCTCTTCGATTTACAGACATATACACAATCGTTATACGATCTCCCCCCCCACACACACACACACCTTACTTCACAGAACCACGATCGTGTTTTCCTTTAGTTTGAGGTCAAAATGGTTGTGTGAAACTCTTTCCGACAAAACTAGAACTTTTCTTTCCGATTAATTTGGCCCTTTACTCGATCAATCCATCAAATTAGAGAGGCGTTAAATCTATTCTCGATTGCTTAATGGGTCGATCTCTACCCGAGAAGATTAGAGGACCACTGACAAGGTAACCATTCTGATCTCCTCTGTAGGAGTAATAACAGCGTATTTCCAAACATTGACTACATACATACGCATTTTAGGGGTGTTTGCATAAAAGTACTAGGATTGACTGATCTTGAGTGAAATAGAACAAAATTTCTACTCTAGTTTTAGTTAAACCCACCCCCCTTTGCTGTACTTCAATTTTGTCCAGAGTGTACATCTATAAAATGGGTCGGTAGATCTCCTTGTGGAAAAGTGAAGCTACACCTGAATTACTGGTTCGTTATACCTGCCCGTGTATCTCCGACAAGATAGTTTGACTTAGATATACATGTATACATGTATGTAGTCTCGATTTACACGTGCGGGAGAGGTCATGGACAAATGCTTTATGCGTGTTTTAAGGTTGTGATGTTTTTAGATTTAGAATGCGTCTGAGAACTCAAAAACTATAATATATCTATCGACTTCAAACTTATGGACACGATAGATTTCATTCAAATAAGGCGCACGCAACAATCTCTGATATGACAATTCAGGCGAGCGTTACTATAGTAATGGTATCCCGCTCTTGTTGTCAATTTTTAAGCGTTTATTACAATCGGTACAATTTTATCAACTGCCCATGATTTGATACAAACGATTATAATGAAAACAGTACAGTAATACAATACATTTTATTGCATTAAACATCAATGCAATGTTTACAGCAAGCAAAAATATTATCGAAAATGGAGAACATTACTGAAACAAAAATATAAATATTCTTTTTCAACATGTACATACAGTGCAAGTTTTCTCAGTTTTTGAAAAAAAATCAAACGATACCACTTTAATCAAAGTACTTCCACAAAACACTACGTCATTATTTTGACTCCCTACAAAATTAGACATGAGTACCCGAAATTAACTATTCTGAAAAGACAACCCCAGCTGCCAAATTACCATCATCACTCCATAACAATCCGATGTTTACAAACACAGAAATACATAATTTAAACTTGTTTTCCCCATTAAGGATAAAATATAGTTTTTGTCGCAAGGTGGGCGTTTCCTTTAGGATTTCTGTCTCCAAACAGTGGAGGAAAACCTGTGAAAACACTCATCATAGCTTTGACATATTTGTTATCCCTTATCCCCGATCCGACGAATTGATCATAGCCGTACTAAAGCGTTTCTCTTTAACTGAGTGGATATATAGTTTTAAAAAGGACCTCCTTGATGTTCCGTAAAAGAAATAATTGAAAAGAAATGATCAAGAAGAGTTCAACCAGATGGCTAATTTAAAAATCATTATATTGTAACATATTATAGAAATGTAGATTCAGAAGATCCTACAAGAGAAAGTGTCGACCCTGGTCAGTCTGGACAGTTGGCGGAGGGTCGAAACTATCCGCACTTCCCGCGAGGCCCCTTTACGCTCAACGGGTCATGAATGATAAACGTTAGAATACATTCTCTCCAAATGCCGTTGTTTTTGTTGTTATTGTTGATGTTGGTGTTGTTTTCGTTGCTGTTGTTGTTGTTGTCGTTGTTGTTGTTGTGTAAAATATTCAAATATTGAAGATTTCCATGCTAAAGTAAGAATTGTCTCTTTTCTGGTAATTCGTCCCAGAATCTTATTGGAAATCTTAATAATCATCATTTTGATAAAATATAGATAGAGCTGCGTTTGCATGATTTCATGCTCAGATTTTATATTTGCATAGCAATATCTTGAAAATAGCCATAGTTAATTCGGTTCAAAAATGATACACCTATTCATGGCTCATATCATCTGTAGTTACGATGGGGTAGTAATCATACTAACGATGTGTCCCTAACTTAATCTACTTCAAAGGTCCTACAACTCAAAAAGGTTATATCTGCGAGCCCCGTTTATAACCCATAGAAAATAGATAGCCATTACTAACACTGAGGGCGTGCCCTACTCCACCCACGGAGAAAGCCCATTCTTTTATCTTACCGTTAGTGACAGGTTAAATTACAATGTTCTCAGTCTTGACTTTTTTATGGCTACAAATAAAAAACTAAAAAGTAGTACCTTGATCGCTCGAAAACAGTATTTAAAAGGTCTTATTTTTAAAAGTTTTAGCGTGTTCTTTTTCAATGATCAAAAATCAAACTTGCCGACCGATTTTATATACCGATTAACAAAATCTTTCGAAATTTGTGTTTCAATCCGCGCTACTTAGAAGAAAGGGTGAAATTCCTGAGTCCGTCATCTTGTCTCTCTGGGTGGTTACAGACGTTCTGTGTCTTTGTCACGCCGCCGCCATGGGATGATATAAAACCCATCCATTTTCTTGTATCGTGTATCCTGCCTGCCATTAGCCCTATACATGTGAAGATCTTTCCCAGTGTTAAAACAGTTTGCTTAAAAATTCATACTTACAGCAGGATAAGACAAATCATCTTTTCTGTACATATTTAAATCATATTCGATTGCCGCAATCTTATCGCATATTCAATATGTTATATTGAAACATCTTAGTTCCAGGTCACACCATCATCATTAAGATACATATCTTTCCAAGAACACTTAGAACACTTAGGAATCAAATAAGTAATATAATTACTTTGTTGTGATACCCCAAAAAAATATGTGGACTAAAATATATGTAGACTTACAGTAATTTACCTAAAATGAGGTTCAAGTACCTTTTAAATACCAGGGTAACCCTTTTCGGTATGATCCTACCTATAGTAAGGGAAAAAAGTTTAGCAATTTCGTACGTTACAGCCAATTTCTCCGGTGTCTAGTTTTTGATTCAAACCATATTTTCACACATCGATCTTTTATGTGTTAGCCACAGTATTCAAAAAAAAATCAGATGATTTCAAGGTCATACGTGTTTGTTGTACAGCGTCAAACAGGGTAGGGGTAGGGAAGTAAAAGTAACACAAAGATTTAATATCTTATGTGTCCACCGTTTGCGCCAATAACGGCATCACAGCGTCTTCTCATGCTGGAAATGAGCCTACGATTAATGGCCATAGGGATACGACCCCATTCCTGACGCAGAACACGTTCCAGGTCTCTGACGTTTATTAATTAACGCCATTCCTGTCTCTTACTCTCCTACCCAGATGGTCCCAAAGGTGTTCGATCGGAGACAGATCCGGAGATTTGGCTGGCCAATCCAACACATTAACATTATTAGTCTGTAAAAGGTCCGACGTGTGCCGAGCGACATGTGGGCGGGCATTATCTTGCTGAAAATGGTAGCAAGCCCTTGACGCAAGAACGGAATACCACTGGCTGGACAATTTCGGTGCAGTATCGAACGGCATTTAAGTTTCCCTGATAAGCTACCAAGTCAGTTTTGCCACGGTATGATATACAACCCCAAGACCATGACGCTGCCGCCTCCAAAACGGTCATGTTGAATGACGTTGGCGGGATCCATCCTTTCGCCATCACGCCTCCAAACACGTACCCTGCCATCCGCAAACATCAAATTAAAACGGGATTCGTCTGTGAATAGGACCTGATTCCACATTCGTCTTGGCCATCGACGGTGTACCCTTGTCCAATTCAATCTTGTATATCTGCGTGCACGTGTCAAAGGAATGCCAACGTAAGGTCGACGTGCGCGTAAACGTGCCGAACGAAGTCTGTCTCTTACAGTACGAGCACAGACCCGTGTTCCCGTTGCATTTCGGACCAAACCGGCTTTACGAGTGCTATTTGGGAAGCGATTACGCCGTGAACACGTCACGATGTATTGTCCTCACGTTGGGTAGTCTTACGTGGTCTGCCTGAACGTGGCCTGTCTTTGACGGTGCCTAATTGACGATACTTTGTTCTAAGTCTTGAAATGGAACTTTTGCCACCTCTTTTACCATCATATCACCAGCCAGCATACCGATGGCTACGTTCCGTTGGTCTAAGTTAAGCCCTGGGCGACGTCCCATTTGAATTTTTTAAAATGTTTTAATGAGTTATCTTGTTATTGATGCTAACCAATAAACTGGATAGATATTGTGGATATAGACTTCACGAATTGTGGAAGTACGTGCAGAACGTGTTTCAGCAAAATTGCGCCAGACAGCGAGGAAAACGTGCTCTTAATGCATAATTAGTTAGTTAGCTTTTAAATATTGCAAACGAGACTGATTTTATAAGGTTTATACATTTACGTTGAAAAATAATGTAGGTCGAAAAAAATTGCTAAACTTTTTTCCCTTAGTATACTTAATATGTTATTTTCAACGTACCCTGCTCTGTGTCTAGGATACTTAAACATCATTCAGATTTGACATTCTAAGAATGTAATGATAGATGTCTTAGGAATGTAATTTATGAATAAAGAGATTTATATGCAATAAAGAATTTCAAGTATTGTGCTAAAGAGACAATTTAAGTGTAAGATTTTCTTCGTTCACAGCTCAATTTCCTCAAATAATTATGTTGAACATTTTAAATTTGTTTTTAATAACGGGTGGTTGTTGCTATATCTTCAGCAGTTTAGAATTCCATAAAAATTGGATCGATTCCTCATTTTCATGAATATACAAAGTAAAGGGAGACGTTAATATACTTCTTTTTGCACGATCTGATATGATCTTATCTGAGCCTTTCCTAGACAATGACGCTTTTTGATGCATCACCAGAAAAGGCCTTTGAAAAATTGTAAAATTTGCTTGTGACAAGCAATTTCTTCATTCCCCACAAAGGCAAAATAAAATAAAATGTCATCAACTAAAAATTGTTGTATGCAACTTCTTTCAATTTTGACCAGTCTTAAATCTTGTCGTCTATTAATAGGTTAAGACTTGTATTTTTGAACTAAGCAGAGCTCATATAAGATTGCACCGTAAAGCCTTTTTGTCTCGCCCACGTGAATAAACGTGCCGCTTATTCTTGGGCTACTCGATAACACTTGTAGAAATCTCGGATGCAGGGAATTTTGGGGTTGTCCAATTTAGAAAGGCAGATCACAAATAAGTAAGAAGCACATTTAACTTCCCTCGAATACAGGAACAATATCGTAAATAGTGTAGACCCAAGTTAGCCCATCCGGTGTTAGGAGGGGAAAACGCATGGTTCTTTATGTGCCGCGTGCCACATATACAAAAGTGAACGAAGTAATAAACTTCATAACAACAGTATAGTGTTATAGCAGAAATCTATAAATATTTTCTACATTCTATTGCCAAAGACTACAAAAGATATAATTACATTGATGGCACTTTGTGTGTAATTTTAATAGAATTTCAAAGACTGTACGGAATGAAAGTTTGCATAAAAATATTTTAAGTATGTTAATTAACCTTTTCACACGTATAAGGTTGAGGAAAATGTATACTGGTATGTGTTGCCTATACACGTAAGATTGCTTAAATTCAATTTGGTTAGTAGAACTTAACAGGAAAGTATTGAATTTGCGTGTAATATCTTAATATATTTTAAAAGATGAAAAAGAAAAAGAAGCCAATTGTAACTTACAGAAACAAGGTATGGATAACGAATTACAGAGTAAATCAACTCCTTCTCCGGCGAACCTGCAAGGTGTGGATAAGTCTTATTTTGTCTTTAACTACTACAAAATGAAATTTTAAAAGATTACATGCGATTTTGAAAAAATATATATATATTGACTTTCCTTTGTCATTCCTCTTACTGCGTTCTAGATGCTAAAAGAGAGTCTAGATCATGAAATTAATATCATTGTGCCTTTACTTTCATTTAACCGGTGCAGAGAGTTAGTTTGTGTAGTTGGGCTATCACACTACACACTTATCACACTATTGGAAACCGGGATGATGAATGTTATTTCTACGGACAATTTGTGTAAGGGGTGGTCGTGGAGGTATTTTTTATTTTCAAATTTTAGGAATTGATATAGACGAAAATTAAATTGAATTGTATGACAGCGCTTGGATGACTATAAATTGTCGATATCTCTATTATGTAATCATTCGGTTAATCAGCTGGCGGCTCACCAACAGGCCGCGTCAGTTCTAAGCTTGGTTGATTCGAACCTTCGACCTTCCACTTCTAAAGCGGACGAGGTAGAGATGAAAACATAGTTCTGTTGGAAATCTATCTGCATATAACAGTGTGTGCGTATTTGAGCATTATCACCATTTACTTTCTGTTTTAATTTAAGATAATGGCATACTGTCTGTGTTTAGTGTGTGTAGAATTTTAGAATTCAAATGCCTTTTTATAATTTTCATATATTGTGAAGTCGATACCGTTTATTAACACATTTCGCATTTCCACAGACGTATCATACCCTTGATTCCCAGTCTGTGCATATAGCATATCGTAAATATTGTAATATATGCATTTAACAATAACAAAGTATTCATTTAATTTACCTAAAGAAAAACAAATGAATAAATAAGTAAACGCAGTGCCTTTGTCCAGGTGTCCAGGGTGGGGGCGGGGCATTTTGGGTAGGGAATTTTTCCAATGTTTTTTTCGTTTGGGGGTAATGTTTGGGGGGCTTTAGTTCGAACCTCCTACGTCGGTAGGCGGCCATCGAAAGCTAACGTTTTATGATGAAGTGCTGGCTGGAATAACTTGTATGTCAAAGTACTCAAAACACGCACATTTCGAGCGTTTTTTCCGTTTTTCATATTCATAATCCCCTTATTTCATAAAACTAATTATGACCTCGATGATATGTTTTATTTCGTTTTTCGAATGGTAGGAATTAGTTATAAACGTTAGTATAACATATTATCAACTTTGTATTTAGATTGTTATTCTTTGTCCATTACCACACGACAAAATTTTAAACTGGTCCAAATTGAAAGAAGTTGCAGTCAACAATTTTATAACAAGTTGATGAAATTTTGAAACTATTAGTCTTTTGGTAGAAAACATTGTGGAAAATGAATAAATTGCCAGTCACAGGCATTTTTTAATTATCTACAATGTATTCCAAAGATTCTTTCTTGAGGGGTGTAAAAAAACGGGATTATGTGGAAAGGGTTAATGGCTTGTCGCTGGACCAAAGCTTACTATTTTAAAGATTGAATGTTTTGAAGTAGTTTGAAGGGTAGAGGAATACTCATCAATTAGCGGCTATAATGAATGAACCGTCGCCGCATAACACAAATATAGCATCACCTCCCTAGCGGATAATCGTTTGATGCTGTTGAAATTCAACAGAAGATAAAAGTTATATAAATATACAAATGTTGATTTTCGTTTGTATTACCCAGTTCATTGATGAGAATTCTTGGCACGCGATCTCGTGCAAAGAAACAGATAACACTCATTAGTGGCGCTGAGAAATTCGGAAACCACCTGGTAATACTCCCTATTGGTGTGCGTTTGCACTTGAATCAATGGTACCCGGCTCGCTTCGTTGATCTTATATCAATAATAGTACATTGCTTTCACTCCGGGATTTTTCTTTCATTTTGATAGAAAAGTTATGTATTACAACAATATTTTCAAAGATATACTGATGAAACACAAAGAAACACAAAGTAGGTTGTTATCATATATGTATTTATTTCTAATTCACAGTTCAGATAAGAAAACTGCATGTGCCCATATCTTAAAATGCCCCTCAGAGCGCTAAAAATAACCTGTATTTTATCCTTCTCTATAATATATCCTAAACTAGTGAATGACAAGAGATTTTTTAGAAAAGCTGATGTTTTCTGCAATAGTGTAATTCATCGTGCACGAAAATTCCTGGAGTTGGTTCGCTTTCATTTTATCGTAACGAAATTCTCGACAGAATGATTTGATTCATTATTCAAGGAAACTTGCCTAAATGACGCTGAAATCGTCATTTTCTGATGAATAACTTTTGATGTGTTTTGTTTCAATTGATTAAAGTTCTGTATAAGTATTACGATATTTAGAAAGGCACCTTGTTAACCGAATGTTGCATGTTCTTTTTTTTAATCTTACCATGTGTACATGAAATACTTATAAAAAATTATCCGGTTGTTTTTTGTTTAAAAGGAAAGCGCTGCTTTTCGAGAAATATATGAGTATATATCGATAAGGGGAAAGTTTCAAATTTGTATATCTAAACCCTATCTAAACTGATGACGTTACATTTAGCGTATTCTCTTACGTCATTTAGGTGCCTGTTTGATCAATTAATACATTACATTTAGATTATATTAAATTTATATTATTCATTATTCAATTTGAATGCTGAAAGAATATGATACCAACATTATCCGTTTTAGAAATTTCTTTCGATTTTTCTTTGTTGCTGATTTTTTTGATGTTATTAGTTGATCTATATAGGGTGGGGTATAAGGTTGTTGATGCTTGCTATGTTGATTGAATTTATCAATCGTTGAAAATTCTTTACGTAATCTTATCCTATATTCTTGTGGGGGGTTTTACTACACCAACTTATGTTCGCACAAACATGACCGTTACGAGTGATTATATCTATTTTCGATAGTAAAGACTTATCGGCGTTTCAATTTGTTGCACTTCCCACGGTGACTCTCCAATTGGACAACAACTGCGATAAGAACATTGTTTATAATGGTAAAATGGTAGCAATGGTACAATGGTAAATTCAACCAGACTGAATGATAGTATATAATGGTAAAATGGTAGCAATGGTACAATGGTAAATTCAACCAGACTGAATGATAGTATATAATGGTAAAATGGTAGCAATGGTACAATGGTAAATTGAAAGAGACTCAATGATAGTTTATAATGGTAAATGGTAGCAATGGTACAAGGGTAAATTCAAACAGACTCAATGATAGTATATAATGGTAAATGGTAGCAATGGTAAGTGTTGTCTGTGAACATAAAAAGTTTTCTTTTTCCAATTATTTAGACTTCAACATAAATAGAACGATTCTGAGTTTCATTTGTTGATTTTGTAATAGTTCTTATGAATTATGATATTTTGAAAATAGGTAAACAAGTCGAATCCTTTTGTAATCTTTTAACTGTGGTATCGAAATTCCCTGTGGCTTTAGCCGAATATTTTGTCTAATTATAGAACAATATGCATGCTTTATTGGGTTAAAGATCTATTGTCAGATACGTGGTTATAATGGCCATAAGAATTTAGCCTATTACATGTATAACGAGTATCTTTCTGTTCTTCAATGTGTAGGATTGTGTGATAATGGGTTAAGGCAGTGACCATACTACCTTTATAAATTTTGTGTACTCAACTGAGAATTTCTCTACAATGTTGTTAAAAAACGTTTGCTCTCGCGGAAAATAATAACAACGAGATGTTTTTTAGAGAAAAAAATGCTCCTTTCCATGTACAACCTTTCAGGCGTAGCTTATTGCCGAGCAACATAAAACAACGATCATCTGGCCATAGTCAGTTCAAAGCATTTAGAATTTTTGTATTATCAAATACCGATAAGCAGCTGCGAGTTTTTGCTGGTAAACACCTCTTTTATAGATCGATATTCAAATCAACCTGTCAGGTGTTTCAAGGTGGCGTTGTATAACTTTCTGTGATTATTCGTTATTCAATTTGAATGCTGAAAGAATGTGATACCAAAATTATCCGTTTTAGAAGTTTCTTTCGATTTTTACTCTGTTGCTGATTTTTGTCGTTGTTGTTAGTTGGTGTGTATGTAGTGGAGGTATAAGGTTGTTGATGCTTGCTATGTTGATTGCATTTATCAATCGTTGAAAATTCTTTACGTAATCTTATCCTATATTCTTGTTGGGGGTTCTACTACACCAATTTATGTTCGCACAAACATGACCGTTACGAGTGATTATATCTATTTTCGATAGTAAAGACTTATCGGCGTTTCAATTTGTTGCACTTCCCACGGTGACTCTCCAATTGGACGACAACTGCGATAAGAACATTGTATTTCTACTGGTAGATGCGTGGATGATATGCAACAAACAAATCTAAGCATGATATAACTTTCGATTTGCTGAATCTGGATGTGTCGCACGAGCTTTGTAGACATTTTCATTGATTACATTTCAAGTATTCCTTACAATATACAGTTATCTATCTATATAACGATATCATTCGGTTTCAATATTATGTTATATTTTTATCTTATAATGCAATGTTGTATTGATAAAACATAAAAATGTTTTTATCATGTTATGTAGCGATATAGATATATAATTTGATCTCACTACAACATAACGTAATATGTAGACCAAATTATATACAAAGCTACGAAAAAATTTATAACAGTACAAATTAACGGTATAATATAACAGCATAACGTTATAAAGGGACCACGGGGTAACTTTATAAAGCTAAATAATACAACATAATGATACAATCTGCTATTTTCCCACTATTGTACTTGAACTATATACAAGTCAAGATGGTCAAGGTGGACCATACCGTTTAATGATTTAATCACGGGAAGTGAAGCCAAAAAGTCAAGTTATTGGTAGTATGGTGACATAGCCACTGATACCGTCCGTGAGCCTTCAAAACCTCGTAATTACGGTTCGAATACAGTTGGTAGCTACGAGTTTTTAGTCGTTCATCGGCGATTTGACAAACATAAATGGATTTCCAACCTTAAGTTCAGCTTCGTACCTTTATCTGCTGGCTATAGTCGTTTTTGTTTGGACCTTTCATGTATAACATTTTTCTCTCATACATTTCTCTTTAACCCAAGTTTATGTTTGTGACTAGCGTAGGACAAAAACCTCCCTTTTGGTGTCAGGGGACTTAATTGACATCCTTGTCCAACCATGGAAAGATTTAATTCCCTCCTAGAAGAGTCTGGTAGACAGACTACCTGCTACCCATCACAAATAAAGGGTCATTTTGAATTGCGGAAATAACTCGATACAGTTCAATCCAAAACCGTAATCCAAAATTAAATGTGTAATAAGGCCACATTGAGAAGATTTTTCACTCCTGGTCAGTCTGCGTAATCCGCCTAGAACAACCCGAGCAGATACATTCAATATGAATTCTTTGCATGTTTAGGGCATACTATATATATTGACGGACAGTTTGTAGAAACAGGATAAAAGACGAACAAGGCGCTATCAAGGTCTATCTAGCGCTTCACGGATAATTGATTAAGTCGCTGAAGAGGTATCACAAAAAATGCTTTTACGAATAGAATATTCCTGTCTCTTGACCATCATTCGTGTCGTACCTAAAGGTAACCAGGCTGTAAATGTGTCTAATACATAGGGAATATTACAACAGTTTGTTGTTCTAGTTGTTGTCATTGTATTCGAGAGTAGGGTGTAGGTATCTTTCTAGGATGAGACCTTCGGTCGAATCATATAAAAATAGTTACACTCAATTCGAGAACTCGATAGCAATTACTAGAAAAACAAACTGTCGTAATATTCCTTTTATTATGACACGTCATTTTATGAAATCCCCTGAAAATGATTAAGAAATAACAAAACTAAGGATTACAGACGTCATCGGTACTTTTACACAAAATTCACGTCATTACACAAAATGGTAGTCAGTATTTAAAGGTACACGACGAATACTTTGTTGTTTTATACTCGCCAAATACGAATTTTCTATAGAGTTGTATCAGATAGTAATAATTTGAATCGAATTATTTTAAGTATATGATAAATAAGTTTATACATTTGATAGTAAACCACCATGCGATGTATATCCCGTAAAGGACATATTTTAATATTGCTTTAAACGCGTTATCACATAGTGATATATCGACAAATTTTAGACGCCCCCCCCCTCCCCTCCCAATCCCGCTATTACTTCATTATCCATAATATTTTTCAATTTCTAAAGGCAAATTGAATAAATATCATCATCTAAAATTGTCGTCTACAATATCTTGGAATTTGGACAAATCTAAAACTTTGTCATGTGGTAATGGGTTAAAGTATGATACAAATGTAACAACTTTTTTTTACGAAATTCATACGATTCCCATTATGGGGCTCGCTTTATAGCAAGAATTAGCGGTCATCTCTCACTGCGTAGTGTACGAAATGAGAAAGAGAAAATGTACTCTTGAATCGATCTCCAGTTTGAAATTCCATTTAACGTAGTATCAGTTTGAGACCATTCACTTCAAATGTCACAACGGAAAAGTGTTATGAAATAGAATTCTACCGGCCCACCGTCACCTAAATTTGAATAATCAATTGGGTATAAACCCAAACCTATAAACAACGCAGGGGATAGGTCTACAATGAACATCATTGTTCTATCCAAGATAAGACATGACTTTTCAGCGTTCAAATAAGATCTATAAGTCCCCGACCATTCAAATGAAATATTTATTGCATTAATTTTGCATCAAATGGCTAAATAATCTATTGTGACGGAACGTGCTTTCTTTACGAATTCGGGGATCAGACCATTGTAAATAATTCATTCATCTTATCGAGAATCAATAATAGAAACAATTTCACTTATCTACAATAAATACTCGCTTGTATCCGCTGATCAACAACTCTCTTTTTAATGCTTTATAGCTAGAAACTTGGTATGAGTGAGATAATAGTATAGTAATAATAACGTTATCTATTGTAGGTAACATGTTTCGACAACCTGGCTTATTTTCAACGCGGCCTCTAACAGAAAACCATTCATTACAAATCGCTTCCATGTTAATAAATAATATCAATTTAATCACACACACACACTCGTGCATGCCCTACACGCCCATTCGCACTCATATACAAACACCAGCACTAACACATACACTGGCGCACAAACACACATACACCAAATTATACTAGCACACATATACACATACACCGAAACATACACTGGCACACATACACACATACAGCCACACCACACATACACTGGCACACATACAGCCACACCAACACATACACTGGCATACATACACACATACGCCCAAATAAACACTTACACTGACACACATACACTGGCACATACAAACACCAAAACTAACACGAACACTGGCACACAAACACACATACACCAATACATACACTGGCACATTTAAACACACCCACACCAACACCTACACTGGTACACATACTGCCACACTAACACTGGCACATACACACATATACCTCCAACAAAACATTCACTGACACACATACTGACACACTATCACATGCACTGGCACATACACACATACATCGACACTGGCACAAACACACATACACTCACACCGACACATACACTGGCACACATACTGCCACACTAACACTGGCACATACACACATATACCTCCAACAAAACATTCACTGACACACATACTGACATACTATCACATGCACTGGCACATACACACATACATCGACACTGGCACAAACACACATACACTCACACCGACACATACACTGGCACACATAACAACATACACCCACACCAACAGATACACTGGCTCATACACACATACACCCACACCAACACATACACTGGCACATTCACACATACACTGGCACATTCACACCCACACCAACACAAACACTGGCACATTCACCCACACCAACACATACACTAGCACATACACCCATACCAACACATACACGGGCAAACTGCAATGACACAAAAACTCATTTAAACAGACTAAAGTATGATACGTGTACATGAAGATAAATACGTAAAACACAGCATCAATCTACTGACAGATACTCAAAAGAATTATAAAGATTATCAATATAATGGGTTATAAATAGTGACTACTGTGTTATATGATAGCGATACAACATTTTTTTTTTTTTTTTTGCTTTGAATTGCGGAGAAAAAATTTGATATTTCACCAAACCGAAGGCGAGTTGAACATTAGATTTTCCTCCGCAGCCACGACCAAATATAAGGTGTTGTATCGCTATCGGAACATAGTATTCCATTTATCATATATCTGAATTATCATTAAATAAATTGAAAAATGATTTAAAAAATCTGTATTTCTACAAGTATTCCCCTTCCCCTTTACCGTTCTGATTACGTTCATTCGTAGTATTACATCATATACAAAATGAAAATGACGTCATCTAGGGCTACCTAATATGGAACCGTATTTGATACTATCAAAAACGGATTTTTTCTGGCGTGTTAGAATATAAATATCTTGATAGAAACAATTATATGAATATAACAATCCAAGTTACACGATGCCATCTCAGAGTTGATGATTGATGATTTGTAATGATAATGTACATTTAGATGCCAACGTTTTAATCATATTGGATAGATTAAGTTTCACTCATTAGATAATAAAAGATTTAATCTGTTTAGTACAAAAAAGAAAGTAACATTGAGGACAGTCTTGATCATATTTAAAGTTGCAATTTTACGCAAGCGAATTTCAGAGAACATTTTATAGAGTTTAACACACTCCCACACAATCTCGCTTATTGCCCCTCAGGAAAAAAAGAGCTTTCGGACACATTGTAGAAATTGAAGAAAGTCCTTTTTACAAGCAATGTCTTTATCATCAAAATCATTTTCTACCCCGGACCAAGATTGTTAAAAGTTCACCAACTAAACGATGTTATCTGCAACTTCTCTGAATTTGGACTAGTCTAAAAGCTTTGTGTTAACCGGTAACAAATATTACTAACATGTAACTACCTTCTGTGGAACTTCATATGTTTTATGAAAATTAGAATAAATCAAACGCAATTTTCAACGATGGTCAAAGCGACGTTATCTACTAGGTATATTAAATTACATGTAGTTTGAAAATGTTTTGTATTTTTATTATGAAATTATAAATTCGAACAGATAAACATCACACCGGTTCCTTAAATATACGACGAAGAGTTTATTTGTATAATACTTTTAATATCGTCAGAATATTGGTTAAAATATTCCTAAATCGATTGAAGTATTAGGAGGCTGAAAGTAGGGCTCTTTTTAAGCAAAAAGTTGGCGTCTACTGGGCGTCTCAAACAATACAATTCGGATCAAGACAAGGATTAATTACTATAATTCAGACATTAGTAGTCGACCCGAGATCTGCCACGTCATTGAGGCGCTCACCGTCAACCTTTAAGCATCACTTCAACCCGATCAGCAGCTAAATTGAGAGCTATCCCATTACAGTCGATAACGAGGGGTATTTTACTCTTATTATTCTCTTTTTCTTTAGCTACACGATGAAAAGTTGTTTGTTTTTTGTTTGTTTGTTCGTTTGTTTTGTTTTGCTTGTTTTGTTTGGTTTTTTGTTTGTTTTATTTTGTGCACAACTTTTTCGATATAAGCGCGCCAGGTAAAGATCGAGATCAGCATTGGAATTCGTATTTACGGTGGGATAATACGATTAAAACACGAAACTGCTGGATTTCCGGATATCCCTGTGTTGTAAATTTGACATAGATACTGTTCAAAATATTTAATGATTGCAATGGAAAATTCATAGAAGTCGCTCAATACTTACAGTTGTGAAACTTTGAAAAGGGACACTACTCCCACTGAGTGAACCGTTGTCTTTAGTTGTGTATGCCATAAAGTTAATTAGATTTAGACGAGTGTGTTACCGATCGTTTGGGCCGCCGTTATAGCGCAATTAGTAGCGCATCTGACTCCCAGTCTTCAATCATGGGATGTCATGGGTTCGATCTCAGCGCATATCCTTTCCGACATTTGACTCTTACCAATGGGTGGATAATCGTAAACCTAAGTGGGATAGCAGCTGGAGGCTAGGAAAGGATGTAATGATGAACTGGTGCGAGATATACCAGGAATCCATTGTAAGTGCTTCAGCAGCCACGATATGAGTAAAAAGTGTTAAAAGCGGCGTTAAACTAGAACAAAACAAGTTGTGTTTGTGAAACACAATACCCCGCAACAGGACTATACGTTTGACCTTGGTATGTGACCTTTACCTTATTACATGACATTGTCCTTGTAATGAGGAGGTGCGTATTATGGAGATGTATCATCATGCCAAATATTGAATAGGCTGGTAGTAATTGGCAATGTTAAGTTTTTTGGATAAGTTTAGCAGACAGTAGTCAGGCGGAAAGACTGAATGACGGACAGACAGACAGGCGGGCAGACGGACAACGGTAAAACAATATGTGCGGGATATCTCGATTAGAAACCTTAATCTAAAGAACTGTTCACACCTATTTTGTCTGTGCGTGCGACGTTTACAATCTATATGTGGCGATCAACACATGTGCCTGTGCTTGACATTTTCAACAATTACACATCTACGTAAAGTGCACGCACTGAGCAGCCGAGACAGACAATCGGTGCTTATCTTCTCAATAAAACCTTCATTCAGTAGGTATCTATAGAGTTTAAAGTGAAGGCCGTGTTCAGATAGTGAGGATATAAAGCTGATCTGAATGTTGAGAACGCCATACACTGACCCAAAGACATCCTATAAATCAATTAGACTGGGCAAGCTTCACTAACTATTGATAAAAACATGCTTAATGTCTCAAAACTGTGGAAATGTCCACTTTTTTTGCGAGAAACGCTTTTTTACAGTTGAAAGATATCCAAGAGAAAGAGATCATTCTGTTTTACATACCCGACTCGATTCTGTGATTATTATATGAGAAAATGTCTATTTGAAGACTGAAAAAGAACGGTATATTGTCCAACTAGATCCGTTTGTATTTCCGAGTATGATAATCATTTTGACATCAGTAATATTAACACCTTTGATTTGATAGCAGTGGAAGATGAGCTAGTTATCCCTCGAGATAATTATTTTTTACACTAGGAATTCCTTCTGAGAAATATTGATGTTTTTGACTTTCAGGAGTTACATAGACAGATATTGTTTAATTCAGATTTGGGCCAATACAATTCAAGTAATTATTTTTGCAACAGATGTCGGAAAACTTCTACGAAAATGATACATTTGTTTATTCATAAATCAACTTTCCTTCGTCCACGATATTTTTATCATATTTGAATTAATGACGACAATAATAAATCTGAATTAAATCGTTAACTTTTTAAAGCTCTCGATTCACGCTAGCGATTTTTCACCGGCGCCAGTTGCCTTTCGAGATGGGGTATTGTATTGTTTACGGACTCGCGTGCCGGGAGAAAGCATTGTTTCGTATTTCGTGATTAAAGTGATTCGACCCCTCTCGTGAACTACTCATGTACAAGGAGTCTGAACGAGTCGCACCTTTAAAGCTACATTTTCTTTTATCATGATTTTCCGCAAGAACTATTAAATTGAACCATTACCAGATTGACAAAATATCAGACTTGTAAAAATGAAATTGCAGAGGACAATAACATTAGGTATAAATTGAAAATAAACGCCAAATAAAGAGAACATTGTAAGAAAAGACACTTGTTTGGTGACAATAAACACTCGAATTTAAATGCAATATGCTTCTAGCGAAGCCCTTACATTGTATCGACTTTGAGGGTCTGTATATTAATAGTAATTACATCAAATATTATATTATAAGGTATTTGTTTAAGCCTTTTTACTTAATTGATTGAATGGGGTTTAACGCCACTTTCAACAGTATTTCAGTCATATCGCGGTGGCTGATGCACCTAACAATGGATTCCTTGTATTTCTCACACCAGTAATACCACTACATCCTTTCATAGTCCCCCGCTGCCATCTCACTTAGGTTTACGATTATCGACACATTGGTGAGAGCCAAATGTCGGGGCGGCGTATTTAAAAAGTTGTGTTACTGTATTGCTAAAGTCGAGGAATAACAGTTGAGAGAACTTTATATAATTTGTGGTTAACCACTTGTTGACATTTAAATAGGGTAAAACCAATCAAAGTTACCAATATGACGATAGACTAAAGGTTCTGTGACATCGTACATTTTGATGGATTAATTAGTGTTAATGTGTACCAAAGGAATTGCAACAAACACCAAAACACCCAAACATTATATCGAATATAGTAGCCGTTTTACAATAACATCATACTTTGTCATGGGGGATGGTATTGGTTAAATTGTAATCAAAGCACTGAAAGTACTGATGATGGACGTTCCTGTTGACATAGTAAAGTGGTATGTTCATTTTGGTGTATAAAATGGCATTTTTCATATGGATAATCTAAATAAAGCTAAACGTCTCGCCAAGGCGGGCTAGCTTAACCCTTTCCTGTTTTATGAAATTTTAGACTGGTCCAAATTGAAAGAGGTTGCAGACGACAATGAAAATGCATGCAATTTGAAATCTGACCATCCTATGTGGTAGAAAATATTGTGGGAAAATGAGAAATTGCTTGTTACAAGCAATTTCTCCTTTTCCCACAATATTTTCTCAAGTATAAAATCACAGTGACGTAAAATCCCGTGTTTATCCAGGAAAGGGTTAATGGATCATACAGGATGTTACAGGATTCAAGTGGCATTAGCATTATCCCCAGTTCGGAAAAAATCGCATTTGTAACACGCGCCATTTTCCTCTCAACGATGGAAACATGATAAATGACTTACCTATAAGTTGGTTGAGCAGCTAATAGCTCAAATTCAATGTTATAGTTGTATATGTACATGTCCTAGTGTGAAAAATGATAGAAAGGCATGGTTAGGTACACCTACTAGCCGTGATATTACTTAAATACTACTGGAACTGGCGTTAAAAAAAACACTTAATCGAAGTCGATCTAGCTTTCTTGATGAATATTTTTTGCCTTTTCCAAGATGATCCTTTTCCTATGACACAAATAAATAAAATATAATTTAGGAAACTTGGATTAGCAATTCATTCAAAATTATTACAAGAAACAAATGAGCGATTCGGTTTATCTTTTAAACCTTCTGCGACCCAGTAGTAGCTTAAAAAGCTAATTCAAAAGATTAAAAACTATCCATGGAACCTCTGTGAGCATGTGTACAACATACTCTATCATCCCTGCAGTTGACATGTGCTGGTATGCTGGGTTCTAGAAACAGTAACTTTGGAATCAAATAGTTGGTAAGCGATGCGAATGACAACTTCTTAGGCCAAATCTGCGAAGCGATGTGCGCTGCAGCGTTCCGACCGGTCAGCAAATTACCCAATTTATATTTTTACAAGGCTGACGCTGAAAATAGCTTGATTTAATATACAAAGCGTGTTTTTGCATAATGTATGAATTATATTGAATTCTCATAACTCGCTCTTTTAAAATATACAGCTGGTTTTAGGAAACGAAATTTTAAAAATTGACAAATTTAGCTTAGTTGGGTACTACTTTTCTCATGCCATAGTAAGATACCTCTGGATTATTGGAATGTGGTAAGAATGGCGTTGTCATTACGTTTCTGTGGGGCCGATTTAGATTAGACCTTTCTGTCTTAAAGGAAAAACACAACATTTGTTTCAACTCTCTAGATATATTAAGTTCAAGAATAGAATGTAATTTGGAAAAGAGAATGTTTTTAAAATACCCGCGTACACCATAATTAATTACATATTTGATGATGTAACGTATGTCTTGAATAGGAAGGAGGAAGGACAATCGTCAGTAAACTCGGGGGAACGTTAAAATAGCTAATATTCTTTTATGATAAAACGATCTTTAGATTTAATCAAATCAACTAGCAAAGATTCTAAAGTCTACCTGTGATAATTACCGTGCACCACTGGAAACTGACTAAAAATCAAAGTATAACACCTAAAGTAGGCATGCTGAAGTACTGCAAAAAATAACTACCACAGTTTTTTGTATATCTCTTGAGTTATTGGTATAATACGAAGAGAGACCTCGGCTGAAGATATCTGGGCAAGTACAGGAAATTTGATTGATTCAAGTCATTATTGCAGTATGTAGGCGTGTCACTCTGATAAAAAAAATAGAACTGACCAATCTGAAACCCTTATTTAGGAAAATATTTAAAAATGTCTATTTATTCAGGTATACGTGCCAGATTATTTTCCTTTCGACCATAATTTCTTCAGCAGGCAAAAACTGACAGCCCCCTTAATTCATCAAGACATGCGAGATTCTGATTGGTCATCCTAACTTACAAACGTGAAACTAATTATTTGTTCGGTTTTGAATATAAAACATGTCCTTTTAACTTTTAGCTTTATAAAATCAAGCATCTTTTTCTAAACATTACATTGTAATAAAAAAACAGAGCATTGGATTGGAAGTTTGTTCACCTCATATTATGAAGCTGATGCTTGTCAAATAAATGATTAATGGTTAATTGATTTGTTACGGGAGACAACTCCATACAGACTGCATAGCCTTACAGAATAAATACAGTGTCTTTATGGGATCGAAGCTGGTCTTCGTAATACTAGGACTCGACCGGGATTGGTGACTGAGTCATTTATGTGATCAAATGGTAGCTGAATACCTAAAAGGCTTATCATCATAATACTTGTGTGATGACTTCTTTAATTGGATGTTTGTTATTGGAGATCACTCCAACCTGACTGCAGAGCTCTACAGATTAAATACATGCCTAAGGCACCAGATTGCAGTAGATATGGCCAAATCGCAGATATCATTTTGAGATAAAGAAGGAAACAGTTTGTTCTAAAATACTTCACGTTACTCTCAGAAACATGTGGACAGATTTTAACCATTTTACAGAAATGCTTAAGGCTGGACTTTTCAAAGTATTTCGTGACTACCAACATCTCCTCCAACATCAAGCATTTGAAAGGGATTGGCTCTTTAGAACTTTCAGTACTTTGAATTAAAATATAACAGATAGACTAGACAAAGGTACCGGTTAGTGGAAATCAAAGCGTGTGTTGTTTACCTAGTTTTGATCTATCGTGACAAAAATACCTCAAAAATGATAAGAATCTGTACTGTAGATATCAATTTGGGTACTTGTGGGTTCTTCATATTACCTACCTAGTATTAGTTACAAACTTACCTGACTTTTTCTTACGGTGTGTACAAATTTAGACAAAATAATAATACAAACCCCGCCGTTACCGTTGCTTATCGACAACACACTTCTTACCAGCCTCAGTCTACCAAATTGTAGAACTTGAAGCCACTGCCAGATTGAATCTTTGTGATTAGTTTTCGAGATTGACCATAAGTTTGCATATTAAGTTACCGTCGCAATCGGGTTTAATTAGTATAAACTAAATTTAAATGATGATAAAAAATTTGTTTCAGCGTTTCAGATCAAAACTTTTAAAACTCAAACGATACCACATGCATATTCTCATTGTCTCAAATGGTTTCACTGACTCGACAATGGCCATGCAATAGGTTACGTCACATCAAGTGCTAATTTGAATTGTCGAACAAATGATGCTCATAAAAGATCCTCAGATACGTCAAAACGTTTCGGAGTTACAGCAGCGATATAATTACATGAAAGACTTCACATTTCTGAATTCATATGGATTAAACCTGTTATGGAGACATTAAAAACCATTCTTTATACAAGAAGGGTGGACTGAGTGCATATCAATAAAACGTTAGAATAGAGAAAAGTCATTGACGTTTTTAATGTATGGTGTATTAAAAGTGACATTTAAATAGTATTTTTTATAATGATACGTGTCTTCTTCTGCGATATTTACACTACATTTACAGATGTATATAGTCTGTATTAAGAACTCTCTTTTAAAAGAGAAACTGTCTGTTCCCGCAAATTTCTGCACACTGTAAGGTAGGTTCCTTTCAAATTATCTCACTGGAACCTTCACAGATACGTACACCAACCCAATCCTTTGTCGAGTTTCGCGTAACAAAAACCCAACTAATCCTAAGAATTACCTCCCGCTAGCAATTTAAATCACAAAAAAATCATATTCAAATAACAGAGAATAGCGCTGACACAAGCATGCTGCAAACTAAAGAGATATTGGTCATATCTTACGGTACATAACAACTCATCTTTTAGTTTGTTTGTTTGTTTGTTGGTTGGTTGGTTGGTTGGTTGGTTGGTTGGTTTGTCGGTTGGTTGGATGGTTGAATGCTTGGTTGGTTGCTGGGTTGGTGGGTGGATGGAATGCGTTCTTGCTTGTTTGCTTGTTGCTTGCTTGTTACTGAATCAGTCTATTGTTACGTTAAACCTTGAAATTGTTCTATCAGTATGTTATTCTCGGTACGGCGTTTAGAGTTAAGTGGAATTCATAAAATACACGGTAATGATATCTAAAGGTATCGGCCAATTAGACGGAATAAGATTTCAGTTGTTTGGGGTTTTTTGGAGGGTGGGGTGGGGTTTGTGGTCTCATACAATGTGATTGGTTTTAGTATCGTCTTCATTTCTCATAATGTTACACTTTTTTTAAGATGGCCATGAGTCGTTGATTTATGAGTAAAACTATATCAAAGCATGTATATATGTACATAGTTCTGCTAGAAGCAGAATAATATTTTATTTGTTTATTAAAACGGTGAATAGTTAAAAAATGCTCTTTTAAAATTAACTAACCAATTAACTAATTTTAGAGCCCAAAAGATTATGTGTAGCTTAGAATAAAATCAATATAACAGAAAATGTTTTAGACATTAAAAGTAGTAAATATAAAATATTCTATATTTATTGAGACAATTCCGGCCATATCGACCTCCTTGAAACAACAAATTCACCCAATTGTGCTATTGAATACTCCCTGTTTTCAAATGACAACTTTCATCATGACGAGAAAGTAACAATATTTGCCTAACTAGCTTAGAGGTATCTAAAAGACATGAATTTACTTTCCATTTTAGCTTCATTAGCTGATAAAGGCGAGGATGTAGCTATTTAATTATGGGTTAAGATATTGGCAATCAATTTTATCTTTTCTGGTAGATTTAACATTAATAGACAAACTGATTCTCTCATTCCTGTATCTGTCAAATTAATTGACGAGGTAAGGTGGTTACACGTTTGTTCCTACGAGATTGTCACTGCACGAGAAGATGCGTGGTTTAAGTCCGTTCCTCCAACCTATTATAGACCTTATAGTGTCAACTATATGTTTCGAAAATCCTCAAACATCTTAAGGGAAATTTCACAAGACGTACATAAATGATATTGCAATGATGAGATAGTATCAAATCAAAGATGTTTGTAGGAAGCGTATGATTCCTCTTTTTCCAACCATAACTTCGAATAATTGAAAATACAGGATACAAAAGAAGTAAAACATTCGCAGTTTCGATAGCAGATTGCAATTCTAGTATACTATCTGTTAGAAGATAATATTTTGAAGAGTTGAAGAACCGATATTTCTGCTTTCTGGCAAGCTTTTCCTAAGTTGATTTCTTTTATTATTCTTCTATTTCAGAATAGGAACACTAAAAACAGATGCCACATCTCCTACGTGTAAAATTATGGAAAATATTTTTCTCCTAGCGGTTTCAGAGTAACTTGCTAAATAATTCAATCAGTAATATATGGACAGGGTAAATGTCATAATTTATGATACAAAATCTTACTAAACCTTGGTACGATTACGTACCCGTCTTTTTAATTGGCTGATGGCCTCTTCCAATAACGAGACAACGATATCGCAGCTACGCTCTATTAGTTTATACTAATTTATTTTAGTTCGATTGCGACGAAAGCTTTAAGCTTATAGAGTCGCTCTCGAACACACAAACCAGATGTTTTCACGTCCCTGAAAGAGAGGAAGTGGTTTAACCCCACTGCTACCAACTTCTACAGCTAGGTATACTGGGGCTGACTATTAGGTGTCTTCAGGTCACGAGTCAAGCACCTATACCACTCGGCCATCGAGGCAGTCTATTGAGCTAGTACTCGTTAGAAACGCTTTACCGAGATGATTCAAATGAGTGTCAACAATATAGGGTAATATGGGGGTAATATGGGGTAATTAAAGGAAATGTAAAAAGATTTCTTTACAAAAAGAGATTCTTTGACATGGTCGCCTAATCGTAGTTATCGCTTAACTGAGGTGCTTGCTCGGACTATTTAGGAAGCTGTTGTAAGGTTTTGCTTTCTGAACGAATGGAAAAAATACTAGAGCGTTGTAAAGATAATGACCGTGATCGCACTTCATACAAAAAAAAGACGTAGAATTTCCCTATTCATAGAAACATTCACCAACCAAAAAGAAGGTTGTAAATGTTATCAAAAGTCAAACTGGCCATATTTCGTTTATGTTTAGTTGTTACGGAAGAAATAATGTTAGTGCAGAGCTTGAAGGCTAAATTAATGAGAGGTTCTTGTTGTGTGGATCAACTCGACCCCCCCCCCCCCGGACTAGCATACACGATCAAATAGGTGCTCCCACGTGACTAATTATATCCAATGACGCTTCTTCTAACAAAATAATTTCTCGCCGATATCAAGACTCATACACAATACTGTTGAGACATCCAATCGACCAACTGGACCTGTTATCGATCCCGTCCCGATTTTAAACAAACCATGGTCGGGTATTGGTTTATACTAATTTATTTTAGTTCGATTGCGACAAAAGCTCTAAGCTTCTAGATTCGCTCTCGAAACCCTCAATCCAGATGTTTTCACGTCCCTGAAACAGGGGTAGTGGATAAACCGACTGCTACCTAGTTCTACAGCAGGGTAGACTGGAGCTAGCTATTAATCGTCTTGCCGATGAACAAACCCCGGTGACGATGAAGTCCGAACCCGCGACCTTCAGATTACGAGTCAAGAACTCTGATTATTGAATTCCTTCCGACCAAACTAAATCATAACGCGATTGCGTCTCGGTCAACTCGACACATTTCCCGATTAGCGTGTTAGCATGAATTTCTACTCGATATCTGATCGCTTAACCTATTCCCACACAACGGAATTTTTTACTTTTCTGATTTGAAAGAAGCTGCAGACGACAATTTCAAGTTGGCGGGATTTTGTTGTTGTTGTTTGTTGTTGTTGTTTGTTGATGTTTTTGTTGTTGTTGTTTATCTATTTATTGGATAGAAAACAATGTGGATAATGAAGAAACTGCTTGAGACAAGCAATTTCTTCTTTTTCCATTTTTTTCCAAAGCTTTATTCTTGAAGAGGGCTTGTGTGGAAATGGGTTGAACTACACGATCGTTACACTATTGTTTTTCATTTGTCTCCCACCAATGGGTCGATAATCGTAGACCTATGTGGGATAGCAGCTAGAGGCTAGAAAAGGATGTGATGGCGGTACTGGTGTGGGAAATACCAGGAATCCATTGTTAGGTGCTCCAGCCGCCGCGAGATAACTGAAAGAGTGTTGAAAGCGGCGTAAAACCCCATTCAAACAAACAAATATACTATTGTTTTTCTACCGATAGACAAATCGAGGGTGTACCTTTAAGGGTTTTTTACCTGTGAAATTGCATCTATTATTCGGTGTAAAGAAGTAGCCACTTCATTCAGTCATTGAGGCGGTTTATTCAAACGCTTTCTTTCTGCAAAGGTGTTAAAACATATTAATTGACAAGTTGACAAGCATTTGATAGACCCTGAAGAAACAATTGTCACAAAAGTGATTCGGATTGTTTGAAAAGGGATTTGTTCAAGGAAGTAACTATTTGTGTGCACTTTGGTAAATAGTATCTAATATCGGAAATTCGATGAAATTTTGTTAACATTATATTGCTACTGTTTGCTATATTAAGATGAAAAAAAATGTGAATTGATTTTCAAAGTTTGAGAAAGGAATTTCATATTTGACTGCCCTGTGGTAAATATCTTTTACTCTTTATTATTATATGAAAACAATCGGAAAAGCGGAATGCAATGAGATTTTTACACTAATTGAAATGGGCTGTGAAATCCGTTATTTTAGGAGTACAGGTGATGGGACAAATTGTGCACTAGCGTTTCTATAGTAAATGGAGTTTTTTCTCCAAACAAACGCGTATCTATTTTACAGTTTAAAGCTAAAATTCATTAAGCCAATAAACGAAGGAAATGGGTTTGAGTTACTAAATCCGTTCCCAAACGACAAAATTTTGGACTGGTTTAAATTGAAAAAGGTTGCAGACGACAAAACAAATGAAAATCAAGGACCATTTGAGGTTGAAAGCATAGTGAGAAAGGGAGAAATTCCTTGTTACAAGCAATTTCTGCTTTTCTCACCATTTTTTTCTGAAAGAATTTATTTCAGTGTGCAAAATTGCGGGATTTCAAAGTTTCACAGGAATTTATAAGCTGGAACCATACTAGTCGTTGTAATTCAAGATATAGTTGGATTATGTGGACCGTGTAATTTGCAATAAGCTTTGCCTAATCATTTTAGGAAATTCGTAATTTTTATCACCCTCAGATTTCCAGTCTTTGACATTCATTGATGGTGACTAAGATATTACTGTTGAATTCCTCTTTATTAGAAGTTCTGCAATATCAAAATAAATTCGAATTACAGTATAATAATAACAATTATCCCGTTATTGTCTCTCTAAACTGTTTTCCGGTTCCATTTCCATTACACACATTACTAGACGACAAAAATTTAGACCCAGTGAAAGAAGCTGAAGATGACAATATCAAGCTGTTAGAAATTTAAATACTCCAGGCTTTCCTGATAGAAGACAACGTGGGGAATGAAATTATGTCTTGTAAGAAACAATTTCTTTATTTTCCATATTGTTTTCTCGAACCATTTTCATGGGACAAGTGAAAAGTAGGATTGTGTGGGCATGGTTAAACGATATTTAAGATTGCAGTTAATGTTGACAGATCCTGATAGCTAGATCGATCAATACTTCTAAATAATATTTCTATATTTCGATTTCTGGAAAAAAACCATTGGTCATAAATTATTCAGAACGTGCCTAAGACGATGTATTATCAAGACACAGTTAGTACAGCCTCGTTGGTAAAAAACACTGACTTAAATACTGTTGTCAATATTCTCATGCTTGCCTTTTATTGTGATATGATTATTAAAAACTAGTTTGAAAAAAACGTTTTGATACAGACCAGGTTTTGGAAGTTTCGATACACGTGTCTACAATTTGACGATGGTGCAATTATCAACATCTCAAACTTTCCAAAATATTATGTTCATGCAGTGGCCTATTCAAAACCTGTGACGTATTAGAATTTACGATACGGATCTATACACACTTTTATTGAAAATAGTATTAAGTCACACAATGACAAATATCCCTCATGTTGTAAATAATATTATCGTTACCGTTTATTGGCAATATAATTGTGATATTGAAGATTGATCGATATATTGACTCACTATTACTGTCAATATTATTAGAGGGTTTGAATAAGAGTTTGATCCATGGCTTTGATCACTGAATGTGCACATACGGTATCAACATTATTGACAATAAAGTTGGGTCAATATTCTGATTAATTTCCAATACTGTTTATTGTTGTGTGATTGTGATACTGATATGTGTTCAATATATATGAATTCAATATACTTTTAAAGAATGTTGAGAGTGCAAAGACCCGTTACGACTGCGATATTTTCATTGTTAAAAGTATGCAACTTTTCCCAATATGTAACTAGGATTTTACAATAGAAATAAATTCATTACTTCAAGTACAAATTTATTGACAATTGCGCGGGTTTTTGTTATCAGCTTATTAATTCTAAAGAATTTCGAGTACAATCAATCGTTAAGGCACTTGAAGGAGGATGGACACTGCGAACAATAGGACCAGATCAATTCTTCCAATGGTTTAATCTGTCGGATTTACTGTGGGATTTGTCGGCGTTAATATTCAGAGGTTATTTGGATAGTCACCCGGGAATTCTGTAGATGTTTGATTTGGCCTGCTCAGTATTTCTAATATGAATCGTTAATCATAAAGTTGAGACAGAAATTTTAATGATAATTATTCTTTAAAGATTCTTGTAGAGAAAAAGACTTTTTTTATATTTATAGAATATGAAATTATGATTCCTGACCGGACACCGTTATTCTTGTTCTATCAAAATTTATTGAATCTAATACAAAAATTCAATGTCAAACAACTTCAACACAATAGCATCCTTTGACTAGTCAATGTAACTTTGTACGTTTGTAAAAATCATTTCCAATAGCATCCACTTACAATTTTATAAATGATTTACTAACAATCTTTATTTTCAGGTAACCACCAATAATATAGGCATTTTGCGGTTGAAGGAAGAGGCGCTGTGACAGAGATCAACCATTCTAAAATAAATATCTGGTCGTCACTGTGAGCGATATTATACGGATTCTTCTGCCAGTCAGAATAGTAACTATGTGGATCCGCAAAATTATTTGTCGTTAATATTCTACAAGTGGATTTTTGACAGTTTTATTCGGTGTTACTACTCATCATTTCCCTATTTTTCTACTTGTGAATTACATTTAGAGGCTTTTTATTACAGTGCGTTATAAAGAAGCAAAATAGTGGGAAAAAATAAAAAAGTGTAAGAAATATTTTTTCGAAAAAGTAGATACCAGACAAAATGCGAATTTTGAAAAGGTGCATAATTAAATGACTGAAGTAATTGTTTTAAAAAGTGCTTTGTCATGTCAAAGAACACTAAAAAGGCGCAAAACTTGAACAAAATGTTATAAAACTTGGATTTTATAGTGTCATTAATTCGTGGTGTGGGAAGGGGATATTTTAATGAAAATTTACGAAATTGAATAGAAAATCGTATCCAGCAATTATGAGAAAAATTAAACAGTGTCTAGACCGTTTTATTTAGACTGTTGATAAATGTTTGAAGTGAGGAATTTTGAAAAGCAGTGAAATATATCATCCCTACTTGAGAATTTTATTTCTTCTCTCAACGAATAAAAGGTAAGTTTAAACTTTTCAAGTACCCTTCAATGAGATATTACCTTTGTAAATTGGTGTCAAAAACAGACAGATTTAACGAATAAATACAGGGAATGTTTCATTTTATTAGGTTGGAAATTGGCCCGTCGTGCAAAGAGGGCGCATGATAAGTATAAAACTTGCACTCTACAAAGTAAAAATCGCTAAGTGAACTTCCTTTTTTCTTAACCACATTTGAGATTTCTCAGTAAATTATTATCACTTGATATTGTTATGGACCAGTGAAATGATTCAAATTATAAACTCCCTGTTTTAAGTTGATTTACACAACATTCTCTGTAAATGTATAAATTTGTGATAGAATCAAAATAATTTTCACACCGGAGGTAAAATATTAAAACTCGACATTTATGTCATGCACGTTTATTGGTTTGGCGTCATAAAAGTCGAAACTACAGCTTTTTTCAAGCTGTAGATACGTTGTTTAGGTTGCAAATAAGATATTTTGGTTTTCTTATTTGTTTGTTTATTTGTTTGATTTATTTCCCTGGTCATACATTTTTCAAATGAAATCCCTTTAATACCTAAGTCACACTACTATGTTAGAGATCAGAGGGCGTGACCAGAGATACGTCATTTTACTCTATCGAATGTTAACTATGCAGGACAGAAGGCACTAGAGACGGCACTCATTTACAAAATCGTTCACTTTCGAAAAGAGGGTTTCTTCTTCACCCGTATCATGATCGTACTGAATGAGATGCGCTTTGAGAATTGCATTTAAACCAAAGACGTATGACGACAATCTAGGTTTGTTCGAGTCTTATTGAGTCGAATTTGGGGAGTCTCTTTAATATACTTCGAGATATATCTATATTTCGACTTATCGTATTTCAAGGTCAATTTTAGTCATGATAAATGAAAATATGTGACTCGAAAGGCGAAAATAGACCTCCTTGAAAGATCGTGAGGTATCAACCCTGATAAGACTGCGCGGGCTTACTATTGTCAAAACCCTCCGCTCTGTCACGGTTTCTACAATCCAAAAGACTTTACTATTTGACTTTATGGTTAGATATCTGAATGTGACCTCTGGTTTATGTCTGTAAGATTTGGTATCTTTCCCGAGCATTTGTTATATGGAACACTTAGGCTGGGCGCACAAGCCGCATAGTGTCGATACAGGGATGGAAGCATTGTCTTTCACGGCTAAATGATTGTGGTATGGGGGTTTAATGACACTTTCAACACCATTTCAGTCATGTCGCGGCGGCCAGATGATCTAACCATGAATTGCGGGTATAAGAATAATATGAACTTCTGATATTGGTATACGGGCGATTAAATAGAATAACAATTATAATCATGATAAAGTAAATTTTGGTCTCTTTCCAAAGAAAAAATGTTTATTCTTAACATTTTGTCTATGTCACCTATTTCAAATGCACACAAATCTTCAAATATATTTGTCATAAATTTTGTTTCCTTAGGAGCCATGCAACTTTTAAAATTCTAAAATTGTTATCAATTTTGACAAGTTTAAGATTTTCGTCGCCTAGTTTAAATTTAAGAATTCATTCCCCTCCTCTTCAAGTAATTAAACATCGTTAATAACTTCCCGTCACGATCATATAAAATAAGTTCTTCCGATGATACAAAATGAATCCCTCCAAGAATAACAAAACAGAAAAAATGCATCTTAAATAATCAGCACATTTTTTAGCGTTCAGTATGAGAAAAAGACGCGAATGTTGATCAAAATCAGATTGAAGGCAGTCCTAAAATGAGAAAAAAATTATTATAAAACCGTCGTCACAATAAGTAACCTAGATCTATGTTACATCTGGACTTAAAGGTGAAAACTGATTTTTTCTCTAGGAGTAAGAAAAATAATTTGTTAACCAAAGAAGAAGGGGCTGTATTTATCTACCTGTCATATTTACAAGTAATTTTCACTATTCACGACGAGCGCTTTAATTCCATATAACGTAAGTCGCAGAAAAGTTGACTTACACATTTTTTTTTCATCAAGGTGAACAAAAGCTCGGGGTAGACGTTTTATAGATCTGGAAGATTGTTAAAGCGGTGTCAAACAAACAGACAACCAATGTTTTATAGCTGCACACTGGTTTCAGTTGAAAAGCCGACCAACCTTGTACGGTTGAATTTGTTTGAGTGACTCTCTTTATTAAGAGTCGATCCCTTTTAACATAACCATGTTAAAACGTCCCTTCCAAATAACATAAAATCCTAAGTGAAAATATGCCTTTGCTTTCATGTCGCTTTTATCCAAACCTAACTTGAATGCACTATATATAGAATCGGGACGATTCTAGTGAGCACGTAGGTGAATCGAGGGTCGTTTTTTATTTAGAACACAGGTAATTTTAAGATTTTTTGCATTTTTAGCTCCACTATTCGTAGAATGTGGGGGGGGGGGGCTATTCCGCTCACTCGAGCGTCGGCGCCGCCGTCGGCATCAGCGTAATGGTTTGGTAAAACCTATGTGCAAGTGTCATATCTCAGTTTATACTAATGCTACTGCCCTGAAACTTTGCACTTTTTTTTGCAATAGTACCAGTCTCTAGACACAGATTCAATACTCTGACATTCATTCTAGTTGAATCTTAACCCTTTTCGGACTTAGAAATTATTGGTTAAACCTTGCGTGCAACTGTCATATATCTTTGATAACCCTCTTTCTATCAATGCTTTATATTGCTCTGAAACTTTGCACATGCTTTTTTGATCATCATTTCGTCTTCTAGGCAAAGATTCACTACAATTACATTTATTATAGTGAAGTTTTAACCCTTTTCGGACCTAGAAGTTATTTGTTAAACATTGTGTGCAATTGTCATATATCTTAAACAACCCCTTTTCTGCTAATGCTATGGCTATGAAATTTTGCACATGCTTTGTTACAATAATATCAGCCTCTAGACATAGATTTATACTCTGTCATTCATTTCAGTGGAATTAGAAGCCTTTTCGGACTTATAAAATTCTTGGTTAATCTTTACGTGCAACTGTCATATATCTTTGATAAACCTCTTCCTACTAATGCTACTGCTTTCAAACTTTGCACAATTCTTTTTTGGTACCATATCATCTTGAAAAACTTGTTTGACTTTAATTTTCATCGAAAGATTTTTTATCTCTACTACTTATGCCTAATGTCGGCATTGAATTGCTGGTACTTTACCAGCATTCAGAATAGTCGAGCGTTGCTGTCAACGACAGCTCTTGTTAAATGTATACTAAACAATAAACAAGAAAAGAAAACCGAATTACCCACTTTCCCTTGTAAATTTTTTTAACAATGCGAGAAGCGCTCAAAATCCCATTTTCTCGGGCGACAAACGTGATGGTTCTCTTACATGCATCCAATCGCCATAGTTTACTGTTTAAAAAACGGATTTTGCACCAGCACCATATAAAGGTCAAAGGGTAGCATGTAAGAGAACATTGCATAATTATTTAGATCTGCCACTAGAATTGAATAGATGTATGTGTGTATTTCTTCAGCGTCCAGTATTTCACGATCCATTGGGTGGGTCGAATCAACTCTCCTCCAGCTTTACTTCGCTCCAAAATGGAAATGAACCTGGACTTGTTTGAGTAGAACCCACATAAGTTACTTTGGGTTTATATCATCCGTAAGCATTTGAAAAAAATCGATCTATACAATTTCAAAGCTATCTCGAGATATGGAAGTTAGATAGGTGGTTTACGAACACGTCGTACCATTTGAAATGTACTTGTTGGAAATATGCAAGGAACATGGTCACATTTAAACGACCTTGGTAATCGCCAGATATAAAGACTGCAATGAAGCTGTTTCTATTAATCTTCTGTAACATGTGGTGGAAATATTTCATTTCTTAGCTAATCTGTGTCCATTACGGGAAAAAAGCAGAAGATAATGACAGTTATTTTTACTTATCATGACGTAGAATTTTATTATCTTTTTACGTGAAATAGCTATGCTCATGGTGGTTTATTTTTAGAGCCGCCAATCAGTCTTCGACATTCAAGAGATATCAAAGCATCGTTTAACAGCTTTGTAAGGATTACTATTACCTTTGTGGTCAAACTATTTGAGAGAGGTGTTATTCCTGCGTTCTCACTAAAACCGAAGCGGAAATTGGGCTTACATATAAGTTGTATTGTACATAAAATATAATTCAGTTTGTCCGAGATACCACAAACCATTAGACCGCTGGTCAAATTGGATGAAACAAAAAATAATTCTTTAACCAACTATCTATACGCTGTAACTAAAAAGCTACACTTAGAATATTCAACTGACTTTATATTTTAACCCCCGATCATTGAATTGCAAATCGGCTTTTGATTTACGGCGCACCAGACAGTCACAGCGCACTGGCTTGCAACACTCACAGGTACCCATTTTTAATCCTTAGTGAGGAGAAGCAACATAGACTTGGGGAGGGTTGCTCACGATCCGTGTGGGATTCGAACCCGGGACTCTCCGATACCGAGATCCGCGACTTACCAGTAGACCACGGACTCTTCTACAGGAAGAATAAGCTTTGACAACATTGTTATGATGGCTGACCAATAAAATGGTTTTACGCTTTTTCAAAGATAAACATGGCATCTACAATCTGTAGTAGCATGTATAAATCGATTTTGTATGGAGACCAGCCATCCCTAAATGACACGTGGACAATCGTTTTTGAGACCACATTTATTTACAGCCTTTAAGCGAACGATATCAGATGGGTATTGTTGTTTCCTTGAAAACATCCGAAAGAGACAGAAAATAGATGTTCCCTGTCGACAGTATAAGTTGTTAATATAGTATACCTCAATTCCACACTTTTTTAAACTAGATTTATGATTGTCAATTTTACATTGAAACTTCGTGCTCTTCTCAACACTGGTAATCCCAATACAAGTGTTTGATAAAGCTTTGAATAAACTAATAATCTAATAGGGAAATTTTCTCTTACCTAATAGTTTGTTTTCATTCTTCCCACGGAAGGTTGTCTTTTTTGTATTTTTTTTGGAACCTTTGCAGAAATCACATATACGATTGACTCCTTAGTTAGATTAGATTGGTGGATGCTAAGTTTGTTTTGGGATTATTTTTTGGGGGCGGGGTTAAGGTTATTTGTTTGTTTGTTTTTGTTGATGGTTGTTTGTTTGACTGGTTGTTTGGTTGGTTGGTTGGTTGGTTTGGTTTATTTTGGTTGGTGGATAGGTGGGTTGGTTATTTATTTTACATCGATTGGGAAACAAGTTCATCCAACTTATATTAATCCCTCTCGATTCTGCTTCCTGGAAAATGTATCAGTACTCGCGCCGAAAGTTTGGGCCAATGACAAAACCAAGATCGATACCCGCTACCGGAAATCGAACTCAGGATGTCTGGATCGGGAGGCGACGCTCTACCTATCGACCACGGACACCATGAGGGTTAGGCAGGTGGTTGGGTTGTTTGGTTGGTGGATCGGTGATTGTATTGGTTATTGTCAGCCAATGTTTCTCACTAACCCTCATTCGGTTCATGTAGTTGAGAATTATGTAATTGAAAATGTGTGTTCCGAATATGTAAAAATATTTCTGTTGCAGAAGAATGATAAAGTTTGTATTATTTAAAGTAACTTTTAGAATTCAGTCGGCCACAATCGAACGATCAATCGTATTCCAATCTGATTCCCATCTTAGTTATTTCAAAGGCGTTAACTATAGTTGACAATAAACTACCCCATTGTTAAAATAGACGTTGTTGGACTAAAATCTAGCTGGCTAACACATACCAAGCTGTGATAAGTCATAAAACGTTGACATTCTGTAATATCTCTGGTATTCATGAACATATTCACTTGAAATTAGAAATATATTTTCAGTATCAAAAGAGCAATCTATGTCAACAAGGGGTTAACTCTAAATATTTTCACGAGTTATGTCCCCTTTCGGCTTATAAGTTTTGCCCCGAGCGTTGGTGTCCCAATGTGGTGATCTTGTTTAAATCTTTGTTTCTTGAATGTTAGGTCGCTCAAAATTCCCATTCTACCAAATGTTCCTTAGTATTTTCTCAGTTAAATTAAATCAAAGGGTTTTACATTGATAACATTTGGGTGTAATTTTGGTTCGTTTAATAGCTTTATTCACTGTTAAATTCAATTGAAACATAGAGGAGAATCAAAGATCAGTATCTCGCTAGGCCGTGTACGGATGTAATTGAAATAAAATGAAGTGATTGTTGTTATACGGGTACACTCCGTTACGTTTGAACTCAGCCATGTCTAATGAGCGGTAATTTGTAACAAAACTTGGGGGTTTGAACATTCTTTTTTCATTTACCTCTTTACCAATTTTTATGACTGACCCAACTTTTAAAGCTCTGATTATGATTTTTTTTTTCCATTAGCCGTTAATCTTGTTTGTCCTTTTGTTACAGTACAGAAATTCTCCAAATATAATATTGCATTTAATTTAGTTTTCTTAATTTTTCGTAAGTACACGAAACAAAAAGAAACTATTCTATATTCATATGTACCAAATAATAATAATGCATAAGTATCTCTTTACCTTTTGCTGTTTTGCAAAATTTTAGACCTAACCAAATTCAAAGGTTTTGCAGGCGACTATTTAAAATCGATTTCATTGGAAAAAATAATTATTCAATAGCGTAGAAAACAAAGTGGATAAAGAAGAAATTGCTTGTTACAAGCAATTTCTTCTCTTTCCACAATATTTTCTCACGTATAAAAACAATGGGACGTAAAAACCAGGTATTGAACAGGAAAGGGATAAACTGTCAAGTACCTTGAATTATGGGATTATTTTCTTGAAACCTTCATACAGTAGTGTACGGGTTGTAAGAAGTAAGAAAACAGTAGGTCATGTTTAGCATGTCGTTGATTGCATCAACAGTATACCGTCTAACTCGGACAAACAAAATCAGTCATTTTACTGGTCTGTGAAAATACCATATATCAAACATAACAAAAATTCATATAACAAAAAAGCAAAAAATATTCGCTGAAAACTATCCATTTGCACGAATGTGCATGTGTTTCCACCAAGTTTGCATCTTATATTTCATCTAATATAGAAGGGTTTTCTGTGAACTCGACACGATTGTATTGTAGTGAGGTGTTTAGGTATGAAGATGTTTAATCGTGTTTACATGAGCTCGTCTACATTGCTTTACTGTATGGTAAATTAATGGATTGAAGTATCAATTTCTTGTCAATTTGAATCACTTCATAACTCTTATCTAAAAAGATTATGATTATATAGACATTGTTTTATTTCAATCTCCTCTCCCCCGAGTCGATAACATTCGATCACATTGTAGTTTACATCAACTGCATGCTGATGAATTTGCCAGAAATCGTTTGAGGTTAAAGTAGCCAGAAGTTTTGACTACTTTGTTTCCGAAGAAAGGCTACTGTTTTAGTTGCTTAAAATCTGTTTCGGCATTGTATATATCTATTCAAATTTCGTTCAAGACGCTGGATTGGTCGACCCTTTTTTCAATGTCTTGTAAGTTACAGATACAAGCTCCTTGAACGTGTGGCTCACCACGCACTATGATCTGACTTGGTGGTTCATCTATGATAATAAACGGTATTATTTGTGAATTATGTTGTTATAGGATACAATAAAATGCAATTTTTTAGTTGTGTGACTTAATCTTACAGCTTGTATTATCTGTAGTTGCGACGTTTAACTAACAAAATGCTTGACATTCACTTCATGTCTTAATTTGACTGACATCGGAAATCCAACGTCTGTTGTGAAACAGATAATAAGTTTTGATCACTATACCTTTACGCTTTATTTGCTCCTTGTTTCAAAAGAACGGAGAGTAAAATAGAATCTCTGTCTACTTCAAGTATTTATCAGGAATCCATTGTTAGGTGCTCCAGCCACCGCGATATGACTGAAATACTATTAAAAGTGGCGTTAAACCCCGTTCAATCAATCAATAAAGTATTTATACAATTATCTCAATTGTCCCTTCTTGTTATGACATCTTGCATATATTTTAAGGTTACGACAAGGGACACGATTGAATGCCCTAAACATTTGCCAGGTGTCATCGAAAACCACAAAGAACCCAAATTATCCCTAATTTGTAACCATCAACTGTTTTGTTAACGTATAGTGTAATCCGGGGTTTTACGACCTGTTAAACAGACCTTTTCTCTTACAAGCCTTGTCTTAGAGATTAGCATGTAACGAAATATAAAAATCTATTTTGAAAAAACCAATGAAGAACCTCTGGGTTTTTTTTACCAGACAAGTTGGGAGATGGTGTCACTTTTTTATAACCCATTCCCACACAGTGGAGCCTTTTGACACCCCTAAAAACACAGCACTGGAAAACATCGTTGGAAATGAAGAAATTGCTTGCAGTGATTTTTACCGAGAAAGTGGAAAAATCTAGATTTTCATAAACTTTAAATTGTCGTCTGCAACTCCTTAGAATTTGGACCGGTCTGAAATTCTGCTGTGTGATAATGGGATAACCTAGATCCTTCTCCCTTTCCTATCTTCCTTCTTCTTCTCGTCGTCGTTTTTGATACTGTTGTCAAAGTCTTCTTCTTGTTGTTCTTCTTCTTTTTTTCTTCTTGTCGTCGTCGTCATAAGGCAGAGCCTTTGTTGTTGATGGTAAAAATTTTGTTGCTTTAAAAAGGAAAAATAGACGTTTTCACCAAATTTATGTTACATTAATTGATATTGCTTCATGTTAAGGACACCGAGTCTTTATAATCTTGCTCTAAAACAAAGTATCATCTCGGTGAATTAATCCGCTTATCTTTGATATTTAACTACCGTACACGGGTCAAGTCTAATATAAACAAAGGACTTGTGGGTTTTAATGGTAATTATCAAAACTGGAAACATATTGAGAGCTTTTCAATTTTACTACAAAAAGATGCTTCAAAATAGTTTATCTACTGGGGATTATAGGTGAACTAAGCATAAAGTATTACGTAGATTGATTATCGAGATATCCTAGCAACAGGTGACAAAAGCTGCTATTTTTATTTCGCTTTTGTTTGGGGTTTTATTCATACATATAAATATATATTTGCAAAGACAGTTTGCAATTCAAGTTTTCATCAAGTTTTCATCGAAATTAACTTAAGATTGAGCTTTAGTTGTTAGTTGATTTGATTTGAGTATTCCTTTAAATTGTGATAATTTACTCATATGTAATAATTACGGTGAACCTATTTGTTTAAACTCTCTCCCGTGTCTTACGAGAGATTCGCATTCACAGAGAGCAGTCGTCCGTGGGAAGTTCATTTTGAGTGTGGAGAACGTTTGTTTTCTGAAAATTACCTCTTCAGTGTAATCTTTAGGATAGCTTGACTTTAAAACTACCTTACTTGACCGAGCTGTCTTGTTAAGTTCTTCATGTGAGTTAACTGGTCATATTCACAATGAATTAAGAAATAATAGTTTGATATCTATAGGAGTGTCGCACTTTATTACTGAATGGTTTCTTCGAGGAACATTTCAAATCATTAAGGCAACACAATTATGTTTGGATTTTAAAAATCATTAGAATGACAAAGATGAAAAAATGCATTATCCAATCAGAGCTCTCGTTACGAAAGTTCAATAAGAGAGGATGAATCTGGGTCGTGATTTCAGAGTCGGTCTGTACACTGCGAGTCTGATTCACTCCCACAAACTATGATTTGTCATTGACAATGTTCAGTAGTGTATGAGGTATTCGACCATCTCGATAATTATTGCAATCTACCTGATAGGGATCTAATGAATACCCAATTTGTGACTTGGCGACGCCAGTGCTTTATGCTAATTGTAATCTGAATACAGAGTATGCTGGCCTAGTTTGGATCATTTAAGAAAACTGGATAAAGTTATGAGTGATCTGAAGTGTACTTAATTTAAACGAGAGGAGACTATCACTTTGCTTTCATTGCGATATGAAAATAAAAAAAAAACCTTAAGCGCACCTTCAAACAGGACTGTGACTTATTTTTTACTCTCATACCTTTTTGAGAACTCCATACAGTGTGTTAAAGTAAACATGTTTTGTTTATAAAAGAAAAACGAATTAATAACTATCTTTTATTATTTAGTAATGAAAACATACTTCTTAAAAAGGTAAAAGTGCAAAAATTATACCAATGTTGACTGGCAAGTATACAAAATGCCCTCCTCTCGCCTTTTTTTTCTATTTTAATGAAACAATTTTTGTATGAGAAATCACAAATACTTAGCGATGAAACTAGAAAAGGATCGTAAAAATGAAAGGGTTCTCGATTTTTTAATATCTAAGGCATGCCATTGGATCTTTGGCATAAAAAGGATCGTTTGGTTAACAACGCAATGAATCCGCGTGAAACACTGGTATAAGTCATTAAATTAGGGATAAAGTGACAAGTTTGTTTGCCCTTCGATTGGGGTATACCTGTATCCCATAGACGTCCGTAAGGAATTATCTTAGATAGGAGTAGATAATCAAAAGTACCCTTTCTTACTTAGCAGCACTTCTTTCAGTATCAACTTACTTCACCAGTATCAACTCTTATTATTTTGCGCACTTACATACAAGGTATATTGGTATACCAGTCTCGCCATGTGCGCTTGTCCACCCGTCTCTGTCCATTCATTCTCTGAGACAAAAGTAAATTGGCCTGGGAACACCAAACTGTGTGCAAATATTAATCATGACAAAAATTAGTTGCCCTAGTGGTTTTGGGTCGTAGAGGTCAAGGTTACAGATGAATCTTTGTCTAGAAAACAGCGTCCCATTCCTTGATTTTACAGTGAAAGTACGTCAATAAGTGTTATTTCTGAGATGAGTGTGTTATAGAAAAAAATAAATAGGGAATTAAAGGCCTTAGGAATCTTTCCAATTTGAGAAAAAAAAGGTCTTTCAAAATATAAAAAAAAACGTATAAGTGATACCATAACTTTAGTCCGAATACGTGATGGTTCGAATTTCACAGTCTGCACCAAAAGTTATTATAAAAAATAACAAAGCTAATTTATGCAAAATGCCCCAGTAAAACTCATTTTCTTAAACGAACGTCCCAATGTATCAATATCGACAGTGGTATGGCTTCAACTCGTAGCCTTTTGGATACAAGCCGCCTTTTGATATCTTTATTTAATAAATTATTCGAAAACAGTTTTTATTTCATATCTGTAGGTAACCGTCATACAGAAACTCGATTATCCGAACTTTTCATGGATTGTATTTGAAAACAATCATTGATATAGCCTACACGATTGACTAATTGTAATACTATTTATGTTTTATTTAAACAGGTACTTTATATATATAAAATGATATCTCAAATGTGCTACAGGTAACAAAAAAACAAAGGGTAGAGTATCAAAACAGCATGGCTTTAGTAAAGAATGTGATAACAACTAATGACATATAAGGTCATCTTAACCTCTGACATGAAAAACAAGAACATTAATAAAGAAAATAAAGAATACGAAGCTAGACCTGATTTAACAGGCACTTTATAGGCGTCTTTTTAGTCAAAGGAATGACTATTTGGCTGCAGCCTGGAAAGATCCAATGGAAAGCTCTTCAGGGTTTCTCTTTCACCAAGGAGTTTGGACCAATGCTTTATCTTTAAAGCTTAATCGAAGAACTATGATCGGTCGTGACAGTTGACCTCATTAAGAAAGTTTATTAGAATGGTTAGTAAATTTGGTCGAACATTGGGTATATAGCTGAATCATGTCCCAAGTGCTTCGACTGGTATTTTTGAATTTTTAGAATGATAGAATATCCAGCATAAACGAAATCTGCGAAAAGTCTTCCTTTGATTTATTGAAAGATTATCAAAAGAATAGGGACACGGACATTAATACACACCTCTGTATGAAGTCAAACTAGAAACGGTTGTATACAAAGTATAAGGCTAATACAAGTTTAGTTGTGTTAACTTTGAGTTGCCACAAAAACAAAATCTTAACTGATCTTTAAAAGCTCTATTCGAAAAATGATGACTCCTTTCAGTAAAATTGCATCATGTAACATGTAGAGGTAATTTGAGTTATACATTATGTCTACCTGTTACATTTATCGCCGAACATAGATCAATGACAAAGTCCATGCCAGATTTTTTCTTTCTCCAGGATATCCCACGTCAAGCTTAGGAAGGATAGCCATGTTACTTGCAAACGATGATTACTTCCATGTTTTAGGAGTCTACAGTTTGCAATATGACGATAATATAAAGTTTAGTACTGGTGGCGTGTAGCCGCTGTCATAGCGCAGTCGGTAGCGCACAAGACTCCTGGTCTTCAATCATGGGATGTCATGGGTTCGATCCCCGGCGGCGGCACATAAAGGATGTAGTGGTAGTACTGGTGTGAGAAATACCAGGAATCCATTGTTAGGTGCTCAAGCTGCCGCGATATGACTGAAATACTGTTAAAAGCGGTGTTAAACCCAATCCAATCAATCAATCAAGTAATGGTGTTTGTCGGTATGACTGTATGTAACAGCCGAACATGTAGATAGCACTTACTTCTATGTTGATCGAATGGCTTAAAGTGTGGCATAGTTCCATTGTTTATATGCCGCTTTAGGGCAAATACCTCGATTATATCACGACGGAGTTCACTCATTCACATGCTCCTTTGCATTCACAAGTTCTGGACTGAGGTTGTCATTCCCAGGAACATGTCTGTAGATGTATAATGCATGAGGATCAATCCACCTAAATTCTCATACCCAAACTTTTGCCACCCTTTCCTTATTATTCTATTTTGCTGTTTGCGATCCCAAGGAGATACCCTTTAAAAAGTGGTTTGTGTAGTTGTTTCTAAGTCTACTGAAGCGGAATCTTTCCCTCAAGGGTCTCATCTTTCAGCTCGTTCAATTTCGAAAGAATAGCTTTAAATTAGAAATCATTGAAACTATCTCGTTGAAAAATTACGTAATATACGAAGGAAGTAACCGTTTATTACGTCGCTTTCGGATACCCAAGATGATATTTATGATGTCAGTAAGTCTCTGGAGTATCCGTTATCATTGCTAATGAGCCAGTATGACAAAGATTCTGACATATTTATGGAAGTTCTTATGTATTTACGCAAACTTATGTTTCCTCGATATTTTACATAATGTCGATAAAAGTTTGCAATGTCACGACTTCTTTGCATGATTCCATTTCCTTGGTCAGTACGTTAAAAAATTGCCTAATTCAGACCCTCGGCGTTCTATCAAAATATCTTAAATACAGCTTTTTATCATTCAAGCAATATTTGCTATCATGTTTAACTGAGCAATGAAATGGTTGTCGTCATCAAGGCGGAGGATCTCATGATTTTGTAATTACATGTAACAGTTTAAACTTTGTAATTGTTGCCAGGTGAATCGTACGTTATGCTGTGCCGATTTCCTTGCGTTGCATGGATTTGTATTTCATGATCTTGACATGTTCACAGCTTGCTATTAACCAGAAAGATATCAATTAGGCTGAGCTACCAGAAAATTATACATCAGCAAACAAAATAAGTCAAGCCACATTCCAGTTTGCCTGATCAATTCAAAATAAGTGGAAATGTTCACGAGTATTTTATTCAAGTGACCACTTCACCGATCGCTTGAAAGCAGATGCGCTTTGTTTGCATCTAATTGCACGTCGTTTGGTGACGCACTGTGCTCTAAATCATGGGTAGTGAGTTCGAACTCTGGTTCTGTCGTCTTATTTTCGATATTTAAAAAAGTCATAGAGACATTAGTCATTTCTTTCTCTTAGATTGGCTGCTGATAAATATTGGATCTAAATGAGATGAGTAGCTGGTTGCTCGGGTCGAATGTTGTCGTTATACTGGTGTGAGAAACCACGGGAAGCCATGGTTAGGTACAACAGTGACCGCGATTACTGAAAGTGGCGTTAAACGTCTTACAAACATTTCATGGTATTGCTTTGATCGAAACACCACATACCTTTGTAAATCTTCTAGATACTGTTGTTTTAACTGTGATATCTCCATTTGTTCTGTAATCCTAGCACCGAAAACGATCATTTTTCTTCGTTTTAATTATTTTCATTGAACACCCCCTTTAAGGTACCCCCCTTCTTTTCGTTAGAACTATAGTTTTAATGTGCTGTTATTTTAGGTGTATATTGTGATAAAATCTAGGGCCTTTTCAACACGTAAATAAAATCGTGAAAAACGACATAAATAAAATTCATTGAGAGCACTTTCAATTCGTGAGAAAATATGGTCATTTGAAAGCACACTAGTAAACATAATCGTAAATCAAATATAACCTATCACAGCTAAGGTATGATTATCGAGAGAAAATTTCAAGGTTTTCTCCTCACGGATTCTGCCGAAGATCCCCTCCTGCGTGACGGACCAAATTATTTATTGGTTTTTAGTAGTCGCATAAGTAACGGATCGCTGTGACACCCTCTCACCTCCGACAGAATGTTCGACTTAGATGTAGAACGGCATTTCCCCAAAAATATGGTCAGTAACGTGCAGTAAAGAAATGAAAACGTTGGTTGGCGACATTAATGTTGAAAAAGCGACGTTTGAGTCGCAAAACCAACAAAAATGCTTTCGGAGTTTAAAAGTTTACTTCCGCTCTTAATGAATGATTTGATCGGTCTACAGTTTTTTTGTTGACAATGTCAATTTTCATTCCAGGTAAACTTTACAAAAGATAACCTGAGCAAAATGACTAAGAAATCATTTGGGGGCCGTCTTTATTTTTTGTAGTATAATGATATTAGTGTGTCATTTAACCTTACTCGAAAACACGTTGATTGTACGTTGAACGCGTTCGAAAATCAAACGACCCTGATTGCGTGGTTAATTCGATTAACCGATCGCGGCTGCCACCAATCAGAAAACCAATCAAACAATAAAATTATTCATTTAGACCGGAAGTGAGTTTTGACCTCAAACATTGGCCGACATTTATATGAAGCATTTTGTTGGTTTGGCGACTTATAGGTCGTAACAAAAAGGAAGTATAGTCGGTTTGCTACCTAAACGTCGTAACTACAGCTTGAATAAATTGTAGTTGCGACGTAAACCAACAAAAAGGGTTAATAAGATTGGTGGCCAATGTTGGAGATCAAAACTCATTTCTGGTCTCAATGAATGATTTCACTGATGGACTTGTTATATGATTGACGAACGCGATTGGTCAATAAACGATCCAATCAGTAACAAGCTGTATGACGGACGTATCTTGCGAAGGTTTGTCGCTCTCCATCATCATCATCATCATCACCTGGACTTGACGTATCAAATAAAGGCCGATGGAATTCTCATTATATACCACTAAGGACTATATTGGAAGAGGATTAATCATCAACTGACTTGAGTAGGAATTTTTCGCACTCGATGGGTGTTCTGAAGAGTGATTGGTCATTCTAATTTTCTATTTATTCTTTTTATTTGAAAAAAAAACGATTGACTTCTGCAAGGTTTAATATTTTTAATGGAATTCGTAGGTGTTTATATAGCTTTTAGAAGCAAGATACTCTGAAATATCACGACTCATGATGATAAAATTTTTCCTTAACCCATTCTCACACAATGACGCTTTTAGACGCCCCCAAGGAAAAAAGCTTTGGAAAACATTGTGGATAATGAAGAAATCGCTTGTTACAAGCAATTTCTACATTGTTCACAATTTTTTCAACCAGAAAGGTAAAAAAACAAAATTTCATATTTTTGAAATTGCCGTCTGTAACTCCCATTAATTTGGACCTGTCTAAAATTTTGCCATCTGGTAATGGGTTCATCTACTGACGACTTATATTAATTTGGAAGTAATACTTCATGCTAGGTTCTATACTCCACTTGATGTAATGTGTGACGATTTTATCTTAATTCTTTAGGTAATGACTATAGTATTCAAGATGAAATAAACGAGTAATTTCTTCTTAGCTTTTTTTACACATTCAAAAAGATTTTGAAAACACTTTGGAAAATGAAGAAATTGCATGTTACAAGCGAAATCTTAATCATCTGCTATGTATTCTCTCCAAAACAGTCAAAGATTTTTAAATGTCAAGAAAAAAATGTCTTTGAATTTGGATCGGTCTTAATTTTTGTCATCTGGTAAAGGGCAAAGAGTTGAAGAAAAAAAAACATCTTAACTGAGTAGAAAGTATAAATAGCCCCGGGTCTAGAAGACGAGACAAAAACATATTTTAATTATCTGGTATATCTTCATCAATTACTTTCTTTCCACTAGCACGAATGAATCAACCTGATCTTGAATCTGTCATGTCCAAAGTTTTTTAATTTTGCTAAGCAAATCTGTGTTTCGTTCGACAAAGAGTTACTGGACATTTGAATTTTATTGTTTCTGCTTTGTTTGGCAGCAGACGAGTCGATCCCTATCTCTAAGGAATTGTCGTCTGTTGTAATTGTCGTTTGACAGTTATGATTATTATTTATAGTCAGAATGGTAATCCGCGCCATCTTTGAATTTCAACCAGCTTTCTATCGCAGCATCGATTAAGACGTTCTGATAAGATTCTCGTCTGCTTGATATTAACCCTTCCTCAAATAAATCCTGTATGTGTACTTATGATTAAGAGAAATTCTTTATATAAAAGCAATTGAAGTGCAGCGTTAAAGAAAAGAAGATTAAATAGCTTTCTATCTTTATATAAAAGTTGGCTTGAGAAAGAGGAGTTGACGAGTAATGATCACAGTGACCCTAGTTCTCCGGTTTTCTCGGTGAGACCCAACATGTACGGAAAATCGTAGGGAAATCGTACTTTTCGAGGGTAAAATGGAACACACGATGATGATAAAAAGCAAGAGACGACAACGAGGACAAGAGAATTATTTAGCAAAGAGTACGAAAGCAGGAAAACGCGAGAGTACGATAATGATAGTACGAGTTCTCGTTGCCTTGTCCTCTTATTCTCTTCATCGTTGGTGAGCTCCACTGTCATAACCTTTAATTCTTTTTGTCATGCAGTCGCTATCTCGCTTTTACAACTTCGTTTTCCCTCTCGCACACTCTTGGTATCACGATTGTTTACTGTTTTAACTTTGTGTTCTCGTTTTTGCACTCTTGAATTCATCGTCGTAATCCCTCACCATCGTTATCTCGCGTTCTTGTTGAACACCGTCCTACAGTCGATATCACACATTCGTACATTCGCGTTCTCGTTGTCGCGATTTTATGATAACAACTAAAACTCGTAATTTCACCGTCGTACTGTCGAGTTCTCGTTGTCGTTCTCTCATAATTATACAGTCGTACTAGAAACCTCACAGTCGTAATCGTTATATCACGATCGTACTCGCAAACTCACACTCATACTCCTAATTAATCTCATAGTCGCACTCGTAATCTCACTTTCGGACTAGTAATCTCACAGTCGTACTAGTTATCTAAAGTAGTACTCGTAATCTCACAGTCGAACTCGTAATCTCACAGTCGCACTCGTAAACTCACAGTCGTACTCGTAATCTCACAGTCGTACTCGTAAACTCATAGTCGTACTCGTAATCTCACATTCATACTCGTAATCTCACAGCCGTACTCGTAAAATCACAGTCGTATTCGTAATCATAGTCGTGCTAGTAATCTCACAGTCCTACTCGGAATTTCAAAGTCGTACTCGTAATCTCACTATCGTACTCGTAAATATAGTTATATTCGCAATCTCACAGTCGTACTCGTTATCATAGTTGTACTCGTAATATCACCGTCGTACTCGTAATCCCATCGTCGTAATCGTAATATCAAATCGTATTTTCAATCTCACCGTCTTACTCGTCATATAACAATCATACTCGTAATCTCATCGTCGAACTTGTAATCTCACAGTCGTACACGTTACCTCCCTGAAGTAGTCATAATCTCACCGTAGTTTACATAATTTCACTGACGTATTCGTTTTTTCGTACTCTTATACTTTCGCGATCTTATCGTCATAACGCAGTTTTCTTGAATTCGTTCTATCGTTGTCTCGATATTTACGTCTTGCGATGCGTATTCTGAAACTTTTTAACTTTAGTTCTATCTATTTAAATGGAAATGAACATAGGTTACTAGGACTTGTATAAAGCGGTGTAAAGTTTTAATTAGATGTCCACACGTCTACAATTTAGGCCATCTCAGTATGTCCGAATATTGGAGGCTCATGAAATACAAGTATTTCTGGGGAGAATTTTATTTTGAGGTAATGTCGTAAATACAGTTTGAATAAGACCGTTATTAGACATAAATAAAGTCAAAATAACGATAATAAAATGTACTTGATTTCAAGGGAACTTCTTCAGTTCTACGTAAGGTAACAAGCATGTATTTATGATAGCCATGAATGTCAAAATTGCATTTTACCCGGTATCTGATGTCGTCAAGATAACCCCTAACAAAGTCACTTGGGGAGTTTATTGAAGTTTTACAGCTTTTTGACAGGGAATTCTGCATATTTATTGTCAAGACATTATACTTTCTACTGAATGAATTTTGTGAACATCTATTAAAATATGTCATTTATATAATCTCGACAGAGAAATATTTTTGACTTGCAAAACATTGTCTCAAAACGGTTAGGAAATAAAACAAAGATTAATATCCAATGTTCTTGGAGAATAATTATAAATCGTCCATATAAAGTCAGCCATCTTTTTAGAATCGGTTTTAACCTTAGTCCAGTTAGTTAGACATATTTAACACATCACTGAGCTATCTCTCGCATTTTTGACCCGTGATAACAAGGGTTATGGAAAACATGAAACTGCTCGTAACAAACACATTTTTCTCACAATGTTTCTTCCCGAAAGGACCGTATGAAAGAGACTGATTTGTCGGCTGCAACCTATAACGGTTCGGAATTGACCATATAAAGTCGTGATGTATAACCATTCTGAAATGTGAAAACGCTGTTAGAAAAAGAAAAGAGAGTATTTGTCATTCATTCATTACCATTTAACCGGAGATATAGAATAACATTATAGTCATACCGCTAATTCGACAATGACATTGTAAGAATATTGTCCAGCGATCTATGTTTTAACCCTTTACCAGATGACAAAGTTTCAGACTGGTACAAGATGGGCCATGTAGACGAAACAGAGATATAACTGGCTTATTACATGTAATTTCCTCCTTTCCCACATTTTCATGTGTATAAAATCTTATAATCGGTAAAGTGATTGTAGGGAAAAGGGTTCATGGAACCTTGTATGAATCCCTTGTTCTGGATGAAGTGTCCTTTAAAACTGGCTTCCTCGATTTATCGAGGTCTTATAATGACCACTCGGTCCTAGTTCTGACAGTCCATATCTTAACTCTAAAATATTGACCTATTTAATAATTTATCATTTTGGCCTTTAAGGCATTTTACTTAGTCCGTTCAGTTAGACCCAGCTCTAGTCGGTAAAACGATGTGCCGTCAATATGTAGATCATCGGTGGCGACACTCGAAACACACTCGTTCAATTTTACTAATCAAACCTAAGATTTTCGAAGAGGGTCTATATCCTAAATTACTTTTGGAGTTAGTTAATAATGATAGGTTGTATATTTCTGCCACGAGATAAGATATATTCGAATCGTGATAATTCAAAACCATCACGAATAATAAAGTGTCCTGGAACTTTAACTCTATAATGAACAATTTCTTGATAGAAATATCGTGATATGTCTACTTGTTCTCACTAATTTTCAACGCTAAATACAATTGCCATTCACGTTATCTATATCTACATTAAAATGGATACTGTTTGGGATGGATACTGTTTTGGATGGATTTGTCTTCTTCAAAAATGGAAAATGGTTGGTTTGCGATCTAAACGTCGTAACTACAGCTTGAATAAGAATTTTGAGCCTGATTTTAAGAGATGAAGAGAATAGTTTTGTTTTCATCGAGGTATGAAACGAAAATCTAATCACACTGTATGATGCGAGAAACCATGAAAACAAAAAAAAAATCTCTTCATTATTTATAATTTTAATACAGCGAGTGGAAAAAGCAAATATTTTACAAATTCTGATTTTTTTTTTCTTTTATATGGAACTGTTTTGTGTGGAGGTATAAGAATTAGCTGCGTGCTCATAATTTTGTTCATGGGGTTATGAATACATTCTTTTGCCATTCAGAACGCTTGTTCTTTCATAGACGAAACCAAAAAAGATTAAAATATTATTGCAAGAAACTAAAAACGTAAGCATTCTTGTCCATTCTTGGTTAATGCAAAGTGGAAATGTTGATTTCCACACCAACATGTAAACATAAATAGTTTCTCCGTTCCTTGAATTGAATCAGCTGTGTCAGCCGCAATTTCTGTCTAAGTGTTGTGAAAACCCTAAACTGTTATTGATGGCTCCCTCATGATATTCTCAGGATTAAATGAGCCATTTTAATACGTGTTACTAATTCTATCATAAATTAAGTACAATAGTACTGACCACAACCATTCCTTCTAGGCTAAAGCTGTTTTCTAGAGTAACGGTTTCCTATCTCTACTGTCGGTTGATAGATTTCCACTGTCAATCAAAATATCAACTGACCAATCAAACTGTTTAGTTAGACCAGTAATAAACTCCGATGTTTATGTCTAGGTTACCAACCAACTATCAGCATTCTTGGTTTATTGTTCCTGACACCATTATAATACAATTTGTTTTGTTTAATATCTCAGAGGAAAAGCCTTGTTGGACGTGAGTGGGTGTTGCCGGCGATCTGCAAGTTGAGCAACCATTTACTTTATTTCCCTTTAACTTATTTAAGTGTGATGTATTTGATTTAAAAGTCATCAAAATTTGTGATTGAAGATTCGCTGAAAAATGTCTGCAAGTAGAAATCGATTTATTTCTCACGGTAGAAATTTCATTCACGATTTTTTACATTCAATTTTTACCGCACAATTAATTAATAAATCAAGTACGAACCGAAGAATGAAACCATTTATTAGAACACGTTAAAATGTTTATAAATCTTAAACTTTTCAATATCTCAACTTAGGAGTTACATGACAGTGCTATTTCCAAAGATTATTCATTTCCCTCACCATCCCACCCACCCACCCCGCCCTCTTTCTCTCTCTCTCTCTCTCTCTCTCTCTCTCTCTCTCTCTCTCTCTCTCTCTCTCTCTCTCTCTCTCTCTCTCTCTCTCTCTCTCTCTCTCTCTCTCTCTCTCTCTCTCTCTCTCTCTCTCTCTCTCTCTCTCTCTCTCTCACTCACTCCCTCCCCATCCACCCTCTTTTGTATTCCTTCTTTCTACATGTCTATCTTTAACTTTTTTCTCATTTTAGTTCTTAGACAGAAAGACGTTCGGGGACGTTAGATATTTTTTTCCATTCTAGCGAAGTTAATTATTCATTATACACATATTAATGATTGATAATGAAAAAGATTGTCGGAGCAGTAAATACAACATATGAAACATATTTTGGGTGAATACAACAAGATTCTGAACTATATATAGTCGTTTTTTACACGAACAAGTTTTATTCTATTAGATTAACAATTTTCATTCAGAAATTCAATCCGATATAATTATTTGAAATATTCCCGGGTTAATCGCTCGAAAAGGCCGGTTCTCTCGTTCACGAACTATTTCGACCGTGCTTAACGTATCAAATGATATAAAACATGTAATTTGAAACTTATAATTAACTGGCCTTTGGGTCTCTGCACCAAATCTGAGAGGCTGCTTGTCACGCAAGGAGTTTAGTTAACGACCCTCTTTTTTCAATATAGTTTTGCCCCACCCCCACCCCAACCCCGCGAGATTTTGCTTTCGTCTGTAATACTTTTCAATAAAATCCCTACTTTTAAGATTTAAATCCTTCAAAAAATGTAATAACTTCTTGATTTGGTTATATCGACGTACATTATCGTTACTTTATAAACTAATTTAAGAAAGAATGTAGTAAACATCATATCGTATTTTGGTGACCGATATGTTGTAGCTGCAGTTTCAATTAACAGGTAGTTACAACAGTTTGGATCACCCAACAATGATGTGTATGTTTTAGAACAGTGTTGTACTATCACAGTAGCACAAATTTCATTGAATTGTAGACAAAGTCTTTGTTATCGCTAATATAATTGGTCCAGTTTATATTATTTTATATTTAAGAAATGATATGGCATAGTGAGCAATTGCATAAGTGGCCGAATGAATTCTTGAGAAAAAATGTAGATGGTCTATTAATGACCCTTCCTTAAAAGGGCGGCCACCTTAAAAGTACGAGAAATATGGACCCTGAACAGAAAACGCATGTTAGTTTGGGTTGACACCTTTCGTATTTATTAGATTTTGTGTATTTACAATAATAATTGAGCGCATGCGTGACATTTCCAACCATTACACATGTGCGCCAATTAAAGACTCAAATCCGCACAGTCTGATCAGAGTCTTCACTCTGTGCTCTGTAGATAGATACGGACCAAAAGCTTCTTTAAACAATCAGCGAATATTCTTATTGCCCCCAAACGGCTGTCCAGGGTAGGGTGCTCAATGTGTTCGAGTCACGCACATGCGAAGTGGTTGGAAATGTCACGCATAGGCTCAATTCTATTTTGCCTTTTTTTTTTTTTTTTTTTTTTAATCGCTTGGCTAGGATGACCTCTGCAAGATCCTATCGATTTAAAAGAAATCAAAAGTTTCAAAGTTGGTCCCTTGTTGCGAGACGAGTAACTTTAAAGGAAATATCTATTCAACCAGCCTTCATTAACGCCTGCAAGGGTTCTGAATTATAGCTAAAGTCTATCTAAATGTTATCTGTGTCATATATAATAGGCTTGTATAACTTGAAATGTATATAAAAAAAAGAAGCAAATAACATTTCAAAGGGAAAAGGTGTGGAAAATAAAAGAATATTTGCATTTTTATTGACTGTTTCACGCTTTATACTTAACATTGAGTTATGTATTTTGACTATGCGAGCACCCTGTTTCATTGGGGTTGTTTTGTTTTATTTGTCTTTGTGATAATGGCGGAATCGTTACGACAGCTCATAAACGTCTGAGTATAAAACCTGTTATCATTTGAACAAATAGGTACAAATTGGATACAAGACTATAACTGTTACAGACAGTAACTCAAGTAGAAGGCAAACAAATCGGTTCATGACAAATTGACAGATTTTCACGCCTATCTCGCACAAACGTCAAATAAACGTTCATCGCGGACATGACGTAGATAACAGGAGCTTGTGGCGAACGTCAATTATGCCGAGAAAAAACTCGTCAACTATACACTGTTTCAACAAAAAGAATCGAACTCAAGTCCGGGTATCAAATAAGGAGGTTAAAGGGTAGGCATCTATTATAATGCAAAACTGTTGATTTTATCCCTGTTTATCAGTGACCTTGACAATGACAACATTGATAGACGCGTTCTATTTACGAGTTCATGTCGACATTTTTTAGCGATTCTTGCCATGTCTTAGTTTTCATGTACCAGGACAAATTTCGTCCGTTGATGACCAAATATCTTTCGTACACCTTATTCAAGTTATAGTTTCGATGTTTTGTTCTCTCAATTACGATATTTATGTGGCTTGCCACATTAAATGACAAGGTCGGTACTTTCTTCTCACCGTTTGCTCTTTACGACGAATTTTAATATCGAAGAGTCCAATTAGCTGAGCTTTGCTGTTAATCATTAGGTCAGGGATTCGAAATCTGTCTCGATCGGCATTCTCCCCGAACAACAGCAAAAAACAAACTTGCGTCATTCCTCTCACCAGTGTGGGGGGGGGGGGGAAGACTAGCAGCAACTGTTTCCTATACAACTCTACCAGAGACGACAAGAAGTCACCAGACTCTGCGATACTTTTTTAATATTTCTTTTAAGTTGCGTTAAACCCAGTCGATCATAAAGGCTAGTTTGTATGTATGTTGTTATTGTTTCGGGAGGGGGGGGGGTTGTTTTGTTTTGGTGGATGGGTGGGTGGTTGGGAGGGAGGGATGTTGTTGTTTTGGTTTTTAGGTTGTTGTTGGTTTTTGTTTGTTTTGTGTAGTTTTATCTATAAATGTTTTCATGTTTGAATGCCAAATATTTTGCATCTGGTAAATAGGTATATGAAGTTATAAATCAACGATCTTAAAATAAATGAGATAAATCAAACACTAAATTTATCCAATAAATCAATGAGTTTTGTTTGTATCGCGATTTTTAAGAATAAATTTAAGATTTATATACTGACTAAAATCTTCATTATTCATTTCATAACGACCCACAATATGATTTACGATTAATTGATGTCGGGTGAACTTCACAATGAACTTCACAGCTCTGCACACACAATCGTGTTCCCAAAAAGTCAAATGAAACTGGGTTTATTATTGTAGTATGGTTATATTTATAGATAGTAATAAATCTATTATTATTCATAATATTATTATAATTAATGTTATATTTACCATTACTATCAGCCACTGAGATATATGTCTTGATAACTGACCGATCGCTGGCCCTTTGGCCTCACCCATTGACTTTGACAGGAAGTTCTGCTTTGATGATTAACGGCGTTATATTGCAAAATTGATGGCCAATAACATGATACAAATAAACAGAATGGTTGGTAACAAAAATGGTCAAAGAAAATGGCAGCCAATGATGGAGCTGAAAGTTTAGGTCCGGGCTGAATGAATGATCTGACTGGTCGGTTGATTCCTTGATTGACAGTCGCGATTGGTCAACTGTGACCATTATTATGACAAGAAACCTTCGTTGTAGGTGTCGACACTGGTCAGATTGAGGGGAATTTCACTCTTTACTATATTTCTGAATGTTTTCGATATACCGTTCCTGATTAACGTCGCTTAATTGATCGCTGATCACGCCAACTGAACTCCGACAAGATAATTTGACTGAGATTATAAACGATATTACTTTGAAAAATATATAACTAGAGACATAAATTTAAAAAAAATCGCTCGTTTTAAGTTGTTGACAAACGAAAATATTTGTAATAAAGGTTGGAGTTTAAAAAATTACTTCCTGTCTAAATAAATTATATGATTGTTTAATCGATTTTTTTATTGATCCGTTGGTTTCTACTGGTTTTCAACCAATCATCAAAAATATTAAATAAACGCATTTTAAAACAGCCCGTATCTCTTTAAAAATATATGTAATGTAATATTCAAATTTATCCTCTTAATGTAAGTTCATGCAAATGTGACGCAATTAATTTCAAAATCAAATGACTAAAGGCTTTATCTAAACACGTGCAGCCAAAATTGACCAATCGCGGCTGTCAATCAAGTCGACCAATCAAACCATTCATTCAGCCCGGAATTCAGATATTTGTCGTCATTTTTTGTGAAACAAATGTGTTGGATAGGCGACTAAAACGTCGTGACCACAGCTTATTCAAGTTGTAGTGACGAGGTTTGTGTCACTAACTAACCATGTCACTTTCTAGTTATATGCTACTGGCTATCAATTTAAAAAAACAAACGCCGAGTGAAATCGAAGTGAGGCTTCCTGTTAGAGCCAGTGGGTGGAGCCGAAGGATAAGTAGGCGGGACCATCAATTGATCAATTCGATTTGACATAGAACTAAAAAAGAATGTTATAGTTTGTCAGTAACCCTTTATCAACTATTTGGTCTCTTTTTTTAGAAAAAAAAATAGTGAAATATGCGCATGTTAACTTAATTTGATAGACGTGATGTTCACGTAAAAAAGGCGTTTTGCGACGGATCGCCATGGTCTATCAATATATCGATTTACCAATGACACTTTTCAATTAGACCAGAATTGAGATATTGATCACCAAAATGTATGTATATGTATGTTCGTGGGCGACTTAAAGGTCGTAACTACAACTCGTTTTAGCTGCAGTCACAACGATTAGGTGGCCCTCTACCGATTTGCAATATCGGCATCTCTGACCTTATATGACCAGATATTGTGTAAACTAACCTTGGTTAACACCTTCATTAAGCTGACTGTTGGAGGCGCAGTTTCGTTTGACCAATGAAAGACCAAGTCACATACTTCGACTTTATTAGGGAGGCGAACGTAAAATATGTACCATATCTATCAAAGAGGGCCAGATCAGGAATTACGTATCAAAAATTACAATATAATGAACCTCTGTAAATACTCCACCTGCCAGACCAAGCCAACAGTCGTTTGACTTTGGTAAACCAAAACTTGCATCTGACAGCATGTTCAAGAAAATTGTTACAAATTGTCTTCAAAGAAAAAGTGATCCATGTGAAACATTGACCTTTATTAGAGAGTCACCTGTGAAGGGCAGCCGCATAGATAACTCCCTGTGGTAGTTCTATACAAACAGGACTATTTATCAACCTTGGTTCTAATACATTTCGGGACATTTTGAAATACGTTCGATATTGTTAATATTTGTTCAATAATTAATCATAGAATGAGGGTCAAATTAGGTTCAGTAATAGTATGGAATTGTTTGTTTCAAAGGTTTATTAACGTTATTCAAAGAATTTTTTAGATTTCTTTATCTAAAATGGCTGAAACAATACGAAGCCCTAAAAGAAACGACATTAAAGTTGCAAGTTTTCGTTAGGTTTTTTAAAAATATTAATATCATAGACTTCGATCAATGTTTACCCTTTCACCAGTAAAGAATACAATCGCCGAATAGTTGACCACACCCTCTGACCTCCGATAGGACAGTTCGACAGATTTTAAACGACGTTATTTTGCTATGTTTATATCCAGGAAATGATCGTAGGTTGGCTAATTTAAGCTGTAGTTACAACATTCGCCGACATATTTGAAGTAAATGTCGGAGGTTAATATTCACATTAGATAAAGGATTCGATTGGTAAACCATATTTGATTGACAGTTGACAACGATATCAACTAAGCCTTAAAGGTATTGGACCTCTTGAATGTCAGTTATTCTAGAGCAAAGTTTTAATAACCACCGCAAAGATGTAATTTTGTTTTTCAGACCTGTGCCTTTCTTATAATCTAAGGTACTTTTAGTCAACCGACTTTAAAATTCTAGAGATTGAAAAACTTTTGTTTTGTCACATATCTGGAATTCTCATAAACGTAAGGGTGAAATTAATGTATGCTATTTGCATATCATCTTTTATTTTTACTTTGTGAATAAGATCGTAAATAAAATATAATGAGTAACATTCAGGGTTTAGCATATTTCTCACAGCTTACGTATTACATAGACTGATTTGGAGGGTTTCCACATTACATTCTTTCTTGGATAAGCTTTCATTGATCTCCGATCATCTATCATAAATTTATCAGAACCCGTCAACTCCGCGGACCCGATCAAGCGTTTTTCCTTATCTTCATGGAATAAATTTCAGGTTTAACTTAATATACAATTGATATACCGCTTTCTCTATTTCTTTTCATTTATTTATTTTCTCTCTCTCTCTCTCTCTCTCTCTCTCTCTCTCTCTCTCTCTCTCTCTCTCTCTCTCTCTCTCTCTCTCTCTCTCTCTCTCTCTCTCTCTCTCTCTCTCTCTCTCTCTCTCTCTCTCTCTCTCTCTCTCTCTCTCTCTCTCTCTCTCTCTCTCTCTTTTTCACTCAATTATAATATAGAACGTTACAGATAGATATCATATGTCAACTTTTTTTAATATTATCATTATTAACATTTGTGATTTTCTTTATTTTATTCTTATTTGTTTATCTGTTAATTCATATGTTTTCAATTATTTATATATCGTCTTCATTGATCCATCTGTTTTATATTTCTGTCTATCTATCCATCTGTCTTTCTTTTTATCTTTTTTTTTTCTATTTTTAAAGCATACCTTAGTCTCAATCTATTTCGTTAAACATCTTTTTGGAGTACTTTTTGCCTGATGTATTACAGGTTTTAATCATTCCCTATCGAAAATGAAGATTGATTAAGCAAAGAATTAGGATTTTAGTTTTGTTTTGTTTTGTTTGTTTTTAAACGTAGTACTTGCATTTTTTTTTTTTTTTTTTTTTTTTTTTTCGAAACCTTCAAGAAATAACAGTGTTTATGAACAAAGCTAAATGTCATTTGTAACATTCCTTGATGGCGGAATTTCCACCGGAAGTAGTATCTGGAGAACTCATTTGGCAGACCCCTGTAGACATCGTGTTATGACGTGGCGATTTCATCCTTTGGTAAAAGTTGCGATTGGTCCATCACAACAATTTTACTAATTAGCGGCAGGTTGTTTTGGGAAGAGACTCTTTTCTCCAGACAGTGTGCGTCTCGGAAGACCGAATATTTTGGTTAATGTGTGTACTATCCTTTTCATCCATCCGCTGGAATGTAAACGAACTTTGAATATTAATAGACAGTGAACAAAATAAGATTGTTCTCTCATGCAGAATTTTGTTTTTCCATAAAATTATATTCACCAGTAAAGAAAAGTGTTTGTCTATTAGCCCATTCTCACACACTCCCTATTTACGCACTCGAGAAAGGAAATGGAAACCAAGACAGGCCATTACTTCATTATACACATTTTTTTACCAAAAAAAGGGAAGTATTTTTGAATTTTATTAACTAGTAATAGTCGTCTAAAAAAATTGTAATTTGAACCAGCCTAAATTTTTTTCGTCTGACGAGGGGGCTAAATAATGCAAAAGGCATTTTAAAAAATCAAAGAATCTTTTATAAAGTTAAGTAAGAATCCTTACCTTTAGTTTACAGATCCTTATAGTTTAGAGAAATGTTTTATCATTCACGTCTTAACCCTTGTCATTCCTATTTTAGCAGGAGGTATAGACAAAGATTAGCCTGCACATAAGTGCAATCTGATCTTTGTCTACAACACCTGCCTTTCTCTTGAAAGTAAGACTTGTCTATCAAATTTAATTTTCAAAATAAATATATCAAATATCCCTACAACTAGTGCATTAAGTGCTTTCAGCCCTTTGATTTTCTTGCGGTTTGAAAAAAGTATTATTCTGCATAACAAGGGTTAAGTTCGCTCATTTTTTAGATAGACTGTAATTTCAAGAGAACGAGTGTGGGCCGGTCTAATGACAGTCCTCAGAATAAGGTTTTGTGCCAGAAGATTTTCATTAAAAGCGATGCTGTTTGACTTTGAATATATAATTTCTTGAACGAATGATCTGTCTAGATAAATTGTAAAGGATAAATCCGGCTAATTGGCGGTCGGGTTAGTGACTAACATAATAAACTTAGCAGATACTTGAAGATAGACCCAGCTTTGATCATTTGATTTTGAACGGGCTACCTTAAACCCACTGAGAATTTCAATCCGACTAAACTATCAGTAATTTATATCTTTGATATCTACATCATATCACATAATGGTATCGTTTTCACTGATCTCTGTGGTTTTGAATTTCGCACAAATATTATTTGCTTTAAACTTCTTTTGATATTTACAATATTTCCTGGGTTTGTAATATTGTTTTCTTCGTCGCGATGACGTTTTCCTGTATGATTTTAAAAAAGCACATTTTATGATCTCTTGGTTTTGTTTGGAGTTCTATAAATTGGGCCGTTTTAGTTGTACTTTTAAATGTCATTAACATATGAAAAGGCTATCAAAATCTAATTACTTTTATGCAACATAGCTGAACCCCCTAGGAAAGCAAGAAAAGGACTATGTTTATGGCGACGCTAAAAGGATATAGAAGTAATAAAGATAAAATAATGTACATTTTTTGTCTGTGAGTGAGAGAGAGAAGGGAGAGAGAGGGATCAAGGAAGTGAGAGAGTAAGAGAGAGGGGGATATGAGGAGAGAGAGGGAGTGAGAGAGAGCGGCCAGAGAAAGAGGGGGAGAGCGGAGGAGAGAGAGGGGGTGTGAGAGGTGGTTGGAGATGAAAGGATAAGCATCGCAATAGATCAAACCTCCCCGATAATCACCAATTATAATTCTGTTAACGAGGTACAAATGGAATCTTATCCGAGCAGGTCAGGTACGTGTTTGCTAGAAGTAGTACAACATCTAGAAGTATTACAACATCTTTCACGAAAGAAGCTATGTTTCAGTTGATTTTTCTCACAAAATGAAACGTAGAACATTCTTTTAATGATAAGCTTAAAAAGGCGTCACATTGGGCGGGAAAAGTTATGAAAAAATATTGTTTCGGGCATTTATCACATTGCGTGTACCATGTGGGGGTTAGAGCAATTTCATCCAGAGAGTTTTTGCTTCTAATCTAAGTTTGTATGCATTTTACATTTTACAACAGTTTGGACAACAACTTGAATCTCGGTGAAGTTCACTAGTTCATGTGCTTTCTGCTTGTCACCAATACTAAAAATCTTTAGCTAAAAGGGCATACCAATGTATCCATTCAGAAACGCGGTCAGAAATCGAACCCAGGACCTTCATGCCAGGAGTCGGCCGCCCTTACCACTGAGCCCTGATCTGAGTTCAAAAGGTACCTACTTCGTCAGATAAAACAAAATGATAATATAGGTTGTCACCAATTGACAACACATCTCCGAAGATGAATATCTTTTTAACTCGGCGAGTCAAACTTAAAATAAAAAGATGCATAAATGAGCAGTAAATCAAAACACCAATCCCAAAATACTGCCATACACATCCTTTGACATGGACCATAAATTGGGTGACAGAGATACATGTGTGGCAAACAATCAATGGTAAAATAAGACCATGTCGAGACTTTGGACCTGACAAAGCGTGATGTCGACCGGGTGTACGATAGCCTACTACTGCTACCACGAATGGCTTTATCGGTTTATTTCCTGTTTTACTATTAGTATTATTATTATAAATGTTTATTCTGAAATAACTACATGTCTGTATCAATTTTAAATGGCTAGAAGCCCTTATATGCAAAACGGTGATACTCTCTTTGTTTTCCAACATTTTCGACATGAAAATACTAGGATGGTTGGCCCCTTGATCTCTCGGGAAAATGCCGTTTTATGATTTCCTTCAACTTGCATGACAATCCCTCAGGAAAATGTACTTTTACGATTTCCTTTAACTTGTATCTCAAGCATGTTTCTCGGGACAATTTGCTGATTGCCATGCAAATCTTTTTAAAGTAGGAATCAAATGAAGGAAGCTCACAGGATGTCGTCGACTTCATTATTTCGACAGGGAGTCGTCAAGGTTCAATTTAATTTCAAATGTCTTTCATTTAATAGTCGAAGCACGCACCTTTTTTTGTCAAATACGGAGCACAAATAGGACCATTGCGTAGATGATTTGATACGCGATATTCCAAAGTATAGAGACCAGTAAAAGATAGTATGAGAACCAGTAAATGATAGTATGAGAGCCAATGGCCATAAATTGAAAGTATGGTGATCATGATTCGATAGTGCGATGGAAAGAAAATATTACACGATGATCGTTATATAATTTATTATCTATAGCTTTGATACTATTCTTATCATCATGGCAGTTACGGTATTACAATGTACATTATGACAATCATATTGCGCTGTTTTCATAGACGTCGATGGTATTTTTGGGATATCTATATAATCAAATATTATTATATAAGATGTATATTTATCTTTAATAGTGCTGAAAAAAAGTCAGCAAAAAAGTCTCACGATAACCCGAAGAACTATACAGGTCATTAAATAAGCTCGCATGCAGCATTATCTAGCGACAATTTTTCTAATGCGTAAATTTTGGTGTGATGAAAGGTCGTTAAATTCTGCAGACGTCGACCTTGTTTGACGTTTACGGCAAAGCACCATTACCGTCTGCATGCTCAGTAACTTTCATCCGTCCATAAATGTCAGTCAACTGTCACAATTAAATTGTAACGAACAAAATGGAAACTTTGATGACGATTTTACTGATTATATAATGGATCAACGATATTTTGACATGCATATGGCTGGTGATACAATGTACTAAAAATACTTAACCCATTTCAATTTGGACGCCCCTCAAGAATGAGCTTTGGAAAACACTCTGGGAAATGAAGAAATTGCTTGTAACAAGCAATTTCTTCATTATCCACGATGTTTTCTACCCTAGTAGACAAAGAATTTTAAAATAACATAGACTTTAACACTACCATCTGTAACCTTTTTGAAATTGGACCAGTCTAAGATTTTGTTATGTCAGAATAGGCTAAGCAGGTATTTGGTGAAGACTCTAATGAACTGGTATATAAACCGAGTATTTGTGGTAGGATTCTCCCTGTTCGCATGCTTAGAAGGCATAAATTGAAGACTGTGAAGATAGATAATGCATAATTTGAATGTTTTGTTGCAATAATAGTTTGACAACTATTTAAGAAAGGAAATAAGACATTAATCCTTCTCTCGAATTTCAGAATATTTTTTTCAAAATCTCTGCTCAAGAAAAGTAGTCACATTGTTCAACAAACACTATAGAAAATCGGCAGCAGAAAAACATTCAACAAAGGAAAGTATTTTGTATTGTTGCTTTTTTAAAGATACTCAAAATAATTGAAATTTACCTGATGTTTTAAATGGGCTGTAAGAATGTATCGAAACGTGAACCCTAAACAACTCGAGAAGGGGTTTTGTATGCATTTTCGACGACCGATTAAGAGTTGTTTCAAATTTTATTCAACCTAAACCCAACCGACCCCGCAAATTGAAGGGCTAAATATCAAACAGGAATCGCATTGAGAGAAGGAGAAATTGCTGTTTTTTCTCCTTTTCTGGCAGTATGTATAGTCGGGATATCAAACATAGTACTTAATTTTTAAATCAAACTTAATTTCAATTTTCGCTTGCAACTTTTCTTCGTTTGGACTTGTAGAAATAATGTCGTCTCGATACGGGTTTAACATAAATTCAACAGTAGAATACGGCCTTTGCTAGCATCGTTTAAACTCATCCAATTTTCAACAAATTTCTTCACTCTGAACACCCCCCCCCCAAAAAAAAAAAACCACACACACACCTCCTAGCACCCAAAAGAAAGTTTGAAACTTATTTTCAGTACAAAAACTCTTAAATCGATGTATGAAACGTTTTTAATTTTGATCAATCCAATCTGTTTTCGTCCGGTAATGGGTTGAACATGCTAAATAGAGATGTCTATGATTTGTAGTCTTGTGAAGAAATGCCAGCTGTGTCATCAACTAAGTAAAGACCTCGCTAATTCTTCTTTGTGTGTTCGAGTATCCTATATTACATTCTTTTGATGTTCCAAGAAAACAGAGGCGAAAACGATCACTTCATATACCTGTGTAAACCTTTTTGTCCGCTTATATTAAGTGTTTAGTGCAGAATTGATGCAATTCCTAATATTCATAATGGTACTATTATTGTTTTTAGCTTATCTCCACATATACCAAGTTTATGGTGACATTATATTCAATGCTATCATTATGGCTTCATTTCTTGAGACAGAGCATATTTTCTTAATATGGCGGATTGTTAAATGTCTTCCAGTGAATCGGCGGATAAATAAACGTTTTAAATTGTGAATAGTCGATGGTTGATATTCAAAAGAGGCCGGACTAGAAAGGTCAGACGACTTGCGGAAAATAGGTAGTCGACCTATGTAATAGAATTTTTTATACTTGTTGGTTTATTGAAATAGTTTTATAATGTTTCTAAAGACTGAATCAACCTCACAAAATAGCTGAACAAAGGGGACATTGACCCCAAAGCGCTCACCTGAATCAATTACCACAATTGTTTTTAAGAGAGTCGTTTTCTTTGAATAGATTATGTCTCTCTACCAGCTCTGCGCGTTACTCAGTATACAAGCTTTTCAAAAGGTTTATCCTAGTAACATAGTTTTTACCCAACAGGAACCAATACCCAAATTGTCCTTAATGCCATTGACCAAACACCGTGGCTGTCTTTCATTCTAAATTGCTAACGGCAGTTGTATTACAATTATCAAACAACAATGGACACAATAAGCTAAACAATCCACCCAATCAAACTGAGCCATTCAAAGCACGAAACTTCGGCGATTTCAAATAAATACTTGTCAGTCTTATACTTATTACATGTAAGAAGTTTTCGTCAAAATATTTGTTTTTCAACTGAAAAAAGGAAACCGAAGCGGAAATGAGGCTTCAAGCAAATCTAGCATCATTGCACTAACGGTCTTTGATATAAAGGGTTAGAATTTTGCTGTCATAATATCACAGGTTGATTGATTGATTAAGGTCGAGCCGATCCCATTTAGTTCATTCAGTTAGACAGTAAATCATAGAAAAGGGAACCGCCTTTTGTTCACACGGTTTCTTTCATGCCTTGTAATTAACCATTTCTAATTGATAGGTGTGTATAAATTTAGGCTTTGCCTTCACTTGTTAAAAAGTGTCTTTCTACTCTCTAGAAAGAGATCCTACGTACCTCTCAAAAAATGGTAGTTAGAATCATTTTATGGTCTATACAGTTTGATAATTAACACGTGTATAATTATGTTCGACTTCGCATGCTAAATAGTTTCAATGAATTTTCTTGTAAGTCCTTAAATAGCTTTTCTAATATTTTGAACCCTGACTTACATTAACCCTTGTCATGCTGAATTATAAACCCTCTGAATAAAATCAAAGCGCTAAAAGCACTAGAAACAGAGCTAATAACTTTGAAAATTTATTTTACAAACAACTTTCGCTTGAAATGGACAAGTATGTTGTGTAGACTAAGATTAGACTACACATATGCGCAGGCTGGTCTTTTTCTAAACCACCTGCCAAAACAGGAATATTCTGGGTTCAGCATGACAAGGTTTAAAGACAAATCTTATTCTCCATTGTTACATTATTAGAACATTTTTGGCGGTTGCTCAGTCTTTAAGATCTATTTCAGTTAAATTCTATGAAGATACAATTCTGATCTAGATTTATATTTTTATTGCTCTATGAGAACGAAACCATAACTAGATGTTGTAAAGGGTTTATTACAACAATATTTTAGACAGCATAACCTTCTGTCGTTTTTTCCCACCAGTACAACTACAGTATTCGATTCGAGTCACCACCTGCTCATCCAACTTCGGTGGACTACTTATCATTCGCCCATAGGTGAGAGATAAATGACGAATGCCGCGATGACTTCTGTCATATATCGGAAGATTGTCTAAGCTGGGGTTTGAACTCCTGACTCCTAGATTGGAGGAATGGAGCATTGTCTTACCTGGCTTCGCTAATTCATAACTTGAATATTATATCACTGTAAAGAACCTGTTTCTACATTATAATATTACCAGGTGTTTGAATAACAATTCCTTGTCAAACATTTCAAATAAATCTTCGTGATTCACTGTGACTGAAATCCTTTTACATACTTTCGAATTCTAATGCGAACTCTATATATTAGAATCTGCTGTTCATTTTTTTTAAAAAATGTATATTTTAAATATAGTTGTAAGATGTAAGACGGTTTCTACACCTTTCTTAAACATCCTCTTTTAATTTTTACTTATAAAGATTCCCTTGCCTTTTACAGCTTCTGGTATTCTGCAAACAAATGAATTTCTATCCATTTTTTTTATTCTTTCTTTTTCCAAATGTTAAAACTTGAGAGGAAACCCCCCCCCCCTTTTTTTTTCATCCTCTTGTTATCTCTTTCTGCTACCTTCAGTGTGTCCTCATATAATGCAAAGTTAGAATTTTTAAACATAAATATCATGAAAACATATCAAACTATGAGAAGAACACGTCTTCGTTTCTGGTTTCAATTCCGCTACTACAAACCTTAGTGTCGATGGCGATTTGTATGATGCAAGGGCATTGATCGTGTATATTTAGCAACATAATTCTGATAATTCTTTGCGTGTGTTCAATTCTTGTCCGGAGAATGTCTTATATTAATAATTGACGGGTATTTTAATAAACAACCTGTACATTATATCTTTTCAGATAGACCTACGATGCGATGGCTATGGTAACAGAGTTAACCCTGATATTGATAACAACTATTGGCTTCACGTCAGCCACTCACGCATTCTTCGATCTTCTCCGTGAAGCTGATTACGACATCAACAATGACCCCACATTCCATCGACGGGGTACCAATCGTCCAAATCCATCCGACGAACTTCCGGTTAGCGGACTAATAGAAAATCCAAGTACATTGTTCGATCCACCGAAAGAGGACTTAAATCATATCAAATTAAGAAGAATGTTAGGAAAAGACTTTGACCCCGAGTTTATGGGCATCGGACGCCCAATCATCACAGTATTTCAGCCTAATGGAACTGTTGAGTTTAAAAAACGTAAAGGTCGACCAAAAGAGAGACGACCCGACTACGTTGAAGAAATTGGGAAACCTATTCGTTTTGGGAACCAGCTTAGACTTCCGGGTTTAAACGTAAATAAACGAACAAGGCGCAAAGTTAAGAAATATATTTGGAATTACACACATTGTCCTGTGGTGTACGTCTGGAAAGATTTAGGAGTTCGGTTTTGGCCACAGTGGATTAAAGAGGGTCATTGTTATAGTGGACGGTCTTGTTCAATTCCACCGGGAATGTCGTGCAAACCTAAAGGTCATGAGACCAGAACTATATTTAGATGGCATTGTCCTCTAAACAAGAAAGGTCAAATTACAAAATGTCGGTGGATTCGAATTCATTACCCGATCATAACAAAGTGTTCGTGTTCTTGCTAATAAGTTGACAGCACGAAAAAATACTGACGACAATATCCATAGTGTTTATCAGTCCTTTATATCTAAAATTCTTTATCATTAACTAGCCAGCCTGGTTACAAATGCAAGCTATTTTTAACAGGCATCTTTGTTCATGTTTCCTGGCATTTGAAATGAAAAAGATATCAAAGGACTTGATAAAAGGCGGAAGAGAATTTTCCAATCATAAAATACGGGTAATAAGATAAACTTACCAAATTGATCATTATGTAATTTAGGGGTTATGAAAAATGGAACAGTGCATCTTTTTTTTATTTGAAGCAAGGAGACAGAATAAAGTTTGAAGTAATTTTTTAGTAATCGCCATTTTGTGAAGACGTTCTTGAACAATACGCCATAATGTGACGCAATAATTTTTGGATTACCTCATTTTTGTTATATGTCTCTTGATTGATATGATGATTTTTCAACATACGACTCTAACACCTGTGTACAATCGACGTGGTATAGATAACTCACAACAAACACTGAATGTTGTCGGTTACATTTTGATGATCTACTTCAAATAGGTACTTGCTCCAGTCGCCGCGATATGACTGAAAAATTGTTAAAAGCGGCGTTAAATCCCATTCAAACAAATCAAATAGATACTTCATGAAAAAATGAGTATACAACACTGAATGTGAGTATAATGAGTTAATCAGTACCTGTCTGTTGTTGGGGATAGAGTACGATTAGAGGATCAATAGCCATGCCCACATGGTAGTTCGACTGAGGTATAAGACGACATAGTTTTGTCAAATATGTGGTCTCGATTGTTGACGACATTAACGTCGTAACTACAGTTTGAACAGGCTGTAGTTATGACGTTTACTCGCAAAACAACAAAAAATACGTGACATATATGCTCGTAGTTCAAAGTTCACTTAAATATGAAAATTAAATTGGTCATCGGGGTGGTTCATTTCTTAATTATTATTTGTTTGTTTGTTTGCTTGTTTTGTTTTTATTACATCGGCGATCGGTGAAACACCAATTGAGGCATTTGTAGCCGGGATTGGTGTATTCCATCAAAACAATTTGTTTTAAGATATCAAAGTACACTAATTTGCAAAATACATGTATGGCCTTTTTAATACAAAAAGGACATCATTAATATGCGAGCTTAAAATGATTTTTTTGACTTGAAGAAGCTGTAGTTATGACGTTTAAATTGCCTTTCACCAGATTTGACCCAAAACCGTACGTGTTTCAATTCTTAAATTTTCGGTCTGTTCTACAGAGAATGCATAAATAAGAAGAATGCACTGAGTTGATTTTGATCACATTTCAGAATATGAAAAAAATATCTAGAGCGATGAAAATGTAGGGCATTGATACACTATATCGGAGTTCATCCATTCCCACATAATGACGCTTGTTGGCGCCAAGAAGAAAAGCAATTCGGGAAAAACATTGTGGAAAATGAAGAAATTGCTTGTTTCCAAGAAAGTTGAAAAAAAATATGAACTTTAAATTGTTGTTTGCAACTTCTTTCATTTTGGACTAGTTTAAACTTGTATTATGTGGTAATGGGTTAAGTCCTTTTCTGCACTTACGGGGAGTGATTTAAAAATCCGTGGCCTAAGGCAGACAGAAGCGGTTTAACCTTAATAGTTTCATTTATTTTTCAACGTAATCACCGCCCAAGCATATACACTTTGTCCAAATATGCTGAAGCGTTTGATACCTACCATGTAGAAGTTATCATCCTTAGACCCCAAAACATTTTCAGCAGCTTGTTTGGGGTTGTCATCAGTGCAAAATGGCGGCCGCTGAGTTTCTTTTATCATCTTTTGGAACAGGTGATTGTCAGAGGGCGCCTAAGTAGGCGAATAATGTGTGCTTAACCAGTATAGAACCACGTTTCCGAATGATAGCCATGGCAACAGTGGAATTGTATGATTCTTGGTGGAGGAGCACACCTAATATCAGTCAAAGTGTGGCCTTCAATATAATTCAATAGCAGCACACTTTACACATTCCAGAAAATTGTGGCATCACCTTCCACTGCTTCAAAGTTATTATAATAGTTTGTAAAGACATCAATTGGTACGTTTATAAGAGGCTGGTTTCTACCCTAGGCCAGGGACTTTTAAGCCACCCCTCATAAAAATATTCACAAATAAAATGAATAGTTCATTGGTGAAAGGGTTAATATACAGTATTCAAAGGGCAATAATTCTATCGGGGGTGGGGGGTAATCTAAATCTGATGTAAGGCATCATCGACGATAAACTATTCCATATTTGTTTGAGGTCAATTTTGTATTTTCGATTAATGAGTGATTGGTCAATCGACTTTCTACTGACAGCCGCGATGCGTCAATTCTATTATAAGTTCTAACTTACAATTGACACTATTTTATAAACCGCTAGATAATGCTTCTGACATTTAGTATATTTATAGTTTAGTAAACCTCTGCAAATTTGTCTGAAGATGTGACTATATGTCGAAAACAAGGACCAGAGGTTTATTTTCTCAAACTTGCAAATTTGACAGGACATCTACGAGTGTCTTACCTTTGATGAGACAAACCCATTTCTCTTTTGAAAAAAAGTTTATTGTGAAAACTGAATGTTCGTCTTTGGTTTTTGATTTGCGAAATTCTGAATTTCAGGCATTTACAGTATAAATGTCAAGAAAAACACAATCCTATACGTAGCAGCGCTATAGGCCAAAATAGACAATAAAATTACTTTCTTTAGAGCTACGAATCGGAAAACAATCCAGAGTGTGTTACCTAAAGGTGATAGTTTTCAAACCAGCCTTATCATTGCGACTTGTACAAGCATTTATAAAAATGGGATTCCCGTCGCTTATGAAACTCCACAATAAGTAACTCGTCGAGCAAAAATCGGCCACCCTAGGAAGTGCACAAATTATCGACCCTCTTCAGATTGCCCGGACTAGATAATGATAACTCTAACATAACATACATTCATTTTTGAGATGGTATCTCTGCTTGACCTCTGCCAGGTCCTTTTTCAAATGTTGTTGCTGTTGTTGTTGCTATTGATTTGGGGGGAGGGGGTCGTTCATGGAGGGAAGAAAAGCGAGTGGGGTCGATTTTTTCTAGTCTCATCCTTACAATGGATTATTCTCCCTTATTGACGGAAGGTTACTCTAACTGAAACACTTTAAGAGGTTCGGCTAAGATGTTACTTGAAACAGCGTTATTTTGTAAAATTCACTCACATGAAACAAAACGGCGAATTTGTGATTGGCGACCTAAAAGTCGTAACTACAGTTTTGTAAAAGTCGTCAATACAACAATATGCTTGACATAAAAGACACAGTTCAAAGTTCACCTGCGATCTAAATTAAATATTAAGTTGGTCTATCGAAATACCTTGTCTGAGAGTCTGCATAATTCGGTGTGACTAAAGATCCGTCAATTACCACGCCAAGAGTCTCAATAATTTGGTGACACTAGATATCCATCAATTACCTCGCAAAGAGCCTAAATAATTTGGTGACATTAGAGATCCCTCAATTACCTCGCCAAGAGCCTAAATAACTTGGTGTCGATAGAGATCCGTCAATAGCCTGCATAACTCGGTGTGACTGGAGAACCGTCAATTACCGTGTCAAGGAGCCTCAATGATTTGGTATGACTAGAGAACCGTCAATTACCTTGTCTGAGAGCCTCAATATTTTGGTGTGACTAGAGATTCGTCAATTACCTTGTCTAAGAGCCTCGATAATTTTGTGTGAATAGGGAACCGTCGATTACCTTGTCTAAGAGCCTTATAATTTGGTGTGACAAGAGGTCCGTCAATTTCCTTGAATTAGGGCCTCAATAATTTGGTGTGATAAGGAACCGTCGATTTCCTTGTCTGAGAGCCTCAATAATTTGGTGTGACTAGAGAACCGTCAATTACCTTGTCTAGGAGCCTCGATTATTTGGTGTGACTAGAGATTAGTCAATTACCTTAAATAAGGATCTCAATAATTTGATGTGACTAGGGAACCGTCAATTATCTTGTCTGAAAGCCTCAATAATTTTGTGTATCTAGAGATGCATCAATTACCTTTTCTGGGATCTTCAATAATTTGGTGTGACTAGAGGACCGTCAGTTACCTTGTCTGGGATCCTCAATAACTTGTTGTGACTAGAGATGCATCAATTACCTTGCCTGAGAGCCTCAATAATTTGGTGTGACTAGAGATGCATCAATTACCTTGCCTGAGAGCCTCAATAATTTGGTGTGACTAGAGAACCATCAATTACCTTGCCTGAGAGCCTCAATACTTTGGTGTGACTAGAGATGCATCAATTACCTTTCTTGAGAGCCTCAATACTTTGGTGTGACTAGAGATGCATCAATTACCTTGTCTGGGATCCTCAATAATTTGATGTGACTAGAGAACCATCAATTACCTTGCCTGAGAGCCTGTATGATTTGATATCCGACACGCCACCAACAAAGAGAAACAAGGATATCAATCTACTATTGGTACATGTTTCCGTAAAGCAAGATTCGATTTTAATCAAGATTTTTTTCTTTTATAAAGATTGAAATAAACCCCTAATCACAATATATGAAGCAGGGAAAACGGATTCCTAAGGAAGTGTAATTAGGTCTGAGAGCCTTTTTTTATTTCATATCTTAATTTAAACTAAAAAATCCACTTATTTCTTTTAATTTGATATCGCCAAAGCTTTACTTTATAGGTATAGACAAAATTTACCTCGATCATTCAATATAACTTGCACATCTATACTGATTTAAAGATGTCAAATAAGCAACCAGTTTGTTTTTACTGTTTTATGGATGGCAATCAAAAAAACTCCGAAATCACATTTTTAAGCAGGTGCGAAACAAAATTTCAGCCAATCAAAATTCACTTATCTTGAGCATCGAAACTAAAATCCACCTAACAACTGATACCAAAAATATCATGTATTGTCAAGCATCATGGACAAAGTCCAGTCTTTACATGCGTGCAAGCTGATCTTATCCTACACCACCAACTTTAAATTTTATTCAGAGCGAAAAAAAGAGTTTGTTTAAGATGTACTTTGTAGATAATTCTATGTTGTTTTCTTGTGAATGGTGTACACATGAACAAATGTGAGAAGTGATTTGTTGAATAAAACGTGTGATCAAAACTTATCATTTATTTATCAAATCAACGTTAGTTTGCAACCATGAGAGCTTTAATAATCTGTAGTTACGACGTTTAAGTCGTCGAACCAACAAAAGTGCTTGACATAAATTTCGTAGTTTAACATTCACTTCCGGTCAAAATGATTGATTTGATTGGTCAATCGATCGGCAAGGCCCGTCAACTATATTACCGAATCCATGAACAATTTTGTCGATAATTAATTGTTCTCGGAATCAACTTGGGAGCAATGTAGGATCGAGTTTGTTCAGTCGTCAAAGTATAAGTTAGTACAAATTAAGTGCATTATTGTTAGAAAGCGACATAGTAGAAACCGTCTTTTCAATGAAATTTCTCCTTTTACCAAGACATTTCCGTTTATCGCGAGGTATGTGTTCTGAATCTTCCGAATCTACACCTATCTTATTGCGCTAATTAACCCCAAATTTCTGACATTTTCCTCAAAACCAGTGAAGATCATATAGATCAGATCGACTGAATAAAATACTTGTATTCAGTCGATCTGATCTATATGATCTTCACTGTTTTTGGTATATAAATGACACGGTATTGAGTACAATGGTCTACCCTTCGTAATTTTTAATACATTCAGGAGGATAGATTTCCTTGCTAAGAATTCGATAATACCGTGGGTTGTTGTTGTTTTTTACATTTTGTACGTTATGTTATCCAACCCCGCGCTAAAAGTTTACATGTATAGCTCATCCCCGTTCACAAAAAGACGCCGACTCGACTGTACGAGTAACGTTTTGAAGAAAGCGTGGCCGATCGTGGCAGATCGTAGTGGTTTCATCATAAGCTCTGTAAGTTCGGGGTAAGATTGTTTTTTGATCGAACAGTTCTGTGTTCTCCTCGTGCTTATTTTGAACATGCCCAAAATAAGCATAGCTAGATCGTGGTCATCAAGAAACGATATAAAATCGCAAAGGGAGGGTGATAGAAACGCAATAAACCTGCAAGAATCATGAATCATCGTGATGGCTGTAAGAGTACAATAAATTCGGGAATAAGCCAGGGTTGTTCCATAAACGCTCCCGTTACATTCTTTTCTTCTTCGTGACTAAAACCTCTCTTCTTTCATGACGATCCTATAACGACCTTACGCCGACCATACTACGTTCTGATAATCATAATCGAACTTGATGATTAAGATCAGCATTGATGCGTCCGTTTATTTCGAAAGCTTTGCAAAATAGGAAAAACATTTTTGATGATCATGAAATAAACAAGTATCTTCCCGAAAATCGCTCTAGATGCGTATCACAAAAGTGATATGAACGGTACCATCGTATTGAAAGTGTAGCATCGAAGTTTGATCATGAATGTCGTAGAGACAGCATAGTATGAGCGCAATTGACCAAACTAACAATAAAGGTAAACTAAAATGGCGGCCAATGTTGGAGTTGATAAGCTCTGGACCGGGCTGAATAATTTATTTGATTGGTCGGTTCATTCCTTGATTGACAGTCGCGTTTGGTCAATTGACGCGGACGTCTGTCGGAATATCATAGTAGAAGCATATCACCGACGGAATAGACTTGGGTGCCTCGTAGTAAGGTCAGAAGAAAAAAACAAAAATTGCTTGAAAACGAAACCGAATTCACTTAATTGCGAGTTCTTTCGACGCCGATCTGTCGTAATCTGCCTCTTTTTTTTTAAGTCGAAGCCAAGTCGGCATATCTGTATATGAACAGGCGTTAGATGTAAGTCAACATAATACCTTGTATTTTATTGATTGCGGTATTTAACCCATTCCAAACGACACAATTTTCGACTAGTCCAAATTGAAAGAGGTTGCTGGCGACAAAACAAAAGTGGTCTTAATTGCAAAATGAAGTATAAAATATTGTGATAAAATGAGAAATGGCTTGTTACAAGCAGTTTCTACTTTTCTCACAATGTTTCCCTTCAGCAAAATTTTCTTAAGTGCGTAAAAAGGTGGGATAGTGTGAGGATCAATTAATCTACATCTACACAATTAGTTCAGAGTATCTGAACTTTAGTTTAAAACACGTAAGCACTGACAGAACATTAAATGAGGCTTTTGTAAATAAAAAGTTTTGAATCGCGAGGGACAGGTAAACAAATTCTTACCGCGTTACACCCCTTTAGAGCGTTAAAAATAATAAGACTTAAGTTATATTTTATCACAAAGAGGATATACTCTCACAGATAAACTTTAACCCATTCCCACTTGACAAAATTGTAGACAGGTCCAAATTGAAAGAAGCTGCAGAAGACAATTTCATGTTGACAGAAGTTTAATAGTGTATTTCCAAAACGTCTGTAGATTTCTTCGCTCGTCCTGAACGTCTTCTTCACATACTGTTTCATATCTTCCGACAATGAACTAGAAAAGAGGAAAAAAGAAAGGATACGAACATGAAACCTTACTGGGTTATGTAGTTGACAAGTTCTGTGTTCTATCACGAAGACAGCTGTCTTTAAACAGGAATGTAACTATTCGGGATTTCGCTTGTACGGTGGCACGAATTCACAGAAAAAATAGGCCCCTTCAAGTTTTCTGATGTTTTGTTTAACGAAAAAACAACAACAATTGTTTCACCAAGAAATTGTATTTAGCATGTTCTGTTGGTGGTAATATCTCTTCGCTGATGTCTTCTAAATTAATTATGGACCTTTAAGACTTTGGGTTATGTATATGAATATATGGACTTTGGGTTATGTATATGAATATATGGACTTTGGGTTATGTATATGAATATATGGACTTTGGGTTATGTATATGAATATATGGACTTTGGGTTATGTATATGAATATATGGACTTTGGGTTATGTATATGAATATATGGACTTTGGGTTATGTATATGCATATATGGAAGTGCGTTAGAAATACCCCCCTCCAATAAAACCCGGTCTTATTTACAAATTCAGAATGAGCTTGACCTTTGGACCTGGTTTAACCGTCTATGGCTAACGAGCACATCATTTTCAATGACTAACAAGAGGGTGTGGTTTAAGTGAGCCTCCCGTGGTTAGAGGGAGATAACTCCTCTAATCAACACTCTTTGCCTCCTCTACTGCTTTCCCTTCTTTTGAATTTTCTTCTCGTCGTCAACAAAACATATGACCAGTCATGTAAAAAAAGTGGCTGGTATGTTGGTGCCCCTGTCAAAGCCATTGCGGTAAATAATGTCGAGACCTGTTGTTTTTCCTGAAATATAAACAAAGAAATACGTGGCTATTCCATAGCCAGATGACAAAATTTTAGACTGGTCGAAACAGAAAGAAGTTGCAGACGACAAATTGGAAGTGCAATGAAATTCCGAAAAATCAGTCCATCTAGCCCAAAAATCTTGCGAGAATAGGAGAAACTGATTTTTATAAGTATATCGAATCAACAATAGAAGCATCCACTTCGATCGAAGGTGTAATATTTACCTCTGATATTTATATAAAACAATTTCGTTTGTGAGCTACTCAAACGTAGTAATTAAGCTTATTTAAGTTGTAGTTACAAGGTTTGTGTCTCTCACCAAAGATTGGCTGTTCTGTATTACGTCCTGATTACACAGTGAGAAAACTAATGTCGTTTTGCCAAAGTCCAATAAGCTTGTCGGATATTAAAGTGTGGCCAGCGACCTGTCAATTAAGTACACTAGACACGCCCACTGATATCCGATAGGACAGTTCTACCGACGGGTTATAAACTACATAATTCTGTAAAATATGTCGCCAGTGAGAGGAAATAAAATGTCAATCATTTGTGATCTAACGTCCTAACTACAAATCGAATAAACTTCAATTACGATGTTTAAGTTGCTAAACCTACAAAATTGCTTAACATGAATGTCGAAGTTCACTTCCCGTCCGTCTGAAAGAATGGTTTGATTGGTTTATCAATTCTTGAATGACGCCGTCGTAAATCAAGAGGTTGTGAAGCTACTTTGGCCTTAACCCTTTCCCCAGCACCAATCGTAAGACTGGTCTTATTTGAAACATTCAAGTAAAACGAGTCTATACTGTAAAAAAATCTGTGGCAAGCAAAATCTTACTTTCTACAAAGCTTATCTCGATGTCGTGTCGCATGATAGTGAATAGTTAAAGGAAATTACGAAACAAGCAACATTTATTATGCATTTTACTTATCAAGATCATTCAGATTTTCTGCATAGCCTTTATGGCTCTCGAACGTGAAAGACTATTTCGCACAGTCACAACAATTAAAGCTTATCAAAAAATCAGGATTTAAATGTCCATGTTTATTATGACTTTTATTATTATTATCATTATTATTTCTGAAAAAATATCAGTTTACTTACTCAGCAACTCATGTTTTACTTGAATAACAACTTTGTATTTGTTCGCGTACCGTAAAATGAGGATTGTTTTCAAGACCCTTAATTACATTTACTGCAGTCAACGTTTCTAACCAAAATTCTACCAAATTTACAAGGAAAATAATTTTCGGGTACAGCTTGTATTGCCACGCCCACAAAATTCCGACGTGACCGTTTGTCTGAGCCGATGTGTTTGATTGCTGTGTCTGAAATGTTAATAGATTAAAGGACTGATAGTCTCGAGGGTCGCATGATGCGAACATGCTTTTGACCTTTGGTGTCTCAAAATCTGAATTAACAAACATTCGGGGCTGCCGTCATAGCGCAGTTGGTTGGACTCCTAATGTACAATCGTTGGGTGTCATGGGTTCGAGCCACGGCGGTGGCACATATCCTTTCCGACATTTGTCTCTCATCAATGGATGGATAATCGTAAACCTAAGTGAGATAGCAGCTGGAGGATAGGAAAGGATGTAGTGGTAGTACTAGTGAGAGAAATACCAGGAATCCATTGTTAGTTGCTCCAGCCGCCGCGATATGATTGAAATACTGTTAAGAGTGGTGTTAAACCCCATTCATTCAATCAATCAATAACAAACATTCGGACCAAGTTCCAATAAATTTCAACCCCAAACACCGTTGGCTTCTTAGTTTTTGTTATCCAATATGGAGTATGTATATGATATCATGACTGGTTCTACAAAATTTGTTCTGGCATAGAGGCTATAGAGTGTAAATAAGTTTCAAGATTCAACCACTTAAACAAACAAAAGGGTATAACGTGCAATGACATATTATAATCACAGGACTGAAAGTATTGAGAAGTTGGAATGCGCTGAAAGGGTCATAACTGTGGAATTCGGTTCAAATTCATTTATTACTTTCCGAGTAAGCCTCCCCCCTTTAAACTTAAACCAGCATTCCCATACGTGTACATGTGCGCGTGAATAATGCACGAAAACATAAAGCCACATACAGAAATAAAAAACAGCATTGTCTTAGCCCATTCCCAGACAGTGACGCTTTTAAATGACCCCCCATTATGAAAGCTTTGGAAAATATTGAGGAAAATGAACAAATTGCTTGTTACAAGCTATTTCTTCATTATCCACAATGTTTTCTGTCCAAAAAGACCAGGATTTTAAAGATTTCATCAACTTACAATTGTCGTCTGCTACTTCTTTGAATTTGGACTGGTCTAAAATTTTATCGTGTTGGAATGGGTTATAAGCTCCTACGTGTCACGCACAGCAAAATTAGAATTTTCAAGCATAACAATCTCCTTTTGATCATCTGTAATACGTGAACTCCCTTTAGAATCTTGAAAACAGAGAATAACAGCTTCTAAGGTAAGAAATCACTGACCTCGATTATTATTTGATCCTCAACTCGGCCAATTCTGTAACGATCATACTAAACTCACGTAGATTTTCACTTCAAGTTTATGAGTATACGTGGAAATTTGCGGAATGCGCGGAAACTAGTTTCAGGGTGATCGATTTGAAAAACCGGTTTAGACTTAGGAAAAAAGAATAAAGCGTTGTGAGTAAAAATTCAAAAGAAAAAAAAGACGTTAACGTTATTGTAACGTTATCGTTTGCACTTGATAGTTTTGCCCTTTTCTTAAAAAATTCCTATAATATGATGAAGATAGTATCAAATTATCTTCGGCGCCCTGTAGTCGCGCGATTTCCTTGTTCGTTATTCGGCTTTAGAACCGTAAAAAATCTAAAGTTAAAAGGACCAAGCTGAAAGCTAGATGACACTTGTTAAAGGTTTGATAAATTATAATTGATTTAAACTTGTAAATAACGACATAATAAAGCGTAATTATTTAGTGAATAAGTAGAGACCGGAAATCGATATGTTTACATTCTAATTTCCAAAATCTTCTACTTTCGTTTTGCATCTATTTGATTTTTATTGGGTAAAAGCTGTAAATCCCACAATAATCGCGTTTGCTTGATGCCTACGATCCTCCTTAGTCGCTCTAGAATGTTTTAAAGCACTAGGCGGCGTGATTATTGTAAAAAATGCATTTGCGACCTGAGCCATATTTGTAAACATTGCCTATCTATGGTCACATGACTACCACATGTCACTTGAGATCGTGTGATAACCAAACACGGGACGGCGATTCACAAAAAACAAATAACTGCTCTGATTACTGTTGTTCAATAATTTAAAGCAAACTAAAGCATGTTTAGAAGTCCCTTAACGAATTTTTATATCATCCTTTACATATGCCATATTATTGTCTTCGGCTACAACTAGCTGATTGTCCGTGGCAAGTAACCCGAGGTGTATTCATTTCTAAGAGATCACGTGATATGTGTTATCAAAAAAACCGAAATGAAACTGTCTTGTGTTCGTTTTGCGGTTTTGTTATTATTGCTCCGCATTCCAACTAAAAAAAATCCGCCATTCTGTTGTTTGTTTGTTTGTTGTTTTTCTTTCCTCCAAAAATAGCCCCTATGTCAGTCTGGTTCTCAACAACTACTTTCTCAAGTCTGGTTTTCAAAAACTTCTCCCTATAAGGAAAAATTATGCAGAAAAAAATCGTATTCGAAAATACAGTCAACATTTTTTCAAGTAAATCTAACGAATAAATTAACGACCGTAGCAGTAATTTTAGGCATTGGTGCTTCGATTGAACTTTATTCCTGTACACGTTTGGTCGCAGAAAATTCCAGATAAAATAAAGTCTACATTAAACTTTATCGGTCAAACCTGTGACGTCATGGATTCGTGGGTACATGTTACGCGTTTCTAAGGTGGCAGTCCGTCCTATTCCAATGACTTCCGGGTTATATACTAGAGATCATTAGACAGAGAATATCTTGCCCGCGATAGAATAAGAAAACTATCATGGTAGCGACCCAGTATTTTTGCTTTCTGGAATACTCTATCTCCATGTATTTAACCCATTTACCAGCCAACAATTTATTTAAAACTGGGCCAAATTTAAAGATATGGTAGAAGACAAATTTTGAAAATGTTAATTGTTCATATTATGTTTTATTCATCTATTTATCAATTTGTCATTTTGTGATAGTAAATATTGTAGACAATGAATAAATTGTTTGTAACAAGTAGTTTTTATTTTTCTACAATTTTTTCCAAGCCCTTTAACTTAAGGGGAACATGAAAGTACCTGGCTGTGTGGGAATGGTTTAAGTCATGTTTCCTGGTAATATTTTAAGTGATATAAATATAGTGTACACAAATTTAATAAGTTTGTGTAGTTCTCACCAAACAATAGGAGGAATCGACCAGAAGCTGGATTAACATATTCCCACATGTTAAAATTTTTTGACTGGTCCAAGGAATTGCAGGTGAGAATTTTTTTTTTTGGTGAAATGTTACAAATCATTGTTTTTTTTGTGGCAATATTGTGAATAATGTTTTCCTGGTGTTTTTCAAAGAACATTTCTTGATAGGGAAATCTTTTTAACATTTTCTTTGATTTCATTTTACTTCTTTGATTATATTTTCTGGGGTTTTTGAATAAAGTATTTGCAAATAAGAAAATTCAAGTAATATAAGGACTCTTAAAAGGGTTTCAACATTAATTTCGAAGGTATTAAGTACCTGTGAATTTCAATCGCCGATGCATACCCATCACTCGAGAGTGTTAATTACCAATCAATCTACGTGATATCCATGATGAGGGTGCATATTTTCACAATCCATTAACCATTTTCGAATAATTTAGCACACTTATGATGACCCTTGACGCATCAAAATGACACACAATGGCACATTTTTGAGCGTCAAAATTGCATCTTCTTGAATTTCTGTTCGACAAAGCCCCAGGTCTCGGGTCACATGTAAAACCCTGTTACTGTGTGCTGAAATTCATCGAAATGTATTTGCGTTCATGTCTCTACACCAATTACAAGTTGAAAACGAAATATGCCTAAGCACTTTAGTAGAATCACCGGAAATTAGAAATTGTCCTAACAAGTCAGAGCTTAATAGATTTTTCACCCTGTACTTTGGGCAAACAAATAACATTTGTTTCTTGCAGAGTTAAGATTGACAAGTATGTGAACTTTCATCAAAATCTGTAAAAATATATCAGATTTTGTTTGAAAATGAAAATAAAACGACTCAAGGAAAATGGACCAAGATAGACAGCACTTCTAAAACGTGTGTCTCTGAGAGTACAACTTTTTATGAATAATTGATTATATAATAATATTATATGCGTGTATAATCATCTGGAGTCTGTGGTACTAGTAATCTGTATAAATAATATTTATTAATATCTTCAACTCTGATTAATTAATGACCAGTTTATTGTTTCTACAATATTTCAATTTTTCACTACAATTCAATCATTGATTAAAAAAGGTTATTTGTGATCGAATGATTTCTGCTATTTTTATTCTAAGTTTTTACACAGATACAGGGTGTAATTCGGATTTTAAATATTTCAAAATTGATGCTATAAACCCTATGTGGTAGAAGCTCATTTTAATTGTTTCATCAAGAATATTATATGCGTGTATAATCATCTAGAGTCTGTGGTACACGGAATTTACTTGAATTGGTCTCCTCTATATGGACCAATCTCATTTGATCAGTCAAGGGCCAATAGCCTTATATTTATGTTTGGTTATGAATACTAGATAGTCTGTCTGTTGTCGCAACTCTCAGGCCCGTCAGGGTTTTGATCATACAAATTTTCCCCTTTCAAAAACAACACAACTTAATGACAAAATAAAACGTATGAATAAAAGTCTGAAATAGTTTATAGGGAAATGTTAAAGCATTGGGGCCGGTTTAACCGTTTTCGGACCGGTTTGACCAGGGTTTTACGAGGGATCGGTTTTACCCCTTAACGTAACCGTACAGGCAAACGACCCCTAAAGTAGTCCATTAAGAAAATTTGATCTCACCCTGATGTCATGCTGTTTTCACGTTTAATAACAGCTAGTTGCTTGATGTTAAGTTCTGCAGAGTGAGAGATCGCTGCTGCATGTCATGCATGTAAATCAAAGAATTGATCTGAGGACTATTTCCTTGTAAAAACTGACATTTGAAGGGAATACCCTACAAAACTTTCACTTCCGAGCCTAAAGAATTCCATGGGTTGATGTGCAGAATGAAGATTTGCGGAAAATTTTTATCCCTATTGATACCATTTTCCTGGCCTGTTATTCAAGAACAAAGACTGCTCTTTAAGACGGACTAAGATTTAAGGCACAACGAAACTTTTGGGAGTAGCTACAGATTGCGAAAATTGGCCCTTTTTGCTCTCTCTTTAATTAGGCAAAAACGGACAGGAGTGTAACCATATACAAAGAAATAAAATTACCGGCGCTCCACCATTTTTTTGGTAGTTTTTACGTTTACGCAAAGAAAACGATAGACCGTGTGTCTGCTAACGCGCCATATTTGACATAAAGCTGTGTAATAGAAGAAAAGGAAATAGGCCTAACCACTAATGCATTGAATCTAAACACTTGGAAAGATGCTTAAAACAATATCAATGAACCATTCATAAATCTCTCAGGTACCGTAATGGATCGATACATTTATCTTGAAACCATAGTCACTTGGATTCATGAATTCATAACAACTTAACAAAATTTTATCACTCTATCCTCTTCACCTCAGTTATCGTGCATGTAATACAGTCAACTCGCCAATACCGGATCATAACCAATAGCGGATCAGTTCAATTTCAGTCTTGAATTATTTCAACTTATGAACCCCGAGGAAGAAACAAATATTACAGTCAAAAACACTATCTCTTGTTCGCATGTCAAAGAGTTGACAGTTTTCGTTGTTGTTGCGCTTGTCTAGATGCGCCTACCAAGCTTCCGTTCGACCGGAAATTTACGTCATTTGAATTCCAAAGAAAACCGATCGTCTGCAAAATCAGAAGCCAGTCGACGAATATTAAATAAAAAATCGCCTAAAATCACGAAAAGGAGGTATGTATTATTGAGCAATCATGCTTATATTTCATATTAGCTATTTATTTATGTACAATTAATTGGAAAATACCCCAACCCTTTCTAGTCAGTAGCGGATCAGCTTTTCGCATCATATAGGGGCCGTCTCAAAATAAATGAACAAAATGAAAACGAGATTACTTTTCTGAACTGACTCTTTCCATCGGAATTGTGTTTTCAATTTAAATTGTTTTAAGTTAACATTTGATATATTAAATAAAAAAACAGGTCTTATTTCGTTTTAATGCCTTAAAGAATTGTGGAAAAGGGGAGCTCATTCTTCAAAACGGCATATCTAAATTTATCCGATATGCAAAATTGAACCTATCTTTAGTGATTTAGATAGAATATACTAGTTTTACTCATTATTTCTAAATGATTTAACCCTTTCCTGTTCAATCCTTGGTTTTAACAAACATGGTACTACACAAAGACAAAAAGTCGCAATTTCTTCTTTTTCCATAATATCATTTGACCTCTCCCATACATTCCCTATGTTTTATAGCTTGAAGGAAAAGATTATGGGAAAAGAAACATATTTCTTGCCACAAGCCTATTTTTTTTAACAATGTTTCTTTCTACCTGATTTGCTCTTTAGTCTTCAATTTAAAAAGGTCAAAATTTTGTTGTGTGGTAATGGGTTAACCAACTCCAAGAGGACAACATTATAGACTGGTCCAAATTGAAAGAAGCTGTACACAACATTTCAAATTGCACTGAATTAGCAAATAAGTACCACATAGGTAAGAAAACATGAGAAAATTAGAAATTGCTTCTAACAAGCAATTTCTCCTTTTCACACAGAGTTTTCTATGGTTATATTTCTACATAAAGCCTTGTTGTGTGGTAATTAGTTCAATTATCAAAATAAACTTATGACCTTACATTTACAGAGCATGGCTCCAAAGAGGAGAAAATGTATGGATACCGGAAACAGCCCGGCCCAAAAATCAGCTAAAAGTGTAGCAAAGAAGTATCGAGGAAGGCGAATGAGTCCGGGGAAAAAGCTGCAAGTTCGGAGGGCATTATATAGTGTATGTAATGAAAACATATCTTTAAGAAAAGCAGCTAAAGAGTTTGGTTTATCATATGGTTTTCTTCAGAGAAGGTTTTCTGGAGAGGTTGAAATTGAAAAGTTGAAAGGCCCCCCCTACAATATTTACTCAGCAAGAGGAGGAAAACATGGCGCAATCGCTAGCAGAAATGGCCAAAAGAGGAATGGGCCTAAGAACTTGTGAATTCTTGGATTTTGTGCAGGATATAGTCAAAAAGGAAAAGAGAAAGACTCCATTTAAGGATGGACGACCTGGCTTTCAGTGGTACTATGCATTTAAGAACAGGAACTCTCATATAATTGCAACTAGAACAGAGACCCCCTTGGAATTGAAACGATCAAAAGTTACAAAAGATGTCACTGACAAATGGTATACAAAGTTCAGGGATTTTTTAATGACTATTGGTTGCCTCGACAAGCCTTCAAGAATTTGGAACTGTGACGAGACTGGTTTTAATATGGGGAGTAACAAATCAAGAGTTATTGGTCCTGCTAAACGAGACATCCCTGTACCTCATATCACAGGTGGTAAGCAAAGATTAACTGTTATGTACTGTGGCAATGCTATTGGGCAAATGAAGCCTCCCTTTTTTGTGTATCCTGAGCCAAAGCCTAGGTCAAATAACCCATTAAATGGTGCAACAGAAGGAAGTGATATTGCTTTCACCAAAAAAAGGCTGGATGGATGCTGAGACATTTGGCAAGTTTATAAATCACTTCGATAAATTTGCGGGAAATGATCGTCCTGTTGTGTTAGTGTTAGATAGTGTAAGTAGTCATGTTAAAAATACTGTGTTTATAGATGCTAAGAGTAAGGGATAGAGTTGTACAGAATTGTTCCAAATGCAAAACCCATCTGATGCAGCCATTAGATAAGGGGGTATTTGGTCCACTAAAGTCTAAATGGCATTTGATTGCTCGCAAGTACACGAGGGAACATCCAGGAAAATGTATTGGGAAAGAGACATTTGCGCAAAAGCTGACAGAGGCTTTTATGCAGTTTTACAAGCCACTTACAGTCATCAATGCCTTCAGGTCTTCAGGAATTTATCCGGTAGATGCAACTGTAATAACAAGTGAAATCCTCAAACCAGCACAGACTTTCGTTGGCACAAATAACAGCTCTTGTACAGAACAGAGTCCTTCTGGTAGTGTTCCATGTGGGTTGTCATCTACAGAAAAGAAAGCCCTGGGTGCCTTAGAAATATTTGAAGAGACTCTTTCTACACCAATGCGGGCAAAATACAATAAAAGAATAGAAGAAGGGTATGATGTGGATGGCCTGTCTCCATGCTTTGATGTATTTCGGAAACTATATGATAGAGCACATTCTACAAGTCAAAATACTGCTGGTACATCAGAACAATTATCAAACAAGTCATCAAAACAGCAAACAAGCTTAGAAATGTTAGCAGATGTTGCTCTCCAGTCTCCCAATACATGCACAGATAGTGAATCACGTGTGAACGAAAATTTCCCCTCTTTTGCAAAAATGACACCTTCAGAAAGTCTTATTTCACCAGTATTAAATAAGTCTCTTGTTTATCCTAGAGCACCTGAACAAACAAAGCCTGTCAGAAAGACATTGATTAATATGTTACCAGACAACCTTACATCCTTGGAGAGCATAAGATCTATTTCTTTAAAGCAACTGGACAAGATAAAGACTTTTGCAGAAAGAGAAAGAAAAGCAAAGCAGTCATACATGAAAAAACAAAGTAAAGGTGAAGCAAGCAGGACAAAAAGGAAAGGATTGTCAAAATCAAACCCAAAGAAAGGGAAAGGGCCAAAAAAGACAAAGTTTGACAAAAACCAAGAGGAAAAAGAAGTGTCTATCCTGTTACCCTCAAATGACTTTTGTAAGGGGTGTTTAACAACTTGGGATGAAGACATTGCATTAGTTGGTTCCCATAAATAGATTCAGTGTGACAAATGTGACGGCTGAATGCACACTGATTGTATTTCTACCCTAATAGATGAAGATCAACCATTCATATGCCCTGAATGTGATTAATCCTAATGATGCCCAGAAATATTTCTCATAACAGTAACTTGTTTCCATGCATAGTATTGCATTACTCATTTTTTAACTTTTAATCCCATTTCTAGATCACAAAACTTAGACTAGTCCTAATTGAACTCGCAGACCACATTTCAAATTGTCTTATAATTAGGAAATAATCGCCAAATAGAGTAGAAAACATGGTGAGAAAAGGGGATATTGCTTGTTACAAGAAATTTCTCCTTTTTCTATGAAATTTTCCATGATCATATTTCTTAAGGGTGTCAAAAAGCATCATAGTGTGGTAATGAATTACATGGCAATCAAATGTTATGGTTCTATATTCATATCCAATACCAGAGGACAATGTCAATGAACGACCAGGACGTCGCAATTACGGCTGAAATAAACTATGTCTACCATGTTTTGGTTGCTCATTGGTGTTCAAAACTTTGGGAAGAATAAATAAAATATATCCAGGAAAAGGGAAAACATTTTTCTCTTGTCTATTTCATAGGAAAATCAACAAGATACTGCCAAAGTAGAAGTTCAACATTTTTCTCTTGTCTATTTCATAGGAAAATCAACAAGATACTGCCAAAGTAGAAGTTCAAACAAAAGAAAGTGAAAACGGTTTTTAGATTAAAAAACTCAGTGATAAAACGATATCATGTGTTTCAAATCAGGCCACCCTTTACTACACCACCCACTCTTTTATGTGTTGAACCCGAGTATAAAAATATACATGACATTTATGCCTGTCTAGTGTGGCTGCCACCGCTAGAGTCATTTCCTGATCACATGCATTCATCACTAACTGATGAGAAAAGACATTTGAAGCTTGAGGATGTAGCTGGCTTGCCCATAGGCCATGTTCCTCGATCAATAGCGGGATATTTCAGGTCCTTAATGACAGATGGTCAGGTTTTTGCAGAGGTAACAGGTGATCCTATTCCTAGCTCCCCCCCTTGGCCTGAGGGGATGAAGAAGGAGGAGGTGTTGTTTTACCATGTAACTATGTAATTAGACATCCAGACATCCAAAAACATCATGATAAGCTAAAGGAATTGTTGTCAACAATACCTGAGGGCTCTGCTATGGAACTGCTTAAGATCGGCACTTAGATCAATAACTTCTTTGAATTTGGATCACTCTAAAATTATGTAGTCTGGTATTCTGGTCAATTGTTTTTACCTAGATCAATAACTTCTTTGAATTTGGATCACTCTAAAATTATGTAGTCTGGTATTGGGTTAAGTGTTTTTACCTAGATCAATAAATTCTTTGAATTTGGATCACTCTAAAATTATGTATTGGGTTAAGCGTTTCTAACTTTAATTCTTTAAGCAATCATTTTTATCTTCTAAAAGGTTATCTACCTAATAAGGTGCATATTTTCAATCCTTCAAAATTGCAAAACAATATCTTAAACTTCTCTGAATTTGGACCAGTCCAAAATTTGGCATCTGGTAATGGGTTGATGTTAATTGGATAAAATTTCGGGATCATAAAATATGATTTCTTGGGAAAATATTTTGGAAAAATCGAGAGTTTGCTTGAAACATTTTACACAATGTTTTTTACCCTATAAGACAAAGATTTCTAAATTTCACCTTATTAAATCAAACATCTGTAACTTCCTTGAATTTGGGCCAGTCTAAATTGTTGTCTGGTAATCACTTAATAGTATAAAGACCTTGAGGTGTGGTCCACTTTTTTGATGTAAAATGTTGATTACAAGTTGATTATCATCTATTTTCATGCTAAAATCTGAATAAACAAATAATCAATAAAGGTTTTTGTTTATCACTCTAATTGCAGTCATACTTATAAGAAATATTGTAGTTAATCACTCTCCAACATTTGAATTACCCTTTTGACAGTAATGACAGGTCAAAATCGTTTTGAGACAGCCCCCAAGTATCATCTTATCACGTGATCCGGTACTGGTAAACGCGATCCGGTAATGGCAAAACTTCGTACATTAAAATTTCACGAGGACGCTAGTTTTGTGATTAACATCTAAGGTTTATTGCACCCAAGAGCGTACAAATTTCCTTGCCTGCTAAGACCAATATCAGCATTCGGACTTAAATGTCTATTTAATTAACACAAAATTCCTCACTAGTGATCCAGTATTGGCGAGTTAACTGTATGAATGAAAAATTGTTAAAGTGTTGTAAAACCCAATTCAAAAAATCAAACTAATTAATGCAAATACCAGAAAAAATCCTCTTCATTGCAGATGCAACAATATCTAAGTGAAACAAACATGACAACAAAATATTTTGACATGAACAGGTTGGGGAAAAGTCTCTATCTAGGTATAATACCCCGATACATCTATCTATCTATATATACTGCCCAACTCCCCTTTCGGGTATTACTGGCAGCTATGATACCTCTATCAAGGTATAGAAATTGGTCATATTTTCATGTATATAGTCCCTTCATAAATCCCATGCTAAAATTGCAAATCCATACCTGGCGAAATATGGTTGCTATGTCAAACTGACTTCACAAGAGCAATTTCCAGCAAAATGTACCAAAGTTCTTGCTGCAAAATGATGCCTTTCCTATTTAGCATAATGTCAAGATCATTGAAATTAGTCAATAAAAATCAAGTTCTAGAAGAAAAGCAGTCTATTTTTGTTATACTGACCCTTCTGTCGTTCATGACACCATCTTGTATCCCGATCTGCAATTCTAGGTCGCTTGTAAAATTGTTAAACTAATTTTTGTGGCAGCATCCTTGTGAGTATGGTGGACCATATTTGCCATACAATAAATTGAAGGGTTTTGCTATATTTTCGTTTCTAATCAATTAACTTGAAAGTGAGAAAGTATTTTAGCATAAGAATTTGACATGTATGAATTAGCTGTTGACAGAAAATTTGATAGTTTGAAAAAGTAATGGATTTTCTTCATATCTAAATCAACTTGTTATCGGTGAACTTAAAAGGGATATAAAATTTCAATAATTTGTTCCATGGTATTTTTTTTAATAATGTTTGATAGATTGATCCATACATGTATTAGGAATTTACTAAAATAGTCTGTGAGAAAACAAATAATCTCATGCAAGAATTTGGGATCTAATTGCAATCTAACATTAACATGAATGTGTTGGATAAGGTCAACGATTTTGCCACTAATTAATGAAGTAACCGGTTTCCCTTCATCTTAATTTCACATGAATTTGTTTGTAAAGGAATCCTACGGAATGTGTGAAAAGCAAGGTCAGGGTGCCCATTCACATACTGCAGTTCATAACTCATGTACAATTACGTTGGTTCAGAATACAAATATGTTTATTTAGCCGGAGATACAAATTGTCGAGTAGGTTCAATGAGAGATTTCGTCATATCAGACACCCACATCAATGAGTCTCTCCAAATTGATCTTGACGTACAGCTCGAACTTCATAAATACAAGATTCTTGAAGGCCTGTCCATTGATCTGGAAAGAAAATCAAAAGATAAATGTACAAATGCAAACGGTTTTAAACTCCTTGATATTTGTAAAAATAATAACCTTTTTATCCTAAATGGGAGAGTATTCTTAGATAAAGGTGTGGGAGAGCTTACTTTTAGAGATAAATCCATTATAGACTACGTCATTGCCACGCCAGACTGTTTCAGAATTCTGAATAATTTTGAAATCATTGAAACTGACCCACTTCTTTCTGACGGACATAATATTCTTGTATGGGAAATCAAAATTGAAAAGCAAACTCCAGTAATTAATGATATTCCACACACAGAAAATAGACCAAAATGGGTGCCCTCACTCGAATCTGATTTTATTGAAAATATCGACCAAAACAAAGTGCAAGGATTAATAAATGAGCTAAATACTTACCCGCAATCAAAGTGCACAATTGAACGCATAACCAATGAAATTCAATCTATCTTTGAGCAGTCAGCAAAGGTCTCCTTTCCAAACAGTAACTCAGGTCATGGTTTCTTTTTCTCATACCCAAATAACCAGCCATGGTTTGGTCCACAATGCCACCAAGCTAGAGAGCAATATCATAAAGCAAAGGATAAATATCATAATAACAAAAATCTTCAAAACAAGGTAAAACTTAAACAAACAAGCAAAGAATACAAAAGAACAATACACTACTTCAAAAATAAAGAAAAGGATAAACAAAGCAAAAAATTAAGAGATTTGAATGACAAAAACCCAAAAAAGTATTGGAAATTCCTAAAAAATATAAAACCAAAGAAAAAAGGCTCCGACCAACCGACAGTTGAACAATTTTATAATTATTTCGAGGAAATAAATAAAAATAGTATTGAAGATAATAGATTTAATCATGACTTTGATAATAACAACAATACAAATGCTTTTTTGAACGCAAAAATTACAGAAACTGAAATTCTCAAATGCATAACCAGCTTGAAAAATTCAAAATCACCAAGCCCATTCGATAAAATCCTAAATGAATATATCAAATCAACAAAAGACATCTTCTTGGAACTATACTGTAAACTATTTAATACTGTGCTCGTTACTGGTATAATACCGGAGTCATGGCTAGAAGGCACAATTATCCCAATTTTCAAAAATAAAGGAGACCCTAAGATCACTAACAACTATAGACCTATTACAATCTTAAGTTGTCTAGGAAAATTATTCACTGCAGTCCTTAACAATAGATTAAACACATATTTAGAAGAAAATAAAATATTAGAAGAAAACCAAGCCGGTTTTAGGAAAAACTACTCATGCTGTGATCATATTTTCACCCTTCATTCCTTATTTGAAATACTCAAAAAAAAGAAAAAGAAACTTTTCACAGCATTTGTTGATTTTTCACAAGCCTTTGATAAAGTCTGGCGAAACGGCCTCTGGCACAAACTAATTCTGAACAACATAAATGGGAACTTCTTAAGAGTAATTATCAACATGTATAAAAATATCAAATCATGCATAAAATCAAATGGATCCTTCTCTAATACTTTTATATCTGAGATAGGGGTACGTCAAGGTGAAAACTTATCACCCATCTTATTCTCCCTTTATCTAAATGATTTACAGTCATACTTAGAGTCTAGTGGTGCCCTCGGTGTCGAGCTAAATGAAACAGCAGATATAACATTATGGCTTAAACTACTTGTTTTGCTCTACGCAGATGACACTATTATATTGTCTGATAATGCATTTGATTTTCAAAATAGCTTGAACGTTTTTTCTGAATACTGCAAAAACTGGCACCTGCAGGTTAATACAAATAAAACTAAAGTTCTGGTCTTTGGTTCTAGAACCACAACAAACTTCTCCTTTTCTTTTGGTGACCAAGCCCTAGAAATACAAAAATGTTATCATTACCTTGGTGTTACCTTTTCCAGCAACGGATCTTTTCTAAGAGCACGCAAGCACATTTCAGAGCAAGCAAATAAGGCTCTACATTTTCTGTTCACCAAAACCAATAACTCTGATCTTCCCATCGACCTTGTTCTTAAACTGTTTGACCACACAGTAGTCCCTATCCTCACATATGGCTCTGAAGTCTTTGGTTTTGAGAATACTGAAATGTTAGAAAAAATACATTTAAAATTCCTCAAAAGAATAACAGGGTGCAGGAAATCAACCCCTTCCAATTTTCTGTATGGAGAACTTGGACGTTACCCTATCTCTATAACTATCATGTCTAGAATGTTGTCATTTTGGAATAGACTAATTGTAGGTAAAACAGACAAAATATCTCTCAAAGTATATAAGTACATGGTGTCCCAAACACAAATCAATTTTAAGTGGCCAAATAAAATAAAAGAAATCTTAACTACAGCAGGAAGACCAGATTTATGGGATAATCAATTTACTATTACCCAAGAAAATATTCATAAAATATTAAAACAGATACTAATAGACCAATTCAAACAAAAATGGCATCAAGAATTAACAGCCTCAAATAAAGGAAGAATTTATCTAAGCTTTAAAGATTACCCTATCTTTGAAGAATACTTGACAACCCTAAACAAAAATGAATACTTACCCATTCTTAAATTTAGAACAGCTAATCACCAGTTGCCTATTGAAACAGGCCGGTATGATGGAACCCTCCTTGAAAACAGACTGTGTAGTTTCTGTAACCTAAATGCTGTTGGCTCTGAAACCCATTACTTGTTTCAATGTCCCTTCCTCAATGATGATCGCAAAAGATATCTACCAGAACTGCAACGATATGAAAATAATATCAAAGCTCTTTTTCATACAAGCTCAAGCAAAAAGCTCAAACAACTAAGCTGCTTTCTTAAAGTAATACTAGATAAATGCAATGAAAATTAACCCCCCATGGCACCCCAATAACCCCCATGATTTACAAACATTATTAATTTATATGTATACATTATTAACAAATATTGTCAACATACCTATAAACTTATCCTTTTCTAAAAATATTTGATTGTTTTATGGCAAAATATGATAGCACATAGAAAATGTTGATTTTGACCCTAATCATAAGGTATATTTGTTATTTTTCCCCAATGCGGAGTAACCAGCATTTGACAAATCTGTAGTCTGCTGAAATTGTAAATAGATTCACACTGTAGAAGTCACAAGTAAATGCACAGGCTGCTAAACAAAACGTCAATGTGCTCATTGTATCTCCGTAACTGTGTGGCCACAGCCAGGCTGGCTGTAGTTGCAAAGTTTCGGAGCGAGATGAGAATGTCCAAAATCTCAACTGGTTCACCATTGCCTTCTTATTTCGTTGTTGTTGTTCTTTCTTGTCATTGTTGTTGTTGTTTTTAAACAAAATGTTTTTATTTTGAAAAATGAATGAACTATGCCCAAATTCAATCTCTTTCTCTCATATGTGGTGGCTAAATTGTAGAATATGCTATCATTTAGAAATTTATCTTCAAACTGTTCGATATTCAATATAAGTACCAAGTGGTAATAGAAGACGCGAGAGAAGAGGAGAAATTGCTGAAAAAAAAAAGACAGTTTCTCCTTTTACCTCAATGTTTTCTATTTTTTTTTTTTTTTTTTTTGTTTGTCTACAGCAAATCTTATATTTCTACACCCCAATGCATTACTTTGGCAAAAGTGACTCAAGAACAATGTAACTACAGTTGTGTATAGGTTTTCAAAATGAGTTGACAATGTCCAATATGTCAACCTTTGCCTTTATCCATTTCCCTTAAAATATTGTAGCTAAATCAATGAGCATGAAAAAAATTAGTAAAAATGCCCCAATTGCAGCGATATTACTGAAAGATTGTTGAAAGCGGTGTAGAACCCCATCAAAACAAACAAAACAAATTAGTAAAGGGCTAGACATGCATAACTGTTATAAATGCCAATATTTTTCATTGTCACCTAAGGTTGTGCCCTGACACCCTACGAATCTGGTCTACTAGAACACATTTATATGTTGTAAATATCAAGGCAATCATTATGGTAGTTGAAGACGTTATGTCTTTTCTCATTTTTCAACAAAGTTTCCTGTGCTGTGTCATTGTCATTGTTATGTTCAAGTGATAATTTGTAATCATGTAACATTTTTGCATACTAAGATTGATTTAAAACCTGATAGTGAAGTTCCGGACCAATGGCATTCCGTGAGCCACCTGGTCTGGAGCTGCACTATAGTAATTAAAAAAAAAAAAAAAAAAAAAAAACACAAACATATCATTTCAATAACAATTTCAATATAGGGATGAGTGTATTTTTCACTGCGTTTATTGGAGTATAAAGTGCAATTACCTTAGCACATGGCAAATAACGCCCGTAGGGCGTTATGTTTAAGCCATGTGCTAAGGTAATTGCACTTTATACTCCAATAAACGCAGTGAAAAATACACTCAGCCCATATAATTGCAATACGTCTATTTTCAAATCCGAAACGGATAGAGAGATGAAAATAAAAACAAATAAACGAACTGTGGGCGGAGTTACTTTTATTTGACAGGCGTATGGATACATTGACACAGTTTATCGCTCGAGTCGTTGTAACGGCGGACATTTTGTTTCGTCGCTTGGGTTTTTTGAAATGGAAATTCGAACATTCGTTGGATTTATTTGGAATTATTATGAGGAAATACTAACTTTAAACTCTGTAAATTATGATATCTGGGTCGATAACAGTTAGAATTATGAATAGATGCTTTGTAATAGACAAGAAATATAAACCTACCACATGGACACGATGCATGCTGATGTGACGAAGCCGATTCGACATCTCGGATTTACGGCTAATAAATGTGAGTTTTTCGAAATCTTCATGTTTAAAACGAACATTATAATTGTTATAAAGACACTATTTGTTTATCTATTTATTGAAAATCCATGGAAGTATAAAGGAATTCGAGGAAATCGAAATTCAAAAGGTGATGACTATAAATAGTAACAAAACAAGTTTGGTATTTCTTGGAAGTGAATTCCCAATATCGGAAATCCCTGACCTTGTTTGTTTCTATTTTTGTCGAAAATAGTTCTGTCTTTTATTGAGGTATAAAGTGCCATTGATTTGATCACGTGATACGATTTGGGCCAATGAAAATACTCTATTTTGAAGTATTGCAATTATTGGTGTGTAAAGAACCATGGGACTATGCAATAAAAGTAATGGGTCAAAACTCATTCATAAATGTAGTACTATACCTACGATGTAGATCTTAAAAGGAACTTTACTCACCTAATCCTGATTGCAGGCAATAATTCAATCCGATAAAAACAAACAAAGTAGCGTAAAATCTTCAACAATGGAATTTTCATTGACTGATCCGAGTAAGTGAACTATGTGAAAAAGCGTGCATCGAGAAGTCACGTGATATCACTTAGCTACACAACTATAAATAACTTACGATATATTGTTGTAAAACTGTCGTAAATATAGTCACTAAGTGAATAAATTTGCACCATTTTTGCATACAATATTGATTTGAAAAAAGCCCGACGTTCAAATTAACAAGCAGTTAGCCCATGATTTTCTTTGGCAATATTATATTACACTTTTTGAATTTACTCCCAAACCACTTTTATTTTGAAGATTGTATATAACTCTCTCTCTTTGTCTCTGCGTCTCTCGCTCTCTTGCTCTCGCTCTCTGTCTCTATCTCTCTCTCTTTCTTTCTCTCTCCCCCTCTCTATCTCCCCCTTTTCACTTAGCCAAAATATATTTCACCCGAAGACCTCGTAATGATAAAATCAAACGTTATTTAGACAGCGTTGGATGTTGTTTTGAAACCTCGTAACTTAAGCAGTCGCGAGGTTGTAAAATTGCTCCAACGTTGCCTTGATCAGCATCGCAAGTTTGGCACTTTTCGAAATTTATACTATATACATTTTTAATGTAATCAACAAGTATTAATATTTTAATACTTAGGAAATATGCTCTTAAAAAAGTATTAACTATAACTCCCTTACTCGTCCTTGTTTTTCGTTTCTAATAAGGCGAGGAAGCGGGGGTTTTCAACTGTCCAAATTTTTCCCGAGTGCTTCGTAATAACAGCTTGTTATAAGGTGTGTTTGCGAGGCGCTCGGACCAAAGCGATATTCGTTTATTCCCATTTCGATCATAAATCATTCAGTTACCTTTTATACCAGAGAATCTATCCCTACGGAAAATAAATAAATGCTAATAGTATTAATACATTGAATCGGAACCAAAATAGTACTACTCCATGTGTATTTGATTTTTGTCCATGTTGTACACTGATTTGTACCTGGATGTAAATAAAGTTATGTTCTGTTCTGTTCTGTTCTGGTTCACGTACAAATCTTACACCAAGATGTGCATGAACGTACAGAAAATTAAATGAACATAGAAACAAAAATGCCATTTCATGTGTGTGCATTTAGAATTATTAGCGTATAAAACACGAAACTCTATGTGTGTATTTTTTTCATAAAACCCCAAAAAATGCAAGAAGTGATTTCCCTTTCATGCGACGGGAACCATCGCTTCTTTCTGGTCTTTTTTATCTAGAGAATGGGAAAACCAGCAGTTGGAAAAGTTCGTATAATGAGGATCGTGATAGCCTCACCATTTTGTTTTAAAATAAGTCCAAAGTTGCGCCATTTTTCAAACAAAACGCAAGATGTTTACGTTTTTTTGTCGAGAAACTAACAGGAATTCATACTTTAGAATTTGATTTGAAATTGGTTTCTCTTGTAAGTTCCATTGTACATGTAAGTCGGACATGACAAAATGGCGCCGTTTATTTAACATTGTAGTTTTGTTTTAGCTACGTAATTTGCTGTCTGCAAAATGTCATAAAAAACCTGGTCTATTTCTCCACAAATGGTGACCTTTAGACAGTAATAAGGCCTTTTGATATTTTCTGTACCAAAATCGTTTCAATACCAGAGTTTGAGCTAACAATGAGCTGACATGCCTTGTATGGCCTGCTCCAAAATGTCATCCCCACCCTCGTAATAAACTTGTTGGATTTGTTTAGACATCACTCTCATATCCCATTCAACCCTTCCTAAATCCAATAGTTCAGAAAAAGTGAATTGTCATAAATCAGCTTTTCAAAAAGAGTTTGCTATCCTTCTCTCTATATTTATCTGAAACTTGCACATGACGTGTGGCACTTATTTACTGATTATTAACAAAGTATATAACCAAAACATTGTCATTTAGTAAAGGGTTCAGATTCTTATGGTGTACCCTTAAATCTGAAAGTAAAGGGTACACTGTACCCCCAGATTTTTCTTTGTACCCCCATTTCAAAACCTAATGGGCACGTGTACCCCCAAAATGAAAACCCAGTGGGCATGCTGAATTAACTCTAGAGCATGGCACCAGCCTTCAGGGTAAGTATTTTTCTTCAAATTTTTGCTATTTAAAAGTCATCTGAGAGAATTGTTTGGGCAAATAAATGGGCCCCTACCGATATACGGAGTTCTCCCGAAAATTGCCCTTTAATTAACTCCCTTGATTCTATTGGGTAGTTCCGGTTTAAATTTCAACATAGAGTATATAAGGGCTGAGACTAAAAGCGTCCGTTTTGGAGAGAATTAAATATTTTTTCGGTATTTCACACATAAGAATATTGAGTACTTTTGTAATACTTATAGATTATGAAAATGTTTTGGTAGTTTTTATTTACGTTGACACGTTATAATCGTCTTCCAGTCCGAGTTTCATCCAGTTTTCGTATTCTACTTCTCATTTTCGAAACAAAATTAGCAAAAGTGTCCTTCGTGGTGAACTGTTGCTTTTATTTGCTTGGCTTGCGAATATTTATTGAAACATGCAAACAGACAAAACAACAACGTGGGGAACAAAAGTATTGAGATAAAGGGAGTATTTTTACTAGGAATTTCTCCAAATCTGAGCGATCCGTTATTTTTGATACAAATGCTTTTTAATATTTCGTCTGTATCATATTTCGTTCTGAGATTTTTTTATCTACAAAGGTTTAAAACGGTAAGTTAATCTTAAGAATTATCGATGTCCGTCCATAAACTCCTGTTTTAATCCAAGTAACTTACACGTTTTGAATCGGAATCTTTGATTACGCAATAGTCCACGGGTGGTATCAGGATATATCTCATAACGATCGGCTATTTGCTTTGATTTTCACACGACTGCCCAGATGTCCTTCTTTTGACTAATTAACCAGGGAGTCGGTTGACTTACATTATTTGGAATTTATCTAGTTCTAAAGATTGATTAATGTTTTATCTTTCTGTCCATATATTATATGCAAAAAGATGTTGTTGGGTCCCTAAGTAAAAGTTCACTATCAGAGGTTAAATAATTCTATTTTGCGTAGAATTATATATTTTTTCAGAATTTGATATAGTGGAATGTTGAGTACTCTTATAATACTCTTAGAATACGGAATTATTGTGGTAGTTTATATTAACGTTGACACGTTTTAATCGTTTTTCTCTCCCGACCTAGGAACCAATTTCATTCTCGTCCAGTTTTCATATTTTACTTCTCATTTTCGAAAAAAAAATTAGCAAAGGCGTCCTTTGTAGGAAATCATTGCGTTTACTTCTTTAACTTGAAAAGCTTTCTTAAAACAAGGAAAACACACAACAACAACCAAGAATAACAATATTGCGATAAAGAGTACTTTTTACGCCGATTTTCTCCACATCCGAATGATCCATTATTTTCGGTACACATGGCTATTAAAATTTCGTTCGTATCCTCTTTCGTTCTGAGATTTTTTTTTCTGTAATGGGTAAAATGGTAAATCAAATTTAAAAGTTAACGATGTCCTTTCATAACTCGCTGTTTTAATCCAAGTAACATACACGCTTCAGATTGGTATCTCTGATTGCGTAATAGACCACGGGTGGTATTTTGGATATACACTAGATATATCTAATAATGATCGGGTTATTTGCTTTTGATTTTAAGCCGATATCCCCTTATTACAAGTTACAAAGGAAGTCGTTTGCTATTCCCCCCCCAATTCTAAGGAAATTACGAGTTTGTACATTTTAAATAGGATTATAAATGCAACAGGTAAAGGAAATCTATTTTAAAACGTATCTCATTTAGAAAAATTTGGAAAAAATGTTTAAGTAAGAAAAATCTGAAGGAAAAAAAAAACACGTTTAAGATCTTTTTTTACAACAAAAAGATTTGAATATTTAGTACCATATATGTCATTGCATGATATATCTCAATATAGTAAAAAGAATTTTGTATCAACTAAATGGATTAATACGTTCCAAAAGATTGTCTTAGTATCTTTGTAACACTTATTACGGTCATCTCTTTTATATTTCGGCCGCCGTCATAGCGCAGTCGGTAGCGCGTCAGACTCCTAATCTTCAATCATAGGTGTCATGGGTTCGATCCCCGGCGGCGGCAAATATTCTTTCCGACAATTGTCTCTCACCAATGGGTTGATAATCGTAAACCTAAGTGGGATAGCAGCTGGAGGCTAGGAAAGCTAGTGGTAGTACTGGTGTGAGAAATACCAGGAATCCATTGTTAGGTGCTCCAGCCGCCGCGATATGACTGAAATACTGTTAAAAGCGGCGTTAAACCCCAATCAATCAATCAATCAATCAATCAATCAATCAATCAATCAATCAATCAATCTTTTATATTTCCACTTTCAGCAGGGTAGAAATACTGTGAAAAAGGAAAACATTGCAACAAGCATATTCTTTTTCTACAATGCATTCTCAATTTGAAAGCCACAGGGACGTATAAACCAGGGTTAACCAGAATACATTATAAAAAAAATATGAAAAATATAAATTTGTGCACACATCTAATATCAGATGCTAAAGCTTGTGCAGGTTGATTGAATTAGTTTGGTTTACCCATTCCCACACAATGACCTTATCATTTGCCGATTGGTAAGAAATTAATGATATATCTTACTTGCCATTGGTAAGAAACGAATGATATATCTTGGGAGGACCTACAGAGGCAGCAATCATTTCCACAAGCTTCCAGACACTCTACAAAGCTTTTTGAGGATCATGCAGTGAATTCTGATTAAATCTATTTCATATTCATAAATGAAAATGGTATTTGGTAAATTCCCATGTTCATGAAATGAGGACGTATGGAGAGCTACTTTGTAACAGTTCCCGTTTGTAAAATGACAGATATCTTATAAATTAAAAGCCCCGCTTGACATGTGAAACCATTTTTTAAAAAGGAAATAACGGAATGTATTTCCGGGAGTATCATTGTATTTATTTCGATCAAAAAAGCTCTTTTTATGGTAATTAACATGTATATCCGGAATTAGGGTATATCCGAAAAATACACTTTCATACTGGCTCATTTACGATTATAAACACATAAAACGTCACTTAGCTTTAAAAATTAAACTCAGCTGTTAAAATAAGTAGCCTCTAGATCATCAGAGGGTTTCAGCAATAATGACACATAGTAAGAGCTTGCGAAAACCCGTTAATGTTTTCGATACCGATATCATCGATTTTTTCACCGGAACTACCCAAAGATTTAAGGGAGGTCACTCTAATACTAAAACTAAGCGGAGTAACTCTGGATATCGGTAGAGGCCCATTGATTTCTTTTGTGTGAACAATTGTAGGCTAAAAGTAGTCCAAAGCAAGACTCATGTTGAGATGTTGGAATATATATATGAATGATGCCCAAGTCATTTAATATTGACACAAACCGATTTTGCATATGTTCTGTTCATTAGTGTATTACTCACACAAAAGCACAATAACTGCAGAAGTAATCCAAAATTTTCTTAAGGTCAACCATAGGTCATTGAGGAATATTGTTTGATAAATAATAAACTCAAAACTGGGACAAAGTTTGTTAATTAGTGTCTTAGATATTGTTTGATTGTATAGTTATACCAAATCTGAAAAAAGTCCGATATTAGAACAGAGAGAGTCAAAAGTCTTGGATGCACAATAATAGAGGTGAAGAGTATATGAAAGAAATTCCTTAATTTTGTGAAAACTTCCTGAAATTGAAATTTAGTACAGTCAAAACTGTGTTAGCGGTCACCTGAGAATAGCGGCTAATCTGCGAATAACGGCCATCCCAGGTCCGCCCGTGCAATTTGCTCTTTAAAGTTACTGTGAATAGCGGTAATCTGTCATATGTGGCCAGTGGTCACCTTTAATTGTCCAATTTGCACTTTACGTATATCCCTTTAAACGGTCACGCGACCCGACTAACTGCTGACAGGTGTCGTGTAAAAAATCAATAACACGTCTGGCTAATCTTGTGCATAAACTTTTCCACACGTGAGATAAACATGAACACGTCACTTAAAGGTGTACTCTATTAACATGTGTTTGATTGAATTCTGTTACATAACAAGTGCCGAGTTATGATATAATTAATCAAATTTGATGGATTTCACATAAAAGTCTTATTACGTATCTAGTTTGTAAGTTGCAAAGATGGGTAGTTTGACCACACGAAAAATTTTAGACTTGTCCAATTTCAAAAAAGTTGCAAACGGGAATTTATTTGATTAAAACTTATAATCTTTGTCATTTGGAGTAGAAATATCATGAAAGATGAAGGAATTGCTATGTCTTCATTTTCCACAATGTTTTCCAAAGGAGGGGCGTAAAAAGCGGGATTATGTACAAATGGGTATGGGACTGGATCCAAATTTTCTTTCTACTCTGCGTTCATCAAGCAGTATGCCGGTATTTAGGAAACATACGGTCGTAACAGAGTGTCTAAAATATATTTTTGGCTAACTTTCGTGGAAAATACATTCAACGTAACGTCGGTCTCGATCATTAGTCATTCAATGCTTTATCTCGCAATTAATTATCGTACACCGACCATAATGTCCCGTTTAACATCAATGTTCTTCAGTTTCTTGATCCAGGTCGGTCGTTGCTTCCGAGTTCGGGTTTGGGCAATTTAAAAATAAGATGGAAAATAATTTGTCAGAATTCATAAATACTGGTGTATTTTCTATTTTTTGTTAATCAAAACACTTGTCTTCCTACATTTATGTGGCCTTTCTGATATGTAGAAAATTTAGTTTGAAAAATCCTTATTAACACTCACAGTTTACATCGGATTCTCTTCAAACTTTCACAGAATGATTGTACCATCATAAGGATTGTTCGTTTTGAAATTAGGGTATGATCCATCACGAAACACTTAGAAAAGGGGCCTTATGAAAATTTAATTGAAAAATTCATTTAAATTCATCACTCTAGAGTCCACAGCTTTAATCAAATTTCCGCAAACTTTCTCAGAATGATTGTACCATGATAAGGATCATTCCTTTGAAATTCAGTATGATCCGTTAAGAAACAGGATAAGGGTCACCTTCTGAAAATTTATTTAAAAAATTCTAGTTAAAAAATCATGCAAGAGTCCACAGTTTTCAACAAATACTGATTATACCATCGTATGGATTGTTGCTTTTGAAAGTGGGTCTTATCTGTCAAGTATCGTAGGAAAAGGGGCCTTATGAAAATTTGATAGAAAATTCTTAGTTAATACAATGATGTCCCAAGATTTTGCTAGACCACTTCAAACTTTCACAGAATGATTAAAAGGACTGTTCCTTTCAAAATTAGGTCTGATCTGTCTAGAAACACAGGAAAGTGGCATTTGGAAAATTTTATTTAAAAAAATCTTAATTAATGCTATAATGTCTACAGATTTCATCGGGTTGTCTTCATACTCAAACAGAATGATTATACTTTGTAAGTATAATTACCTGTGGAATTGGGTCAGATCCATCAAGTAACATAGGTAAAGGCTTAATTAGAAGCCTGTGACAGCTTTGTTCAGATTTTGTTGAAACTTTCACAGAATGATTGTAAGGTCATAACAATCATTGTTTTCAAAATAGGGTTGGAACTGTCAAGAAACACAAGTAAAGGGGCCTCATGAAAATTTCATTTAGTAATCCTTGTAACAATGTCCAGGGCTTTCATCAGATTTTCTTTAAACTTTCACATAATGATAGTTTAATAATTAGGATTGCTGATATTGACATTAGACCTGATTTGTCAAGTATCACAGAAAAAAGAGCCTAATGAAATTTGATTTTAAAACCCTTGTACCACAATAAAGTCAACAGCTTTCATGGAATTCTGTTCAAACTTTCACAGAATGTTTTTGATATCATAAGGGTTGTTTCTTTCCAAACTGGGCCTGATGTGTTTGGTATCAGGGGAAAAAGAGCCTTATAAAAAAAATATTTTTAATCCTTGTTACCAAGTCCAGAGCTTTCGTCAGATTTTCTTTTAACTTTCACATAAGGATTGTACAATAATTAGGATTGTTGATGTTAAGATTAGAGATGATCCTTTAAGTATCACAGGAAAAGGAGCCTTATGAAATTCAAATTTAAAAACCTTACACCACAATAAAGTCCACAGTTTTATATTGAAATTCTGTGCAAACTTTCACAGATTGTTTGTACCATCAATAGGATTGTTTTTTTTCCAAATTGGGCCTGATCTGGGGTTGTATGAAAAATTATTAACAAATCCTCATTAACACAAGAAATTCCTCAGTCTTTAATAGATCCTCTTAAAACTTTAATGGAATGATTGTACCATCATTTTGATTGTTCCTTTGTAAATTGAGTCTGACCTTTTAAGCAACACAAGAAAACCTGGGCCTTATGAAAATTTTATGGCAAAAAAATCATTATCACAATAAAGTCCTCAGTCTTTACCATTTTCTATAAACCACTAGTATCATTAGGATTGTTTGTTTGTAAATGGGTTCTGACTTATAAGGTTTTGCTGGAAAAGGGGCCTTGTGAAAATTTTATTACAAAAAATTCAGTCCACTGTTTTCATTGATTCACTTTAAACTTTTAAAGAATGATTGTACCTTATTAGAATTATTCCTTTTGAAATTTGGTTTGTTCATTAACTCCATAAATTCCACAAATTACACAGATTGATTGTACTATCATTACAATTGTTGATTTTGACAGTGGAACTGATACAGCAAGTATCACATTAAAAGAGGCCTCTTGAAAAACTTTCTTCAATATTCTAGTTAACACAATGATGTCCCGATATTTCACGGGATTCACTTCAATATTTCACAGGATGATTGGACAATCATAAGGATGGTTCTTTTCAGAATTGGATACAACCCATCAAGTATCATGTTAATCCTCATTAATAATTTAGAGCCAACAATTTTCAATGGATTCTTTTCAAACTTTCACAGAATGATTGTACCATCATAAGAACGTTCCTTTTGGATTCGGATATGATTCCTCAAGAAACATAGGAAAAGTCAAGAACCACAGGAAAAAGGGTCCCGATAAAAATTGGATTGAAAAAAGTCCTCGTAAACACAATAGAGTCCATAGTTTTCAACAAATTCTCTTCAAACATTCACAAAATGATCATTACATTAAATGGATTGTTCCTTTTGGAAAGTAGGTTTGATCCGGAAAAGGGGCCCTATGAAAATTTAATAAAATAATCTTAGTTAACACATCATGGCCCTAGATTTCACCTGATGGACTTCAAACTTTCACATAATGATTGTACCACCATAAGGATTGTTCCTTTTAAATTGGGTCTGATCCATTGAGAAACATAGGAAAAGGGGCCTTAGGAAAATTCAATTAAAAAAATCTTAATTAATGCTTGTAAGTCCACAGATGAGATTGGGTTGTCTTTATACTCAAACAGAATAATTATACTTTAGTAAGTAGAGTTCCCTTTGGAATTGGTTCAGATCCATCAAGTAACATGGGAAAAGGGGCTATATGAAAATTCAATTAACAAAACCCTGTTAACACAATGAAGCCCACAGCTTTGATCAGATTTTGTTGAAACTTTCACAGAATGATTGGAAGGTCATAACTTTCATTCTTTTCATAACAGGGTTTGAACTGTCAAAAAGCACAGGAAAAGGGGCCTTATGAAAATTTCATTTATAAATCCTTGTTACCAAGTCCAGAGCTTTCATCAGATTTTCTTCAAACATTCTCAGAATAATTGTACAATAAAAATGATTGTTGATGTTTGCATTAGACCTGATCCGTCAAGTATCACAGGAAAAGGAGCATTATGAAATTTAATTTTAAAATCCTTGTACCACAATAAAGTCAACAGTTTTCATCAGATTCTGTTTAAACTTACACAGAATAATTATTCCATCATGAGGATTCTTTCTTTCCAAATTAGGTGTGATCATGGGAAAAGGGGCCTTTTGAGAATTTTATCTATAATCCTTGTAACCAAGTCCAGAGCTTTCACTGGATTTTCTTCAAACATTCACAGAATCATTGTACAATAATCACGGTTGTTGATGCTGACATGAGACCTGATCTGTCATGTATCACGCGATAAGGAGCCAAAAGAAAATTTTATTTTAAAAGTTTTACACCAAGATAAAGTCTGCAGTTTTCATCAGATTCTGTTCAAACTTTCACAGAATGTTTGTACCATCATTAGGATTGTTTCTTTCCAAATTGGGCCTGATCTGTCTAGTATCATAGGAAAAGGGGATGTATGAAAAATTATTACCAAATCCTCATAAACACAACAATGTCCTCAGTCTTTATCAGAATCTCTTCAAACTTTAATAGAATGAGTGTACCATCATTTAGATTGTTCCTTTGTAAATAAGGACTGATTGGTTAAGTGACACAGGAAAAGAGACCTTATAAAATTTTTTTACAAAACATTATTATTACAATAAAGTCCTCAGTCTTTATCATTTTCTTCAAACTATCATTAGGATTGTTCCTTTGTACATTGGGTCTGATTTGTTAAGTTTCACGGAAAAAGGGGCCTTATAAAAATTTAGTTACAAAAATTCTTGACACAATTCAGTCCACTGTTTTCATTGATTCTCTTTAACTTTTAAAGAATGATTGTACCTTCATTAGAATTGTTCCTTTTGAAATTTGGTTTGTTCTGTAAAGTATCATGAGAAAAGGGGCCCTATGAAGATTTCATTATAAACTCATTAACACAATAAATTCCACAGATTACACAGATTGATTGTACCATCATTCCAATTGTTGATTTTGACAGTGGATCTGATTATGGCAAGTGTCACATAAAAAGGGGCTTTATGAAAAACTTTTTTAAATATTCTGGTTAACACAATAATGTTCCTTGATTTCACCAGATTTACTTCAAAATTTCACAGAATGATTGTACAATCACTTAAAGGGTTCTTTTCAGAACTGGGTACAATCCATCAAGTATCATGTAAAAAGGGGCCAATGATTTTTTTTTAAATATTCTAGAAAACATAATGAAGTCCCATTATTTCATCGGATTCACTTTAACTTTCACAGAATGATAAAACCAACTGTAAAATATCACGGGAAAAGGGCCTTATGAGAACTTGATTTTAATATCTTTGTTAACATAATAAAGTCAACAGTTTTATCAGATTCTCTTCAAAGATGCATGGAATAATTGTGGCATTCGAAACACAGGAAAAGGGGCCTTACAGGTTATCATTCAAAACATTCTTGTGTATGTGATGAAGATCACAATCATTATCAAATTGTCTTTTAAATTTCACAGGACAATTGTAGGGTTGTAAGGAAAGTTCCTTTTTGAATGAAATTGATCCATCAGAAAACACAGGAAAAGGGGCCTTATTGATTTTCATTCAAAACAATCCTGTTTATGTGATAAAGTCCACAATTATTGTCAGATTCTGATGAAAATTTCACAGAATGATTGTAGGGTCATAAGGTAACTTTCTTTTGGAAATGGAGTTGATCTGTCATGAAACATGGGAAAAAGGGCCTTGAAGATTGTTGCTTTAACTTATAAAGGAGATAAAGCCCCCTTTTTTTTTTCTTTAAGCATTCTTCTTTGAGTAATTAACTTCCTTAAATATCAGATTTCTTTAACTGAAAACTTGATAACCAGTAGAGCGTCTCAGGCCCTCATGGGCCTCTTGTGTTTGATTTTCAGAAATCTGGAAGCATCTAATACACATCCAGCCACCAAATCATGTGTCTGAAATTTGGAGACTCATTTTTTAAGAGTTGGTTTATTAGTCCCCTTCCATCGAAAGTTCAGTTTCCGGACTTTTTTCTTAACCCTCAGAAATATTGAGCTGATTTTTTGTATGTAAGTACGCAAATTCGAGTTTGGTTCCGGTTCATCGATTTTTGAGGAGGATACAGATGCTGGACTTAGAAAATTACCAGGAAATTTCAGTTTTCTGGACTATTTTTCTTAACCCTCAGAGATATTGAGCTGATTTTTTGTTTGTGAGTCCGTATCAATTAGTTACAGAACAAGTTTTAGTTTGGTTCCGATCCATTGATTCTTGTGGAAGATACAGATGCTGGACTTAGAAATTATCAACAAATTTCAGTTTTCAGGACTTTTTTCCTAAGCCCTCGGAGATATTGAGTTGATTTTTTGGTATGTGAGTCTGCATCAATGAGTTACAGAACAAGTTTTAGTTTGGTTCCGGTCCACTGATTTTGGAGGAAGATACGGATGCAGGACTTAGACATTACCATGAAATTTCAGTTTTCTGGACTTTTTAGCTCATCTGTTCATGCTCAGGTTGAGCTATTGTGATCGGTCATCGTCCGTCTCTCCTTTCACAATTACAAAAAAATCTTCTCCTCCTAAACTGACCATGGAATTTCAACAAAACTTCACAGAAATAATCCTTAGGTTATGCTCTTTCAAAATACTTCAAAGAATTAAAATCGGTGAAGAACTCTGGTTGCCATGGCAATGGAGTGAAAAAACTTTAAAAATCTTCTTTTCCCAAATCATAAGGCCTAGAGCTTTGATATTTGGTATACATCATCATCTATTGACCCTCTAACAAAATATTAAAAAAAATTACCATATTCTGAAAATTAGGCCTTTACTTTGTGATCCATGATTTTACATAGAAATAAAGAGGGAAATCTTAAAAAATCTTCTTCTCTCTAGCCATAAGGCCTAGACTTTTGATATTTGGTACAAATCATTATCTATTGACCCTCTATCAAAATACTTCAAAGATTAACCGTATTCTGAAAATTAGCCCTTTTCTTTGTGATCCCTGATTTTACATAGAATAAAAGAAGGAAATCTTAAAAATCTTCTTCTCCCAAACCATTAGGCCTAGAACTTTGATATTTGGTACAAATCATCATCTTATGACCCTCTACCAAAATACTTCAAACAATTACTGTATTCTGAAAATTAGCCCTTTTCTGGGCGATCCCTGATTTTGAATAGAAAAAAAAGAAGGAAAACTTTATAAATCTTCTTCTCCCAAACCATAAGGCCTAGAGCTTTGAAATTTGGTACATATCATCATATATTGACCCTCTACCAAAATACTTCAAAGAATTATCATACTCTGAATATTAGCCCTTTTCTGTGCGATCCCTGATTTTACAAAGGAATGATGAAGGAAATCTTTGAAAATCTTCTTCTCCCAAACTATAAAGCCTAGAGCTTTGATATTTGGTATACATCATCAGCCATTGACCCTCTACCAAATTACTTAAAAAAAAATTAGCCCTTTTCTTTGTAATCCTTAATTTTAGTTAGGAATGAATAATGATATCTTTGAAAACCTTCTTCTCCTAAACCATTAGGCCTAGAGCTTTTATACTTGGTATGTATTGATGTCTATACTTCAAAGCATAACCATATTCAGGAAATTAGTGCTATATGGTGGGATCATCAATATACATAGGATTAAAAGAGAAATCCTTAAACATCTTCTCCAAAATAATTACACAGAGGGCTTTGCTATTTTGTTTATATCATAAAGCCATGAACCATCATACTCAGGGGAGCGATTTAGGACCATCATGGTCCTCTTGTTTTCTTAATCCTCAGAGATAATGAGCTGATTTTTGGTATGTGAGTCCCCATTAATGAGTTACAGAACAAGTTTGAGTTTGGTTCTGGTCCATTGATTTTTGAGGAAGATACAGATGCTGGGCTTTGTTCTTAACCCTGAGGGATATTGAGCTTATTTTTGAGTGTGTATCAATTAGTTACAGAACAAGTTTGAGTTTGGTTCCCGTCCATTGATTTTTGTGGAAGATACGGATGCTGGACTTAGAAATTATCAAGAAATTACAGTTTTCCAAAGTCCGGACTTTTTTCCTAAACCCTCGGAGATATTGAGCTGATTTTTGGTATGAGAGTCTGCATTAACGAGTTAGAGAACAAGTTTGAGTTTGATTCAGGTCCATTGATTTTTGAGGAAGATATGGATGCTCACAGTACTTAGAAAATTATGAGGAAATTTTAGTTTTAAGTTTTAAGGACTACCCTCAGAGATATTGAGCTTATTTTTTGTATGTGAGTCTGTATCAATTAGTTGCATAACAAGTTTAAGTTTGGTTCCGGTCCATTGATTTTTGAGGAAGATGAGTATGCTGGACTAAGAAATTACCAGGAAATTTCAGTTTTCCGGACTTTTTTTCTTAATCTTCAGAGATATTGAGCTTATTTTTGGTATGTGAGTTTGTATCAATTAGTTTTGGAACAAGTTTTAGTTTGGTTCCGGACCATTGATTTTTGAGGAAGATACAGATGCTGGACTTAAAAAATACCAGAAAATTAAGCTTTCCGGACTTTTTTTCTTAACCCTCGAAGAAATTGAGCTTATTTTTGGTATGTGAGTCTGTATCAATTAGTTTCGGAGTAAGTTTTAGTTTGGTTCGGGGCCATTGATTTTTGAGGAAGATACGGATGCTGGACTTAAAAAATTACCAGGAAATTTCAGGAATTTTTTTTTTATAAACCCTTTATGATTTGAAAATGGTTTTTGTTATGTGAGTCAATACTAATAACTGAAAAGCATTCACAATCCTAGACAGATTTTTGAAAGCTTTTGTTCAAAGTTTACTTGGGCTTTAGGGTCTTAATTCTCTTGGAACAGATGACTTTATGAAGTATAATTAGCTAACAACAAAATGAGACGCCTATTTTTTATGTTGTGTGTATGCGTGTGTGTTTAAGAATTGCTCATAAAATCTGATACAACTGGAATATTTTGGAGGGGTAGTAATCCCTTTACCACCCAAAAAACATACCTCTCTAGGGATATATATAAAACCGGTAGGGGACTTGGTATTGCCATGCAATGCTTCAGAATGCTTGTTGTGCAAAGATGCCTTTCACTTTTTGACAAGTGCCGCTGAAACTTATGAATGACATAGAAAAAGAGAATAGACTGTGAGTTGATAGCGAAAAAATATTCTTTTTGAATCCAAAATTTATTGAAATATTCGTTCATTGCCCTAAAAAGGAATATTAGGACAGAAAAACTTCAGTCCGAAGTGCTACCACCAGAAATGCTGATGACATTTATCAAATGTCCGTACATTGATATTTCATAATTAATGCCATGAGGTGTTTAAACCAAAATAAATTGCAAGAAACATGGCATTAAAACCCAAAATATTTTCTTATAAATTTGTTTATTCACTTGATCGGATTTTTTGACAAGTGAAAAGGTAAGTCTAGATTATGGTTGTACTTTAAATGATAACTGATCAAAAACAGGGTACTAAAGTAGCGATGTTCAACCATATCTATAGGAGGAAAGGTTTGGAAATATGATGCCACATCCACAAATTCCATTAATATTGTCCCAGCCAATTTGTGCAAAATAGAGAAAATGCCACATCTGTCACAGATGGCAAACTTCCTAAATCCATGCAATGCAGGGTTGTAATTAGTCCCCTACCGGCAAAGCCGAAGGGGACTATTGGTTTGCACTCTGTCCACCTGTCCGTCCGTCTGTCAGTTCGGGCATATCAGTTTTCTGGATTTTTTTTCCTTAGCCCTGGAAGATATTGAGCTGATTTTTGGTATGTGAGTTCGCATCATGTGGTTACAAAACAAGTTCGAGTTTGGTTACAGTCCATTGATTTTTGTGTAAGATGCAGATGCCGGACTTAGAAATTGCCAGGAAATTTCAGTTTTCCGGACTTATCTTTCTAAACCCTCAGAGATATTGAGCTGATATTTGGTATGTGAGTCCGCATTAATGAGTAACATAACAAGTTTGAGTTTGGTTCCGGTCAATAATCATTGATTTTTTAGGAAGATACGGATGCTGGACTTAGAAAAATTACAAGGAAATTTCAGTTTTCCTGACTTTTTTTCTTAACCCTCAGAGATATTGAACTGATTTTTGGTATGTGAGTCCGCATTAATGAGTAACATAACAAGTTTGAGTTTGGTTCCGGTCAATAATCATTGATTTTTTAGGAAGATACGGATGCTGGACTTAGAAAATTACCAGGAAATTTCAGTTTTCCTGACTTTTTTTCTTAACCCTCAGAGATATTGAACTGATTTTTTGTATGTGAGTCCATATCAATTAGTTACAGAACAAGTTTGAGTTTGGTTCTAGTCCATTGATTTTTGAAGAAAATAAGGATGCTTGAATTAGAAAATAACCAGGAAATTTCAGTTTTTCGGACTTTTTTTTTTAACCCTCAGAGATATGTGAGCTGAATTTTTATGTAAGAGTCCGTATCAGCTAGTTGTATAACAAGTTTAAGTTTAGTTCTGGTCCATTGATTTTTCGGATGCTGGACTTAGAAATTACCAGGAAATTTCAGTTTTCTGGACCTTTTTTCATAACCCTCAGAAATATTGAGCTGCTTTTTGGTTAGTGAGTCTGTATCAATTAGTTTCAGAACAAGTTTAAGTTCGGTTCCGGGCCATTATTTTGAGGAAGATACGGCTGCTGGACTTAGATTACCAGGAAATTATGTTTTCCGAACTTTTTTTCTTAACCCTCGAAGATATTGAGCTGATTTTTGGTGTGTGTGTCTGCATCAATGAGTTACAGAACATTAGTTTAAGTTTGGTTCCTGTCCATTGATTTTTGAGGAAGATACGGATGCTGGACTTAAAAAATTTCCAGGAAATTTCAGTTTTCCTGTTTTTTTTTCTAAACCCTTTGTGATATGTAGGTGGTTTTTGTTGTATGAGTCAGTATTGATAAGTTACAGAACAAGTGTAAGTTTTGTTCGGTCTATTGATTTTTGAGGAAGATATGGATGCTGGACTTGGGAAAATACAGTTTTTCCAGACTTTTTTCCTTAATACTTGCAGGTATTGAGCTGATTTTTGATAAGTGAGTCAGCATTGATGTGTTACAGAATGAGTTTGAGTTCTGTTCCATTCCATTGATTTTTTAGCAAGATATGGATGCTTTTGCAAAATAAGTTACATATCAATAATATTGAGTTTAATTGCAGTCCATTGCCTTTCCAAGGCTTGTAAAGGATGTTAGGGTGATACTGGTGAGAGAGATACCAGGAATACATTGTAAGGTGCTCCAGCCAATGTTATATTGACTAAACAAATTGTTAAAAGTGGTTGCACGAAGTGATCAAGGCAAAATATTTTGATAACCCTATGTCCGAAAAGCATTTATAATCCTAGACAAATTTTTGAAAGCTTTTGTTCAAAGTTTACTTGGCTTTAGTGTCTTAATTCTCTTGGAACAGATGACTTTATGAAGTAAAATTTTGCAAACAACAAAAAGAGACGCCTATTTTTTATCTTTGTGTGTATGTTTAAGAATTGCTCATGAAATCTGATATAACTGTAAAATATTGGAGGGGTAGTAATCCCTTTACCACCCCAAAAATATACCGCTCTAGGGATATATATAATGCTGGGGACTTTGTATTGCAATGCAATACTTCAGAATGCTTGTTTTCTTTTAAAGTACAGCTTACCTGTTACTTGAAAATTTCTCCTAAGTTTTTGTTCTTAATCCCAGGGAGTATGTCCACTCAAATTATACACAGATTTACAAGGGTCTAACTTCTCACAAGACATGTGTGTCAACTCTGTAAGCTTGACCCGAAATAACTGAACACCTGGCATCGGCCCCTTTGAACAGTCCTGCTCTACCCATCGCAGTAAAATGTGTCTACCCAATGGGCCCCTACCGATATACAGAGTTCTCCCGAAAATTGCCCTTTAATTAACTCCCTTGATTCTACTGGGTAGTTCCGGTTTAAATTTCAACAAAGAATATATAAGGGCTGAGACTAAAAGTGTCTGTTTTGGAGAGAATTAATTATTTTTTTGGTATTTCACACATAAGAATATTGAGTACTTTTGTAATACTTATAGATAATGAAAATTTTTTGGTAGTTTTTATTTACATTGACACGTTATAATCGTCTTCCCGTCCGAGTTTCATCCAGTTTTCATATTAAACTTCTCATTTTCGAAACAAAATTAGCAAAAGTGTCCTTCATGGTGAATTGTTGCTTTTATTTCCTTGGCTTGAGAATATCTATTGAAACATGCAAACAGACAAAACAACAACGGGGGAAACAAAAGTATTGCGATAAAAGGAGTATTTTTACAATGAATTTCTCCAAATCTGAGCGACCCGTTATTTTTTATACAAATGGATTTTTATATTTCGTCTGTATCCTATTTCGTTTTTTTATCTACAAATGTTTAAATGGTAAGTTAATCTTAAGAATGATCGATGTCCGTCCATAAACTCTTGTTTTAATCAAAGTAACTTACACGTTTTGAATCGGTATGTTTGATTACGCAATAGTCCACGGGTGGTATCCGGATATATCTCATAACGATCAGCTATTTGCTTTGATTTTCACACGACTACCCAGATGTCCTTCTTTTGACTAATTAATAAAGGAAGTCAGTTGACTTATATTATTTGGAATTTATCTATAGTTCTAAAGATTGATTAATGTTTTATCTGTTTGTCCATATATTATATGCAAAATGATGTGGTTGGGTCCCTAAGTAAAAGTACACTATCAGAGGTTTAATGCTCCTATTTTGCGTAGAATGAGATATTTTTCAGAATTTGATACAGAGGAATGTTGAGTACTCTTTAAATACTCTTAGAATATGAAATTGTTGTGGTAGTTTATATTAACGTTGACACGATTTAATCGTTTTTCTCTCCTGACCAAGGAATCAATTTCATTCTTGCGAGATTTCATATTTTACTTCTCAATAAAAAAAAGAAAAAAAAATAGCAAAGGCGTCCTTTGTATGAAATCATTCTTTAACTTAAAAAGTCCTATTAAAACAAGGAAACCACACAACAACAACCAAGAATAACAATATTGCGATAAAGAGTACTTTTTACGCCGACTTTCTCCACATCTGAAAGATCCATTATTTTCGGTACACATGGCTATTTAAATTTCGTTCGTATCTTCTTTCGTTCTGAGATTTTTTTTTTCTGTAAAGGGTTGAATGGTAAATCAAATTTTAAAGTTAACGATGTCCTCTCATAAACTGCTGATTTAATCCAAGTAACTTACACGCTTCTGATCGGTATGTCTGATTGCGTAATAGACCACGGGTGGTATTTTGGATATACACTGGATAAATCTCATAATGGTCGGTTATTTGCTTTTGATCTTCACCCGATATCCCCTTATGTTTTCGATACCGATATCATCGATTTTTTCACCGGAACTACCCAAAGATTTAAGGGAGGTCACTCTAATACTAAAACTAAGCGGAGTAACTCTGGATATCGGTAGGGGCCCATTATCACATTTACATAATTGACTCACAGGGTAATGTATTGCTTTTGTTTAGAATTAGGATTTGATTAAATTTTTGGAATATGGCGAGAAAAGATAAATTTGTAGTAATCTTTCCGTATTTTTTCTTTGCTAACTGACTTGTCTGGAATATATATTTTATCCAAGGCAATTGAATAACTTTGATTACAAAAAGTATATTTTGATAGAATTACATCTCTTCCTATAGACGTTATACCAAAAACGTACACTTCTGATCACGTTCAGCTTGTGTAAATCTCACAGGCTCATTGGTGTTGTAAACTGGTGTTTCCCTCTACTTTCAAGAACAAAGCTTGCTTTGTTTAAGTCGAATTCTACAGTTAGTTATCTTAATAAATATTGACATACCATTTCTGGACTTAACTTTTAAGCCTATGGTTGGATGAGATTGTACGTGAGATTTTGAAAGTTTGACCGCTTTTTTAACGTCTCACAAATCTATAGCCTCTAATAAACACCCACTTCCTTCTTTTGTACAGTTTGTGATTCTAATAAACGCCCGTGCTTCTATTAGAATTTTTACTGTACTTTAATTCATCAACGTATCAGACTCCTAATCTTCAATAATGTGATGTCATAGGTTTGAATCCCCGGCGGCGGCGCATATTCTTTATGACATTTGTCTCTCACCAATAGATGGATAATCATAAACCTAAGTGGGATAGCAGCTGGAGACTAGGAAAGGATGTAGTGGTAGTACTGGTGTGAGAAATACCAGGAATCCATTATTAGGAGCTCCAGCCACCGCGATATGACTGAAATACTTTTTAAAGCAGCGTTTAATCCAATTCAAATAATCAATCAACCAGAATACTTCAAAGAATTACCATACTCTGAAAACGAGCCCTTTTCTGTACAATTCCTGGTTCTATAAATAATGAAATTTTTTAAAATAATCTTTTCCAAAAAAATAAGGCCTAGAGCTTTTGATAGTTGGTGTACATCATCTATTGACCCTCTACCAAAATACTTCAAAGAATTTCTATACTCTGAATATTAGCTTTTTCTGTGCAGTCCCTGATTTTAGATAGGAATCAAGTAGAATATCTTTGAAAATCTTCTATTCCTAAACCATTAGGCCTAGAGTGTTGATATTTGGCATGAATAAATGCCTATTGACCCTCCACCAAAAGCTTCAAAGAATTACTGTACTCTGGAATTTATGGCTGTATTTTGGGATCAAATACAATGTATATACCTTAGATTAAAGGAGAAAATCTTCAAAAATCTTCTTCTCCAAAACAATTAGGTGTATAGCTTTGAAATGATTTATATAGCGTTAAAGGACCATCATCATGATCATCTTGTTTATACTGACACCAGTTTATGCATAATGTAATACATCCTATGGTTGGCTGATCTGTTAAATGCCTTCTACTTTCAGCAAATGGCATTCGCTGTAGACTCATTTTCTTTGGAACAGTTATTTATAAGTCGCCCACAATCATGGTTCATTACTATACCTAAATATACATTTTTAACAAGAAACTTTAAACTATTACCAAAATGCAAAACAGTATACTTGTCTGAATTAATGGCAAAATATTAATTCAAAGTGCAAAGAAAAAGTTATGAGAAAAAGAGAAGTTGCTTGTTACAACTGAAAGCTAAGTTATAAATTTCTCTCCTAGATAAAAGTGTAAAAAGCAAAAAGTTATAGGAGTGAATAAGTTTCAAAGATAGAAACAAATTTGTTCAAAGTTCTTTTGTTTTGGCTCTACAACTCATTACTCTGACCCTGGGACTCAATTTTAGCTCTACTGGCCAAAGGCCAGAAGAGCTATAGTGATGGCTATTCCCCGTCCGTCATCCGTCCATCGTCCAACCGTTAACATTTACTTGTTAACACTCTACAGTGCACAGTTTTCATTTGGTTGTCTTAATACTCAAACAGAATGATTATACTTTTAATCCTTTGGATCTGGGTTCATTTTATCAAGTAACATTGGAAAAGGGGCTGCATGAGATTGTATTAAAAAATCCCTATTAATGCAATGAAGCTTTGATCAAAATTTGTTAAAACTTTAACAGGATGATTGTAAGGTCATAATGATCATTCTTTTTGAAATGGGGCTTGAACTGTCAAGAAACACAGGAAAAGGGCCATATGAAAAATTCATTCATAATACCTGTTACCAAGTAACCAGAGCTTTCATTGGATTTTCTTCAAATTTTCACAGAATGATTGTACAATAATTACGATTGTTGATGTTGATATTAGACCTGATCTGTCAAGTATCACGCGATAAGGAGCCTAAAGATATATATTTATTTCAAAATCCTTACACCACAATAATGTCCACAGTTTTCATCGGATTCTGTTCATACTTTCACAGAATGCATGTACCATTATTAGGATTGTTTCTTTCAATATTTTTCCTGATCTATCTAGTATCACGGGAAAAGGGGATGTATGAAAAATTATTACCAAATCCTCATAAACACAACAATGTCCTCAGTCCTCAGTATCAGAATCTCTTCAAGCTTTAATAGAATGATTGTACCTTCATTTGGATTGTTCATTTGTAAATTGGGTCTGATTGGTTAAGTGACACAAGAAAAGGGGCCTTATGAAAATTTTACAAAAACATCATTATCACAATAAAGTCCTCAGTTTTTACTGTTTTCTTCAAACTATCTATCATTAGGATTGTTCATGTTTAAATTGGGTATGATTTGTTGAGTTTCACAAGAAAAGGGACTTTATTAAAATTTTATTACAAAAAATTCTTGACAATTCAGTCCACTGTTTTCATTGATTCTCCTTAACTTTCACAGAATGATTGAACCTTCATAAGAATTGTTCCTTTTGAAATTTGGTTTGTTCTGTAAAGTATCATGGGAAAGGGGGCCCTATGAAGATTTCACTATAAACTCATTAACACAATAAATTACACAGATTACACAGATTGATTGTACCATCATTACAATTGTTGGTTTGACAGTGGATCTTATATGGCAAGTGTCACATGAAAAGGGGACTTATGAAAAACTTTCTTAAATATTCTAGTTAACACAATGATGTCCCTTGATGTCAACAGATTCACTTCAAATTTTCACAAAACGATTGTACAATCACTTAAATGGTTCTTTTCAGAACTGGGTACAATCCATCAAGTATCATTTAAAAAAGGGCCATATGAATTTTTTTTTAATATTCTTAGAGTTAGCATAATGAAGTCCCCATATTTCATCAAATTCACTTTAAAATCACTGAATGATAAAACCAACAGTAAAGTATGAAAGGAAAAGGTGCCTTATGAGAACTTGATTTTGATATCTTTGTTAACACAATAAAGTCAACAGTTTGATGCATGGAATAATTGTTGCATTGGAAACACAGGAAAAGGGGTCTTACAGATTATCATCCAAAACATTCTTGTGTATGTGATGAAGTTCACAATCATTATCAGATTGTCTTTGAAATTCACAGGACAATTGTAGGGTTGTAAGGAAAGTTCCTTTTGGAAATGAAATGGATCCATCCGAAAACACAGGAAAAGGGGCCTTATGGATTTCCATTCAAAACAATCCTGTTTATGTGATAAAGTCCACAAATATTGATGAAAATTTCACAGGATAATTGTAGGGTCATATGGAAACTTCCTTTAGGAAATGGATTGAATCTGTCATGAAACACTGTAAAAGGGGCCTTGAGGATTGTTACTCAAAATGATAAGGGGGATAAAGTCAATTTATTTTCTTTATGCATTTTTCTTTAAGCAATTAACTTCCTTAAATATCATATTTCTTTATCGGAAAACTTGATAACCAGTAGAGCGTCTCAGGCCCTCATGGGCCTCTTGTTTTCTTTTATGCATTCTTCTTTAAGCAATTAACTTCCTGAAATATCAGGTTTCTTTAACGGAAAACTTGATAACCAGTAGAAGGCCTCAGGCCCTCATGGGCCTCTTGTTTCTTAAATTGGAAAGTTCTGGGACTCATCAACTGTAATTTCTAGAATCTCTGAATTGTTTTGGGATCTTGGATTTACGTGGAATTTAAGAAGAAATCCTTTAAATATCTTCATTTTCCAAAACCATTAGGCTTAGAGCTTTGATATCTTGTATATATCATAAAACTTTTAGCCATCATATTCAAGTGAGTCATATAGGACCATCAGGGTCATCATGTTAAGTTTGGAACCTTACAGATCAGGTACATGAAATTGTCATTTATTTGGAAGGATAAAGGACCTACCAGATTAGCAGTTGGCAAAATCTCATACTTGTTCAGAGTAAAATAAGTTGCAGACTACATTTTCAAGTTTTCTTTTGATTTACAGGGAAGAAAAAAAATGGTGGGAAACTAAGATTTGCTTGTTACAAAGATTTTTTCATAGGGGTTATAAAAAGCAAGATTGTGAGGGAATAGGTTAAAGGATTCACACTAATAGGCATAAGTCTTCTACATTGAAGTCTTCAAAAGGTAACAAGATAATAAACATTGTTTCTATTAAAAAATTTATTGTTTGAAAATTCTTCTACACAATAATCTAAGTGCTGCTTTATATTTTCTATCTGTTGACATGTAAATGTATGGATTCACTAAAGAATGCATGTAATATAACACAGATAAAATATCTTCATAAATCCATGGATCAATGCAATGACAAGCCACATCCACCATGGTGGCTACATAGTATGGTGAAAACATAATGACAAAACATAAAATAACTATTGTTACAGTACCAAATAACTTGCAATATGGATACTTTCTTTGGAAAACAGTTCTGTTGCTATCAGTCTTTTTTAGGGAATTCTGTTTAAAGGAATTACATTCACTCATTCTATCAAGGGAATTGTTATCATGTTTGTATTTTTCTGTTTGCTTGTTGCCAGCATCGTGTTCTTCTCTGACAGACACAACTCTTTCATGCTTTAAGCTAACAAACACCTTATCACACCCTAGTGTATTGTCAGATTCAAAAGCACGGTTACAATCTAATACACCAATTCCTTTCTGTTGATTTCTTTGACTAGAATTATTTTCTGCTGATTTTTGATTTTGTTTTGCAGCTTCTAAAGTTTGAACTTGTTTGTTTGTTTTAGATTTTGAAGTATTGCCTGTAGAAGAGAAATGAGGTGATGGTTTAGATGAGTGTATGTTGAGATTCAAGGATTTCTGAGGTTGGTACTTTATTGACGGAGTCCGCTTGCTATCAGAATTTGTGTCAGATGGCATACATACTGATATTTCATGAATTTTACGAATATGATTACTAGCAATACAAATTATTTTTGAGCTTGTAAAACACAGGATTGATAATGGTATGAAGAAACAGATTAGAGCTGATGGAATCACGTAGGTATCTGTCATAACAAATAAACAAGTTTGTGTGCTGTTGGTGACAGCATAGAAATGATCCCTGAACTCTTCTGATGTCCCAACTTCTGTTGTTACTGAGATTGCAGTGAATGTTAATACCATTATCCAAACTGCTACTATTAGAATCAAAGCAATTTTCTTGGTCATTTTATCACAGTACTGCATTGGATATGTGATGTACACATACTTATCTATTGACACTAACACTATAGAATATGCTGATATAGTACTGAAAGATATGTCTGCAAATGTAAACACTTCACAGCTCGCTTTATTTAAAGGCCAAGATCCATAATATTCCCACACAATGTTGAGAGGTACAACAGTAACAGCAATGAGGAAGTCAATAACTGCTAGATTTAGCACAAACCAATATGAGACTTGTTGACGTAGCCGTTTGTTGGTTGTAATAGTGATGATGGATAAGGTATTGCCAAAGAGCATCAAAACATTCATGATACTCATAAAGGAAATAAACACTGCCTTTCCATCAGTAAACTCTGTGTCTGTAGGATCCTTCTTCAAAATGGGTTTGTCCTGGCTGAATGGCATATCTTCCTGTATCTGGAATCTGGAATTGTATTGAAGAGTTGTCAACCTTTTGTTGCAATGGTTGTCATCTAGTATCAGAGACAGAATGGAACACAGTACCTTATTGTCTGTTTCTGTAGACGTTGTTTGAATCCCTTGGAGCTATCTGCAATATAATGAATAAATATGAATGATTTAAATCTAGTTACAGATTCTTAAACTACTACTTTGCAATTCCTCATCTTTGATGCACTGGAGAAAAAAGGCATAAGGAAATATTATCAGAAAAAGAGAAGTTACTTTTAATTATTAACTTCTCCTTTTTTGACTATGTTTTTTATGCCCCGCATCGAAAGATCGGGGGGCATATTGTTTTACCATTGTCCGTATGTCTGTCTGTCTGCAAAACTTAACCCAAAACTTAACATTGCCAATTTAAACTACCAGCCTATTCAAGATACAATGCTTATATTTGGCATGATGATACATCCCATAATACGCATCTTCTCATGTCAAGGTCAAGGTCAGGTGATAAGGTCAAGGTCACTAACCCAGGTAAAACGTTTAGTCCTGTTGCGGGGGCATTTTATTCACAAACACATCTTGTTTTCTTGTGTTGTTATTTTCCATTTAGTTGTTGCGTACTTTGGATCTGTCTATAATGATGTAGTCCGGTATTTGATTAAAAGCATGCTTGAATTTCATACTATAGAAATCATTATTTGAAAGAAGATACTACTTTTTAAATGCATTGCTAAATTCAGGGCTTCTGTTTATCAAATTTGAATAAGTCTGAAAATTAGTACATAAGTGTTGTCCTACTTTGGATTCTGAAGGTATTTCTCATCAAAGCACATCTGTTAGTTGTCATGAATAAAATAGTTTTCCAAATTACATAAAAATTAACCAAATCCCACACAATGATGCCTTTGGACGCCCCTCAAGAAAAACAATTGGGAAAACATTGTTTAAAATTGAAGGAATTGCTTGTAACAAACAATTTCCTCATTTTACACAATGTTTTCTATCTAGAAAGTTGAAAAAATCTTAAATTTCATAACCATTCAATTGTCGTCTACAACTCCTTTCAATTTGGACCAGTCCAAAATTTTGTAGACTGGTAAAGGGTTAAAGGACTGAAAGCAATGGAAGCCCTAATTGTGGATCAATATTTATTTTGGAAATTTGATTTTATAAACAACTCTTGCTTGGAACGGACAAACAGGTGGTGTATACTAAGATCAGACTGCACTTATTTCAAGCTTGATCTTTGTCTATACCTTCTGCTAAAAGGGGTATATTATGTGGTCAACTTGACAAGAGTTGGGGTTTTCTGACTAGGTCAACTATCAAGCCCAAAATTGAATAGCTTGTTTGATTCAAGAGATAACAACAACAAACAAATACATGTATAACTGTTATATTTTCTGTGTGTGTTAAAATTCTTTGGCAAAGGAATTGGGTTTCAGGAGAATTTGATAAATTGAATATATCAAATTAAGCAAATAGAACTTGATAAGAATCTTGGATATTTTATCAACAGAATTTGATGAAAGTTGTGTCAATTAACATGAATGATTTGCATTCTAAGATGTTATCACCTACAATTTATTACTCTTCTGGAGAGAGGTAGATAGGAAGGGACTTTTGGAAGAAATAACCCTCCTGCCTCCAAGACAGTAGCTATATGGTCAACCAATGGTCAAGTGGTGAAGGTGCTTGACTAGTGATATAAAGGCTTTGGTTCAAGCCCATAAATCAAGGGAAGGGCAAGACACTGTATAATTCGTATTAACCTACCCAGCTATAAAATGGGTTGAGGTGGTTTTATTTTTGGAATGACAGCATCTGAAACAAGTATTGGAAAGCAACTTTATCCATGTCTTATGATGATGAATTAAAGGAAGGACATGATAAGTGTGGTATTAATCCTTGTCATGCTGAACCTGGAATATTACGGTTTTAACAGGAGGTATAGACAAAGATCAGATTGCACATAAGTGCAGTCTGATCTTAGTCTACACCTCCTGTCTATCCTTTTGAAACAAAAGTTGTTTATGAAATCAATTTTCAAAAGAAGTATTGACAACTGAACAACAAGTGCTACCAGTGCTTACAGCCCTTTGAGTTTAAGCTCACCTGAGCAAGAAATGCTCAAAATGCCCTTTTATGGTTAGGTGGATGTCCGTCAAGCATCATCCCTCATTAGTCAACAATTACCTTGTATGCACCCTAGAGGCTACATTTTTTGCCAAATCAACCTGAAAATTGGTCAGAAGGATTGTCTATATTAAATCTTGTACCAGTTCATAACTTGGTCAACCAGGGTCAAAAACTAGGTCACAGGGTCAAAACTTAGAAAAACCTTGTATGCACTCTAAAGGCCACATTTTTGCCCATTTGACCTGAAATTGGGTCAGTATGATTGTCTTGATGAATTCTAGTGTGAGCTGCAATAGGGTTCAAAAACTAGGTCATCGGGTCAAATCTTAGAAAAACCTTGTATGCACTCTAGAGGCCACATTTTTTTGCCTGATCAGCCTGAAATTTGGTCAGAATGATTGTCTTGATGATTTCTTGCGCAAGTTCAAAACTGGGTTAACTGGGGTCAAAGACTAGGTCACAGGGCCTTCCCTTAGAAAAACCTTGCATGCACTCTGCAGGCCACATTTTTTGCCTCATCAACCTGATATTGAATGAATTTGAAACTGGGTCAACTAGGTCAAAAACTAGGTCACAGGGTCAATTTCTAGAAAAACCTTGTATGCACTCTAGAGGCCTCATATTTTGCCAAATCAATTGTCGTCAATGAAATTAAATGAAAAATTCAAGACCTTCAATTGAGGTGAGCTATTTAGGGCCACTGTGGCCCTCTCGTTATACAATTCTGTAAAGGATTTACTCAGCATAACAAGGGTTAATAAGATTATTTTGAAAACAACAATATCAAGCTAACTTAAACGCTCAGTACATGTTTAAAGCCAAAATAATATTGGGATGGAAATCTCCCCACCCCCATCACAAAAATTGAAAATACAGAATGAAATTATGTGCATTGTCATTATGGCAGATTTTGACAAAACAAAATTAAAATGAAACAAAATCGGTAAATTGTAATTGATACCATGTAATGTATCTACATGTTTTTATGTTTCCTTTATTTTCAAAGTCTATTATCTAACCGTTCAAAGGTGGATGCATTGAAAATTAAAATGGAGGGATCATACAGGGTAGAAAACATTGTTGGAAATTAAAAAAATAGAAAATATCCAACCATTTTTCTCTAACCCTTACCAACCTAATCCAAGTTTTTAGCTCTACTGGCCGAAGGCCAGTAGAGCTATAGCAATTGCTTTTTCCCATCTGGCATCAGTGCTGCATTACCTTTTCCTTATTTACCCAATACAGTACACAGTTTTCATTAGATTCTCTTCAAACTTTCTCAGAATGATTGTACCATCATAAGGATTGTTCCTTTCGAAATTGGGTCTGATTTGTAAAGAAACACAGGAAAAGGGGCCTAATGAAAATTCAAATTGATAAATCCTTGTTTATGCGATAGAGTCCACAGTTTTCATCAAATTCTCTTCAAATTTTATCAGAATGATTGTATCAGCATAAGGATCTTTCCTTTTGAAATTGGGTCAGATTTGTTAAGAAACATAAAAAAAGGGGCCTAAATAATATTTGATTAAAAAATCTATTAAAAATCCTCCTTTACACGATATAATCCTCAGTTTTCATTGTATTCTCTATAAACTTTCTTATAATGATTGATCCATCATAAGGATCATACCTTTAGAAATTGGGTGAGATCTGTTTGGGGAAAAAGGGGCCTTATGAAAATTTGATTAAATCTATCAGAAATAATCGTGATAGAGTCCACAGTTTTAATCAGATTCTTTTCAAACTTTTACATAAGGATCTTTCCTTTATAAGTTGGGTCTTATCCGTAAAGAAACACAGGAAAAAAGTCCTAAATAAAATTTGATTAAGAAATCAATTAAAAGCCTTGTTTATGCACTAGAGTTCACAGTTTTCACAGAATTCTCTTCAAAATTTAACAGAAAGATTGTAGTATCAAAATGATCGCTCCTTTTGAAATTGGATTTGATCCGTTAAGAAACAAGGGAAAAGGGGCCTTTCGAAAATTTAGTTTAAAAAATCCTCATTAACACTCTTGAGTGCACAGTTTACATAGGATTCTCTTCAAACTTTCACAGAATGATTGTACCATCATAAGGATTTTAAGAAATTAGGGTATGATCCATCACGAAACACTTAGAAAAGGGGCCTTATGAAAATTCAATTTAAATATTAATTTAAATTCATCACTCTAGAGTCCACAGCTTTAATCAAATTTTCTTCAAACTTTCTCAGAATGATTGTACCATGATAAGGAAAAATTTTCATTGATTCACTTTAAACTTTTAAAGAATTATTGTACCTTGTTAGAATTATTCCTTTTGAAATTTGGTTTGTTCTGTAAAGTATCATGGGAAAATGGGACCCTATGAAAATTTCACTATAAAATCCTCATTAACTCCATAAATTCCACAAATTGCACAGATTGATTGTACTATCATTACAATTGTTGATTTTGACAGTGGAACTGATACAGCAAGTATCACATTAAAAGAGGCCTCATGAAAAACTTTCTTAAATATTCTAGTTAACACAATGATGTCCCGATATTTCACGGGATTCACTTCAAAATTTCACATTGTACTATCATTACAATTGTTGATTTTGACAGTGGAACGATGATTGGACAATCATAAGGATGGTTCTTTTTAGAACTGGGTACAATCTGTCAAGTATCATGTAAAAAGTGGTCATATGAATTTATTTTAATTATTCTAGTTTACATATTTAAGTCCCCATATTTCATCGGATTCACTTTAAACTTTCACAGAATGATTAAACCAACAATAAAGTATCATGGGAAAAAGGGCTTTATGAAATATCTTTGCTAACACAATACAGTCCACAGTTCTAATTGGATTCTTTTCAAAGATGCATGGAATAATTGTGGCATTGAACACAGGAAAAGGGGCCTTAAAGACGCCGAATAGGGTAAATATTTTGTTACCATTCAAAACATTCTTGTTTACTGTAAATCGGGTAATTTTCACGTCATCTTATTTTAGCGTAAGCAGGACCCGAAGACTTTTTAGCGAGTTCATGATGACTGTATGGTACTTTGGTAATTTCCGTAAAGTATCTCTGGAAAATACACAGGCAAAGGAAAAAAACAATAATAGCCCGATTTGATGCCAACCTATGAATAGAATAATACTGGTATTTCATTCAAGAACATTTACCTATTCTCTATTGTCATAGTTAACGATTTTCTTCGGAAATCGTTCTAAGATCGCAAATTATGCATTAAAGTTTAGAAAGAGCTAAGAAAGAGGTTTAAGGTAGTGTTGTTTATACCTTGTATCATTAATGCATCGAATTATAGATACAATAATAGTCTTACCAAACTGTCATAAGATGAAATAATTATATCCCGTGTCAAAATAGGTGCAATTGTTTGTTTTTAATTGATTTATTTCGCATCGCCTGCTTTCAATTTGTTGAAAGGTTCTAAGAGTCTATGCAATAAAGAGTCTGTTACAATGTTTTAGCCCTTTTTTGTCTAATTATCGTTGTCTGGAATTTTATCACCTTGTCTACTTTCCATAATAACTGTTATATAGCTCTCTTCAATACAATATGTCCTTATTTGGCAGGTTATAAATTTGTCGGCATCTAAAGAATCGTCCTGTTCTCAAATCTGATTTTCTTCTTGTGTTTTTTTTTAATGCCAAGATAGTGATAATTCCCATAAGAAATAAAGTGGGATGACCCCGAATAAGGTAAATATTTTGTTATTTGATCTTCCTTAGTCCCTGGCTTCTTTAAGACCTCTCCGTAACTTTCTGTATAAAATGGTCCAATTTAAGCGAGATTCTTGAATTTTTCGAGCGAAAATAAAACCCTCGCTAATAAAATGAGATTACAGTATGTGATGAAGTTCACAATTATTATCAGATTGTCTTTAAAATTTCACAGAGGACTATTGTATGGTTGTAAGGAAAGATCCTTTCAGAAATGAATTGGATCCATAAGAAAACAGTCTCAAGAAATTTCTGCATTTTTCATTTTGTTTCCTACTGCAGCTCCTTTCAAAGATTGTCTAGGCAGTGGGATAGAGTTTTAGTCCCAAGGGTAGTCAAACAAATTGATTTCGCAGTAGGTTAGCCTTGTTATTTTACCAAAAAAAAAATTTAGACTGGTCCAAATTGAAAGGTGTAGACACCATTTCAAAGTGTGTTTAAGAATAACTGCCATATTTTCAAGAAAACATAGAAAAGGAGAGATTGCTTGTTACAAGCACTTTATCTTTTTTCCAAAAAGGTTTTTCTATAGTTGATTTTTTTTGACACATCAGTACATAAATTAATGTGGTAATCACAGGTAATACTGAAAATCTAATGACTCAATCTGTCCAGTTGTTTAACCCTTTCCTGTTTTACAAAATTTTAGATCTGTCCAAATTCAAAGGCTTTACAGCAAAAATCTAAAGTGGGTTTAATTTGAAAAATAACCATTCAGTTGAGTAGAAAACATTGTGTTTTCTCTATTATAAAATTATAGGAACTTAAAAACCAAGGATTAAACAGGAAAGATTTAATTGAGCTCTATGATTTCATGTTTTAGGGAAATGTTGAAGATTAATTTGATATTCAATTATTGATATTTCAGATTTTGACAACTTTCTTAGGTTACCTTCGGATGAGACATTTAAGCTGGAAAACAGGATGGAGAAAGAATTCATTGTATGTATTGTTCCAAAATATTGAGTTATTATTATACAGTTATGGAAAACTTTGTGGTAAAAGGAGTATTTGCTAATAACCAATTTCTCTTTTTTTTCACAATTTTTTCAATCCTATTTGGCACTAATTTTAAAACTTAATCATGATTTAAAAAGTTTTTTGGAAATTTTTTTTGATAATATGTGACCAATATAAATTTTTGCAATTTCTTCATTATCCACAATATTTTCTACCTCAATAGACAAAGATTTTAAATAATTCATCAACTTTAAAATGCCGTCTGCAACTTCTTTGAAATTTGACTGGTCTAAAATTTTATCGTGTTGGAACGGGTTAATACTTAGTATGAGGTACATTTTAGGTAAAAAAAATGAGAAATAGCTAGATACAAGCAATTTCATCTTTTCTCGTAATCTTTTCCAAAGCTATATTTTTTTGACATGTAAAATTGTTTGGTAATGGGTTCATAAGTGGTTGTTCATGAAAGTAATTTTTAGCTTTCAGCGAGTCAGCCATTGCCATGGCTGGATTTAAACTAAATTTCACATTAAATTCCTTAGAAAAATTTGGTCAGTTGAAAAAACACCGGGCTAAAATTAATCTGTGGTATATAGTGAAAAACTTCTCAGTAACTTCTTGCCCTAGCTGATAACCAAATTTCATAGGAATGATCCTTGAGTGACCCTTGATCAGATTCTCTAAAAAAAAAATGATCAGCTTCAAAACATGGCTATAACCCATTACGCGACGGCAAAGATTAAGTAAGACTGGTCCAAATTCAAAGGAGTTGTACATGACAATTTAAATTTTATGATTTTTTTTTATTTTTTCAACTTTCTGGGTAGAAAACATCATTGAAAATGAAGAAATTGCTTGTTGCAAGCATTTTCTTCATTTTTCACAGTGTTTTCCCAATTAGTTTTCTCAAGGGGCTTCAAAAAGCGTCACTGTGTTGGAATGGGTCAATTGAGAGGGTTTGGGCTCATTTTCATACATGATAAATTCTTTAACCCTTTCCTGTTTTATGAAATTTTAGACTGGTCCAAATTGAAAGAGGTTGCAGACGACAATGAAAAATGCATGCAATGTGAATCTGACCATCCTATGTGGTAGAAAATATTGTGGGAAAAGGAGAAATTGCTTGTTACAAGCAATTTCTCCTTTTTCCACAATGTTTTCTCAAGTATGAAATCACAGTGACGTAAAATCCTGGGTTTGTCCAGGAAAGGGTTAAAGACTTTATTCTCAGAAAGTATCTAGTAGATAATATTGAGATTCCTTGTATTAGCTTAAAAAGGTCTCTTGAATAATTTTGATATTTTGAAAATTTTGGACTTTGTAATTTTCTATACTTAAGATTTTTTTCATACAAGTTGCTTCCCTTGTATGAAAAAGAATAAATAAAAATCCTGCTAATTCAACCTATCTCATGACAACACTGTTTTTGATTGGTCCAAATTTAAAGAAGTTTCATACTACAGTTTTAAGATTGTGAAATCATATAAAGTATTTGTCTCTTAGATAAGGAAACATTGTTGGTACAGAATAAACTGTTTGTTTCAGGATAATTTTAGAAAGTTTTGAATTGAACTTTGTTCAGCTTTATTCAAAGCGTAATCATCTTGGCTTTGAAGCCAATAGGAATTTTTGTTTATTTTTCAGGTCCTGTATACGGGTCAAAAGCAAAAGAAAGCTAAAACTTGGCATGATGGAACACTGAAACATGAAGGAAAAGGAACTAAGGTAATGAAAAATACAGAAAATGACCTGGTATGCAAAAAGGGCCATTTTAGATGTTGGAGAAATGGATTCAGAAATAAGCATGATAGAATCTGTGTTTAAAAAATGAAATAATAGTAAGGTACAAAGGCCAATCTGCAATTGGAAAACTTGCTTAACCCATTCCTACACAATAACTGTTTTGTAAAACCCTAGACAAAATAATAAAAGTAAACACTGAGGAATAAATAAATGGATTGTTACAAGTAATTTCTTTATTTTCCACATTCTTTTCTGCACAGACAGAGCTACTCAAATTTTATAATAAAAAGATGGTTGTTTGCAATTTATTTCAATGAATATCTACGATGTTTGATTGCGCATGAGGTTAAAAAACTTGATCCCTTAACTTGTTTCAGAAGTTTCTGCTAATGATTTGGCTAAATGGCTTAAAAAAAATTGTGTGCAACTTCTACATTTTTACTGGAAATGAACTGAAACTTGCCACAATGAGTATCTTTGATGTGGATATTTGCATGAAATGAAAATTATTTCAAACTCTCAAGTCATTGAGGAATGAATTTGCTCTGCAAAGCTCCTTTATATCAGAACTGTGATAATTTGATGTGGATAATGTTATGATGTTTATCATTAAGTGTCTGTTACAAAACCAATTATCCCATTACCAGATGACTGGTCATGATTTTAGACTGGTCCTAATTTAATAAAGTTGCAGAAGACATTTTGAAGTTCATAAAATTTCAGACTTGTCCAACTTTCTTGTGAGAAAACATTGTGAAAAATGAAGACATGTAGAAATGTTGCAAGCAATTTCTTCTTTTAACACAATGTTTCCCAATTGTTTTTGTTCAGAGTGTCAAAAAAACTCATTATGTGGGAATAGTTTAAAAAGCAATTAAAAAAATAATGAAAAGCTCTTGATTGTATCAGCATTTTGCACATTTGTTAGTTGATGAAAAATGTATATTGTTGTTCTAAAGCTAATGCATATTGGGTATGTTCAAGGGTTCCATGCAATGATTCACATTATCATACCTGGTGTAGAATTCAAGATAAAACTGTTCCAAAGGATATTTCACTTGTTATAGGTTCCTAATCTTCACATTTACATTGTTTAGGTATTTTTAGCTCCACTGGCTGAAAGTCAGCAAGCTATTGTCATGCTATGGGTCTGTCATTTATGTGTGCATCTGTCTGTCTGTAAACTTTTACCTTAAAAATCACTTCAGAAAGTACTGAAAATATTTCAACTCTATTCCACAGCAATGATGCTTGGGTGAATGATTCCTTATCACATTGAAATAAAATACCTGTGATTGGATAAAGAAAAATAGCTTTTATGGGCAGGGATAAATTCCATTTATGTATGTAAGGAAAATTTGAATTTCTTCTCAAAAACTAGAGGATGTGTCTCATTCAAAACTTCACCAAAATTATTTTTTGGTAACACTTTATCCTTTTGTTTCGAAGTCATTTGATTGGATTAATAACATACTCTTTTGGGAGGAGGGGGCTTATTCAATGCATGTTATATAGTGAAAACTTTGAAAATCTTCTGAGAAACCTCTCAATAGATTTTAACCAAATTTCACAGAAATTATTCTTTTGTGACTCCATTTCAGATTCCTTCAAATTATTTTGATCAGTTTACAAGTATTGCTTTTATAGTTGGGTTTAATTTCTTTGTAATATATATAGTGAAAACCTTGAAAATGATCTGGAAAACTGGAGATGAATTTTAACCAAATTTCACAGAAATGATTTTTTGGTGACCCTTTATCAAAACTCTAGAAAAAATGTAATAGTTTTAACAAAATTCTTTTGGAGGGTTATGCTCATTTCAGGTAGGGATCAAATAGGGATGCAAAGACAATAATTGATACTGCTTGACTGAGAATATTTATTGTACTAAAGAAAGTTGCTTCACTTAAAGTAAATTACAAAAAAGTTTTTTTTCTAAAATGAGTTGTCTCCTATGTTAACCCATTCAAACACAGTGGAATTTTAGACCGGACCAAATTGAAAGGATGTGCAGACGACAATTTCAAGTTGATGGAATTTTAGATTTTTTCGTCTTTTTGGATAGAAAACATTGTGGATAATGAAGAAATTGCTTGATCCAAGCAATTTCTTCATTTTCAACAATGTTTTCCAAAGCTTTTTTGTTGAGGGGCGTAAAAAGGAGGGACTGAGTGGGAATGGGTTAAGGAAGCTACAGTACCTGTATCACAAGGAAATTGGGCGGAAAGAGCAATTCAGGCACAAAGCCTTCAGGTAATGCACAAGGTGGCCCTTAGCTGGCTGCCTTTACTTTTGACTTGCGTGAATTACAATGTTTGGTAAGACTTATTCATATTTTTTATTCTCATCACTCTGTGATGAGGATTTCAGAAACTGTTTAAATATTTATATTGTAAAATATTGTATGAATAATTCATGAATTAATTTCTAATATGATCCCTACAATAAGTGAAGTGAATATTTACTCAGAGACAGATGATTATTTCTAACTAGTGTTCAAAATAAGCAATGATTTATTTTATCTAGATCTGCTCCAGTTTTATGGAATCTCATGTACCTAGTGGTTTAAGTAGTTTCTAAAAGAATTCATTTGCTTTAGAAAGGAGAGGTTTTACCAATTACCACTCAATACTGGTTCAGGAAAAGGCATAGAAAAACATTTCTTTTTGCAAAAGATTAAATTTGCTTGTAGCAAGCGACTTCATCTCTTACATCAATGTTTTCTGCCCTTCAAAGCAATTTCTCTTTAGTTTACACAGTGGTTTATAGTTTTTACCTTCTTTTAAGGTATACCAGTCTTATTTTTTTCTGGTAATGGATTAGATCAAATAATCAAAAACAGAAAAGAATGCCAACTGTTGACCTTACCAAATTATCAGATGATTTAAGAAGATAGATTGAAAGTATTTTAAAGAAGTAGCAGGCTGAGTCGGAAAATGAATTTTACTTGAAAATTGTTGTCCCTTACATTTCCAAAAAGGAATAGATTACTTCTTTCTCCTCTCTATTACTACGCTCTGTAACCAGTTACCTGACAGAAAAATTGAAACATAATTGGTCTCAATTGAAAGAGATGAAGACAACATGTCAAAATGTACCCAGGTTTAAAAATAAATGTCATTATGAGAACAAAAACATTGTGATAATGAAAAAAGATGATTGCTTTAAGCAATTTTACTTGGTGACCAGCCGCCGTCATGGCGCAGTTGGTAGCGCGTCGGACTGTTAATCTAGGGTCCCGTGTTTTATCCTCGACAGTGGCACTCATCCGCTACGACTATTTGTCACCAATGGGTCGATAAACGTAGACTTATGTGGGATAGCAGCTGGAGGCTAGGAAAGGATGTAGTGGTAGTACTGGTGTGAGAAATACCAGGATTCCATTGTTAGGTGCTCCAGCCGCTGCGATATAACTGAAAAATTGTTGAAAGCGGCGTAAAACCCAATTCAATCTTGGTGATCCTAAATCAGTTTCCTCCAGAGTTGCAGTTTAAGATCAGATAAAATCCATGGCTTTTGTGAGCAGGACTGATTTCGAAGGGAGGTATCGATGTTTCTGATTCCTAAATAAGAAAAATTTGCCATTCGCTAAAAAAACGCTAAAACGGATGCTTAATACTAGAACTTGAGTCAGATATTATCTTCGCAGAAAGTGGCTTTTTTTGTTATAAAGAAGCTAGTTGCTGTTTTATAAACAAATTTCATAGGAATGATCCTTGTGTGGCTATTTATTTTTTATAACTTTGAAAATCCTCCGAGGATGGATTTCTATGAAATTACATTGGAATGATCCTGTTGTGAAACTTTATCAGATGCCTTAAAAGAAATTTGATTGGATTAAGAACATAGCTTATATGTGGGGGAGCTATTTTCTATGTATGGCATATACTGAAAACTTTGAAAATCTACAGGCATAATTTTATGCCCATGAAAATTTTGAAAATCTTGTTAAAGAATTTGTGGACTGGAACAAATTTCAACCTTGATATGAAACAGATGGTTGCAGATTCACAATAAAAAGTCAGGTCAATATCAACAGGCATTTATGATTTATAAGAAAAAAAAAAAAAACATAGAAACCAGGGCTTTTATTGAAATTTCATACAAAAACCAGTTGAATGGTATTTATTTCTAAGTTGATTTTTTGCTCGTGATTACAGACTCACACACCAAAAATAAGCTGAAAATTTACAAGCCTTTATTACAATGTCTGGAAAATTGATTGATTGAACTAAGATTGAAAGACATATTGCAAACTTAAGTTGTTTTGGCTCTGTCGGTTAGGGATTAATTAGTCCGCTAAACCTCTGAAAACACAAAGAACATCACTTACTTAAAACCTTTTAACCAATGTTAATGTTTTTTCTTTTGATAGTTATGATTTTAACCTTTTCCAAGACAACAGAATTTTTGATTTGTCCAAAGTCAAAGATGTTACAACTTTTGGTTGATGAAATTCAAAAATCTTTGCCTTTTGGGGTAGTAAACATTGTGGATAATGAGGAAATTGCTTGTAATAAGCAATTTCTTCATTTTCCTCAATGTTTTCCGAAGCTGTCCTTAGGGGGCATCAAACGGCATCATTGTGTAGGAATGGGTTTGAAAATTACAAGGACATATAGCCTAGTACCCGGTACCATCAGAAAGGTTTCACCACAAGAATGCACATGAAACATTAAAGACCTCGGTACAATTCAGAAGTTGGGGCCAATGTCACAATTTTCATCTTGTATAAATATGACCTTTAATCAAAGGACTGAAAGTCCTGAGAGCGGTTTTGCTGGCTTATCAGTAACAGCGCTCAATAATGCCAACATGTATCATCAAGATGAGTAAATAAATCGTACACCTAAGTGGGATGAGCAGCTGGAGGCTCTCTAAGGATGTAGTAGTAATACTGGTGTGAGAACTACCAGGAATCCAAGGTTAGGAGCTCCAGCCGCCCTGATGTAACTGAAATACTATTAAAAGTTGTGTTTAAAACCCCATTCAATCAATTGTGACCCTTTTACTGTTTACCAAAATCACTAAAATAATTTAATCTAGTTTTCTTTAATATCATTTTATCATTTCATGAAAATTTGTGGTTGTGTGGTAAATCGTTAAATGATAAAAGGTAAAGCAATCAAAGCTTACATTCAATTCTTTTTCGTTGAGCATATTATTATTACAATTGAAGTACAGTACTACATGTCCATTTCAAAGATATAGTTGAATTCAAGAGGAAGTATGGTGTTTTATTTTTTGTGGGGTTAAATAGGTGCTTAAATCGCGACTATAACAGGGTTGTTACTTGTGACATATACTGCGTTTACGGCGTGTAAATACAGGTAAAAACTAACAGACAGATTAGGAGTTTGTTTACATGTATTCGCCTACTCCACTATCCACTGACCTAGATTCTATCTTGAAATGCGAGGAAATTATTTCTCTCATTTAGACAGTTCATTAGACAATTTACTATGGATATATTATGTCGAAGTTTTAAACCATTTTCCTTGATATTCATGACTAAAAGGAAGCAAGTAACTTCAGTCATTTTCTTCATCAGTGATGAAACAAGATGGAGTCGATCACAAAGATATTCACTTCAAGTTTATGAGCATGCGTGGAAATGAGAGGAAATGCATGGAAACTCGATGTGAAATACTGGTTCTGTCCTACAAAACCGCTAAAAATGACATTGATTTTGGCATATGACATTGACTATGATGTTAAAAATGTTGATGCCATAAAGAATGCACTTGTGAAATACCAAAGCCCAAGCACATTCCATGGCCAATGTTAGTTTGTTTAATATACAAATTTATAAACATACAGATCGACAAATTCTTCAAAGGACAAGCAGACAGGACAAAACTGTTTGACCTTCGTCTATTGATGCAAGGAAATCGAGGTGCAATTGCTTGTCTTAGTATTAGGTAGAAACTTGGTAGGAATTTGTAGGAAAAGAATTGGTAAAGATTAGTGAGAGTGAAACTTTATCTTTTTCTGGTTACTTTCACTCTGTCATGTTATTATTATACTCCCAAACCTACAAAGTAGAGGGGGTATATAGATTTCACCATATCTATCTGTCAATCGATCCTTGTGAAGAATTATCCATCTCCATGCTGTAACACAAGAACCAATTGACCTAAAACCTTGAAACTTCAAACAATTGTTGCCAATGACTCAAAAAAGTGCCCTATTGGTTTTGGGTCACTTAGGTCAAAGGTGAAGGTCATAATTAAGCTTTGTTAGAAAACTGTTTCCTTGCTCTAACAAATAAGCCATTTGTACTAGGCCCTTGAAACTTTAAACTTGTGTTGTCCATGACCCAAGGAGATGCCCTATTATTAGCTCTGCTAGCTGAAAGCCAAAGAGCTATTGTCATGGTGTTGTGTCCGTGCGTCAGTCCAGCTGTCCATCAATATACATGTACTTTTACTTTGAAAATCTTCTAGTTAGAAAGTACTGAACAGTTTTCAACCAAATTTCACAGAAATGATCCTTGGGTGACCCTCTATCTGATTCCTTCAAAGAATTTTGATTGGATGAAAAACATGGCTTTAATGGGCATGGCTAATTTCCATATATGGTAAAAGCTTTGAAAATCTTCTCAGAAACTGGTGGATGGATTTCAACCTAATTTCACAGAGATGATCCTATGTCGAACCTCTATCAGATTGCTCCAAAGGATTTTGATTGGATGAAAAACATGGCTTTAATAGGCAGGGCTATTTCCATATATGGTAAAATCTTTGAAATTCTTCTCAGAAACCAGTGGATGGATTTCAATCAAATATGACCGGATCGATCCTTTGGTGACCTTTTATCAGAATATAAAAAAGAAGTTTGATTGGATGAAAAATGTGGCTTTAATGGGCAGGGCTAATTTCCACATATGGTAAATACTGAAAACTTTGTAAATTTCTTAGAAACCTGGATTTCAACCAAATTTCATCAGAATGATAACCAGATGACTGTTTGTCAGATTCCTTCATATAATTTTGATAGGTTGAAAAACATGGCTATTACGGTGGTGGGTTATGTCCATATATGGTATACAGTGAAAATTTTACATAATGAATTTTACATAACTTGACTTGACTTTTGTAAAAACAATGAAAAGATTAAAATGGTTCTTTAGAACTATTTCAAAGATTTCAATGATTTAGATTTATTTTAATTATATTCAGTTTATTTTACATTCATGAAAATTTGCTTAATCAGTACATTCATGCCGGTGGAGCGATACAGGCGCTTAAGTGGCTCTAGTTTTTGGGTCATGTAGGTCAAAGGTCAACTGTGCTATTTCAGTGGCATTGTGCTGGTGGGGATATGAGTCAACATTGTAACAATTCTTGTTTTCTATTTGATTCCTTCATGACTGATAGACACATCACATCCAAACTCAGAAACTCTTACTCTCAGAATCAAGAGGATAAATCATTGACCATTTCAAAATAAAATGCATACAACAATTCAAAGTGTATATGAATTTAAAGATTTGGTGCCATTTAGAGAAAAGGAGAGATTAATAGCAACAATTAATTCCTCCATTGTTCACAATATTGAACAAAATATTTTTATTGGGGGTGTGTGGGCAGTGTGTCCAGATGCAGCACTGTGTGGTTAAAGATGAAGGAGTTGATTATATAGATACCATTTCGTTTAAGATAATAAGGAAACCTAATTATTATCACTTAATATTTTTGACACCCCCTTAATATGGAATGGCAAAAAAATTTACAGTTGTTATTTTGATCAGTAAATTGGACTGAAAATAGGTAGAAAATAGGAATTGGTGATATCCATGTGTATATAGACTGATATTTTTGTCATAGTTTTATCAAAATAACATAATTATTATCTAAAAAATTCTCAAAGAGTTTACCTTGATCATCAACATATCCCAATTGGAGATCCCCATTATCAATAACATGAAAACTGGTTGTTTGGCTTCACACCTAGACAGGTTAACTAGTGAAATAGTTAACTGATATTTCGGATGTTTTTCAACTGTTTACACTCACTTACTTCAAAGTCAATGGATATCATGTTTAACAGCATCATAAATCTTGTAATCAAGTACCCCTATTTCCTCACTTCATGCTCACCATATAAAGTCTTATTTACATGGAGTTGGGACAGGGAAAAAAGTGTCTCATGGTCCAAGAAATCAATTATCATATGTTTTTTTTTTAAAATAGTGAAAAAATAATTTATCAGAGGTCAACCATTTAAACCATTCAAAACATTAACTATTGAAAAACGTTGTGGAAAATGAAATTGCTTGTAACATGTTTTCTTTGTTACCCACAATAATTTTTCCTTTACAGATTTTTTAAATTTCCTCATCTTAATCTAATATTGCACAATGACGCTTTTTGATGCCCCTCAAGAAAAATGATCGGGAAAAACATTGTGTTTAATTGAAGAAATTACTTTAACCAAGCAATTTCTTCATTTTACACAATGATTTCAACCCAGAAAAATGAAGAATTATAAAATTGAATAAACTTGAAATTGTCGTCTGCAACTCCTATTAATTCGGACTAATCTTAAATTTTGCTAAGTGGCAATGGTTTAAAATTATTTTCTGTGAGAGTTTTCAAATTTGACGAGTCTGTATTTTTGTTGTAGAGATGGGTAGAGAGAATTTTTAATGATTTCTGTGTTACTGTACTGTGAGCATAATAATCATACAAAAAAGCTAAAATAGCTCTCTTTAGTCTAAGACTTGAAAACAATTAAATGGTGAATTTGCAATGAACTTGTTTTAAGCTAGGTAGGAATTAATATGTGTATGTTCACAAAAGGTTGTTTTATAATTTGTGATATTGATTTAGTGTAGCACATGCTATATGTGATGATATCACTGATAATTTAAATTTTCTGGGACTGCATTTATTACTGAATAAGTTACCTCTTATCAAATCCATGCTCACTTTTGATGTAATGCAATCCCTTTATTTATTACATAAATTTTTAACATCTGCAGGTAAACATGTCAGTAATTAATGTTACTAGTGCTTTTCAGCTGTTAAAAACATTTGAATATAAGAATCTTCATTTGAAATTATTTAACTGTAGCATAGCATAAGGCAAAAGATGGACACTAAACTTAGAATATTTTGAGTAGGAATTAATCTTTAATCAAATAATTTCAGAGTTGACCACAATAACATGTTTACCTGATAAAGACCTTGAGGCCTAAGTACATGGATGGGTGAACAATAACTGACGTAAATTCTATAAGATATTCGCCATGAAAACAACAAACAAGTTCAGAGCTCCTAGAATGGGTCTAAAAAGGAGAGAAATCATAAGGACAATAATTACAGTGTGACACACCTTATGATAATACATATGATAAATGACTTGATAACATAAGAAAGGCTGTTTACAAGATAATACCTTTATTGTAGAGCTCTCTTTAGGTTAACAAAACATAGTTGTCACAAAGAATTATATTAGTTGAACTTGGTTTGTGTCTAAATTTCAATCCTATGATTGTGCATGGTTTTCAAAGTGAACAGATCAAATTGAAAGTTTTTGTTCAGGAAGGTTCAAAGTCTAGAACACTTGAAGGTCATGTAATTTTGACCATTCTGAAATAATTTTTTGGGTAATTGGTTAAACCTTTATGCATTTAAAACTTCTTTATGCCCCTGCATCGAAAGATCAGGGGCATATTGTATTACCGTTGTCCGTCTGTCTGTTCCTAATTCAGTCATTCCATCTGTCGGTCTGTCTCGTATTTGGCATGATGATACATCTCCATAATACTCATCTCCTCATGTCAAGGTCGTGATAATGTCAAGGTCGCATTTCAAGGTCAAACGTTTAGTCCTGTTGCAGGGGGAATAATCATTGTGTTTCACAAACACATCTTGTTTATTTTCAAACTTACCTGTCTTGACAAATTATCATAAATTATCATTCTAAATGGAATTATTTTGTATGAAGGGATAGACAACTCATTTCATTGAATTGTTATACACTATACTAGATATTTTGATAAATCAAATAACAAAAAAATGAATGCATAGAAACTGTACAGTTATATGATTTCCTATATTGGCACTAATCAGAAGCACTAACTATTCCAATCTAGTTACTTATTTGCAATTTGACAGATTAAGGTAGATTGTGATTGGTCACAGTCCATTTTTCATATTTTTTCATGTAACAATATCTGGTGATCCTCTACAAAATTGTTAACATTATGCTTCTGGGGTCTCGCTATTTGCTTTGCCTAACCACACCATATTTTTAGCTCTACTGGCTCTCACTGGCTTTTTGGGCTATTTTCCATATATGGTGAAAGCTTTAAAAATCATCTTCTCAGAAAACAGAGGTTGGATTTCAAAAAAAAATTCAAGAAAATGTTCCTTGGGTGACTCTTTATCAGATTCCTTGAGAGAATTTTTATAGAATGAAAAACATGTCTTTAATGGGCGGGGATAATTTCCATATTTGGCAAAAGCTTTGAAATTCTTTTTGTCAGAAACCAGTTGATGTATTTCAGCCAAATTTTACCAGATTGGTCGTTTGGTGACCCTTTATCAGATTATGAAAAAGAATTTTGATCAGATAAAATATATGGCTTTAATGGGCAGGGCTTATTTCTATATAAGGTATATACTGAAAATGGACTGTTGATGGATTTCAACCAAATTTAACAGGAATGATCCTCAGATGACTGTTTGTTGGATTCCTTCATTTGATATTGCCTGGTTGAAAAGCTTGGCTATTATGTTGGTGGCTTATGTCCATATATGGTATACAATGAAAATTTTGAAATTTTGTTAATGTCTTCTCATCTGACCTTCTCATCTGACCGAGTAAATGAAATGAAACCATTATATGTGGTAGAACATATTATGGGAAAAGGAGAAATTGCTTGTTACAAGCAATTTCTCCTTTTTCCAGAATATTTTCTGAAGTATAGAATTAAAGCAACGTAAAATCCCGTGTTTGTACAGGAAAGGGTTAAGGCAAATCTGAAAAGAATTTTAATTCCACATGACAAGGGTGAATGCAAAAATGGTATAGCATTAGTACTAATGTACAGCAACAATTATCCAATTCTGTGACTTACAGACTGTTAAACTAGGTACTTTATCAGGAGAAATTGGTACAAATCTGTGTTTTATAGGATAATCTTAGTCTAGCAAGTCTGTGGAAATCAAAGTAATGGCAAAAAATTAACACTTATCATGCTGAACCTGGAAAATTTCCTATTTTTGCAAGAGGTATTATAAAGACCAGTATACCAAAATGTGCAGTTTGATCATTGTCTACACCATCTATTTGTCCTTTACAAATGAGATTTGTTTATACTACTAACTTCAGAAGAAATGTTTACTGGTGCTTCCAATGCTTTCAGCTCATTCACATTTATGAAGCTACAAAAAAGGATTTTAACATTCACCAACAATTCTACAAATACAGGTGTATTTTAGATTTTAGATTAAATCACTATAAAAATACCTCCCAATAGCCAATGTTGTGAGCACTAATTGGATTGATCTTGTTGAGACAAATCTAATGAGTGCTCCCAACATAAGGTTCTATTGAGAAAAATTAGAATGGTCTTACTTTTTTCATATCAACATTTGTATTTATAGTGTAAGGAAATTAACATTTTCTAGCTCACCTGAGCATAAGGTGCTCAAATTGGGGCAGTTAGGGGACTTAGAGGTTTGCTAGATTCCATCCATCCCTCTGTCTGTCTGTCTGTCTGTCACACTTTTGTCAAGACCATAAGTGCTAGCAACTTCAAACCTTATACACTTTTAGATCACTAATGAACATCAAAGTAAAAAATTATTGAAGCAAAAGGAGAAAATGTTAATCAGCAGCATTTGCTTCTTTTTTCTCCATGTTTTCCTTCACTTACTCTTTTGGACAACAAAAAAAAGGTCTTGTTTTGGAAAAGAATAACTATTGGATTTTTTTTAATCCAGCGGGGGACTCCTTATTGCAATGCATTATGACATGCACTTGTTAGAATTATTTTTTGGTAAGCATTGGCTCACCTGAAGGTGGTCCAAAGTTTTGAATCTTTGATTCATCTAAATTATTTTCCAAGACTGATTGAAATGAATGTCTTGGTTGCTAGTCTGTCTTTGCTATAGTTTGTCTTTTAATATCAAACTAATGGTCTCCTTGTTAACATGATCCAGTCTCTATAGGCCTTTACATCAGATGTTCTTTCATCCCTGTTGTTAAACTCATTATCTTCTGGTAAAGGGGTTAGATTTCAGCTCAGTATCCCTAAATATTGTTATTAAATTGAAATGATAGTCATCTGATCTTTGATGAGTATGCAGATAAGATGCTAAAAATAGTGTAACAATACCTGTTATTAAAGTATCACATTTCTATTAACCTCACATTCACCTATGTATGGGGTCCTGCATGGCTCAGTGATCAAATTTCTGGTCTTGTGGTAAGAGTCGGACCTCACTCAGGAGGGTTTGGAGGTAGGGGTTGTTGAAACCCTGCTTGTATACTGCAATTTTTTCTGAGCAAACTAGCTCCTCTTAATTCATATGACCCTAGAGTATGAATAGAAGTTTATATGGCTTATTTCCATAATTATATGGTATATAATAAAAACTTTGAAAAAGAAATAGACAAAAATAGAATCCTATAGGTTGACTTAAACCAAATTTCACAGGAGTTACCCTTTGGAGACCCTTTATCAGATTTCTATAATTAATTTGATCGGATGAAAAACATGGCTTTTTGGTGAAGGGTGGCTATTTTCCATAATATATGGAATATAATCTGAGAACTTTGAAAAAATCTTCTCAGAATCCTGTTGATGGATTCCAACCAAATTTTGAAGGAATGATCCTTAGGTAGCTCTTTGTCGAAAGCATGAACCTCAGGTGACTTTGTCAGATTCCTTCATATAATTTTGATCAGTAGAAAAATATGGCTTTTATTGTCGTAGCTTATATCCATATATGGTATAGAGTGATATTTTTATAAAGAATTTGTAAGTACCTTTTCATCTGACTTATTAAATGAAGTTTAAAATAACTTGACTTTTGTCAAGTGATAAATTTGAAATGATTCTCTTGAACTATTTCATAGATATCACTGATTAGATTAATTTGCCATATATGGCAAAGATGATTCAGTTTATATTGAATTCCTCAAAACACCATTTGCTTAAACCTTTAACATATGGTCCAAAATTTGAAGCTGCAGACGACAATTTTTAGTTAATGAAATTTTATTTTTTTGTAGGTGTAGAAAACTTTAGGATAGTGAAGAAATTGCTTGATAACAGCAATTTCTTCATTTTCCACATGTTTCCAAAAGCTTTTTTTTGTTTAGGGAAATGTCTCTAGTTGTTCTGATGATGACCTCAAACAAGCTGTTGATACATTCCTAGGCAAAGCTTGAAAGGCGACTTCATTGAAAATAAATGAAAATATTTAGATATACTGCTTCCTCCTGCCTTATACCACATACTTTTCAATCACTCCTCATACATTACTCTTTTGTTACATTTTTTATGTAACTTAAAAGAAATTATACAATAGTCTCAAATGTGATGAAATGATATATAGTGCTATTAAATTCCATTGTGACTATACCATTGAGCTTTCCATCATTTTAAAAAAAAATAAATGGAGGTATGATGTATTGAATAAATTTTTTTTCATAATTAGGTTTGATTGTGAGTGGTTCAAACCAGTGCTTTTGTACAACATAAAACTATGCCTAAATTGGTCTTGACCAAAATTTCTATATTTGATAGATTTCAAAATGATTTGGCATATTTATAGTACTTCATCACTTGGCATGTAAAACATTTTGAGGAATAGATGGAAGTCTTAAGATGTGATTTCATAAGAAGGAACACCTAGCAGACTAACAGAGAATGGCTTCAAATATCATTCAAATTGTTAATACTTAGTCCTTACTGTAATTGAGGCCAATCAGGCCTTTGATTGTGAAAATCAACTATAAGGACAATCTATTATGGTTGCGGACAAGTCTTTTTCAGAGCTTATGGACTCTCTACAGGCCACATTTTCACTCTATCGCTCTCAAACATTGTGGACAGCCATAATGAGACGGTGAGGAACCATATTAATGTTAAGGTCACAAGGTCATACTCACTGAAATATTTCAAAGAATGACTCAAGTATGAATATAAGCCCTATGTTGTGTGATCTTTGGTTTCTATAGGATTAAAGGTGAAAATCTTGAAAAAATCTTCTTCAAAACCGTTTTAAGTAGACCTTTGAAATTTTGTATATATCATAAAGCTATGAGCCATCCAATTCAGGATGAGCGTTATAGGACCATCATGGTTCTCCTGTTTGAATACTTTTTTTTTCAGAAAAGGAGAACATATTGGAATATAAACATGGCCTGCACTATAACATGTTATCTTAGAATGAATTAGGATTCTAAATATTGCTACTTGATATCAAATAAACCATAAATCATCATACAAAAAATAAACAACCAAAGATAAAATACTACAGGGCTTGAAATAAATAGGTCAAGAAATGTTGTTTCTGCTTCTCACAATATTCATTGGTAATATAATACTGCTGTATAGTACAAGATTATTTACCAAGGCTTTTTTTCAACAAAGAAATGTTTCTCATCATCACTTTAATTCACGAAAGGTGGTATAGACAATGATAAGCCTAAACATATGTGCAGTCTCATTTTGGTCAACACCACCTGACCTATTCAAGCCAAAGTAATGTTTGAGAAGTAATTTCTTCAACCCATTCCCACGCAGTCCTGCATTTTAACGCCAATCATGAACATTGGCTTTGGAAAACATGGTGGGAAATGGAAGAAATTGCTTGTAACGAGCATTGTTTAGCTCATCTGAGCACAACGTGCTGAAGGTAAGCTATTGTGGTTGGTAAATGGCCGGCGTCCTTCTGTCCGTCAGTAAACAAATATTAAAAAAAACCCTAAACCGTAAGGCTTAGAACTTTGATATTTGGTACAAATCACCACCTTATGAACCTCTACCATATTACTTCAAAGAATTACCATGCCATGAAAATAAGCCCTTTTCTGTGCAATCCCTGATTTTACAAAGGAATAAAGAAGGAAATCTTTGAAAATCTTCTTCTACCAAACCATTAAGCCTAGAGCTAGTGGGTACATGTTATCACCTATTGACCCTCTACCCAAATACTTCAAAGAATTACTGTACTCTGAAAATTTAGCCCTTTTCTGAGTGATCCCTAATTTCACATAGGAAATCTTTGAAAATCTTCACCTCCCATACCATTAGGCCTAGAGCTTTGATATTTGGTTTGTATCAATATGACCCTTTACCAAAATCCTTAAAAGAATTGCCATGCCATGAAAATTGGCCCTTTTCTGTGTGATTCCTGATTTTACAAAGGAATAAAGAAGGAAATCTTTGAAAATTTTCTCCCCCAAAACCATTAGAGGAAGAGATTTGATAATTGATATATATGAATGTTTGTTGACCTTCTACAAAAATCCTTCAAAGCATTACTGTATTCTGAAAATTAGCCCTTTTCTGTTTGATCCCTGATTTTACCTAGAAATATTTTGCTCAAGCTGTGTATTTTTTTCTACCAAAAGGTCCTGTAATTTGCATATGCCACAGGTGAGTGATTTAGGACCATCATGGTCCCCTTGTTTCATTATCAACCCCATGTTTCTGCCCCAGAAGACAAAGATTTTAAACTTTCATCAACTTTAATTTGTTGTTTGCAACTTCTTTGAATTTGGACTGGTCTAAATGTTTGTTGTTTGGTAATGTGTTAAATTGCTTTCAGCCCTTAGTTTTAGTTTCCATTCATTTGTTTTTAGCATAACAAGTTGAAACACTGGCAATAACTTTAATAGTGCCCTAAGGTCTGTAATACAGTAAAACCCCTCTAATACAACCACTTGCGGTACTTTCTGAAAGTGGGCGTAATAGCAGGGTGGTCATAATACTGAGGTTTGGTCGTTTGTTGTCAAGTATTTCATGTTAATTTTTATCTTCGTTATTTAAATTTATTAATACTATACATATAAATAATAAAACTATAAGAACATGTTTTACAGCGGAATCTTGTTATTTTTAAGTCGCACGTTTGTGAAAACGTTCGGCCTATAGCGATCAGCACGGTGATGTCTACCGATGTCTGTACTGAATGGATGAGGGATGTCTATAGCTGAAAATCGTGAGAGAACTACATTTGCTTGAAATTTGTTTGGAATTTTCGTAAAACCTTCTTTCTCTAAGGGCCGGACCCGGTAACTCGTCTGCATGCGCCATAAAATTAGTGAATAGCCCATATGAAATATTAAGATATTTGATCATATCGGATGAAATTTTTAACTTTCATGTTCTTTAAAGGGTTAATTAAAGACATTTCTTTTCCCTCTAAACAAATGCTTGTTGTATGTAAAAACTTAGTTCATGTATTAATATTTACTTTAACTGAACCCGGTCTTACTCAAGAAAGACGAAGGTTTCTTGTTCCCCCGACCTTATCACATAAATTACTGAAAAAATTAGTCCGTGTGCTTTTCCATTATTTTGTTGTAATTAAACCACATAACCTGACTTTCTTTTCTTATTTATAAAAACTTTTTTATTGTTGAAGTAAATTTGTATTATTTGCACAATTTTTCGATTTCCTTTCTTATTTGTTAAATTTGCGTATGATTATACGGAGACGCTTTTCGATGTGACGTCATAGCGCGCCTTTGTTGGAGAAGAAGAAGTCGTGTTTCAAATAACAAAGAATTAAAGCCATCATTACTCAAAGTAAGTATCAAAACTTTGAATCGTCGGTATATTTTGCCTCCCTATCACATCGAATTTCGTCCCATGAATCAGATTGTTGCAGTAGTATTATTTAAGTAGATTAATTAGTTTCCCTCGTAAAGTAGGTCAGGAGAATTATTTAGCGAGGGTCGCCATCTTGGGGGGAAAAAAACAATATGACCAGAATACACTTCGGACGATTTTACATACTTGTTTCAACATTTTGAGGCTTCAGTATCTTTGAACATAAAATTTTATCAATGGTAGGTAAAAATGGATACTATGATTTTTACGAGCACCTGTTTTGACAGCATGACAATAGTAAACAACGTGACGTAATTATAGATCACATGAATCCGGGTCCGTTCGCCCTAAAACACGTTCGCCCTAATTACGTTTCGCCCTAATTCCTGTTTGCCCCGGGTCCGTTCGCCCTAATTCCCGTTCGCCCCGGGTCCGTTCGCCCTATATTTCAATTACATTATAGCATTCCACAATAAAAAAATTCTCGTAAACATATTTTTTTCCTTTATGAGTTATTTGGGTTATGTAAGTAGCAATGCAAAATCGATTAGAGTTACTTCCCTTGTTGTAAACTCATGAATATTAATGAGATGTCGTCAGCGGCCCAAGAATGGCCCAAGTTTTTTACGCTGTGATATTCATTTCTTAATAAACGCGGGAGACCATTCTCATTAGAATATTCATAAGAAATAATTTTTCTGCCCGGAGAGCAATTTTTCCCTCATTTACGTCCACCATCAAGGAGGAAAAAAATTGATCCAAATTTTTAATCGAAGAACAAAGACTGAATACATGCCTTTACGCTTGATTTATTGGCTTGTATCAGTAATTTAATACATGGTGTAACATAAATAGCATGTTTTGATATTGAAAAAGGTTGGGGAAATGTGAAATGAGGTCCGAATAAATGTAAACAAATAACCGGAAGTTCAAAATGGCGGCCCATTATTTACTAAGGCGAAAGTGAAAGTAGTCCTTATTCGGATCGATTTTATCGCACTTGTGGTGAATTATGACCCGATTTTTCAAACAATCGATAGCTTTTGTCTTATTTATTTCAAGTTCGTAGTTCTATCCAATTTATCCTTCTACTTTGTTAATTTTTTGCAGGATGGTGAAATTTTCGTCCACTTTTTTTTCGTTCTTTGTTATCGAACAATTGAAAAACTAAAGTAAAAAGAAATTCAAAGCTCGTTGGAAGATTATTGATTATTGTGAAACTGACAAGTAATTTAGACTTAGTTTTCAGAACAACTTGTCTATGTTTCTGCACAATTATTTGCTTTGTCACCTGATTTATGATTAACTTAATTTAATAATCATTTATTTATAAATTTAATTCATTTTAAATCATTGTTAGGCGATAATTTAATGATATCAAACCTTTTCAAGCGTTTATTGTTTTAATTTTTGTTGTTCTTTTTGATAGATAATTAATTATTTTTTTAAAAAAAATTGATATCAATTGCAACTGGTGTCCGTGGTCGAGAGTAGGCTTCCCGATCAAGAGGTTCTGAGTTCGATTCCCGGGAGCGGCTATCAATCTTGGTTCTGTCATCTGCCCACACTTTATGGGCAAGTACTGGTGTATTTTCCAGGAAGCAGAATCGAGAGGGATTAATCTAAGTTGGAAGAACTTGTTTCCCAATCGATGTAAAATAAATAGGTTTAAACCATCAATTTTAAAACAAATCAACCCGAAGATAATCAAGTTGAAATAATTGTCTGCAACTGTTAAATGAACCAGTTTGAATTTTTAGCTCATCTGTCCACGAAGTGTTCGGGGAAGCTATTGTGATCGGTCATTGTCCATCGTCCATCTGTCCGTCCGTTCACAATTACAACTCCTAAACTAACCATGTAATTACAACAAAACTTCACATATATGATCCTTAGGTCATGCTCTTTCAAAATAATTCAAAGAATTGAAATCCATGAGGAACTCTGGTTGCTATGGCAACGGAGTGAAACAAACTTTAAAAATCTTTGCCTCCCAAACCATGAGGCCTAGAGCTTTGATATTTGGTACAAAACATCATCTATTGACCCTCTACCAAAATACTTCAAAGATTTGCCATATTCTGAAAATAAGCCCTTTTCTGTGCGAGCCCTGATTTTACAAAGAAAGAAGGAAATCTTTAAAAATCTTCTTCTCCCAAACCATAAGGCCTAGAGCTTTGATATTTTGTTTAAATCATCATCTATTGACTCTTTACCTTTGATATTTTGTATAAATCATCATCTATGGACCATCTACCAAAATACTTCATAAAATAAAATGCCATTTTCTATGTGTTCCTTGATTTTACATAGAAATAAAGAGGGAAATCTTTAAAAGTCTCCTTCTCCCAAACCATAAGGCCAAGGGCTTTAATATGTAGAGAGTAATAATACCTATTGACCCTGTACTAAAATACTTCATAGAATTACTGAAAATAAGCTCTTTTTGTGCAATCCCAGAAAGGAGTAATGAAGGATATGCTAGAAAATGTTCTCCTTCTAAACCATTAGGCCTAGAATCTTGATATTTGGTATGTATTAATGCCTATTGACCCTCTACTTTAGTACTTCAAAGAATTACTATACTCTTGAAATTAGCTCACTATGGTTGGATCTTCACTGTACCTAGGATTGAAGGAGAAAATCTTTAAAAAAATCTTCTCCTCCAAAAGGATTAGGTGTAAGGCTTTGGTATTTTGTATATTATCTCATAAAGCCTTGAGCCTTCATACTCAGGGTAGCATTATAGGACCATCATGGTCCTCTTGTTTCATTTATTTCTGAAAGAAACATTTATTAAACAAATTTTATACATATTCTCAGTAGATGAACAGTGTTTCTACAGTGGTCTGATTATAAACCTGGCTTCAAACAGAAGTTCCATCATTCATTTATAAGACATGCCTGATAGTAGAGAGATAACATTTTTATTTGCAAATTTGGTGTTAAGGGAATTTGGTGTGAAGGGATGGCTAAGGGTTTATTATCAATATAATATTTATTTTTACACAAAATCTCAAAAACTTAAATTGATATATTTCAAATGTCCATCCACATGGGATTTTATCTGAAACAGTGAGTTGATATAGTACACTTCTTCAATATTAAGGGCTTTATGTGATTTTATAGATTTTTAGGGTGTTAAGGGTTAAGAATTTCAGCTCAAATGATCTTGTGATGTTTAATTTTTTACATAAATCAACTGAGGATCAAAAGTATAAAAGAAATATTGCATAAAGACCAATTTCTGACTATTAAAATTTCAATAATAAACTTGGGCTGTCATTCAATCACTTTCTGACATTATCATTTTTTATTGTTTATTGGGGTTAAGGGTTAATTTGTGCATTAAATGAGCAAAATTTTAGATATTTGTCAAAAATAAACTTGCTTGCAATTGTTTGATGTGCATTTTTTTCAAATCTATTGCTCCTGACCTTGATATTTGAAGCTAAAAAAATCATATTGCATAGCTAATGTAAGGTAGTTTTTTCAACTCATATTCAGACAAAATTTCAGACTGATCTTAAGTTGTAGTGAACTTGACTAGATTCAAAGAACTTAATAAGATTAAAAGAAATTTATTTGAAACGGAGATGGTTGTTTCATATTCATATTACAAGTTTACAATCATGTTTTAATTTCATTGCCACAATTATCGGTTTAATAATATTAGAAGACTGTTTTTGACAAAGATAGAATAATTATTTGACACGATCAATTTGTTATAAAAATTTATTAAATCACAAGTATCATTTAGAAGCTACCTTTAATCAAAACGATGAATAAATATACAAAACACAACCCCGTCCTAGAGGTTCAAAGGAAGATTATGGGTAAAAGTGTGGGAATTGAAGTATGAATGTTTAATTAAACTAACCCATTACCAAACGACTAAATTCTTTTCGCGTCTAAATAAAAAGGCTTTGGAGATGACGATTGAAAGTAATAAATCCCAAATACACTTTAGAGAATTGTGAATGAAGGACAAAATTGCGTGCCACAAGTTGGAATTTTTTACCCCCCCTCACGAAATTTAGATCATTTAAGTCCCCCCCCCCTCCAAAAAAATCACGAACTTTAGATCATTGAAACACAATCAGACTTTTTACAACACAGTCACAGTTGAATAAGAAAGTTTTTGAAAGTATTGTCGACATTTTATAACAAAATACCAATAACAGTAGAAATCATTGTGAGTAAAGGAGAATTTAATACCCACACGTTGTGAGTAAAGGAGAATTTAATACCCACACGATGGGCTATAATTCACGATTCACACTTTTTTATGCCCCCGGTGAAGATGAAGGTAGACGAAAGCATTGTTGAAAATGACAAGTTGATTTTTATCAATCCTTTTTTTCATTTTCAAACGGCGTTACAACAAAGACTACAAATACACTCAAAATCATACTCATTTAAAAAAGAACATAAAAAATAGGGCGAACGGACCCACTTTTGGGGCGAACGGACCCAGGGCGAACAGACCCGGGGCGAAAGTATATTTAGGGCGAACGGACCCGATACCAGATCACATGACCAACCAAATGTCATGGCCGCCAAACTTAGGAAATATTTTATAAACTCAAAAGAAACCGGTATTAAACGATTGATACAATTGATACTCTTATAATTTTGTTAGAATTTGTCCATAATATTAACGTATGTAAAGAAATCATTCCATAGAGAGTCGCTTATCGCAAAACATACAATATTAGGACTTGCAACAAAGCGCAAAGAAGGTGGGAGTCGTAGCCCTCTCCAGCAGATTATCAGAAAGAGGGCTACGATATCGCAGCTACGTTTTGATAAGAGCGGAAAGTTTAAAGGTCAGCCCCATTTATTTTCGGCTTTTTGCGTTTGGCCCTTCTTAGTCTGAACAATCTAGAAAATCAATTTACTTTCTTGACGTGAACTTGATTCAGGTGTATTGGATATTGAAATTGATATTGAACTTGATTAAACTAAAGTTATCATATTTCCATAATTTTGTTTTGGCTTTATAAAAAAGCTTGCAGGGATGATCTAACCATGACTATATAACAACTGAGAATTTTTATAAATCTAGTTTTCACAAAAAGTTGTTAATTTGTCGGGACCTATGTTGCATCAAGGTAATAGTTCCTGTAAAAAAATATCAGTTCTAATTAATATTGTGGAAATATACTCTAGGATAGAACCTACGTGTTGTGAAAGAAATAGAAATTAAAGTTGTTTTACCATAATTCTAAAGTTGAAATGCAACGATATGTCCAATTTCTCAGTGACGACCAATTACAGTGCGTACAGCACTATGATTGAAGTTGCAGTTCGATATTTTTCACTTCTACCTGGCTATCACTTGTCCAACTTGAATTATTTGTCAACTTTTTCATTTGGGCTGGCCCCCTAGACCTTTTGAGAAAATGCCTATACCTCGTATATTGAATATTGAATTTTGGCAGACTAGGCCCCTAGGTTGAAATTAAGAGTCTTTTTCCCTGATCTAGAAGAGAACTCAGTATTGACAACATTGAAAAAAAAGGATGCCCCAAGCTCTTTGAATATACAGTCAGGCCGCAATACACCGACCATCTTTATATCGGCAAACTCAGTTAACGACAAAAAAACACTGGGAACAAACCTCACCTAACGTAATTTTGACCCGTTTGAACGGCATATTCAAGTACCGACATCGACGGAATTTGTCGGAACAAATCTTTGAAATTCAATGAATTTTGCTTCAGTTTATCGGAATTTTCTCAACCCATGTTTTACGGTTGATGACATGCCGTAAAGGGTGTCGTAAAAGCCTTTATCCGCAGTTGTCGTTAACAATATAGGTTACACAATAGACTCGATTATAGATTTTTTACACCTTCTAATTAATAGTGTTTAATGTAAATAAAATAACTTTGGCAAGTTTTTCACACTTAAATACCGGTGTTGTATGTTTTATTGAATTCAGTTGTCTTTATTTGGGATGTTTGAGCAATTGAGAAGTTTGAGAAATCTGAGAATTTTGAAAAGTGTCCTTAATAAATGCGAGAAACAATTTTCTTCGTAATTCCTTTTGTCATTGTCCCAATCCGTAACGTAATACCTAAACTTCACGGCTTTTAGCCTGTTCTTGTATAAAACTTTCACTTCCTGTCAAGTCCATCATTTCTCGCCGACATCCCGAAAAATCTCCCGTTACCCAAAATCTCCTGCTCCATTACAACGACCGACTCAGTTACCGACAGGAATTGTGTGGGGACAAAGTATGTCGTTATAACGGGGTTTGACTGTAATTGTCTGCATCTTTTCCTTTCAGGTATTTAGTTTCTCAGACACTTGCTGGTCTTTTTCAGGTGACAGAGATGCCAAATGAAGCAGTAACTGCCAAAATACTTGGAGTTGAAGTTGGTGATACAGACTCCTCAATACTTACGGAGGAGAATGGCATCTTTACTGCCAGTAATGAAATGCTTATAGCTAGATTTGGTTGTGATATAGAAAACATACCTATTCAACTTCCATTAGAGGCTGTATTTACAACAAGTTCTCAGACGATTATTTCATTTAACAATATTGAATGAACTACCAGGAAGTTTTTTTCTGATACTAATCATCATCTTTGAGGGAAAAATCACTAAGTGGAATTTGCCTTTTGTGGTATTCTGTCATGTGATTAATTAGTCTAAGACCCATTTGCCAGAAACAAGTTTGATACTGTCAATGATTTCTTTGGGTCATGCATCTTTCCGTAAAATACTGAAACTTCTATATTTTATCCAATAGAAATGGCCAATTTGTAAACAGGAATTAATCTACTTTTCTCAAAACTTATTACATCAAATTATATGATTTTTAACCAAAGGAATGAACTCATTTCAAATAAAATGTATTGGAAAAAAAATCAAAAATAAGATGTAATTACAGGATGCTACAAGGTTATTGGGGGGATTCTTTGCTTCAAATAATTACTTTTATTGAAAACATTTTATTTTGAACCCCTTTGGTTACTTAAATTTTTGGCAATATTGATGCCTTTTGTTATTTGTTAACCAATACCTTACAAATTTAGGTTAGTGCTACAAGGAAATACATTATATGGTGTATTATTTCCAAAGAAAATGCTAACTGCTATTGCAAAATGAGATGGTGCTTACTTGATTAGCTCACTTGGGTACACATTGCTAGGGTTGAGCTATAACGACCAGTCATTGTCTGTCCATCTGTCTGTTCACATTTTCAAAAAGTCTTCTCCTCCTAAACTTACCATAGAATTTCAACCAAACATAACAGAAATTGTCCTTAGTTCATGCTCTTTTAAAATACAAGAATTGAATTTCATCAAGAACTCTGGTTTATTTAGCAACCAAGTGAAGAAACTTAAAGGAATACAGCAAACCACAAGGTTAGGAGCTTTTATATTTGGTATACTTCGTCACCTATTGATCTGTTACCAAAACACTTCAAATAAAATTACTGTACTCTGAAAATTAGCTGTTTTCTGTGTGGTCCCTGATTTTATATAGAGATAAAGAAGAAAATCTCTGAAGATCTTTTTCTCCAAAACCATAAGGCTTTAAATATTGATATTTGGTATGTATCAATGCTTATTGACCCTCTAACAAAATACTTCAAAGAATCGTTGTACTCGGAAAATAAGCTCTTTTGTGCCATTCAAGATTTCACATTGGTTGAATAAGTAAACCTGACAATCTTCTGTCAAACCATAAGGCATAAAGCTTTGATTTTCCATGTGAATCAATGAATTACATGTACCTTAAAGAATGACTCAACACTAAGAATTAGCCCTATATTGCATGATCTGGGATTACCATTAGAATAAAGAAAGAATATTTTCTTCTCCTGAACCATAAGGCTAAATTGCTTATTTTGCCTCTACCTGTTTGTAGTTTGTAGAATAACTCAACTCTGAAAATTAGCTCTATGCTGTGGGATCATAGAATTACATAAGATCATAGGAGAAAATCCTTTTTCTAAGACTGTTGAGCACGAAGCCTCGATATTTTGTATATCTTAGAGCCCTGAGCCATCATACTCGGGTGAGCAATAAAGGACCATCATGGTCCTCTTGTTTAGCTAGTCAACTCTGTTTTGTGTATATATTCTATGTAGATTTATCTAACTGAATTGAATCTTTGAGTTATTTTATTTTATTTATAACCTTGTTGTCATACATGTTAATAATCTATATAAAATGCATATATATTTGGGACCATTTAACCCTTTCCTTTTTGAATTTTAGTTGGGTCAAAATTGAAAGAGTTTGCAGACAAAAAAGAAAATTGGATGTAATTTGAAATGAAACCATTCTATTTGATGAAACTTGTTGGAAAAGGAGAAATTGCTTGTTACATTGCTTGTTTTCTCCCGTATAAAATCAGAGACCACCAATGGGTGGATAATCGTAAACTTAAGTGGGATAGCAGCTGGAGACTAGGAAAGTATGTAATGGTAGTACTGATGCAAGATATACCATGAATCCATTGTTAGGAGCTCCAGCCGCAGTAAAAAGATTGGCAATTGTTAAAAGTGGCATTTAGGGTTAAATTAAATGATAACCCTTTTCCCTAAACAAAGAAGAAAAACAACAAGAAAAATCACCTGTTTCTAAAGAATTCCTGTTTTGGGGACATGGTGTTTCACAAACACATCTTGTTTTTTTTTCAATTATTATGTGTTTCCTCTGGTCCTTGTTGTTTTTTTGTTGTTGTTTTAGCATACTTATTGAGTTAGTTATCTTAATGTAATTAACCCTTTCCTGTTCAATCTCTGTTTTTATGTCCGTATGATTTTACAATTGAGAACACATTGTAGAAAGAGAATAAATTGCTTCTAACACAATAATTTTTTATCCTACTGAATGGTTATTTCTAAAATAAATCCACTTTAAATTATGGCCTGCAAAACCTTTGAATTGGACAGGTCTAGAATTTTTAAAAACAGGAAAGGGTTAAGTTTTTTGCTGTTATCTTTGTATATAAACCTCTCACTATCTCTTTGTACTGAAGGTGTTGATGTATTTCATGAATCTTTGTAATTCAGTGAAAAGGAGAAATTGTTTGGTGATTTCCTATCACATTATTGCCATTAATCAAGGCTTTATTTCAAACCATCCCTTAAATAGAACTAAAATTTCGAGCAAAAATATTGTGAGTTCATTTGTAATGTTATTCTATATTCTTGTCCTAAACCTGATTGAGTTTGAATTTAATGCCCACAAGTTCATAACTACAATATTACCTTACCTAATTTTCATGCATAAGTGATATACAAGTTCAAAGTTTATTTTCAAAGTATGACTTTTATCAACTTTAATAATTTCGATTGTTTTGAAATGTATTCTTTTGAATACACTCAGGGGATTTTTTAAAGCCAGAACAGTGTCTCAGTCCATGATGGGGCTTTATTTTTTTTTAGCTCACCTGAACAAAACGTGCTCATGGTGAGCTTTTGTGACCGTCAAATGTCTGTCGTGGGGCGTCAACAATTGAAGTGTTTACACTCTAGAGGCCACAGTTTGACCCAATCTTCATGAAACTTGGTCAAAATAATTGTTAGGTCATGAGGATGAACCCTATTGATTATGGGAGGGTTCAATTCGAAAACACAGGAAAAGGGGCCTTAATGACAATTTCTTTGTTTACACTCTAGAGGCCACAAATATGGCTCCATCTTCATGAAACTGTGCCAGAATAATTATTAGGTCATAGAGATGAACCCTATTGATTATAAGAAGGATCTTTCCGAAACGGGAAAAGGGGCCTTAATGACAAATTCTTTGTTTACACTTTAGAGGCCACAATTTTGGTCCAATCTTCATGAAACTTGGTCAGAATAATTGTTTGATCATGAGGATGAATCTTATCGATTATTGGAGGATTCTATTGGAAAACACAGGAAAAGGGGCCTTAATGCCAATTTCTTTGTTTAATCTCTAGAGGCCACAATTTTGGCTCAATCTTCATGAAACTTGGTCAGAATATTTATTAGGTCATAAGGATGAACCCTATGGATTATAGAAAGGTTCTATTTGAAATCACAGGAAAAGGGGCCTTAATGACATTTTCTTTGTTTAAAGTCTAGAGGCCACAATTTAGGCTCAACCTTAATGAAACTAGGCCAGAATAATTATTAGGGCATGAGGATGTACCCTATTGATTATTGGAAGCTTCTATTGGAAAACACAGGAAAGGGTGCCTTAATGACTTTTTCCATGTTTACCCTCTAGAGGCCACAATTTTGGCTCAATTTTCATAAAATTGGCCAGAATAATTTTTTAGTCACAAGGATGACCCTGGTACTTTTTGGAAAACACAGGAAAAGGGGCCTTAATGACGATTTCTTTGTTAATTGTCTAGAGGTCATCATTTTGGCTCAATTGTCATGTTACTTTGCCAGCATACTCTTAAGGACATAAAGATGATCCTTTTAGATTATGGGAAGGTTCTATAGGATAACACAGGAAAAGGGGCCATAATGACATTTTCTTTGTTTATAATATAGAAGTCACAGTTTTGCCTTTATAATATAGAAGTCACAGTTTTGCCTCTATATTCATGAAACTGATTATAGTTATTTGTCTCTAATTGCATTTTGTTTAACAGCAGACAGTTCAGGTGAGCGATCTAGGACCATCATGGTCCTCTTGTTTTATCAATCATGTCATTTCTTGTGGATACAAGTTGATATGAATATAATCTTCTGATCGCCATAGATCGAAGGTGATCATGTTTTTCAAGATTGTTTATAACTCTTTGAAAAGGAGAAATTGCTTGATATAGATAATTTCCTTTCACAAGATGCTACAATTCAGAACTTTACATTGGAAAACCAACTGAGTTTAGATTTCCTGTGCAAAAGTATCAAAAAATGTTCACCTTCCATTTTTATGCATAATGTATATATGTGATAAAGTTTTTGATTTTTTATTTTCTTTAACAATCATGCCATACCTTGTTTTAAGAACTAGTTTTCACGAATTTAGCCTTTTTGATCTCTTTACACTGCACGTGATAATGTTTTTATTGATTATTTAAAGTAACACTGTGAACTGGAGAAATTCCTTGATATAAGTAATTTCCTTTTACAAAATTTTATAGATCAAAGATTTAGATAACTATACATGTATATTTGAAACTATCTCTTAACCAATTCCCATACAGAAAAATTTTAGACTGTAGATGACAGTTTGAAGTGGATGAAATTTTGGATATTTCTAACTTTCCAAGTAGAAAATATTGTGGAAATTGAAGAAATTGCTTGTCCCAAGCAAATGCTTTTTTTTACAGAATGTTTTCCCAATTCTTTTTCTGGAGGAGTGTCCAAAAGCATCACTGTGGGAATGGGTTGAAATAAAACTACAAGATAGAGCAATAATATTGTAAATTTATATAAAATGCTAATGTAAAATCTTTCTCTAAAACTCGGTACATAAGAACATTATCACCTTATTTTTTGTGCATTATTTACAAATGTGTTCAAATTTTAATGTTGAAAGTTTAAATTTTCTAAATAAATATATTTTAAAAAGGAATTGTTTTTTCTTGTGTAATTCCTGTGACAAGACAAATAGTCTGACAAACACATTTTTCTAGGTTATGACATTTCCTATTCAAATCACGAAGGCCTATAATCAAAATACCTCTGTTTAATTCTAAAACATTGTAATTGCAGCTTAGTTAAATTTTAGACTTAACAATATATGTGGAACCCTTTATAGATCATGCTTGCTGATTTGACATTAACTCAAATTAAATGTCTGCAGAGATAGTGACCATATCATGGAAGGGGGTCAAAAAGCGTCATTGTGTTGAAATGGGCTTAAAAGCATAAAATTCACATTAAATTTTGTTGCAATGTTGGGTTTAATTGATTTGTTAAGGGACTTGAAAGTAAGCATGTCAAATGAAGTACAAGCATCTGCATTTTCATACTACCATTTCCTTTCAATCCCACTTTTTAAGCATCTCAAGAATCAAGCTATGGAAAACATTGTGGACAATGAAGAAATTGGTTGAAATTTGTCTGATGTCGATAATGTTTTCTACCCTTCTTGGCAAAGACTTTTGTCGAGCCTCATGTGGTTAGCAAGACATAGTTGTCAATATAACAAAAAGGTGTATAGGTGTTAGTCTGTCAGTCCGAATTCGTCCAGACAATTACTCGTACATCATGGATGGATTTCAAAATAACTTGGCCAAATTATTCTCCATCATGAGTAGATGGCAAAATTAAGGGCCTTCAGGCTACAGCTTTAGTGCGACTTTCAGGACCTTCAGTCCTTTGATTAATGATATGTTTTACTTCCTCTCTTCTCCATTTTGGTCTGATGAAGAGGTCTGACCTCAGATTATTTATTCGTAAGTACAGGTTCAAAGTGTCAGCTGTCAAAATCATACCATCCATGATGGGAATACCAAACATCAACTAAGTGAAATCAAAATGTTTGCTAATTGACTGTTTGGAACGCCGAAAACAAACTAATCGTAACTTCTTGGATATTTTTTTCACTTTCGACTTTATTACTCCAGTCAAAACACAAGACATATTCAAATAACAATTTAAAATAATACAAGCTATAATTTCAAAAAGTGATCGGCCACTATAATCAATTGAATAGAAAAAACGCCTATTATAATAAGATATTACATAATCAAAAATCCGAAATTGTATTGACAATGCATTCGTACCCAATTAGCATTGCCCTTATCAAGTGTGAAATTCGGGTGGTCAGTCTCAATGTGTGAAGTTACTGGTCGTTTTAGTGGGGCTCAAAATAGCGTATCAGCTAATTTTTGGTACTGAATTTAGTTGTCATAATTCGGAATAGCAGGGTGCCCGTTTTAGAGGGGTTCGGGACCATTGAAATAAAAACAAATAATTCTGTTCTGTAAAAATTCGGTCGTAATAGCGGGGTGCCCGTATTTCCGGGGTGGTCGTAAGGAGGGGTTTTACTGTATTTCACACTATAATGACTTTGGGTACAACCTTTCTTTTGATGCCAAGGTCATTGATCAAGATCAAAGTTGTCTAGTAAGGTCACATTTGGAAATAGGCTGTTTACAGGGGCTTTTTTGTATAGCAAATGCATCATATCATGTCAGTCTAAATCAGTTGAATGATTGACTCAATTTAAAGATAAAGGAAAGTAAAAAATTCTGCAATTTTCCATAGCATCACACACATCCTATCCTTCCAGCTGTATTTATTCTATGTAAAGACTTCAAGTGATACTCTCAAATTTTGATACATTCCAATTTTTATTGTCTATATCTTTAGCTCTCTCACATGAGTTTTGTGGACTTTGAACTTAGAAGGACTTACAGATCTACCTGTACAAGACAAACAGTGTATTGAAATATCATACAGTATTTGACTTGCTGTAAATTACTTTGATAAAGTGCAAGACATCAAAGCTGATATTATTTGATAAAAGGACTTGACTAGAAACACTTCATATTATTTATTGACATGCAGGACAATATAAGTCTGAGTAGGTTACATTAGGACTTAGACCAGTTCTTAATTCAAGAGTTCAAAAAGAGACACTATGGATTTCTTCTATCATTCAAGCCTGCTCAACAATCCTGCTTTTCGATGCAGAGAGAAAATATGGTCATGGAAAACTTGGAAAAAAAAATGTTTGTAACAAGCATTTCATGCTCCTTTTCTCCCTAGAGTTTTCAAGTTACTTTCCAATTCTAGGACATTTTCACCGATTCCAACACAACAAAATTTTAGACTGGTCCAATTGAAAGAAGCTGCAGACGACAATATCAAGTTGATGGAATTTTTAATATTTTCAACTTTCTGGATAGAAACATTGTGTAAAGAAAGTAAAATGCTTGTTACAAGCAATTTCTTCATTCTACACAATGTTTTCCCAATTTTTTGTCTTGAGGGGCGTCCAAAAGTGTCACTGTGTGGGTTTGTCGTCATGTCAAAAGTTAACATCATCAGAGACATAGAATAATGTATATTTATGTCTCTGACATCATTTAATCGACTGCCTGAACTTACTATCATTATGGATTTCATTTAACAAAAAATGGGTATGGTATGCCTTGGTGTTCAATGATTTGTCAATCTTAGACATAGTCGAAAGTGAATCTAGACATTCCGCCGTCTCGGATTTTTTGATTATTATAATCTTCATTCTTACGATTTTAAAAGTTACCAGCTACAAAGTTAAATCCTGTTTTGTACATGTGCATCTGTTCGGTGTAAATTCCAGATTCGTAAAATAGAGTTGATATATTGTTTCTAACAATGGTAAAGAAATTAGACCAAGTCGGTTACTGCGAAAGAGGTTCAAAAGTTGATCCACGTGACATTTTCTCAATGCATCAGTAACCCCAGGTGTTAAACAACTAGTCAGTCTCCAAGGAGACGTCCCTATATGGGATACTTAGATTTTATCCCTTTTGTCTAAGGATGGAAATATTTTTGTCAATTCAATTATATTAATTCATGTCTCGGATGAAAACTCTAACTTTTAAATATTGGCACGGACCAAAAGAGAACCACAATTTGTAGACCTGTAGAAATTTACGGATTATTCAATTCCGATAGACCGGGAATGGTAAGGGTAGAATTTGATAATTCTCCGCACGCTGAATTTCGTCGGTTTCTGTTAAAATCTTGTAACTACAGTTGTTATATTTCGAAATATCAGAGGGTGATGCTCCTTAATCTATCCTTCGTATGTAGTTGAATTCGATAATTACCCTGTTGATCAAGTCAGTTATGGGCTAGAAAACATGGTTGGGATTCTGTCGGGTGTGTGTGGGGGGAAGATAGAAGTCTTCAAATGTGATTACATGATAAGGAAAACTTAACAGACAAATAAGAGAATGACTTCAACTATCATACAAATTGTAAATATACAGTCCTGACTTCATTTGAGGCCATTCATGCCTTTGATTATATGAAACAATGGTGATGACAACATCAAGAACCTTGGCAAGGTTAACAATACATCACTTGAGCTAAAAAAATAGCATGTCCATGACTGTTCCTCAAGTACATTGGCCCTTTTCAAAAAAAAAGGGGGGATCAGCTTGAAATTAAAAAATACTTTTTAAAACAAAGAGGGATCAGACCCAACTCTAGTCAATAAGATCAAGATCGTATATTTGAAATGTGCAGATAGAATAACTATCTTATTCTGACCCAAGCCATTCTGTGCTGTTTGTGCAGTTGGTGCAGTGTTTAAACTGCTTTTAGCACTCACTAGGCAGTCCCTTTTTATTAGAGGAAGGTGAAATATCTTGGACATTTGGATTCGTTTGTTTCATTCTGGGCCCGAGAATATAAAACTTTTTTCATACTCGGTTGAGAATTTACTCAAAATTTGATTCGAAATTTAAGATGTATATTACGTTAAATTCTATGACAATGGCATTGAATTGAAACATATTACAAAATCATAATGTTTAACACAAAATCTACAGTTATCTTTGAAACATAACAATTACATTGTATTTAAACTTGAAAATTGAGTAAATTCTAAATTGAGTATGAAAAAAGTATTATAGTCTCGGGTCCTGATCTCTTGTGCCTTATAACTGAAATTTCTTTTTATTTCATACTATTTTTATTACAAAACAATGTTGCAATGAATCAACAGAAAGACCTTAGTGCAGGATCCAATGTTGTATTTTCATTGTTGATGCCCTGTTCCAGTTTATCACTAAATTACCACACATAAAAACCTTGTAGTAATTTTCATAAGACATTGTTCATATGAATTATTATTTCATGTAAAACAAAAGGTCGTCAACTGAGTGGGTGACATTAGTCAACCCTCATAAATATATGTAGAAGAATGCTCTTTAAAAACAAGCTAAAGAAAACATTGTGGAAAGTGAAGAAGTTGCTTGATACACAATTCACAATGTTGTCTGCCCAAACAGACAAAAAATTCTAAAATTTCAAAAACTAAATATTGTCATCTGTAACTTGTTTTAATTTAGACCAGTCTAAAATTGTGTTGTCTGGTAGTGGGTTAAAATTGTTTCAAAATTCAAACAAGTCAGAAACATAAAGCTTTTAAAGAGCAAAGAAAGACCTTTAGCCTGGATGCTCCCAGTATAGGGCCAGGAAAAGAAGATACAACAAAAGTCTATCATGAGGTTTTGAAGGCTTTTAGGCTTAAATGCTTGGGTATATTTTGTAGTAGAATGCTAGAGATTAGTATATAATGTAAATATCCATAATAAAACCCTATTCTTGTGATTTTCTTTAACTGAAATGAGGTTTTTAATGTCACTGATGAAGGAAATGAAAGAGTCTGGAAACAAGTTTCAGTGTAGCAATATATCTCCTTGGTGACTGAGGCTTCTGTACATTGTGGAGTTGAACATCTGGCAAGCTTGCATTAAGATTATGACACTACCCTACCAAACCTAATTCATTGCAATACACTTTGCCGTAATTTTTTGTTTCCATTGTAATTACATTGTATGATTATTTACGACTTAAACAAAGCTGGCAGGCATCATTGATCAAGTTGATGGGTACAAGTTCAACATTATGGAATCTAACTCTACGTCAATCTCGTCCAGGTCTTTCAAAAATGGACTGAGCTTTGTAACAGGTAGATTGAATTTCTTTATCTTTAATATCCTGCATATATCATCATTATATTTAAATGGAGATTATACATGATGTTGATTGAGTCAACCTTCAGGCATTTAGAAATTCATCGCGACTATGATGCAGTGTTGTGGGATTTCTTATTCCTAAGTAATTTACAGGGAAGTAATAATGTTTTATTGTCAGTGCACCAACTAATTATGCTTTTACCACACAGCCCACATTGGTCCACAAATGAAGGTCATAGGTGAATAGGAGCCTTATTTTGTGTGTAATTTGGGTCAAATGTTAATTTCAAGTGCAAATATTTTTAGCTCACCTGAGCATGAAGTTTATATAGAAATAAAGAAAGATTTCTAAATAACATCTCCTCCAAAACCACTGGGCCAATTTGAACCAAATTTGGCAGAAATGTTCATTAGCTCTAAAAATTGATAAAAGAATCGAAAACTGTTAAAAAAAATGACCAGGGCCAACAAAAAACTCTGGTTGCCGTGGCAACAAAAGTGAAATTTAAAATAATCTTTAAAAATCTTCTCCTCCTGACCCTGAAGGCATAGAGCCTTGATGCTTTGCATGGAGCATCAGTATATTGACCTCTTTCAAAATAGCTAAAATCATTTTCATCTTGTCTCCAGGGATGGGTGGGGTTTATATAGGAATAAAGAATGACTATAAATGACATCTCCTCTCAAACCACTGAGCCAATTTGAACCAAATTTGGCAGAAATGTTTCTTAGTTGGTCCCTTCTAAAAATAGCTAAAAGAATTGAAAAATGTTAAAAACTGTGGTTGCCAATTTTGGCAACAAAAGTGAAATTTTAAATAATCTTTAAAAATCTTCTCCACCCGACCCAGAAGGCGTAGAGCCTTGATATTTCACATGAAGCATCAGTAAAAAGACCTCTTTCAAAATAGATAAAAACGTGATTGTCTGGCCCCCAGGGATGGAACCCCAGGGAGATGGGGTTTGGCAGAAATGTTCCTTAGTTGGTCCCTTCTGAAAATAGCTAAAAGATAGAAAACTTTTAAAAACTCTGGTTGCCATGGAAACAAAAGTGAAATTTTGAAATAATCTTTGAAAACTTCTCCTCCTGACCCAGAAGGTGTAGAGCCTTGATATTTTGCATGAAGCATCAGTAAATTGACCTCTTTCAAAATAGCTAAAATCATGATTCTCGGGTCCCCAAGGGTGGACCCTTTGGGGGGAGGGGTTTATATGCATGAAGCATCAGTACACTGACTTCTTTCTTATTTCTGAAATTATAACCCATGGATCCAAAGTGAGGAAAAAGTTTTTTCCTTCTTTTACGTTTGCAGTAAAGCCTTTAAATTTGTAATTTAGACTTTTGGATCCCAAGGTACATAGTCTATATATGTATAAAGTATGGCCACTTGTATCATTATCCTTACCTTAACATGAAATTAGACTGTTGAAAGAAAAAGAGCCTTTATCTCAAGTGAGAGCTCCAGGGCCAACAGCCCTCTTGTTTTGTATTAGATTTTTTAAGTTTTTTTAAATGTGTATGATACTTCTATTTTAGGCTATGCTTTATGATGAAAAAGGGGGGAGGCTTGACAGTATACATATCAAAGCACAAGACATTGTTCTTGGAGAACAACTAGAAAGTGACAGATACTACATACTTGTGGAAATGGAGAAAACTGCATCTAAGAGTACTGAAGGTTGGTATAATCAAATAAAGTACTGATGGTAAAACTTACTGTCCATGTTGAACTAGGAGAGAATTTTGAATACTGCATTCTAATGGAAATAGAGAAAGATATAGCTAAAGAAACTAAGCATGTATATAAGGGTATTCATTAGACATGAATGATCAAGTTCAGTACTGAACAAATTATACATTGAAGTGTTATTATACCTCCTTAACTTTGTTAGGGGGGTATATAGGAGTCAGCTTGTCAGTCAGTTGGTCGGTCAGTCCATCCGTCTGTCTGTAGCTTTTTCGTGTCTGCTCAATTTCTGGGCAACCATTGGACGGATTTGATTCAAACTTCACTGATATTATCAGTATAAAGCAGAGATGTACATTTTCTATTTTGGATAAGGTCCATTGATTTTTGACAGAGTTATGGCCCTTCTGTGAAAAATTGTGTCCGCTCAATTTGTCAGCAATCATTGGACGGATTTGATTCAAATTTCTTAGAAACACTCGTTATAAGTCAGACATGTGCATATCCTTTTTTGGTTATGGTTCATTGATTTTTGACAGATTTATGGCCCTTCAATTAAAAAGTCCATTTTTTGTCTTGGCCCTTTTGCAGATAGCACTTGTATATGGACAAGGGCTGGGGGTGGGGGGGTATTAGTCCGCTTTGCGACAATGTCTAGTTTGTTCCAGAAAAAAATAAAAAATCTACTAAAGCACAGGGTCCACTTGCCTCTAAAAATTTGGGGGGGGGGGGGGGTAAACCATATAAAAATTGATAATTACATAAAGTCAGGCAAACATTTCACACATAAGAGAGGACTTAGTGGTGATTAATTCCTTAGGGAGGAAATAATTACTTTGTTATTTAAATCAATGTTGTTTATAAATTTGGCTAATTAACAAAAAAAAATCAAAATAGAAACTACTAGTGATAATTTTAATTTCCAAGAACCCAATTACAATAAATATAAAGTTAAACTAGATAATCTACGGTTTCAGAATTATTTCGATAATTGTGACAATTATCTCGTTAAAAGTAAAATGATAAATGAAAGTGAGGATGTTTTTTTTAAACATTCCAAAATTAAAATCCAGTTTCCTTCATGTGCAGCTGGTCAGTCTAAATCCCGATTCTTAAATGACTAGGTTTAGATACTGTTCATTGTTAATTTATTGTAATCACATTTTTAAATCGTCATTCTTGAATCGTCTTAGTTGGGTGAACTGTGTTGGAGGGTTAAAAATTAAAGAGAGTTTCTGAGACTTAAAGGTTTTCGTGTATGTATACATGGATGGACTGATTAACACCCGATTTCCAAGGAATACTGTTGTAACTCGGATTACACCATTTAGTTAGAAATTGGAATTGCATATTTCTTGTCTTCATTAACTTAGAAAAGTATTCCTCTTTTCAGTTCTATAAATTGATCAAGGAGATGCAAGGATGTTAGAAAGTGGTAGAAACTAGGGTTTAATAATGTTGGTTACTGCTCTTGGATATGGAAGATAATAGCTTATTATACCCCCCACAACGAAGTTATGGGGGGGTATACTTGAAGCAGTTTGTCAGTCTGTCCATCCGTCCATGGACATAATTTTGTGTCCTCATCTCCTCCCCAATTTCCAGACCAATTTTGCTGAAACTACACCAAAATCTTCTTTGCAATAGGAACTTGTGCACCTGCAATATTCATTTTGATTAATCAACTGTTTCAGGAGGTATGCCCCTTTGATTTATTTTCTTATATACAATATATAGAGAATAAATAATAACTCCTGAACAGGTTGACAGATTAAAATCAAAGGACTGAAAGTACTGAGAAGTTGGAATGCGCTGAAAGGGTGATAACTGTGGAATTCGGTTAAAATTCATTTATTACTTTCCGAGTAAGTCTCCCTCCTTTAAACCTAAACCAGCATTCCAATTTGTGTACATATGTGCGTGAATAACGCACAAAAAATTAAATTGACATGCAGAAATCAAAAACTAGCATTGTCTTAACCCATTCCCAGACAGTGACGCTTTTAAATGACCCTCATTATGAAAGCTTTGAAAAACGTTGTGGAAAATGAAGAAATTGCTTGTTACAGGCAATTTCTTAATTATCCATAATGTTTTCTGTCCAAAAAGACCAGGACTTTAATTTGGACTGGTCTAAGATTTTATCGTGTTGGAATGGGTAATAAGCTCGTGTCACGCATAGCAAAATTATAATTTTCAAGCACAACATTCTCCTTTTGATCCTCTGTAATACTTGAACTCCTTTTAGAATCTTGAAAACAGAGAATAACAGCTTCTACAGTAAGAAATCAATGACCTCTATGATTATTTGACCCTCAACTCGGCCAATTCTGTAACGATCATACTAAACTCACGTATATTTTCACTTAAAGTTTATGAGTAGACGTCAAAAGTTGCGGAAATGCGCGGAAGCTTGTTTCAGGGTAATCGATTTGATGACCTCTATGATTATTTGACCCTCAACTCGGCCAATTCTGTAACGATCATACTAAACTCACGTATATTTTCACTTCAAGTTTATGAGTAGACGTCGAAAGTTGCAGAAATGCGCGGAAGCTTGTTTCAGGGTAATCGATTTGAAAGACCGGTTTAGACTTGAATTTTTATTGAGTAAAAGCTGTAAATCCCACAATAATCGTGTTTGCTTGATGCCTACGACCCCCCTAATCGCTCTAGAATGTTTTAAAGCACTGGGCGGCGTGATTATTGTAAAAATGCATTTGCGACCTGAGGCATATATGTAAACATTGTCTATCTATGGTCACATGACTACCACATGTCACTTGAGATCACGTGATTACCAAACACGGGAAGGCAAATCGCAAAAAACAAATTACTGCGCTGATTATTACCTTATTTTTCAATAATTCAAAGCAAACTAAGGCATGTTTAGAAGTCTCTAAACGATTTTTATATCATCCTTTACATGTGCCATATTATTGTCTTCTGCTACAACTAACTGATTGTCCGTGGCAAGTTGAGATGAGAAGTAACCCAAGGTGTATTCATATCTAAGAGATCATGTGATATGTGTTATCAAAAAACCCGAAATGAAATTGTCTGTGTTCATTTTGTGGTTTTGTTAAATCTTAAGTTGGAATTGCTCTGCATTCCAACTAAAAAATAAAAAGTAGTTCACAATATATAGAGAATAAATAATAACTCCTGAACAGGTTGACAGATTAAAAAAATAAAAAGTGGTTTACATGTATGATGTTATGGGGGCGTATACTGGAATCAAGTTGTCCGTCAGTCTGTCCATCTGTCTGTCTGTCCGTCTGTTCGTCGATCTGTCAGCCTGACCGTGGACATAGTTTTGTGTCCTCATCTCCTCCCACATTTCCAGGCCAATTTTGCTGGAACTTTACCAAAATCTTCCTTGCAATGGGAACTTAACCTATTTTTCATAATGATTAATCAACTGTTTCAGGAGTTATGCCCCTTTGATTTATTTTCTTATATGCAATATATAGAGAATAAATTATAACTCCTTGACAGATTAGAAAAATAAAAGTGGTTCACATGCACGAAGTTATTGGGGGGGGGGTATACTGGAATTAGGTTGTCAGTCCTTTGGTAACCCTTTATCAGATTCCTTCAAAGAATTTTGATTGGATGGAAAAGTTTGCTTTTATGGACAAGGCTTATTCCATATATGGTGAAACCTTTAAAAATCTTCTTCTCAGAAACCATGTAATGGATTTCAACCAAATTTTCTTGGAGTCCTTGGGTGACCCTTAATCAGATCAGAGAGAATGATAGTGAAACCTTTAAAAATCTTCTTCTCGGAAACCATTCTTCGGATTTCAGCCACATTTTCTAGGAATGATCCTTGGGTGACTCTTTATCAGAATAAGAGTTTTGATCTGATAAAAAACATGGTTTTAATGGTTTGGGCTTATTTCCATATATGGTGAAAGCTTTGAAAATCTTTTTCTTAGAAATCAGCTGATGTATTTCAACCAAATTTCAATGGAATGATCCTTTGGTAACTCTTTTTCAGATTCCATCAATTAATTTTGATTCATTGAATATATGGCTTTTAAGGTTGTTGCTTATGTCCATATTTGGTATCCAAGGAATTTTCTAAAAATTTGTGAATACCTTTTTCATCTGACTTTGTAAATGAATTGAATCTTGTTAATCAATGAAAAGTTTGAAATATTAAAAGATTTCATTGACAGGATTTATGTGCCACACATGTTGAGTATGATTCCTGAAAACACCATTTGCTTAATCAGTACAATCAGGCCTGTGGAGTGATACAGGCCCTCAAGCACCTCTAGTTAAGCTTATAGCTTAGCCCATTCGGTGATTCCCACACAATGACACTTTTTGACGCCCCTTCAGAAACAATATGGGAAACAGAAAGATAAAATGAATCAATTTCTTCATTTTCCACCATGTTTTACCTAGAAAGTTAAAAAAATAAACTTTAGATGGTTATTTCTATAGTACTATCATATGTAAATTTCAACCAACTGAGATGACTCAACAATAAACCTATTCCAATAAAATCCTGCTTTTTTAGGCCTTGAAGAAAAATCCTTAATGAAAACATTGTGAGAAAAGGAGAAATTGTTACTAGCTATTTATTCTTTTTTCACACTGTTTTCTACCCTATATAACATATTTTCCCATAAAAAAATAGAATTGTTGTCTTGACTTCTTTCAATTTGGACCAGTCATGAAATTTTCTGTCTGTTAACGGATTTTAAGGTAGATGTCATCAAGGTCTAAGGATTTGTAAATAATTGAGGAAAAGTCCACTACCCCAAAAGAGGTTTGAAAGTCGATCCATGTGACATCTTCTAATCATGTCAGTAACCCTAGGTATGAACTGACTTGTCGGTCTCCAAGGAGATACCAGCTATGTTGGGATATGAGATTGTTATCATAATTTAAACCGTGTCTGTTCACATCCATGATGTTTAGTTTGTCTCTGCTATTTGGGGTATAGGCAGGGGACAGTAATAGCAAATAACTCCATTTCTTCGGCTGTTACATTTCTTGGACCCTACCAATAGCTTTATATTGGAGTTGCAGTGTATTGACCTTTGATGAAATACCAGAGAGCAGTGTAATAATCAATTCGGAACTTTAACTTTGGAACCATGCAACAAAAATATTTCTTTGCATTTAGCTCGGCTGTTTTCGGAGATGCATTACCATCTAAAATTGTTTTTAGCTATTGTGATCGGTCATCGTCCGTCTGTCCGTCTGTCCGTCCGTCCGTTCACAATTACAAAAAAATCTTCTCCTCCTAAACTAACCATGGAATTTCAACAAAACTTCACAGAAATGATCTTTAGGTCATGCTATTTCAAAATACTTCAAAGAATTGAAATCCATGAGGAACTCTGGTTGCCATGGCAACGGAGTGAAAAAACTTAAAAAATCTTCTCCTCCCAAACGGTAAGGCCTAGAGCTTTGATATTTGGTATATATCATCGTCTATTGACCTTCTACCAAAATACTTCAAAGAATTAACGTATTCTGAAAATTAGCCCTTTTCTGGGCAATCCCTGATTTTACATAGAAAGAAAGAAGGAAATCTTTAAAAATCTTCTTCTCCCAAACCATACGGCCTAGAGCTTTGATATTTGGTATACATTATCATCTATTGACCCTCTACCAAAATACTTCAAAGAATAACTGTATTCTGAAAATTAGCCCTTTTCTTAATGATCCCTGATTTAACACTGAAATAAAAAAAAGGAAATCTTTTAAAATCTTCTCCCCAAACCTGATAAGGCCTAGAGCTTTGATATTTGGTATACATTATCATCTATTGACCCTCTACCAAAATACTTCAAAGAATTACCCTATTCTGAAAATTAGCCCTTTTCTGGGCGATTCCTGATTTTACATAGAATTAAAGAAGGTAATCTTTAAAAATCTTCTTCTCCCAAACCATAAGGCCTAGAGCTTTGATATTTTGTACATATCATGATATATTGACAGTCTACCAAAATACTTCAAAGCAATATCATACTCTGAAAATTAGCCCTTTTCTGTGCGATTCCTGATTTTACAAAGGAATAAAGAAGGAAATCTTTGAAAATCTTCTTCTCCCAAACCATAAATCCTAGAGCTTTGATATTTGGTACATATCATCAGCCATTGACCCTCTACCAAATTACTAAAAAAAAATAGCCCTTTTCTGTGCAATCCCTAATTTTAGTTAGGAATAAATAATGATATCTTTGAAAACCTTCTTCTCCTAAACCATTAGGCTTACAGCTTTTATACTTGGTATGTATTGATGTCAATATTTCAAAGCATTACCATATTCAGGAAATTAGTGCTATATGGTAGGATCATCAATATACCTAGGATTAAAAGAGAAATCTGTAAACATCTTCTCCAAAAAAAAAAAAAATTAGACAGAGGGCTTTACCATTTTGTTTATATCATAAAGCCATGAACCATCATACTCAGGGGAGCCATTTAGGACCAGCATGGTCCTCTTGTAATAAACTTGTACCTGATGTATCATAAGGGCTCCATCCAGGCACAACTGTAATTATTCAGGTTAACTCTGTCAACCTTATAGTTTTTTACTCAGGTGAGCAATTCAGGACCATCAACTCCATCAACTCCCTCACATTTTAGCTGTGTGATCCTTGAATGTCTGCTGTGTGCAATTTCTTTGTTTACATTCAGTCAACAAAACTTGGTGAGAATGATTGTTAGGTTACACATGTGGGAATGGAATAAAATTGGTCTAAATTTGAAAGAAGTTGCTGATGGCGATTCACAGTTCTTTAAAATTAACAAAATAATTGCCGAGTTGGATATAGGACATTGTGACAAAAGGAGAAATAGCTTGTTAAATCAATTCATCCTTTTTATACGCCCGTCGAAGAGGGGACGTATTATGGGATCACCCGTGGCATCCTGGTGTCCAAGCATCCGGCGGGCGGGCAGCGTGCACTGGATCATGTCAGGAGTATATCTCTAAAAGTAAAAAGGCTATGATCATGAAACTTCATGGGTAGATAGATCTCATCAAAGGGAAGTGCAGTGCACAAGAAACATAACTCTACCTGGCTTATTTTTTTAATTGTCCTTTGTTTTTTTGAATAATTGGATCTTGTTCGGAGCAGATCTCTAAAAGTATTCAAGCTATGACCATGAAACTTCTTTTGGTAGATAGATCTCATCAAGGGGAAGTGCAGAGCACAAGAACTATAACTCTACCTTGCTTATTTTTTGAGTTATTGCCCTTTGTTGTTTTTCATACTTGGATCTTGTCGGGAGCATATCTCTAAAAGTATATATGCAATGATCATGAAACTTCATTGGTAGATAGATCTCATCAAGGGGAAATGCAGTGTACAAGAACAATAACTGTACCTGGCTTATCTCTGAAAGTATAATAGCTATGATCTTGAAATGTAAAAGGTAGATAAATCTCATTAATGAGAAGTGCTGTGTACAAGAACTATAACTCTTCCTAGCATATTTTGAGAGTAATTGCCCATTGTTGTTTTTCAGACTTAGTTCATACTTGGATTTTGTCGGGATTATATCTCTTAAAGTGTAATAGCTATGATCATGAAACTTCATGAGTGGGTAGATAAGTGCAGGTAACAAGAACCATAACTCTACCTGGATTATTTTTTGAGTTATTCCCCTTTGTTGTTTTTCACACTTTGATTTTGTTTCAAATCTCTTTCAATGTAACAGCCTATCGTTATCAAAACCTCATGATTACAAGAAAAACATTAGAACCATAAGTTATCATTGTTAATTGTTACTCTTTCTTGAAATTAGACTTAAATTTTAATCCCCTTCCCCAGTCAACAACCAGTAGTGTTTCGGGCGTATTTTGTGACAATTTGCCACCTTGTTTACAATTTTTTCCTTAAAGAAATTTTCGATAACTTAGTTAAATTTGAAGCATTCACATTTTGTTTTGTAACCACTGATGTATTTTGAGCTTATCTTTTTCAGGAGTACAGATTGTATGCAACCCTAAAGTAACTCTGGAAGAAAAGCCTTTGTCACAAAAGGGAAATCATTCACAGGCAAGATGTGCCGGATTGAAAAGAAAGAAAACAGTAATATTTTCTGTAGATCTTCTTAAATTAGGTTGTATAGTAGATACGGATATTTCTGACCCCCTTGCAAACACATAAGTATTCACGCCATCACCTGAAAGTGATGTTCAAAAAATTGTAGCAATCATGTAAACTTTCTTCTTACAATTACCATTGCTAAAAAACTCCCATTTGTGGTATTGTTAAAGCTGAATGTGACTTACTAGCTTACATTCACAATGAATTAATGGAATAGATGGGGCTGTATCTTTATAGTACCATTAGGCTGTTTCATATTAGACTTAAAATAGATTTATCTTACATTATGCAGGTATAAAGATGCATACAGAATAATTTGCATTTTTATCTCATTATGCTCAAGTTTTACTTTCTTGTTTTTAGCTCTACTGGCCGAAGCCACTAGAGCTTAGCGATGGCTTTTTCCCGTCCGGCGTCCATGCGTCGGTCTGTCGTCCGTCCCTTAAACTTTTCCTTGTTTATGCGAAAAAGTCCACAGTTTTCATCAGATTCTCTTCAAACTTTCTCAGAATGATTGTACCATCATAAGGATCGTTCCTTTCCAAATTGGGTCAGTTCTGTCAAGAAACATGGGAAAAGGGGCCTAATTAAAACTTAATTAAAAAATCTTCGTTTAGGCGATAAAGTCCACAGTTTTCATCGGATTCTCTTCAAACTTTCACAGAATGATTGTACCATCATCAGGATTGTTCCTTTCGAAAATGGGTATGATCCGTCAAGAAACACGGGAAAAGGGGCCTTATGAAATTTTAATTAAAAATTCAATAAAATTGCCTCGTTTACGCGATAGAGTCCTCAGTTTTCATCTGATTCTCTTCAAACTTTCTCAGAATGATTGTACCATCATAAGGATCGTTCCTTTCGAAAATGGGTATGATCCGTCAAGAAACACAGGAAAAGGGGCCTTATGAAATTTTAATTAAAAAATCCTCGTTTACACAATAGAGTCCTCAGTTTTCATCAGATTCTCTTCAAACTTTCACAGAATGATTGTATCAACATAAGGATCGTTCCTGTCGAAAATGGGTATGATCCATCAAGAAACACGGGAAAAAGGGCCTTATGAAAATTCATTAAAAATTCAATTAAAAATCCTTGTTAACGCGATAGAGCCCACAGTTTTCATTGGATTCTCTTCAAACTCTCTCAGAATGATTGTACCAACATAAGGATCCTTCCTTTTGAAAATGGGTATGATCCGTCAAGAAACACAGGAAAAGGGGCCTAATTAAAACTTAATTAAAAATTCTTCGTTTACGCGATAAAGTCCACAGTTTTCATCAGATTCTCTTCAAACTTTCACAGAATGATTGTACCATCATAAGGATTGTTCCTTTGGAAAATGGGTATGATCCGTCAAGAAACACAGGAAAAGGGGCCTTATGAAATTTTAATTAAAAATCCTTGTTTACGCGATAGAGTCCACAGTTTTCATTGGATTCTCTTAAAACTTTCTCAGAATGATTGTACCATCATAAGGATCGTTCCTTTTCAGAAATGGGTATGATCCGTAAAGAAACACCAGAAAAGGGGCCGAATTAAATCTTAATTAAAAAATCTTCATTTACGCGATAAAGTCCACAGTTTTCATCGGATTCTCTTCAAACTTTCACAGAATGATTGTACCATCATAAGGATCGTTCCTTTTGAAATTTGGTATGATCCATCAAGAAACACGGGAAAAGGGGCCTTATGAAATTTTAATTAAAAATTCAATTAAAAATCCTCGTTTTACGTGATAGAGTCCACAGTTTTTAGCTTTACTGGCCGAAGGCCACTAGAGCTTAGTGATGGCTTTTTCCCGTCCATGCCTCCGTCCGTCCGTCCGTCCATCGTCCATCGTCCGTCTGTTAAACTTTTCTTTGTTTATGCAATAAAGTCCACCGTTTTCATCTGATTCTCTTCAAACTTTCACAGAATGATTGTACCATCATAAAGATTGTTCCTTTCAAAATTGGGTCAGATCTGTCAAGAAACACGGGAAAAGGGGCCTTATTAAAACTTAATTAAAAAATCTTCGTTTACGCGATAAAGTCCACAGTTTTCATCAGATTCTCTTCAAACTTTCACAGAATGATTGTACCATCATAAGGATCGTTCCTGTCGAAAATGGGTATGATCCATCGAGAAACACGGGAAAAGGGGCCTTATGAAAATTTAATTAAAAATTCAATTAAAAATCCTCGTTTACGCGATAAAGTCCACAGTTTTCATTGGATTCTCATCAAACTTTCTCAGAATGATTGTACCAACATAAGGATCGTTCCTTTCGAAAATGGGTATGATCCCTCAAGAAACACGGGAAAAGGGGCCTTATGAAAATTTAATAAAAAATTCAATTAAAAATCCTTGTTTACGCGATAAAGTCCACAGTTCTCATTGGATTCTCTTCAAACTTTCTCAGAATGATTGTACCATCTTAAGGATCGTTCCTTTCGAAAATGGGTATGATCTGTCAAGAAACATAGGAAAAGGGGCCTTATGAAAATTAAATTAAAAAATCCTTGTTTACGCGATAGAGTCCACAGTTCTCATCAGATTCTCTTCAAACTTTCACAGAATGATTGTACCAACATAAGGATCGTTCCTTCCGAAAATGGGTATAATCCGTCAAGAAACATGGGAAAAGGGGCCTTATGAAAATTAATTAAAAATTCAATTAAAAATCCTCGTTTACGCGATAGAGTCCACAGTTTTCATTGGATTCTCTTCAAACTTTCTCAGAATAATTGTACCAACATAAGGATCGTTCCTTTTTGAAATTTGGTATGATCCATCAAAAAACACAGGAAAAGGGGCCTTATGAAAATTGAATTAAAAAATCCTCGTTTATGCGATAGAGTCCACAGTTTTCTTCGGATTCTCTTCAAACTTTCTCAGGATGATTGTACAATCATAAGGATCGTTCCTTTTGAAAATGGGTCTGATCTGTTATGAAAAGGGAAAAGGAGCCTTATGAAGATTTAATCAAAAAATTCTTGTTAACGTTCTGGAGTCTTTAGTTTTCATCGGATTCCCTTCAAACTTTCACAGAATGATTGTACCAACATAAGGATTATTCCTTTTGAAATTTGGTATGATCCTTCAGGAAACACAGGAAAAAGGGGCCTTATGAAATGTTTAATAAAAAATTCTCATTAATAATCTAGAGCCAACAATTTACAACGGATTCTCTTCAAACTTTCACAGAATGATTGTACCATCATAAGGATTGTACCTTTTGGAATCGGATATGATTCCTCAAGAAACATAGGAAAAGGGGCCTTATTAAAATTTAATTCAAAGATCTTTGTTAACACTCTAGAGTCCACAGTTCTCATCTGATTGACTTCAAACTTTCACAGAATGATTGTACCATCATAAGAATTGTTCCTTTCAAAATTTGGTATGATTAGTCAAGGACCACGGGAAAAAGGGGCCCGATTAAAACTGGATTGAAAAAGTCCTCGAAAACACAATAGAGTCCATAGTTTTCAACAAATTCTCTTCAAACATTCCCCGAATGATTATTACATTAAATGGATTGTTTCTTATGGAAGTAGGTTTGATCCATCAAGTTTCATGGGAAAAGGGGCCCTATAAAATTTAATAAAAAAATCTTAGTTAACATGTAATGGCCCTAGATTTCACCTGATTGACTTAAAACTTTCACATAATGATTGTACCATCATAAGGATTGTTCCTTTCAAATTGGGTCTGATCCATTGAGAAACATAGGAAAAGGGGCCTTAGGAAAATTCAATTAAAAAATCTTAATTAATGCTTGTAAGTCCACAGATGAGATGGGGTTGTCTTTATACTCAAACAGAATAATTATACTTTTGTAAGAAGAGTTCCCTTTGGAATTGGTTCAGATCCATCAAGTAACATGGGAAAAGGGGCTATATGAAAATTCAATTAATAAAACCCTGTTAACACAATAAAGCCCACAGCTTTGATCAGATTTTGTTGAAACTTTCACAGAATGATTGGAAGGTCATAACTATCATTCTTTTCATGACAGGGTTTGAACTGTCAAGAAGCACAGGAAAAGGGGCCTTATGAAAATTTCATTTATAAATCCTTGTTACCAAGTCCAGAGCTTTCATCGGATTTTCTTCAAGCATTCACAGAATAATTGTACAATAATAATGCTTGTTGATGTTTGCATTAGACCTGATCCGTCAAGTAAAACAGGAAAAGGAGCATTATGAAAATCATTGTACCACAAAGTCAACAGTTTTCATCAGATTCTGTTAAAACTTTCACAGAATGATTATTCCATCATAAGGATTCTTTCTTTTCAAATTAGGCGTGATCTGTCTAGTATCATGGGAAAAGGGGCCTTTAGAGAATTTTATCTATAATCCTTGTAACCAAGTCCAGAGCTTTCTTTGGATTTTATTCAAACCTTCACAGAATCATTGTACAATAATCACGATTGTTGATGCTGACATGAGACCTGATCCTTCAAGTATCACAGGAAAAGGAGCCTTAAGAAAATTTTATTTTAAAAATTTGACACCAAGATAAAGTCTGCAGTTTTCATCAGATTCTGTTCAAACTTTCACAGAATGTTTGTACCATCATAAGGATTGTTTCTTTCCAAATTGGGCCTGATCTGTCTAGTATCATAGGAAAAGGGGCTGTATGAAAAATTATTACCAAATCCTCATAAACACAACAATGCCCTCAGTCTTTATCAGAATCTCTTCAAACTTTAATAGAATGATTGTACCATCATTTGGATTGTTCCTTTGTAAATTAGGTCTGATTGGTTAAGTGACACAAGAAAAGGGACCTTATAAAAATTTTATTTCAAAATATCATTATTACAATAAAGTCCTCAGTCTTTATCATTTTCTTCAAACTATCATTAGGATTGTTCCTTTGTACATTGGGTCTGATTTGTTAAGTTTCACGGAAAAAGGGGCCTTATGAAAATTTTGTTACAAAAATTCTTGACACAATTCAGTCCACTGTTTTCATTGATTCCCTTTAACTTTTAAAGAATGATTCTACCTTCATTAGAATTGTTCCTTTTGAAATTTGGTTTGTTCTGTAAAGTATCATGAGAAAAGGGGACCTATGAATTTTTCACTATAAACTCATTAACACAATAAATTCCACAGATTAAACAGATTGATTGTACCATCATTCCAATTGTTGATTTTGACAGTGGATCTGACTATAGCAAGGGTCACATAAAAAGGGGCCTTATGAAAAACTCTCTTAAATATTCTGGTTAACACAATGATGTCCCTTGATTTCACCGGATTCACTTCAAAATTTCACAGAACGATTGTACAAATACTTAGATGGTTCCTTTCAGAACTGGGTACAATCCATCAAGTATCATGTAAAAAGGGGACATATGATTTTTTTTTAAATATTTTAGTAAACATAATGAATTCCCAATATTTCATCGGATTCACTTTTAACTTTCATAGAATGATAAAACCAACAGTAAAATATCACGGGAAAAGGGGCCCTATGAGAACTTCAATTAATATCTTTGTTAACACAATAAAGTCAACAGTTTTATTGGATTCTCTTCAAAGATGCATGGAATAATTGTGGCATTTGAAACACAGGAAAAGGGGCCTTACAGATTATCATTCAAAACATTCTTGTGTATGTGATGAAGATCACAATCATTATTAAGTTGTCTTTTAAATTTCACAGGACAATTGTCGGGTTGTAAGGAAAGTTCCTTTTGGAATGAAATTGATCCATCGGAAAACACAGGAAAAGGGGCCTTATTGATTTTCATTCAAAACAATCCTGTTTATGTGATTAAGTCCTCAATTATTGTCAGATTCTGATGAAATATTCACAGAATGATTGTAGGGTCATAAGGTAACTTTCTTTTGGAAATGGAGTGGATCCGTCATGAAACATGGGAAAAGGGGCCTTGCGGATTGTTGCTTAAAATGATAAAGGGGATAAAGCCCCCTTTTTTTCTTTATGCATTCTTCTTTGAGCAATTAACTTCCTTAAATATCAGATTTCTTTAATGGAAAACTTGATAACCAGTAGAGCGTCTCAGGCCCTCATGGGCCTCGTGTTTAGCTCACCTGAGCATGTAGTGCTCAGGTGAGCTATTGTGATCCCCTTTTGTCCTGCGTCCGGCCGTCATGCGTCGTCCGTCAACAATTTCTTTAAACAACATCTCATCCCAAACCACTGGGCCAATTTGAAATTATGCTCATGTTAGCTATTGTTAATTACAAAAAAAAAAAAAAAAAAAATTCTCCTAAACTAACCTTGGAATTTCATTTTAACATCACAGAAATGATCCTTAGGTCATGTTCTTTCAAAATATTTCAACTAATGAGAATTCATAAAGAAGTTAACTGTTTTGTGTGCTGACACTTTGATAGCTGAATTCAGAAGGAAATCATTGTGAGAAAACAAAAAAATTACATGCTACAATCTTTTCTCACAGTGCTTTCTACCTATATGACATATTTTCCCATCAAAAAATAAAGTTATAGTCTTGACTTCTTTCAATTTGGACCAGTCTAAAATTTTCTGTCCTTTAATGGGTTTTATGATAGATGTTATCCAGTTTTGAGGATTTGTATATCTTTAACACCTTTTGTGTGGTCTGAGTGTTCAAAATATGGCGATCTTCAGGACCTGTAGTATATTCATCTATCAATGATCAAAGTCTAGTTCACTTATCAAGGTCACATATTATGTAAACTTAACACAAAAATGTTAAGTTTTGCCTTTATTCTGTTGCAGTTATTTGTAACATAGGTTAGAGATCAATTGTAAAGTTAAGGTCATCCATGAAGTTTAAGGTTATTTTTCCTGGTCACAATTCAGAGAAAATACTGTTACAGCAGCATGGTTCTCCACAAGCTCATATGTTTATGATAAGGTTAAGGAGAAGGCACATTTTTGAAAATTGATATTTGATAAGGGTATTTGTGGCCACCCTCCACCCCCTTTTTTCAGCTCACCTGTGCACGAAGTGCTCATGGTGAGGTATTTTGATAACACCCTAAGTCCGGCGTACGTTGTGCATCAACAATTTTAAAACAGCATCTCCTTCTGAACCACTAGGCAAATCTATACCAAAATTTGCAGAAATGTTCTTTAGGTCGTGACCTTTAACCCTTTCCCTTTTAATCCCTTGTTCTTACATCCCTGTGATTTTATAATTGAGAATACGTTGTAGAAAAAGAAGAAATTGTTTGTAGGTGGTGCCCTTTAGAAATGACTTAAAGAATTGAAATCTGTTGAAAACTCTGGTTGACATGGCAGCAAATGTGAAACTTTAAAAAAATCTAAAAATTATATCCTCCTCACTCTGAAGGCGTAGAGCCTTGATGTTTTGCTTGTAGCATCTGCACATTGACCTCTTCTGGAATTTATTAAAATCAATACTGTCGGGTCCCAAGGGGCGAGGCCCCAGGTTTGGGGGGGGGGCTTTCATAGAAATAAAGAAGGATTTTCAAAACTACATTTCCTTCTAAACCATTGTGCCAATTTTAACCAAAGAATTGAAATCCGTTTTAATTTCTAATTGCCATGACAACAAGAGTAGAATTGAAAAAAAAAAGCTTTAAAAAATCATTTCCTCGAAACCCACCAGAAGTTGTAGATTCTTGATATTTTGCATGAAGCATCAGTGCATTACCCTCTTTTAAAATTTCTGAAATTTCAGAGTCCCAGGATGATTTGGCCTATATAGAAATAAAAAATGAATCTCTTCCAAAACTATGTTGCTACTTTCAACCAAATTTGGCAGCAATTTCCTTTAGGTTGCCCCCTTTTAAAAATTACTAAAATATCTGAAGTCTTTTGAAACCATTAGTTGCCATGGCAACATAAGCTGATTTTAGTTAAATTTTAAAGAAGGTCTTCTCCAGACCCAGGTGGGTGTAAGTTCTTGAAGAAAAAGAGCTTTATCTCAGGTGAGTGCCAGGGCCACTGGCCCTCCTGTTGATAGATCTTGAGCATACTGTTTTACCAGTGTTTGTCTGTCTTTCCACCTTGATTCTCATGTTTGTGATATTGATGATATCACTCATAGATATGTATCTGCTCATATAAAAGGTCAATGTCATCTGACAAGGTCAAGGTCTTTGATCAAGGTCTTCTTTCAATGTTCAACATTTCTGTTATGAGGACATAAGAGTTCACAAACACACTTTGCTATAAAAAGTCTTAACCCATTTCGAGAAAACAAAGTTTTAGACTGATCCTAAATAAGGTTGCAGACAACATTTCATGCCCATCTAAGTTGAAGATAAAAAGAGAAGAGGCATATATGGATAGTAATGCTTTGTTGCGAGCAATTTTTAGCTCTACTGGCTGAAGGCCACTAGAGCTATTACAATGGCTTTTTTCGTCCGACGTCTGTGTGTCCGGCCGTCTGTCCCTCGTCCGTCTATTAACTTTTCCTTGTTAACACTCTAGAGTCCACAGTATTCATCAGATTCCCTTCAACCTCCCTCAGAATAATTGTACCATCATAAAGATTGTTCCTTTCAAAATTGGGTCAGATCTGTCATGAACACTGGAAAAGGGGCCTAATTAAAATTTAATTGAAAAATCCTTGTTAACACTAGAGTCCACAGTTTTCATGGGATTTTCTTCAAAATAATTGTACCATGAAGAGGATCGTTCCTTTCAAAAATGGGTCAGATCTGTCAGGAAACACGGAAAAAGGGGCCATATGAAAATTTCATTTAAAGATCCTCGTTAACACTCTAGAGTCCACATTTTTTGTCTAGTCAGCTTGCAGTGAGCAAGACATATTTGTCACTAGGACAAGTGGTTTTATGTGCTTTAGTGCATTAGTCTATGTGAGTTAGTCTGTCCGAATTTGTCCAGAAAATTACTCCTACATTTATTGATGAATTTCAAAATAACTTGGCATAATTATTCTCCATCTTGTGTAGATGTGCCATTTGAAATAATTTTGGGGAAAGTTCAAATTTCAAGGTCACAGCTCAAGGTCAAACACTAGAATTGTCTTTTTCCGGACAATTACTACTACATTTATGGATGGATTTCAAAATAACTTGGCACAATTATTCTCCATCATTTGTAGATGTGCCATTTGAATTAATTGTTTGGATAGTTCAAATTTCAAGGTCACAGCTCAAGATCAAACACTAGAACTGTGTTTGATGGACAATTTCTCCTACAATAATGGATGAATTTTAAAATGAATTGGCACAATTATTCTTCATCACAAGTAGATGTGCCATTTGAAAGAATTTTTGAGAAAGTTCTAATGTCAAGGTCACAGCTCAAGGTCAAACACTAAAATTGTGATAGTCAAGAGCATTTCTCCTACAATTATGGATGTATTTTAAAATAAATTGGCACAATTGTTCTCCATCACAAGTAGATGTGCCATTTGAAAGAATTTTTTTGATAGCTTCAAGTTTCAAGGTCAAAGTTCAAACACTATAACTGATGGTCAAGGTCAAGTTGATGGTCAAAACTTTGCAGGCTCGATAGCATTTGTCCTGGGACAACCATCTAGTCATTTGATTCTCTTCAAACTTTCACAGAATGATTGTACCATCATAAGGATTTTCGTTTCAGACTATGATCTGTCAAGAAACACCGTAAAAGGGGCCTTATTAAAATTTAATTGAAAAATCTATTAAGAAATTCTCGTTTACACTCTAGAGTCCACAGTTTTCATCAGATTCTCTTCACACTTTCATAGAATGATTGTAGGGTTGTAAGGAAAGTTCCTTTTGGAAATGAAATTGATCCATCAGAAAACACAGGAAAAGGGGCCTTATGGATTTTCATTCAAAACAATCCTGTTTATGTGATAAAGGCCATAATTATTGTCAGATTCTGATGAAAATTTCACAGGAGGATTGTAGGGTCATATGGAAACTTCCTTTTGGAAAAGGAGTGGATACGTCATGAAACACAGGAAAAGGGGCCTTGAGAATTGTTGCTCAAACTGATAAAGGGGATAAAGTCCAATACCTTTTTATACGCCCGTCGAAGACGGGACGTATTATGGGATCACCCTTGGTGTCCGGGCGTCCGGTTGTCCGGGCGTCCGGGCAGTGTCCACTTCTTTGTCCGGAGCATAACTCTGTCACCGTAAGTCCGATTGACTTTAAACTTGGCAGTTATATTCTTCTCATCAATACTGAGTGCAGTGCACAAGAACCATAACTCTACCTGGCCTATTTTTGAGTTATTGCCCTTTGTTGTTTTTCATACTTGAATCTTGTCCGGAGTTTATCTCTAAAAGTATTATAGCTAGGATCATGAAACTTTATGGGTGTATAGATCTCACCAAGGGGGAGTGCAGTGCACAAGAACCGTAACTCTACCTGGCCTATTTTTTTACTTATTGCCCTTTGTTGTTTTTCATACTTGAATCTTGTCCAGAGTATATCTCTAAAAGTATTATAGCTAGGATCATGAAACTTCATTGGTGTATAGATCTCACCAAGGGGGAGTGCAGTGCACAAGAGCCATAACTCTACCTGGCCTATTTTTTGAGTTATTGCCCTTTGTTTTTTTCATACTTGAATCTTGTCGGGAGTATATCTCTAAAAGTATAATAGCTAGAATCATGAAATTTTATGGAAGGTAGGAGTGCAGTGTACAAGAACCATAACTCTACCTGGCCTATTTTTTGAGTTATTGCCCTTTGTTGTATTTCATACTTGAATCTTGTCCGGAGTATATCTCTAAAAGTATAATAGCTAGGATTATGAAACTTCATGGGTGTATAGATCTCATCAAGGGGGAGTGCAGTGCACAAGAACCATAACTCTCCCTGGCCTATTTTTTGAGTTATTGCCCTTTATTGTTTTTCATACATGAATCTTGTATGGAGTATATCTCTAAAAGTATAATAGCTAGAATCATGAAATTTATTGGATGGATAGATCTCACCAAGAGGGAGTGAAGTGTACAAAACAATAACTCTACCTAGAGTATATTTTGAGTTATTGCCCTTTGTTGTTTTTCATACTTGAATCTTGTCCGGAGTATATCTCTAAAAGTATGATAGCTAGAATCATGAAATTTCATGGATGGATAGAGCTCACCAAGTGGGAGTGCAGTGTACAAGAACCATAACTTTACCTAGCCTATTTTTTGAGTTATTGCCCTTTGTTTTTCATTCTTGAATCTTGTCCGGAGTTTATCTCTAAAAGTATTATAGCTAGGATCATTAAACTTCATTGGTGTATAGATCTCACCAAGGGGGAGTGCAGTGCACTGGAACCATAACTCTACCTGGCCTATATTTTGAGTTATTGCCCTTTGTTGTTTTTCATACTTGAATCTTGTATGGAGTCTGTCTCTAAAAGTATAATAGCTAGAATCATGAAATTTCATGGATGGATAGAGCTCACCAAGTGGGAGTGCAGTATACAAGAACCATAACTCTACCTAGCGTTTATTTTGAGTTATTGCCCTTTGTTGTTTTTCATACTTGAAACTTGTCCGGAGTATATCTCTAAAAGTATAATAGCTAGAATCATGAAACTTCATGGATGGATAGAGATCACCAAGTGGGAGTGCAATGTACAAGAACCATAACTTTACCCTGCGTATATTTTGAGTTATTGCCCTTTGTTGTTTTTCATACTTTGTTTGACAAAAAATATTCATTTAAAATAACATCAGTTCTATTCAAACCCCCAGTTAATATTAAGCAGTGTGACGGGCGTATCTTGTGACAATTTGGCACCTTGTTCTTTATGCATTCTTCTTAAAGCAATTAACTTCCTTAAATATCAGATTTATTTTACAGAAAACTTGATAACCAGTAGAGCGTATCAGGCCCTCATGGGCTTCTTGTTATGCCCTGCCTTCGATTAGATCAGGGACATGATGTTGTACAAATGTACATCTCTCTTTGCTGTTCCAGATTCCAAAACCAGATATGGGGCTCATATATGGGACATAGGTTCCTTGATTTGATAGGCATTGGTTTTGTAAGGTTAGGGTATCTTATCTAGGTCAGTTTTCCAAAAAAGGGCATTGTGTTTCACAAACATATCTTTTTCTTCATTGTACCTCAAGTGATGAAGGTGAGCTATTTCAATTGCCCAAGCACTGTTGTGTGTTGCCAGTGACCTATAATTTCTAAACATCTTCTCCTTTCAAACTATGAGGCTAATCTGGTTGAAACTTGGGAGGTATGTTCCAGTGGTGAAGCACTTCCAAAATGTTTCATATTATTGACATCCACCGTTAACTCTTTAGAGCTATAGCAATAAAAAGTGTGAAAATAATGAAATCTTTAAAAATCTTCTCTGAACCTAGAAAACAAAGAAGACATCTTTAAAAATCTTCTTCTCTAAAAGCCTTGAGTATTGATATGTGGTAAGTAGAATCTCTTAACCCTTCCCTGTACAAACCCGGGATTTTATGTCACTGTGATTTTATACTTGAGAAAACATAGTGGAAAAAGGAGAAATTGCTTGTTAAAAGCAATTTCTCCTTTTCCCACAATATTTTCTACCACATAGGATGGTTTAATTTCAAATTGCATGCAATTTCCATTGTCGTCTGCAACCTCTTTTAAATTGGACCGGTCTAAAAATTTCAAAAAACAGGAAAGGGTTAAGTGATTTTCTACAAAGTTTGTTAATGTCATGCCCCTTGGGTCATATTTGGGCTCTGCTCTTGCCCTCCCTTGTACATAAAACTAAGAATGAAAATCTTAAAAAACCTTCTCCAAAACAAGACATTTGGTGATATTTGGTTTGTGGCATCTCCAAATATATGTATTTAAAATTTGTTCAGATTTATATATAGGTATCCTCGAGAGCACAACTAAACACTTATAGCCACAAAAATGAAAATCTTATTTGAAATCCTCTAATGACAAATTATGATGCTTAAAGGTCTCATATATTCCATGGGGTATCAACTGTTGACTCTCTACATAATTTGTCCCATGTCTAACATTTCTAGCTTTTACTATGGTGAGCACTTTAGGTAGACTAATCCTCTAGTATATTTTTGTCAGGAATAAGAAAAGAAGTACTTTGTCACAGGAATGCTCATCTAATTCTGCTCTTATTGATGAAGCCAATGAATGCAATTTTAAATTTGCTCAAGACTGGTAATTTATGCAATCACAATTCTTGTCTTAACAGATAGAGCTAAGGTAAGTCTTAAAATTTGGCAGTATGGTTATTTCTGGTATGAATTTGTTTCTTATTGCAGGGTTTCATACCACCTAGACTTATCAAGCAGGCAAGGCATGAAGAGGTAGAAGTGCATGAGAGAAGTTCCCTTACTCTTAAAAACAAAATATGTACTTCACAAAATGAGAGCATGTCATGTTTACAACAAGCATCAAGTATAGATTCTTCTTACAGACAAGAACATTCTGAGGGAAACAATTTTCCGAACAGTAGCCCTATGGCATTGAAAAATGTTAGTTTGCATTCTAGAGATAACCTTTATGAAAAAGATTTAGGACCATCAAGTCCTACACCTGTCAATTCTCCAACACTTGACAGACCACAGTCAATATCACCAGCAATATCATTGTCACCTTGGTCGGTTTATGGATCCAAAAACAGTAAATCACCTAAAACTTATACACCTGTGTCAGACCATGCTGAAAACTCTAAAAATAAATCACCAGACACAGATGAAATGCAAAACAAAATATTAACAAACCATTTTGAAAGAACTGAGATGAGTAGAATGCTTAACAAGACAAGTAAGGAAGTCTCTAAAGATAGAACTAATGTAGGTAACAAAGGATTAACAAACAGGCCTACTACCAACAGTATGCAGCACATAATGAACTTATTGAAAAACAATAAAGAGAAAAAGTTCAATGGTGACACAAGGCAGAACTGGGATATCACAAAAAAGTTCAATGGTGACACAAGGCAGAACTTTGATATCAAAAATGATAAATTTGCTATTGAGTCAAAAGATAGAAACTTCATGCCAGGTGGCTTGGATTTGTTTTCTGACCAGAGCTGTGCTATAAAGATCAAAGATTCAAAAGGTGAAAATAATTTAAATTCTCATAAGATTGATTGTCAAAAGTTTGATACAGAAAGAATGCAAAACTTAGATTCCTTTCATTCAGATCCTGGAGAATCAAAGATAATTTCTAACATTGGAAAAACTTGTGATGAAAATGGAAAAATCCAAGAAAGAACAGAATATAAACAAGATGCTTTACAGAGTTCAAATAGTCATGTTACCAAAGATTTGAATTTAGGCATAAGCATCCAAGACCATAATCCTTATGGAATTAGCAAGATAGAAAATGAATTAGATAAGAATGAAAGTTATTTAGAAACAACCATTACCTGTGATAAAGCTGTCCATGGTTCTAATGATGAGATGTATTCAGAAGATGATACTCGGAGAAACTCTAATTCTGATATTATTGGGATAGAAGAGACCTCTGAAGGTTGGTTTGGTTTGACATTTTCACCTCTCTCACATGCAAGTATCAGTGACTCTGAGCAGGACGATGATAACATGAAAGTGAAAATATCTCAACAAAGTAGTGCAGTGAATACATCTCAACAAAATACTGTTGTAGAGACATCTCAACCAAATGGAATCATAACAAACTATCCACTAGATACCAACCCTGCTCAGTCAGGACCAGAACAACATAAATTAGTCTTTGCCATTGATGAAGGTGAAAATAAGGCAGAGGAAGACAGTGTTAGATCTTTTCTATTAGATGAACAACAAGTAGAAAGTAAAATTGAGAAAAACCTTGACAACTATGAAATAAGTGAAGTTGAAAAGGACACAGCTATACAAATAAGTAATCATGATCCATTAAGGCTAGTATGTAGCAATGCTGACATGAAACAAACCTCAAATTTTACTGATGATATTGAACTGACAAAATCAGAACAAGAAGACAAGGATAAGATAGATGTAACAGAGTTAAATATTCAAAAAAGAATGTTGTTAGAACATAAAACAAGTGATGTTGGTGTGTTAGATTCTTTTAAATTGGACAAAAAGATATGTGATAAAGTATATGTTAGCAGTGTCTTAGATTTCACACAAAAAAAGAGAAGTGTTGTTAATTTAGATTCTATAACAATAGAGGAAGATCCAATCCATGACAAGAAAAGTTCTATAGATATTACTGTGGATGGACAAGAAGAAAGAACCCATACTGATAGTCATATTTCTAGATCTAGTCAAGACACTATGGACTTCAGTTGTGACACTCTGTGTGATGAAAGTCAAAACTATTTGTCCCAAGATCTACTTGATGACAAGATAAGACACAAGTCTCAACAGGCAGACCTAAAACAAAAAACAGTTGTTAATGAAACTTGTTTAAAATCTTTCTTGGTAAAAGCAGAGAATACAGATTATATTGAAGAAATTTTAAACAGAGATCAAAGATTTTTAAACACAGAATATGGAAATGACAAACTCTATCATGTATGTGATGACAGGATAATGTATAAAAATGGAAAGGTTGAACAAGGGTTTCAGTCCAAAATAAGAGATGTTTCAGTTACAAATATTGGTAAGTATCACAAATCTTGAGTTGATGTAGGGCAGATCAAAGAGCTGTTGGAGCATATGTGTTTATTCTGACTAGTGGTCATTTTCATGGTTAAGTGATATCAGGAAAAGATTGTTCAAAGCTGCATTATAACCCATTCAAATAAACAAACCCTTTCCCTGTTCATTAAAATAAATCTTGATAACATGCCTAATACATTGAAACTTCATTAATCAAGACAAGTAATTTTCTTTTCAACTTTGTTTTTGCATGGTACAATGGTGAGGACAACTGACTTAGGATTGGAGAGGTTTTGAATCTGGCCTTTGGTGCTGGTTTCATCGGTATATGCTATAGCTACACCTGCAGAACTCAAGCCCAGGACTAGTTGTACTGGGGATGCACATGATTTAATGAACTTGTTATAACTGGACAATTGTTCAAGTTGACTGCCACACAAACAAATCTTTATGTACAATATATTGGGTTCATTCCTTGATGACTTTGAATAGTTTTTACCCAGCTTGTTTCCAAAAAGGTTTATAAAATACATCACATTACTAGATAACAAAATTTTGGAAAGGTTCAAATTGAAAGGAGATGTAGTTGACAATTTAAAGTTTATGGAATTGTAGATTTTCAGCTTGGCTGTTTTGGGAGAAAACCTGAGGTATTGCGATAGCCTCGATGTCGTCTTCTTCGTGCGAATGCATTCACCTGAAACTTGGCACACATGTTCACTAAAGAGGAGCCTATACTATCAAGGGGAATAACTCTAGATGCATTTTGTGCAAATTATGCCCTTTTTTCGACTTGGTTTTTTTTTTATCCACCATCCAGCACCCAACAGTAGAGCATAGGCACCTTAGATGGTGCTCTTGTTTCAACTTTCAGGATAGACAACATTGTTGAAAATGAAGAAATACAAACAATTTTTTTGATTTTATACAATGCTTTCTCATTTGTTTTTATTGAGGGGCGTCAAAAAGCGTCATTGTGTCGGAATGTGTTAAAATGGTAAGTGATAGGTCTTTTGATATATCTTATGTGTTTCCTTAGATAAGACCTCTCACCTGTTTCTCTTTTTAATATAGAAGGAAGTCTGTCTACTGTGAAAGTTCTCGAGTTTAGACCTGCAATATCTTTTGTGCTTCAAACAAGCCTTTGGGTGATAGTGTTGTTATCTTTTATGATGCACATCTAACGTGGCCAGCAATATCTCTCTCTGTAAGAATATTTCTACCTTAACCCTTGTCATACCGAACCCGTAAAATATTCTGGTTTTGGCAGGAGGTGTAGACTAAGATCTGACTGCACTAATGTGCAGGCTGATCTTAGCCTATATATCCTACTTGTATTTTTCCTGCCAGAGTTGTTTATGAAGTTCATTTCTAAAAAGAATATTGATTTTTGAACAACTTGATCTATCAGTGCTTTCAGCCCTCTGATTTGACAGCAATTCAGTAAGGTAATTTATACAGCATGACCAGGGTTAAATTGTAGTTGTGTATCATTTTAAGAGTACAATGAAATGTCTTCTTTTAGTGAGAACAAGTCTTAAATTCAGTGGTCTTTTAATTGGTTTATTACAAGATAACTAAATTTTAGGCTCGTCCAAGTTCAAATTTGCAAACAACATTTGAAAGTGAATGATAATTGAGTAGTATGCATCTAACATAGCAAAGTTATATTTCTGTATAAACAATAATTGCATGGAGCAGGAAAAATAGGCTTTTCCATTATAAACGTTTTCTTGAATAGTATACCCCTGGGTTATTAAAATGTTGGAAACTTTGAGAGTGGATAAAGGGATAGTTCATTTCATGTGTGAACTGATTTTGTTCAGTTACCTAACAATTTGTAGAATTTCACAATACATTTACTAAGTAAAAACACTGCTGTTTGAGATGCCAGAATAATCCAGTATAGGTAGGGAAGCTTAGAAAAGGATCAATCCACACATATTCATAGTCTGATCTTAGGCTTCATTAACTGCTTTCTCCTTTTAACACAATATTCTTGCCTTTTCAGTGGTTTTTACATCCCTACAAAGCAGGAAGGGGTTAAAGCCTTAAGTTGCAATCTGCATTAGTGCATATTGTTTGGACCAGCCTACAAGTTGGTTGTCTAGCATTGAGTTTTATTGAAGCATTGCTTGCCACATCCACTTAAAACAGCCCTATCTGAGATTTCAGACTATATTAATTTCTCAGATGATTAGGACAAAGCAAAAAGTGAGTAGCTGATAGGTGACCTGTAACTACAGGTAGTTTTAGTTACAATGTTTGTTGTACATCTACAAAATAGTATAGTGTTTGAAATTGACATGGTTGACCTGGGTAGGAGCAATTAGTTGATTGGTCTGCAAATTTTTTTATTAGCATAAATTTGTAAATTTTGTCAGGTACCAGTGATAATGAAGATGAATTGTATGGCCAATTATATAATGAACCTAGATTGATGTACCCAGACAATGAAGAGAGAAAATGTAAGGGGTTGACACCAATTGTCAGTTCTACAGTGAAGAAACATTCCTACCTGTCTTCATTGCAGAGGTATAAAAGTGAACTTTTAGATTGTAAACAACCTAAACAAGACATACTTGAAGAACAGTGCAGAAACCCCATGATCAAAAAGAAGGACCCCTTTAAAAATGAGTCAAGCATAAATAGTGAACTAAGTGGAAGTAGTTCGATTAAATCTGTGGATTCAAGTATTAATTGTCTTTTTGAAGAAAAGATTTATCAGCAGGCTGAAGAAAGACAGTCTAGTGAAAATGAAGTAAAGAGTGTAAATAATGGTGGTAATACAGGTTCCAAATGGGATCAATATGTTCCCGAACAGAATGAAGAGGAAATAGATTTGACGAAATTTAAAAGAAAAGAAACTATTAACAAAGATTTCAGTGTGGTGGTTAGTACCTTTAAAGTAGATCAGTTAAGAGGACTTGAGCAATCTGGTCCTCTGTTAGTATCGCAAGACAGTGATATGTGTCCAAGGAATGAAGTGAATGATTTGAACAAACATGCTAACTTATTGCTTAAAGATGAGTCTGTGCAGCAATGGTCAGATAGTGAGGCATTTTATAAAGGACTATCAAATTCTAGTGGAATTGATGAAGTTGTTGTTGAAGTCCCAGGATCTTTGTCCTCCATTGATTCTCAAGACTTTCTGTATGCTGTTGAAGGTGGGGAAAAGTCTTTGTTAGAGAAAACTCATGAATCTAATGAAGAAAATCAAGCTAGAACTAAAGAAATTAGACACTGTAATTCAGAATCTAAATCAGAACAACCTGGTGATGAATTTGAAAATAATGAAAACTCCATATGTATTGGTAGGGATAATGTGAATTTAGATGTGCCAAGAGAAAATAGATCCCTGAACTGTGGGGATGATGTAGAGAGAGCTATTGCAAACAAATTACCTGAAAACAGAAAATCCTCTTCAGATGACTCTCTCAATCTGTCATTATCCTTTGAGGAACAACCAATATCTTTTGTTCCAGCCAAACCCATTAGTAATCACCTGGCCCCCAGTCTAAGAGGTGGTTGGAAACCCCCTGTTCAGAAGTTAGACTGTACAAATCTAGGCAGCCAGACGAAAAGTGATAAAAGATCTTATAGATTTTTGAAAATTTTGCAACATTCAAATACATTATGTGCTTTTGATAGTGATTCTTTTGAAGAAGAGAAAAATAACAACAAAAGTCCAGATGACAGTTACGACAAAATACACATTAAAAATGAAAATACAACTATAGATGCATCTGAGAATCTTAAGGCCCATAGTAAAGTAAAAGAAATTAAAATCCATGCAGCAGTTAATAGGCTTTCGCAAAAGAATATAAACAGAATGGGTTTTAAAAGTCCTATTCTGACCTCCCAAGGACATACAGATGCAGAAGGTCAAGACAGAAAATCACAACAAAGTAAAAGGTACTTGAGTTGTATTTTTTAGCTCACCTGAGCACAGGGAGAGCTTTTGTGATCGGTCATCGTCCTGTGTCCATCAGTCCATCCATCCATCCTTTTACAATTTCAAAAAATCTTCTCCTAAACTAACTATGGAATTTCAACCAAACTTCACTGAAATGATCCTTAGGTCATGCTGGAAGTAAACCTTTGAAAATTTTCTCCTCTAAAAGCACAAGGCCTACAGTCTTGATATTGGATATAAATCATCATCTAATGACCTTTTACTAAATTACTTCAAAGAATTACTGTACTCTGAAAATAAGCCCTTTTTTGTTCAATCCCTGATTTTACCAATGAATAAAGAAGGAAATCTTTGAAAATCTTCTACTCCGAAACAATAAGACTTTATAGAGATTTGATATTTGGTATGAATCATCATCTATTGACATTTTACAAACATACTCCAAAGAATTACATAAACCTGAAAACTAGCCCTTTTTTGTGTGATACCTGATTTAACATAGAAATAAAAATGGAAATATTTGAAAATCTTCTTCACTCAAACCATAAGGCCTAGAGTTCTAATATTTTGTATGTATCAATGTCTATTGACCCTTTACTAAAACGCTTTAAAGAACTACTGTATCTTGAAAAATAGCTCTTTTCTGTGTGATACCTGATACATATGAATGAAGAAGAAAATCTTTAAAAATCTTTTTTTCCAAAACCATAAGGCCTAGAACTTTAATATTTAGCATGTATCAATACCAATTATCGCTTACCAAAATACTTCATAGAATTGCCCCTATCCTGAAAATGAGCCCCTTTCTGTGCAATTCCTGATTTTAGAAATGAATGATGAAGGATATCTTTGAAAATCTTCTCCTTAACCATTATGCCTAGAATTTTGATACTTGGTATGTATCGATGCTATTGACCACATACCAAAATACTTAAAAGAATTTCCGTACTCTGAAAATTAGCACTAACTGGTGTAATCTTCAATATACCTAGGATTACAGGAGAAAATCTTCTCCAAAATGAATTGGTTTAGGGCTTTGATATTTTGTATATATCATAAAGGCTCAAGCCATCATACTCGGGGAGCTATATAGGACCATTATGGTCCTCTTATTTTCTTAACTCATTCCAACTTAAAACCTACTTTTTAGCTCAACTGGCCAAAGGCGAGAAGGGCTGTAGCGATGGCTTTTTCCTGTCCAGTGTCCGCTCCTCCTGTCCTTTAACTTTTCCTTGTTTATGCGATAGAGTCCACAGTTTTCATCAGATTCTCTTTAAACTTTGTCAGAATCATTTCACCATCATAAGGATCTTTCTTTTTCGAAATTGGGTCAGATCTGTCAAGAAACACAGGAAAAGGGGCCTCTAAAAATTTGAATAAAAAATCTATTAAAAACTCTTGTTTACGCGATAGAGTCCACAGTTTTCATTGGATTCTCTTCTAACTTTCTCAGAATGCTTGTACCATCATACGGATCTTTCCTTTTAAAATTTGGTCTGTTGCGTCAAATAACACAGGAAAAGGGGCCTTATTAAAATTTAATTAATAAATCTTCATTTACACACAAGAGTCCAAAGTTTTCTTTCGCACAAAAGAGTCCAAAGTTTTCTTTCGATTCTATTCAATCTTTGTCAGAATGTTTGTATCATGATAAGGATTGTTCCTTTCGAAACATGAGAAACATGAGAAATGGTGCCTTTTGAAAAATTGATTAAGAAATCAATTTAAAATCCCTGTTAACACTCTAGAGTCCACGGTTTTCATTGTTTTCTCTTTAAACTTTCCAAGATAGATTGTACTATCATAAGGATCGTTCCTTTTGAAATTAGGTATGGTCTAGCAATAAGCATAGGAAAAAGGGCCTTTTAAAAATTTAATTAAAAAAATCCTGGTTGGAATTCTGGAGTGCACAGTTTACATCAGATTCTCTTCAAACTTTCACAGAATGATTATACCATTATAAGGATTGTTCCTTTTGAAATTGGGTATGATCCTTGAAGAAACACTGGAAAAGGGGCCTTATGAAATTTAATTAAAAAATAATTCAAATTCCTCATTAAAACCCTCACATCCACAACTTTCTGGAATTTTTAGCTCTACTGGCCAAAGCTATTGTAATGACATTTTCCCGTCCTGCATCCATGCATCCGTCTGTCTGTTAATTTTCCTTGTTAACACTTTAGAGTCCACAGTTTTCACCTGGTTCCCTTCAAACTTTCACAGAATGATTGTACCATCATAAGGATAGTTCCTTTCAAAATTGGGTATGATCCTTCATGAAACATGGGAAAAGGGGCCTAATTAGAATTTAATTAAAAAATCCTTGTTAACACTCTAGAGTCCAAAGTTTTCATCAGATTCTCTTCAAACTTTCACAGAATGAATTTAAATAAAAAATCCTTGTTAACACTTAGAGTCCAAAGTTTTCATCAGATTCTCTTCAAACTTTCTCAGAATGATTGTATCTTTATAAGGATTGTTCCTTTCGAAATTGGGTCAGATCCTTCAATTTAATTAAAAAGTCCATCAAAAGTCCAAAGTTTTCATTGGATTCTCTTCAAACTTTGTCAGATTGATTGTACCATCATAAGGATCCTTCCTTTCGAAATTGGGTCAGATTCGTCAAGAAACATGGAAAAAGGGGCCTTAAAAATATTTATTTAAAAGATCCTCATTAACGCTCTATTGTCCACAGTTTTCATTTGATTCTCTTCAAACTTTCATGGAATGATCATACCATCATAAGGATTGTTCCTTTCGAAATTGGGTTAGATCCGTCAAGAAACATGGGAAAAGGGGCCTTATGAACACTTAATTTAAACTTCCATTAAAAATCCTTATTAACACTCTAAGGATGGTTGCTTTTGAAATTTAGATAGATCCGCCAAGAAAAATGGGAAAAATGGCTTTATGAAAATTTAATTAAAAACCCTTGTTAACACTCCAGAGTCCACAGTTTTCACTTGATTCTCTTCCAGTGTTGTGCCTAGACTGCGGGATCGCGGGAATTCCGCATATTTTCACCAATGTCCCCCAAAAATCAAGCCAGTGCGGGATTTCAGGCGCGTTCACTAAAAATTGCGATGTTTCTAAACTGATGTCGATTTTGGTAGTAAGATTTCGGTAGTTAGATTTCATAGCGTTTTATTCTCAAGCGCACCTGCAAAACATAGAGTGTGACCAACGGAATTATTGATTTTTAGTTTGCCTTTAAATTCCAATATTAAACCAGTCTTTGTTAAATTGTAAACATTGTGAAACGTCAGCTTCGCTTGAACCACTTCATGTCGGGAAGCCCTAAAAATAGAAAACTAGCAGACGAGGACAAATCGTCAGGAACACGAGAAAATGCTGATTTGATCCCGTCGTCAGATCCGAATCCCTCCACGTCTTCCGAAGGCATTGATACTGAGGCTGCCTCTTCTTCGGTCCCCGGGACAAGTTAAAAAAGATAGAACTTTCCAAAAGTCTTGGGTTGTTAAATTCCCATGGTTACTTGAGTATGATGGAAATATGAAAAGTAAAAGGTGGATTGACTCTAGATTAAAATTATCCAACCCAGATCACAGGAGAACAATTTACAGGATCTTATGAATATTTGTATAAATGGACCCTCCAAAGATACCTATGATTTCAAACCAGCCTTAAAACTATGGAAGTCTTCACAAGATAGGAAGTTGTACACAAATTAGAATCATTATCAGGTAAAAAAAATGTTGTTATTATTGTGTCCCCTAGAATTTTCAAGTGTCCCCCTGAAATCAAGGTAGGAGGACACCTGTGTCCCCTAAAGATTTTGGTCTGTGCACATCACTGTCTTCAAACTTCACAGAATGATTGTTCTTTTCGGAATTGGGTATGATCTGTCAAGAAACATGCGAAAATGGGCCTTTTTAAAATCTAATGGAAAAATCTTTTAATTTATCCTCGTTAACACTCTAGAATCCACAGTTTTCATCAGATTCTCTTAAAAGTTTCACAGAATGATTGTACTATCTTAAGGATTGTTCCTTTGGGTATGATCCGTTAAGAAACACAGGAAATGGGGCCTTTTGAAAATTTAATAAAAAATCTTCATTAATAATCTGGAGTCAACAGATTTCATTGGATTGTCTTCAAATTTTATCAGAATGATTGCACCTTCATAAGGATTGTTTCTTTAAAATTGGGTATGATCTGTCAAGAAACATTGGAAAAGGGGCCTAATCAAAATTTAATTTAAAGATCTTCATTAACACTCTAGAGTCCACAGTTTTCATCTGATTGACTTCAAACTGTCACAGAATGATTGTACCATCATAAGGATTGTTCCTGTCAAAATTTGGTATGATCTGTCAAGGACCACAGGAAAAAGGGCCTTATGAAAATTTGATTAAAAAATCCTCATAAACACAATAGAGCCCACATTTTTCAACAAATTCTCTTCAAATATTCCCAGAATGATTATTACATTAAATGGATTGTTCCTTTCTGATGTGGGTTTGATCCATATAGTTTCATGGGAAAAGAGGCCTTATGAAAATTTAATAAAAAAATCTTAGTTAACACATCATGGCCCTAGATTTCACCTGATCCACTTCAAACTTTCATAGAATGATTGTACCATCATAAGGATTGTTCCTTTCAAATTGGGTCTGTTCCATCGAGAAACACAGGAAAAGGGGCCTTATGAAAAGTTCATTTATAAATCCTTGTTACCAAGTCCAAAGCTTTCATTTGATTTTCTTCAAACATTCACAGAATAATTGTACAATAATTATGATTGTTGGTGTTGACATTAGACCTGATCTGTCAAGTATCACAGAAAAAAGAGCCTAATGAAATTTAATTTTAAAATCCTTGTACCACAATAAAGTCCACAGTTTTCATTGGATTCTGTTCAAACTTTCACAGAATGTTTGTACCATCATTAGGATTATTTCTTTTCAAATTGGGCCGGATCTGTTTAGTATCATTGGAAAAGGGGCCTTTTGAAAATTTCATCTATAATCCTTGTTACCAAGTCAAGAGTCATTGGACCTGATCTGTCAAGTATCACAGGAAAAGGTGTCTTATGAAATTTAATCTCCACAGCTTTCATTGGATTCTATTCAAGATTTCACAGAATTTTTGTACTTTAATTGGGATTGTTTCTTTCCAAATTAGGCTAGATCTGTCTAGTATCACAGGAAAAAGGGCTGTATGAAAAATTATTACCTAATCCTCATTAACACAAGAATGTCCTCAGTCTTTATAAGATTCTCTTCAAACTTTAATAGATTGATTGTAACATCATTTGGAATGTTCCTTTGTAAATTGGGTGTATAAAATCCTTATTAACACAATGAATTCAACAGTTTACACAGACTGAATGTACCATCATTACAATTGTTGATTTTGACAGTGGAACTGATACAGCAAGTATCACATGAAAAGAAGCCTCATGAAAAACTTTCTTAAATATTCTAGTTAACAGAATGATTTCCAAAGATTTCACCAGATTCACTTCAAAATTTCACAGAATCATTGTACAATCATAAGGAAGGAATCTTTTCAGAATTGGGTACAATCCATCAGTTATCATCTAAAAAGGGGCCATATGATTTTTTTTTAATTATTCTAGTTAACATTATGAAGTCCCCATATTATCGGATTCACTTTAAAATTCCACAGAATGAATAAACCAACTATAAAGTATCACAGGAAAGGGGTTTTATGAGAACTTGATTGAAATATCTTCGTTAACACAATACAGTCCACAGTTTGAATCGGATTCTCTTCAAAGATGCAAGGAATAATTGTGGCATTGGAAACACAGGAAAAGGGGCCTTACAGATTTTCATTCAAAACATTCTTGTTTATGTGATGAAGTTCACAATTAGATTGTCTTTAAAACTTCACAGAGCACTATTGTTGGGTCGTAAGGAAAGTTCCTTTCGGAAATGGATCCCTAAGAAAACACAGGAAAAGGGGCCTTATGGAATTTCACTCAAACCAATCCTGTAAACGTGATAAAGTCCACAATAGTTATTGGATTCTGTTGAAAATTTCACATTATGATTGTAGGGTCATAAGGAAACTTCCTTTTGGAAATGAAGTGGATCTGTCATGAAACATGGGAAAGGGACCTTAAGGTGTGTTGCTCAAAATATTAAAGGGGATAAAGTCCAATTTGTTAATTTTTTTATGCATTCTTCTTTAAGCAGTTAACTTCCTTAAATATCAGATTTCTTTAACGGAAAACTTGATAACTAGTAGACCGACTCGGGCCCTAATGGGCCTCTTGTTTATGCCCATCAAGAAAAAGGCTGTGAAAAACATAGTGGAAATAGAACAGATTGCTTGTCACTAGTCTCAAGGATGAACCTTATTGAAAATGAGATGGTTCCATCTAAAAACATGGGAAAAGGCTTCTTAATGACAACCTGATCAATACTAACAAATTTTACATGCACTGTGAACTACTTTTCCTTCACAACTATGACCAGCTTTGATGTTTCTGTTTCATGTTTCTTTATTCAGTAAGGAACTAAGAAGAGTGATCTAGGGCCATCTTTGCCCTCTTGTTTCAAATTGGACCAGTGTAAAATGTTGTTGTCTTTGAATGAAATAAGCTTGTGGTAAGAAATTTAAACTGTTAATGACCTTAAGTATATCTACAAAGCAATTGTAGGAAATGAAGGTGGGTACATATACAACAACCTTGCCTTTTATGCTCCCCGAAGAGTGAGGATATAGTAGTCGGTTGGTCTGTCTGTCTTTCAGTGTGGTGTTCGACCATCTGCCCCAATATTTCCACAACCCTTGGGCAAAATTGGATGAAACTTCACATGTGAATTCTTAATGATATTGTGCCGACACTTTTTTCCAGGTTTTTGCATTGCTCAAAGGCTAAGGTCAAAGGTTAAAATTGACCATGTCCACATTATAGCTCATTCAATAATGGATGGATTTCAAAATAACTTGGCAAAATTACTCTCTATCATGAGCAGATGTGCAGTATGAAACAAATTTCATATAGCGCCATGGTCAAGGTCTCAGCTCAAGGTCAAACTTTGAAAATAAGCATTTCCATAGTATAGCTCCTTCAATTATGGATGGATTTCAAAATAACTTGGCACCATTGTTCCCTATCATGAGTAGATGTTCAATTTGAAACAAATCTTCAGATAGCTCCAAGGTCAAGGTCACAGCTCAAGAATGTATGTTAAATTTAGCATGTCTGGAATAAGGCGAGCAAATACCTGCATCTGTGTCTATCAGTCCACCTCAACCCTTTTGTTTATTTTATACTTTCTTGACAGGGCTGTATTTGGGGTGCATAGTCTGTTTCTGACGGCTCTTTTTTTGTACCTGTATCACACTATTAAAGCTGATATCGATACAAAGAATATTGTGGTAAAGAGCTGCTCAGACACATTGTATTGTATCCAAGCTGGAAGGAAACATTTTGATATTTCACAAAAAACAATGGTTGAGTGACATATCTTGGGAGGCTCCATTTTCTTTGAGAGACCAGATTTGAGTTGCAAAATATTATACTTGCTAAAATGAATACATCACAACTAAGCTCTGTGTTGATATTACTTATGAAGAACTATCTTGAAATAGGATTTGGTAAGGAATATGATCATTTTAAGTTTATCCTTTGATATGTTCCCACAAACAGAACATTGTAAATACAGATAGTTAGGTTATTAATATTTCTAGACTTAACCCATTACCAGATGACAAAATTTTAGACTGGTCCATATTCAAATAAATTGCAGGCAATAATTTAAGTTAAATCTTATGTCTTTTGAGGTTGAAAATATTGCAGATAATGTAGAAATGGCTTGTAAGATGTAATTTCTTGCTTGTCTTCAATGATGGAATGGGTTAAATGTTTCAACAAAGCTACCCTAAATCATTAGATTTTGTTATTTAGACAAATCAAATGAAACCATTCATCACAAGTTTTAGTTTGCAGATAAGGAACCAAGTATCATTCTAGATCTTAGAGTGTTGTGGGACTTTGTTCTTATTTCATTTCTAGATAACAATCTTTCAGACTAGTCCCAATTGAAAGAACTTGAAGAAGACAACTTACAAGCAAGTTTCATAGACGACAGAAAGCACTAAGGAAAGATAGAATTGCTTCTTTTGCCACAATCTTTTCCTGAATCTAATGTTTCGTGGTTAAAAAATGAGGTTTTGTAGCTAAGAGTAAAGTTGATGCATGTTTAATTATCCATTGAACATTCATGTAGAATAAGTTTGACTGTGTTTATAGCTGCAAGTTCAGACAACCTGGTATGTTGAGTACAAAGAGTCCCAGTACAACATTGCAGCCATTAAGAAGACAGTTTGACTGTCCAACCAGTCAGGCTAATCAGATACTTGGTCCTGTAAGTATGGATTTCCATCAGGTAGAAACTTGGCATCAATTGTTTATCCTCATGAACCCACAATATGGAAAATAGTGTGTGAAAAAGAAAATATTTTGTCACAATTAATTTCATTGCAGTTAAGATACTGACTGTAATCTGGGAACTGGCTGAGTTTATTTTTTGCTTCTAGGAACTTGATGACGATGTGAAAAACCTATCCTTGCCCATGAATTGATTCATGATTTCTTGTAGTACTATTTGAAAATGTAAACTAATTCATGAAAAAATGTTCGCCAAAAGCAGAGTGACTGATGTGCGCAGTGATTAAGATCACGACCTGGACTCGTAGTTTTATTTTTGCATAATTGATATCCTATACTGTTATTGCTATGCCTATTAGATTCTGACCTATAGAAGGTCACAAGTGACCCAGAGCTACAAATAATCATTCGGTCAAAAAACGCATTTCAAATCACTGTTAAGCATTTCAAATATTTTCAAGGTCTGCTATTATCCCAATTTCGAAAAAGTCGACACAGGCATTGGTTCCAAGTCTTTCAGATTCCAACAATTAATTTGTGTATGAAGCAGGTCAAAAGCTTTCCGAACTAAATGTTGAGAAACTAATGGCTTCTAAACTTGCTCAAATTCCGAAACGAAAACTTTACTCAGAAACCTCTGTTTGTTTGAAATCTTTTGAAAGGTCAGAGGGGATATTCCAAAACTATCCTTCTTGTATTTTGTCCAATATTGACAATTACGCCATTGATCAAGCCAGTTATGGGCGAGGAAATATGGTGGGGATTCTATCTCTGTTTGCAGATAGAAAATGGCAATTTTCATGGCTTCCTATTGTTGGCAAAGGAAAATAGAAGTTATTGAAATGTTACATTTGTGGACAGAAGAAAGTAAGAAGTATTTATGCTGACGAGGGGTCGACAAAATTCCAAATTGATTGTATCAAACATTTCAGCAAGTCAATGGAACATCAGCTTTCCAAGTATGAGCTGCCAAACAATTGGACGGCGGACAACAGACAATGACCAATTATAATAGGTCACCTTGCACTTTATGCACTTTATGGGCTAAAAATGCAGATGCTAGCACTTAATTTGACATGCTTACTTTCAAGTTCCTTAACCTGTCAAGCAACCTCCAGAAAAACAATATAGGCAACATGATTGCGTAAAATAAAGCAGCGTTTTCATTTTCTACAATGTTTTCTACCTAAAAAATTGAAAAAATAAACTTTAAATTGTGGTGTGCTACTCCTTTCAGTTTGGTCCTGTCTAAAATTACGCTCTCTGTTAATGGGTTAAAATGGAAGTGTAAACTCTGAAATCAAGGATGACTACTCTAAGTTCATTTTCATTGGAATTTTGTTAACTTTTATTCCCCGCATCAAAAAATAGGGGCTTATTGTTTTACTGTTGTGTCATTGAGTCTGTCTGTCTGTCTGTCTGCAAAACTTAACAAAAAAAGCTTAACATTGCCAATTACTACCAGCCTATTCAAGATACAATGCCCATATTTGGCATGATGATACATCTCCTTAATACGCATCTCCTCGTGTCAAGGTCATGTGATAAGGTCGAGGTCACATACCAAGGTCAAAGCAAAAAAAAAAAAAAACCCTCATGTACGGCGGGGGCATTGTGTTTCACAAACACATCTTGTTCAACTGAGTTTTATTACTAACCTCCCCTTAGAACTTTATAGCTGAGGTTCAGGCATCGGCATACAAAGCTCATGCTGCAAAATAAGTTATTATAAAAGAGAGTAATTGCTATAGTACTCTCATATTGAATTTTCAAACAACTAAAAGGACTCAACACTTAACCTATTCCCACACAATCCCACTATTTCATGCCTTGAAATAAAAACATCAGGAAAACATTGTGAGAAAAGGAGATATTGTTATTTACAAGCAATTTTCTCTTTTTCTCAAAGTCAAATCTTCTGAAAAAAAATCTATTGTAGGAGAGTTTATAGCTTGAGTTGAGAGAAAATTGAAACTTCAATTGAAAAAAAAAAAAAAAAAAAAAATTCACAAGGACTTCTGGTACAGAACATCATGAATTTGACAATCATTTTAATCACATTCCAGGCAATCACATTCAATCACTAGGGCTAATGATACAAAAAGTGACAAATACACCTCATAATACAGGGTCCTTAATGTGACTGTTTATTCACAAATACAACTCCTGTTTTCAAGGAACAAAATTATTTGACATATAATATTTGATCAAAGATGGAGATTTTTGAATATCGGATAATATACTGATGCCTGTATGTTGGTCTTGATTTTGTTCATTAACATAAGTAAAATGAATTGTTGGTTGATGATGACATTCACACACAATCTCATTTCTATGACCCTAGGAGGAAACATTTGGAAATTAATTCATTTTTACCCCTGATAGCTAGTATTTTAACATTTTTTCCCATATCATGTTAATCCTCAAGTCAAACTGACAAGCTTTCATTCATATTTCATTAAGTACAATTTTATCAAGCAGTTTCATGGTGAAAATTAGAAAAGTTTAAAACTTTTTCCTAAAACAAAACAAGTTTAAAGATAACATAATATAAACATTTGTCATGTTACTAGATTTTGCCTTGGTAATCTCTCATAAACATGGACATGAAATGATAAATATAGTTTACTAGGAATTCTACTGTAACAGGACTTCCCATGGAGAATTTTTACTGTAAATTTAAACTCAGCAAAATTTTGTTGCTAGTGGGGGCCAATGAAGAGGACAGTTTAAATGAAATTATTTTAGATAAATGCTGGTCATTATATCATTTTACTAATAACAAGCTTACTGTCTGGATAAGCTTAAGATTACATTTGAAATATACTTTGGCAGGTGGTATACATTAATTGTTAGCTCTACTGGCTGAAAGCAAGCATACTGTTGTCATGGCATTGTGTCCATGCATCTGTAAACTACTACTTTAAAAACCTCGTCAAAAGTTACTGCACACAGTTTTCAACCAAATTTCACAGAAATGATACTTTCTGATTATCTCAGAAAATTGTTATCCGATAAAAAACATTACTTTAAAAGGGAAGGCTAATTTCTCTATATGTGAAAACTTTGAAAATCTTCTTCCTGGCAACCAATTGATGGATTTCAACCAAATTTCAGAGGAAAGATTTTTGGATAATAATTTATCAGATTCCTTCAAACTATTTTGATTTGTTATTTGATCCTATGGACGAGGCTTTATATAGTGAAAATTTGAAAGTCTTTTCAGAAACTAGTTGTTAGATTTCAATTAAATTTTACAGCAGTTATCCTTTGGTGACTGTTTATCATATTTTGTTAGAAAAAATTAATCAAATAAAAAGCATGGCTTTAATGGGCGGGACTAAACTCCATATAGAGAGAACTTCAAAAATCTTCTTACTAAACCAGCTTTAAGATTTCAACTAAATTTCACAGAAATGATTCTTTGATGGTCAGAAAGAATTTTTGATTGGCTATAATGGTTGGGCTTATTTCCAGATATTGTATGTAGTGATAACAAAGCTTCTTCGCTGAGGATGGATTTAACCAAATTTCACACTCCTATATCAGATTTTCTCAAAAAATTTTAATACTTTGAACAACCATTGAGTTATAGGTTCTGGTTCAGAGGTGTTTGGCCCGTTTGACCGTTACAAACCTTTCGGGGGCGGGGGAGGGCTATTGTGATCGCCTATTGTCAGTCATCTATCCGTCTTACCGGACTTCCGAGGGATACAATATACAATATACGGTTGGGGTATTATGTACAGATGTACTTTGTGAAGCCCATTCTGTAGAAAATTACATGTTGGGATTATTTGTTTGCTTTGTTTGGTTAAAAATTTAGGCTTGTTGGGTTAAAAACTTCAAAGAAAAAACCCACATGTACCCTTTTGTAGGGTTGTCAGTCCATCTGTCTTTCAACAAATCTTTTAACATCTTGTTCTAAACTACCAATCATATTTCTATTGAACTTTATAGAAATGATCCTTTGGGTAATGGCCCTCCAAAATACAACAAGGAGTTATAATCAGTTGATTACTCTGGTTGCCATGGGTTTCTTATGAATTAAACTAACCATAAGATTTCAGTGAAACTTTACAGTAATGATCCTTCGATGATTGCCTTGCAAAATACTTCAAGGAATTAATTTCCTAATGTTTTTAGCTCCACTGGCTGAAGGCCAGGGAGCTATTGTCATGGCATTGTCCGTCGTGTATGCATCCGTCCATGCATGCCTCCGTCCGTGCGTGCCTCCGTTCGTGCGAAAACTTTTCTTTAAACATCCTCTCCTCTTAAACCAAAGGGTGGATTTTAATGAAACTTGGCAGAAATGTTCCTTTGGTCACCCTCTTCTTAAATTGTTACAGAAATTATGATTCACCCCCAAATATGGGCTTAGCATATTTTCATTTTAAAATTTTTAAAAATCTTCTCCTCTCAAACCATTCGGGGGATTTAAATGAAAGTTGGCATGAATGTTCCTTGAGTGACCCTCTACTCAAGCAGGGTGAGACTTACTTTAAGTTTAAAATCTTTAAAAATCTTCTCCTCCCAGACCAATTGACCCATCTCAACAAAACTAGGCATGAATGTTCCTTGAGTGACCCTCCACTTAAATTGTTAGAGAAATTTTGTTCGACCCCCAAATATTGGCGTGGCAGGGTGGGGCTTATTTTCACTTTAAAGTCTTTAAAAATCTTCTCTCAAACCATTTGGCCGATTTTATTGAAACTTGGCATGAATGTTCCTTGAGTGACCCTCTACTTTAATTGTTCAAGAAATTTTGTTTGACCCCCAAATATTGGCGTGGCAGGGTGGGGCTTATTTTCACTTTAAAATCTTTAAAAATCTTTGCCTTTAAAACCATTTTACCAATCTCAACAATACTTGGCATGAATTTTCCTTTCCTTGAATTGTTCATGGAGTTTTGATTGCACCTTACGTTTAGGCATGGCAGGATGGGGCTTTTTTATACTCTTAAATCTAAAAAATTCTACCACTAACTCATTTTACCAAATTTCAATGAAACTTGGTATCAATATTCCTTAGGTGACCCTTTACTCAAATTGTTCATGGAATTTTGATGGGCCCATAAATATGGGCTTGGCAAGGTCTGGCCAATTTTCACTTTGAAAACTTATGGAATGTTCTCCTCCCTATATATTGGACTAATTTCAATGAATCTTGGTATGAATGTTCGATGGATGACCCTTTACTTAAAATGTGTTTAGAATAGTTTAGTTGTTGCAATCACCTAAATGTCTTGTTGGTAAAGTGTATGCAGGTCACAAACAAAGGGGTAATTAAATATTTTGGTAGAATTCGAGTCAGACCCAGTCAATCATCACAAAATAGTTGTAAAAAGACCTCAAAATGCTGTTTTCAGTCAGAGTGAGCTTTATTAATAGAAATATTAATTAATCACTTTTAAACATGTAAATGCAAAGAGATGTAAATATTGTGTAAATTACATGTGTAGGAATATCTGAATAGGTACATTTTCTAGAACATTGATCAAAGGGCAATAAATGCATCTTATGAAGCTATAGAATTATTTCTTATTACTTCCCTTACAGATTTGTATATTTCAAATACCTAACAAAATCATTTTGATGTACTAGCAATAAGTTATGAAAAACATTTTAGCTAAATTAGTCTGCTATAATTTGTTGGAATTCAGATTAAACAAAGCCAAAATTTTCAGGTTATGGGAGAAATATATTTACTTGACAATTTTGATTCAAATAAGTGTGAGAGTGCTGTTGTCATGGTGTTGTCTGTCGCGCGTGTTTTGTCAGTGTGACGTCTGTTGTCAGTGGGTTAACTTTTTCTTTAAACATCTTGTATTGCTAAACCAATGACCGATTTCAACTGTTCTTCTTGTATTTTAAAAGAAATTGAACTCAGACAAAAGAATCCTACAAGACCAAGTACTATATGGGTTTTCTTTAATGAAAATAAAATGGGAACATCATTGCGTTCAAAGTACAGACATTTGTATCATAATGCTATTGTTATATCATGAACACCCATTTTTGATTGCGAAAGAAACTTTGTATATTTGAGAAAACTTTTGTTAGAATACAAAACCCTCTGAGCTTATATTTGGCATGATCTCTTGTTTACACATGCACAAATATCAAAGTAATGTGACAAGATCAAAGCCATCTGTCAAGGCAAAAATTGTCATTTGTGATTTAAAAACACATCTTGTTTTATGATATACACCCTTTCTTAGCTCACCTGAACACTTCATCATATGGACTATAGTGATTAGCCTTTGTCCAGCGTCTACAAGCATTGTTCTGAAATTACAGACTTCAAATCTGGAGATGTTAAAGCCAGTGGAGCGATACAGGCCCTCTTGGGCCTCTTGTTTGGTAATGAGAATGCTAGTTTTGGGACAACTCTAATCACCATTATCTTGTGCAATAAATCTATATTTCTGTTTCAGAAGCTGAATTGTACAGAGCTGTATTTTCCTAGTCGAGACTTGGTGGAGTTCTCACAAACCATAACCAGACAAGTTGTCATACAAGATTCTTTTTCATCTGTACATCATTATAAGCAGGTCCTTACTGCAGCAGTAATAGGTATGTTATAATTGTCTATTAAGAAATTTACATTTTAAAAGGAAATAAAAGGTCTTTACTATACCTAAGCTCACCTGAGCATAATTTGCTGAAGGTTCGCAAGATTTGGTGGCTTAACTTCAATATTTAGGTCAGGGCTCAAGTTCTAATGAACAAATTACTATTTCTGGTGCATATCCCCTAGGTCATGTTTCAATAACAAATGATCTAATTCACCATTTCTAAAGCTTATCTTTTATTAGCTCACCTGAGCAAAAAGTACTCATGGTGAGTTTTTTTGATCCTTGAATGTCTGTCGTGCTGCGTCAACAATTGAAGTGTTTACACTCTAGAGGCCACAGTTTTGATCCAATCTTCATGAAACTTGTACAGAATAGTTGTTAGGTCATAAGGATGTGAGGGTTCTATCTGAAAACACAGGAAAAGGGGCCTTAATGACAATTTCTTTGTTTACACTCTGGAGGCAACAAATGTGGTTCTATCTTCATGAAACTTTGCCAGAATAATTATAAGGTCATAAGGATGAACCCTATTGATTATTAAGAAGGATCTTTCCAAAAACACAGGAAAAGGGGCCTTTATGACAATTTCTTTGTTTACACTCTAGAGGTCACAATTTTGGCTTAATCTTCATGAAACTTGGTCAGAATAATTGGTTGATCATGAGGATGAACCCTATCTTTTATTGGAGGATTCTATTTGAAAACACAGGAAAAGGGGCCTTAATGACAATTTCTTTGTGTACACTCTAGAGGCAACAATTTTGGCTTAATTTTCATGAAACTTGGTAAGAATGATTGTTAGGTCATCAGGATGAACACTATCAATTATGCAAAGGTTCATTTGGAAAACACAGGAAAAGGGGCCTTAATGACAATTTCTTTGTTTACAGTCTAGAGGCCACAATTTAAGCTCAATCCACATGAATCTAAGCCAGAATAATTATTAGGGCATGAGGATGAAGCCTTTTGATTATGGGAAGGTTCTTTTGGAAACACAGGAAAAGGGGCCTTAATTACAACTTCTTTGTTTACTTTCTAGAGGCCACAATTTTGGCTTAATTTTCATGAAAATTGGCTAGAATAATTGTTTAGTCACAAGGATGAAGCCTATTGATTATAGGAAGGTACTTTTGGAAATCACAGGAAAAGGGGCCTTAATGACAATTTCTTTGTTAATGTTCTAGAGGTCATCATTTTGGCTCAATCGTCAAGTAACTTGGTCAGGATACTTGTTAGGTCATAAAGATGAACCTAGGAAAAGGGGCCATTATGACAATTATGTTGTTTACAATATAGAAGTCACAGTTTTGCCTCAATCTTCATGAAACTGATTATAGTTATTTGTCTCTAGTTGCATTTTTTTAACAGCAGACAGTTCAGGTGAGCAATCTAGGACCATCATGGTCCTCTTGTATTTATTGATGGATTTGAAAATACTCTGACATATTTGTGTATCTTGTGGACGTGGATTGTACTGCAAGAACAATATTAGTATTACAAATAATTATAGTAAGGTCATGATTTGTGCTACTTATACAAATGTCAGTGACAGAATCTTGTCTAAATAGTTGTTAGTAGTTTCTCTTAGTTTAAAACAGTGAATAATTTTGTCTATCATTGTAAATGTTTATTATTTAATATCTCATTTTGTAACAGAGAATTTGAACAGCATTCTGTTTGATATATCAACTAGATATCACCAAGCTTTGTCCAGGATAGATACATCTATGTATGAAAAATCAGGTATGAGATTCGTTTTATATTAGTATATATGTTGGCTTTATAATACGGATAACTTAATGTACCTTATTTCTCCTATGTAGTGGAGCAGCTTGTATTATTTGTTTGCAAAAAAGTTTACTTAGTGAAACAAATATAAAATTTGGTACACTCTGTATATGTAAACGTCTTTTGAAAAGTGCCTAGAATTCAATACTGGCTGCCACTTTTGAAGGTGGCTGCCACCTAGCTTGGCAAATTCATGGGACAAAACTCATTCAATTGGTGATATTTTCTAAACTTGGTAGAAAACTTATGTTTGAATCTCTTTTGTGTAAGAATCTGTCTGTCTGTCCTTCTGTCTGTCTGTCTGCAAAACTTAACCTAAAAACTTAAAATTGTCAATTACTGCAAGCCTATTAAAGATACAATGCTCATATTTGGCATGATGATACAACTCCATAATACACATCTACTCATGTCAAGGTCATGTGATAAGGTCAAGGTCACAAACCAAGGTCAAACGTTAAGTCCTTTTTTGTTGGGCATTGTGTTTCACAAACTCATCATGTTTTCATCATTTATTTTTAGCTCACCTGACCACGTAATGGTCATAATGAGCTATTTAGATTGGGCTCGTCGTCAACTTTTACCTTTTGTGCACTCTAGAGGTCACATTTTAGCTCAAATTTCTTGAAAGTTTGTAAGAATGTTTGTCTACTGATATCTTGGATGAGTTCAATAGTGGGTTATGTGGGGTCAAAAACGAGGTCACCAGGTCAAATCTAAGAAAAACCTTGTGTGCATTGTAGAGGTCAGATTTTTGGCTCAAATGTCTTGAAACTTTGTCAAAATGTTTGTCTACATAATATCTTGGATGAGTTTGTAAAAGGATTATGCAGGGCCAAATACTAGGTCACAGGGTCAAATCTTAGAAAAACCTTGTGAGCACTGTAGAGGTCATATTTTAGGGGCAAATGCATTGAAACTTGGTAAACTTGTTTGTCTATATGATATCTCAAGCGAGTTTGAAAATGAGTCATAAAGGGTCAAAAACTGTCACCAGATCAAATCTAAGAAAAACCTTGTATGCACTGTAGAGGTCACATTTTTTGCTCAAATATCTTGAATTCATTTCAGAAAGTTTGTATACATGATATCTCAGACAAGTTGAAAATAGGTTTTGCTGGGCCAAAAACTAGGACACTAGATCAAATCTAAAAAAAAATCTTGTTTAACACATCATGGCCCTAGATTTCACCTGATTGACTTCAAACTTTCACATAATTTCACCTGATTGACTTCAAACTTACACAGAATGATTGTACCATCATAAGGATTGTTCCTTTCAAATTGGGTCTGATACATTGAGAAACATAGGAAAAGGGGCCTTAGAAAAATCAATTAAAAAAATCTTAATGCTTGTAAGTCCACAGATGAGATGGGATTGTCTTTATACTCAAACAGAATAATTATACTTTTGTAAGAAGAGTTCACTTTGGAATTGGTTTAGATCCATCAAGTTACATGGGAAAAGGGGCTATATGAAAATTCAATTAATAAAACCCTGTTAACACAATGAAGCCCACAGCTTTGATCAGATTTTGTTGAAACTTTCGCAGAATGATTGGAAGGTTATAACAGTTAGTTACTATCATTCTTTTCATAACAGGGTTTGAACTGTCAAGAAACACAGGAAAAGGGGCCTTATGAAAATTTCATTTATAAATCTTTGTTACCAAGTCCAGAGCTTTCATCGGATTATCTTCAATCATTCACAGAATAATTGTACAATAATAATGATTGTTGATGTTTGCATTAGACCTGATCTGTCAAGTATCACAGGAAAAGGAGCATTATGAAATTTAATTTTAAAATCATTGTACCACAATAAAGTCAACAGTTTTCATCAGATTCTGTTAAAACTTTCACAGAATGATTATTCCATCATGAGGATTCTTTTTTTTCAAAATTAGGCGTGATCTGTATCATGGGAAAAGGGGCCTTTTGAGAATTTTATCTATAATCCTTGTAACCAAGTCCAGAGCTTTCATTGAATTTTCTTCGAACCTTCACCGAATCATTGTACAATAATCATGATTGTTGATGCTGACATAAGACCTGATTCTTCAAGTATCACAGGAAAAGGAACCTTATGAAAATTTTATTTTAAAAATTTTACACCAAGATAAAGTCTGCAGTTTTCATCAGATTCTGTTCAAACTTTTACAGAATGTTTGTACCATCATTAGGATTGTTTCTTTCCAAATTGGGCCTGATCTGCCTAGTATCATAGGAAAAGGGGCTGTATGAAAAATTATTACCAAATCCTCATAAACACAACAACGTCCTCAGTCTTTATCAGAATCTCTTCAAACTTTAATAGAATGATTGTACCATCATTTGGATTGTTCCTTTGTAAATTAGGTCCGATTGGTTAAGTGACACAAGAAAAGGGACCTAATAAAAATTTTATTACAAAACATTATTATTACAATAAAGTCCTCTGTCTTTATCATTTTCTTCAAACTATCATTAGGATTGTTCCTTTGTACATTGGGTCTGATTTGTTAAGTTTCACGGAAAAAGGGGCCTTATGAAAATTTTGTTACAAAAATTCTTGACACAATTCAGTGCACTCTCTTCATTGATTCTCTTTGACTTTTAAAGAATGATTGTACCTTCATTAGAATTGTTCCTTTTGAAATTTTGTTTGTTCTGTAAAGTATCATGAGAAAAGGGGCCCTATGAAGATTTCACTTTAAACTCATTAACACAATAAATTCCACAGATTACACAGATTGATTGTACCATCATTCCAATTGTTGATTTTGACTGTGGATCTGATTATGGCAAGTGTCACATAAAAAGGGGCCCTATGAAAAACTTTCTTAAATATTCTGGTTAACACAATGATGTCCCTTGATTTCACCGGATTCACTTCAAAATTTCACAGAATGATTGTACAATCACTTAAATGGTTCTTTTCAGAACTGGGTACAATCCATCAAGTATCGTGTAAAAAGGGGCCATATGTTTTTTTTTCTAAATATTCTAGTAAACATAATGAATTCCCAGTATTTCATTGGATTCACTTTTAACTTTCACAGAATGATAAAACCAACAGTAAAATATCACAGGAAAAGGGGCCTTATGAGAACTAGAATTTAATATCTTTGTTACCACAATAAAGTCAACAGTTTTATCAGATTCTCTTCAAAGATGCATGGAATAATTGTGGCATTCAAAACACAGGAAAAGGGGTCTTATAGATTATCATTCAAAACATTCTTGTGTATGTGATGAAGATCACAATCATTATCAAATTGTCTTTTAAATTTCACAGGACAATTGTAGGGTTTTAAGGAAAGTTCCTTTTGGAATGAAATTGATCCATCAGAAAACACAGGAAAAGGGGCCTTAATGATTTTCATTCAAAACAATCCTGTTTATGTGATAAAGTCCACAATTATTGTCAGATTCTGATGAAATATTCACAGAATGATTGTAGGGTCATAAGGTAACTTTCTTTTGGAAATGGTGTGGATCTGACATGAAACATGGGAAAAGGGGCCTTGAGGATTGTTGCTTAAATGATAAAGGGGATAAAACCTTTTTTTTTTCTTTATGCATTCTTCTTTGAGCATTGAATTCCTTAAATATCAGATTTCTCTAACGGAAAACTTGATAACCAGGAGAGCGTCTCAGGCCCTCATGGGCCTCTTGTTTTTAGATGAAAGGATGAAACGTTGGTAAATGTTAGAATAAATTTTGATAAGATTATGTAACGATGATTGATGTAGCTTGAGTACTATAAATGTTTTTATTAAAACTACTAGTTAGAATACCTGATTCTCTTTCACAGGATAGATGTATTGTTGCTGTCAATCAATTGTATTGAAGAATAAATAACAGCATTTCAACTTAGAGAATTTGCTGTATTTAGGGCAGATGCAATGACTTAGTTTTGTACTGTAAGAATAGACATTTTTTCTAGCTGGTCTCTTTATAAGAGTCAGTAATTACAGATGGCCACACAAACAAAAGTTACTGTGTATGTTCTTGGTAGGAACATCTGATCTTGACATCTGATATTCATTGTTATTTCAGCCCACAGAGGCAGTGCCAGTTCTGTGTCAGTACAATGTAAATGTGGATCTGCTGCCAAACTTCTTAGTGTTAGAAAAGAAGGGCCAAATAAAGGGAGACAATTTTATGGTTGTGGTAAAAATACTCAACAAAGATGTAAGGTGATGTTCACATTGACATAGATTACTTAGTGACAAAACATTTGAATTGTGTATCATCTAAATATTTATCATCTCTGAAAGGTGATATTGTGTTAGTCAGAAGAGATAAAAGCTATTTTTATGCCCCTGCCATGTAATTGGGACAGCATATGGGATTACCTCTGTCTGTGTGTATTTGTAAGTGCGTGTTAGTGTGCATGTGCTATACTTGTCCCGAGCATATCATCAACATTTATGGTTGGATTTCAAAGTAACTTGGCACAGTTGTTTCTCTAACAGTACTTGTGTCATGGGTAAATTTTTTTAGGTCACCTGACGGAAGGTCATGGTGACCTATTGTGATTGTGTTTCTTCCATCTTCTTGCTTTTAATTTTTTAGCTCACCTGAGCAAGTGTCCATCTGTCTGTCCGTTCTGCCATCTGTCTGTCCTCTCACAATTTACAAAAAAATCTCCTCCTAAACTAACCAAACTTCACAGAAATGATCCCTAGGTCAGGCTCTTTCAAATACTTCAAGAATTGAAATCCATGGAGAACTTTGGTTGCCATGGAAACCATGTGAAAAAAAAACATCACCATCTAATGACCCCCTACTAAAATACTTCACAGAATTACCGTACTCTGAAAATTTGCCCTTTTCTGTGCGATCCCCAATTTTACATTGGAATAAAGAAGGAAATCTTTGAAAATCTTCTCCTCCTAGGACTTTAATATTTGGTATATACAGTAATTATCTAATGACCTGTACCAAAATACTTCAAAGAATTACCATACTCTGAAAATCCCTGATTTTACATGGGAATAAAGACTTCTCCTAAAACATTAGACCTAGAGTGTTGATATTTGACAAGTATCAATGCCTATTGACCCTCTTACAAAATACTTCAAAGAATTACTGTACTCTGGAATTTAGCGCTATATTCTGGGATCAAATAAATAATTTGGATTAAAGGAGAATATCTTTACAAATCTTCTCCTCCAAAACAATTAGGAGTAAAGCTTTGATATATTATATATATCATAAAGCATTGAGCAATTATAATTGGGAGCGATATAGGACCATCATGGTCCTCTTGTTACATTTTTGATTTCTTATTAAAAACCCATTGGATAGATTTCAACCAAACTTAGCAGGAAGCATCCCAAATTTGAAGGCGCACCAGATTTGTACATGTCATGGAGTTATCTCCCCATTAGGGGCAAAAAAAGGGTACATCTTTACCAATCTTCTTGTCATTAACTGCTGTTGGATTGGATATTGATATTTTGTGTCTGTAGCGCAAGGACTATAAAGTTTGTACAAGAATTTTTCCTTTTGTCACAATATGCACTGCTATATTTCTTAATGGAATTGTTTATTGATTGATTACTACATGCTTTATCAACTTTTTCCACTTTGAAAGGTTATAGAAAGATCCATAGAATGCAATATTGAAAACAAACAAACAAAAACTCCAACAAACAACTGATGGGGTTATGGTCCATAAAGACAAGTGTTATAAATTATTGCCATGATAAATGACCTTAACCTTGGCAGATAATTTTAGCATTAGTAGATGTGTATCGAGGAAATGCACCTTGATGCAGTAGATTTAGTTTAGGACAGTCAGTTGGTCACCATAAAACAAGATATGTTTGATTCAGGGGTATAAATGTGAGTATATTTTGTATTTCTTAGTTTTTCCAATGGGTGGATGGAAAAGTTTCCAACTTTAATTCTGGACCAGGCAATCAGCGTAAAATCTGTGATGGCAACAGTCTTGGATTATATATGAAAGATCAACATGTGCACTTTTATCCTGAATGTCAACTTTTAAGGAAGACAAAGGAAAATATCATACCTTTCTTCAAGAGACCAGTAAGTAAGACCATGCTCTTAACCAAATCTTTTATGATATGGACTAAACTTCTATGTTCACTTTATATAGTTAATTGTGTAAATTCACAAAGTTTTTTTCTAAACACAAATTGTAACCTGATTGTAAATATAAAAACCCTTAATTTTTTTTTACGCCACCGGAGGCAGCCGTATATTGGCATCAGCTTCACGTCTGTCTGTCCATCTGTCTGTCCGTCTGTACGTACATCCACTTTTCTCGTGAGCGCAACTCCTCCTAAGTTTCTGGATGGATCTTTGTAAAACGTGGTCAATGTTATCACCTTAATAGGTAAATGTGCATGAAGAAAGGATTTTATGGTTCATTGATTTTTACCTCAGTTATGCCCCCTTAAAACTTAGTCTCTGGGGCTTATTGAAATTGCAGCCTTGTGAATGCAACTCCTGCTAAGTTTCTGGCTGGATCTAAATGAAACTTGGTGGTGGGGGTGTAACGATAGATAGAGAGGTCGATGTATTGTGATAGTGACAGTCACGATATCGATGTATTGATTGCAATTCCCTGACATCGATAACTATCGCGATAGTTTGTTCAAATATCAATAGTTTCGATAGTATATATTCAAAGCTTACTTACACAGTAATTCAATGTTTTCTTGGTCTCTTAGGTTAAAAAAGAGAGAGAAAGAGAAAGATAGAGAGAGAACGAGTTTTTCTGTGTAACTTATCCTACTTTCACTTTTTATTATCATGTGATAGGCACATTTGATTTTTGTTTCTTCCGTACTCCTTTTTTGTTTGGGAATTGATTTTAATTTTCGATTTATGAATTGAAAAGGTCCTCAAAAATCCAAAAGCATGTTAAGTTAAGACTTGTTATCAATGTTTTAGGAATTCTCAGTGCTAGAATTGTCGAAAAAATACAATTAAGACAATCAAAAATGATATTCTATTAATTACGATAATTAATTACTTATTTCGAGCATACTAATTGAGTTATTTTGTTTTACATATTTCTGTCGTCTGTATTATCTGCAAATTTCGAGATTGTGAAAAACAAAGGCGGAGAGGCCCATTTTTGGGACCAAAATGGGACTATTTTGTCTTCGTAAAGGAAGGTGAAAACATTGATAAAAAGAGAGTCGCCTATAAACTATGCTTTCTATATGATTTTTCCCTGACTTATGCCCCCTTTAAACTTAGTCTTTGGGGCTTATTGAAATTGCAGCCTTATGAACGCAACTCCACCTAACTTTTTGTCTTGATCTAAATGAAACTTGGTGGATGTTATCACCTTAATTGGTAGATGTGCATGAAGTAAGGATTTTATGGTTCATTAATTTTTCCCTGACTTATGCCCCCTTAAAATCTAGTATCTGGGGCTTATTGAAATTGCAGCCTTATGAACGAAACTTCTCTTAACTTTTTGTCTTGATTTAAATGAAACTTGGTCAATGTCATCACCATAATTTACAGATGTACATGGATCAAAGATTTTATGGTTCATTGATTTTGCAAGAGTTATGCCCCTTGACACTTACACTTAGCCTCTGGGCCCATTCAATCAATCAATCATAAAGAACAGTTTGAAATTGTAAATTTAAAAAGGTAGTCTGCAAATGTTTTGAATTTGGTTCTGTCAAAATAAGTGGTGTCTACAATTATTTTTGTGAAACAGCAGCAAAGTGGCGGAGTATATTGTGACTATGGCACTCTTGTTTTTAGAACACTTCCTTATATAGGAAATGTTTTTGTATTTGAATTTTTCACTTAATAATAGAAGTGGATGTTGTTTAGTGGTAATACACTAGTCTACACTATATGTGGTCCCTTGTTCGATTCTCCCATTACTCAAGTTTTCTAGATGAGACTTAAAAGTGATGCCCAATCTCCATACCAACCCTGCTGTTCAGTTGGATATAAAACCCCATACATTATTACTTCATGTATAACGTTCTAGTTTCCTATATTTGATTTGAATTATCCTATGACCAGATGCCAAACTTTTGAGCTGGTCCAAATTCAGAGAAGTTGCAGGTTGAGGTTTCAGATAGCATAGAATCAAAAAGTAAGAAGTTTTTAGAGTAGTAGTCATTGTGAAAGATAGATTAATCACTTGTCTCAATAAATATAACATTTTCCCTTAATATTTATACCCTGATAAAAGGAATATTTTTGGGTATACTAGGATTGGCCTATCTGTCTGTCTGTCCTGTGTGTCTGTCTACGTACGAGAACATACTTAATTTTATGTCAGAAACTCCTAGAATTTTGATTGAAAAATAATAAAACTTTATATGTACATTGATAACATGTTGAAGATTTGCAACACATTTTTTCAAGTCTCTACTCATCCTGGCAAAACAATTATCTCCCCTTGAACTTTAAGGACGTTTTTGTGTAGCAAATTTCTGCCATAATTTCTCATAATTTAAGTAATTTTGTGTCCTGAACTCCTACAATTATGCCTTAAATGTAAATGAATTTTGTTACATAGATCACATGATGAAGTTTTGCAACTCAATTTATTTGAAGTCTCAACTTCCCCTGGTAGAATGATTGTCCCCTTGAACTTAGACACATTTTTCATCAACATGTCTTTGGCGGGAGTATTAAGTCATCTCCTGTAAGAAGTTTTAGTCTAGCTAGGTAAGAGTTAAAACCATAGCCTTGCTGTGGTCTGGGTCTTTGGTATTGTCAAAAACTTGAACATTTTATAATATTACTGGAGGCATTTATCTGAAACTTAAAATATATGCTTTGTATCATAAGAGCAACCTATGTTAGTAAGAGAAGTCAATCTTAATGTGTTTTTGTTAAAAGAAAATATGTCCCTTTTTCAACTTACATTACTTATCCACTTTCCAACACCATTCAGCTGAGTGACCGCTACAGTTGATTGTGCTCTTGTTCCCTTATACTATTCATTAAAATGAGGGATTTAATATCCCCCGCCGTTTCGGCGAAGGGGATATAGTAATGGTCTCCGTCCTTCATTCCGTCCTTCCATCACTGAACTTGTCCAGAGCATATCTCTAAAAGTATAATACCTATCAACTTGAAACTTCATAGGTGGATAGATCTTGTTGAGGAGAAGTGCAGTGCACAAGAACCAAAACTCTTGCTTGCATAATTTTGGAGTTATTGCCCTTTGTTGTTTTAAAGACTAAGATTTTGTTCGGGGCATATCTCTAAAAGTATAATATCTATTAGCTTGAAACTTCATAGGTGGATAGATCTTGTTGAGGAGAAGTGCAGTGCACAAGAACCAAAACTCTTGCTTGCATAATTTTGGAGTTATTGCCCTTTGTTTTAAAGACTTAGATTTTGTCCTGAGCATATCTTTGGAAGTATAATAGCTATCATCGAACTTATTGAGAAGAAATGCAGTGCACAAGAAGCCTATATTTAACTGGCTTCAGTTTACTATCAAGCTTTTAAGGTGGGGGATGGCCATGTCCGACATGGCTCTTGTTTGGTAATGAATCTATCACTTGAATATCACATACTCTTATCTACTTTGCAGAAATGGGCCAGAGGCCAACATGAAGATGATACAGTACACAAGAAACAGCTTTTTTTGAAATTACCAAGAAAAGGACATTCTTCTTTGTATGCTAAAGGTTTAGGATTTACAATCTATTATCTGTACTGACACTCATAAAGATAGAAAAATGAAGGAATAAGGTCTTGGCTTTAATAGAGAAACTAACTATTCAATTTTTACCTGGTTACATTCAGAACTGGATGCCTTGACACCAGTCAAATTGACAGAACAATTTGAATTTATGACTTGATCTTTTTGTAGTGGAATGCAGTTTAGTTTTGAGGATTTTTGGCCAAAGAAACTGTGGAAGTGGACTCTTTGTTGTATTCAAAACTTATATCTATTAGCTTGATCATTAGAGAATAAAAAAGCAGCCTGTACCAGATATCTGGCTACAATTGACAGTAGAAAATTTCTAGGTTTGAAAATTTGGCAGTCTTTAGTGCACTTGTTTTCTTTTCAATTGTCATATGCTTGATCAGTAGAGAATAGATCAGTAGAGTAGAGATTTACAGCCGGCATAGGATGTCTGGGTACTATTTTACTGGTGAAATCTTGTGTAACATGTTGTATAAATAATAATAGACAGGATCAAATTGCAAGAAAGTGCAAAGGACATTTCCTAGTGTGTGAGCATTGGGAAATAAGTGTTAACACTGAGAAAAAGAGAAATTGCTTTTCTCACAAAGTTTTTTGTAATAATATTTTTTCAGGGTGTCCAAAATTAGGATTTTGTTGGAATGGGTTAAACTATGAATAACAAATTGATTTACTCAGAACTTATAAAACTGAGTCAAACTAATGAGAAGCATTATGCTTTAAATTCCATTTAAAACTGTTTTTTCCATATCTACTTTTGTCTGGCATCTGTGGAAAAGAGACGTTAGAGGTGGCAGCAGACTCGTCATATCACACAAAGGCAACATTTGAAAAATAATGTTTCTTTAAAGAATTATTCTATAATCCAGATAATGCTTTTGTATATCTGAGAAGGTCTTTTTAAGAAGGTGCCATATTTTTTGCAGATGACATATGGGTAATATCGAAAGACCTTGATTTCCATCCTACTAAAACCTTTGTTGCATGCAGCACTTTTTATGGTCCCTTGTCTTCTAATGAAGTAGAAATAGACCCACTGTACGGTTTCAGTCCATCAAACTGGTCCAGTGAAGGTAAGTGATTTTTCTTGATCCTTTAATAAAGGTGTTTAATGGCAGTTTTAACAGTATTTTGATCATATTGCAGAGGCTATAGCACCTAACCATTGGTTCCTGGTATTTCTTACACCAGTGCAACCACAACATCCTGTCTTAGTCTCAAGCTGCTCATCCGACTTAGGTTTAGGATTATCCACCCATTAGTGGGAGACAAATGTAGTAAAGGATATTTGCAATGGCCAGTGTTCAAACAGGGACCCCATGATTAGCAATCCTACCTGTTATAACTGTACTATGGCACAGTCTTGTTTTTAATACCCTGTAAAAAAGTTAGGGGGGAGCATACTTGAATCAGCCTACCTGTTGGCAAAATCTTATCCAGACAAATCCTCCTACAGTTTCAGTCAGATTTGCTTCATACTTCTCAGAAGAGTTCATTAGGAACTGTAGATGTGCAAGACAAAACTTTCATGAAAATTCCATAAAGAATTTCATACTTCTTGTCTCTGAGTTGACTGAGTTTCAGTCCAATTCACTTGGCATAATTGTTCATTGATAACAATAGATGTGCAAGATTTAACTTTCATGAAAAGTTCATCTAGAATAATTGAGTTATTGCCCTCTGATGTGATTAAAAAAAAGCTTGTGTAAATCTTGTCCAGACAAGTCCTCCACAGTTTCAGTCCAACTTTTAATGTCACCAAACTTGAGTTTGGCTGACATTTTAGCCATCAAGTGGGTTGAGGGTAACGGTGTTAAGGGTGTTAGTAGTTGGTTTGACTCTTGAGATCTAGTTAATAACATGTGGTACTAATCTAATTCTGTTATTCCTCTTCTTGTAAGAACTCTTTGGTTTTGTCTTGATGAGCCCTATTCTGAACTTCCAAAAAGTACCAACAACATAGGGTTTGAATAATCAAAAAAGAAATATACATTTCAATATAGAAATCACTCTCTTTATCTGGAGCAGAAACTACTTGGCACAGGATTTTGTTCTTTATGTAAGGGCCAGTCATAATAACTCAGCCATTTGGAATGAAAATAGTTCTCTTACTTTTAAAACCTTTCATTTTATACCTGTTTGGTTTAGTGTGTGAAATCTATTCCATTTAATTTATAGTATTTGAATTAATGATTGCAAAAATTAACATACATGTTTTTCCCTTGTTTATGTCTTTTCAATGCTTTTCAAGTGTAATAATTTTGTATAGCAACCATTTCCAAATACATTCTATGGTCAAAGGGAGATAAATAAAAATTCCCCCTTCCTGTCTATTTGAGTCAGCCTTTCTAACTGATAACCTATTTAATCCTTTTATTTCCAAATTCTATTGTTGTTTTTTATAAATCTTGAGAAAATATTGTGGGAAAAGAAGAAATTGCTTGTGACATTCAACTTACTGAATGGTTATTTTCATATCAAATCCACTACAAACCATTCAACACAATGACACTTTTAGACACCCACAATAAAAAAAACTTTTTAAGGGCCTCTCTTTTGGGCATGGCTACTTACCATCAATAAAAATCTGACAAATGTTATAAATCAATACCAAGTTACTTAACCCACTCACAAACAATGATGAATTTTGATTCCCCCCCCCCCCAAAAAAAAAAAAGGTTATGGATAATAAAAATAAATGAAAAAAAATGCTTGTCAAAAGCAAATTCTTCATTATCCACCCCATAGTAAAAAAGAAATAATTCAAAACTTCATTTACTAAATTTGTCATCAGCATCATCTTGAATCTAGACCAGTCTTAACTTTTGTTGTATGGTAGTATGTTAAAGATCAGCTATTTTGTGTCATTCCTGTAGTAGAATAATGTTCTCTTCTGGATATGACATTTCACAGGAGGTATTTTGGAGAAAAGCAGAAAATTTAAAGAACTACCAACTGCTGAATAACATAAAGATATTTCTACAATTCAGAGTTACTAAAGCCATGGCCATAGCACACTAGGTAGCATGTCAGACTCTCAATCACTCTCGAGCCCCAGTTGTCTCTCAACAATAGGTGGATGATTAAACCTAAGTGGGATGAGCAGCTAGAGGCTTGGAAAGGATGTAGTGATGTGAGAAATACCCGGAATCCATGGCGCTAAACCCCTTTCAAAATCAAATTAAAGTTACTGTCTTATATTAGAAATTAACTGTGAATTTGCAAAGTTTAACTTTAAATATATTTTGGTCTTTTATGTAAATGCCTGATTGTTGCCTTCTTTTGATACTCTCGAGATATGACTTTATGTCTACCATTTTAAAACAACACATGTATCCAAAGCTTATTCTATCAAAATGATGTCAACATCTTCTGCCCTAGCTTTCAGCTACTTCAGATCATTGGTCCAATCATCCACTGTATCATAAAGGTTGTCTATAAATGTAATCAGTATAGGAATAATTTCAAATCTCTTGTATATGACTTTCATTAGGCACTTCAGTACGTTAAGTATTCTTATAATACTTTATCAACATAGACCTCAATGAGTATGTTTTTAAGAGGTCTTTCTGCTCGCGGCCAAGAACTATTCAATTGCCCCTCCTGTATTTAAGGTGATAATATCTCTCATTCATATGTATTGGGTTAATGTAAGGTAAAGGTGATGGAGATTGATTAAGTATCATTACAATTGTATAATCATGCTTATATGCCTCTGGCCCAAAATACTCATCATACCATACAAATATTGGTCCCCTTATGCAGCAATGACGTCATTATAAAGTAAATAATATAGATAGGTACATATTTTTCTTTATGGCAATATAGTCTGTGGAGTCAATCAGATTACAAAAGTCATTTCTGAACCAACTAAATAGATATGCTTTGTGAATATGTCTTATCTTTTGAGAATAGTTATGGAACTTTGCAATAAATGTCTCACTTTGAAAATTATAACAAAATTACACAAATATTGAACTACTGGCATTTTTTTATGTCTACCTATCTTGGTTCTTTGTTTGTGATTGGAACATCTGAATTTAATAAAATGCTCTCTTCTCTTTAAATGTTATATCAAGTAGTAGATATTTTTTTGACCCTGGGAAGTGATTTATAGTGTGTATAATGATGGTGTCTACCTCAAGAATTGATATTGTGTTACCCTTTTGGAGTATAACAATAACATTGCTTAAGAATCTTAATAAAATGTGAATTATTTCCTACTTCTTGGCTTATAGATATGAATCCTTTGCCCATATTGAATGTCCAAAGTAGAAAAAGTGGAACATTAGTGTTTCAAAAGTATGTTTTATATTCCTCTTATTTCCAGTAGTTTGTCATGGATTACTGGCTGGAAATGCTTCTACAGAGCTGAGCTGTCTGGAGAATATTAGGGAACATCTCAGTACTCAATCTCCACCAGTATTACCCTTTTTACTGAACAGGTAAGTTGAGCCATCACCTGACCATCCCATATTTATACCCCTGCAAGACGAATGTTTTCTGGGGTATACTGGAATCAGCCTGTCTGTCTGTGTGTCCATCTATCTGTGTACAAAATACTACCAATTTTGTGTCACAAACTCCTCCTCCAGTTTTGCTTCAATACCATTGAAACTTTATACAAAGATTAACTACATGTTTAACTTTTGCAAGACACAACTTTGAAGTCTTAATTCCCCCTGGTTCAAGAATTATCTTCCCTTGAACTTAGACATTATTTATGCTTTGTAGACATATACAGCTAATCATACTACAAATTTTGTGCCGCAAACTCCTCCTTTCTAGAAAAGCAAAGTAAGTAGCTATGTCCTTGTATTGTTAAAGCTCTCATTACACTGAAAGCACTTGCGGGGGTATTAAGTCACAGACTGTGACAAGTTCTTGTTTAGAAGAAAGATGAGTTGACGGAGAAATTCTTGTAATTAGTACTTTTAGCTTGTCTTTTTTTAGTTCTACTGGCAAAAGGCCAGAAGAGCTATAGCCATGGCGTTTTTCAGTCTGGCGGTCATCCCTCAATCCATCCATCAAGTTGTAAGCCCATCTGTTAGCTTTTTAGCTCACCTGAGCACAAAGTGCTCAAGTGAGCTATTGTGATCACCTTTCATCCGTTGTCTGTCCAGCGTCCGGTGTGCGTTATCTGGCGTCCGTCAACAATTTCTTTAAACGATATCTCCTCTGAAACTATTGGGCCAATTTGAACCAAACTTGGCAGAAATATTCCTTAGGTGGTCCCCTTAAAATTGCTAAAAGAATTGAAATCCGTTAATAACTCTGGTTGCCATGGCAACAAACGTTAAATTTTAAAATAATCTTTGAAAATCTACTTCTCCTGACCCAGAAGGTGTAGAGCCTTGACATTTTGCATGAAATATTGACTGCTCTCAAAATAGCTAAAATCATGATCCTCGGGTCCCCAGAGGCGGAACTCCAGGGGGTGGGGTTTATATAGAAATAAAAAACGATTTTTAAATGACATCTCCTAAACCACTGGGCATATTCGAACCAACTTTGGCAGAACTGTTCCTCTTCAAAAATAGCTAAAAGAAATGAAATCCGTTTAAAACTCTGGTTGCCATGGCAACAAAAGTGAAAATTAATATAAATTTTTAAAAATCTTCTCCTCCTGACCCAGAAGCGTAGAGCCTGTATATTTTGCATGAAGCATCAGTATTTTGACCTCTTTCAAAATAGCGTAAATCATGATCCTCGAGTCCCCAGGGGCGGAGCCCTAGGGGGGTGGGGTTTATATAGAAAAAAAAGAATGATTTTTAAAAGACATCTCCTCCTAAACCATTTGGGTCTATTTGAACCAAATTTGGCAGAAATGTTCCCTTGGTGGTAGAGCCTTGATATTTCGCATGAAGTATCAGTGTATTGACCTCTTTCAAAATAGCTAAAATCATGATCCTCGGGTCCCTAGGGGCGGAGCTCTGGTTTCCCATGGCAACAAAAGTGAAATGTTAAAATAATCTTTAAAAATCTTCTCCCCCTGACCCAGAAGACGTAGAGCCTTGATATTTTGCATGAAGCATCATTGTTCAAAATAGCTAAGATTTTAATCCTGGGATCCCAAGGGGCCGAGCCGGGGGTGTGGGGCGTGGGGTTGTGTGTTATAGGCATGAAGCATCAGTTCACAGACTTCTTTCTTATTTCTGAAATTATAACCAATGGATCCAGAGGGAGGAAAAGTTTATTCCTTCTTTCAATTTTGCCCTAAAGCCTTGGAATTTGTTATTAAGACTATTGGATCCCCAGGTACATAATCTTTATATGTAAGTGTGGCCCACTTTTATCATTATCCCAACCTTAACATGAATATAGACTGTTGAAAGAAAAAGAGCCTTTATCTCAGGTGAGGGCCCTAGGACCAACAGCCTTCTTGTTCTCATTAACACCCTTGAGTCCACAGTTTTCATCAGATTCTCTTCAAACTTTGTCAGAAGGATAGTACCATCATAAGGATTGTTCCTTTTGAAATTGGGTCCAATCTGTCAAGAAACATGGGGAAACGGGCTATATAGAAATTCAATTAAAAATCCTCGTTAACACTTTAGAGTCTACAGTTTTAATTACATTCTCTTCTAACTTTCTCAGAATGATTTTACTATCATATGGATCATTCCAGACAAAATTGGGTAAAATCTGTCAAGAAACATGGGAAAAGGAGCCTTATGATCATTTGATTGAAAAATCTACTAAAAATCCTTGTTAACACAGTTATCATCAGATTCACTTCAAACTTTCTCAGAATGATTGTTCCACCATAAGGATTGTTCCTTTTGAATTTGGGTCCGATCTGTCATGAAACCTGGGAAAAGAAGACTTATGAAAATTTAATTGAAAAATCTATTAAAAATCCTTCTTAACACTCTAGAGTCCACAGTTACTATCGATTTCTCTTCAAACTTCAAGGGAGGGCCAGAAAGCATCTGTGCCTTTACTCATTTTTGAAAACCAATCAACATTTTAAAAAAATCTTTCTACTTTTTTCAAAATATTCTCCACCTAGGTTTATGTACTTTTGCCATCTTTTTGGGAGCTTTGTATTCCCACTGTGAACCCTAACGTAGACCTTCTGATTTAAGTACTTTGTAACAGCAGATATCAAAGCCGCCCTGGTCTTATATTTCTTTCCATCAAGCAATATCAGATTACTTTTACAGAAAAACAGATAGCCAGTAGAGCGTCTCAGGGCCCTCATTGGCCCTTGATTTTAAAAGCAAGGGTTCAATCAATATTTTCAGTATGCTTCTATGCTTCATTAAAAGACATAACGCCCTAGTTTAGCATACAGTGCTTAGGCCAGGATTTGGAATTTGTGGGTCATTTTGACCCATTACCTTTTAAAGGAGGGGGTCAATAAAATTAGACATCAGTCAAGCTGTTTCAAATTGTATTTACTAATATCTAGACTATACAAGACAGGTAGGATTAACAAATAATGGCATTGTGATTGCCATTACATATATAACAGGTGATTGTTGGTCCATGTGGTACTGAGCATAAATGTTTCTATTATCTGACTGACGCATAGAAAAGAACATGTAATTTACTATTGTTTGTCCTAGCTTAGACATAGCAATACATATACAAAAAAATTCTATGATAACTTAAGAGGTATTTGGGGTGAATTTAGAGTCCACATTTTTACATTGATAACTGAACTTTATGAATGTGACAGTTTGTGCTTGTTTGACTAGAGTAAGGGAAAGCATCAGGCAGCATCTAGAAATTAATAAAAGAAAATGCTCCCACTCAAAATGCCATGTCTGATACTAGACTGGGCCTTCTTCATAGGTACCTTTTTTATTCGCCCGTCGAAGACGGGACGTATTATGGGATCACCCGTGGTGTCCAGGCGTCCGGGCGTCCGGTTGTCCGGGCGGTGTCCACTTCTTTGTCAGGAGCATAACTCTGTCACCGTAAGTCCGATTGACTTTAAACTTGGCAGTTATATTCTTCTCATCAATACTGAGTGCAGTGCACAAGAACCATAACTCTACCTGGCCTATTTTTGAGTTATTGCCCTTTGTTGTTTTTCATACTTGAATCTTGTCCGGAGTTTATCTCTAAAAGTATTATAGCTAGGATCATGAAACTTTATGGGTGTATAGATCTCACCAAGGGGGAGTGCAGTGCACAAGAACCGTAACTCTACCTGGCCTATTTTTTTACTTATTGCCCTTTGTTGTTTTTCATACTTGAATCTTGTCCAGAGTATATCTCTAAAAGTATTATAGCTAGGATCATGAAACTAAGTCCGATTGACTTTAAACTTGGCAGTTATATTCTTCTCATCAATACGAAGTGCAGTGCGCAATAACCATAACTCTACCTGGCCTATTTTTTGAGTTATTGCCCTTTGTTGTTTTTCATACATGAATCTTGTCCAGAGTATATCTCTGAAAGTATTATAGCTAGGATCATGAAACTTCATGGGTGTATAGATCTCACCAAGGGGAGTGCAGTGTACAAGAACCATAACTCTACCTGGCCTATTTTTTGAGTTATTGCCCTTTGTTGTTTTTCATACTTGAATCTTGTCCAGAGTATATCTCTGAAAGTATCATAGCTAGGATCATGAAACTTCATGGGTGTATAGATCTTACCAAGGGGGAGTGCAGTGCACAAGAACCATAACTCTACCTGGCCTATTTTTTTACTTATTGCCCTTTGTTGTTTTTCATACTTGAATCTTGTCCGGAATATATCTCTAAAGGTATTATAGCTATAATCATGAAATTTCATGGATAGATAGAGCTCAACAAATAGGAGTGGAGTGTACAAGAACCAAAACTCTACCAAGCCTATTTTTTGAGTTATTGCCCTTTGTTGTTTTTCATACTTGAATCTTGTCCGGAGTATATCTCTAAAAGTATAATAGCTAGAATCATGAAATTTCATGGGTGTATAGATCCCACCAAGGGGAGTGCAGTGCACAAAAACCATAACTCTACCTGGCCTATTTTTATAGTTATTGCCCTTTGTTGTTTTTCATACATGAATCTTGTCCGGAGTATATCTCTAGAATTATAATAGCTAGAACCATGAAATTTCATGGATGGATAGATTTCACCAAGGGGGAGTGCAGTGTACAAGAACCATAACTCTACCTGGCCTATTTTTGAGTTATTGCCCTTTGTTGTTTTTCATACTTGAATCTTGTCCGGAGTATAAGTCTAAAAGTAAAATAGCTAGAATCATGAATCTTCATGGATGGATAGAGCTCACCAAGTGGAAGTGCATTGTACAAGAACCATAACTCTACCTAGCGTATATTTTGAGTTATTGCCCTTTGTTGTTTTTCATACATGAATCTTGTCCGGAGTATATCTCTAAAAGTATCATAGCTAGGATCATGAAACTTCATGGGTGTATAGATCCCACCAAGGGGGAGTGCAGTGCACAAAAACCATAACTCTACCTGGCCTATTTTTATAGTAGTTGCCCTTTGTTGTTTTTCTTACATGAATCTTGTCCGGAGTATATCTCTTTAAGTATAATAGCTAGAATCATGAAATTTCATGGATGGATAGAGCTCTCCAAGTGGGAGTGCAGTGTACAAGAACCATAACTCTACCTAGCCTATTTTTTGAGTTATTGCCCTTTGTTGTTTTTCATACTTGAATCTTGTCCGGAGTATATCTCTAAAAGTAAAATAGCTAGAATCATGAAACTTCATGGATGGATAGATATCACTAAGGGGGAGTGCAGTGTACAAGAACCATAACTCCACCTAGCGTATATTTTGAGTTATTGCCCTTTGTTGTTTTTCATACTTTGTTTGACAAAAAAATTTCATTCAAAATAACCTCAGTTCTATTCAAATCCCCAGTTAATATTAAGCAGTGTGAGGGGCGTATCTTGTGACAATTTGGCACCTTGTTTATCATTTGTTACTATGATCTTTTAGAAAAATACCAGGGCTTTTTTTCCACAAATTGGGAAGACACCCTAGCCTTTCAAATTGGGAAATTTCGCGTGAACTTTGGTCAAATTGGGAAAAAGTTGAAACTAACAAGATAGAAGTCAAAAGATAAGCCATTTATTATTATCATGTGAGCAAAAATCCACACAACACTATTGTATTCACTAATTCAATCCATTACCAGAAGGCAAAATTCTAGACTAGTCTAAATTCAAATTCAGACTACTTTGAGATTTTTTTTCTCCAATTTGCAGGGTAGAAAACATTTTGAAAAATGAAGAAATTACTTGTACAAGCAAATTCTTTTTTTTTTTTTTTCCACAATGTTTTCCCAACTTTTATTCTTGAAGTTGGGCTGGAGTAAGCTGCTCCAAGACTGAAGTAGATGGACTAGGGAGTGATATTACTGATGAAGATGTTGCAGATTGAGTAATTTTGTCATCTTGACATTACTCTGTTGGCGGATTAAGTTCCCAACAGTCTGTGTGGCAGTGCTGTTCATCAACTTCCAAAGGGCTGCTTGATCGGGGCTGGTCACATACGACAATTATGTCAGTAATGATCTGTTCGGTGACAGACAGTTCGGGGTCGCTTTTCTCAGTTGATACTTTACAACTTTTCACCACTCCGACGGTAAATAGACTTCTTTGAGTCTAATCGGCAACTCTTGAAGTGCTTTTCGGTAGTATTTACCATTTTAAGACATAATGACCTGATTGTCTGTGGATTATTTTCTCATATTTGTATTTCGACGTTGTTTAGACGCATTGGGTTGTTGAAAGACGTATACGACAAAACCTGTTAGGAATATGTTCTGTTTAATGCGCCAAGTACGTTTTTGCTGTTTTAGCGTTCAGCATAATCGCAATTCTACCTACAAATAACAAGTTTGCATTTTGAAAACCTATTTCAGACTAGTTTGGCTCATATATTCATTTGACAGTAAGTAATAAAGTTCGGTTCGTTCTATTTTGAACAAATCGTGTTGGACCAATTTTCCCGGCTTTAATCGAGTAGGGAAACAAAGCCTGGTAACCCGCCTTTTTACACTAAGGGCTAGTAATTGTTAATCGAACGGATACCAGCTGAGTCAAAATAGCGTGACCCTTTAAATTTTATTGGATAATAACTTATGACGTTTACAAACAACGTTCGCTTTCACTTCTTGGATGACATGTGTATTTGACTTGCACAAAGATTTCGTGAGTATCAAAATTGGGAAATTATCGTCGATTTTGGGGGAAATTTTCTAGCCACAGTTGGGAAAAAAAGAGGCTTTTTGCGATTGGGAAGACACCGAAGATCGGCGTCAACTAAAGAAGGAAAAAAAGCCCTGAATACCATTATTATATCTACTGCCTATCATATCTTTGTCTAGATGCTCTATGACTATTAATTTTTCTTTCAGAAAAAGAGAGCATAAAAATGATAGCAGTGTAAATGGGTTCAGTGTACCAAGACTCATATCTTCTTCACCCAAAATAGGATTGGAACTGGTAAAAAAGGATGTAATGGTAAGTTACTATTCTTACATAGTAACACTTTCTAAGCTCTACTTGCTAATGGAGCTATAGCCATGATAGTGTGTTGTTTTTTCAATGTGTGCTTCTAAAAACTTTGAAAAATCTTCATGCAAAAAAGAACTGTACAATTTTTAACAAAATCTCCTTTGAGTACCCCAATCAAATTCCTTCTAGAAAACTGAAATTGATAAAATTGATAAAATCATGGCTCAAATGAGCAGAGTTAATTTACTTAAAAATTCTAGATCTTGTCAGAACAATCAGATAGATTTCAAAATTTAATTGGAATCTTCCTTGAGTTAATACTTTACCTGACTACTTGAAAAAGTTTGATTGGTTTTAACCCTTTCCCATACAACAAAATTTTAGACTGCTCCAATTTGGAAGAGGCTGCAGACGACAAATCAAAGTGTATCTAAATTGAAAAATAACCACTTTAAAGGGTGGAAAACATTGTGGGGAAAGAAGAAATTGCTTGTAACAAGCAATTTCTTCTTTCCCTGCAATGTTTTCCCCAATACAAAACCTATGGGTCGTGAAAACAAGTGATTGTACAGGAAAGGGTTAAAACAAAGCTTTTGTTTGTAGGTAACTCTATATTTTGAGTGTAGTGAAAGCTTTGAGTTTTTAGCTCACCTGAGCAAGAAGTGCTCAAGGTGAGCTTTTGTGATTAGGTGGATATCCATCGTACGTCGTGTGACATCCGTCGTCCGTCCTCAACATTCACCTTGTATGCACTCTAGAGGCTACATTTTTTGCCCAATCAACCTGAAAATTTGTCAGAATAATTGTCTTGAGGAAATCTCGGACAAGTTTGAGATTGGGTCAACTGGGTCAAAAAACTAGGTCATGGGGTCAAATCTTAGAAAAACCTTGTATGCTCTCTAGAGGCCACATTTTTTGCCCAATCAACCTGAAAGTAGGTCAGAATGATTGTCTTGGTGAAATCTTGTATGAGTTCTAAACTAGGTCAACTTGGGTAAAAAACTAGGATACAGGGTCAGGGTTGCATCTAGAGCGCGGGATTGCGGGAATCCCGCTAGAATAATCATAATCCCGCATGACAAACATTTCTATGCGTACACAGTCGCGCTAAAAATCAAATTGGCCCGCGAAAATTACATTGCCGTACGTGATGATATTTTTTTAAGGTAAGATAACAGGTTACCTGACGAGAAATTCTCAAAATTTACAAGTAAAACTCTTTGTTCGTGGAAAAGGGATTGTATTATAACTTCAAAACGAGCAGCTGATGACGGTTACCAAGGGCGACGAATTTCAATGCTTGAATGGTTTCCGTCTTTCAAATAAGACTAGAAGTAAAAAGAAATTATAATTCTTTATTTTCTGTACATCGCAAACCACAAACAATTTCACAATTTTTGATTAAGAAAAAATGAATAGGATTCAAGATCCCTTTCATTATTAGCGAGAAAATGAGCTCCTGGCTATTTTTTTTTTTTTTTTTTGGAAATGGAAAAGGGATGGGGTTCCAGTTTAATAAACAGACTGGGTTCCAGCCTCGGATGACATACTGGAAATCGTCTGGACAACATGTTTTTTGTTCTTCTAATGAATTGTGTTGTATATGGTGGCGGTTATTAGTGTTAGTGCTGTGTAAGCCGAGGAAGGAAAAAACTACGGACAAACCAAACCAAATTCTACATCGGGAGAAACCTGGTGGTGCCTTGTAAAGTCAACGGGGGAATCTATATCAACAATAACAACATGGCTGAACTGAGCGCAAGTCAGTCTCCTCTATCGAAAATTTACCATTTTTCCGGTAAACTAACGCGCGAGTCGGAAAATAAGACAGATTAAAGGACTGATGATGATACCTCAAGCCTCAGTTAAAGTGTTATTAGAGTGAATTTGAGTGATAATCTGGTTGAAAACCACGACAAACATAATCGGATCACTAAAAGAAAAAAGCCTCATGTCTATCTATCTATATATACTGCCCAACTCCCCTTTCGGGTATTACTGGCAGGTGCACGTCTGTGCTGGAATAAAAACTGTTAGACATTTGTTAGGGTGCAAAATTTTAAAAGTATTGTGAGTGTTAGTTTAAAAGAGCTGATAAAACATATTTTGGTCATTCAGGGACGGCTCACTATCTGAAAAGAATCGAGACTCTTTTTGAATGCTGCAATATCAGGTTGCTGTACAATTGTTTCTGGAAGGCTGTTCCATAGTATCACTGTGTAGGGAAAAAAAGAATATTTAAAGTAGGCTGCATTTGTGTGGATCTGTCTGAAAGATGCTGTGTGCATATGTTGGGTGTTCCTCACTGGTCTTTCAAGATAAGCTATTAAGGACTCCTGGCGAACAGACCATGGCTTTATTCAAACGACAAAAAGGCTATGCTGTAAAAATGAGGATTATATTTTACTAAAAACTGCTAAGGAAGTGGCTTTGTAAGTAGTAAAAAACCTTGGGTTAACAAATAAACTTACTGTGACTGTACTAGTAGACAATAACTGAGTTTTTTAAAGTTCAATTGAAGAATCAAAGACTAATTCATATTATTGAAAACAAAAAGTGTGGTAAGGTAAACACTATCATATACATTGAATTATACCCCCCACTTTATCCAATATTTTGGCTTGGCCCCCCTTTTTCTGATTGTTATGGGGGACAGCCCCCCATTTTGAGAATTTCTAGATGCAACCCTGCAGGGTCAAATCTTAGAAAAACCATGTATGCACTCTAGAAGCCACATTTTTTTCCAAAATCGACCTGAAATTTGGTCAGAAAGATTGTCTTGATGAAATCTTGTGTAAGTTTGAAACAGGGTCGATTGGGGTCAAAAACTAGGTCTCTTTTTCATATCTTAGAAAAACCTTGTATGCACTCTAGAGGCCAAATTTTTTTCCCAATCAAACTGAAAAATGGTAAGAATGATTGTCTTGATGAAGTCTTGGACAAGTTCATTTCTTGGTCAATTGGGGTCAAAAACAAGGTCATAGGGTCAAAACTTAAAAAAACCTTGTATGCACTCTAGGGGTCACATTTTTTGCCCGATAACCAGAAGTTTGGTCCGAATGATTGTCTTGATGAAATCTTGTGCGACTTCGAATTTGGGTCACCTGGGGTCAAAGACTAGTTCACAGGGTCTAACCTTAGAAAAACCTTGCATGCACTCTGGAGGCCACATTTTTTGCCCCATCAACCTGAAATTTGGTCAGAATAATAGTTGTGATAAAATATTGTATGAAACCAAAACTGGATAAACTAGGGTAAAAAATTTGGTCACAGGGTCAAATCTTAGAAAACCCTTGTATGCACTCTAGAGGCCACATTTTTTGCCCAATCAATTGTCATCAATGAAATAAAATAAAAAATTCGAGACATTCAACTCACATGAGCAATTTAGGGCCACTATGGCCCTTTTGTTTCTGCATAGAACTTACTGGATGGATTTCAACTGAATATTCCATTAATGTGTCTTAGGTGACCATCTATTAGATTGCTAAAGAGAGAGAGAAAAAAATGATTGGTTAAAAAACATGACCTTTATTGGCTATAGAAAACTCTTGCATTTACTTGTAAGGCAGATAAATACTTACTTGCCTGGAACAGATTCACTGTTCTTACACATTTGTCTCCCTTGAAAAAAAACCCAAAAAACTGTGGAGTTCCATTTATTTCTCAAGGTAGACTGAAAAAGATTAAAAAGTGAACTTTTTGTTGTGTAAGTCAGGTTTCTTTTTCTCTTCAGAGATTTCATTCAGTGCTTTGATTGTATGAATTTATCAAACTTCAAATTCCACTTGAAATTTGTATTGAATGCATCACTTTTGGACATTTCTTAAAAAAGGAATAAACTTCAATTCAGATTAAAAGAAATGTACATATAATCTGGGGAAAACTAATTCAAGCTGTTTTAAGTAAGAATGATGAGATAAAAATGATCTTTTCAGTGCTTCATATGCATGTACAACTAAAAAGAACCTGGATGCACTTAGAAAAAATGGACCTCAATTCACTTGTACTTCAAAGATAAGAATATTTCAAACACATATTTGCTTACATTACATACAACACGAGAAGACAGAAATTTGAGAAAGCATTTCGGTTACAAAAATGATTTGACTTACTTTTGGGAAAGTTTATTCTGTATTGATTCTCAAAATCAAACAGCAAAATCAGATTTTAATCAGGAATCAACATTCTTGTTTCATTTTAAGGCAGGATATCATCAAGGGGGCATACGTAGTATACCAAAAAAGTGTTAATGATAACCTGCATTTAGTAGGTTATATGGGGCTGTAAAGTCTGACCAACTAGATATGGAATCACAAATAACACCAAAAGATCAATAGTGCATAAATTGATAATACTCCATATAACAGCTCAAAAATAACAAAATATTGGAATATCATCTTTACTTTTTCCTATGGATCCATATCTGTATGATCCCAAATAAGATTACCCTAAGCTCAATATTGTGGGCCCGGAATTTTACATAGAGTTAAAGATGAAAATCTTTAAGAATCTTCTCCATCCATACCATAAGGTCTACAGCTTTCAAATTTTACATTCAGGATCACTTCATGGTACTCTGTCAAAATACCTAAAATTATTACTTTGATATTAAGTTAAGCTGTATGCTGTTGGATCCTGGATTTTACTTGTACATAAAGATAATGGAGGAAATCTTAAAATCTTTTCTTCCAAAATTGTAAGGCCTAGTGCTCACAAAATCTCCTAATGGGACTCCAGTTAAATACATAGATCTATATAACAGTAGTCAACATGAGACCTATGTTGTGAGCTCCAGAATTTTACAGAGACAAGGAAGGAATGTTAAAATATCTTCTCTTCCTAAATGACTAGGCTTCGAGCTTCATTTTGCAAGCATGGTTGCTATATTGTAGTCTATCAAAATACTTAGAATTATTACTCTTGGATCAACATTATAGCTCTTATTTAATAGATATTAAATAGGATATTAAAAAGAAAAGAAATCTTTAACATTTTCTACACCTTGCCATGGGCTCAGGGCTTGCAAATTTTAAGCAATTAAGCATTGACTCACCAAAACTATCACTGTACAGTATAGAGCTTTACTCATCAGATGAGCAATATAGGACCATCATGATCCTCTTTTTGTTGTAATGTACATTTATCTTTATGTTGAACTATCAAAAACTAATTTTTATATCCCCCTTAACTTTGTTATTATACCCCCCTTAAGTTTGTAAGACGGGTATATAGGAGTCAGCTTGTCAGTCTGTCAGTCCGTCTGTCGGTCAGTCCGACCGTCTGTCTGTAGCTTTTTCCTGTCTGCTCAATTTCTCATCAACCATTGGACAGATTTGATTCAAACTTCACTGATATAATCAGGATCAAGCAGAGATGTTCATATTCTATTTTGGTTACAGTCCATTGATTTTTGACAGAGTTATGGCCCTTTGGTGAAAAATCGTGTCCGCTCAATTTCTCATCAACCATTGGACGGATTTGATTCAAATTTTACAGAAACACTTGGTATAAGTCAGACATGTGCATGTCCAATTTTGGTTATGGTCCATTGATTTTTGATGGATTTATTGCCCTTTAATTAAAACAGTCCATTTTTTGTTATGGCCCTTTTGCAAATAGCACTTGTATATGGACAAGTGCTGTTGGGGGGTATTAGTCCGCTTTGTGACAATATCTAGTTTTCTCTGAAATCATTGAAAATCGATAATTTTGTTTGTTTTGGAGGAAATCAGAGAAATATTTATTTTCCAGGATGATATTGTTTGCAGATATATTAATGAGTATGGACTAAATACAGATCAAACAGAGGCTTTGCGAAGAGTCAGTGGCATGTTTTGTCGTGAGAAATCTGTTGACAATGTCCTTCTTTTGCATGGTGAGTTTTCATACCCTAACTCGGATAAGGTCTAGAGATCTAGGAGTTGTTCACTGTCTATACATTTGTCTGTCTGTTTCAGCAAAAGACGCTGTCATAGCGCAGTCGGTAGCACATCAGACTCCTAATCTTCAATCATAAGAAGACATAGGTTCGATCCATGGTGGCTGCACATATCCTTTCCTATATTTGTCTCTCATCAATGCGTGGATAATTGTAAACCTAAGTGGGATTGCAGCTGGAGGCTAGGAAAGGATGTAGTGGTAGTACTGGTGTGAGAAATACCAGGAATCCATTGTTAGGTGCTCCAGCCGCCGCAATATGACTGAAATACTGTTAAACCCCATTCAATCAGTCAGCTGTCTCAGCAAAATTTTACCCAAGATGAAATAGTTACATTTCTACAAATGAGTATCACAATTTCTGTGCATTTCTAATGTTTTGACAAGCCTAAGGTTAGCTAAAAAGTTAAGGTCTGATAAAGAGACAGTTTGTCAGGAAATAAAGATGTGTTGATATTGACATATTGCCGAAAACCCTTTGTTGTTTTGAAACTTTAGCCCTCTCCTTCAAAATCCCTTGTTTTTATGCTGATTGATTTTATAATTAAGAAAATATTATGGGAAAAAGGAATATTTTCTACCCTTTTCAAATTACATTCACTTTTTATTTCCATCTGCAACTTCTTCGAAATTGGACAGGACTAAAATGAAAAAAAAAACAAAAAAAAACAATTATTAACCCTATTAGAAAAAAGGAAGCACTGGAAACGTAGTGAGAAAAGAAGAAGTTTCTGGTGAAATGACTCTTTTTCTAGCTCCCCTTCAGAAGAAATGCTCTGGATCAGCTTTTGTGATCTTTCATAATTGATTTACAATTGTATATAAAAAGAAGAACAATCCTATTTTCTTTTCAATAATCTACCAGATTTCAACCAGCAACGATGGTTAGGTCATGTTCTTTCATAGTTGTTCATAGAAATGGACTCCATGAATGCGGGTGGCCATGGCAACGAAAAAAAACCAAAACAAAACAATCTTCTCAAATATTTCAAACCAGAAGGCTTATAGTTTTCCAATTTTAAATGTACTATTATCTTATTGAACTCTGTGAAAATGCTAAAATTACTTTTCTTAGAACTACAGAAGTCCTTTGTTTTAGGTTCCAAGAATTTTCATAGAGATAAAGAGATCTTTAAACCCCATTCAATCAATTTAATTTTCACCAAATGTTGCATGAACAATCTTTTTGTAGTATTCCACTAAAAGCTATCTGTCCATATGCCTATTCATATGGACAAAATACTACCAATTTTGATTCACAAACTTTTACTTCAGCATTTCTTGTATTGCACTGAAATTTTGATGATGCTTTCATGTTGAAGTTTTTGACTCTAGAGACTATGTTTTTTGCTCAAATTCCTTGATATTTTGTAAGAATGATTGTCTCAGTAATTATCTAGATCAAGTTTGTATTTTGGTGATATAATGTCAGAATTTTTGTCTGCAGGACATGAGGGAAATTGTGTCACTCAGGGTCAAAAGTTGGTATCTAGTTCAAATCTTAGAAATACAGTAAAACCTCGGTAGTTTGAAGCACAAAGGACCAAGGAATTTTTTTATGAAGTAAGCGTTGTACGAACAAAAAGGAGGTCAGCTGTTTTAGATACTCGGAATCCGACACTGTCTTGTTCTGTCTCCGATTTAGGATTTAATTCTAAATTTGTTATTTTTTTAAACAAGATCCACAGATATTTTTGAGGTAAACATAAATTAAATATTTCTCATCTTGTATTTTTATGATTTTATCTCCTTGTTAAAATTGGCATTTTTTAAACACAGTACTTGTATCATATTTCTACCTCCATTAGATTGATTTCCCTTTGCAATGCATGGGATCAAATCACTCTGAGTATTCTATTGTCAAATCATGAAATTAGGGACCGAAGTTTGTGAAGAAAGCAACAGCAGATTAAAGTAAAAAGATGCATCAATTTAAAGCAAATTTTCTAGTGAAACCTTCATTCCATTAATTACCCACATTAAAAACCAAACAGCCCTTTTAATTAAACGTATATAATAACAGATTACATGTAGACAGGTTAGCAGGCTGGAAAATCAAGGTAAGTGGTGATTTGTGACACTTTGTTAGTCCATGATAGGATCACACCTATGAATTAAACATTGGAGTTTGTGCTATAATCATACCTTTAGGACTTGAAGTAGCCTACAAACTACGAACCACTGATGTTTGGATTAGACAGGGTTTTCTTAGGAAGATAAAGAAGGAAAAACATCAGGACTGTTTAAAGTACGAACACACACACACCTATTCACGAATTCGAAAAGGTGAAATCTCGTTCTCGTTTACCGCGAGATTTGAGCTCTGGGGAATTAACCCTGAGATCGTTCTTTACTCTATGCAAAGTTTTTAGTTGATATTGAACGAACTATCACTAAATAAAATTCACAAAAATACGATTAATTTCGGGATCGATCAGAAGAATAATATTGACCATGCTTTTTAATTTTTTTTGCATGTTTTATCACAGATTTTACATTTTAACCATGTACGCTACCTGAGCTATCGAAAACGTTTTTGAAGTCCGTAAATCAAGTAATTCAAAGTAACTTTCACAAATCAAAGTCACATATAATAAAATTAATAATTTTATTCATTGTCGCATGGTTATTGGACGATTTTTTGAATAAAGTCCTTGGAAAACGCTGATTACGGATTCGTCCCAAAAAGTTTCGCTACCGATTATTTCCGATACTGCTGCTGGTAGGTCCTACCACAAAAATATTCTAAATGTGCATTAACCCATAACCAGATGACTGGTGCATATATTGAAAGAAGTTTCAGCCCATAAAATAAACAATGCTTTAATCATGAAATAGGGTAGAAATGTTGTGAGAAAAGGAGAAATTGCTTGTTTCAAGAAATTCTCCATTTCCCATAAAGTTTACCATTATATTTTTTCAGGGTGTCAGAAAGTGTCATTATGCGTTAATGGGTAAAGGCTCATTACTTATTTTCAACAGTTCATAAAACATTGCACATTGTCAATGCTTGGGCATTGAGTTCTATCCCTGACTTGCTGACAAATTACCTGCAACTTTATTGCTTCTATTTGAGTTGGATATGATAAGTAGTAGCCTCAATCTTGATGAGCAGCTTGAATCTGATGATTATACAGTTGTGAAAAAATCACTGAATGCTTAAGACGCTGTATGAAATCCTTATTATTGCTGTAATTTCATATTACAGGGGCGTTTAAATAACTAGCTGTAATATGATGGGTTTAGAAACTGATTTGGTCTAGTTGATCATTTCTGCCTTTACCACAATGTCTTCAGTATATTATATTGGTCTGCTGTATTTTAAAAACACTCACCTAAATTCACATTTCTCTATGTAGTTCTTTCTGTCATGAATTTTTTACATATTATGAACAGATTTGTGTTAACTCTTGTCTTGTTTAACCCTGAAAATTCATGTTTTAGTAGGAGGTATAGACAAAGATCAGCCTGCAGATAAGTGCTGTTTGATCTTTGTCTACACCACCTATTTGTATCATTCAAGTCATTATATTTATCACATTGATTTTCAAGAGAAATAATGATCAATAACTTTTGCTTCCAGTGCTTTCAGCCCCTTTGACTTTAACGCAATTCGGAAAGGATTCTATTCAGCATGACAAGGGTTAACACTTGTGATTCACTGATCAACATTGATCACTCAGGCAACAGGACAACATATTCTGGGCAATACATGTATAAGATCCACCGATTGCTAAAACTCAGTCTGATCAAAGTCTTCACTGTGCTTTCTGTAGAAAAAGAAGATTAGCAAATATGCTCAAAGCATTCCCAAACAAGCCAACTTTTGACGCCATTCAAGAGAAAAGCTTCTTAAAACATTGCAGAAAATGAGAAATGTAATTATTATAAAAATTATTATAAAAAAAATCTTCATTATCCACAATGTTTTCTATCCATTAAGATGAAAGGTTTTTCAATTTTCATCTACTGAAACCTGCCATATGCAACTTTTGTGAATTTGGACCAGTCTGAACTTTTGTCTTCTGGTAATGGGTTTAGGCAATGTTTGTATGTCCAGGCTGTCCATATCACTTTCAATCATAGTCACAAGTGAATTTTTTGCAAACATGTTTTGTGAAGGCTTTTTATATCATCCTGACCAAATGCATATCTTAAACTAATAACTGATTGAGCAAGGTTGAACAAGAGGCAGGGCTCAGGAAAACAATGCTGAAAGTGAAGAAATTGCTTGTAACAAGCAATTTCTTCAATATCCAACAATTTTTCTATTTCAAAACACAAAACAATTTGAAATTTCATCAACCAAACAAGATAATCAAGATGTGCATGATCTTTGAATTTGGAAAAAAATGAACTTTTTTGTCATTTTGGTATTTGGTTAACCTATTTTAAAAACACAAAATTAGGAATGGTTCAAATTCAAAGAAGTTGCAGCCAAAAGTTTTAAGTTGGTGAAATTTAAAAAAAAAATCTTTGTCTTTTGAGGTTGAAAATATCGTGGGAAAAATGTTTGTAAAATGCAATTTCTTTATTTTCATCAAAATTGTCTAAAGCCTTTTCCTTGAAAGGTGTTAAAAGTGGGATTGTGTGGGAAATGGTGAGTACAAGTGACTAATTGGTGGATGAATATTCATTCATTAAAGGCCTTCACAAAAATGAGGGAGAATTAAGGGTCTACTAACATCATATTGTCTGTTCTTTATTGTTGTGTATATTGGTAATAAATCAAGGGATCACATAGGGAGTTACCATGGTGATTATATATAGTGCAGCAATCTTAAATTTCAGATGACTGTCTAATTAAACAGATACTTGTATAAATAATGTTAAGCCTTCAACCAATGAAATTATCAATTACATTTTATGCCAAATAATGTTAAACACATAGGGATTCCCCATGTATCAAGACTCAAAGAAACATAATGGTCTTAACCGATAACCAAACTACAAAATTCTATGTGAAGAAGTTGAAGACAACAAGTAATTAAAGAATAAAGATCAAATCAAAATGGGTTTGTGATATTTTGATATCCGACAGAAATGATTGTGAGAGATGGAAAAATTGCTTGCAACATGTAATTTCTTCTTTTCGTCAGTATGTTTTCCTAAATATGATTCCTCAATAGGAAAAAAAGTTGGAATTGTGAGGTATTGGTTTAACCCATTTCCACACAATCCCTCCTTTTTATGTTTCTCAAGAAAATAGTTATGAAAAAAATGTTAGGAAAACAAAGAAATTGTATGTTACAAGTACTTTTTTGCATTTTCCACATTGTTTTCTACCCAGAAATATTTATCTTTCAAAAGAAATCATTGTGGTAAGAGGGAACAGCACTTACTAGAGCTAAAATACTACCTGAATAGTATTTTTACACAAATTTGGATTGTCATTTTGAAATTGTGGTAACTTGTAAAGATTTGGAACAGTCCTGCTCCACAATGAGCAAGTCAGAGAAATTTCAAATTGCTTTTCTCCATTCAATACATTCTTTTATGGACATTGAGGACAGATTTTTAGTTGGTCAATAAAGTCAGCTAATCTCACATAAATTTAGCCAGGAATATTCACGGTGGACGGACGTTTTGGCCACGGACGTTTTGGCCAGGACGTTTTGGCCAGGACGTTTTGGCCACGGACGTTTTGGCCACCACTATTGGAAAAACGGACGTTTTGGCCAATTTCATTTTACATGTACTTATTTTAGATTATTAAGCCAAATTTTTGGTATTTCTTACTAAAATCTTGTAGTATTATGTATTGATTATTGGAAAAATAGTGATTTTGATTTTCTTATGTATAATTTGTGTGTTTTTTGTAGTCTATAATAAGTGCATATAATAATGAGTTATATATTCAATGAGCAATTTATAACCAGTATCTTCTTCTTTTCCATAATAGTTTTCTCATGTGCGTATATTCTTAATTACTTGTTTATGATGTTAATATGGATTTGACAATCATAGTATATGAACATTTGGAATACATCTAGGAAAAAGAAGATAATGCTATAAATGAGTATTTTTTTCATCTTTCATGAATGTTTTCTCCGCTACTATGGATCGTAATGGTTGTTTTATTTCTTAGTAAATATATAGATAACCAGCATTTTCCCATTAATCATTCCCATTGAATAACAGTTTCATGACATTTTAGTTTTGACAACCCTAGTACTGGAAACTTTGGAAAACATCAAAGAAAAAGAAGGAAAAGAACATTTTTCCACCAATTTCTCATCAATTTTTGCAGTTTTTGCAAACAATAAATTCATCATCTCAAACGCTTTCTTAATTTGGACCAGCCTAAGATTTGTAATTTGAAAATGGTCAATTAATAAGAAGAAACAAAGAGAATATATAAATGAAACTTTAATTTTCTTAGTCAGATATGAAGATGCAAAGTTATGTTAATAACATTTAAACCCGTACTCAAAATAGCTATCATTAGACAATCCAAGCCTTGACTCTGATGACATAAAGCGACATATAAACTCTTCTTTATTGAAAGCTTCTGCTTTGGACATTTCAAAGATTTATTATTCGATAGTTAGAAAAACAATTTCATCAATCCATGTATATTTTTTAATTGACAGTTATGATTAAAGTGTGTTGTAACTGCACTTAAAAACAATCACAAACAGAAAGAATTTAATTCCACTAATTATTTAAAATTAAATCTAAATAGTGGTATAACTTCATAAAGCAATTATTAAATTAAATGTTGATCTATTACAAAAAAACTAATAATAACCTTTTCTTACTTAAATGGAAAAATATCTTTAATATCTTAAATTCCCAGGATAAAAGAAAGAAACAAAACAAATGGTTTTTAGGGCTTATTAACTCTTTCTCAAACAGGACCTTGTTTTGATGTCCATGGTGCTTAAGAAAAACATTGAGTAAAAAAAGCAAAATCACAATTTTCAAATAATCATTACATAATATTGAATATATAACTCATTATTATATGCATTTATTAAGACTACAAAAAACACACAAATTATACATAAAAAAATCAAAATCACAATTTTTCCAATAATCATTACATAATTCTACAAGTATTTAGTAAGAAATACTAATAATTTGGCTTAATAATTTAAAATAAGTACATGTAAAATGAATTTGGCCAAAACGTCCGTTTTTCCAATAGTGGTGGCCAAAACGTCCGTGGCCAAAACGTCCGTGGCCAAAACGTCCTACATTCAATATTCCAAAATGAAAAAAAGTTCAAGTGGATAGATTTTCAAATATATCTCTCTTTCTTGGTAGAAAAAATGTGAAAAACTCGCTAGATTGTGGGATTGTAAGACAATTGAATAACTTAAACATTTTACTGCCCTGCTGATCAAGCTGTAAAGGTACATGTACTTGATTCCTGATACAACATTATTATATTTGATGAATATTTTTTCCTATTAACAATTTACTTTATAAGTTGAAGGGTTCTATATTGCCATCCTGAATATAAATCGAGAAGTCATTTAGATTTATCTATCTATCTATCTATTTATACTGCCTAACTCCCCTTTCGGGTATTACTGGCAGGTGACACAATCCAGATATTTTCACGTCCCTGAAAGAGAGGCAGTGGCTGAATCCCACTGCTACCCACTTTTACAGCTGGGTAGACTGGGGCTGGCTATTAAGTATCTTGCCCGTAAACACACTCCGGTGACGTTGGGGCTCGAACTCGTGACCTTCAGATCACGAGTCAAGCACCCAAACCACTCGGCCATCGAGGCAGTCCGATTTCAACTTGATGTAAGCAGGACTTTTATGTGGAAGGGTTGGCTAGGTACTGGAGTTGTTAATGATTATTCCCGAAACCAGATAAAGATAACCAGACAAAGAGGTCTTTTGCAAAATCTACGATATTTTTTGTTAAAGCATTTGCTGATGAAAAATGCAATTCTCGGCTTCATTTTCTCCATTCTGCCATGCATTTATTTCAAACACCTCACAATGGCCAAGAACGAGGCTAGCTCTAGACACAATAGCACAAATAACTTGAAATATTTTTTTAAATCATAAATAGTCAATTTTACTGACAATTCTGGTATCAGACCGGGTCGGCAAAATAGATCGTCCCGGTTAAATAGACGATGTCTAACTACCGTAATGTTTGAAATCTCGTAGTACAAGTCATCATCTAACTAAAATTAATTAATCTGAAAAATGTCAACGAATTCTTTTGCTATAAATATCACTCGTTTCTTTCAAATTTCGGGCTAGTTTTCGGAACGAGATGCCGGAAGTAAACAAAGGTCTGGTTCCTAAAACCAGAAAAAAAATGGAAACCAACTGACCCCAGAGATCGATTCTCGTGATCTCGTTTTTGGCGAGAATTCAGGATGTCAAATAGGTCAATGAACCAGTGATGTTTGTAATTAACGTTCTACTGTACCTTGTTTGCACCTTGAGGGGCTTTTTAGATTCAAATATTTAGATTTTTGGTCCAAATCTTTGTTTCCATGAAGGGTTAGATAAGTTGTTAGGAGTCACTGTAGGTTGAAAACTAGGCTACTAGGTCTAATCTTTAAAATTATTTGTTTGCCCTGTAGAGGCAATCCAAGATTTTGCCCAATCTTGCTGAAACTTGGTATGAAATGACTGTAAGCTCATAATTATGTACTCTTTTGAAGGTGGGAATGTTCCATTGGAAAATGGGTAAAGGGGCTCAAATGGCATCTTTTGGGTGTGTACACTCTATGGGTCACAATTTTGACCCAATCTTGATGATTCACTTGTTAGCTCACCGGAGCACTACATGCTCAAGATAAGCTTTTGTGGTCTTGCTGTGTCTGTCGTCTGTCCTGTGCCGTCTATCATCTGTCATCATCTTGTTTGCAATCTAGAGACCAAATTTTTGGCTCAAGCGTGTATTGGTTTTTTGTCATTTTTTTTTTTTTTTTTTTTTTTTAAATTTAGATCAAGTTTGATATTAGGTGACATTTGGTCCAAACTGGGTCACAAGGTCAATTCTTAGAAAAACCTGGTGTGCACCCTAAAGACCACATTTATTGCTCAAGTGTCTTGATTTTTGGTCAGAATGTTGGTCTCCTTAAAATCTTGGTTAAGTTTGATAATGGTTCATGGGAACAAAGATTAGGCCATAAAGTTAAACATCAAAAAATTATTGTGTGCTCACAGGCTACAAATAAGACTTGAATGTCTTCATAATGTTTGTCTCCATATCTTGGTCAGGTTTTAGTATTTGTTTTTTAGCTCTATTGGCCAAAGGCCACTAAAGCCATTACAATGGCTTTTTCCCGTCCGGCTTCCGTGCGTCCGTCCTTCCGCCTGTCGTCCATCTGTTATACTTTTCCTTGTTAACACTCTAGAGTCCACAGTTTTCATCAGCTCTCCTTCAAACTTTCACAGAATGATTGAACCATCATAAGGATTGTTCCTTTTGAAATTGGGTCAAATCCATCAAGAAACATGGGAAAAGGGGCCTGATGCAAATTTAATTAAAAAATCCTTGTTAACACTCTAGACTCCACAGTTTTCATCAGATTCTCTTCAAACTTTCATAGAATGATTGTATGGTTGTAAAGATTGTTCCTTTTGAAATTGGGTATGATCTGTCAAGAAACATGGGAAAGGGGGCCTAGTTAAATTTAATTAAAAAATCCTCGTAAACACTCTAGACTTCACAGTTTTCATCAGATTCTCTTCAAACTTTCACAGAATGATTGTACGATCATATGGATTGTTCCTTTTGAAATTGGGTATGATCCATCAAGAAAGATATCAAAAGGGGCCTTATGAAAATTTTATTAAAAATTCCATTAAAAAATCCTCATTAACACTCTAGAGTCCACAGTTTTCCTTGTATTCTCATAAACTTTCTCAGAATGATTGTACCATCATAAGGATCGTTCCTTTCGAAATTGGGTCAGATCCGCTAAGAAACACATGAAAACAGGCCTGATATAAATTTAATTAAAAAATCCTTGTTAACACTCTAGAGTCCACAGTTTTCATCAAATTCAATTCAAACTTTCACAGAATGATTGTACCAACATAAGGATCATTCCTTTTGAAATTGGGTATTATCCCTCAAGAAACATGGGAAAAGGGGCCTGATGAAAATTTAGTTAAAAATCCTTTATAAATCCTAGTTAACACTCTAGAGTCCACAGTTTTCATCTGATTCTCTTCAAACTTTCTCAGAATGATTGTACCATCATATGGATTGTTCCTTTGGAAATTAGGTATGATCCGAAAAGAAACATGGGAAAAGGGGCCTTATGAAAATTTAATTAAAAATTCCATTAAAAATCCTCATTAACATTCTAGAGTCCACAGTTTTCATCTGATTCTCTTCAAACTTTCTCAAAATGATTGTTCCATCATAAGGAAAGTTTCCTTTGAAAATGGGTATGATTCGTCAAGAAACACAGCAAAAAAGGGGCCTGATGAAAATTTAATTAAAAAATCATTGTTTACACTCTAGAGTCCACAATTTTCATCAAATTCAATTCAAACTTTCACAGAATGATTGTACCAACATAAGGATGGTAACTTTTTGAAATTGGGTATGATCCGTCAAGAATCATGGGAAAAGGGGCCTTATGAAATTTAAATTAAAAAATCCTTGTTAACACTCTAGAGTCCACAATTTTCATCAGATTCTCTTCTAACTTTCTCAGTATGATTGTTCAATCATAAGGATCCTTCCTTTTGAAAACGGGCATGAAAATCTAATGGAAAAATCTTTTAAGTAATCCTCGTTAACACTCTGGAGTCAACAGTTTTCAACAGATTCTCTTTAAACCTTCACAGAATGATTGTACCATCATACGGATTGTTCCTTTCAGAATCTGATATGATCAATCAAGAAACACAGGAAAAGAGGCCTTTTTAAAATTTAATCGAAAAATCTATTAAGAAATACTCATTAACACTCTAGAGTCCACAGTTTTCATTGTATTCTTTTCAGACTTTCTCAGAATGATTGTACCATCATAAGGATTGTTCCTTTGAAAGTTGGGTATGATCCGTCAAGAAACCCAGGAAAAGCAGTGTTATGAAAATTTAATAAAAATTCCTCATTAATAATCTAGAGTCCACAGTTTTCATCAGATTCTCTTCAAACATTCACAGAATGATTGCATCATCATAAGGAACGTTCCTTTCGAAATTGGGTATGATCTGTCCAAAAACATGGGGAAATTGGCCCAATTAACATTTATTTAAAAAATCTTGGTTTACACTCTAGAGTCTACAGTTTTCATCGGATTCTCTTCAAACTTTCTCAGTATGATTGTTCCATCATAAGGATTGTTCCTTTCGAAATTGGGTATGATCAGTCAAGGACCACAGGAAAAGGGGCCTTATGAAAATTTGATTAAAAAAACCTTGTTAAACAATAGAGTCCACAGTTTTCAACAAATTCTCTATAAGCATTCACGGAATGGATTGTTCCTTTCGGAAATGGGTTTGATCCATCAAGTTTCATCGGAAAAGGGGCCCTATGAAAATTTAATAAAAAAATCTTAGTTAACTCATCATGGCCCTAGATTTCACCAGATCGACTTCAAACTTACACAGAATGATTGTACCATCACAAGGATTGTTCCTTTCAAATTGGGTATGATCCATCGAGAAACATAGGAAAAGGGGCCATAGGGAAATTCAAATAAAAAATCTTAATTAATGCTTTTAAGTCCACTGATTTCAGAGGGTTGTCTTTATACTCAAACAGAATAAATATACTTTTGGAATTGGTTCAGATCCATCAAGTAACATGGGAAAATGGGCTATATGAGAACCCTGTTAACCCAATGAAGCCCACTGCTTTGATCAGATTTTGTTGAAACTTTCACAGAATGATTGTAAGGTCATAACAATCATTATTTTCATAAGAGGGTTTGAACTGTCAAGAAACATGGGAAAAGGGGCCTTATGAAAATTTCATCTATAAATCCTTGTTACCAAGTCCAGAGCTTTCATCAGATTTTCTTCAAACATTTCACAATAATTGTACAATAAAAATGATTATTGATGTTGACATTAGACCTTATCTGTCAAGTATCACAGAAAAAGGAGCATTATGAAGTTTAATTTTAAAATCCTTGTACCACAATAAAGTCAACTGTTTTCATCAGATTCTGTTTAAACTTTCACAGAATGATTGTTCCATCATGAGGATTCTTTTTTTTCAAATTAGGCCTGATCTGTCTATTATCATGGGAAAAGGGGCCTTTTGAGAATTTTATCTATAATCCTTGTAACCAATTCCAGAGCTTTCATTGGATTTTCTTCAAACCTTCACAGAATAATTGTACAAATATTACGATTGTTGATGCTGACATGAGACCTGAACCTCTAAGTATCACAGGAAAAGGAACCTTATGAAAATTTTATTTTGAAATCTTTACACCAAGATAAAATCTGCAGTTTTCATCGGATTCTGTTCAAACTTTCACAGAATGTTTGTACCATCATTAGGATTGTTTCTTTCCAAATTGGGTCTGTCTAGTATCATAGGAAAAGGGGCTGTATGAAAAATTATTATTAAATCCTCTTTAACGCAAGAAGGTCCTCAGTCTTTATCAGAATCACTTTAAACTTTAATAGAATGATTGTACCATCATTTGGATCCTTTGTAAATTGGGTCTGATTGGTTTAGTGACACAAGAAAAGGGATCTTATGAAAATTCTATTACAAAACATCATTATCACAATCAAGTCCTCAGTCTTTATCATTTTCTTCTAACTATCATTAGCATTGTTCCTTTGTACATTGGGCCTGATTTGTTAAGTTTCACGGGAAAAGGGGCCTTATGAAAATTTATCACAAAAATTCTTGACACAATTTCATTCCACTGTTTTGATTGATTCCCTTTAACTTTTAAAGAATGATTGTACCTTCATTAGAATTGTTCCTTTTGAAATTTGGTTTGTTCTGTAAAGTATCATGGGAAAAGGGGATCTATGAAGATTTCACTATAAACTCATTAACATAATTGATTCCAAAGAATCCACAGATTGATTGTACCATCATTGCAATTGTTGATTTTGACAGTGGATCTGATTATGGCAAGTGTCACATAAAAAAGGCCCTATTGAAAAAACTTTTTTAAATATTCTGGTTAGCACAATGATGTCCCTTGATTTCACCGGATTCACTTCAAAATTTCACAGAATGATTGTACAATCACTTAAATGGTTCTTTTCAGAACTGGGTACAATCCATCAAGTATCATGTGAAAAGGGGCCATATGAATTTTTTTTTTAAAATATTCTAGTAAACATAATGAAGTCCCCATATTTCATCGGATTCACTTTTAACTTTCACAGAATGATAAAACCAACAGTAAAATATCACAAAAAGGGGCCTTATGAGAACTTGATTTTAATATCTTTGTTAACACAATAAAGTCAACAGTTTTATTGGATTCTCTTCAAAGATGCATGGAATAATTGTGGCATTCTAAAAACAGGCCAAGGGGCCTTACAGATTATCATTCAAAACAGTCTTGTGTATGTGATGAAGATCACACTCATTATCAAATTGTCTTTTAAATTTCACAGGACAATTATAGGATTGTAAGGAAAGTTCCTTTTGGAATGAAATTGATCCATCAGAAAACACATGAAAAGGGGCCTTATTGATTTTCATTCAAAACATTCCTGTTTATGTGATAAAGTCCACAATTATTGCCAGATTCTGATGAAAATTTCACAGGATGATTGTAGGGTCATAAGGTAACCTTTTTTTTGAAATGGAGTGGATCTGTGGATCATGAAAAGGGGCCTTGAGGATTGTTGCTCAAAATAATAAAGGGGATAAAGTCCTGTTTTTTTTCTTTATGCATTCTTCTTTGAGTAATTAACTTCCTTAAATATCAGATTTCTTTAACGGAAAACTTGATAACCAGTAGAGCGTCTCAGGCCCTCATGGGCCTCTTGTTAAATTCACTCTCCAGTTCATCAACCTTAATCTTATAACACCTTTCTTGCATTTTACATGCTACTTTGCTTGCACAAAAATCCTAAATCTTTGTAAAAATGTCTTTTCATTCCTGATTTCTTATACAAGATTTTAATTACCAGATGACTTTTTGTTATCATTTATGATTATTTCTGCAGTCATTGACTCAGGTGAGCGCTTTGAGGGCCAATGGCTCTCATGTTTTTAGAATTTATGCCATTTACTGGGTTACCTGATTTGCATATGACCAAAATTCTACAGAAGAAAGCAAAGGCATAAGATTAATGACAAACTCAATGATTTTTGTCAAATTTTGAGTTTAGGGCAAGACTTCAAAATGCCTTTATTAGTATAAGCTGTTACAACAGTTTTGAAACGAGCATAACAGAATAAAAATCAACTAGTGAATATAACACCTAGTGATGTCATGCTGACATTTGTTATGTGGCATGATGGATATTCATACACTTTCCAAGCTTAAAACATAAGGTCAGCTGTTTGACACACCACTATTCTAAATATCATTGCAACTTGCTGAGCATAATTTGACATGAGTTCTTCTGGATACGTAGTCAATAAAGAAATTACCATAAATAAATTCTGATAAACAATCTGATTTTTGAAAATATGAGACAGAATTGAAATGCTTAAAATCTGAAACACTAAAACTTTATTAGTACATTGATTATATGATTGAAGTTTGCAAGACACAATTTTGAAGTGTTAACTTCCCCATGATGAAGAATGATCTTGTCATGAATCTTAGCACATCCTTTCAGACATATTGCGTCATTAACATTTACCTTGTAGGTCAATGAAACTGAAAATAAATCAGAATGTTTATCTTGGTCTAAATATTAGACATGTTCAAAATTGGGTCACATTTGGTCTAAAACTAGGCTGTTAGGTCAATTCTAAGAAAAACTTTGTTGACCCTCTAGAGGCCCTATCAACCAATCATCATGAAAATTTCCAAATACTTGGCTTGATTAATTCTCAGACAAATTTGGAATTGTGTAGCTTCAGATCAAAATAAATGTCACTAAGTCAATTCTTTGAAAAACCTTTCAGACACTCTAGAAGTCTTATTTTAAGCTATATTATCCTGAAAATGTGTAGGAATGATGTCTTTATAATTTTCTTAGAAAATGTAAAAATTTGGTCACTTCGGGGTCAAAACTTGGTTATGAGGTTAATTCTTAGAAATATTTTGTATACACTTTAGAGGCTGTATTTTCTGCACAATTCTATTAGAATTATTCTGAATTTTCGGACATGCTTGAAATTGGGTAACTTGGGGTAAAAAACTAGGTCACACAGTCAATTCTTGAAAAATTGTGTAGACCATGTAGAGGCCTTTTTTTTGCTCCGTCAAACTGAAAATTAGTCAGAATGTATGTCTTGATGGAATCTGGGACAGCTTCAAAATTGAGTCACTAAAGATGAAAAAAAAAAAAGATAAATAAAATGGGTCACTAGGTTAATCCTTAGAAAACTATGTAGAGACTCATGAGGCCTTTTTTTTTACTCATGATCACTTTGAACTAGCCTTAAGTTGTGGATAAACATGAAAAACTGTTATCCTCTATGTTTGTGTTTGTAGGTGTGTTTGGTGCTGGTAAAAGTTTCCTTTTATCTGTAATGGTGCTGTTTCTGGTTGAGATATTCAAGATGATCTCAAATTCCTCAATGTCAGGTACCAACCAGGTGACTTGGAAGCTACTAATATCATCAACAACAAATGTTGCTGTTGACAGAATTTTGCAGGGGTAAGAGAAATAGTATTAAATTTTTAATGAAATAAATTTCAACATATTTTGAACCCTTGGTAAGCCTAGTAAAGCATTTGCCTTATTGATTATTGATCCAGAGAAAATCGTTGTGATATATATATATATCTCATAAATGTAAGAGTATTCTTTCTTTTTCCACAGAGTTCTCAATCTTGGGTTTGAAGATTTTATAAGAGTAGGCAGTGTCAAGAAAATTGCAAAACCAATTCTTCCCTTTAGGTAAGTCTTGTCTCCTCAACTAAACTTAGCATAAATGATTATAGAGTGATTATCTTTGAGTCTAGAGGCCATAATTATTGAGCAAAGAGTTTTGAGAACAATTTTTGCACTAAGAAACCCAAATATTGGTAAGAAACTTTGTTTAAATACAACCTGAAGAAGTTTGATTTTGGATCTTTTCTGTCAAAAACTCGGCCTTAGATCAGATCTTAATAATATTAAGATTGAATCTCCAGAGACAATATTTTTTGCTCATTCAACCTAAAATTTGGTAGAAATGTCTTCATAAAAGCATGGACATTTTTAAAATTTGGTCACCTATGACCAAAAATAGGTCACTAGGTCAAATCTTCAAAATAATCATAGACAATTTTAACAGCCACATTTTCTGTACAATTGACCTGAAAATAGGTCAGACTCTTTGTCTAGACAGTGAACTCGCTTGAGCAATTTAGGGTCATTTGGCCCTCTTTAACTGTTGATATTTCTTATCTTAATTTGTTTATAATGCTTTTGGCTTCATTTGGAAAACTGCTTCTGTTTAAAGGCTTAAAGGCTCTATGGTTCTAGTAGGGAGAAACTTTCTCACAAAAGGAATCCTAAAATATTCTTTAAAGATTGTGTACATACTCCCCTATCAACAATTTAGAATAAGTTTCAAGCTTTCTGTGTAAAGCTTTGCCAAACAGAAATCAAAAAAGAATTTCAAAATTAATTCATGTTGCCATTATTTTTAAATCTATTTTTGTTTTTTGTTTGACAAAGCTTTGATAGTAGGCTTGTGACCTATTTTGAAGTTTTTTAGAGAGGGGTCTGTAAACAATTTTACCAAAGATTTCATGGTTCCTTTTGTCTGAAATCTTTTGCCTATGAGAGCCACAGAGTCTTTAATAATATCTTGTCATGTTCAAAGGCTCATTTTTATTGTTATGTTGGAAGACATATAAAATGGGTTGAGGGTTGCTATATCAAGGGAAAAATAGACTGTAACGAAAGCAGAAAATACTTTTTACGAGCAATTACTCTTTTTCCCACAATATTTACCATAAGTAAATTTCTTCAGCACATAAAATTGTGTAATAAAGGGTTATAGCACTCAATTGCTTTTGAATGATTTCCTTCTTACAGTATTCATGCTAGTGGCACAGACAACCAAGAACTGAAAGATTTACAAGAAATGTTGAGAAGCAGTGACTTAACCCCATCTGAAAAAAGGTAAATTGGTTGTACACATACAAAAACGAGAGCTGCTTTGGTGCCTGATTCACTCCACCAGCCTGAATTTACTTATAAAGCTAATCAAGTTTTTCTTTAGCAGCAACTCAATTAAAATAGAATATCGTTTTTTTTCAATTAACTGTATGGGGGCAACTTAATAGGTTTGATGATAAAATTCAGGTTGAGATTACATTGCGATGCAACGAAAGTAATTATTATTGCTTGACTGAGAATATTTGTTTTTAATGGCTTTATTGGCGGGGCTGATTTCCATATATGATGAAAGCTTTATCCCAGAAACCAGTCGATTGATTTTGACCAAAAATGCTCAGGAATGATTGTTAGTGACTATATATCAAGTTCCTCCATATTTGCTCAAATTTTGCTTGAAGGATATAGCTTTTATTGGCAGGATTTATATCCATATATGGTAAGTAAAAGTTTGAAATTCATGTCTTCCAAAACTGGTTAATGGTTTTCAACCAAATTTTACAGCAATGATCATTTGGTTATCTTTTTTTAGATTTTTTTGAGTTTTAATAATAAAACTTTAGAAGATAGGCCAAATTTCAGATAGAGATCACATAATGATACAAAGGAAATACTGGATATTGCTTGACTTAGACTATTGGTTACATAAAAAAGTTGCCTTCCTGAAACTAAGTTACAAACAAATAATCCTTTTTTTTTTCAAATGAGTTGCCTTCTATGTTGAAGAAAATTAAATTACTTTTAAGATGAATACATTCAGGCCCGTGGTTCTACCTCTTCTAGTTTCCTTTTACCACAATATTTATGCTCCCGCATTGAAAGATTGGGGGCATATTGTTTTACAGTTGTCTGTCTGTCTGTCCATCATTCAGTCTTTCCAACTGTCAGTCTTTCTGTCTGTCTGCAGAACCTAACCAAAAAACTTAACATTGCCAATTACTACCAGCCTATTCAAGATACAATGCTCATATTTGGCATGATGATACATCTCCATAATACTCATCTCCTTATGTCAAGGTCATGTGATAAGGTCAAGGTCACATACCAAGGTCAAACACCATTTTTTTTTATCTTGTTGCTTTTACTTGAATACTCTATAAAACTTATGTACAAGTCAACAAGACTTTTCATTGTTAAGTCGTGTTGCTGGGGCATTATGTTTCACAAACACATCTTGTTTCTGTAATAATTTAAACCCATTATGCCTTAGCAAAGCATTTTAAGAGAATACAATTTTGATCTGAATCTGAGAATATGATGTATTTATCCTACTACCACATGATCCTGCAATTGACATACTGAACAAAGCTGGCACTGGAACAACATTGTGAGAGAAGAAGGAATTGATTGTAAAACGCATGTATTCCATGTCTCGCAATGCTTTCTAACCTACATTGTTTTCTTCTTCTTTTCAAAATGTCATCTTTGAAATCTTAGCTACTTCTTTCAACTTAGACCTTTAACAAAATTTGTTTTGGTCAAATCAAAGTTTGCATCCTCCAAGTGCAAATATTTGCCAAGTGCAAGGATTTGCACTTGCAAATGAAATATACCATGTGTGGATTGGTGCTAAGTTTATTTTGACATATGATATTTAAAATGGTCAATATATTTTTTTAAGCCATGTGAGACAAAGCATAGAGAAACACAGACAAGGAGAAAATAAGAAAGTATGTACATTTGTTTTTTGGTGTAAGATCTCTGCCTAGTTTGGTGATATCCATACAAATACAGAAGTTAACTGCAATTTAACTTGCAGATCTTTAGTAGTGAATAACCCTATTCTGGTGTCTGTTTATTCAAGTTTTCTGCAAATTGAGCAAGATGTCATTTTTAGCTCACCTGAGCATAACCTGCTCAAGGTGAGCTTTTGTGATCACCTTTTGTCCGTTGTGCATCGGCCGTCAGAAGGCGTCAACAATTATTTAATCATCTTCTCCTCAGTAACCACTGGGCAGATTTCAACCAATTCTGAAGGAGTGTTCCTTGGGTGACCCTTCTCAAAAGATGTTTGCATTATTTTGATTGACCCCAAATATGGACATGGCAGGGCAGGGCAGTTTTTGACTTTTAAAAATAAACATCTTCTCCTCAGTAGCCACTGGGTGCATTTCTACCAATATTGGCATTAATGTTCCTTTGGTGATCCTTTTCAAAAGTTGTTCATGAATTTTTGATCGACCCCTAAATATGGGTGTGGCAGGGCGGGCAGATTTTTTACTTTGAAATCTTTAAATATCTTCTCTGTAGTAACCATTAGGCAAATACTAACCAAACTTGGCATGAATCTACCTTTGGTGACCCTTCTTAGAACTTGTTTGTGAAATTTTGATTGACTGCCAAATGGGGGCGTGGCAGGATGGGGCAATTTGAGACTTTGAAATCTTTAAGCATCGTCTCCTCCATAACCACTAGGCTGAATTTGGCATGAATGTTCCTTGGGTGACCCTTCTCAACACACAGAATTTTGGTTGACCCCCAAATACGGGTGTGGCAGGGCGGAGCTTATTTTGACTGAAATTTTTATACCTCTCCTCCTCAGTAACTACTTGGCCAATTTCAACCAAACTTGGCATTAATCTTATGACAATGGCCAATTTGGCTATTACTGTGCTGATGTGTCAGTGAGTACATCAGAGCTGCCTCCATTGCACAGTTAGGCGTGCATCAGACACCCAGACTTCAATCATGGGGTGTCCAGGGTTCCCATGCTACTGGGAAAACTGGAAAAAGTAGGGAATTTTTTTAAACTCTTTCCCGGTTTGGAAAAAGTCTTTGATTTGTGATATCTTTCAAAAAACAGACAAAACTAGACCAATCAATTTGATGAAAGACGCAGGACCCAGTTAAAGTATGTGTTCCAAACAGTTGACAAGTATCCCCCCTGCCAGTAGATTTTTTCACTGTAAGATACATGGGGATGCTTTATTACGTCACAATGTGTGCCGAGAAAGAGAAATTGGAATTTGTTTCAACAAAAAATACAAGCAGGGCATTTAACTTTCTGCTAGAATGGTAGGTAGGTGTCCATTTTACAAAATTTATGATTGGAGTACATAGAACAAATATTAAAGAGAAAATCAAAAGCAACATCTTAAGTGTACCGGTAACTGGTCATGAATTGAATTAGGATACGAAAGTAATAAATGGCCTCCAATTCAATTCAATGAAAATGTGAACTCTGTGTAAATAGACATTGAAATTTATTATCATTAACATATTTACAATCTACATGACTAGAACAATCAAATTTATACATTGTTTTATATGATTTTAGTTTTCTGGACAGAGTTCAGGGTTTTAGTTTGACAAATATAAAATGGGGTTTCAGGGACTCAACAATCAGTGTCATAATAACCCTTGCTTTAACTATGTAATGTTGTCTATTGTATACCAGAGCAAGTGTTTGCTGTACTGTATAGGTACTGTTGTTCCTCCATTAGAGGGAGCAACCACATTTTCATAAGAATAAAAGATGCATGATATAACATGCATGATATTACTTTTGATAAAAACTTGTGAGGTATTTCAGGTTTTTCTGTTGATGAAAAAATCTTGATTTTTTTTAAAATATCCTGGAAAAAAACTGGAAAAAGTCTTAAATTTTGCCAGCAGAAAACTGGGGGAACCCTGGGTGTCATGGGTTTGAATGTTGGCGGCAGCACATATGCTTTACCACATTTTGTCTCCCCAATGGGTAGATGATCCTAAAACTAAATGAGATAGCAGCTGGAGGCTAGGAAAGGATGTAATTGTAATACTGGTGCGCGAAATACCAGGAATCAATTGTTAAATGCTCTGCAATATGACTGAAAAATAGTTAAAAATGACTTTCATCTGACATTTGGCACAATTATTGTGACAAGTACTTTTTGTCTCCCACAAATGGGCATAATTCAAGTGGTACGCGCAACTGTTTTGTGCAACTAGTGAGAAACAACAACTGTTATCCAGTGTTTAGCAAACAGGACAACTTTTAAGATTATAATTACTTTCTTTTTGTCAAGCCTACTTGTAGTGAGCAAGGCAAAGTTGTCACTATGACAAGTCAGTGTATGTGCCTTAGTCCATATTTGTGAGGACCATTTTTGGTAGCTAAAAATAAAATGTCACAATTACTCTCAATCATGAGTAGCAGTGCCATTTGAAAGAAATTTTTCAGATAACCTCAATGTCACAGCTCAAGGTCAAACATGCCTGTGTTCTTTCAAGTTTTTTTTTTTCAATCATCATAAATTAGTCAGGTGAGCGATTTTAGGGCAATTTTGTCCCTCTTGTTCACTGCTATATTTATGGATGGATTTGAAAAAAACTTGGCACATTATGTCCTTCCTGAGTGCTAGTGTCATGTTATGTTTGTTGTGATATGTTCAATGTCAAGGTGACAGCTGAAGGATAAACAACAAAATTGACCTTGTCCGCTGCATAACTTCTACATTTATGGATGGATTTGAAAATAATGTGGCACAGTTGTACTACTTGATGAGTGCTAAGTGTCATGCAAAACTTTTTTTAGGATATGGTCAAGGTCACAGTTGAGATGTACAAGGTCTAGGTCACAGTTGAAGGTGAAACAAACTTGTCCAGAGCATAACTTCTACATTTATGGATGTATTTGAAAATGAATTGGCACAGTTGTTCTACTTGATGAGTGCTAGTGTCATGCGAAACGTTTGTTATGATTCAGTCAAGGTCTCAGTTTAAAAAATCATTCTCTGTGCAAATGAGTGGGCTCAACATGTTGTTCCTGGACAACCTATTTCTTGTTTGAGTTTTGTTTTTACCTGACTAGAAATCTGGAACTCAAAAGATATTGAATACTTTTCAATGGTACTATTTCAAAAAGTTGATCCATTTAAAAATGAAAAAAATTGGCAACAAAAATCAATTCATGAAAAATACATAGAAACCTAATCTCATGGCCTAATTATGACAACTGTCTTATACATATACCTTTGATTTAAGGGTGTAGCTAGGTCTTTTCAGGAAAATGCTATAAAGTGTGTTGGGAATGCTTTAAACAAAAAAAGCCTTGCACAGATTTTTTCAGTGTAGCTGGTTTTTTTTGCAGAAAAGCCAATGAGTGCCTTGGTTTGTGATTCATTTAATGTTTGACAGAGCTTCATAAAACTGAAAAAATTACCAATTTCTGAGTTGCCCATCAACAAAAACTGTATGAAAACACACTTTTCCTTTACTTCACATACATGTAGTTGGCATAAGTATCTGAATATTACATCGAGGCATCCTGCAGTCAGTGCAAGATATTTTCGTAGAATGTTAAACTAGTAGAGTTCAAAAAGTAATTGATACTCAATACAGATAATGATTAATGCAATTAAATTTTACATGCTCTACACAAGAGACGTATGATATTAAGCATCAGATCTAGACTACCTGTGAACTATAAGTAAAGACAGTAGATAGTTTACAAACATTTTCACAACAGGTGAGGGAAAAAAAACTATGCTGATGCTCAGCAAAAGAATAGGTTGAACATCAATTGATCCTTGTAACTACAGCTTATTCCAATCTGTATTTGGGTAGTTTTTGTCAAACACAGTTGAATTAGGCAATTCATTTTCCTTCTGATCAAAGAAAAGTTGTTTTGAATTAAAATAAATGACGCAAAAATGATATGAATAGACAGAGATTGCATTCCCTGGACACATTCGTGGAAGACCAACTACAATTATAATTGATAAAAAGACATTTTAGTTTTATTATTATTTGTATTATAGAATGGCTATATTTTAGCAATAGTTCGTGAATTCGCTATAATGGTTGATCCTTAGTGTGATAAATGGAATTCAAATCACAAAACATGATCTAGAATATTTAGGTTGATAATATGAAACTATAGCTACAGGCAAAAAGAGCACCAGTGGAAAAAGAATTCAAGTGTCTGATTTTAGATAGGTAAGACATATTCGGATTTAATTATCCAAAGCTTCGAGTCTGGGACAATGTCCTGGACCCGAGGTGTGGAGGGGTTTTCACTGCACTCCGACCCTTCAAGTTGCGGTGTTTTGAATTGGTTTACTCTGCCCACAGATGCGAATTTTTTATTCATTTTCATTATTCTCTGCATACTTTTGTCAAAATCACGTCTTGTCAATCACCCTCTCTAATCATGATTCCAGTTCTACTCTTCCTGGAGCCAACTTTACCCTGGTTAGCCTGAAGGCCAGCAAGCCACTGTCATGGCAAAGTGTCTGTTGTGTGTGCTTGCGTCTGTCTATTAGTGCGTAAACTTTTACTACTGGTCATATCTCAACCAAACTTTACAGGATTATTCCCTTGATAGTCTTCTTTCTGCTTCCTTTAGATAATATTAATAATGATCCATGAAGAACTCTAGTTGCCGGAGTGAAGAACTTAACAATCTTCTCCTCCCAAACCGAGAGACCTAGAGCTTTGTTATTTAGCACATGTCATCACTTAATAGCCCTCTACCAAAATCCTTCAAATTATTGCTCTTACTGGAAAGTTAGCCCTATATTGTGTGATCCCTGATTTTACAAAGAAACAAAGGAGAACATTTTGAAAAATCTTCTGCTCCCAAACCAAAAGGCCTAGAGCTTTCGTATATGTCATGTAACATGGCCAAGTGGTCTTCTTCTAAAATGATTCAAATTATAGCTCTTCATTTATCAACTAATGGCCCTCTGCCATAATGGTCAAATGTATTGGGAACTACATTCTGTGGGTGGACATATTTCAGCCAGTAGAGCAACACAGGCCCTCTTGTTACACTCCACACAGTGATTTGCACTTTACAAAGTAGGCAACCACTGCAAACACCAAGTACTTCTATAGCCTCTCGGATGAAGGAGTGTTTTGAAGCATCAGCTTCAACCCTTGTGGCTCGGGGTTGATTCCTTGGCTGACCAAATGGCACTTGGTTTTCAGAATTTTCTAACAAGTCTATGAAAATAATAAACAAGTGCCCTTGTAAAAAGAATGACAAAATTTAGACTGGTCTAAAATCAAAGAAGTTGCTGCTAACAATTTAAACTTGATGAAAATTTGATACTTTTTTTTTTGGGGGGGGGGGTTAGAAAACATTCTGGATAATGAAGAACTAATTATTTGTAACAAGTAAGCTCTTCATTTTCCATATTGTTTTCCAAACTTTTTGGAGATTGTTTGGCTTAAATAATTTTTTACATTGAAGGGAAAAGATAAAACTCTGTAAATGTGACTTCAAAATCACAATTAGGGAATGATATAATCCAGTTACTGATATTCAGTCCTGACTGAAATTGAGGCCCTTCAGACCTTTGATTGTTTTCAAAATAACTTTCAAGACTTAAGGTTATCAAATGTTTTCATCATTGCAACCAGGGCTCTCGGAAACGACAGTACTGTCGTCTGAGACGACAACTTTCTGCAAGGGACGACAAAAAATCCTATCAAAGGATTCTGACGAACAACAGTTTTTTCAATGACATGCGTCCGACGTTAGCAGTCTATATGTCAAAGTGACTCTGTAAAATCATCTGTCATGGTTCAAGGGTCATCAAAATATTAAGTATATTATTGGAAAAGTTAATTGATTATCCTAACATACACCACTATCATTGATACCACCCAGCTTGATTGACAATTACCACTTCGCGGTGACCGGTCATGCATCGACGATCGTAAGTGACAGGTGTTAGAAACCTTAGAAACTTTGGTAAAATAATTTTGATAGCTCTCTGATCTCACTGTAATCAAATTATTATTGACCAGTTTAGTCAAAAAGTAACCAAAACATAATAAAGAAGTCAACTTATATTGCAAAATTAAATTGTCATGGGTTTTCGTGGGTACAAAAGGCAATTCAATATTGAAAATGAAAATTATTGGATAACTTTTTTGAGCTCTTAGACTTCTAAAGCTGGGCATGAATCATAAATTTAGTGGCATTTTTTCGTTTGAAAATTGTCAATATATGCCATTATTTTTTTCCAATTTTCAACAAAAAAGTTAACCCTTATCAAGCTGATAAAGATTGTTGCAAAATTTCATCAAAATCAAAGTGGTAAGAGAAGCAATTGACTGATTGTGAGTCAGTATTTATTTTGAAAGTACAATTTTTAAAATGGTTCAATTAAAGAAGGAAAATTAGGCGGTATAGGTCACATCTTTGTCTTTACCTCTTGCTAAAGGAGGAATATTACATTTTAGTGTGACAAGGGTTAACTTAATTACAATGTGTGCTTAGAAAAAAAGAAAAGAAAAATTACTCATGTTGAGTAATTCTATAATTTGCTCTATTTTGACATTAATTCTTTACTTCTTTATTTGAATTAAGAGAATTTGCTGTAGATCAAATGAACATGATCATACATGTCAACAACATAATATGGGCTAAAAAATATAATAATTCTTAAAACCAAAGTACATTTCCCTTTTCCACACTATTTTCAACAAAGAAAGTGCTGTAACAAAGGGATTTTGTGGAAATCGCAATTAGTATGAAAATCCGGCCAGATCAGGCTGGAATCCAACTTTTCTGCTTAGAATCCAACTTTTTCCTAAATTGGATTCCTGGAATCCTACTTTCAAAATCCTAGTGAGAGCCCTGCAACTATGAATTATATTTTAGTTTTTGACCATTTTATACAATGAGCAACCCACTTGTATCTAATTGTAGAAACTTGGTGCTGTGAGAGTGGTTGGTGTTACTTGTGCATCCTGCTCTGTGCATTCATTGAACAACATGCAATTTCCAGTAAGTACAGATAATTTTAACAACATCTTGATTATAACCCCAAAACTATGAATAGAAAAAAATGGGAATAAGAAAAATCAGGACTGAATTAATTTTAATAATTTGGTTGAGTATGGAAGTTTCCATATATTTAAACTGTTCGAGTTAGTACCCAATCTCAAATCAAGTCTATTTAAAGAAGCAGGGAAATGGTCTACCTTCACATGCACAGCAAGTGTTTGCTATCCTTTTCTTCAGGATTAAGCAACCCAGTCAATATAAAGCTTGGTGATAATTTGCATTTTTGAGGAAGCTTATTATAGACTTTGATTGGTTCTGTTACCTAATAATTATTACCCCGCTTCAAAAGAAGAGGGGGGTATGATGGTTTACCCTTGTCTATCTGTCTGTCTGTCTAACCAATATTTCCGTTGCACTTTTCTCAGCAACTATTCATAGCATCAACTTGAAACCTGGTGTTTTGACTCTTACATTTCTTGTAGTTTCTAAAAAATTGTTCAAGGTATAAGTCAAATGTATAATAGAAATTAATTTGAAACTTTATTATCTAATGGGTTACATGTCAAAGTGATAACCCTAACCTGTTGTTGTTTTCTTACTTGAATTCTGTAAGAGTTTTTTGTGGGCCTTCTAAAGTATGGCAGCCATTAATTTTAGATAGGGTACATTGTAGTAGCTCCTAAAGTAACAACAATCATGAAAGAATGAAAATTGATACTTTATAGGGTTCCCATTTACTGGGAAAATTTAGGAATTTCATTAATCCTGTTCCCTGTCGGAAAAAAGTCACATCTTAAAAAACCATTAAATCAGGGGTACTTAAAATTCCTGTTTGACTTGAAATTGTATTTGAAAGATTTTTTAGCTCTATTGCTACTTAGGTATTATGCCTTATGTCAACATTGAATTGTTTTAACTATCCTGCACTCAGAATAGTTGAGCTTTGCTGTCTTCTGACAGCTCTTGTTCTTGAAATTGCTGGTGGGCCTTTTTTTTGTGCAACAGGTCAAATTGCTAAAGTCATATCTTCCTACCTATGAAGTAGAGGGAAATATATTGTCTATCTATCCTTGTGTCTGGCTGTCCAGTTATTGCTTCATGCTCTAACTCTAGAAGCAATAGACCCCTAACTATGAACCTTCATGCAATTGTTTTCGATGATCCAAGGAAGAGCCATATTGTTTTGGGGTTATTTAGGTTATTTAGGTCAAAGATCAATGTAACTTGAGTTACTAGATGCTGGTGGAGGGTAAGAGCTGCTTTACAATTCTAGATATTTAATGGTGCATACATTAACTGAATTACTAATGATTTCAGGTTGTTTTTCTGGATGAATGTAGTCAAATGACAGAACCTTCCTCCCTTCTGCCTATAGCTAGGTTTGGTTGTCAAAAACTGTTGTTGGTCGGGGATCCAAAGGTAAGGCTTTAATAGGAAATCCATCACCAGACATGTTTTATTGACACAAAGATGAAAAATCTGTCTCTATTAGGTTTTTGAGATGTTCTTTAGAACGATTCTATGGATTTTGTGTGACTATTTGTTTAGGCTATTTGCTATGCAAGCTTACCTTCCTGAAAAAGAATTCTTAAGGCTACTAAGATTTTAATTGAGCGGCTTAAAATTGTGCCCTAAAGAACACTTTATCTCAAAAATTTCAATCAGACTCTCTCTAAAAACTAAGAAAAGTGAGAATATAGATTTGAAATGTAATCTAAGTGTAGATACATTTAAAATGTGACCTTATCTTTAAACTATGTTTTAGATAGGAAAAGAATAATGTGGGAAAAGAAGAAAATGCTAGTTATCTTTCCCCAATATTTTCCATTAGTTCTTTTTCTTCGGCACAAAAATATAGGATAGTGCGGTAATGAGTTAAATCAATATGGCTTGTTATGATGAGGGATCTACACAATTACATGCTATGTCAGATAAGGACCCATTTGATGCAATCTTAATAAATCATCTCATTTCTAACTTGAAGATACTTCAAGCTAGCAAGTGATTGATAGTAAATGGTTAAATCTGTAGCTTGTTGATCTCTGACTTTTTCTGGTTGTTTGATGCATGTCATCAACTTTTACCTTAAAGATATTCTCATGTCCATAATTCCTTGCTCATTAGACCTGAAAATCAGTCAGAAAATTTGTCATTATGAAGTCTGTAACAAGTTTATCTAGTTCATTAGGTCATTTGGTCAATTCTTACAAAAACTATGTAGACACTTTAAAGGCTACAGTATTTACTATGTCTGTATTTAAACTGGTCAAAATGTTGGTCTTGGTAAAAAGTCTAGCATGTATGAAAAAGGGTCTTTTTGGGTAAAAGTTAAGGTCACTAGGTCAATTTCTTAGAAAAATAAACTTGTCTAGACACACAGTGTTAGCTGAATGGATCCGAGAGTTGGTCAAAACTCTTGAACAGAGAAAATCATGGACAAGTTTGGTATTGAGTTGGTAAATGGTGTCAAAAACTAGGTTGCTGGATCAGTTTTATAGAAAAAGTTGGTTAGAATGATTGTCTGGATAAATTAAAGGATGAATCTGAAATTAGCTCACTATGTCAAAAACTAGGTCACATTTCAAAAAAATCTTTGTATTCTTGAGATCACAGTTTATGCTCAGTCAACTTGAAAATAGGTCAGGATATTTTTTTCTGGAAAAATTCTTACTTGTGTTTGACACTGGGTAATTCAGAGTAAAACAGGTTTCTAGATCAAATCTTAGGAAGCCTTGTAGGCTTTTTATTATGCCCCTGCATCGATAGATCGGGAGCATATTGTTTTATCGTGTCTGTCTGTCTGTCCGTCTGTCTGACTGACTGCAAAACTTAACCTGCCAACTAAAAACTTTCCTATAACTTCAACCCTGATTAAGTTACAAAGCTAATATTTGGTATGTAGATAGGTCTCAACAAGGCGCAACTTGGGAAGATCATTTCATCAAGGTCAAGGTCAAAATTTTAACCCTTTTTCCTAAAATGTTACTCAAAAACTTAACCTGCCAACTAAACATTTTCCTATAACTTCATCCCTAATTAAGTTACAATGCTAATATTTGGTATGTAGATAGGTCTCAACAAGGGGCAACTGGGGAAGGTAATTTCATCAAGGTCAAGGTCAAAATTTTAACCCTTTTCCCTAGAACATTACTCAAAAACTTATCCTGCCAACTAAACATTTTCCTATAACTTCATCCCTAATTAAGTTACAAGACTAATATTTGGTATGTAGATAAGGCTCAACTGGGGAAGGTCATTTCATCAAGGTCAAGGTAAAAATTTTAACCCTTTTCCCTTGAATGTTACTCAAAAACTTAACCTGCCAACTAAACATTTTCCTATAACTTCATCCCTAATTAAGTTACAATGCTAATATTTGGTATGTAGATAGGTCTCAACAAGGCGCAACTGGGGAAGGTCATTTCATCAAGGTCAAGGTCAAAATTTTAACCCTTTTCCCTAAAACAAAGGGGGGGAAAAATCACCCGTTTCTAAAAAATTCCTGTTTCGGGGGCATTGTGTTTCACAAGCACAACTTAATGCCACATCTTTTGCTCAGTCTGGATAAAATCTTGAACAACTTTTAAATTGGTCACTTTGGGTCATTAGGATTCCAAGTCCAAATAAGGTATGGTAAATCTTGTTAAGATGTAAGAGTGGACAAATTGAGATTAATTAAGATGGATATTTGCACAAGTTACTGTTATCCTAAAAAAGCCTTGGCAGACAACCAAAAGTTTAAGTTATGATGTTCTAGTTCCTGAAGAAAATAAGTTTACGAAAAGCAGGAATGGAATACATACGTCCAAAGGGCAAAATACTTCGAAACAATGATGCATTTTTCTGTTGGATGCTGCCAAAAGTAATGATATTTAGAATACAATATTATTTTGTCAGATCACGAGAAAGAATGATCGATGACTTAGGACATGAGGAAATTGCGGCAATTTACCCTATTTCGCTATTTTGACTGATGTGGTTTATGAAATTGCATTGGAATCAAAGGTCACTCAAGCGAATTTGGATTAAGCCATCAAATTTACTAAAAAACAGTAATGAATGTATAAGTATTTTAGCAAGAAAATCTATAATACCATACGGCAGGGAATATGCAGCAAGTTGGCAATCATAACCAGCCCTGCAAGACCACCCTTTTCCCAACAACTATTCCTTGCTCACAAATGCCAAAATCTGGATCCCCATTTTTATCTCAACTGTTTTCGGAGAAAACCTGAGGTATTGCAATAGCCTTGAAGTCGTTTCTGTGGCGTCCGAAAACTTTGACATTTTGTGATATTTCTAGTTCTACTAAAGGCATTCACTTGAAACTTGGCACACTTGTTTACTATCAAAAAAGCAACCTATACTATCAAGGGGGATTACTCTTGATGCATTTTGTCCACTTTCCAGCACCCAATAGCCGAGTATGGCACCTGTAGGCGGTGCTTGTATGTTATTGACTTTAGAATTGGCCAGACTAAATATTTTATAGACTGTGAACTCAGGTGAGTTAACTAAGGCTATTGTCTCCCTCTATTTCTATACTACTTGCTTGTCATTTTTATTCACACAGAAGTAATTCAAAGAAAAAGTACTTCCAAATTAAAATAAAAGTCATAGAATGTTAAAGTGATTTTTGTTATGGGTCCCTAGTTTGATCCCCATCTTCTCCTGTCATTGCAATGATACTTTAGCCTGAGGCACCATCTCCTTGTGACCCAAGATGTTGAATGGGTATAAAACTAAATACAATGACTACATTGAAAATATTTTTACTCAGTATAATAAGGGTTACAAATGCAAAATACTTTCATAATTTTCTCCTTTCTACTTTGTTTCAGCAACTAGATCCAACAATAGAAGGAGCCAAACCAGCACACGACCAAGGCCTTGAACAAACCCTGTTTGACAGAATGATCAAAATGGTAGACAGAATTTCATTGATAAGTTTTCAATAGTTCATCAATAAATTCAAGTAATGAACCCTTTCCTGTTTTGCAAAATTTCAGACCTGTCCAAATTCAAAGGTTTGGCAGACGAAAATTCAATGTGGATTTAATTTGAAAAATAACCATTCATTAGGGTAGAAGGTATTGTGAAAAAAAAAGAAATTGTTTTTGCAAGCAATTTCTTGTTTTTTTACAATATTCACTGAAGTATAAAATCACAAGGACGTAAAAACAAAGGTTAATATCAATGAATGTCATTACTTATTTGATCAGATCTAGATATAGTCATTTAAATCAGTTGTGCTTACTTCATCTGCGGAAAACTTACTTAAACCTTACGTGCAAGTGTCATATCTCAGTTTCTAGTAATGCTATTGACCTGAAACTTTGTATAATGCTTTGGTGGCAATCATTTCAGCCTCCAGACTCAGATACAATACTCTAACATTCATCTTAAGCTGAATGTTAACCCTTTTACTTATAAAATTCTTGGTTAAACATTAAATGCAACTGTCATAAATCTATAATAACTTTCTTTTTACCAATGCTGTTACTTTGAAACTTTGCACATGCTTTTGTGACCATCAAATCATCTTAAAGGCAAATTTCATTACAATTACATTTATTAAAGTGGAGTTTTAACCCTTTTCGGACTTTGAAGTTCTTGGTTAAACCTTGAGTGCAACTGTTATATATCTTCAATAACTCTCTTTCTACAAATGCTTTTGCTGTGAAAATTTGCACATGTTAATGTGACAATAATATAGCAGATTCGCAGATTCATTACTCTGACATTCATTCAAGTGGAATTTTAACCCTTTTGGACTTGGAAATACATGGTTAACCCTTTCCCACACAATGACGCTTTTAAATGCCGTTAATATGAAAGCTTTGGAAAACAATGTGGAGAATGAATAAATTGTTTGTTACAAGCAATTTCTTCATAATCCACAATATTTTCTACCCTAAAAAAAATGAGTTTGAATATTTCATCAGCTTGAAATTGTCATTTGCAACTTCTTTGAATTTGGACTGGTCTAAAATTTTGTTGTGTGGAATTGGTTAAACTTTACATGCAACTGTCATATATCTTTAATAACTCTCTTTCTACCACTGCTTTTGCTTTGCATCTTTGCATAATTCTTTGTGACCAGCATATCAGCAGCTAGGCATAGATTCATTACTCATACATTTGTTTGAGTGAAATTCTATCCCTTTTTAGGACACCTGACTGAAGGTAATATCGGCCTATTGCAATCGTGTTTTGTCCGTCGTCGTGTGTTGTGCGTCGTGTGTTAACTTTTTACATTTTTTACTTCTTCTTGAGAATCCTATGATAGATTGCATCCAAACTTGACAGGAAGCATCCTTTTGGGAATGCGCTTCAGATTTGTACACATCATGGAGGCAAAAAGGGTACATCTTTAAGAATCTTCTTGTCATGAAGCGGCTGGCAGATTGGATTCACATTTGGTATTTAGAGTCTTTAGGGCAAGGACTATCAAGCTTGTACAAGAAATAAAATCTGTCGAGAAATGGCCTTGCTGGGGGGGGGGGGGGAATAGCTTTCTACCAAACAGGAGGGCCTAAGAGCTTTGATATTTGGTATGTAGCATCATCTGGTGGATTTCTATGAAGATTTTACAAATTATGGCCCCAGGGTCATAATTGGACCATTCTTGAATGTCACAAGTTTTAAAAAGGGCTTACATAGTAAAAATTTTAAAAATCTTCTTCTCCCAAACAGGAGGGCCTAGAACTTTGATATTTGGTTTTCAGCATCATCTGTCAAGATTATACAAATTATTGCCCCCGGATCAATATTAGCCCATTCCCAGATATTACAAGTTTAACATAGCCTTATATTCTGAAAATTTTAAAAGTCTTCTTGAAATTTTGAAAATCTTCTTCTCCTTCCAAACAGGAGGGCCTAAAACTTTAATATTTGCTATACAGCATCATATATCAAGATTGTACAAACTATTACCCATGGATAAAATCTAGGCTTATATAGTGAAAATTTTGAAACTGTTCTTCTCCCAAATAGGAGGGCCTAGAGCTTTGATATTTGTTATACAGTATCATCTTGGTGGACATCTATCAAGATTGTATAAATCATGGGTCCTAGGGTCAGAATTAGCCCATTCCAAGATGTCACAAGTCTTGAGTGAAAACTTTTAAAAGATCTTCTTCTCCCAAACTAAAAGGCCTAGAGCTTTGATATTTGGTATGTAGTATAATCTGTTTTTGTGCTCATGGACTCAGTGACCAACAAGGCCTTATGGGGATTTACAAAATCTTACCTTATGTGCAAGTGTCATATATCTGTAATAACTTTGTTTCTACTTATTCTATTGCTTTGAAACTTAACACAAGACAGATTCATTACTCTGACATTGAAACTTCGTACATTATGTACCTTTGTTGCCATAATTTCTTCCTTAATCTATTACCAGACAACAAAATTGTTGACTGGTTGAAATTGAAAGATGATGCAGATGATAATTTCAAGTTGATTCAATTTAGAAAAAAAAGGCTTTTTAGCTCACCTGAGCATACAGTGCTCAATGTGAGCTATTGTTATTGCCCAATGTCAGGCGTCGTCATTGTGCATTATAATCGTCATGCGTCTGTCAACGATTTCTTTAGATATCTTCCCCTCCTAAAGTCAATATTTATGAAACTTAGCAGTGATGTTCCTTAGGTGAAGCTGTTTAAATAATTGAAAACCACCCTTAAATCTGGTTGCTATGGCAACAAAAAGTGGAAAAATAAGGAAATCTTTAGAAATCTTCTTCTCTGAAACCAGCAGACTGAGAGCTTTGATATTAAGTATGCAGCACCTCCTAGAGGACATCTTTCAATTTTGTTCAAATGATAACCCTAGGGTCATCTTTGGGCTCTGCCAGGCTCCCTCCATTTTATGTTGAAACAAAGAAGGAAAACTTTAAAAATATTTTTCTCTAAGACTAGAAGACCGAGAGCATTGATATATGGTATGCAGCACCTCCTAGAGGACACCTTTCAAATTTCTTCAAATGATACCCCTCAGGTCAAATTTGGGCTTCACCAAGGGCACACCATTGTTTACATGGATACACAGAATAAAACTTTAAAATCTTCTACTCTCAAATAAGAAGGCCTAGAGCATTGGTATTTGTTATGCAGCAATTTATAGGGGACCTGTATCATGTTTGTTCATATGATGCCCCTTGGGTAATATTTTGGCTCACTCAGGCTCATCCTATTTTAACGTGTTCATGTGATAGTCTTTGGGTTTTGTTTGGGCTTCGCATACTTGCACCCTATTTTGAAATTGAAGCGAGGACAGAAAGAATCTTCTTCTCTGAAATGAGAAAGCTTAGAGCTTTGATATTTAGTATGTAGAACCTCCTAGTGAACCTTGTTGTTCATGTGTTGACCCTTGGGACATATTTGGGCTCTGCATGGGCACATCCTATTTTTTATATAGAAACATTGTAGCAAATCTTATAGAAACCAACAAACCCCATACGCTATTTTGTTGTAATTCATTATCTAGTTCATTAATCCAATTCATCCTTACAATGTACATTCTACTTCGCTGGCATGAAAATCCTGAATCTTTCTAAGAATGTCTTTTTATACGCAGCCCGAGGCGTCGTAAATTTGCGTCATCTTCTCCGTCTGTCCGTCCGTCCATCCATCTGTCTGTCTGTACGTACATCCACTTTTCTCGTGAGCACAACTCCTCCTAAGTTTCCGGATGGATCTTTTTGAAACTTGGTCAATGTTATCAACTTAATTGGTAGATGTCAATGAAGTAAGGAATTAACGGTTCATTGATTTTTACCTCAGTTATGCCCCCATAAAACTTAGTCTCTGGGACTTATTGAAATTGGAGCCTTGTGAATGCAACTCCTGCTAAGTTTCTGGCTGGATCTAAATGAAACTTGGTGGAAATTATAACCTAAATTGGTTGATGTGCATTAAGTAAGGATTTTATTGTTCATTAATTTTTCCCTGAATTATGCCCCCTTAGTATTTTGGGCTTATTGAAATTGCAGCCTTGTGAATGCAACTCCTTCTAAAACTTTGTCTTGATTTTAAATGAAACTTGTTCAATGTTATCATCTTAATTGGTAGATGTGCATGAAGTAAGGATTTTATGGTTCATTGATTTTTGCTTCAGTAATGCCCCCTTAAAAGTTAGTATCTGGGGCTTATTGAAATTGCAGCTTTGTGAATGCAATTCCTCCTAACTTTTTGTCTTTATTTAAATGAAACTTGGTCAATGTCATCACCATAATTTGTGGGTGTACATGGATCAAGGATTTTATGGTTCATTGATTTTTGAAAGAGTTATGCCCCTTGACACTTAGTCTCTGGGATTTTTTTTTTTTTTTTATTCTTATTATTAGTTGCAGTTTAAAGAGGCGTTAAACCCCATTCAATCAAACAATCATAATGAACAGTTTGAACTTGCCAATTTTAAAAGGTAGTCTGCAAATGATTTGAATTTGGTTCTGTCAAAATAAGAAGTGTCTACAATTATTTTTGTGAAACAGCAGCAATGTGGCGGCGTATATTGTGACTATGGCACTCTTGTTGTTTATGATTTCTTAAGTAAGGTTTTGCTAACAGGTGACTTTTTGCCAAAAATAGGTCACTAGCACTTCGAATACCTCTGTAGTCATTGATACAGGTGAGTGCTTTAGTGCTTTACTTGTCAAGTAGAAAACATTGTACAAAATGAAGATATTGCTTGTCACAAACAATTTATTAATTTTTCACTATGTTTTCTCCCATTTCTGTTGAGGGGGCGTTTTTACTATCCAGCAGTAGGAATACTCAAGCCTTGCTGTCCTCTGAAAGCTCTTGCTTATAAACATTGAGTTTGGTTTAAAAGACAATTCTCTTTAGTGGTATCAGTCAATTGCTATGTGATATGTTCAACTTTTACAGGGGTCCATACCAACAATATTAAAAACACAGTACAGATGTCACCCGTGGATCAGTGCTATTTCTAACCAGCTGTTTTATGGAGATATACTTTATAATGGAGTAACAGAGATGCAAAGACAACCTTTACTAGTAAGATTTGAGATGAAACTTCATAACTTTTTTACCTTTTGTTCACAAAATAAACCATCTGTAAATTTGTAAGATTTTAAACTCTGGTCAAACTGAGAAAAACAACAACTTGTAACAAGCATTACCATACACACTTTATGATCATAATACAGAGCCCAATTCGCCTAATTAACTACCTATTTGCCTGACCTGTCACCTTTGAAAATAATAACAACATGCAAACAGTGAGATGGGAAAAAATTCAGACCAGAAACATAATTCAATTTAATATTATATCTGTTTTTCAGAATATACTTCCAACAATCTGTTTTTATGATGTAGATAGAGGGCAGGAGTGTTGTGAAAGGGGCGGGAGTTTTTATAACGAACATGAGGCACAGTTTGTCGTATTTCTATTACAAGTGATGACATCTGCAGGAATAGAGTCCAGTTCAATTGGAGTTATCACCCTTTATAAGTCACAGATGTCAAGAATAATGGATTTAATCACAACGTAAGAGGATAGGCTTGGTCTAGATTTAATTTGTAAACATTTATTGATAATTTTTGAAGCTCAAACAGTTGTTAAACTCTAAATTCAGAATGATGCGATTCTTGTGTGTAATAAGAGGATTTATTGTGTATAATAGGGTCAAAATTGTCTCTATAGATCACCCAGGCGAAATTAAGGTGACCTATTGTGATCGTGTTTTGTCCATCGTCATGCGTTAATTTTTTACATTTATGGACTTCTTCTCAAGAACCCTTAAACTATAAGCCAAACTGCGCAGGAAGCATCCCCATGGAAAGGGACTCAAGATTTGTAAATGTCATGGAGTTATCTCCCCAAGGGGCCCCATATCGGGCAAAAAAGGGTACATATTTAAAAACTTTTTGTCATGAACAGGCTGTTGGATTGGATTCACATTTGGTATTTAGGGTCTTTAGGGTAAGGACTATAAAGTTTGTACAAGAAAACAAAATCTGTCATGGGATGGCCATGCTATGGGGGGGCAAAGGTGGGGGTGGGGGCATAAGCAACTTTGAAAATCTTTTTCTACCAAACCAAAAGACCTGCAGCTCTGATATATGGTATGTGGCATCATCTGGTGGAACTCTATGGCCCCAGGGTCAGAATCTCAGCAGAGGTTTATTTCCTTTTTAGGACTGGTGATGATCAAAGGCTGAAAGGTGTTCAAGTGTCCACAGTAGATGCCTTCCAGGGTGGTGAGAGAGACATTATTATACTGTCATGTGTAAGAACACAAGCTTGTGGATTTATTGATAATGACAAGTAAGCTTTGGACCATTTTAGACAATATCTCTTTTGTCAAGTTTGAAATAAGTTTTAGTTAACTTTTTTAACTGGCCCTAGACCAAATACCTCAAAAGTGCTATTGTCATACCCTGGGTTTTGATGTTGACTTCAGATGTTAAAGTTTTATTGAACAAGGGGGACTCATTACAAACTTACATTAGGGCATAGGCTTTCATTTGAGTCTGTAACTCTTTGACCTGGAGACCTTAACCTTAAACCAGTTTAAACAAAAGAACCTTTAACCAAAACCTTTTACCTAGCGTTTATTAGCTCACCTGAGCACATTGTGTTCAAGGCCAGCTTTTGTAATCACCCTGTTTCAAAAATGCTTTGAAAGTCATCAACAATTCTTTAAAAATACTCTCCTCTCTAACCATTGGGCCAATTTCAACCAAACTTGGCAGAAATTTCCTGAAATTTTGATTCGTCAAAAAAATAAATAAAAAAAAATAGGGGAGTGGCAGGGCCTGGCTTTTCAGACTGAGAGAAATCATTCTTTAAAAAAAATTCTTTCCCCTAAAATCTTGGCAAGTTTGGACCAAATTTGTCATGAATGTTCCTTTGGTGACCCTATTCAAAATTTGTTCATGAAATTTTGATTAGGTAAAAAATGGGGGCATGTCAGGTAGGGCTAAAAGACTGAGGAGACATGGTATAATTCTTTAAAAATCTTATCCTCATAAACCACAAGCCCACTTTCAACTAAACCTTGTAGGAACATTCCTTTGGTGACCCTTTTCAAAGCATCTTTGTGAAATTTTGATTTGAAAAAAAAAGGGGGGACTTGGTAGGACTAGGCTTACCAGACTTTGAGAAATCATGAAATTATTCTTTATAAAAACCATTTCCTCCTAAACCATGGGCCAATTTGGACAAAACTTGGCAAGAATGTTCCGGTGGTGACCCTTTACAAAACTTGTTAATGAAATTTTAATTTAAAAAAAAAAAGAGGCTTGGAAGGGCATGCTTATCAGACTAAGAGAAATCATGAAATGATTCTTTAGAAATCCTCTTTCTCCTAAACCATTTGGTCGCTTTGGACAAAACTTTGCAGGAATGGTCGTTAGGTGATCTTTGCAAAACTTGTTCATAAGATTTTGATTTGAAAAAAATGTTCGTGTGGCAGGGCTGGTATATCAGACTAAGGGAAAAAATAGAACAATTATTTAAAAATCTAATCCTCCTAAACCACTGGGCCATCCTGGCCCTCTTGTTTTCTAAATATATTCACATAGGGTATTTATATTTCACAGATGTATTCATCTAGCGAAAGATAATACTGTAACATAATTTTACCACAGCATTTTGAAATATGAATAGTTTTTATCAATGGCACTGTAGGCCGAGGTTCAAATAGGCAAAGCTCCAGATAGAAAGTGTAGCTATATATTCTAGGAGAGAAATACGCAGTTACTTAACCCATTCCCACACACTGACGCTTTTTGAAGCCCCAAGAAAAAGAACTTTGGAAAACATGGTGGTAAATGAAGAAATTGCTTGTCACAAGCAAATTTCATTATCCACAATGTTTTTTACAACACAATACAGCGAGAAGGCCAGAAGAGCTACAGTGATGCTCCTTGGGTGACCCTTTTTCAGATTCCTTCAATAAAAAATTGATCAGATGATAAACATGGCTTTAATGTGCGGGGCTATTTTCCATATATGGTGAAAGCTTTGAAAATCTTTTTTGGAAAGTACTAAACAGAGTTCAACCAAATTTTACTGAAATGTTCCTTGGGTTACTCTTTATAATTTTCCTTCAAAGAATTGTGATAGGATGAAAAACATGGCTTTAATGGGCAGGGCTTAATTCCATATATGGTAAAACCTTAGAAATCTTCTTCTCAGAAACCATATAATGGGTTTTAACCAAATTTTACAGGAATGATCCTTCGGTAATGCTTTATTAGGTTCTGTCAAAGAATTTTGATCAGATGAAAAATATGGCTTTAATGGGCAGGGCTTATTCCATATATGGTACAACCCTTAGAAATCATATTCTCAGAAACCATTTGACGGATTTCAACCAAATTTTACAGGAATGATCCTATGGTGACCCTTAATCAGATTCCTTCAAAGAATCTTGACCAGATGAATGGGTTAATGGGGCAGGGCCAATTTCCATAAATGGAAAAACATTTGAAAATGTTTTTTCTCTGAAACTAATCAATTGATTTCATCTTATTTCACAAGGATGATCCTATGGTGACTTTTTATCAGATTATATAAAAGAATTTTGATGGGATGAAAAACATAGCTCTAATGTGTGGGGCTAATTTCCATAAATGGTATATAGTGAAAATCTTTTTTCTCAGAAACCCTTTCAATTTATTGATTGATTTCAACCAAATTTTACAAGAATTATACTTTGGCGACCCTTTATTGCATTTCTCCAATGAATTTGATTGGATGAAAACCATGGCTTTTTGGTAGGGCAGAATTTATTTCCATATATACAATTGAAAATTTTGAAAATCTTCTGATGAGAAACCTGTTTAGGGATTTCATCCAATAATTTGCAGGAGTGATCCTCTAGTAGTTGTTAGATTCCTTAATATACATGTGGCTTTTATTGTCAAGGCTTATGTTCATATTTGGTTAACAGTTATCATTTTGTAAATACCTTTTCATCTAAGTTAGTAAATGAATTTAACATAACCCAACTTGACTTGTAAAATAGTGAAAACTTTGAATGCTTCTCCTGAGAATTATTTCAAAGATTTTAGTGACTAGATATATTTGCCATGTACATGGTAAAGACGATTCAGTATATATTGAACTCCTGAAACTACCATTTGCTTAATCAGTACATTCAGGCCTGAGAGAGCGATACAGGCGCTCAAGCACCTCTAGTTTAAATATCATCAACTTGACATTGTTGTCTATACTTTTTTTTTGTTTTGGATGAGAAAAAATTTCTGTTGAGTGCAAAATGGGTCAAAGGAAAAAATAGAGGGGTAAAAACTCCTTTTTGCAACAGAGAATCTGTAAATCATGATAAGGGATTTATTTCAAGCAATCTAGATGTCAGTGTATATGCTGGTGGTTTAATATTAGTGAATAAGTGTGGTGATTTATCTCTCTGTTTCAGGAGAACTAATGTAGCTCTAACTAGAGCTAAACATCACCTGTTAATTGTTGGGAACTACAGAAATTTGTCCAGTAACTTTGTCTGGGGGAAGGTGTTGGAGCATTGTAAAGGTAAGAATGGATGTAGTTAACTTGACTCTAATCATGCTCTCTAAAGGAACTCTGTGTTGGATGTTACACCTAGAAGGATTAATCAACGGAACATTTGTGAGGATGGCTATCAAGCTTTTATCATATTAAATAAGCTGTAGTTACAACGTTTAACCCTTTCCCATTCAATCCATGGTTTTTACGGCCCTGTGATTTTATAATTGGAAAAATATTGCGGTAAAAGAAGAAATTGCTTGTAACAAGCAATTTCTTCTTTTCCACAATATTTTTTACCCTACTGAATGATTATTTTTATACCCCCGCATCGATAAGATAGGGGGCATATTTTTTTACCGGTGTCCGTCTGTCTGTCTGTCCGTCTGTCTGTCTGCAAAACTTAACCTGCCAACTAAACATTTTCCTATAACTTCAACCCTGATTAAGTTACAATGCTAATATTTGGTATGTAGATAGGTCTCAACAAGGCGCAAACGAGGAAGGTCATTTCATCAAGGTCAAGGTCAAAATTTTAACCCTTTACCCGTTTCTAAAGAATTCCCGTTTCAGGGGCATGGTGTTTCACAAACACATCTTGTTCAAATAAAATCCTGTTTTAAATTTTTGTCTTCAAAATCTTTGAAAATGTGACAGGTCCAAAATTTTGTAAAACAGGAAAGGGTTAAGTCACCAAACCAACTAAAATGCTTCACACAAATGGCGGCCAATCTCAATTTGGGGCTAAATAAATGATTTGATTGTTCAATATATACTTTGTTTGACAGCTACTATTGTTCAATTTGAAAGATAGAAGTCTCGAATGGCTCCATGACTTGGTATTCAGGTGTTACTGACAACATTTAATCAAAATGGACCAAACAGTTAATTGTAAAGGTTGGTAAAATTATATTTAAACTAAAGAAATTTGCTGCAAAATAGTAAATTTTGAGACTGGTTATTATATTGGTATAAAATTATCTACATATTTATTAGACTTTAACACTACTTTTAACTTTTTTTGCCAGATCTTTTTATACCCCTCCTACGAAGTAGAGGGGAGAATATTTGTTTAACCATATCTTTCTATCTGTCCGTCCTTCCATAGATGTTTTTATTGCAGTCAGGATACTGACTGTAATCTAGGAATCACCCGAATTCGTTCTTTGCTTCTAGGAACCTGATAATAACCTGAAAAATGTTTCCTTACTCATGAATTGATTCATAATTTCTTGTAGTATACTATCTGAAAATGTAGGCCCATTCATAAAGAATGACCACGAAAAGCCGAATCACTGAAGGTGCGCATTGATTAAGGTCAAGACCTCTACAGGTACTTCTATTTATACCATCTTAAACAGTGTTGCATCCAGGCCACTCGATGGAGGGAATCCTCCAGGTTTGTCGTTATGTCAAAAGTTAACATCATCAGAGACATAGAATAATGTATATTTATGTCTCTGACATCATTTAATCGACTGCCTGAACTTACCATCATTACGGATTTCATTTAACAAAAAATGGGTATGGTATGCCTCGGTGCTCAACGATTCATCGATCTTAGACATATTTTAAAGTGAAACTAGACATTCAACCATCTTGGATTTTTATGCCCCTGCATCGATAGATCGGGGGCATATTGTTTTACTGGTGTCCGTCTGTCTGTCTGTCCGACTGTCTGTCTGTCTGCAAAAGTTAACCTGCCAATTTCCTATAACTGCAACCCTGATTAAGTTAAAATACTAATATTGGTATGTAGATAGGTCTCAACAAGGCGCAACTGGGGAATGTCATTTCTTCAAGGGTAAAATTTTAACCCTTTTCCCTAAAACGTTACTCAAAAACTTAACCTGCCAACTAAACTTTTTCCTATAACTTCATCACAATGCTAATATTTGGTATGTAGATAGGTCTCAACAAGGGGCAACTGGGGAATTATCTCCTCCTAATCCACAAGGTCAAGAGTCTTGATACTTTACAAGGTCATTAGTACATTGACCTCTATCAGAATTGGTAAAATAATCAACCTCGAACCCCCAGTGGCAGAGCAAGGGGGGGGGGGAGCTCATATGAAAATGAAGAAGGCTTTTTAAAACGACATGTCCTCCCAAACCACTGGGATGATTTCAACCAAAGAATATAAGTCAGTTGAAAACTCTGGTTGCTATGACAACAAAAAGAAAATAAAAAAAATCTCCTCCTGACTCAGAAGTTGAAGAATCTTGAATTTCCCTGAAGCATCAATGCATTGACCTCAAAATTGATAAAATTTCATAGCCACAGGGTGATTGGGCTTAAATAGAAATAAAGAAGGTAACCCTTTCAAATTTATTTGGGCAATTAAAACCAAATTGGGCAGAAATTTACGTTAGTTTGCCATCTTTAACCCTTTCCTGTTCAATCACTGGATTTTACGTCACTGTGATTTTATAATTGAGAAATTATTGTAGAAAAAGAAGAAATTTCTTGTAACAAGCAATTTCTTCTTTTTCCACAATATTTTCTACCCCACCGAATGGTTGTTTTTCTAATTAAATCCACATTAATTTTCTGTCCCAAAAACCTTTGAATTTGGACAGGTCTAAAATATTGGAAAACAGGAAAGGGTTAAATAATTACTAAAAGATTTGAAATCTGTTGAAAGCATTGGTTGGCATGGCAGCATAAGTTGATATTAGTTAAATTTTAAAGGAGATCTTCTACCAACCCAGTTAGTATTAGGCCTTGAAATTAAAAAGAGCCTTATCTCAGGTGAGCGCCAGGGACACAGGCCTGCTTGTTTTTGTGTAACGTTTGTCAATGGTCAACTATGCTACTTGAGTGACAAAATACTGGCAGGGGGCATAAGTCTGCTTTGTAACAATTCTAGTTTTATGTGTTTCCTTATTGTTTTACAGATAATTTCTTTCTTCTAGATCACAAAGATGGATTACAATGTGCTGAAGATGCCCAGCAACAACTTGAACTTTATATACAAAACCTGGATTCACAAAGATCCTCAATCGAAGATGAATCAACTTTAAGTATAGATAAGACAAAACACTCTAAAACAAAGGGAAGCAAAAATGGGCAGCCCAGGAAAAGAAAAAGACAGATTACTTCCCTTAGATCATGTGAGCTAGACAGTCAGGAAATATTTACAGGGTCTTCCATGAAAAGTACTAATTTGCAAAATAAAATTGGTGCTAATTCAAGTGATCTAACAGACAATAGTGGTCTAGTTGTGAGTGGTGAAATAGAAAAACAATTTGATGATGATGTTGATTCTTGTGATGAAGTGGAAGCTACCAGTTTGGGTAATGCTATGTTTTAGTTTTGGAATCTAAGACTGGTCAAGTTGTTGAAGTTCAAAACTTCGATTTAATCTATTCTTGCACAATTCCACCTTTTTGCCCCTCCCCCCAAAAAGCTTCAGAAAACATTGTGGAAAACGAAGAAATTGTTTCTTTAGGTAATTTTTTCATTATCCACATAGTTTTGTATCAAAAAGACAAAAAAATTTAAAATTCAATCACTTACAAAATGTCTTTTGCAACTTATTTGAATTATGACTAGTCTACCGTTAAGTCATTTGTTAATAGGTTTAAGGAAAAGTAATTTAGAACAAAATTCAATTCCTTTAAAACTGTATTGTTGTATTGAAATTCTATTATCAGATGGATATGAAGTATGATAGAATTTGAAAAGCTTGAAAAAGAATTCACCACACGGGCTTTGATCTGATCACCTCAAATTCAATAGGGTTCCTCATCTCACCAGGGCTACTCTCACTACAAAATTTGAAAGAGATTAACCCATTCCCACACGATAAAATTTTAGACTTGTCCAAATTGAAAGAAGTTGCAGACAACAATTTTGATTTGATGGAATTTCAAAATTCTTCATCTTGTAGGGTAGAAAGAATTGTGGATAATGAAGAAATTGCTTGTAACAAGCAATTTCTTCATTGTCCTTAATGTTTTCCAAAGTCTTTTCCTCGAGGGGCGTAAAAAGGAGGGATTGTGTGGGAATGGGTTAAATGTGACCTGAAGCACAAAAGCTTGAAACAAAACTTGACCCACAGCTGTCCATGTAAAACACCAATCAATCAGGTTGGTTAATGAAGTGAGCATCTGATGAGTTGGATGGGATGTAATGGTTGTACTGATGTGAAAAATACCAGGAACCTTCACCAACTCCAAAAACCTACACCAACAATGATGCAACTGAAAAAATGTTGAGAGTGGTGTAATACCCCTTACAATCTTTTTGTCTATTTTTTTCTCCTTCAAAGCCGAAGTTGCCTAAAGATAGAGCTATTAATATACAGGGCTAGAAAATAGTGATCAGGGGAGATTGATCCAGGACCATTTATGCAGATAAGAATTTAAGTTGATGAAATTTTGGATTTCGTTTTTTTTTACTTTCTTGGTAGAAATTATTGTGGAGCATGAAAAAATTGCTTGTAGCTCCGAATTCGACGTCTGTCAACAATTTCTTTAAACAACATCTCCTCCCAAACCACTGGGCCAATTTGGACTAAATTTGTCAGAAATGTTCCTTAAGTGGTCAATTCAAATCTTTAAAATCTTATCCTCCTGGCCCAGAAGTCAAAGAACCTTGATAATTTGCATTAAGCATCAGTATATTGACCTCTTTCAAAATAGTTAAATTCATGACCCTTGGGTCCTCAGGGCAGAGATCCAGGGGGGTGGGGTTTATGTAGAAATAAATAGCAATTTTTAAATGACAATCCTCCCAAACATCAGTATACTGACCTTTTTCAAAATATCTAAAATCATGACCCTCAGATCCCCTTAAACTTCTTTCCTGACCCTCAAGGTATATTGCCTTGATATTTTGCATGAAGCATCAGTTCATTGTCTTTTTCCTTATTTCTGAAATTATAACCCATGGATCCAGAGGGAGGAAAAAGTTTTCTCCTTCTTTCAAATTAGCCCTAAAGCCTTGGAATTTGTCATTAAGACTTTGGGATCCCAAGGTATATATGTATAAAGTATCCCCTACTTGTATCATAATCCTAACCTTAACTTGAAATTAGACTGTTGAAAGAAAAAGAACCTTTATCTCAGGTGAGTGCCACAGGGCCAATGGCCCTCTTGTTTTTGTGTGTTTGTGTGTGTGTGGGGGGGGGGAGATTTCCTTTATTGCTGAACATAAAGCGGCTTTTGCAGAGACTCATTTTAGAAAACCTTAACAAACAGTATCTAGTCTACAAGACATGAACTTTGTACTGGTTTCAATGCTCCAGTCATAAAATCTATATGGTCATGAAATGAGTTCTAGCCTATATACAGGACATAAACAATGACAACCAATTACAAAGATAAGGTCTAAAACAGCGAAATGCTCATATTGACATGATGAAATTTGTTTGATTTGATTAATTTGATGGTATTAATTTACAAGTATATTTGTTGCAGCAGTAATTATTACAAATTTAACTATGTATTTAATATCCAGAATTTTTTTCTGGGCATGGGACTTTTGAATTAGACAAATGACAGGATCCTACCTCTGTATAAGAAAGTCCTCGGACTCTTACTATATTGATTTCGACAGGTCTGATTCTATTATTGGAAGGTCCTGGCTCTCTGACCTGCGACCTGGTATGTAGTAGGGTATATGATGTTCTTTATTAAGAATACTATGGTCCTCTTGCCTTTTTATGCCCCTGCTATGAAATGGTGAAAGGGCATATAGTTCTTACATTTGAGAATAGATTAGAAAATTAATTGGTACAGTTGTTCCCCTTGGCATGTACCAGTGTCATGAGAAAGGTCTGTTTTGATACACCTGAGATCAAGGTCACAGCTAAAGGTTAAGTAATCAAATTTACCTTGATTGACCTTGCCTTGAGCATATCTTTTATATGTATGAATTGTTTTAAAAATAACTGGACACAATTGTTCCATTGATAAATACTTGTGAAGGTTAAGGTCATAGCTGTAGGTTTAGTTTAAAATTGACCTTGTTTTTCCTAATTTGGGTACTGGTCATGCAAATTGTCTGTTTTGTTACTCTCAAGATCAACGACACAATTGAAGTCAAATGTCAAAAATGTACCTTGTTCAGAGGGGTACATTTCAACCTAATCTAGCGGGTAAGTTGATGTTTTTTTATATGCCTAAAGGTTGTTTTATGTTGTCATCTTTCTGTTTGTCTGTCTGTCCATTTGCAATTTTTTCTGTATGCAACTCCTATATTGAACTGAAGCTTACCACAATTAATCTTTATGATCATACTACAAAAATTTTGATACCTCAAGTCATTCGGGAAAAACCTGCCCTTGACTTAACAAATGGCTTAAATTGCTGTGTTTTGTGTGTGTGCATTTCATTCTACATTTAAACAAACTAAAACTTGCTATAATGAATGTTTGATGTCTAGTTGAACATGAGAAAAATATTATTTGACCCCAAAAGTGTTTAATATATATCTGCCCTTGAATTAATAAAAGGGTTTATGTACTAAGTGTTTTTTCACTGACAAGCCCAAAACGACAAGCCCCTTTTGCGCTTTTATTTTTAGCCTTTTGAGGCTCTTATTATCATTTATTAGGCCATCTGTGTATGTGACATGTTTCTTGTCTAAAAATCTTTATTCTGTTAGAGGAAAATGAAATAGATTTTGCTGTGATGTTTCTATTCAATTCAGTTAGGCGGATACGTTTCATTTTTTATATAGTAAGATGATTAATGAACATAAGCTGTCTGATGATTTATAAAAAAGAACTTAACTTCAGTTTGCATTTGGCTGTATTAAGGTTATTTTGCTAGATATCTTAAAAACATAATGAAATACTTTATTAGTCAGTATCATAGATTTTATGATTAACTTAATCCTGTGAGTCAGTATCATATCTTACTATATAAAATTATTGCTGATGAAGTTACTGATAGATATCACCAGAAAAATTACATCCTTTAAGTTATATAGCAATAACAGCACACCTTTCCTGGAAGTAATGCGCTACAATGTGTTTAAAACCCATTAAAATGCAATTCTGCAATTTGGTACATGTAAGGAAAATAACTATTCAAAACATGATGGGAAAGGGAAATTACTTGTGATAAGCATCTTTTTTACTCCAAAAAAGGGTTGTATTACAGCCCCAGTTGTTGGCCAATCTGTCTGTCTGATAGCATTTGGAAAATGGAAAATAGTGCATGATGGTCTATGTTGATACCTTCACAAGTTTTTTCTTTGAAACTTCCCTAGGTGCAATAATTAAACTATCTTAGGCAAAAATTGGTTCTTGAGACATTCATTTTAGTGGAATTTGACCTCTTCTCAACTTAGAAAGTTTTACTTGCAAGTCAAGATTTTTGTCCGGAGCATAACTTCCAATTTGGAAATAACTTGGCACATTTGTTCTTAATGGGTGCTAATGTTATGCGAAACATTTGTTGCGATACCTCCAAGGTCAAGGTCACAGTTGAAGATCAAAGGTCAAAATTGACCTTATCTGGAGCATAACTTCTACATTTATGAATGAATTTTTAAATAACTTGGCACAATTGTTCTTCTTAATGAGTGCTAGTGTCATGCAAAATGTTTATTTTGATACCTCCAAGGTCAAGGTCACAGCTAAAGGTCAAATATCAAAATTAACCTTGTCAGGAGCATAACTCTGACATTTCTGGACAGATTTAAAAAATAACTTGGCAGGGTTGTTCTCCTTAATGAGTGCTAGTGTCAAGCAAAATAGTTATTGTGATACCTCCAAGGTCAAGGTCACAGTTGAAGGTCAAAGGTCAAAATTGACCTTGTCTTGAGCATAACTTCTATATTTATGCTCTCCGAAAAAATTTTCAGGGGGAGCATATGGTCGCCGGCCTGTGCATCCGTCCGTCCGTAGGAAGTCATATTTCAGTAACCCCTGGGCCTAATTGGATGAAACTTCATATATAATCTTCCTAGGAAATTTCCAAGACCCTATTTTTGATTTTTCTCATTTCAAGGCTGCGTCACGGAAAAAGAGGTCTTTATGTAAAAACTAGTTTTTTTTGCCAATTTCTCCGAGACTAATCGTAAGAATTTCATGAAATTTCATATTTGAGTAGCAAATCAGATCCCCTTGACCTTAAACTAACGGGAATTTTCGTTTAAAAAAATGCATCATGGGAAAAGGGGCCTTAATGTTATTACCTTTACATTAACTGTCTTTTTTCCCCGCAAAAACTGAAATTGGCAATAACTTTTGATTGTTTACAGATGAAGTCTTCATATTTCACATGTGCATTGCTTGTGACAAACCCTTTCTGTTGGTAACAAGTTCAAGGTCATCATTCAAGGTCATTTCTGAAGATCAAAATTTAGAAAATCTTAACTTAAACATTGTCTATAAGTTTACAATGTTAAGTGATATAACCTTCATGTTTCACATGTGCATTGCTTTTGACATGGACTTTCTGTTGGCACTAAGTTCAAGGTCATCTGTCAAGATCAAGGTCATTTCTCAAGGTCAAAATTTGAAAATTTTAACTAACATCTCCCATAAGTAAACAATGGTAAGTGTTAGAGCCTTCATATTTTACATGTGCATTGCTTATGACATGGACTTTCTGTTGGTACTTAGTTCAAGGTCATTGGTCAAGGTCAAATTGTCAAGGTCATTAATTTTCAAATATTCCTCCTTCACTAATTGCCAAAATTTCTTGTTACTTGACATAAATGTTGTTCAATAAAAGCCCTAGGTAATTTTTATTTCAATTTTTGACCCAATGAGCCTTACTCTAAAATGAATCAGTCTATTATTTCTGCAAGACTACTCAAGTTAGAGTCTTCTTTTTTTGTATGGAGACATTTTTCATTGATAACTTGGATAGCGAAGGTAAAATATTTAACCCTTTACCATATAATGATATTGAATTTTACTAGAACCAGGACTGTGAAGCCAAACAGCTTCCTTCAATGTTTGTCAAACTTCCAAATTTCTTGTGAACTGACTCTCAAACTATAGTTGCATTCAATAAAAAGTTTTTTGTCCAATAATGGCATATAGTTATGTGACAAAAGCCTTATTCGGAGAGCATAATCCGTCTCTGACGGCTCTTGTTATGGATGGATTGGAAAATAACTTGGCACAGTTGATCTTCTTGATGAATGTCATGTGAAATGTTTGTTAATTTCTAACCTCTATCCTTTAGAACGTTACAGCCAAGGTTCAGGCATCTGCATACAAAACTCATACTGCAAAATATGTTTTTAGAACACCAAAAAATAGTTTTTGCTATAGTACTCTCATACTGAAATTTCAAACAACTGAAATGACTCAAAACTTAACCTATTCCCACCAAATCCTGCTTTTTTTTTACGCCTTTTTGGAAAAATACTTTAAGGAAACAATTGTGAAACAAGCAATTCATTATTTTCTCACACTGTTTTCTAACCTATATGACATATATTTTCACATTATAAAAATAAAACTGTTGTCTTGACTTCTTTCAATTTGGACCAGTCTTAAAATTTTCTGTCTGTTAATGGGTTTTAATAGATGTTATACAGGATTTGTTTTTCTTGAACACCTTTTGTATGGTCTAAACATTCAAAATATTGCTACTTTCAGGACCTTCAGTCCTTTGATGTTTGTTTCTACTTAAATCTTTTCTTTAGACCTTTGAACATGTATCTAGGGTCATATTACAACTGTGGAAGGCAAAGATCCATGACTCTGACTTTCATTTTGGTGGAGTTTGACTACTTTTTGATCTTGATTAAAGTTTTGCATGAAAGATGTCACATCTGTTACCACAAAGGGTAATAGCTTGAAACTTTTTTTAATGTCATAGTTTCACTCTCTACATGATTATTTGTTTCTCTGACATTCATTTAGAAGAATTCAGTCTCCTGGCTTTTACTACCTACCACTTACAATAGTCAAGTGTTGCTTTTCACTGAAACCCATTTTCACATGGTGAAGGTCATCTGACAAAGGTCAACTATCATACTGGAAACAAACCCTACTATTGTAAAGGAATATTTGTTTCACAAATACATCTTAATGTCATATCTAGTGTTTCTTCATCAAGCATTTAGGTTATTATAGAACATTTTTTTTACTCTGTGACAGAAAATACAATATTCAATTTTGTTTGATGAAATTGAAAATTTCTTGCTTGCATTTCTTTACATTTTTTGAATGTCTGTTGTGTGCTGTGCAGCGTCAACCATTAAATTGTTTACTGTCTAGAGGCCAAAATTTTAGCTCTATCTTTATGCAAACTTTGTAAGAATGTTTGTCAGGTCATAAGGATAAACCTATTGAAAATGGGAACATTCCATTGGAAAACATAGGAAGAGGGGCCTTATTGATGATTTCAGTGTTTAGAGACTAGAAGCCCCAATTATGGATGAAATCTCATTAAACTTGTTCAGTATGTTTGTCAGGTCATAAAATTAACTCTATTGATGTACAATTATTTCATTGGAATACACAGGAAAAGGGGCCCTAAATAGGATTCCACACTTTAACCCATTCCAACTCAATCCCTCCTTTTTACGCCCCTTAAGAAAAAAACTTTGGAAAACATTGTGGAAAATGAAGAAATTGCTTGTATCAAGCAATTTCTTCATTATCTACAATGTTTTCTATCCAAAAAGATGAAAAAAATCAAAATTCCATCAACTTGAAATTGTCGTCTGCAGCTTCTTTCAATTTGGACCAGTCTAAAATTTTGCTGTGTTGGAACGGGTTAAACTCTAAAAGCCACAATTATGATCCAATCTTCATGAAACTTGGTCAGAATATTTGTCTGATCAGAAAGATCTAATTAGAACTCAAGAAGCAATAATTATGGCCCATTCTTCATGAAACTTGGTCAGAATGTTTGTCAGATCAGAATGATTTACCCTTTTGAAAATTGGAAGATTCCATTGGAAAACACTGCAAAATCGGGCTTTAGGGATGATTTCACTGTCTTCAGACTAGAGGCCCAAATAATAGCTCAATCTTCATAGAAATGGTCAGTATGCTTGTCAAATCTTAAGATTAAATCTAGTGAAAATGGAAAGCACAGGTAAAGGGGCCCCATCAGAATTTCACAGTTTACACTCTTTAAGCTCACTTATGACTCATTCCCCTTGAAACTTGGTCGGAATGTTTGTAAGATCAGAAAGATTTACCCTTGTGAAAAATTGGAATGTGCCAAAGTGCCAGTGGTGAGCTATTGTGATCGTTGAATGTCAACAATTGAAGTGTTTACACCCTAGAGGCTACAGTTTTGACTCGATCTTCTTGAAACTTTGCCTGAATAATTGTTAGGTAATACAGTAGAACCTTGTTAATTCGAACATCACTGGTTCGTAGGTATGTGTTCGTTCTTATACTTTACCCGGTCCCGATCTTTTCCTTCTTTAGCTTTGTTAGAAAATCTGTCTAATTCAAATGTCAGTGGTTCGTAGTTCGTAGGCCATTTCAAGTCCTGACAGTATGATTATAGCAAAAACTCATGTTTTATTCGTAGGTGTGATAAACTAATTGTCACCAATCACCACTTACCTTAATTTTCACACCTGCTGATCTATATGACAAATAATGTGTTATCATGTACTTTTAGTTTAAAGGGACTGTGTGGTTTGTAAGATGGGTAATTAATCAAATAAAGAATCCTGTAATTATCGCAGAAATTTTACTTTAAATTGACGCACCCCCCATAAGTATCAGTGTTGTTGGTCATTTAGAAATTCTAACCACTTAATTTTATTCTGCGGTTGCTTTTTTCACAATCGTCGGTCCTTAATTTCATGATGCAATGATAGAACTCTCAGAGTGATTTGATCCAATGCATTGTAAAGGGAAATCACTCTGATGGAGTTACCATTTGATAAAAACACTGTGTTTAAAAAATGCCAAAAAATAATACAGAGGTAAAAGCATAAAAATACAAGATGAGTTATTTTTAATTGATGTTTTCCTCAATTAATATCTGTGGGTCTTGTTTAGAAAAAATAACCAATTGAGAATCAATGCCTAAATGGGGGACAAAAAAAGACCATGTCAGATTATGTGTATCTCAAACAGCCAACCTCTTGCCCTACGTTTTGTTAGTACTACGTTTAATTCGTATAAATTTCCCTGGTCTCTTGCGCTAAGAACTACCAATGTTTTACTGTATTCATGAACACTATTGATAATAGGAAGGTTCTGTTGAAAACACAGGAGAAGGGGCCTTAATGACAATGCCATTTGATGCTACACAAAGGGCGAGCATATAGCTGCGGCTTTGTCTGTCCATCCGTACTTATGATGTCTATCCATCTGTCTGACCCAATATCTCCACAACCCTTGGGCAAAATTAGATGTAACTTCACATGTGAATTCCTTATGATATTGCGCCAAGGTGCTTTTCCTGGGTTTTTTTGACAGCTCAAAGGTCAAAAATGACCTTTTTCACAGACTAAGCTCCTATTCAATCATGGATGTATTTCAAAGTAACATAGCACAATTGTTTCCTATCATGAATAGTTGTACCATTTGAGAAAAATCATAAGGTTAAGGTCACAGTTCAAGGTCAAAGGTCAAAATTGACCTTGTTCACAGTATAGCTCCTTCAATTATGGATGGAATGTAAATAACATGGCACAGTTGTTCTCTATCATAAATAGACGTTTCATTTGAAAAATCAGATAGCTCCAGAGTCCAAGCCACAGTTTAAGGTCAAATGTTGAAATTAAGCATTTCCAGAGTATTGCTCCTTCCATTTCTGATGAATTCTGCTATAACTTCACACAATTATTCTCCAGCATAAGTAGATGGGCAATTAGAAACAATCCTTCAGATAGCTCTAAGATCAAGGTCGCATCCCAAGGTTGAAAGCTAAAATTAAGCATATCTCCTTCAATTTAACTTGGCACAATTGTTCTCAGTCATGAGCAATTTAAAAAAAAGAATTGGATAGCTCAAGGGTAAATGTCAGCTTGAGGTCAAACATAAGAATTAACATAATACCTCTATCAGGTTTGATAATAGGCCATTTAGAGTAAAAAGAGTGGATCATTAGGTCAAATAGCGTAAAATAATCTTTTGTGCACTCTATAGTGCACGTTTTTGGCTCAAATAACTTGAAATTAGAATGTTTATCCCAATAATATCTGGGCATGGTTCTAAATTGGTCACAATGGTCAAAAACTAGGTAACTAGGTCAATTCATAAAAATACCTTGTGTTTACTCGATAGGCCCCATTTTGGCTCAGTTGATAAGATTTTTGGTCAGAATGTTTGTGGCCATGAAAAACTTGCATTCTTTCTGTAGGCTGCGTTGTTAGCTCAATTGACTTGGTATTTGTTAAGAATGTTTATCTCCATTTAAATCTGTGTCGAGTACGTTATTGGATGACATGGGGTCAAAAACTAGGTCACTAGGTTTAATCAAAGAAATCTTCTTTGTAATTTGTCTCTCACAAATGGGTTGATAATCGTAAACCTAAGTGGGATAGCAGCTGGAGGCTAGGAAAGGATGTAGTGGTAGTACTGGTGTGAGAAATACCAGGAATCCATTGTTAGGTGCTCCAGCCGACGCGATATGACTGAAATACTATTAAAAGCGGCGTTAAACCCCATTCAATCAATAAACTTCTTTGTAATTTACTTGCTACTTTTCTGGCACAATACCTTGAAACTTTATAATAATGTTTGTTATTTATTTCTCATACAATATTTGATTACTGGTCACTTTTGGCCCAAATTAGGTCATTTGGGCTTTTCATGGGGGCATATTGTTTTAACGTTGCCCGTCTGTCTGCAAAACTTAACAAAAGAACTTAACATTGCAAATTACTACCAGCCTATTCAAGATGCAATGCTCATATTTGGCGTGATGATATATTTCCATAATACACATCTCCTCATGTCAAGGTCAAGATCACTTGATAAGGTCAAGGTTACATACCAAGATCAAACCTTTAGTCCTGTTGCAGGGGGCATTGTGGTTAACAAACTTATCTTGTTACTTCTGCAGTCATCAACTCAGGTGAGCGGTTTAGGGCCATTGGCCCTTTTGTTTCACTATAGAACTCGGATGAGTGATCTAGGGCCATCTTTGCCCTCTTGTCATACTCAAGTTACATTTTCTAAAAAAATAGAAAGTTCTTTGTTGTCATCCTTATAAAGGACTAGGGAGATTTTGGATGTACAAAATGAAGGATTGGAATGTGGTTAAATATGATAAGGACTCTTTCTTTTTCAAACAATGTAGTTATCTGCAAATTCTAGAAATTTAAGACACATTTATCATTATTTGTAAATGTAAACCTTTCTAATATAAGGGTTAAAACAATCGGTATTTAGAATTAGTACATTGACCTTGGGGGGATTTTCTAATTTAGAAAACCCCATATGAAACCTTGAGTCATACATTTGTACTTGTCCTTTCCTCTTCCTTACCCTATAACCAGACAACAAAAACTTTTAACCATTCCAAATTAAAAAAGTTGCAGACCACAGTTTAAAGTGCTTTTAAATTGAGAATTTGGTGACATGCAAAGTCAAATGTGATAAAAGAATATTGCTAGTCGAAAACAATTTCTACTCTTTTCATGTAGAAAATGTTGTAAAAGGAGAAATTGCTCGTTTATGGATAATATTTTCTGAAGCTATAATTCTTTAGTATGTTAAATTGGACAATTCTCTCATTTGTTACATTTTTTGACAGGTCAAATTGAATCAATGTCATTTGGTTAAACATTTTTAAATCATAACTAGACGACAAAATTTTAGACTGGTTGAAATTGAAAGAAATTGCAGATGACGTTTCATATTATGCTAAAATTGATAAAAAAGTGCATAATAATCAAACATTTAGAAATGAGATATGGCTTGTTACAGGTAATTTCTACTTTCCCAACAAAGTTGTCCATGAATGTTTTTCTTATGGGTGTCAGAAAGTGTCATTGTGTGATGATGGACGGAAAAAATCTTACAATGTTGTTGTACAGTGAGATACAAGAAATCAAAACTTTGCAAATTGTAATTTTATGTCAAGAATTATGGTAAATTACAAGAAAAAGCTCCATATGGTTCAAAATTATTGTCCTATATTTTGCTGTAAAATTTTTTATGATTTTTCAAAATCTCATAATTTTTAACTCTTGTCACGCTGAATTAAAATCTTACGCAAAAACAAAAAAATGTATTGAAATCAAAGGACTGACAATACTGGCAGGTCTTATTGAAGGTCAATTTATTTTGAAAATTAATTTAACAACTCTGCTTTAAAAAGGAATACCAGGAAGTGTTGACAAATATCAGATTGCACATAAGTGCAGTTGACAAGGGTTAAAATAACTAGTCTGATCACAAACAATTTCAGGAATACAGCAGTACAGTGTTTGAATATACTGTATCAACATCATGAAATTTCATAGAATCTTTCAATCTGTACTTGTAATGTATGACATTAATGAATTAGGTTGATAAATGTGGAAAAACCCTAGATGTTAAAAGAAATGAAGTGGGGAAAAGGGGAAGGAAGGGCAGTGATAACATTCTTTGTAGTTTGGAAAAAACCCATCACCTTTCCCCCTCTGTTAATTATATTTGGTAGAAAGAAGTGTTGAAATATAAACCATTTCCAACACAAACCTACTTTTTTACATTGCTTGTATTGCTTACAACAAGCAATTTCTTCATTTCCTACATTATTTCCTGTCCTAAAAGACACAAAAAATGTAAATCTAATGAACCTAAAATTGTTGCTAGCAGGTTCTTTGAATTGTGGGTAGCTCTTAGTAAAAAGAGGAACCACATTAATTAGTCATAGTTCAGGATCACAGTTAATTCTTTTATGCTTCTGGCCTTTCAACAAGTCACATTTTTATCCATTTTCTTTTAAATGTATCTTGTGGATAACTCTTTCAATTTCTTTCAAACTTTGACTGTGTGTAGCTCTTGTTTAGATTGGATCATCAGCTGAAATTCAAGGTCATACAGTGTAACTCTGTTGAAGCCTGTGGCCACTCGTCAGGCTGCATGGCTGGATGTGATAAGGCAACCTACTGAGTTTGAAAAAATCTTTCAAAAAGGTTTCATGCTCTTCAAGGTTCTGTCCTGTCAACCGATATTTTGTACTTGTCTTTGAGATGTCGCAGTAGTGTAGATGTGTTTAATTAGGTACATAAGTTATCAAATTTTATGTGAGACTGATCAGGCTAATCTGAGGCTTTAATCAGCGCACATGAGTAACAGTGTGCTTTACAAGGATATTTTGCCTTGATTTACATAACTTGTTTTTGCCTTACATCATTCAAAAAGCAGGATTTAAAACATCATTGTGATTTAGTGTAGGTGGTGTTACATTTACAAGTCATGTTTTTTTATTGCAAATGAAAGTACAATTTTAACAGGATGTATGATATCATTTAGTAGATTAAAGTGGGATGAGTAAATTCCATTTCTATGTCATGTGATATCCCTTAACTAATTCAGACTGTTTTTTTAATTGCATCATCATCCGTTTGTTGTTTTGAAAAACGTAAAGCAAGAACTTATAAGCTTTGTTAGAATGATAGAACTTTTTTTCACGTGTGTTTTTGCAGCTTATTATATGCATGCAAATTTTCCATAGTAATTATTGATTACATAATTAGATTAACAAATTCCCACACAATGAAGCTTCATTATCTACAATGTGTTCTACCCTAAAAGAAATTTGGCCTGAAAAGATTACTTAAATTCCATCAAGTATAAATTGTTGTCTGCAACTTCTTTCAATTAGGACTGGTCTAAAACTTTGGGGTCTTGTTATTGTTTCTCAAAAAATGGTGTTTGGACATACCCAAGTCCAAAGTCACAAAGGTCAATTGACAAAATTGACCTAATCTTTAGCACAAGTCTCTGTCGAAAGTCGACTGACTGACTATGCAAGTTTTTATTGGTATAAAAATACCATGCTCTTCTTTTGGACACCAGCTACTTTAGAAATTTGTCTTGTTGCAATAAACCGCCGTCATAGCGCAGTTGGTAGCGCGTCGGACTCTCAATCTAGAGGTCCCGGGTTCGATTCCCGACGGCGGCACTCATCCTTTCCGACTATTTGTCTCTCACCAATGGGTCGATAATCGTAGACCTATGTGGGATAGCAGCTGGAGGCTAGGAAAGGATGTAATGGTAGTACTGGTGTGAGAAATACCAGGATTCCGTTGTTAGGTGCTCCAGCCGCCGCGATATAACTGACAGATTGTTAAAAGCGGCGTAAAACCCCATTCAAACAAACAAACTTGTTGCAATAATACATACTGCATTTTTCATGCTCCTTGAACGGCAAGCACAGAGTTGCCACTTGGTCTGTCAGTCAATCCTTCGTTCTGTTTGTCCTTGGCAATTTCACCACAGCACTCAGGCCAAATTGGATGAAACTTCATTTTTTAATTCCTTATGATATTGTGCTGATGCAATTTTCTGGTTTTTGGATAGCCCCAAGGTCAAGGTCACAGTTTTAGGTCAAACATTAAAATTGAGCTTGTATAGAGCATAGCTCCTTCAATTATGGATGGATTTCCATATAACTTGACACATAATGTTCTCTATCATGAGTAGACAGCTGCAAGGTTACACTATTAAACATGTCTGAAGAAAGGCAAGCATATAACCACTGCTTTGTCCGTCTGTGGGTCCTTCCATCATTTGCTGTGAGCATAATTCTTAGAATAAAATAGTACCATAATCAACAAGACTCCCTTTTAATTGCCAAATCTTTAATTTCTCTATTGCCTCAACCAACCCTTACCATGAAATCCCTAGCCCAATACTAGATGATAGAATTTCAGATTAGTCTATGATATGAAAGAAGTTTACAGAAAATAGAATCAGAGATTGTCAAAAATAATGCTTGAAAGGTGGAAAAGTGCTGGTTTAAGCCAATTTCACTTTCCCATAATCTTTTCCCTACCAGTATTTCTTCAGTGGGCCGTATTGTAGGATTGTGTAGACATTGGACAAGTTGTTGAAGTTTTGTTATTGAGTAAGGATGCAGTATGGGTTTGAGGTCACCTTGTCCTAGAAATTTGCTAATATATGTAATGCATACATATATGATGCAATGGTCGATTGCTTTTATAGGTTAACCAATTACACAATCCTGCATTTTGAAGCACCAAAGGAAAATTGCATTGCTGCAAAACAGTTGAAACTAGCAATTGCATGTAAGAAGCAGTTTGTCAATTGTTAGCTCCACTGGCTGAAAGCAAGCAAGCTATTTCATTGCCTTGTGTCTGTTGTGCGTGTGTGTGTGCGTCCATTCCTCCGTAAACTTTTATTTTAAAAATCTTCTCAGAATGTAGTGAACAGTATTCAACTAAATTTCACAGGAATGATCCTTGAGTGACCCTTAACCCATTCCATCACAAGAAAATTTTAGACTGGTCCAAATGGAAAGAAGCTGCAGACGACAATTTCAAGTTGATGGAATTTTAATTTTTTTCGTCTTTTGGGATAGAAAACATTGTGGATAATGAAGAAATTGCTTGTTACAAGCAATTTCTTCATTGTCCACAATGTTTTCCAAAGCTTTTTTCTTGTGGGGCGTAAAAAGGAGGGCTTGAATTGGAATGGGTTAATCAGATTCCTTCAAAGAATTCTGATTGGATGAAAACATGGCTTAAATGTGCGGTTCTAATCTCCATATATGGTGAAACCTTTACTAATCTTCCCAGAAACCAATTGATGGATTTTAACAAAATTTTTACAGGAATGATCCTTGAGTGACCCTTTATCAGATTCCTTCAAAGAATTTTGATCTGGTGAAAAACATGGCTGTATGATCAGGTCTTATTGCCAGATAGAGTGAAAAACTTTAAAAATCTTCTAAGAAACCAATGGATTGATTTCAACCAAATTTCACTGGATTCATTCTTGGGTGACCCTTTATCAGATTCCTTCAAAGAATTTTGATAGGACAGAAAACATGGCCTTAATGGGAGGAGTAGTTTCCTTATGTAGTCAAAACTTTGAAATCCTCTCAAATACCATTGGATGGAAGGCAACCAAATTTCACTGGAATGATCCTTTGTTGACCCCTTATTAGATTGCTAAAAAGAAGAATTGAATGGCTATAAACATTTTTTAAATGGTTTGGGATAATTTCCAAATATGGTAAACAGTGAAAACCTACAATCTTCTCAGATTACAAACAATAATAAGTTTTAAACATAATTTCTCAAAGTGATTCTTCAGTGATTATTTGTCAGATTCCTTAAAAAAAAAATAAAAAAAATGGCTCAGATAAAAATTATGTCTTTTAAGGGGAAGGGAGGGAGGGAGGCTTGTCTCCATATATGGCATAAAGTGATATTTTGAAAATCATATTCTTGCAAACTGCAGGATGGTTTTCAACTTAATTTCTCAGGAATGATAAGTAAGTTCAGGCCCGTGGAGCGAATCAGGTGCTCAAGCGCAACTAGTTTACAATGTTTCCGACTCTAAAATCATGCATTTTCCATCTTCATCAATGGGATTGCGGCTACGTTCATTAATTAAATACTCTTGAATTGAAAGACGTATACTTGAGGTCAAGGTCAATATTAATCCTGTTAATCTTTTAGCACATTTGAGCACAACATGCTCAAGATTAAACTAATGTGATCACCCTCTGTCTGGCATCCTAAGTGCTTTGTGTATCAACACTAAGTGTTTAGCTCATCTGAGCACAACATGCTCTAGTGAGCTTTTGTGATACTTGAATTTACTTTGAAACTTGTAAATATTTTAGTGTTACCACTCTACAGGTCACAGATTTGGCTCAACATTTTGAATTTGCTGGTGACATTCTGACCATTACCACAGGAACTGGGGCCTTATTGGCAAACTCTTTGTTGTTAAAAAAATTCATGTTGCCACTCTACAGGTCACAATTTTGGCTCAATCTCTCTGAAAATATTTTTTGTAGTCATGTTGAAGATCTCTATTGAAAAAGTTGACGTTCAGACCAATATCATGGGAAAACTGGGGCCTCATTGACAGTTGCCTGGTTATTACCACCTAGAGGTTACAATATCGGGTCAATCTTTCTTATACTTTCTCAAATCATTTGTATATTTAGTATGGTACAAAGTTAACAGTTTATTATGGTACAAAGTTACACCCATAGGCTTACAAAATTGATAAATACATTATTTTAACAAATTTCTACTAAGGATCTTTTGCCCTACATCTGACATTAAAATGATCACTAAATTAGATTGAGTATCATTTGTAAATCTTGTTAAAAAAAATTCTAGTTAATGGGCAAAATGCCAATTAATTGTGTCTGTATTGAATGAAATTTGTACCACAGTACAAGTATATTTTGAATTATATGGTCATAAATTCTTAGAAAAATCATTTCATTTGCCTTGATTTTTCAACAATTGTCCACAATTTGCAGGATCATAACTTGAATAGCTGGTATTCAGTTAGAGTAAAAAGCTGTAGATTCTGGACTTGGCCAACATTCTGCATGAATACTGATAAAAAGAGCCTTTTTGAAATTTGCTGAAATTATTATTATATCCCCAAATTGATGGCATTGGGATTGATTTTTTTCCCTTTACCCATAATCTGTTTGTCCACCTGTCTGTGAGATATAAACTTAACACTTTGCTCTTATTCAAACACTGTTGTAGATACATTATTCATTTCTGAGATATTGGTTCCTTGCATTGATAAGTGTCATTTGATTGTAAGGTCAGGGTCATTTGTCAAGGTTTCAAGTTTAGTAAACTTAAAATAAAATCTTAACATTTTGCTCTTATTCAAACACTGTTGTAGATAAACCACTCATATTGGAATATAGGCCAGAGACATTCATCAAGGTCAAGTTTTGTAAACTTAACATAAAATCTCTCACATTTTGCTCTTATTCAAACACTGTTGGTTGAAAGGTCAAGGTCATCAATGAAGAACACGGTCTCTTACAAAGGAGGTCACATTTCCAAAAAAAAGTGCTGTTATTAGGGCATGGTGTTTCACATACTCATCTTGTTTTATGCTCACCTGAGCACAAAGTGCTCTGGATGAGCTATTGTGATCGGTCATTGTCAGGCGTCAATCTGCCTGTCTGTCTGTCTGTCTGTTCACAATAACAAAAAATCTCTTCCTCCTAAACTAACCATGGAATTTCAACCAAACTTCACAGAAATGATCCTTTGGTCATGCTCTTTCAAAATATTTCAAAGAATTGAAATCCATGAAGAACATAGGTTGCCATGACAAAATTAAAAAGTCTTCTCCTCCCAAACCATTAGGCCTAGAGCTTTGATATTTAGTGAAAATCATTATCTATTGACCCTCTACCAAAAAACATCAAAGAAGTACTGTATCTTTAAAATGAGCCCTTTTCTGTGCGATCCCTGATTTTATAAAGTTATACATTTTGAAATCTTCTCCCAAACCATAAGGTCTAGATTTTTGATACACATGTATTTTGAATAAATTATCATCTATTGACCCTCTACCAAAATACCTCAAAGATTTATCATATCTTTAAAATTAGCCCTTCTCTGTGTGATCCCTGATTTCAGATAGAAATAAAGAAGGAAATCTTTGAAAATCTTCTCTCAAATCATAAGGCCTAGAGCTTTAGTATTTTGTATAATAAATCATCATCTATTGACCCTATACCAAAATACTTCAAAGAATTACCGTTCTCTTAAAATAAGCCCTTTTCTGTGTGATCCCTGATTTTAAATAAAATTAAAGAAGGATATATTTTGAAAAAATCTTCTCCCAAACCATAAGGCCTAGAGCTCTAATATTTTGTATGTATCAATGTCTACTGACCCTTTAACCAAGTACTTGAAAAAATTACAAAACTTGAAAATTAGCCTGTTTCTTGATTTTCCCTGATTTTGCATATGAATTAATAAGGAAATCTTTGAAAATCCTTTTCTCCCAAACCATAATTAAGGCCTAGAGCTTTAATATTTGATATGTATTTAAACCTATCGACCCTTTACCAAAATTCTTGATAGAATTACCGTATTCTGAAAATTAGCCATTTTCCGTTCAGTCTAAGATAAAGAAGGATATCTTTGAAAAACTTCTCCTTCTAAAACCATTAGGCTTAGAGACTTGATATTATGTATAAATCATCATCTATAGACCCGACCAAAATAATTCAAAGAATTATCGTACTCTGGATATTAGCTCTAAGTGGTAGGATCTTCAATAACCTTAGATTAAATTGAAAATCTTTAAAAGAAAATCTTCTCCAAAATAGTTAGGTGTGGGGCTTTGATATTTTGTTAATACCATAAAGCCTTGATTCATCATACTCAGGGGAGGGATATAGGACCATTCTGTTCCTCTTGTTACATTTACAAGAGTCCACACCTTGCAGTGGAATCTTGGAAGAGGGTATAAAGAAGCTTTTAGAGCTAGAACAGTGTCTTGTTTGCTTCTTTTTCATAAACATCTAGACAGATAATTTGATAATCTGTATGAATTGTTTTTCTACACTGCTCTATAGAAATTGTTCTATGTTTCAGTTCCTGTTGACGAAAAGAGGCCTGGAAGTTCACCAAAACTGATAAAACCCAGAGCAAGACAGAAATATTTTGACAGACTAAGATTGGACTGGTCTGAAGATGAATTGCAAGAAGATTCAGATGAAGAAATTCCTGTATTTAAGAAATGATTGAATCAATTGAACCAATTACAAGACAATCCCTTATTTTGAATTACCAACTATTAAGCTTTAAAAAGTATTTGGGCTTGGGAATTTCTGGAAATTTCTACACTGTTTTCTACTCTTTCTGATGCAAGTTTGAATGATTTGGCAATAATAGATTGTTTGTCATATTTCAATTTTGAACAAACATTTTGTAGTTTGTTACTCATTAGTAGACTGATTCCAAACAGCGGCGCATATCCTTTCCGACATTTGTCTCTCACCAATGAGTGGATAACCGTAAACCTAAGTGGGATAGCAGCTGGAGGCTAGGAAAGGATGTAGTGAAAGTACTGGTGTGAGAAATACAAGGAATCCATTGTTAGGTGCTCCAGCCGCCGCAATATGACTGAAATACTGTTGAAAGTGGAGTTAAACCCCATTTAATCAATCAATCCCCCCAATTAGATGGCAAATTTGGACAATTTTTGCTGGTAAGTTTTATTGTTAAGCTTTCAGAAAAATTGCTCATGAATTTTGATTTGCCCATGAAATATGTTTAGAAGGGTTGGTCAGTTTTTATACATCTGTCAAAGACAAGGTGTATGTATTATGGGATCATCCATGACTTTCGGGCGGTGTCCAGCTCTTTGTCAGGGGAATTACTCTAGAACCCTATGTTCACAATTACAAAAATATGTTCTCCTCCTAAAGTGGAATTAAAACCAAACTTCACAAAAATGGTCCTTAGGTCAAGCTTTTTCAAAGTGGTTCAAAGAATTGAAGTCCATGAAGAACTTTTGTTGCAATGGTAACTGAGTAAATAATTCTACTCCTCATAAACCATACACTGAATATTAGCACTTTTCTTTGTGATCCCTGATTGAACAAAGAAATAAAGAAGGAAGTCTTTGAAACTCTTCTACCAAACCATAATGCCTAGAGCTTTGATATTAGGAATAAATCATCACCTATTGACACTCTACCAAAAAACTTCACAGAAAATGGTCCTTAGGTCATGCTGATTCAAAAAAGTTCAAAGAATCAAAATCCATGAAGAACTTTTGATGCCATGTGAAAAAAACTTCTCTCAAACCACACTCTGAAAATTAGCCTTTTTCTGTACAATCCAAGATTTTACATAGAAGAAAAGAAGGATATCTTTTAAAACCTTCTCCAAAGCCATAAGGCCCAGAGCTTTAATATTTTGTATGTATCAATGTCTATTGAAAATACTACAAAGAATTATCGTGCTCTGAAAATTAAGCCGTTTCTGTGTGATCCCTGATCTTTGATAATCTTCTTCTCCAAAACCATAAAGCCTAGAGCTTTAATATTTGATGTCTATCAATACCTATTGACTCTTTACCAAAATACTTCGAAGAATTGCCATATTCTGAAAATAAGCCATTTCTGTGCAATCCAAGATTTTAGAAAGAAATAAAGGATATCTTTGAAAATCTTATCCTCATAAACCATTAGGCCTAGAGCTTTGATATTTAGTATGTACCAATGCCTATTGACCCTCTACCAAAATACTTCAAAGAATTACCATACTCTGGTATAGCTCAAAATGGTAGGATCTTCAATATACCTAGAATTAAAGGAGAAAAAATACTTCTCCAAAATTATTAGGTGTTGGGCTTTGATATTTTGTATATATCATAAAGCCTTGAGCCATCAAACTCAGAGCAGCGATATAGGACCATCATGGTCCTCTTGTTGTTTTCCAGACTTAAATTTTGTCAATAGCGCATCTCTGAGAGTAAAATAGGTATACTCATGAACCTTTATGTGTAGATAGATCTCATATAGGGCCAAGGGGTAGTGTAGTGCACAACAATAACCATAACATACTTATTTTTGAGATTTTGCCCTTGTCTTTCAGAATTGAATTTGAAGCATATTTCTGAAAGTATAATAGCTATGATCATGTACTTCATGATCACATGCAAAAGAACCATAACTGTACTTTGCGAATTATTGCCCTTTGTTGTTTATCAGACTTTAGCTCAAATTAATTTACCCTAGTTGACATCAAGCAGTGTGGCAGGCATATCTTATGACAATTTGGTACCTTGTTCATTTTGAATTCCTTAAAAACATTATCTCATTAACTACAGGGCTAAACAAAAATTGTTTGTGAAATTTTGATAAGCCTTTTGATATGGGCAGGTCAGTCCTTCTGTGACTATCTAAAATGTGATAATGATTTACTACCCCCTCCAAAAAGAAGAGAGGGTTTAATGCTGTACCTCTGTCTGGCCTTCTGTCTATCCGTCCATCCATAACCAATATTTTTTGTTATATTTTTTTCAGCAACCATTTGTAGCAATGACTTAAAATTTGGTGTAAAGGTTTGGCATTTGCATTTGGTATAGTTAGGAAATATTAGTATTTTTGGAATTATGTGTGCTTGAATAATACTTGATGGGGAGGAGTTAAATGCAAAAGGTAAAGTCTGAGGGCTTTTAAGGTTTTGATTTATTTCCATTTATTGTACCCAGTGAGGTTTTTTTTTTTCAAAAAAAAAAAATTGTGAATACCTTTTTCATCTGACTTGGTAAATGAATTAACTTTTGCTAATCAATGAAAAGGTTGAAATATATCATTGACAAGATTTTTTTGCCACACATGGTGATTATGATTCCTGAAACCACCATTTGCTTAATCAGTACCAGCCTGTGGAGCGATACAGGCGCTGAAGCGCCTCTAGTTCATACCAATTATTGATAGCATTTACTTACTTGCCTTGAAAGGGAGGTGTTGACTGAATATGTTCCATTGAGGGAAAATTTTATTTGCACCTTAGTTTACTTAGGTGTGTATTTAGAGGGATAAACTCATTGAGGTTTGACTCACAGATTTCTTGTTTGGAATTTAGTAATAATCCTGTCTGTAGTTCCTGTATAAGATCAATGGAAAATTGTCATAGCCATAAAAGCTATGATTTTCATCTGATCAAAATTCTCTCAAACCATGGGCAGATGCCAAAACTTAAGACTGCTCCAAACTTAAAGAATTTGCATTTGGCAATTGGATTGAAAAATAAGCTTTTAGGGTAGACAACATTGTGGGAAATGGAGAAATTGCTTTTAACTATGCTACTAGTTCTCTTTTTCTCATGTTGTCCAAAACTATTATCCTTGAGGGGGTCAAATTAGGGAATTGTTTGTAAATGGATTAAATTATAAAGGCTAAAGCATTCATACTTGGTATGTAGCATTACTCAGGGGTTTTGTACTGTTCCAGAGATCTTGTATTTGTTATATTCATTTGGCTCCAGTTACATGCTATTTTATACAAAAAGTACTCTAGGTAGCAGATGACTCAGTTGAGTAATGTAGGACCATTGGGTCCTCTTATTTTTATCCTCCCACCAATGGATGGATAATAGTAAACCTAAGTGGAATGAGCAGCTGGAAGCTAGGAAAGGATGTAGTCATAGTACTGGTGTGAGAAATACCAAGAATCCATGGTTAGGTGCTCCAGCCACCACTATATGACTGAAATACTGTTAAAAGTATTGTTAAACCTCAATCAATCATTTAATTTTCAAGCAATGAAGATATTGAACATGGGGAAACTTTGTAGAAAGTAATTTCTTCTTTTCTGACAATGTTTCTACCCTATATGTCATCTTCATCAATTGTAAGTTTAGATCAGTCTAAAATACATTCTGTTAATTGATTAACCCATTCCCACATAACAAAATTTTACACTGGTCCAAATGAAAAGAAGCTGCAGACAACAATTTCAAGATAATGCAATTCTAAATTTTTCGTCTTTTGGGATAGAATACATTGTAAAAATGAAGAAATTGCTTGATAAAAGCAATTTTTTCATTTTCCACAATTTTTTCAAAGGTTTTTTCTTGAGGGGACAAAAAAGGAGGGCTTGAGTCGAAATGGATTAAGGATTAATTCCAAAACAATGGCACTTTAGGAAAAAGTCTTTAAGAAAAAAACATTGTGGAAAATGAAGAAATTGCTTATGACATGCAATTTCTTCATTTTTCATGTTTTCTAACCAAAAAGTTAAAAATCCTAAACTTTCATGAACTTTACATTGTCGTCTGCAACACCTATGAATTTGAACCAGTCTAAAGATTTTGTTGTGTGGTAATGGGTTAAGGACTGGTTAGAAATCTTGTTCAATAAAGGGTTTAGTAGAAATAATTTGATCTGATGAGGAAATACATGTTTATTCATTTTTGAGTTGTATATTTGTCATTTTTTGTGGATTATATCAGATCCTGGTATGTAAAATTGTTTACAAAATTAGCGTTGAACCTGGAATATTTCAGTTTGGCTGGAGTTATAGACAAAGATCGGCCTGCACAAATGAGTAGTCTGATCTTAATCTACACCACCTGGTTGTCCCTTTCAATCCACTTTTTTATTAAAAAATAATTTAAAAGAAATATTGACCAACAGCTGGTGCTTCCAGTGCCTCTGTCCTTAGAATATAACCCATCCAAACAAAAGGACACTTTTAAACACCCCCAATATGAAAGCTTTGGAAAACATTGTAGAGAATGAAGAAATTTCTTTGAACGAGCAATTTCTTCATTGCCCACAGAGTTTTCTACCATAAAGACAAATATTTTGAAGTAAAAAAACCCAAATTTCATGAGCTTTAAATTGTTGTCTGCAACTTCTTTCAATGTCTTAAATTTTGCTGTCTGGTAATGGGTTAAAAGCTCTGGCAGAAAACTAAAAGGTAACAAACACATGATGTAGACTAAGATCTGACCACACATATTTGGAGGAAAAACTTCATTCCATAATAGAAGTATTTGGGGTATAGCTTGACAAGGCACTACTTAGTGTATTTTCTAACTGAACTCTGTGTTCTTGCTGTTCCTATGAACCGTCTTCTGGAGATTATTTTGATAAATACTGGCATCACTAAATTAGGTTAATAATGAGAATAAAACGTTGTGTGACTTGGACACATTTCAGTACGAAAATAAATGCCCTGGTATTAACAAGTCTGGGAGCATAATTTTGCAGAATTATTTTAACCCAATCCCATACAATCTTGTTAGCTCCACTGGCTGAAAGCCAGATAGCTATTGTCGTGGTGTGGTGTCCAGCGTGCGTGCATGCATCCATAAACTTTTCCTTTGAAAATCTTTTCCTCAGAAAGAACTGAACACATTTCAACCAAATTTCACAGAAATGATCCTTGGGTGACCCTGTATCAGATTCCTTCAAAGAATTTTGATCGTATGAAAAACATGGCTGTAATTATTGGTGGGGCTATTTCGATATATGGTGAAAGCTTTGAAAAATCTTCTTCTCAGAAACAGGTGGATGCATTTTACACAAATTTCACAGAAATGATCCTATGGAGACCCTCTATCAGATTCCTTCAAAGAATTTTGATTGGATTAAAAACATTGCTTTTATGGGCGGGGCTAATTTCCATATATCGTAAAAGCTTGACTACTTCTTCTTAGAACCTAGTGGAAAGATTTCGATCAAATTTCACAGAAATAATCCTATGGTGAACATTTATCGAACTGCTTCAAATTATTTTGATCGGATGAAAAATGTGGCTTTAATGGGCAAAGCTAATTTCAATATATGGGAAAAGCTTTGAAATTCTTCTTCTCAGAAACCTGGATTTCAACTAAATTTAACGGGATCGATCCTTCGGTGACCTTTTATCAGATTAAAAAATTTGATTGGGTGAAAAATATGGCTTTAATGGTCAGGGCTAATTTCCATATATTGTATATACCGGTACTGAAAACTTTGTAAATTTCTCAGAAACCTGCTGATGGATTTCAACCAATTTTCACAGGAATGATTCTCAGCTGACTGTTTGTCAGATTCCTTCATATAATTTTGATTGGTTGAAAAACATTACTATTACGGTGGTGGGTTATGTCCATATATGGTATAAAGTGAAAATTTTATATAATGATTTTAACTTGACTTTACTGTTTTAAAAAACAATGAAAAGTTTGAAATGGTTCTCTAGAATTATTTCAAAGATTTCAATGACTTATATATTTATTTTCCTTATATTCTGTTTATATTGAATTCATGCAAAAATTTGCTTAATCAGTACATTCATGCCTGTGCAGTGATACAGGCACACAAGCGCCTCTAGTTATACCCCCCACAACAAAGTGAGGGGGGGGGAGGGGTATACTGGAATCAGGTTGTCCGTCTGTCTGTCCATAATTTTGTAACCTCATCTCCTCCAACATTATCAGAGCAATATTGCTGAATTTTTTCCAAAATCTTGTGCACCTGCAATTTTCATTATGATTAATCAACTGGTTCAGGAGCTATGCCCCTTTGATTTATTTTCATATACACAATATATAGACAATAAATCATAACTCATGAACAGGTTGACAGATAAAAAAATAAAAAATGTTCACATGTACGAAGTTATTGGGGGTAAACCGGAATTAGGTTGTCCATCTGTCCATGGGTCTGTCTGTCTATCCGTTTGTCTGTTTGTACTTGGACATAATTTTGTGTTCTCATCTCATCCCACATTATTAGAGCAATATTGCTGAAATTTTACCAAAATCTTCCTTGCAATGGGAACTTGTGCACCTGCAATTTTCATAATGATTAATCAACTGTTTCAGGAGTTATGCCCCTTTGATTTATTTTCTTATATACAATATATAGAGAATAAATCATAACTCCTGAACAGGTTGACAGATTAAGAAAATAAAAGTGGTTCACATGTTTATTCCAGAACATAAACCCCATGTTTGACGTTGCACGAAATCCATAATTTCCATCTTCAATGTTGAACAAATCCCTATTTTTTTACACAGTCAATGCCCCTCATTGACTTAAAATTTGTAAAGAAAAAAATTGTCAACTTGATAAATCATGAATGGCCAACATTTCAATGGTTACAGTTTGGCCTTGTTTAAAAAGAGGCAGCAGTGGGGGGTATTTGCAGCCCTTACAGGCGACAGTTCTAGTTTTTTACTGCCCTTAAAAAAACAGCTATTGAAAACATGGAAAATACAGAAAGAAACTGTCATTAAGGCCCCTTTTCCTGTGTTTTCCAACAGAATCTTCCCATGATTATAGGGTTCATCAGTATGACCTAACAATTATTCTGGCCAAGTTTCATTAAGATTGTGGCCTCTGCATTGAAAACACTAATTCTTTCGTATGATGGACGACAGACATTCAGTGATCACAAAAGCTCATCATGAGCACTTTGTGATCAGGTGAGTTAAAAAGTCAAGGTCAAATATCCAGATCATACCTTTGAGAATTGGCTATTATGCTAGCTTGACTTATTAACCAAGTAACAATACTATGGACTATTCCAATACTATGGACTATTCCAAATATTCAGAATATGCAGATGACAATTTTTGGCCAATGGAACTCTTAAAACATTGTCTCCCTTGGAGGAAGACGCTGTTGAAACGAAGAAAATGCTTCCTAAAACCTTTTCTTATGGGTCTTAAGAAATCATTTATACATGAAGTTTGCATTCCTTCAAACTTACTACAACCACATTCTCTACTATTTGTAGTAGCAGTATAAGAGTTAACCCATTATCTCACAGTTCTTACTATTGATGACTTAACTGATGTTGAAACATTGTGGGAAAAGGAGAATGTGGAAACATTGTGGGAAAAGGAGAAAATGCTTTTAATAATCAATTTTGACTTATTGTCCAGTCTGATTGGAGACTTAACAGTGATTTGAAGAAAATATAAAAAAATAATTCATCCTTTATTTTCCATCATAATATTGCACAAAATTAACAATGGGTCAACCAATCAATTTCTTTCAAAATACATAAATCTTGAGTTTTGTTTTAATGATCCCCTCAAATAAAAGTAAATTGAATAATCTGAGAGTTTACATTAAAACTGTGCCCAAACTGTTGGTTGTAGTGGTGTCAACGTATTATCACAGTTAAGAGCCGTGTTAAAACCCAATCAATCAATCGAAAAAGTCAGTGTATTATCCCCACAAATAGATGCAAAATTTTAGATTATTCCATTTTGAAAGAAGTTCCAGGTGATACTTTATAGTAAGCATCAATTTACAAATAAGGATATTTCAAGATTCTACATATACTGGCAGATTTCAATGTGAATTTAAAATTATTTGAAATAAGCAGTTGTGCCATTGGAAATATTTATTCGGGTCTATAATCGATATCGTATTTTACATCACATAATGTTGCTGTGCATAGGGTGTAACATAGGGTGTAGCTAAATTGTCATTTAATGAAAGAAAGCGCTTTTATCATCTTCTATACAAGAGTATATCTTATAGCATCTTATTTCATCAATGGAGGCATTGTCCAATTTTAATAAGGTTTGAAGTATCCAACTTAAGTGGGTTGGCCATTTATGCAGATTTTGATAATCTAAATATCTAATCAATATGTGTTCTACTGTAGTCATTTCACATTTCCTTCAATTTTCAGCCTTCCACATTCATATAGAAACATTCACCAGCTTTAATCCCTCAATTGGCAGATGGCTGGTCCCACCCACTGACTCGCTGGCGACACCTGCTGACTCCCACAGGAGGTTCCACTTGGATATTTAATGGCAGTCCCAGTCTAAATGAATGATTTGATTGGTTGATATTTAGTTTGACAGCTGCAATTGGTCAATTCTTGGCCATATATACAGGATTAGACAATCTGAATATGTTTGGAAGCATTCTGCTGATATCGTTGAATAATTCTTCTGATATTCCCTGAAATGAAAATGCTTCCATCAGAGCTCTAGATAAAGGGGGAAAGTGTTGACAATCTGAATATTTCTTTTTATTCCAAACCCTATGCTGTGAATACTCATTTATCTGAAACTCAAGGTTTTGAGGATGAAAAATGAAATTCTAAAATCAAAACTACTGTCTCCATCTAGAACTGTTTGATTTATGTATGGCATCTCCAATTCAACTCAACTAGCACAAGAAAGTTTGTCTGCGGATTTTAAATAAGATTGCTTTGGAAAACATAGTTTGGGCATAAACAAATTAGAATGTCATTGGCCCTAATTGGCTAACACAAGTTAAAGCTGAAGAATTGCTTCTTTTCCACAATTTTTTTCTCAAGTTTAAATTATCGGGATGTAAAATTAGGGATCACACAGGAAATGGTGAATCTGTTTATATAAGTCAGGGTGTGTTTTGGACGAGTCCAAGTATAACCCTAGTAGCATCATATCAACAAATTTGGACGTAATTTCACAGGATTGCTAAAAACCAAAACATTAATTCACTAGACTTTGATTTGGAAAGAATTTTCAAGGTTTCCCTCTTAGTTTCCATGCAAAAAGGAAGGGCCCAAGGGAAACTCAAATATGACAAAAGAAACATCACATGATCATATTGTGTTGAAGTTCACTTGGAGATAAACCAAATATCAATGTTCTAATCTTTCTGATTTTGGAGAAGATTTTCTTCTTTTTTTTTATGGCCTGCATCAAAAGATCAGGACATTCTTTTTTATTTTGTCAGTCTGCAAATTCAACTAAAAAACTTAACTTTTACATTAAGCCTATTCAAGATACACTGCTTCTTATTGGTATGATGATAGATCTTACCGATGTGCATCTGCAGATTCCAAGTTCGAGGTCATGTGTCAAGGTCATTTGTCAGACTTCTGCAAAATCTTAACCAAAAATCTTAGGATTTACAAAACTTTTACACGGTGTTTCAAGAAGACAATTTGTTCTTCAATGTAATATAGAATGCTCCAGGGGCAGACACCAAATATGACCGTCAATCCTAACATCTTTACAAAGGGGTAATGTGGTACAAAGTCTAATCACTGATATGATATACATAAAGGACAAATCATATGTCTCTCATGTTTATGTACAGTTGCCACTTGTTATCTTGATTTTTGCGGGCCATGGCAAAAAGCTTGGGAAAACTGAAGTTCAAATACATGAAATTGGCTATTGAGTCAGAATTTTTTGACTGAAGATACTGTGTTGGATATAAAATGCAACAAAACGTTGGTCACCTAAAGTTTGTGATTTCAGTTTTAAAAAAGTCAATAGTTTGTTTATCAGGATTACAATCAGCTCAATTGTATTTGTTAGTCATATTATCCGCTCTAAAGGTTAATATCGAAATTTATACTCGGATTGAAAATAACACGATATAACAGGAATTGCTGGTTTTAATGGTTTGAGTAAACATTCAGTTTTATATGAAATAAAGAAGGGATAAAGTTTGGACTGCAATATGACCTCTACATATCTGAAAAGCGTTAAAATATCAATCATATGACTTACTGGTGGTACCAAGAATTGAATGGTTCTTGAATCCTGGCCCCCATATGTGGCCATTTCCATCATAAAACCTTTTACACACTTAAATACCAGCTCAGCTCGCTTCATACACCATGGAATGGTCATCTCCTGTAGTTAAAATAATGAATATTTTTGTTACTCTTATCTACTTTATGATATTTCATATGGCCACAAACAGAGGGCCAAACAAAAAGGTGACAGAACTGAGGAAGAGAAATATAAAATAGATCTTTGTGCAGACTCTGAACAATTCTACTTATTTCCCTATGTTATTTGAATTCATTAGAATTGTCTGTATGAGACCAGGCATTCACTAGGGTCAAGAAAGTACATAGAAAGGATCTAGATAGCAAATTAAATGTTTGGCATAGTTGTTGTTAGTTCCAATGGCTTCTTATCATTGTCCTCCCTGATTTTGGGCCTTCATGAATGATTTTTATTCTGTAGTGGCTATTGAATCTGGCTAAAAAAAAAACAAAACTTGTCAAGAGCAAAGTTGGATGCCTTTACAAATGTCCTTAGACCTTCAGTATTTTGTTTGCTTTGATGTCATGACATCATAATGACATTCTGAGTGTTTCCCATATATTCATGAAAGCTTCAGCCAGGCTGACATCTTACAGGAGGTCTGTGGATACTCGCACAAATATGCAAAAACTAAGGACATGAAACAAAAGGTTTACAGAATCTTTCATTAACATTCTTAGGGGTCAGGGTACACACTCTGCATTGGAAAATGCCACCTTATTTTTGTCGCAATTCTATTCCTATTGTATATATATCTAAAACAACATTATGTCAGATGTTAGTTGATTTTACAAAGGAAGGGCATGAAATTATCTTCATCTGCATTTAATATACTGACATAAGAGTCAATTGTGAGGAAAGGGAGCAATTAGCTTTGCGGTAATTTGAAATCATGCTTATCTTCTATTCAATATTGTTATTTTCTCTTTTTGTCGGTGTAAGACTGAATAGATGAAGCCATCTAAAATAAAACAAATTGAATTCCTTGTTTTTAGCTCACCTGAGCATAAAGTGTTCATGGTGAGCTTTTGTGATCCTTGAATGTCTGGCGTGCGCCGAAAGTTGTGTGGCGTCAACAATTGAAGTGTTTACACTCTAGAGGCCACAGTTTTGACCTAATCTTCATGAAACTTGGTCAGAATAATTGTCAGGTCAGGAGGGTGAACCCTATTGATTATGGGAGAGTTCTATTTGAAAACACAGGAAAAGGGGCCTTAATTACAATTTCTTTGTTTACACTCTAGAGGAAAACTATTTTCATGAAACTTTGCCAGAATAATTAGGTCATAGGGATGAACCCTATTGAATAGAAGGATCTTTCTGAAAACACATTTTGCCTTAATGACAATTTCTTTTTTTACACTCTATAGGCCACAATTTTGGCTCAATCTTCATGAAACTTGGTCAGAATTATTGTTAAGTCATAAGTATCAACCCTATTGATTATGGAAAGGTTCTATCAGAAAACACAGGAAAAGAGGCCTTAATGACAATTTCTTTGTTTACAGTCTAGAGGCCACAATTTTTGCTCAATTTTCATGAAAATTGGCCAGAATAATTGTTTGGTCATAAAAATTAACCCTATTGATTACAGGAAGGTACTTTTAGAAAACACAGGAAAAGGGGCCGTAATTACAATTTCTTTGTTAATGCTCTAGAGGTAATCAATTTGGCTCAATTGTCATGTAACTTGGTCAGGATACTTGTTAGGTCATAAAGATGAACCTTTTAGATTATGGGAAGGTTCTATAGGATGACACAGGAAAAGGGGCCGTAATGAAAATTTCTTTGTTTACAATATAGAAGTCACAGTTTTGCCTCAATCTTCATGAAACTGATTATAGTTATTTGTCTCTAGTTGCATTTTTTTAACAGCAGACAGTTAAGGTGAGCAATCTAGGACTATCGTGGTCCTCTTGTTTCATACATGACTGTTTTATGGCGGCTAGGTAATTATTAGTTCCGTATTGTCCACAATCACTAAATATATAACCTAGAGACATCTTACTTATCCCCCATTGAATGTCCTCCATCACTAAATATATAACCCAGAGACATCTTACTTATCCCCCATTGAATTACAATCTTGAACTGTATGCCACAGTACATTGCTAAAAATATTTGAAGTACATTGTAAACAAAATCATTTCAATGTGTTTTTGTATATCCAACCTGTATAATACTGTCTCTATTTAGTGCTGTGTAGACATCTGAAACTCCGAGATGTTTCATGTAATTCTAAAGCTTACATCCAATTTGACAAGAAAATGTAAAAAAAAAAGGCAAAATTGCTTGTTTTCTCGCAATGTTTTATGAAACTGTTTTACTTCACCTCAAAAAAATAAAATATTGTGTGTTTATTGGTTAAAATCAAAAGAAAGGATTAAAAAAAAACTTACCTCTGACATTTCATGTGTCAACAATAGAGGTATAGTTAATGTCAGTATGTCGTATCTAAAACACAGTTTGATAATACTGCGTAGACTAAGAATGACAGGATGTCGTGATGAGATCTCATTACGGGTGCTGTCATCAGTGACTAGATGAAACACGGTGTGTATTTCTGATAGATTGGAATGTCTTGTAATATAAAAATCTCCAGTATAAAGTTTGGTACTTTTGTCTTTTTCCTGTAATGATAGATTGATTGAATGGGTTTAATACCACTTTTAACAGTATTTCAGTCATATCACGGTGGCTGGAGCACCTAACCACGTATTTCTTACACCAGCACTACCATTACATCATTTCCGAGCCTCCAGCTCCTCTTCTGACTTCAGTTTACAATTATCCACCCATAGGTAGGAGACGTACGTTGGAAAGGATATTCGCTTTGGCCAGAGATCAACCCAGGACTCCTTGACTAGGCGTCCTGCGCACTACCACTGCACTATGGTCTGTAATGAAAGGAGGGGTTAACAGTCGGTTAAGACTAAGATTTAAGGACTAGTGTATTTTATGCCACACTAAGTAAAGGACATGTTTTTAGTTAAAAAGAGCACAGCTGTTGCTTGACCTCAATTTTGGCCCTAAATCCCTAACCTGAGAATCATTCCTAAGACTGATAAGCCCAATCCTGCCACACTTCAGTTTTTTCACAAGCAAATTATTTCATAAACAAAATTTGAAAAGGGTCATCAAAAGATAATCCCTGCCAATTTTGGTACCAATTGCCTAGTGGTTTAATATGAAAAAGAAAGATAAGAAATTTTAAGAATTTATTCTTTCCTCTTAAGTCTGTAAGCTTTTGGATCCCCAGATTCATAGTCTTTATATGTAAGTGTGGCCAACTTGTTTCATAATCCTAACCTTAACATGAAATTAGACTGTTGTCATCAAATCTAATCAAAACAATTCACCTATATTTGAATACTGAGGAGAGATTGTCGTAACTTATGCCTTTCGAACAAAACAGGTTGAAAATGGTGTCAACCAGGATCAAATATATATTTCATAAAGAGTTGCCCATGGACAACATAGCTTCATCCTAGTGGGTACTTGTCACCTTTTGGGTGCTATTTGAAGCAGGGTTAAATGTTAAGGGTACATGGTCGTAGAATCAAGGTCATCCTCTTATGAATGCATGTGTAAAATATGAGCATATTTAAAGTTAAAGTTTGGATTAAAGTTTTCATAAAGGGTTTAGGTCACATGGTCAAGGTCATTGTCTTGAATAAAAGCCTATCTCCTGATGAATACGTGTGTGAATATGAACCCACTAGGATGAAAAAATGACATGGATAGTAATATTAAGGTTTTTTGATGAAGATTAAAGGTAACAGAGTCAAATCATTGTCTCAGATAAAAGCCTATCTCCTGATTAATACATATGTTAACATGAACCCACTAGGATTAACTAGATGGTTGTCCCAGGACAACTGCTGTCGAGCCTGCAAAGTTTTGTGGGTATCATGCTTTAGATAAGCACAATTTTAGTGTTTGACCTTGAACTTATCAAGACAAGACATTGTCACAAAGCTGACTAATACCCCTCAACAGCGCTTGTCCATATACAAGTACTATCTGCAAAAGGGCCATAACAAAAAATGGACTTTTTATTAAAGGGCCATAACAAAAAATGGACATTTTTAGTTAAAGGGCCATAAATCTGTCAAAAATCAATGGACCATAACCAAAATAGGATATGCACGTCTGAATTATACCGAGTGTTTCTGTAAAATTTGAATCAAATCCGTCCAATGGTTGCTGAGAAATTGAGCGGACACGATTTTTCACTAAAGGGCCATAACTCCGTCAAAAATCAATGGACCTTAACCAATATAGTATATGCACATCTCTGCTTGATACTGATTATATCAGTGAAGTTTGAATAAATCCTTCCACTGGTTGCCCAGAAATTGAGTGCACATGAAAAAGCTACGGACGGACGGACTGACTGAACGACAAGCTGACTCCTATATACCCCCCTAATAACATACACCGACTTGTCATAGTGACAAATATGTCTTGCTCACTGCAAGCGGGCTCGACAAAAATGGAATGGATAGAAATAGTTAGATTTTTGGATGAAGCTTTTTACATCAGATTAAAGGTCACAGGGTCAAGGTCATTGTCTCAAATGAAAGCCCGTCTCCTGATGAATACACACGTGAACATGAACCCACTAGGATGAAAAATGACATGGATAGAAATAGTTAGGTTTTTGGATGAATCTTTTTACAACGGATTAAAGGTCACAGGGTAAAGGTCATTATCTCAAATGAAAACATTTTAGACATATGTTTTTTAATTCTTATTTTAAATGTAGGCTTATCTTGGCTTTCTTATTCAACATCAAAATTGAGAAAAGAAATAGTTTTTTAACTCAATAGCAAATTGGAGACATGTCATGATTGTAAGTGATCAGAAATCACAATTACCTGAATATCTCCACTCCCAGCACTGCCTGTACTTTTCAAACTTATTTTATCTCCTTCTTCAACGACTTTCCTTCTAGTTTCATTTGCCTGTTTGAGTTTCTCTTCTATAGCCACAAACTGTTGATGCAGATTGGGGAAGTGGAAATCTGTTGAACTTTCACATATCTTGGAGAAGGCTGTAATGCAAGAATCAGTGAAAAGATGCTTTTGGATACCCCTCAAGAAAAACAATTAGGGAAAACGTTTAAAATTATGAAATTGCTTGAAACAAGCAATTTCTTCATTTTACATGATGTTTTAGGAGCCAGTCATAATTTCACAGTCTAGAACTTTCATAGTTCAAATATGTGTGATGAAACATTTCTATTGTAGCTTGACTGTTTTCTGAGAAAACCCCAGATATTGTTATGGCTTGGTTGTTGTCTGCATCACTGTTGTCTGAAAACTTTGACATTTTGTATTATATTGCTGAACACATTTAGTTGAAACTGGGAATATATATTCTCTAGCTTAAGAGCAATTTGTACCAATCTAAATGTATTTTTGAATGGATTATGCCCCTTTTCAACTAGAAGTTTTACCTGCTATCAAGCAGTTGACCAGCAGAGTGTTAGACACTAACATGAACCTACACTAATAACTAAAGTAGATAAACATGGCTGTTTGTTATCTCCTGGGCCACCATTACACCGCTGGTAAGCTAGTACACTGCTGGCTATACAATAAAATCCTACCTCTCTTACATCCAGTATAGGAGTTAAGTCTGTTATCTACTAACATTATGAGACCATTCAAATTACTGGAGTATAGAGACATGGCTGTTTGTAATCTTTGTGGCTGGGCTACCATTACACCACTGGTAAAACAAGAAATACAAAAAGGTGTCTTTAACACTACTCTTGGATATCTGGAACATTTACATGATTTAGTGTTAAAAGTTACCCCCTTCCCCCTTTTTTGACCTCTGACCTATAAATGTCATCTTGGCCTTACAGCTTTACCCTTCAGATCTGTATACAATACATAATATCAATGTTAAGTTTATCAAAGTATGGTTTTGTTAAGTAATCTTCTTTGTAAAAGGTCATCGTGATAAATAAACGAGGTTAAAGTAACCAAGGAGTTAACCAATTACAACATCACAAAATCTTATATTGGTTCAATTTGAAAGAAGTTGAATATGACAATATCAAGTTGTTTGAATTAGGAAAGTGTTTGCTTTTGTAGTGTAGAAACATTATGGGCATTGAAGAAATTGATTGTTACAAGCAATTTCTTCATTGTCTACAATGTTTTCCAAATTCTAAAGTGAGCTAAAAATACAATAGGAGATGAACTTGCAGGCTGAGTTTGCAATATTGGAGAGATACTTAAAAACTACCTTTATGGCGTAAGCATTCAATGGATTTAGTGGTTAAGCCTGCAGTGGCAGTTTGCAGTCGTTGAACTCTGAGAAGACCTCAAATTTAGTCTGTTAACTTAAGGTATCAAAGGTGACTCTTTGCTAGCTAAAAAGATTATTCCCACATCTTAATTATTGGAATCAGGGAATTCTTTCATCAAATTTGACTCTTACGGGATTCGAACCTACGCGGATACGACAACGCCGCCTAGCGCTGCAATGTCCGACGTCCTTAACCTCTGCGCTACCGAGACATCCCCCAAAAAAAGGATGTTCAAATAACGCATATAAAGCTTCCCGACACCGCAGCACACTCCGTATAAGGGTTCTATCTTTTTTAGAAATTCTATTTATATTATATTCTCTCAACTACGGCAGTGACTCTTGTCTTTTCAACCCTAGTGGAGAACTAATATTTTATTTGACTCTTACGGGATTCGAACCTACGCGGATACGAATCAAATGTTTGGCCTTTAACTATGACCTTCACCTATGATCTATAGAACATTACACATTGTCTCAACTTTAACCCATTACCAGATGGCAAAAGTTTAGACAAATCCAAATAGAAAGGAGCTGTAGAGGACAATTTAGAGCTATGAAATTTTAGATTTTTTCTACATTCTGTAAAATGAAGAAATTGCTTGTCAAAAGCAATTTCTTCATTTCAAACAGTTTTCCCAATAGTTTTACTTGAGGGGCATCAGAAAGTGTCATTGTGTGGTAATGGGTTAAAATGATTTATTCATACAAATAATTGAAAAATTCATCTCTAAAAAAGATATTCAGCAGATACATTTAGAATCAAAGGGCTTGCTACTATGCAGAAACAAAATTCCAGTTGAGAACTTACCCAACAGTATGTGGTTTGTGTGTACACAAGTCCATTACACTGGCACACAATAGTCGGAGGTTGTGGGTTGTCTTCATCTGGGCACCTGATATAGAAGGATGTAACAGTGTAACTAAACAAATCAAAGTTGAAAGACTTTTAGAAATGTCAAATATTGTGAAACTAGCTAACAATTATCACTGGGTTAGTTAAAACTAGACCGATCATTAAACATTATACCTCTACTAGAACCTTGTCATAACAAGAAGGCAAAAATGGCCCTGAATCACCTTAGTTAAATTCATGTTTGATTCAGGTAGTTAAACTTAATTTTTTCAGGTTAATGCGTTTTTTACCATTGTGATCCAAATTAACTCAGTGATTTAAGAGGAGAAGATTTTTAAAATTTCTCAAAGTCACACATTCCCTACCCTGCCCTCGTTTTTTAACTTATCAAAATTTTGTGAACAGGTTGGAAGGGATTACCCAAGGCCCATTCCTGACAAGCTTAGTTGAAATTGGTCCAATGGTTGTAGAGGATAAGTTTTTCAAAAAATTGTTGACAACTTCTGACACACAACTGACACAGGGTCACAGAAAAAGTTCACCTGCATGCTGTGCTCAGATGAGTTAGAAATTGGTTCAGTACCGATTTGTACCAGTGGACCAGGATACTCCTGTATCACTGTTCTTAGTATGACAGCTGATGAGATTTCAGGTTTACAAGGTGGTAAGGTGGTAAACATCTTTGATTTTCCAACAACTCTGATAGGAAGTTGCCCTTAATTATTCACATGCACTGATACACATGACATAGAGGCTTTATCGACTTTGTTTAGCATAAAGCTAGTTGGCTCAGACAGAAACTTGGAAGTGTTATTACTACACTAGGTGTATTCATGACTTTATACAGGTAGATATAGTTCTAGCACACCTATGTTTCTTGACAACAGAACAAATTCCTTTCTCACCCACCCAGTATAATAGTAAAACTTTCCTCCATTCTAGACTGAGTAGTTCTTTCTTCTTCCTCGGCCTCTGGTAGGTTACTAGTCATTGCTCGAACACGCTGCCTGTAGTTATATAGCAAGAAGTGTTGACTGAATGAATTTCAACAATATTTAGACATAAATGTAAATACATATATATTTATTGTTATTTTAGTTATTCTGGGAGGGGGAAGATCGGGGGAAAGATTGAGGGTAAAAGAGAAGATTCTTTTTACAAGTGAACTATTTTTAGCTCACCTGAGCACAAAATGCTCTGGGGGAGCTATTGTGATCGGTCATCGTCCAACCTCTGTCCGTCCGTTCACAATTACAAAAAAATCTTTTCCTCCTAAACTCGCCATGGAATTTCAACCATACTTCACTGAAATGATCCTCAGGTCATGCTCTTTCACAATACTTCAAAGAATTGAAATCCATGAAGAAATCTGGTTGCCATGGCAACAGAGTGAAAAAAATTTAAAAAATTTCTCCACCCAAGCCGTATGGCCTAGAGCTTCTATATTTGGTACAAATCATCATCTATTGACCCTCTACCAAAATACTTCAAAGAATTACCGTATTCTGAAAATTAGCCCTTTCCTGTGCGATCCCCGATTTTACATAGATATAAAGAGGAAAACTTTATGAAACTTCTTTTCCTAAACCATAAGGCCTAGAGCTTTGATATTTGGTATGTATCATCATCTATTGACCCTCTACCAAAATACTTCAAAGAATTACCACATCTTGAAAATTAGCCCATTTCTGTGTGATCCCTGATTTTACATAGAAATAAAGAAGGAAAACTTTATAAATCTTTGAAAATCTTCTTCTCCAAAACCATAAGGCCTATAGCTTTGATATTTTGTATAAATCATCATCTATTGACTCTCTACCAAAAAACTTCAAAGAATTACCGTATCCTGATAATTAGTCCTTTTATGTGCCATCCTTGAATTTACATATAAATAAAGAAGGAAAACTCTAAAAATCTTCTTATCCCAAAGCATGAGGACTAGAGCTTTGATATTTTGTATAAATCATCATGTATGGACCCTCTACCAAAATACTTCAAAGAATTACTGTATTCAGAAAATTAGCCCTTTTCTTTGTGATTCCTGATTTTACATAGATTTAAAGAAGGAAATCTTTAAATATCTTCTTCTCTCAAACCATAAAGCCAAGAGCTTTGATATTTGGTGTGTAACAATACCTATTGACCCTGTACCAAAATACTTTATAGAATTACTGTAATCTGGAAATAAGACCTTTTCTGTACAATCCCAGAAAGGAATAAAGAAGGATATCATAGAAAATGTTCTCCTTCTAAACCATTAGTCCTAGAGCTTTGATATTTGGTATGTATTAATGCCTATTGACCCTCTACTTTATTACTTCAAAGAATTACAGTACTCTTGAAATTAGCTCAACATGGTTGGGTTTTCACTATACCTAGGATTAAAGGAGAAAATCTAAAAAATCTTCTTCTCCAAAATGATTAGGTGTAGGGCTTTGATATTTTGAATATTATATCATAAAGCCTTGAGCAATTATACTGAGGGGAGCGATATAGGACCATCATGGTCCTCTTGTAATAATTTTTACCACCTAGATTCACATTTCTTTCAAATTATGGTAGTATTTGAAATACCCTCAACTTGTTTCAATTTGGATCACATCTGCTGTCGACCACTGAGTTAGTACATGTATTAATCCTATATCAATTTGTATAATTCTAGCCCTGTCTAAATTCAAAGGTTTGGCAGACAATTTCAAGTTGATTTTATTTAAAAAGTGATCATTCAGTAAGGTATAAGATGTAGAAAAAGAAGAAATTGCTTGTGTAAAATCACAGACATAAAAACCAGGGATTGGACAAGAAAGGGTCAAGGCAGTGCTAAACAATGGATCCAATAGATAAATAGCATTTGAAGCTATTTACAGAGATACCAAATTTTGTTTCATAGTTTACGTTACCAAGAACTGTTCCAGAAAGCCACAAAACAACACTCTTACTTTTGAATGTGCCAAAGATTAAAGTGGTGTGAATACTTTCATTGATTTATTGAGAATCCTTGTACAACAGATTTTTCTAAAGATTTTTGGTAGATTGCCGAGATTTCTAGTATCATCAATTAATCATTGCATTTACAAGACATATTTAACTGTAGTGACAGACATAGCCCTGCTATAGTTAATTGCACTATTGAACATTGTTCTACCAAAATGGAAATTAAGAACTATGTCATCAAGGTAATTGACAAGAAAAATGAATTTTTTTTTTTTTGTCTTTTTTTTAAAGTTAAGAGTAATTGCTTATTTTAAGGTAAAATTATAAATCTTTCATTTCTTGAAAAATAAAACATATTTTTTGTGACTTTTGAAAATACATGTATATGTTTTATTGTCTCTAAATGAAAGATAAATCCATCTTGCACTGAAACAAACTATTATCCTTCATTAATTCCAATCAATTGTAGTATCTTATTTTCCTATCCAAACTCTTGAATAACAAAGTACAGTGTTTTATATTACCTTTCAATTTACTTTGAATGCATTTACATGCACGTTACAAATTTGAAAAATAAGTAGTCTTTGAAAGGGTTAACAAGTAAACTTACATGTATTTAGGTGTGCCTGACCCCTTGGAATCTTCATGCACTTTCATGACCCATTCCTTGAACTCTCGTTTCTGTATATCCTGCTGCAGCATAATTTCTGCGGACCATTTCCCCTCAATCATCTGGGTGTTCTCAAAGTGAAGCTGGGCTATTTGGTTGATTTGTTCATCTGTCAGTATACCACCAACATTCTTGATAGCTCCCTGCATTTCTTCATCTTGTCTAGAATAAATATAGCATCTTCAATGAGTGGTTATGAATAAAGAGTTTCTGAAGAAACTACATGCATAAGCTTACACAGTGACAACTTTGAAAATCTTTTTCTACCAAACCAAAAGACCTACAGCTCTGATATTTGGTATGTGGCATCATCTAGTGGACCTCTATCAATATTGTATAAATTATGATCCCAGGGTCAAAATTAGCCCGTTCTCAGACGTCACAAGTTTAACATAGGCTTATATAGTGAAAATTTCAAAAATCTTCTTCTCCCAAACTAGAGGGCCTAGAGCTTTTATATTTGGTTTGTAACATCATCTGGTGAATTTCTATCAAGATTGCATAAATCATGGTCCAAGAGACAGAATTAGCCCATTCCCGGAGGTCATAATTTTCACAAAGGGCTTATATAGTGAAATTGTAAAAATCTTCTTCTAGAAAACAGATAGGCCTAGAGCTTTGATATTTGGTATACAGCCTCGTCTTGTGGACCTCTATCAAGATTCCCATTTTGCCATTACCATTCCCGGATATCACAAATTTAACATAGGCTTAAATGGTGAAATTTGTAAAAATCTTCTTCTAGAAAACAGATAGGCCTAGAGCTTTGATATTTGGTATACAGCCTCGTCTTGTGGACCTCTATCAAGATTCCCATTTTGCCATTACCATTCCCGGATATCACAAACTTAACATACGCTTATATGGTGAAATATGTAAAAATCTTCTTCTAGGGCCTAGAACTTTGATATTTGGTATACAAAATCATCTGTTGGACCTCTATCAAGATTATACAAATAATTGCCTACGGATTAATATCAGCCTATTCACAGATGTCACAAATTTAACATAGGCTTATAAGGTGAAATTTGTAAAAATCTTCTTCTCCCAAACAGTAGGGCTTAGAACTTTGATATTTGGAATACAGCATCACCTTGTGGATCTCTATCAAGATTATACAAATTATTGCCTCAGGATTAATATCAGCCCATTCACAGATGTCACAAATTTAACATAGGCTTATAAAGAGAAAATTTTAAAAATCTTTTTCTCTAAAAACAGATAGGCCTAGAGCTGTGATATTTGGTATGTAGCATCATCTGGTGGATCTCTATCAAAAATCTTCTAGGGCTTAGAACTTTGATATTTGGTATACAGCATCACCTTGTGGATCTCTATCAAGATTGTACAAATTATTGCCTCAGATTAATATCAGCCCATTCACAGATGTCACAAATTTAACATAGGCTTATAAAGAAAAAAATTTAAAAATCTTTTTCTCTCAAACAGATAGGCCTAGAGCTGTGATATTTGGTATGTAGCATCATCTGGTGGATCTCTATCAATATGGTATGAACTATGGCCCTAGGGTCATAATTAGCCCATTCTAGGATGTCACAAATTTTACATATGGCTTATATAATGAAAATTTAAAACTCTTCTTCTCCCAAACTAAAAGGCTTAGAGCTTTATTATTTAGTATGTGGCATAATCTGGTGGACTTTTGTTTTTGTGCTCTTTGGACTCAGGTGACGGATTAGGCCCTATGGGCCTCTTGTTCAAGTTTCTATTCTTTTTTAGACACTAATTTTAATAGGTTGACACAAATTTGTGATGAAATGGCATAAATGGTTAAGATTTAACCCTTTCCTATTCAATCACTGGTTTTTACGTCCGTGTTTTTATAATTGAGAAAACATTGTGGAAAAAAAAGAAATTGCTTGTAACAAGTAATTTCTACATTTTCCATAATATTTTCTACCCTTATCAATGATTAAACCAACTTTAAATTGTTGTCTGCAAAACCTTTGAATTTAGTCTAAAATTTAGTAAATGGTCAAAGGTTTCTTTGTTACCTCTTTTTTGAAACATTAAATCATGCAGTACATACTTGAATGGAGTAAATCTTTGAGACAATAGAAACTAGAAATATGTCACAGACATGGATTGCTTGTCATATGACCTTCAGTTGTGACCTTGAACTAGGAAGTATCCGCTAGTACTCTTCAAAAGGAACAACTGTGCTAGATCATTTTGAAATCCATCAACTAATGTAGAAGATATGCTCCAACAAGTATAGGACAAAGTAATACACACTTAAAAACACCCACCCACATACAGACACAGGTGACTCTGTATGCCTGTCATCATTACATGGCGGGCATAAAAAGACTTAACTTATTTGCCTAGTTATCAAACTAAGTGATGAATATGAAAAATAATCAATTGTTGTCTTCCACTCCAAAGTAGTTGGGTATACCATAGATTGTAAAGTTGGACAATTTGATTCTAGTTTAAAAAAAAACAACTTGTTTTCTTACATCTGAGACGTAATGCAGAAGCATATATTACAGAGAGAAAATTGCTTATATCAAGCAATTTCCTTTTGATATGAACAAGTAATATTTTGTCATCTAAGATTAGATACTATGTTCACGGAAGAAACAATTTCCGACTGGTCCAAGTTCAGAGATATTGTAAATAAATATTTTGGGTACTAAGCAGTGTTCAGTTTGGATGAGAACAGGCAAAAGAAAACTGCCTTCAGAATGGCCCGTTATATCCAAAAATGACCTTTCACTTCTAAATTTGACCTTAAGCTTAAACCTTTCCCTCACAATCCCTCCTTTTTACACCCCTCTAGAAAAAGTTTTGGAAAAAACATATTTGAAAATTAAGAATTGCTTGTATCAAGAAATTTCTTCATTATCCACAATGTTTTCCATTAAAAAGGACAAAAAAAATCTGTCAATTTGAAATTGTTGTCTGCAGCATATTTCAATTTGGACCAGTTTAAAAGTTTGTTGTATGGGAATGGTGGTGAAATACTGTCAGGTTATTTCAAAATCCATGATCAAAATGGTTGAGTTAGAAGTAAAAAGCAAACTTCATGCCCCATTTTTACCTTTAACCTCAAAACCTAACCTTGGTATTCAAGCTATAAGAACCCCAGGTTTTCAAAATACACACTGGGTCATAATGATGAACAAATCTTGCTAGTTATGGAAATGTACAAGATCTGTGGCTCCAGATGAAAGCATACACAGACAGATATATCAGGTCATTAGTGAATTCAAAAGTTAGTAGCATTTACAGTAGTAATCTTTGTTAAAATCAATATGCGATTTCCCCTTTTCCCTCAATGTTTTCTTTAACTGTATAAATAATTGGTGTCAAAACGAGGGATTGTGGGGATTTACCCATTTTTTAAAATTTCATCATCTAAAGCCTGTCATCTGCAGTTTCTTTCAATTTGGACCGGTCTAAAGTTTTGTTATGTGGGAATGGGCCAACAAAGTATTAGGTTGAATTTTATGCAATTCAAGGTTATACTGCCAAATTATTGCTTTTTTTTCTTCTTTTTGTTCAAATAGAAACTAGGTGGGATTGATTTACTTCCTTCACAATTCATATTATCATAACAAATACAAACCATGAACACTTTACACTACATACCTGCTTTTTGACCTTTTGAAGAAAAAAGCTTTAGAATTATTTGTAAAGAAATTGCTAGTAAAAAGGCATTTCACTTTTTCTGCCCATGTTTTCTACTTCTGTGACAGCATTTTTTCCAAAATTTAACCTCTCTCCACATAATCAAGCTTTCTGATGCCCCAAAGAAATAAAGCACATGAAAACATACGGAAAATGAAGATATTGCTTGATACATGCATCAATCAATGTTTTCTACCTAAAAATTAATTTCATCAACTAAAAATTAACTTCTGCAACTTTTTTATATGCCGCCGTAGGCGGTCGTATATTTGCGTCATCTTCTCCGTCTGTCCGTCCGTCTATACATATGTCCACTTTTCTCGTGAGCGCAACTCCTCCTAAATTTCTGGACGAATCTTTATGAAATTTGGTCAATGTTATCACTTAATTTGGTAGATGTGCATGAAGTAGGGATTTTATAGTTCATTGATTTTTGCCTCAGTTATGCCCCCTTAAAACTTAGTCTCTGGGCTCAATCTTTTTGAAACTTGGTCAAATTTATCACCTTAATCGCTAGATGTGCATGAAGTATGAAATATATGGTTCATTGATTTTTGCCTCAGTTATGCCCCCTTAAAAGTTAGAATCTAGGGCTTATTGAAATTGCAGCCTTATGAATGCAACTCCTCCTAAGTTTCTGGCTCGATCTAAATGAAACTTGGTGGATGTTATCACCTTAATTGGTAGATGTGCATGAAGAAAGGATTTTATGGTTCATTAATTTTTCCCTGACTTATGCCCCCTTAAAACTTAGTCTCTGGGGCTTATTGAAATTGCAGCCTTGTGAATGCAACTCCTCCTAACTTTTAGTCTTGATTTAAATGAAATTTGGTCAAGGTCATCATCATAATTTGTAGCTGTACATTGATCGTTCATTGATTTTTTCAACAGTTATGCCCCTTGACACTTGGTCTCTTGGACCATTCAATCAATCAATCATAACAAACAGTTTGAACTTGACAATTAAAAAAGGTAGTCTGCAAATGTTTTGAATTTGGTTCTGTCAAAATAAATAGTTTCTGTGAAACAGAAGCAAAGTGGCGGGGTATATTGTGACTCTTGTTTGAATTTGGACCAGTCTTAAATTTTGTATTCAGGTAATGGGTAAAACAAACTTTTACATGTTGTTTGCAAAATTTTTCACCAAAAAAGAACTTATCATCTAATAATGACTTAACCCATTTCCACATAGTGACGCCTTTTAGCGCCCCTACCAAAAAAGTGCTGGAAAACATTGTGTAAAATGAAGGAATTCATTGCTACGAGAAATTTCTTCATTTTACACAATCTTTTTTACCCAGTTGCAAAAATCTAAAATTTCATAAACTTTAAATTGTCGTCTGTAACTCCTCTAAATTTGGATGAGTCTATAATTTTGTCATCTGGTAACCTGTTAACTCCAAGCATTATTACATTTTCTCTGATACAAGTGGTCTCCCTGAAAGAGGTTCCCTTATAATACTAACTATCAACCCATTAATCATCTTCAAATTTAAAGATGCTGTTGACAAAAATTCAAAATGGCGAAAAAAAAAATTGGAAAATGAAGAAATCACTTTTTAAAAGCAGTTCCTAAATTTTTCCATCTAGTTTTCTCAAAAAATAGGTATTATTCCGGAATGACAATTTTCTTTGTATGCCATTATATGGACATAAGCCGCGACCATAAAAACCATGATTTTCAGCCAATCAAAATGACATGATGGAATCTGACAAAGTGTCAATTTAGGATCATCCCTGTGAAATTCTGTTGAAATCTATCAAAAGGTTTCTGAAAAGAAGTTGTTCAAAGTTTTCAGTATATACATGTACCATATATAGAAATTAGCCCCCTCCCCCTTTTCCACAAAAAAGCCATGTTTGTCATCCGATCAAATTTATTGGTTTCTGAGAAGATTTTCAAAGTTTTCACAAAATATGGAAATTAGCCCTGCCCATTTAAAGGCCTAGTTTAATCCTTCTTTATTTGACCCCCCTAAATGAGATATACATGTAACTACCCACTGAGATTTTAACGACCTTATCTGATAAGGAAGCTGTATACAGTATACAAGGGATTAAATCTGCTATATTATCATGGATAAGTGTGGCATATATTTGCACTTTCTTTGCAACCAATTTATGTCTTGAGACAAATTATGAATTTTATTTGGTTATAATTGTTTATAGATAATAAGTCCTCATTTTTAAGACTGTCAGTGTGTATAAGACAGTAAAAATACAAAATATGAAGCCATTGTTATCATAACGGATCAGTAGCTGGAATAACTTTGATAGACATAGTTGAGAAGAGGAGAAAACATTGATTTGTCTGGTCTCCCCTTTTGTCTCAATTTTTAAACACTTTTTCTCTATTAGTAAAACAAATGTTTTCAAGTTTGTACAACTGCTATAATATTCAGGAAATACTTCCATATTCTAGGCCAGGCAATAAATCAAATGGAAAAAAGTATTTTTACTATAATTTCTTAATTTACCACAATGTTTGAAGAAACAGTTAGAATGGTCATAAATTTCCTTCAATTAAATTTAATCTAGCATTCTGCAACTTTAGTCACTTATCATTCAATAATTTGAAATTGATTTAGAATATTAAATGCATAAAAAAGGTTAAGACAAATTAAAAAGTAACTTTTTTTTGGTTTCTATCAAATTCTCATCAGCATAAAGCTAAAGTGCAGCTCTTGCATTATATTGATAAATTTTGACAATGGTCATCAATGGAATATACAAGATGATTACTCCCCTTGTGTGATTTACAGGCGGGGCAATTAGCCATCAGTAGGGTTCCAACATACACAACATTCCTTAAACTATGTCTTTAAGTCATGTTTTTTCATCCAATCAAAATTCTTTGACGGAATCTGATTAAGGGTCACCAAAGGATCATTTTGTTTCATTGAATTCTGTTCTCTACTTTCTGAGAATATTTCAAAAGTAAAAGTTTACGGAGAGACGCACCACAAACATGTCATGACAATTACTTGTGGTATTTCAGCAGCTAAAAATTGTTTTCAAGCAATTTCTTCATTATCCATCAATGTTTTCTACCACAAGAGATAAAGGAATTTTAAATTCTATCTTGTAATGGGTTAACACATTGTAAAAAAAAACAAAAAAAAAAAGTCCTACTGAGAAGAAAGTGTTTTACAAAATGTTTAGAAAGGAGTGGGAATCTGACTAAATGAGTTTTGCCAAAATACTTGGTTTACATTCCCTTTTTTTCAAGGATTGTAGTTTTACACATTTAAAGCTTTTCTTTTGAGGTGTGTATAAAATTAGATATTTATATTATAGGTGTTTAATGACACACATGGATAATGGCCTTAGGAAAATAAATTATTCATGATACATTAGAAAAGGTTGTTTAATGAAAATTAGTGAAAAAGGTTAAACCATAAAACCCACAAATGTCAAGGTCAATGCTCACTTTGTTTGCAAATGCTGCAGATCTTTATCGCGTTGCTGTATCAGATCATCTATTGTGAGCGCGTAGGTGTGTTCAAGGTTAAGCAACGTCTCAAGGGCGGGTGAATGAATAAGGGAGTGGTATACTTCAGAAAATATCTGTTCCTCACTCACTTCCTCCGGCTTTGCAAAGTCCTTCACCTCCTGTAAGCCATTAGCAATAATTAGACTGGATCTAATTAATCCTTTCCTATTTTGCAAAATTTTAGACCTGTTCAAAATCAAAGGTTTTGCAAGCAAAATTCGAAAGTGGATTCAATTTAAAAAATATCCATTCTGTAGGGTAGAATATATTGTAGAAAAAGAAGAAATTGCTTGTTACATGCAATTTCTTCTTTTTCTACAATATTTTCTCAATTATAAATTTACAGGGACTTAAAGACTAGGGGATGAACAGGAAAGGATTAAAGAAGGTTTACCTTATAGTGAATGTGAATTAAGAATACAATATCATATAGGATGAGAAACATTTTGGGAAAAGGATAAGTACATGTAGCTAAAAACAAAATCTACTACAAAGATTGATGCAAAATCTACTACAAAGATTGATGTTTTCATTATTTTTTTCAATGACATGACAAGTATAGACAACTGACAGCTTATAACATCATATAGTAAAAGCAAAGTCTGTGCATAGTGTGCACACTGATGTTTGTCTACACTGTTTGATAGAATTATAATCAGCAATATAAGGAAAGTAATGACCCTATTTAGGATTAAAATTCTCGTTTCTTTAGACTTTCTGAGAATAGAATGATCATTTTACCGAACTATATAGACATTTATCGTGAACAGCCAACATAAAACTCGATTATCTTGGGTTAACATAGAAGTTAACTGAGTATGAGCCTATGCTTGACATTTCCAACTATTTCGCATGTGCTTGACTCACACATATTGTGCACCATGGACAGCCATTCGGGACAATTAGAATATTCCCTTATTGTTTATAGGAGCTTTGAGTCAGTATCTATCTACAAAGTGCAGAGTGAAGACCCTGATCAGACTGTGCGGATGCATAGGCTGATCTGAGTCTTTAGTTGGCGCACATGTGTAATGGTTGAAAATGTCACTCATGTGCTGATATGTATTAGCCTTGTAATAAAGTAAGAACTCATAATTTTCAAGCTCCCTGAAAAGATTTAGCGGGAGCATATAGACGCCATGCTGTGTGCCAGTACATACTTTCAGTTTGAAGCCAGTTTTCCACAACTACTGACCAATTTTGGAGAAACTTTGAATAGATAACTTTTTCCTGTGTTACAGAAAAGGGGGGCTTTATGTAAAGATTAGTTATACCCCAACTTCAAAGAAGAGGGGGTATACTGGATTACCTCCGCCCATCCGTAACCTATACGTTTCATTACAATTTTCCTAAGAATTATTCCTAGTATGGACTTGAAATGTTGAGCAGATTCAGCTAGGGATTCTACATTGCGCTCACGTAATTTAGGTCCACAAGAAACACTTATTATTTCATGATTAAGTTTATTATCGGACAATACCTGGCATATTTTCATCCCATTTTTATCAGTATCTATTGACAGCTTTGACTAAAACCTAAATTGGAGGTTCAGCAGGGTGTCCTACAATATGCTTACCAAATTTAAGTCTACAAATTATATACTTTTTTAAACTAATTATCTAATTTTTTACAACTTTATTCATTTTTGGACATTGACGGTATAGTGGTATATTTTCATCACATTTTTCTCAGTAACTTTTGATAGCATCAACTTGAAATTTGATGTGGAGGTTTGTCTAGGAGGCTGTCTTGGCGCTTACCAAATTTAGGTCCACAAGTTATCTACTTCTTGTTTTTCTGCTTAGTTAATTTTCGGGTATCAACTAGTATTGTAGTATACTTTTGTTGTATTTTCCTCAACAATAATTGATAACATTGACTTGAAGATTGATGTGGAGGTTTGGCAATGAGTCCTTCATGGCACTTATTGAATTTGGGGTCTGCAAGTTATCTACTTACTATTTTACAACTTACCAGGTACATGTAGTTTATTTTCTAACATTGCTTACTAAAAATGGAATAGTGGCATATATAGGGTTCAACTAGGTGTGTTACATGTTGCTTACAGAATGTGTTCCACTGAGGAATCAATCAGTTGGTTTCTGATAAGATTTTGAAAGCTTTCATCATATATGGAAATTAGCCCCGCCCATTGAAGCCATATTTATCATCCAATCAAAACTTCTTGAAGGAATCTGATAAAGGGTCACCAAAGGATCATTTCTATGAAATTTGCTTGAAATCCTTTGGCTGGTCTCTGAGAAAAATATTTTTAAAGGTTTCACTATCATGAAAATTAGCTCCGCCCATTAAAGCCATGTTTTTCATCCAATCAAAATTCTGATAAAGGGTCACTCAAGGATCATTCCTTGGTTGAATTCTATTCAGTACTATCTGAGGATAAGATTTTAAAGGAAAAGTTTACGGAAGCATGCGTGGATGGACATATGACAGACGCAACGCCATGACAATAGCTTGCTACCTAAAAATCACTGTTATCCAACTTTTTGTGGCAAGGACATGTTCAAGTACATAAACTGTTTTTGCTGACTTTTCTTCCTCTTTAATCAATTTCGACACAATCCAACTTTTTTACACCTGGAAAGAGAAGACTTGAGAAAAACTAGCTTGAGATGTCAAAAATTATCTCAACTTGACATTGTCGTCTGCAACTTCTTTGAATTTGGACCAATCTAAAATTTTGCTGTGTGGTAAAGGGTTAACATTACCATGTGCCTATCTCTATTTGCCTTGCATTATTGCTAGGTGGTTAGTTTTTGAATGACACTTATCATATATTGTGGGACTGTGAAAGCTAAGAGTTATAATCAGAAATGTACTAAGTCACATACACTTGAATGCACTAAGGTCAAGTTTGACTTTCAGCCTCTGTTTATTCCTAGAATAGTCAATTTTGACAAGAGTACCTATTTCCACAAAATGACATCCTGCTTTTATAACCAAAGCAGGGATAAAAAACTTGATAAATTACAGTTTGAAAAGGAGGCGTTACAAAGCCTATCTTATAGACCGAGTACAATGCCACAAAACTATTTTTTTTTACCATTACCTACATCCACACAACAAAAATTAATTCTTTACATTGTTTCAATTTATTTTTTTTAAGTTAATAGAGGGGAGATTCAGCTCCCTTCATCCTGTCCTCCCCTTAGAAATAGCACCCTGACCAACATGTAGATTACGCCTGGCCAATTTCATTTCAGTAATGTATACTGTAAGGAATTAACCAATTCCAACAATATAAAAGTCTAGACCAGTCTGAGTTCAAAGGAGTTGCAGATGACAATTCTAAGTTGATGAAATCATTAAATCTTTGTCATTTGGGGTAGAAAACAATGTGGATAATGAAAAAATTGCTTGTAACCAGCAATTTCTTCATTTCCACAATGTTATCCAAAGCTTTCATATTGAGGAGCGTTAAAATAATCATTGTATTTGAATGGGTTAAGTGATCAAATATTATGTCAAAATATTTTGTAGTATTATAACTTAGTTTTGTTTAATATTTACTTTTATTAAAGTGTGTTTCAAATTCAAAAAGTAAGACAAACATAAAGTATTCATGTTGTCTGCAATGACTTTCAATTTTGACAAGCCTTAAACCTTGTTATTGTGAACCTGAAATATTCCTGCTTTGGCAGGAGGCATATGCACAGTCTGATCTTAGTCTACACCACCTGTTTGTTCTTTTTAAGTTAGACTTGTTCACAAGATTTACTCTACAAGAGGACCAAGATGGTTCTATATTGCTCCCCTGAGTATGATGGCTCAAGCCTTTATGATATTAACAAAATATCAAAGCCCTAAAACAAATTATTTTGGAGAAGATTTTTTAAAGATTTTCCATTTAATCCTAGGTTTATTAAAGATCCTACCAATGACAGTTAATTTCCAGAGTAAGGTAATTCTTTGAAGTATTTTGGTAGAGGGTCAATAGATGATGATTTATGCATAATATCAAAGGTCTAGGCCTAATGGTTAAGAAGGATAAGATTTTCAAAGATATCCTTCTTTATTCCTTTCTAAAATCTTAGATTGCACAGATAATGGCTTATTTTCAGAATACTGTAATTCTACGGAGAGTTTTGGGTAAGGGGTCAATAGGTTTTGATACACACCAAATATTATAGCTCTATGCCTTATATAAGGGAGAAGAAGATTTTCAAAGATTTCATTCTTTATGTAGATGAAAAATCAGGGATCACACAGAAAAGGGCTAATTTTGACAGTACGGTAATTCTTGGTATTTTGGTAAAGGGTAAATAATGAACAGAAAAGGGCTAATTTCAAGAGACCGTAATTCTTTGAAGTATTTTGGTAGACAGTCAATAGATGATGATATATACCAAATATCACAGCTCTAGGCCTTATGCTTTTGGAGAAGAAGATTTTTAAAGATTTCCTTCTTATTTCTATGTAAAATCAGGGATCACACAGAAAGGGGATAATTTTGAGAGACTGGTAATTCTTTGAAGTATTTTGATAAAGGGTCAATAGACATTGATTTATGCCAAATATAACAGTTCTAGGCCTAATGGTTTGGGAGGAGAAGATTTTTAAGTTTTTTCACTTGGTTGCCATGGCAACCAAAGTTCTTCATGAATTTCAATTATTTGAAGTATTTTGAAAGAGCATGACCTAAGGACCATTTCTGTGAAATTTGATTGAAATTTCATGGTTAGTTCAGGAGGAGAAGATTTTTTTGTAATTGTGAATGGACTGACGCCGGATGATGACTGATCATAATAGCTCACTCAGAGCACAAAAGGTGAGCTAAAAATTAAATATTGATCCTGAAAACAAGATCTGCAGACCTTTCAGCCCTTTTGCACAGTGACCTTGGTTTTGATCCTTAAACTACTTGATTATCAGTCTTAAAATTAACTTATATGTTTCAAACTTCTTAAACCTGGAATGATTAGATTTCATACACCGCTTCAACAGGTCACAGGCTTTCACTGCAGTTTGAGTACAGTTACCTTTACCTTTGACAGACTTAAATAAAATCATGTTTATTTTAACCCATTACCAGACAACAATATATCAGACAACAATACTTCAGACTGATCAAAATACAAAGAAGTTACAGATGAAAATTTTTAGATTATAACATTTTTAAAATCTTTGCAATAACTATCTTTTGGTTTTCTAAAAACTTAGCTTATCTGCAGATACCTTAACCTGCACTGTAATGTTTTAAAGGATGAAGGTTAGTAATAAACCTCAGATGAAAAAAGCACAAAATTCCAATGAAAATGAATTTAGAGTTACCATCCTTGATTTTAGAGTTATCAACCTTTTACCAGATGGCCAAATTTTAGACTAGTCCAAATTGAAAGGAGTCACAGATGATAACTTAACATTTATTTTTTCACCTTTTCACTTTCTGGGTAAAAACCATTGTGGAAAATGAGGAAATTTCTTCATTTTACTTATTTGTTTCTGATATTGTTTTTCTGAAGGGGCATCAAAAAGTGTAACTGTGTGGGTATGGGCTAAGCTATAAAAACATTTGTTACAATGTCAGGTTTGATTGAAAGAATAAGGAACTTGAAAGTAAGCACGTCTAATTAAGTACAATTATCCGCATTTGCATCTAACCCATTCCCACTCAATACTGCTTTTTAAGCACCTTGAGAAAAAAGCTTTGGAAAACATTGTGGAAAATGAAGAAATTGCTTGTTTTTTATGTTTTCTACCCTACAAGGTAATGATTTTTTAAATTCCAGCAACTTGAAATTGTGATATGCAACTTCTTTCAATTTAAACCAGTCTAAAATTTTGTTGTGATGTTATGGGTTAAAGGGTCAATTTTAACTTGTTACAAGCAATTTCTTCATTGCCAACAATGTTATTTATCCTAAAAGAGAAAGATATTCTTCATAACAACAATTTAAAATTTTTACCTGCAACTGCTTTCAATCTGAACCAGTCTAATATTATGTTTTCTGGTAATGGGTTCAACTGTATAGAACTGAAGTGTTTTGAAGTTCAAAATGAGAAGTGTGAAGTGTGAACCCCGAAGTTGGAAGTCTGAAGTGAACTCTGAAGTTTGAAGTGAAAAGTTGAAAGTTTGAAATGTGAACTCAGAGGTTGGACATGTGAAGTGTGAACCCTGAGTTTTGAAGTGTGAAGTTGGAAGTTTGAAATGTGAACTTGGAAGTTGGAAGTGTGAAGTTTGAAGTGTGAAATGTAAACTTTGAAGTTTGAAGTGTGAACTCAGAAGTCTGTAGTGTGAAGTTGGAAGTAGGAAGTCTGAAGTGTGAAGTTGGAAGTTTGAAGCTTGTAGTGTGAACTCTGAAGTTTTAAAATGGAAGTGTGAATTGTGATGTTTGAATCATAAACTCAGAACTTGGAAGTCTGAAGTTTGAAGTGTGAAGATTGAGCTCTGAATTTTGAAGTTGGAAGTGTGAAGTTTGAAATGTGAATTCTGAAGTTGCATGTGTAAAGTTAGAAGTTTCACACTTCATATTTCAAACTTCACAGTTCCTACTTCCAACTTCACAGTTCCAACTTCCGACTTCCAACTTCCGACTTCATTATTCCAATTTCACTCACCATACTTCAAACCTCACACTTCATACCTCCAACTTCATTCTTCCAATTTCACTCTTCACACTTCATTCTTCACACTTCAAATTTCAAACTTCATACTTCACACTTCCAACTTCTCACTTCATACTTCAAGCTTCACAATTCATGTATCAAACTTCACACTTCAAACTTCATTCTTCACACTTCATACTTCCAACTTCACACTTCAGTATACCAATTTCACTCTTCATACTTCCAACTTCATACTTACAACTTCCGACTTCCAGCACCATACTTCAAACTCCACACCTCATACTTGCAACTTCACACCTCATATTCCAAACTTCATACTTCACACTTCCAATTTCATACTTTCAACTTCATACTTCCAACTTCACTCTTCATTCTTCCAACTTCTCACTACCAACTTCATACTTCCAACTCCAGTCTTAACACTTCATACTTCTGTTTTCATACTTTATATATCAACTTCAATCTTAACACTTCACACTTCCTACTTTTTTACTTCTCACTTCCAACTTAATACTTCAAACTCCACTCTTCACACTTCATTCTTCTGATTTCATACTTCATATTTCAAATTTCCAACATCACAATTCATACTTCCAACTTCCCACTTCATACTTCCAACTTAACTCTTCACACTTCCAACTTCACACTTCCTACTTCTATCTTCTGACTTCAAACTTCCTACTTCCAACTTCACACTATTTCCAACTTCACAGTTCAAACTTCTGACTTCAAACTTCAGAGTCCAAACTTCACATGTCATACTTCAAACTTCCGACTTCTTACTTCAAACTTCTTACTTCAAACTTCTGACTTCAAACTCCATACTTTCAACTTCAAATTTCATACTTCAAAGTTCCCACTTCATACTTCCAACCTCATACTTCTAACTTCAGACTTCAAATATCATACTTCCAACTTCATACTTCCAACTTGACATTTCAAACTTCCAACTTCGCACTTCAATCTTCCAACTTCACACTTCATACTTTCAACTTCAAACTTCCAACTTCACACTTCAGACTTCACTGTTACAACTTCACACTTAATACTTTCAACTTCACACTGCACACTTCAAATTTCACACTTCATACTTCCATCTTAAAACTTCCAACTTCACATTTCAAACTTCAGAGTTATTATGTATGAAGTGTGAACTGTGAATTCTTGATGTCACCACCGGTCTTTTGTATAAAACCCCATTTTCTAACAACCTTGCACCTCCTTAGTCTACTTTCAGAACTGCAAAAAGGAATACCTTATCTTAAAGTTTGCAGACAATAAATATGCAATCTAGTTTACTGTAAGTATCTAACTGGTCTAATCTGAGTTACAACAGTTTCCTTGAAAATTTGAATGGGATTTTACTCCGCTTTCAACAAACTCTCAGTTAAATCACGGCGGCTGGAGCACCAAACAATGGAATCCCGGTATTTCTCACACCAGTACTACCATAATGTCCTTTCCTAGCCTCCAGCTGCTATCCCACATAGGTCTATGATTATTGACCCATTGGTGAGAGACAAAGAGTCAGAAAGGAAGAGTGCCGCCATCGGGGATCGAACCCGGGACCTCTAGATTGACAGTCGGACGCGGTACCAACTGCACTTTGACAGAGGCTCTCCTTGAAGATTGGGTGTTCATAAGTCTATCCATGTATACATACACAAAAACATTGAAGTCTCAGAAACTCACTATGAACTTTTAACCCTGTAACACAGTTCACCCTACTAAGATGATTGTAAAAAGTTTGCTGTTCAAGAGTTCTGTTTTAAAAAATTCACTGGATACCAAATATAGACATAAGCCACAACCACAATAGCCATATTTTGAACAATTCAAAATTAAAATTGATGGAATTTGAAATTTGGTTGAAATCCATCAACTGGTTTCTATGAAAAAGATTTCAAAGCTTTAAACGTATATTGAAACTAGCCCCACCCATTAAAGCCATGTTTTTCATCCGATTGAAATTCTTTCAAGGAATCTGGTATAGGGTCACCCAATGATCATTCTTGTAAAATTTGGTTGAAATTCATCCATTGGTTTCTGAGAAGATTTTTAATGGTTTCACATATGGAAATTAACCCCGCCTATTAAAGCTAAGTTTTTCGTCCCATCAGAGAAAGGGTCATCAAATGATCATACCTGTAAAATTTAGTTGAAATCCATCAACAGGTTTCTGATAAAAAGATTTTTAATTGTTCACCATATATGGAAATTAGCCCCGCCCACTAAATCCATGTTTTGTCATCTCATTTGAAATCTTTGAAGGAATCTGATAAAGGTTACCCAAAGATCATTCCTGCAAAGTTTGGTTAAAATTCACCCGCTGGTTTCTGAGATAAATGGAAATAGCCCTGCCCATTAAAGCCATATTTTTCATCCGATTACAAATCTTTGAGGGAATCTGATAAGGATCATTAGTGTGAAATTTAGTTGAATTCTGTTCAGTTCTTTCTGAGAAGAAGATTTTTACAGTAAAAGTTTACAGATGGATGGACCGATGCACAACTGACACAAAACCATGACAAAAGCTTGTATGAATGTCCTAGGTCTTATAGTTTATGTGATGAAACTTTTGAACTTGCTGTAATTAAGCATTTTTGAGTTGTGGCAAACCGAAGGTTTGAAGCTACTCATTGTTGTCGCACAATTTTACTATCTCATGTATTCCTCTGATAGCGCGGGACAACTAACCACCCTGACAGTGCCATTTCTTAAATAGGCTCATTCTGTGTTACCAGGCAAAATTATACATTTTTGGACACTCTTTTAAAGGATGGCTTAATTTTGAAAGGTTTCAATACAAAATCATCGTAATTTTTTCCAAACTTTTGATTTTTCAAGCCAGGTTCATTCAACGCGTAAATAACCACGAGACATACAAACAATTAGATCGTCAGTTTTGATTAAAAGACCATAAATTTGAATCATCAAATCATTTTAAATTTTTTAGAAATAAATCTTCAAATGTAATATAAATCTCATGTCGGTTATCTCCGATGAAACAAATAATCAAAGACAAAATTCAGCATTACTACATACTTGAAACACACAGTACGAGTGATATGGGCCATACGGCTTTGTATATATTAAATGGGTCCGTAGGAAATTGCATAGACATTATTGACTTATTTTTAGTATATCTGGGTAAAAATTCTATAATCAGTCATTTATATTAACATCAATGTATTAAATTTTGATTTTGTGGAGTTATTTGTGATTTCAAATATAGTGGGTCAGACCTAACAGCCACATATAACCTACTGAATGCACATTATTATCAACACCTTTTTGGTCGATAAAGATTATTTCGTGAAGAGTAAAGGCATTAACCCTCAAGACAATGGTTATATCCCAGATTAATGACATATCTTAGATAGGCTGATTTGACTTATGGATCAGATTGGTGGAAACGCTGAATTAGGTCATGGTTTTCTCAAGAGCTCTACCGCAATTTCTGCGCTTCCTATAAATGGTTAAAAAATATGATTTCTAATGAAAAAAAATTGTATTTGTACCACATGGGACCAGGCTTTCCCCAATTTAGTAAAATCATTTTCGAACCAATTTTCTGTCATTCTCCAGCCCACCCTTCTTGGGTTAGATGCAATGCAAGGAAATACACGTTTGAAATATTTTCAACTTTGATGTCCAGGCAAAATAAGGCATATTTTTTCTGAAGATACCTGCGATTTTTAATTACATACCCATATGAAACAGAGAAAAGATTATTTTCATCACATCATCCATACTCAAAAATGTTCGACCAAAACCCAATTATATTTTTCCGAGATGATATGTACAAACTTTTTTTTATCTGGATTGAGGTTTATCTATTTCAGTATTCATTTCAGATTTCAGCTGGGGTTTGAGGTTCAATAATTTGTATAATCAAAGCACTGAAACTGAAAGTACCTCTGATGAGAAACAGAAACCAGATTTATACAACAAGAAGTTGCTTTCTACCAAATTAATTCTGTCCTCTGCATTTGCTAAGACGATTTAAAAACTGCTTTCTAGAGCTTGTTGCGCAGCACTGAGAAGAAATATTCTCTGATGTCTATAAATAGTGGGAAAATGTTCATATTTCAAAACACTATTGACCTCAGATAATCCATGATCCTTTTAAGTAACCTGTGTGATATCAGGTCAAATGTAGAAAAATAGTACCTAAATGCAAGATCCAATCACACTAGGCTTAAAAATAGAACTCAATAACGCGGAATTTAATAAACAGAAATACACACACAGAATTTACTTGAATTGGTCTCCTGCAAGTGGATCAATCTCATTTGATCAGTCAAGGGCCAATAGCCTTCAGTTAATATTTAGTAATTAATTACAGAAAGTCTGTCTTTTGTCGCAACTCTCAGGCCCTTCAGGGCTTTGATTCAGACCTCAAGGGCAGGGCGATTTTTTACCCCAGGGATTAAATTTTTGAAAACTTGGCAGAGAACCATGTGATTTAGCTACATTTGAAATATATATGCCTTTGGCCTTGTAGTTCCTGGGGAAAAAAATCAAAGATTTACTCAAATTTCCCCTTTTCAAATGCTGCGGCAACCAGAGTTTTTCACAGATAGAAATTCTTTTGATAACTTTTGTAGAGCTTCACCAAAGGAACATCGCTGCAAAGTTTCAGCTTGATTGGCCTGCTTGTTTTGACTGAGATTTACAAAACTTCCCAATTCCAAATGCTGTGAAAACCAGAGTTTTACATGGAATGAAATTCTTTTAACAACTATTGAAGAGCTCTACCCAAAGAACATCCCTGCAAAGTTTCAGCTTGACTGGCCTACTGGTATTGCAGGAAAAGATTTTTAAAGAAATTTTTGGTTGATGTACAGACAGACAGATGGAAAATAACCGATCACAATAGCTCACCTCGCACTTTGTGCTCAGGTGAGCTAAATACTTGAAAAAAGTGGACACTAACACTGATGCGATAGGAACAACAATATCCCAAGGGAACTAAAATAGCCTAATCCATTAACTTATGAAAAATTAGTGAATAAGTTCTAACAAGAGAAGTAGCGAAAATTGTAAAGTTTAAGGGAAGATAATTTGTTAACTTTTCACAAAAGTGTCATGAAAACTCAATATGTAATATTTCTTTTGTAAAGAAACATTTTGTGTAAATAAAAGGATTCTACATCAAAAATCATTGAGAGAGCAGTTAAACAGTAATTGAGTGTAAATTTTAAAGTTCAAGTTGGATACTTAACAGATTGTTAGGCATACCCACTGACTTTCAACAGGAAGTTAAACTTCTACTTTTCTACGACTGATAGCAGTTAAATCTTGAAAAATTGTACAACTCTATATTTACAGGAGCATATTAACCCATTCCCAGATGACAAAATTTTAGACTGGTCCAAATTGAAAGGCGTTGCAGACAACAATTTAAAGTTTATGAAATTTTAGTTTTTTTTAAACTTTATGGATAGAAAACATTGTGCAAAATGAAGAAATTGCATGTTAAGCAATTTCTTGGGGGGGGGGGGTCCAAAAGTGCCGATGTGTGGGAATCAGTTAACTTAATTTGACTTTACAAGCATGCACACCAATTTGGCCAACAATACCTGAGACAAAATAACAAGTTCTAGGCAATAAAATTCCCCTATCAACAATAGCAGAACCATGAAAATTGCACATAAACATCTCCATATTAACAGGAGCATTCAGAGCATGAAAAACAGTAGGAGAATTGCACTGGACAACAAACATTCAGTACAAATTCCAAGTTCAAGGAGAGATAATTCTAGGGATGATAATACTCGCACCAATCACAGTAGAGTCATGGAAATTGCTCAAACACAAATTCACAAATTCATATTAACCCTTTCCTGTTTAAACCCTGGTTTTACATCCCTGTGTTTTTATACTTGAGAAAAAAAATTTGAAAAAGAAGAAATGGCTTGAAACTAGCCATTTTTTTAACACATTTTCTACCCTACTGAATGATTAATTTACAACCTTTGAATTTATACATTTTAACATTTTGTCCAACTTGTTCCAGTTGTTAAGGAGCTGTGGTATAAAGTATTCAAACTCAAAAGCTAGAAATGTGTCACAGACATGAATGCCTGGTTTAGGTGGTAATCACATGACCCTCAGTTGTGACCTTGAACTTTTGAGCATCCAATATAATCTTAGGCAAGTCAGTAAGACTCATCAAGGGGAACAACTGTGCCAAGTTATTTTGATCATAGAAGATAGGTTCCAGAAAATATAAGACAAAGACACACACACCCTGCATGCACTCACAAACATTGACACACACACCCTGCATGCACTCACAAACATAGACACACACACCCTGCAGGCACTCACAAACATTGATACACACACCCTGCATGCACTCACAAACATTGACACACACACCCTATATGGGCTCACAAACATAGACGCACACATCCTGCATGCACTCACAAACATTGACACACACACCCTACATGCACTCACAAACATAGACACACACACACCCTGCATGCACTCACAAACATTGACACACACACCCTGCATGCACTCACAAACATAGACACACACACCCTGCATGCACTCACAATCATTGACACACACCCTGCATGCACTCACAAACATAGACACACACACCCTGCATGCACTCACAAACATAGACACACACACCCTGCATGCACTCACAAACATAGACACACACACCCTGCAGGCACTCACAAACATTGATACACACACCCTGCATGCACTCACAAACATTGACACACACACCCTATATGGACTCACAAACATAGACGCACACATCCTGCATGCACTCACAAACATTGACACACACACCCTGCATGCACTCACAAACATAGACACACACACCCTGAATGCACTCACAATCATTGACACACACCCTGCATGCACTCACAAACATAGACACACACACCCTGCATGCACTCACAAACATTGATACACACACCCTGCATGCACTCACAAACATTGACACACACACCCTATATGGACTCACAAACATAGACACACACACACCCTGCATGCACTCACGAATATTTACACTCACACACAAGTACATGAAGGGTGCACAAAGAGCCTGACTCTTCCACAACAGTATTTATGGGTCAATCAAGATTTCATTGACAAAACTTAGGAAGGTGACGTAAAGAACACCCTTTTACAGCTTTGCCTAAATTAACCTAGGGTTTAAAGAGTAAATCGTTTGGAACATGCTATTTCAACTTTTCTTACAATGGTCTTCATACCATTTAACACTTATTTTTCAATTTAATTAATGTGTGAAACTTCTTTCAATTGAACCAGTCTACTATTTTGTTGTCTGGTTAATAAGAAATCAACCTGAAAAAAGAGCCAAGCTCTGTGGAGCTGATTTTTATAGGCCAGGCCGACTGAACAGTCCTAGAAAAAGATCACATTATTACATATGTATAAACTTGTACAAATTCTCTCTCCAGTTCAGAGAATGTCTTTAAGAGAATATAAAGGGAAACAAGAGGATCATGATGGTGTAAAATTGCTAAATAATCCAAAAAAGACTTGTCAAATGGGTATACATAACATGTATGAAGAAGAAAAAAAAAAAGAGTCATATTATCATCACATCATCTAATCAGCAGCTCATGTACCTGAGTATAGGCTAGATCCAATGTATATACCTTAGTATAGGCTAAATCCGATACATATAACCAAGTGTAGGCTAGATCCAATGCATATAACCGAGTGTAAGCTAGATCTCATGCATATACCTGAATGTAGTCTAGATCCCATGCATATACCTGAATGTATGCTAGATCCTATTCATATACCTGATTGTAGGCTAGATCCCATGCATTTATCTGAATGTAGACTAGATCCCATGCATATATCTGAGAGTAGGCTAGTTCCCATGCATGTAACTGAGTGTAGGCTAGATCCAATGAACATATCCTGAGTGTAGGCTAGATCCCATGCATATACCTGGATGTAGGCTAGATCCCATGCATATACCTGATTGTATGCTAGATCCCATGCATATACCTGAGTATAGGCTAGATTCCATACAATTACCTGAGTATAGGCTTTATCCCATGCATATATCTAAGTGTAAGCTTGATCCCATGCAAATATCTTAGTATAGGCTAGATCACATGCATATATCTAAGTGTAGGCTAGATCTAATGCATAAAACTGAGTATATGCTGGATCTCATGCATATCTGAGTATAGGCTAGAGTTTGCCTTCTCTGGGTCAAATTTTCTTTTCACCATCACTTTCTCCAAATTGAAACAAGAGGCCTATGAGGGCCTGAGACGCTCTACTGGTTATCAAGTTTTCCGTTAAAGATATCTAATATTCAAGGAAGTTAATTACTCAAAGAAGAATGCAACAATCCATTTAATAAAATTATCATTCTGATAATGTTTGAAGAGAATTTGTTGAAAACTATGTAATCTATTGTGTTTACGAGGACTTTTTCAATCCAATTTTTATCAGGCCCCTTTTCCCGTCGTCCTTGACTGATCATACCAAATCTTGAAAGGAACAATTCTTATGATGGTACAATCATTCTGTGAAAGTTTGAAGTCAATCAGATGAAAATTGTGGACTCTAGAGTGTTAACAAAGATCTTTGAATTAAATTTTAATAAGGCCCCTTTTCCTATGCTTCTTGAGGAATCAATCCGATTCCGAAAGGAACAATCCTTATGATGGTTCAATCATTCTGTGAAAGTTTGAAGAGAATCTGATGAAAATTGTTGGCTCTAGATTATTAATGAGGATTTTTTATCAAAATTTTCATAAGGCCCCTTTTTCCTATGTTTCTCATACCCAATTTCGAAAGGAATAATCCTTATGATAGTACAATCATTCTGCGAAAGTTTGAAGGGAATCCAAATGAAAACTGTTGACTCCAGAGTGTTAACGAGGATTTCTGAAAAGATTTTTTGATTAAATTTCCATAAGCTCCCTTTTCCTGTGTTTCCTGATGGATTTGACCCAATTCCCAAAGGAACAATCCATATGATGGTACAATCATTCTGTGAAAGTTTAAATACAATCTGATGAAAACTGTGGACTCTAGAGTGTTAAAGAGGATTTTTTAATTAAATTTTCATAAGGTCCCTTTTCCCATGTTTCTTGACGGATCATACCCATTTTCGAAAGGAAAGATCCTTATCATAGTTCAATCATTCTGAGAAAAATTAAAGAGAATCAGATGAAAGCTGTGGACTCTATCGCATAAACGAAGATTTTTAATGGAATTTTTAATTAAATTTTCATAAGGCCCCTTTTCCCGTGTTTCTTGACGGATCATACCCATTTTCAAAAGGAACGATGCTTACGATGGTACAATCATTCTGTGAAAGTTTGAAGAGAATCTGATTAAAACTGTCGACTCTATCGCGTAAACGAGGATTTTTAATTAAGTTTTAATTAGGCCCCTTTTCCCGTGTTTCTTAAAGGATCTGACCCAATTTCGAAAGGAACAATCCTTATGATGGTACAATCATCCTGTGAAAGTTTGAAGGGAATCAGATGAAAACTGTGGTCTCTATCGCTTAAACAAGGAAAAGTTTAACAGACGGACGACGGACGGACGCACGCACTGACGCACGGACGAAGGATGGGAAAAAGCCATCGCTATAGCTCTAGTGGCCTTCGGCCAGTAGAGCTAAAAACTGGAGCCAAATCTGAGGGGAAGAAGCCAAATGTGAAGCCAAATTCTTTGCCTAGTTTTACGCCACTAAAATCTGCTGAGGTAGGAGACTATTGAAAGCAAAAAGATCCATCCACCCAAAAAAAACTTTTATAGCTTAATATGTGATCCATCTTGTTCATCTGAGTTCAATCAGACAAGCCATAATTGTTTTAGCAATTTCAGGATATTGAACTAAATTTCCTGGGTTATACTCCCCACCCTCACCCACCCCGAGTACCCCACCCACCAACAGAGAATCACAAACAAGTTTTTCTGTTTCTGTTCTGAACCCTAACAATCATTGATTCAATCAATTTCATCAAGTGAAATGGAGATTAAATGATAATAAATGTGTTTGTAAATTTCTGTTTCATAAACTTTTTTATTCAAAGTTAATTCAGTTATGTTTAGTACCACCAGTGACTTATTTTAACAGAGATCAGTGGTTGCATTTTTCTGTGAACAAGTTACCCTCAAATATTCCTCTGTTCATGGAAAGCCATGGCTGACGTCACAAAAATGTAGGGTCAGACCATTCTACTCTACTGTAGCGGAGGGTTGTGACAAATATCAAAGAGTTGGACGAGACAGACATGAGGGGTTACCCGTGTCGCCAGAGAGGCCCTGTCCCATGCATATACCTGAGCTTAGGCTAGATGCCATGCATGTACCTGAGTGTAAGCTAGATCCCATGCATATACCTGAATGTAGGCTGGATCCCATGCATATACCTGAGTATAGGCCAGATCCCATGCATATACCTTAGTTAAGGCTAGATCAAATACATATATCTGTGTGTAGGCTAAATCCCATGTATATACCTGAGTGTACGCTAGATCCCATGCATCCACCAGTTTCTCAAGGTCTATTTCTCCATTCTTCAATTTGTCAATGATTTCTGTATCATTATCATCACTCAGCTTGCTTGTTTCTTTCAAGATAAATTCTTCTAATTTTTCTGTCAGGTCTAGACAAACATAATTCAAGAAGAAAATTAGATGGAGTCAAATTTTTTGAAGGCCATTAAATAATGTATCATTGTATGGTGGCTAAAATTTTTTTTGAACAATTAAGATACATAAAAGCAAATTTCACTTATTATCCATCTCCTCAGTATCACCAGGACTAAACCAGGGTTCTACACATCTTGCCTTCGAATATAATCCACTTGACAAGTAGTATGGTTGAGACATGAACCAACCTCTCTGATCTTGAGTCTACTGCCTTTACCACAGAGCAGCAAAACACCCAAAGAAGTTTTCTCAACAACTGGTTAGTTGAATTTATTGTATTGGGTTTAATGCTACTTTAAATAATATACCCAATGACTAGTACATGTTTCATTTTACACTATGCGTGGCAGCCAATTATAAATTCTTTTGATTTGGAATTTTGGCTGAATACTTGATTATTAAAACTGATCATCCTTAACCCATTGTCACACAAAAAACTTTTAGGCTGGTCCAAATTGAAAGAAGTTCCAGACAAAAATTACAAGTTGATGAAATTTAGAAACCTTTGCAATTAATGGTAGAAATCATTGTGGACAAAGAAGGAATTACTTCTTACAAGCCATTTCTTCATCGTCCATGTTTTCCAAAGCTTTTTTCTTGAGGGGCATCAAAAAGCGTAAAGTGTGGAAATGGGTTACTGAAAAATTATTTTTGCTTCTAAAATCTATCAAAGTTCACCTGTCTGATATTTTGTCACGAGGTAATGTTACATGAAAATTCTTAGAAAGTTTGAAACGGTATATTTATCACTGCAGTGTCATTATAACTTACCATCTTCAATATGACAGGGTAGATTATGTTCATACACAAGTCTGCCAGTCAAATCACGGGCATGTTGGGTAAAAGGAATTGTCACTGGTACAGTAAGGACTGATTCATGTTCTTTGGTTTTGAATGTGTAGACAAAATCTCTTTGTACAGACAGAGGCATTCTGTAAAGAGGATTCATGTATCAGAAATACATTTATCAGGTCTGTCACAGGATTTTCTTGAGACAAACTTTACAAAGTCTGACATAGGAAAGTTGTTAATCCTTATCTACTGACATCTGAATGTTTCTCTTTTGACAGGAGGTATAAACAAAGATCAGTCATGCAGGCAGTCTAATATAAGTCTATATCTCATGTTTGACCCTTTACAACCGGAGTTGTTTTGACCCATAACTAGTGCTTCTGTCACTTTCAGGACTTTGATTTCAATACAAATTCAGAAAATGATTTTAATAAGCATGACAAGGGTTCTAAATTTCTGGTTTGGGAGGAGAAGATACTTAAAGAAATATTTATTTCTTTTCAATATGAAATAAGGTGTGAAATAAGTTTTTTTTACTGAGTTTCTATGTTACAATAGGGTGACCCAGGGCAGAACCCAAATATGACCCAAGGGTCATCACATGAACAACCTGATAGAGGTTCACATGGAGGTTCTGCAAACCAAAATTCCATGCTCAAAGCTTACTGGTTTTATGGATGAAGATTTTTAAAGTTTTCTTTCATTGTTTCTGTTTTAAAATAGGTAGTGCCAATGTGCAGCCAAAATATGACCAAAAAAGGGCATCACATGAACAAACTTTATACAGGTCCACCAGGTGCTTCTACATACTAAATATTCATATCCTTTTTCTTTTTCAAGAGGAAGATTTTCAGAGTTTTCCATCTTTGTTTCTATGTTAAAATATAAGGTGCAAGAGAGGAGCCAAAATACTACCAAGAAGGGGCATCATATGAACAAACTTATTGAGGTCCCTAATAAAATGATCCATACTAAATATATATACTCTAGGTTTTCTGGTTTTAGAGAAGATTTTCTTTCTTTGTTTCTATGCACCTGGCCGGAGCCCAAATTCAACCCCAGGGGCATTTTAATAAATAGAGGTCCCCTATGAGATCCTGCAAAACGAATATCAATGCTCTAGGCTTTCTCATTACAAGGAAGAAGATTTTTAAAGCTTTCCCTCTTCGTTTCTAAGCAAAAATAGGAAGCGCCAGGGCAGAGCCATAATACAATCAAAAAGGGGCATCATATTAACAAACTTGATGGAGGTCCACTATGAGATGCAGCATACCAAATGTTAATGTTTTAGGCTTTCTCATTTCAGGGAAGAAGGTTTTTAAAGAATTCTTTCTTTGTTTCAATGTTAAAAGGGGTGCGCCCAACAGAGCCCATATATGACCCAAGGGCCATCATTTGAACAAACTTGATAGTTGTCCCTTTGGAGGTGCTGCATACCAAACATTCATACTCTAGGCTTTTGGTTTAAAGAAGGTTTTTTAAGATTCCATTGTTTTAACTCTTTTTGTTGCCATGCCAACTAGAGTTAAAGGTGGATTTCAGTTATTAGAATGATTTTTGAAGAGCTTTACCCAAGGAGCTTCCTTACCAAGTTTCATCAAAATTGGTCCACTGCTTTATGAGGGGCAAATATTTAAAGAGATTGTTGGCAGAAGCAAGACTACAACACATCAGACATCAGACACTGGGCAATCACAATAGCTCACCTTGAGCACTTTGGTTGTGAGGAGGGATACTTCAAAAGTCGTTCAGAAAAACAATCTTATATTCAAAATCAAACTAGAGAAATAAACAACAGTTGTAGTCATAAGTTGTGGAGGCATGAAAAGAAGTGTTCTTGTCATCCACAACCTCTTTCAATTTGGATTTGTCTAAGATTTCCTTTTCTACCGGAATTTAAATTTATCGAAATGTATCACTATCATTGCATAAAAGATATTTCTTTTATCAGTTGCTCAGGGGGACTACCTAAGGAACATTCCAGCAAAATTTAGATGACAATGGCCATGTGGTTTTGGAAGGGATTTTGTTCATTAGAAATCCTCTTTTATTTCTATGTTGGCCTGACCAAAGGGGCTTCTTGTGACCCAAGGGACATAATTATTGGAGTTTTGTAAAGGTTTTTAATGAGGTAACACGTCTTACAAAATATAAAGGTTCTGAGCCTTCTGGATTAGGAGAATAAAATGCTCAAAGATTTATTTCAGTTCTTCATTTTTTTTGCCATGGGATCCAGCGTTTTTATGGATTTCATTTTGTTTAGCAGTTTTGAAAGAGGGACCATACTTTCTTGGTTGAAATTGGCCAGGCTTTTTGGGGAGAAATCATTTAAAGAAATTGTTAACAGGCGTCGGAAGACAAACAACACAAGACAGACAATGAAATATCCATGGAAAATGTCATGGGAAAAATGTACACTTCTGGTAACCAGCAAATTCTTCTTTTTGTATGTTGATTTCTACCCAACTGTACCTTATTTCTATTTCTGTTCTATAACAACTTTTTACATGGACCATAATAGAATTGCCATCTGTTAACCCATTGCCAGACAGCAACATTTTAGACTGGTCCAAAATGAATGGAAATACTGACGATAATTTAAAGATTATATAATTTTACAATTTTTCAACTGTCTAGGTAGAAAACATTGGAGAAATTAAGAAATTGCTTATTACAAACAGTTTATTCATTTTCCGCAATTTTTTTCTCAATTGTCTTTCTTAAGGGGAGTTAAAAAGCTTCATTGTATGGAAATGGTTTAAAATTTATTCCAACTTTCTATACTTTCTGTGCCCACAATTGAAATCAAGTTAACAACACCCCTAATGCTTGCTTGATAATATGTTTTGTCTGGATATTTGGCTGCAGCGCAAATTTTAAGTATGAAATTTGTCACCTTACTTCTCAAAACAGTCTCTAGGTGCAGCCACAGACAATCATAAAAGATTTAATTGGTTCTGAAAAATAAGAATGACATGAAATATTAAGTAAGTTGAAGTAAATGTTGTCTAGACTATCTCTGTGATACAACACATTCAGGGGATTTGGGTAAATAACATGGCTACTTTTTTATATTTTCCCTTGGCTCAAACCTCCACCAAGTAAGAATAGATAGTACAAATCCAAATAAAGTCTGTGAACAAGTTTAGTTAAAAGAAGAATATTAAATTATCATGTGCATTAACCCTTTCCTGTACAAATTATTACATTGCATTTCATACTGGAGAAAATATTGTGGAATAAAGAGAAATTGCTTGTAACAATTTCTCCTTTTCCTACAATATTTTCTACCATATAGGACAGATTCATTTCAAATTGCGTCAAATTTATACTATCATCTACAACCTTTTTTAATTTGGACCAGTCTAAAATTTCAAAAAATCGGAAAGGGTTGAAATGACCACGTATTAACTGTCCACACTCTGTAAAGATTCCCAAAAGCCTGTGAACTCTAAGCAGAACCTTCATTCTCTGTAGTTAGTTTCGGACTCTAAGTTTCCTATGATGAATGGGGAATATTCTAAATGCTCTGTAAGGATGTCCTAGCTTTTCAATGCCTTTCTATTCATCTTAAAGTAAATTAGAGGCACTTGAGCGCCTGTATCGCTCCCCAGGTTCTAGAGAACCACTTCAAATTTTTCATTGCTTTTTACTAAAGTCAAGTCATGTAAAATTCATTATGTCAAACTTTCACTGTATACCATATATGGACATAACCCACCACGTAATAGGCATGTTTTTAACCAATCAAAATTATGTGAAGTAATCTCACAAACAGTCATCTGAGAATCATTCCTGTGAAATTTGGTTGAAATCCATGGACAGGTTTCTGAGAAATTCACAAAGTTTTCAGTATATACCATATATGGAAATTAGCCCTGACCATTAAAGCCATGATATTTTTCATCCAATCAAAATTCTTTAACATAATCTGATGAAAGGTCACCCAAGGATCGATCTGGTCAAATTTGGTTGAAATCCATTCATTGCTTTCTGAGAAAAAGAATTTCAAAGCTTTCACCATATATGGAGATTAGCACCGCCAATCAAAGCCACATTTGTCATCCGATCAAGATAACTTGAAGCAGTTCAAGAAATGTTCAAACAAGGATCATTTCTGTGAAATTTGGTTGAAATCCATCCATTGGTTTCTGGGAAGAAGTTTTTTAAATCTTTCACCATATATGGAAAGTTACCTAGCTTAGCCATTTAAAGCCATGTTTTTCATCTGATCAAAATTCTTTGAAGGAATCTGGTAGAAGTTCATAATAGGATCATTACTGTGAAAGTTTGTTGAATTCCATCCATTTGTTTCAGGGAAGAATATTTTCAAAGCTTTTACCATATATGGAAATTAGCCCCGCCCATTTAACCCTTTCCCGTACAAATACGGGATTTTACTTGGCTGTGATTTTTATATCTGAGAAAACATTGTGGAAAAAGAAGAAATTGCTTGTTACAAGCAATTTCTTCTTTTTCCACAATATTTTCTACCACATAGGATGGTTTCATTTCAAATTGCATCAAATTTTCGTTGTCATTTGCAACCTCTTTCAATTTGGACCAGTCTAAAATGTCCAAAAACAGGAAAGGGTTAAACCATGTTTTTCATCTGATCAAAACTCTTTGAAAGAATCTGATAATGGGTCACCAAAATATCATTTCTGTAAAATTTGGTTGAAATCCATTGCCTGGTTTGTGAGAAGAAGATTTTCAAAGCTTTTACCATACATAGAAATTAGCCCCGCCCATTTAAGCCATGTTTTTCATATGATCAAAATTCTATGAAGAAATCTGATAGAGCGTCATCCAAAAATCACTTCTGTGAAATTTAGTTGAAATCCATCGACTGGTTTATGAGAAGAAGATTTTCAAAGCTTGACCATATATGGAAATTAGCCCTGCCCATTTAAGCCATGTTTTTTCATCCTATCAAAATTCTTTGAAGGAATCTGATAGAGGGTCACCAAAAGATCATTTCTTTGAGATTTGGTTGAAATCTGTTCAGTACTTTCTGAGGAGAAGATTTCCAAAGGAAAAGTTTACAGACAGACTGACGACGGGACGGACGTACGCAAGACACACACAACACCATGACAATAGCTCTCTGGTTTTCAGGCAGTGGAGCTAAAAAAAACATTTCAGTTTTTACCAGACAACATAATTTAAGACTGGTCCATCTTCAAAAACTCTGCAGAGAGCAATTTTAGTTGAGGAATTTAGAAATACTTTGATTTGGGGGGTAGAAAACATTGAATACAATAAAGATATTTCTTCACTTTCCACAAAAATATTTTCTTGATGAGTGTAAATTAGGGGTCTTTATGGCAATTGGTAGAAGACTCATTTAAAATCAGCTCCTTCAACTGCTTCTCCTATTGTCATGCAATTCCACTTCATTACATGTAAAATTTCAGCAACTGAAAATTGTCATCTGCAATATCTTTGAACTTTTTAAACTTAAAGTGCATAATCTTACACTCAATTCAAACCCTGAGTCTGAATATTTGGCAACAGCACGATTCTCTAGTATGGAATTTGTCACCTTACTTCTCCGAACAGTCTCTTGACGCAGCTACAGACGTTCATAAATGATTTAATTGATTCTGAAAAAGAAAAATGACATGAAATATTAAATAATTTCAAGTAATTGTTGTCTAGACTATCTCTAACATTTGACACAAACAGGGCTTTAGGGAAATTACTTTTACATTTTATACTTATTGTCCTTTGTTCTGATGTCCTTGCAAACTAATATCATGAAAAAAGGAGAAATTGCTGGAAACAAATGATTTTTCCCTTAAAATTGTGATCTATCCTTTACAAAGCTTTTTTGTATGAGTGGGGTTTTTTTTCAAAGGACTTTGCAAGTGCTGTCTGTAACTACTTTCAATTTTGATCTGCCTTGTTATCTGGTAATTGGTTGGAACTTCAAAAGTTAATTTTTGCACAAAAAACACAGCAACATACCATCAAAAATATAAGGGAACTGTAGTTGAGGGAACTGTTATTAAATGTCATCTATACTGATGCTTGAAACTCATGTTTCTGCAAATGTTTTGACAGTAATTGTGGACCATATGTGTTCAAGTCATATTCTTAACCTATTACCAGGCAACAAAATCTTACACTAATCCAGAAGTTGCAGGGAAACAGTTTTCATATTATTGAATTTATGAGAAAAAGGTGAAAATGCTTATTAAAATAAGAAATTTTTCATAAAATGTTTTCTAATCTATTTGGCATATATATTTTTCAATACATATGCACTTCAAATTGTCATATGCAGCTTCTTTCTATTTGGACTGGTCCTAACCCATTTCCAGACAACATATTCTCAGTCTGGTCCAAATTGAAAGAAGTTAAAAATAATACTTTAGTTTATAAAATTTTAGATTGTTAAACTGTCTGGGTAGAAATCATTGTGTAAAATGAAGAAATTGCAGTTTCTTCATTTCACACAATGTTTTCCGAATAGTTTTTATTGAGGGGCTTCAAAAAGTGTCATTGTTCAGAAAAAGGGTTAAATGTTGTCAGTATAAAAGCAAAAGTTGATGATCAGTCTGCACGGTGCATGCACACCAGGGGATGAACTTTTTGAAGTCATATGCAGGTCTTTTTTTTTTTGTTTGATCTCTAACAATCAATATCTTTTTTGCAACAATTTTCTGAATCATTTTTCAAGTTCACTTATCAACACTTCTAAATTCCAGATTGACATGGAAATGTGTAAATTATTGTTATGACCAGCAAGTGAATTTGAGGTAAATAGCCTGTAACTTTAATAGCCTAACAAATATATTCATTGAATTATTATCCAGGATTCAGGAAAATCATACAAAATTGGATAAACATGTAATAAGAAGAACAAAAATAAATCCAAAATTATCAGATGTTTGCAAAGTAAAGCAGAGTTAAAAATTCAAGGATTCAATATTTTTACAAGTGAAGCCAGTAATCACTACAGAGGCAATCTAAGGACAGAAGAGGTGAAATTATATCACAATTAAATGCATTGAGTATTTGTAACAAAGATAGTGAAGGTGGAAAAATGGAACTTTTTCAAAGCAGACTACATGTATAGGGAAATGTCTAAGTCCATGAAAAGGGACACTAAATAAAACACTAATACACCATTTGAGACTTTTCTTTCAATTTACAATTATGAGAAACAAAAGCATATGCCATTTGTTAACACCAAAGCTGTAAACATGGCCAAAAAGCACAATTTTGTACCATTAGATGAGAAAGCAAGACACTAATCAGAAAAAAATCGTCTATGTTGGTGGATATGATTCAATGAAGTTAGAACTCACAAAAATAAGAAACAAAGTCAAAGCATTGGTCATTAAGCAAACAGGAATGTGAAAAGGGAAATCGTAAAAATTATACAAGTAAATCATAAAAAATTCTGGCAATGTGCAAACTCCAAACAGCAATCAAAACTGATACAGCACTGAAAACCAAAAATGAAAATGATAAAAATTGCTGATACTGATAAGGAAAAGGCAGAAGCATTAGAAGACCTCTTCTAGAGCATCTTCACACAGAAACCAAATACCAAGCTACCTAAAATTGACAAAGAACAGGTAAAACACAAATGTAAATGTGAAAAGATTACAGAAGTACAACTTCAAGCAGGGTTTTCGTTTGACCCGAGACCTCGGGTTTTGACGCACAGAAATTCAAAAAAATGCAATTTTGACGCTTGAAAATTTGTCACTGTGCATCATTTTGACTTTCGAAAATTATCAGCCATGCGTCAAGGGTCATCATAAGTGTGCCAAAATTATTGGAAAATGGTTAATTGATTACGCAAGTATACACCCCATCAAGGATAACACCAAGCTTGATTGGCAATTAGCACTAAAAGACCTGTCAGCATAATATACTACGCAAAATTATGGAAGAATAAAAAAGAAAAAAAAATTGTATATCATTTCATTGAAGATCGATCGTTTAGCAAAAATCACTATGGATTGATCAGTGGAACATCTACCACACTGCAATTTTTATTATTATTCTAATAATGAGAATAATTTCACCAAAAAAAACTCAGAAGACATAAACAAGCACAAAAGGAAGAATCATAATGAAGAGGTGGATATAGTAGCTAAGGTTTCAGGTAACTTCAATAAATTACAACTTTGGTAGATTGATATCATATAGTAAAACAATGGAGACTTTGGTAAAAAGGCAATTATAGTGTAATTATCACTTGTGGACGGGTTTATCAGTAATTTTTAGCGTTTCATGTATTTTATGTTTTATACTTAGTCATAATTTAAAAAATTCTAACATTTCATCAAAATTGAAAATAAGGGTAGAGTTTTATTATTATTATTATTATTATTATTGAGGATAGATACATACGACAAACACTTGCACCAATCCCCTCAATGAAACACACCATGAACATTAATGACTGATCTTTAATTAATTCCTGATTAGAACCAAATGTGACTATCAATGATTATAAGTTAAATCTTTTTTCCCATTTGACATTATTGTACTTGACTTTGGCGTTCCTAACCTGTCCAAAAAGTTAACTCTTGAAAAAGGATAAAAAGTTATAGATATTGTAGCTATCATTCTGTTACTAACATTTTTGTTTATTCTTTCCTCGTGACGTATTTTATAAATTGAAAATTGGTATATTAAAAATTGAAATTGCATGTTGAGATTAGTTCACAACCATTATTTTCTTCTTGTTTTGATGAAAGTTATGACCAAGATGAGGATTTGACCTTGGCTGCAGTAATTTCTCCATTTTTTCAATTCTTCAACCAATTGTTTAGATTACTGGCAACCTCTTATGCCATAGAACGGTGTGAAATTTTGTCGTTTGGAAAAGATTTTATAGTCTTATTTATGGTCTAATTTCAGGTTTGATTAATATCTCTGAGGAAACACATCTTCAATCTGAAATACAATAACAATTTTCATTTTATGAAAATATACAATATTTGCTGTTCCGATTATTCCATTTTCATTATGCTAAAGGAACATTATATTTTTAACATTTTCTTCAAATTTAAAGAATAAGGATAAAGTTACATTCAGACACGAAAAAAATGATAAAGAATAATTAGATAAATCGTAAAAAAATATATAAATTGACAATCCTTTCAACCTTTCTGCACGGAACCAGCCAAAATTTTCCCATTCCCACACAACAAAATTTTTCACTGGTCCAAATGGAAAGAAGCTGCATACGACAATTTCAAGTGAACTAAATTTTATTTATTCTTTTATTTTTGTTTTTTTACAATAGAAAACATTGTAATTGATGAAGAAAAAGGCTTAAAACTAACACTTTTTTCATTTTCAAAATTTATCACAAGCTGTCGTAAAAGGGAGTGTGTGAGAATGGGTTACACTGTATTCAATTCTCTTTTACATCAATGCATTTTCTGATTGATAAAAGTTATTTTTAATGAATTTTTTTGTTTCTCAGCAAACTATTCAGGTTCAAATACTTACTCCAAAATTTGTATCCCAAATAAATTTGTAATTACCGGTATTACAAATTGTCAAATTAATCAGATGACTTGTGACAAATCCTGATTGCAAAGTTATATCTACACTATAATTCCCTTTTTATCAAAGTGATTGTGAGGTAATAATTACACTATAATTCCCTTTTTATCAAAGTCTCAATTATTTTACAATATGATATCACTTACAAAAGTTGTAATTTATGGAAGTTACTATCACCTGTTGCTAAAAAAGCCAGCATCCAGAAAAGATCCAAAGTATATGTACCATTTACAATTATTGATATATTGCAAGTCTTAGGTTAGCTTACCCTTATTCTATACATTTGGAGTAAGATCATCCTAAATCTTCACATTGCAAGGTAGGCTTAAGTTAATGCATACATTTCTTTGATCTTTCATCTTATGTGGAAATTTAAGGGTAATAACTAATGTGAAGGGATAATCTGCTATGCGAAAACACTGACTTAATAGCCTGCAGTCTCAAATATACAATCATCTTAAGGATTAAATTTGTGCATGCACATTTACAAAATGAACCTAACTGAGAATAACATATATTCAATAAGAATATTGCAGTATGAATGAAAAACAGATTTGTTAAGAAAAATTTTAACAAAATTACACTCTTTTTGCATTCATACACTGGTCATTGAGATCCAAATTCAGTCTCCCATAATCGAACACCTTAGAAATATACATCCAAGGATCAATGTCACACTTGCAGCATTGATTGAACACACTTGAAAATGTATTTTAGGTTATTTCCCATTCATCAACCAAAATTTAAAAAAACATCCACATGGAAACAGCATTTGCAAAAAGAAGAAAATTATGAACCCAAAAATATATTTGTAAGTAATTAGAAAAAATAGCATAAGCCGGGTAATGCAAGAGTTTTGAGGGATAATTTGTATTATTATAATTTCATACGCTGACATCGATTAAAGTTGATTTCATACAATTTGTGTGAGATACACGAATGTAAGAGCACAGAAATGATGCTGATCGAATACAGGAGACTGTTCGAATACGTGAAACACGACTGTATCACTTGAGACTTTCATAAATCAAATGAGCATTTTGTTGGCAAAGAGAAAAGTAATGGTGTCTTGCGATGGGGCTTGTTATCAGTTGGGTACTACACTTAATGATGCACTAACCAATACATGTACCTTTTTGTCGCAGTCCTATAATACATAGCTGGAAAATAGGTGGAAATTATTCTGATTTGAATAAAATGTAATGGGGATTTTGATAGGCGAAACTTTAAATAAAGGGCGCAGACATGTTGAGTGCTGCATTCTGGGCATGACGTCAAAAAGTAGGTCGGAGGCGAGTAGAAGTCGGTCAACGATGGAAGAAAATACGCCAAGTGGAACAGCCGGTATGTCACTACATTTATCACAACAAAAGAAAACTTTAATTTGATGTATTAACCCATATCTCACTCAATGTCTCGTGTCCACAGTGTTTATTTGAATAACCTACCTTCTAGCAGACGAAACCCGGTAAATTTGCATCAAAACGCCTAGGGGTCTTTCCTTGTTTTGCTTTGTTCCAAAAATAGGTCGTCTGTTCAGTTGTTTCTATAACGAGCACTCGCGGGGTACGATGAACGTCTGAAATATCTTTTTTATGGCCGGTAAGTTATGTATGATAATGGGCGGAATTATTTCATCACAGGATATTTGTGAAAACGGAAATGTAATTTGGTACTAGTTTCACAACTTTTTTGATCAAATTATTGATATTGGAAGGAAAGAAAATTGATCCACTTTCGACATGTGAGCTCTGACATGTTTGTCTGGGGTCAAAGTCAGTGAAATAGGTCAACTTTGAGTCAGTCTGTATCAGTCTGCCCTAGGAATAGCTTCAGTCACAAGGATAACAAAGATTAACTTTCTTTATGTGTGGAAATAGTTTGTTGTCTGGAAATTAAGTTCATATTTGTGTTTTAATGGATAATACTGCGAAAAATGCAGGTGAGTAATCCTCATTGGTGATGGAATTTCTATTTCATCATCAATAGGGTGGATTAGTATTTTAATTTTTATTTAAAAGTGGATTTTGGCCGATTTTTGTGTTCATGTTTTGTGCTATATATTGAATTTAGCAAGAAAAAATAGAATTGAATTAATACAAAATACAAAATCTTGAAAACTGGACATTACAGTACCTCTATCCGGGGTCTAGACCCCGAGTTATTTTTTAATTTGTATGGAGATGATCAGTTCAAAATTATTATATTAGATCTAGAAAAGTTATATTGGTTTCAGATATGTAAAAAAGAAAAAAAAAAAAGAGGTAGTCCAGGGACTCTCAATTTGAAATTTTTTGTAAAGCAGATAGCAAATATGTAAAATGATAGTTCAATTAATGATTTTTATCTACAATGTATCAAATATGGCACACCCCAGATTTCCAAATTCAAAAAAGACCATAAGAGATTTTAATTATTGAATGGAAATAGGTTTTTGACTTGTTGACAATCTATTTGTATAACATCCTGAAAAATTATAAAATAGTTTTGTTGTTGTTGATTCTTTGTAAATGATAATCTTCATTCTGTAACCGTTTATAACCTTCAAGAAAAAAGCTTCGCAAAACAGTGGAAAATGAAGAAATTTGTTGTTACTAGCAATTTCTTCTTTATCAACAATGTTTTGTACCCTGAAGACAAAAAATTTGAATATTCAACAACCAGTTATAGTCATTTGCAATCTGAATTTGTTGTTAACCCATTAAAAGATGGCAAAATTTTAGACTGGTCCTAATTGAAAGAAGTTGCAGACAACAAATTAAAATTCATGGAATTTTGGATTTTTTCTTCTTTCTTGGTAGAAAACATAGTGGACACAAGCAATTTCTTCATTTTCTACAATGTTTTCTTAGCCATTTTTCTTAAGGGGCTGCCAAAAGCGTCACTGTGTTGGAATGGGTTAAAAAATCTTTCTACCCTATTGTTATTTCCTAGATACATACTCTTTTTTTCTGCTTATGCCTTCAATCTACATTCTAGACTGCTTGTTATTGAAATGATTTAGACTACAAACATTTTGGAAAATAGGAAAAATCTTGCAGCAGATATCAGTAATATTCCAAGCATGTTTTTTCCTGTCAGGTTTATCAATTATTGTCTGATTTAGTACAAGATATCCCATTAGGATAGTAAAAGATCAGACTGCAGCCTCATGCTTAACCTTTGTCAAGCTGACCATGGAAAATTCCTATTTAGACAATAGATGTGGCAGGAATATAGACTAAGATCAGACTGCACAGGCCTGCAGTCAGATCTCAGTCAATACTACCTGCTTTCTCAATCTAACAAGATCTGAATTTGACAAACAATTTATGACATTGTGAAGAAAGGATAATATCGAGCATTACAAGGGTTGACATACTTATACTCCATGAAATATGTATAGATTTTGTTTTTCTTAAGAATTTTTAACACAAGTATCAAAATGGGATTGGATACCAACAACAAAGGAGTGGTAGCTATATTAGAATGTCTTCCATACCATGTATGTAGTACTGTAATAATATTTGATTCTAACTTCTTTAATCGTTGATCTAAGATTTTCTGAAAAAAATAAAATGCTGATAAATAAGTTGATCAATTTACTCATATTCTGATTTCTAACAAAGCAAAGAATATATAGGAAGAATGTTATCAAATACTTAAAGGATTGAGGTAAATGACAAAGCGCATTTACGCATGCGCATTGTGCATTTTCATTATGCACACACGCATTTTGCCCTTGTCTGATTGTTGATATTCAGATGTTATGAAATAGTTTTTGATTTTATGACTTCAGAATGTCCTTGAACAGAACATGAGGCATTAAGTTTGCAGGTTTAAGATTTGAAGTTGTTTTTAGTTATGTCCATGAAATTTTAAAGTACCTACCATGTCCATTGAAAGTTTATTTAATTTAAACCAATTTTTCAAAGTAGGACAACTTTATATTTAATCAGTCAAATTGAAAAAGAAGTGAATAAACTGTGGGGTTAAAAACATATTGAGAAAAAAGGAAAAAGTACTTGTTTCATATGATTTCTTCTTTCCCATTAACGGTATGTTTTTTATACCCTATTTCCAATAACCATGCTGTCTGAAGTCCTTTTATACAAAGGTGTCAGACCTTATTCACTGTATTTATTTTTGAAAAAATTCAAAGCCTTATATGATTGAGAAATAATTAATTATATTATGAGATATTACGCGTTACACTTATTTTCATCCAATGATCACCTTGGGATCTATATTATAGCTTCTGCCATGTTACATTGATATGGGTGTGCTTGCATGAAACCCGTTACTTAACTCATTCCAACACAGCAAAATTTTAGACTGGTCCAAATTGAAAGAAGCTGCAGACGACAATTTCATGTTGATGGAATTTTGAATTTTTTTGTCCTTTTGTACAGAAAAGATTGTGGATAATGAAGAAATTGCTTAATACAAGCAATTTCTTCATTTTCCACAATGTTTTCCAAAGCTTTTTTCTCGAGGGGCGTAAAAAGGAGGGATTGAGTTGGAATGGGTTAAAGTGTGACTGCCAGAGGACAATCTAGTTACAGCCTTAGTTAAGGGTCAATATTTATTTTAATTTAATTACATAAACAACTCTAGTTTGAAAGAAACAAATGGGAGGTGTAGACAAAGATCAGACTTCACATAATTATGTGCAGGCTGATCTTTGTAAATGTGACACAGTGTAGACTGATATTAGTTTATACCTCCTGCAATAACAGGAATAATTTGGGTTGAGCATAATAAGGCTTAACCCATTCCAACACAATGACACTTTAAAACACTTCATGAAAACAAAGCTTGGAAAAATTGTGGAAAATGAAGAAATTGCTTGTCACAAGCAATTTTTTCAATATATCGGATAATCCACAATGCTTTTCTTTACCAAAAAATCCAAAATTTCCTAAGTTTTATAAATTGTCTTTTGAAACTCCTTCAACTTTGACCAGTCTACAATTTTGTTGTCTGGTAATGAGTCAAGACTCATTAAGATTGATAAACCCTCCAAGTGATCAAGCCTTAGACCTCTTGATATCAAATGAAATAATTTACCTCACCACCAAAGATATCACTTTGAAAATATTTGAGAATAAAGTTTGAAATTATTTGAAAATATATCATTCTCTAGAAGTTACTATATACATTGATAATGGATATTCAAATATAAAACTAACAATGTAAGGTCGAAAACATGCATTATCATTTTCATCAGTAATTTATCTTCAATTTCAACCAGTGAGGTAAAGGGTAAAGTACATGTCACAAAAATATCTAGCACTGTCTGAATATTGGATATCACATGAGCTGTTCAATGACTAATTTTGTGGTTTCTCAGAATTGGCAACCTTTTCTAAATATCAGACAAATAACAAGACATGCAACAAATCCCCCCCCCCCCCGAAAAATAAGGAAGAAAACATTTGAGGGGATCATTGTTGAAATTACATTTGTAATTGAAAATAGAGAGAGAAGAAAAAATATACAACATAAATGAACAAAATATATATGTAGTTCATACATAGATACCAGTATAAAGAATATTAATAACAAAAACCAAAATTGAATCAGGTTATGCAGGCTGAGACTTTTTCAGATTTGAGAGATGGCCCCTGGGTTTCATGTTACATTTCATGTATGGATTTGTCAATCTTGCATGTGGTCAGTGAAGAATAGGGGCTTAATGACAAGTTGAAGTTGCTGTGTTTGTCTGTCTGTCTGTTCATCCATCCAAATTCGTCTGGATCATTATGATTTCCTATATTATTGGATTGATTTCGTATATATTGGCTCAATCGTTCTCTATCAAGAGTAGATAATTTGATCAGACTTACTCAAGGTCAAGGCCACTCCTCAAGTTCAAAGTTTTTTTCTAGACTTTAACTCTATAGTGTGTCATTTGAACCAAATTTATTGTTCAAGTAGGTCCTAGGTCATAGTCACAGTGCATGATCAAAGTTATGTCTGGACCATAACTTGTTCATCTAATGATGAATTTCAATTAAATTTGCACAATTGTTCTCCATCATTAGCAGTTGTGATATTTTTATATACCATTCCTGCACAATGCCTGGCTTATACGACCCTCTACAAAAGAGTGTGTGAAAACATTATGGGAAATCAAGAAATAGATGAAAACATTTTATCTCCTTTTATTTTTTTCTTCCCAAGGCAACAACTTACAAATTTTATCAATTTTAATTTTCATCTTCATTTTTAACTCACCTGAGCACGTAGTGCTCAAGTGAGCTATTGTGATCCCCTTCTGTCCGGGGTCCGTCCGTCGTCCGTCTTGCTTCGTGCGTCGTCCGTCAACAATTTCTTTAAACGACATCTCCTACCAAACCACTGGGCCATTTGAACCAAATTTGGCAGAAATATTCTTTAGGTGGTCCCCTTCATAAATAGCTAAAAGAATTGAAATCCGTTAAAAACTCTGATTGCCATGGCAACAAAAGTGAAATTTTGAAATAATATTTAAAAATCTTCTCCTCCTGACCCAGAAGGGGTAGAGCCTTGATATATTGCATGAAGCATCAGTATATTGACCTCTTTCAAAATAGCTAAGATCATGATCCTCGGGTCCCAAGGGGCAGAGCCCCAAAGGGGTTGGGTTTATATAGAAATAAAGAACAATTTTTTAAATGACATCTCCCAAACCACTGGGCCGATTTGAACCAAATTTGGCAGAAATGTTGCTTAGCTAGTCCCCTTCAAAAAATAGCTAAAAGAATTGAAATCTGTTGAAAACTCTGGTTGCCATGGCAACAAAAGTGAAATTTCAAAATAATCTTTAAGAATCTTCTCCTCCTGACCCAGAAGGCGTAGACCCTTGATATTTTGCATGAAGCTTCAGTATATTGACCTCTTTCAAAATAGCTAAAATCATGATCCTCGGGTCCCCAGGGGCGGAGCCCCAGGGGGATGGGGTTTATATAGAAATAAAGAACGATTTTTTAAATGACATCTCCTCCCAAACCACTTGGCCGATTTGAACCAAATTTGGCAGAAATGTTGCTTAGGTGGTCCCCCTCAAAAATAGCTAAAAGAATTGAAATCTGTTTAAAACTCTGGTTGCCATGGCAACAAAAGTGAAATTTTAAAATAATCTTTAAAAACCTTCTCCTCCTGACCCAGAAGGCTTAGAGCCTTGATATTTAGCATGAAGCATCAGTATATTGACCTCTTCCAAAATAGCTAAAATCGTGATTGTCGGGTTCCCAGGGGCGGAGCCCCAGGGGGGGGGGGGGAGTTATGTAGAAATAAAGAGCAATTTTTTAAATGACATCTCCTCACAAACTACTGGGCCAATTTGAACCAAATTTTGCAGAAATGTTGCTTAGGTGGTCACCTTCAAAAATGGCTAAAAGAACTTAAATCCATTCAAAACTCTGGTGAAATTTCAAAATAATCTTTAAGAATCTTCTCCTCCTGACCCAGAAGGCATTGAGCCTTGATATTTTACATGAAGCATCAGTTTATTGATCTCTCACAAAATAGCTATAATCATGATCCTTGGGTCTCCAGGGGCGGACCCAAGGGGGGGGGGGTATGGGCATGAAGCATCAGTTCACAGACTTTCTTATTTCTGAAATCATAACCCATGGAAAAAGTTTTTTCCTTGTTTCAAATCAGCATTAAAGCCTTGGAATTTGTAATTTAGACTTTTGGATCCCCAGGTTCATAGTCTTTATATGTAATTGTGGCCCACTTGTTTCAAAATCCTAACCTTAACATGAAATTAGACTGTTGAAAGAAAAAGAGCCTTTATCTCAGGTGAGTGCCCCAGGGCCAACGGCCCTCTTGTTTCTCTCAAATTTTGACCCATCTTAATTTTTGTGTGGTAAAGGGTCAAAGTATTTATTTCGGTAATATTAAAGTTTTGCTTGCTCTTCCTCCAAGATGTGTACCTCTGCTGCCATAGTGCACTCATCATGGGGTCCGAGGTTTGATCCCCAGCCACTGCGAATATCCTTTGCAACATTTATCTTCAACTAATGGGTGGTTAATCGTAAACCCATGTTGAATGAGCAACTGGACACTTGGAAAGGATGTAAAAAGTTGAAGTTTGGGTTTATAGTCTTTTTCTAAGCCTTATGTTTCCAAATGATTTTACCCTTTAACACTGTAGTGCTGTACTGGTGTGAGAAATACTAGGAATCCATGGCTAGGTGCTCCAGCCGCCATGATATGACTGAAATACTGTTAAAAGTAGCGATAAACCCCTTTCAATCAACCAAACTAAGATATGTCCTTTGACAACCTTCTGATTTTGATTTAAGCTGTAAGACTATAATGGTGAATCTTTCTTTTTAAAAGAGCATCAAAGATAAAGTTTTTGCCTTTAAAATAAAGAACATTTAGCTCATTGGCTTTGCTCATTACAAGAGGCCTATATTATTTTAAAGCTGATGATAATGATTATTTTTGACCTCTCAGGGTTTTTTTTAGCTCACCTGAGCACAAAGTGCGAGGTGAGCTATTGTGATCGGTCGTTGTCCGTCGTCCGTCCGTCCGTCTGTCCGTCTGTCCGTCCGTCCGTCTGTCCGTCTGTCCGTCTGTCCGTCCGTCCACAATTTCTTTAAAAATCTTCTCCTCCTAAACCAGTGGGCCAATCAAGCTGAAACTTTGCAGGGATGTTCCTTGGGTGAAGCTCTTCAAAAGTTGTTAAAAGAATTTCATTCCGTGAAAAAATGTTGTAACCGCGGCATATGAAAATGGGAATCTTTAGTAATTCTTTTAATATCTTTAAAAATCTTCTCCTCCTAAACCAGTAGGCCAATCAAGCTGAAACTTTGCAGGGATGTTCCTTGGGAGAAGCTCTTCAAAAGTTGTTAAAAAAATTTCATTCCATGAAAAAATGTTGTAACCGCGGCATATGAAAATGGGAAATTTTAGTAAATCTTTGTTGTTGTTTTTTTCATGGCCCATAGACCTTTATATTTTGTAAAGTTTGTTTGTTTGAATGGGGTTTTACGCCCCTTTCAACAATCTTTCAGTTATATCACGGCGGCTGGAGCACCTAACAATGGCTTCCTGGTATTTCTCCCACCAGTACCGCCATCACATCCTTTCCTTGCCTCCAGCTGCTATCCCACATAGGTCTACGATTATGATTATTGATCCATTGGTGGGAGACAAATAGTCGGAAAGGATGAGTGCCACCGTCGGGGATTGAACCCGGGACCTCTAGATTGACAGTCCGACGCGCTACCAACTGCACTATGACGGCGGCTATTTTGTAAAGAGCTTAATCATATAGTTCTATACCAAGTTTTTTAGCTCACCTGAGCACAAAGTGCGAGGTGAGCTATTGTGATCGGTCGTTGTCCGTCGTCCGTCCGTCTGTCCGTCTGTCCGTCCGTCTGTCCGTCTGTCCGTCTGTCCGTCCGTCCACAATTTCTTTAAAAATCTTCTCCTCCTAAACCAGTAGGCCAATCAAGCTGAAACTTTGCAGGGATGTTCCTTGGGTGAAGTTCTACAAAAGTTGTTAAAAGATTTTAATTCCGTCAAAAACTCTGGTTGCCACGGCATTTGAAAATGGGAATATGAAGGAAATCTTTAAAAATCTTTAAAAATCTTCTCCTCCTTAACCAGTAGGCCAATCAAGCTGAAACTTTGCAGGGATGTTCCTTGGGTGAAGCTCTTCAAAAGTTGTTAAAAGAATTTAATTCAGTCAAAAACTCTGGTTGCCGCGGCATTAGAAAATGGGAATATGAAGGAAATCTTTAAAAATCTTTAAAAATCTTCTTCTCCTAAACCAGTAGGCCAATCAAGCTGATACTTTGCAGGGATGTTCCTTGGGTGAAGTTCTACGAAAGTTGTTAAAAGAATTTAATTCCGTCAAAAACTCTGGTTGCCGCGGCATTTGAAAATGGGAATCTTTAGTAAATCTTTAAAAATCTTTAAAAATCTTCTCCTTTTAAACCAGTAGGCTAATCAAGCTGAAACTTTGCAGGGATGTTCCTTGGGTGAAGCTCTTCAAAAGTTGTTAAAAGAATTTAAATCTGTGAAAAACTCTTGTAACCGCAGCATATGAAAATGGGAAATTTTAGAAAATCTTTGTTGTCTTTTTTTCAACAGACTACAAGGCCAAAGGCATTTATAATTCATATAGAGCTTAATCATATGGTTCTCTACCAAGTTTTTAAATATTTAATCTCTGGGGTCAAAAATTGCCCCGCCCATGAGGTCCGAAGATTGGAAAAATGCTTAATTAGAGCAATTTCAAAAGACTTCTCCTCTTAAACTATTAGGTCTAGGATATTCTTATTTGGTATGAAGCTAAACTAGATGGTTTTGTACTATATCACTAAAAGTTGTCTTCCTTGGGTCAAAAACTGCCCTGCACTAGGGGTCCAAAATGGGAAAAAGCGCAAAATTTGAGTATGCTAAAAAAAATTTCTTCATTTTAAGGAGGAGGGCATTTATATTTTGAGTGTAGCATAGCCAGGCTGTTATCTATCAGTTTTGATTAAATTCAGCCTGTAGGTTAATAAACCACCTTCCCTTGGTGTCCAAAGTTTGTAAAAATGCTCATTTAGACCATGTTCAATAGTCTTTTCTCCCAATCTACAAAGTCTAAGGAACTCATATTTTGTATATAGCATAACCAGATGGTTCTCTACCATGTTAGCTAAAATCTTAGCCCTTGGATAAAACATGGCACTGCCCAAGCGGTCAAAAATTCGGAAAACACCCAATTAGAGCAACATCAAAAGTCTTCTCCTTCTGAAATATAAGGTGATGGGCATACATAATTGGTATGTATCATGACTAAATAATTTTGTACTATGTAACAGGAAAATATGCTCTTAAGATAAAAAAAATGAAAATTGCGTAAATCGCATTGAAAGAATTCTTTTCTTAAACATAGGTTCTGGAGTATTTACATTAAAAACATAGTATAGCATTATTGTTATCTACCATGTTTATATCCTTTGGACGAACATGGCCCTTCCCAAGGCATCCAAAGATATGAAAAATGCTCAATAAGAGCATGTTCAAATATCTTCCACTCCTCATGTATAAGTTGTAATGCATTCATATTTTGATTTATGGTACATCCAGATTGTTCTCTACCAAGGTTGCTAAAATTATACCCATTGAAGTATCAGGCAGTAATTAGAGTTTGTTTAAAATCTAAATACAAAGAATTTCAGGTAGAAAACACTGTGAGAAATGGATAAATTGCTTGTCACTCCCTTTCTCACTATGTTTTTTCAAACCTATTTTCCCTGAGGGTGACAAATTCTTGGATAGTTTGGTAACGGATTAACCTATAAAGCCAAAGGAATTCATTCTTATTGTAAAGCATTACTGGATTGTTTTGTACAAAGCCCGAATTCTTATATGTTTTATTCATTTTGCTCAAGTTGTGGTTTTTTTATACTAAAAAGTACTGTAATTTGCAGATGCCTCAGGTGAGCGATTTAGGACCATCATGGTCCTCTTGTTTTCTATTATCTTAAACCACCTGTAAATGTTTTTCCTAAACCCAAGAAAACAATATTTTACAAATTGAAAGAAGTTGCAGATGGCTTTTCAAATTATACTTACATTGGAAAACAAGTGCCAAATAAGATAGAAAGCAATGTTATAAAAGGAGAATTTTTTCTCAAAAATAAGATAATCTATTATTGCCTTCATGGAATCAATAGATCACTACCTAAGATAAGAAGCTCAAAATTTCAAGTTTTCAAAACTTAATGCTGATAATGTTTTGTTACGAAATAGTTTGTTAAATTCTGTTTTTGATTGGTGTGTAGATCCCTGTCACAGTGTTTTGTTTATTCCTTCACTCATGAAGCAAAATGAGAAAGAGGTCATATTTGGCTTTTATCTTTTACTGATCTCTTTTACCTTTCACTGATCTAAGGTACTTGTTGGAACTATACAGTTTGTATTATTTGATAATCCAACACTTATTTGAAAAAAAATACTGATCAAATATCAATTAGAAATGGCAATTAACATGATTGGTGATTTTGTTTGTTAAACGTTTTTTTAACTTTTGTAGTAACAGCAAAATACATGTATGTAGAATACTGTCATAGTCTGTGTTTGTTATAGTGTTAAAGTGTTACTTTACAAACATGATTTCATTTGTATGCATGCATGCTGTAAATTAGGTTTTTATTAGGAATGGTGTTATTTTTACAAATATATATCCAAGACAACAAGCTAAATAATTAATTTGTATATCAATACCTCCCTTAGGCTTAGCCCATTATTAGCCGCCAAAATGTTAATGTGGTCCAAATTGAAAGGAGCTGCAGTTGCAGACAACAACTTGAAGTTTATGAAATTTTAGATTATTTTGCCTTTTTTTGGTAGAAAACATTGTGAAATAAAGAAATTGCTTATAAAACAATTCCTTCATTTTCAACGATGCTTTCCCAATTGTTTTTCTAGTGAGGGCATCAAAAAGCGTCATTCTGTGGGAACGGGTTAACCCATTTGTAGACAAATCTGCTTATTTAAGCCCCTCTAGAGAAAAAAGCTTTGGAAAAAAATAAAATGTCTGAATGAAGAAATTGCTTTTAACAAACAACTTCTTTAATATAATTACTGTTCTCAATGTTTTGAAAAATTTGCCAGCTAGAAATTAGGGTCTGCAACTTCTTCAAATTTGGACCAGACTGAATTATTGTCTAGTGATTAGGTAATATTGCACTTTTAGAAGTAGATTTTTAGCTCATCTGAGCACATTAAGTGCTCAGGGTGAGCTAGTGTCATCGGTCTCTGTCCTGCTTTTGTTGTTAGGTCATGCTTTTTCAAAATACTTCAAAGAATTTAAATCCATGAAAAACTCTTGTTTCAATGACAACTATTTGAGAAAACTTAAAAAATGTCCCAAATCACAAGATTTGATATTTGCCTAGTGATCATCCAAATACTTGATAGAAATACTGTAAATCGGGTTTTATTAGCAAGGGTTATATTTTCGCTAATATTCGCAAGACAGGGAGCTCGTGAAATCAAGAATCTTGCTTAAATTGGACCATTTTATACACAAAAATACGGAAAGGTCCGAAGTAAGCCGATGAAGATCAAATGGCAAAATATTTACCTATTTCGGCATCATCCCACATGTGGGGTCATCACGGCCTCAGCATAAAACCAAATAAATAAGTTTTGAGAAAAGGATGAATCTTTAGTAGGCGGAAAAAAAATTATAACCTGCTAAGTTAGTCCGTTAGTGACTATTGAACAGAGGTATACATGTATACAAACATACAAATGTAAAGCAGATAAGGTGATAAGATTCTAGGCGACCACAATTACACAACAAAGAGCTAAAAAGTTGTAACTGATTGTTTATTATATAGACTCTTAGAACCTTTTAACAAATTGAAAAATGAATCAATTAATAGTAAACAATTGTACCTGTTTTGACTAAGGATTAAATTATTTCATCATTTGACTGTTTGGTATACTGATAATTTGATGTATTAGTGGTTTAAGGGCGGTAGCGCATATACATATTACGACCTTTAACCTCTTTTTGATAATGTTTTTTTAGCTATTTTAAAAAAAAAAACAACTAAAAAACCCATCAAATCTTAAACTTCAATGTATATTTTGCAATCCTGGATCGATTTCAGAAGAGAAATCGTCATACCATGAGAAAAGACAATAGGAAAAAATGGATTACAAGTATTCATTCTATTCACAGGCTGGTATAGAAATGGGCTGTAATTGAATTTAAATTTTTTCTTCACTGGTGTATTATTGGGGATACTTACGGAAATTACCGAAGTATCATATGGCCGGTCACTAATTCATGAATTCGCTAATAAGTCTTCGGGTCCTGATGACGAGAAAATTACCCAATTTACAGTACTCTACTCTGAAAACTTACCCCTATCTTGTGGGACCGGTTGTTACGTAAGAATAAAAGAAATCTTTCTTCTTTTCCGTAACCAAAACAACATCATCAGCTAATGACCCACCAACAAAATACTTCAAATAATTACTCTGCTCTAAAAATTATCCCTATGTTGTGGGATCCTTGATTTTACATAGGAATGAAGAATTAAATGTTTACAGATCTCATGATAAAGCATAAGGCTTTGAGGTTTGATATTTAGCATGTAGTACATGTATTATCACCTGGTGACCCACTACAAAAGTTTTGAAATAATATCCCTTGTTTTGTCATTTGGGCTCTGCCCAGATGTACCCTGTTTTACATGCAAACAAATAAAGAAACCTTAAGTCCATTACCAAACAAAAAGGCAGGTTTGTGAGGGAACACTGGTTAAAAAAATCTACTGCTGACAGGCCATAAGATGATAACATGTTTGGTATTTTGGCTTTAATGCTTCACCTTGTTGTTTTCTTCCTATAATACACCTTTGGTCTCTTCTTTGCTGCACCTGTTTGTCGTAGAAACTTGAAAAATCTTGTGATAACCATATAGTCGTTTGATATTATGACAATTGTGTCATCTGAATTATGTGTTTCATTTGGGCTCTGCTGGGTGTACCTTATTCTATATAAAAACAACAAAAAAATTAAGATCTTCAAAAATCTGCTGACAAACCACTGAGGCCTGGATGTTTCTTATTAATGTATTGTATATTACCTAGTTGTTATCGACTAAAGTTGTAGAATAAAGCCCCCTGTATCCTATTTGGCTACACTGAATCTTACAGTATTTTACATAGAACAACAAAGGAATTCTTAAAATTCTTCTCCTGACAAAGTTTCAAGCTGAAATGTTTCTAATTATACATGTTGTTCAAGTAATATTCCTTAACCCATTACCAGACACCAAAATTTTAAATTGGTCCTAATTGAAATGATTTGCAGACGGCTATTTGAAGTTTGTAATAAATTAATTTTTATAAACTTTGCGGGTAGAAAACATTGTGAAAAATTAAGAAATTGATCGTTTCTAGCAATTTCTTCATTTACACAATGTTTTCCCAATTATTTTTCTTAAGGGGTGTCAAAAAGTGTCATTGTGTGGAAATGGGATAAAGGTGGTATTATGGCTCTACCCATACACATTCAGCTTTGTCACTATTTGTGATTGTTATTCAGGTGAGTGATTTAGGACCATCATGGTCCTCTTGTTTTTCTAATGAGACAGGTCTATTGTGTTATGTTAATGATGCTCAGGTCTGAGGTGAAGTATAGCACAGACCTGGCTATGAAGAGGTCTGGAGTTTGAAGCTATTGATCTTTGTTTTCTACAGACCCACTCATTCAATGGGATGATAATTGTAGACCTATGTGGGATAGCAGCTGTAGGCTAGAAAAGGATTAATGGTAGTACTGGTGTGAGAAATACCAGGATTCCATTGTTAGGTGCTCCAGCCACCGCGATATAACTGAAAGATTGTTGAAAGCGGCATAAAACCCCATTCAAACAAACAAACCCACTCATTCAGCACATTAGATTCATTGTATATTCCCCATGAAGTTACTTATCAGGATGGATTAACCCTTGTCATGCTGTATAAATTACCTTACTGAATTGCTGTAAAATCAAAGGGCTGAAAGCACTGATAGAACTTGTTGTTAAATAAACAATATTTCCTTTAGAAATCATTTTCATAAACAACTCTGGCGGGAAAAGTACAAGCAGGAGGTGTAGACCAAGATCAGACTGCACTTATGTGCAGGCTGATCTTCGTTTATACCTCCTGCCAAACCTGGAATATTCCGGGTTCAGCATGACAAGGGTTAATAGATGTATTAACTTGTTTCCCAATCCATGTTAAATAAACAGTTTAAACTAAAAGATAGTATGGTCTTGGTAGTCAATGTATTGTATCCAAGTGTAAGCTGTTTTTCTGGGCGTTGTTTACTTTTTAACTCCCACACACAGGTTACAGCAACCACAATATTTTATCCTTTACAATTTACCTATAACTTTTAACCCATTGCCAGACAACAAAATTTTAGACTGGTCCATTTTCAAAGAAATCGTAGACAATTGTTTTAAATTGATAAAATCTTATGTATTTTTTTCTTTGAGGTTGAAAACATTAAGGATAATTAAGAAAAGAAACAAGCTTTGTTTTCAAAAGCTATTATCTTTGGGGAGGGGAGGTATTGTTATGAAGGGTCCTAACCCAACACAACCGCAAGCAGAACTTGGCTCGTCCATGTTGTCCAAGGGTGCCCTGTACCCACAGGGTGATGTGGTCGAATGATCAAGAGCACTGAAGTCAACCACTTTGACTAAGTCCTACCATTTGATTATTATAAGAGATATGGAATCTCAAGTCATAAGTCAGTCTATTTGTTTAAAACTGAATTGAAAAGGGAATCTATTTGCTTCTTTAGATTTTCTTTAGATTTCCTAAGTTATTATACCCCCAAAGATATATTTGGGGGTATATAGGAGTCAGCTTGTCGTTCGGTCTGTCTGTAGCTTTTTCATATCCACTCAATTTCTCAGCAACTATTGGTTGGATGTTACGGTCCATTGTGCATATGTTATTTTGGTTATGGTCCATTGATTTTTGACCGAGTTATGGCCTTTAATTACAAAGTCCTTTTTTTGTAACAATTCTACAGCTTTTTTCGTGTCTGCTCAATTTCTCAGCAACTTTTATTCAAACTTCGATGATATAATCACTATCAAGCAGAGATGTGCATATTCTATTTTTGTTATGGTCCATTGATTTATGAGGGAGTAATGGCCCTTTGGTAAAAAATCGTGTCCGCTCAATTTCTCAATAACTATGCGATGGATTTGACTCAAATCTCACAGAAACACTCGGTATAAGTCAGACATTTACATATGCTATTTTGGTTATGGTCCATTGATTTTTGATGGAGTTATGGCCCTTTAATTAAAAAATCCTTTTTTCTTTTTACAGTTCTGTAGCTTTTTTCGTGTCCGCTCAATTTCATCGGCATCTATTAGACGGATTTCATTAAATCTGCACTGATCTAATCAGTATCAAGCAGAGATGTGGATATTTTATTTCTGTTACAGTTCATTGATTTTTATTTGAGTTTTGGCCCTTTAGTGAAAATCTGTGTCCGCTGAATTTCTCAGCAACCATTGGACAGATTTTATTCAAATTTCGCAGAAACTCTTGGTATAATTAAGACATATGTTTATCCTATTTTGGTCATGGTCCATTGATTTTGACATAGTTAAGGCCCATTAACAAAAAGTCTATTTTTTGTAACAGCCCTTTTGCAGATTGCACTTGTATATGGACAAGCGCTGTTGGGGTATAAGTCTGCTTTGCAACAATTTCTAGTTTCTTACACAAGACATGCTGAATCGTTTGTCTTAACTTTTGAGATTCGTGCACTGCGTTTTACGCTAAGCATATATTGCCTAAATCATAGACCTTCGCTGCTATTACAGTAAGTAATTCTTACTAAGTGTATATTGTCAGTCTAATATGCTTTTAAACATTACCACACAAATCCCTATTTTCAAAAACAAAAAACTTCAGATACTTTACAACACCTTCATACTTTTATGGAATGAAGGCATTATATTAATTCTGTGACACATTAACTCTTACTTGTCAACACATAACTCTTACTTGTCAGGTATGATATTAAACATGATGGCAGTTATGAATGAATCTTGTTTTTGATTTAAGAAATTGCATTTAATTAATTCACTGCATATAATTAACAGATTAATTTCATTGTAAGAGTATTTTGTCACTGGAGAAAGATATGATGTCAATGTGCAGACTTCATAACTAGATCATATAATCTCCAAGTTCTTTGGCACCACTAGAGACGCATAAATTATAGTGAGTGTTCAAAGGTCAGTTTTGTCTATACCTGTGTAGCCAAAAATGACCTTTGATTATTCACTTTAACTTTTACATCTTAATTTATTTATTATTTTATTGTGGTTTTTGATTTTTAGCTCCGCTGGCCTAATGGGTTACTGGGGCTATTGTCCAATATGTAGGCCTGTGCACCAGTAAACTTTTCGTCAGAAAGTAATGGATAGATTTCATCCAAAATTCACCTGAATAATCCTTTGATGACAATTTAGTAGATCCTTTCAAAGTATTTTGATTGGATGAAAAAGACTTATGAGCAGATATAATTTCTGAAAATGCTACCTTAAAAACTTTGAAAATCCCCTGAGAAACTACTGTCTAGATTTCGACAAATTAAAAATTATGGCCAGACTGATTTTTATTTTAGATATATAGTGAAGACTTTCAAGTCTTCTTCTTAGATCTCAAGAAAAAGAAGATACATTTATGCTTAATGTTATAAGTAAGGTTCAATAAAATATTTCAAAGGGAGGTAAATGATTCTAATGGACTGACTAATTTTTTGTTGCACATTAATTAGTACAGAGGAAGTACATGCAGTTTTAGGCCAGTGAAGCAAAGCAGATGCTCAAGTCTTATTGGTAAGTCCATTAAAAATCAAAGCACTGGAAGTACTGATGATGGACTTCCATGTTGGCATAGTAGAATAATATGCTCATTTTAGTGTACAAAATGGCAATTTTTCATATAGATAATCCTTTTATCCCTTTCCTGAACAAGCCATGGATTTTACGTCACCTTGATTCTATACTTAAGAAACCATTATGGAAAAAGAAGAAATTGCTTGTAACCTTTCTCCTTTTCTAGCTATTTTTTCACTCACATAGGAAAGTTTTATTTTGAACTGCATCCGATTTTCATTGTCGTCTGCAACATCTTTCAGTTTGGATCAGTCAAACATTTCATACAGTGAGAAAGGGTTAAGCATAACCTCTCGACTTTAAGCCTGGTTTGTTTAATAGGTTCATGTCTACACTAGAGTCCTGAGCATGATCACAAGTTCGGAAAAAAAGATGCCATTGTTACACACATCATTTGTCTTTCACAGATAAAAATTTGATAAGTAATTTGCCTGTTGGGTTGGCTGAGCAGCTACACATATAATGGCCCAAAATCATTGTTGCAGTTGTACATGTTATTGGTATGAAAATTGACAGGACCATGGTTGGGTGCACCTACCAACCGCAATTTACTGAAATACTACTGAAAGTGAGGTTAAACCAAATTCACTTGATCACAGTCTAACTAGCTTTCAAGATCAATACATTTCTTTTACTTTTCCCAGATTATCCTCTTCAGAAGACGTGCCACAAATAATTAGCAGCATGCCCAGTGGGTTTTCATTTTGGGGGTACATGTACCCCTTAGGTTTTGAAATGGGGGTACAAAGAAAAATTTGAGGGTATAGTGTACCCTTTATTTTCAGAGTTAAGGGTACACCATACTAAACTTAACCCTTTACCAAATGACAATGTTATAGTTACATCTACTTTGTTAATAATCAGTAAATAAGTGCCACAAGTCACCTGCCAGTTTCATATAAATTTAGAGCGAAGGATAGTAAAGCTGATTTTTGACAATTCACTTTTTCTTAATTACTGGATTTTGGAAGGGCTGAATGGGATATGAGAGCGATGGCTAAACAACTCTAACAGGTTAATTGCGTGGGTGGGGAAGGCATTTTGGAGCCGACCATAACGTACCAGGCATGTCAGCTTATTGTAAACTGTGGTATTGAAACAGTTCTAGTACAGAAAATATCAACTAGCCTACTACTGTCCAAAAGTCACCATTTGCGGAGAAATAGAATAGGTTTTGTTGTGACATTTTGCAGACAGCAAATTACGTAGATAAAACAAAACTAAAACGTTAAATAAGCGGCTCCATTTTGTCACTACCGACTTACACATACAACGGAACTCACCAGAGAAACTCATTCCAAAATCAAATTCTATAGTACGAATGATTGTCATATTCTCGCCAAAAATACGTAAATATCTTGTGTCTTGTTTGAAAAAAGTGAAACGTTGGACTTATTCAAAACAAACTGGTCAGGCCATCAAGATCCGCATTATATGTCATTTTACAGCTGCTGGTTCCCCTGTTCCCTATATAGAAAATAGGCCGGAAAGACGCGACAGTTCTTGTTGAATGAAACGGAAATCACTTGCGTCCGATGCAATTTTGATCTACTTTGCTTACAATTTTTTGGGTTTTTAGGGAAAAATACGAACGTAGAGTCTCGTTTTGTATGCTAATAATTTTTCAATGCGCACACACGTAATGGCATTTTTGTTTCTACGTTCATTTATTTTTCTGTACGTTCATGCACGTCTTGGTGAAAGATTTGTACGTGAACCGATGTAATTGTACGTGAATTACGTACTGCAGTACGTGAATGGGCACCCTGATTAGGATATCATTTAAGAAAATCCACTATTATTGTGCAGTCGGTAGCGCGTCAGACTCCCAATCTTCAATCCTGGGATGTCGCGGGTTTGATCCCCGGCGGAGGCACATATCCTTTCCGACATTTGTCTCTCACCAATGGGTGGATAACCGTAAACCTAAGTGGGATAGCAGCTGGAGGCTAGGAAAGGATGTAGTGGTAGTACTGGTGAGAGAAATACCAGGAATCTATTGTTAGGTGCTTCAGCCGCGCTGATATGACTGAAATACTGTTAAAAGCAGCGTTAAATCAATCAATCATTCAAGAAACTTGGACAATATAAGATAAGCAATAATTGTAAGAAACAAATAAGAAATCTTTTAAACCTCCCTTGATCCAGTAGAAGCTAAACCCACTCGCACACAACCACACTTTTTTAAGCCCCTGAAGAATTGCATTAAAGAAAACATTGTGAGAAAAGGAGAAATGCTTGTTTCATTAGGTTTTCTAACTGGGCCTAAGTTTTCAATATCAAAGTGATTTGAATTGCCGTCTGTAACTAGTCAGAAATTTTGTCGTTTGGTAATGGACTGAAATGGTTAATTCAAAACAATAATACACATCTATTAATATATGTAACTGTATAGCTTATCACTCCCACAGTATACAGTTGGTATGCTCAGTTCTTAAAATAAAAGGCAAATTATTCACTATATAATTGAAAGACTCCGCGTCATTGACCCCATCGATTCTATGTGGGTTACTGGTAGTTGTTTTCGTATTTAAGAGGAGTCTTTACACGTTCTACAATTTAATATAGTAATTCTTGTATTAAGCCATTTTCAATATGTACATTTTGTTTTGGGGAGACCGTGGTTTGAAAGATAATAAGTTGAACCTAATTAGGCACTACTTCTCTTCTTACATAGTAACTTCATACTGGATTTTCAAAATGTTGGTAACACTGATGGATGCCTATAGAGTCCATCAAAAATCACAACTAGGATTCCAATTGGACAAGATTTGTGAAGTGCAAATACGAAACAGTGAGTCTTTGCTTCAAAACCAACAGTGCTTTACATCTAAATATCAGTCTCTTCATTGATTTACACTATTTTAACCCATAACCACAAAGCAAATTGAGCTTCTCAGGTTTCTGCAGAAATCTTTAGGTCAAATTAAGGACTTTTCATACCTCATTTGTAAAATTAGGCTATTTTTGATTGTACCGAAGTTTACATGATTTTCAAGCTGTATTACAATTGTTGTGCCTTATTTAAGCACAATTTTGTGTATTTCACTATGCTTTAGTTCCCAAGATTTCCATCTTATGCATAATTTAGCACAGCTAAATTCCTTTGATTTGTAAGTTTGTTCATCTTATGCAATTAAGATATGTGTTCATCTTATGCAATTAAGATAATGTCCAATGTAGTGTGTAGCTTATCATCAAAAATAGACCATCTTGGAAATCAGTAAAACATATTTGAAAAAGAAATAATGGATTACAGTCACAGGTCAATAGGGGTTAATAGGTGTCATTTAGGTAATGAGTAGGTAGCAAGGTACAAAAACCTAATCCAAATATATGCCTTCCCAAATTCAACCTTTGTCTGAGCCTGTCCAGCAGTCACCAGGTCTTAATACAGAGATTACTATACCTGTGGATGAAGGGTAGATAAAATATACAGCTCTGAAGCACTTGGATGGTACATGAATCCTGTTCATATAACTTATGGTAACAGATTGTATCTTAAAATACTTTGAAAATTTAGAGATGATGGGACAGATGGAGGTTTTAACTAAGGTGAGGCAATTTGTTGAGGGATAGAACTTTGCAGAATAGTCAGATAGTGTAACAGTTGCTTAGAAAAGATAGGCCTTGTTGGAGAAGACAAAAATGCTTTCTGTAAGGGGGGTGGGTAGCAATGTGGTGTCATTTGGAAAGGAAACATAAATAATTGAATGCATATATACATAAGAATAGAATAGCTATAACAGATTTTAACCAACAGAGAAAAAGGGGATGGTTCAAATGGTAACAGATTGTAACACAAAGGTACAAAAAAATATGATATACAAATCATTACCTATCTTCCATAAAAACCCCTAACTTTTAACAAGTTTTTATGTACTTATTTTGTAAAAAACTGAGGTATTAACCGTGGAAACTAACTTTGTTACTTTCATGCAAAAGCTGATATTTGTGTTATTGGTGCTATTACTATAAATTTCTTTTTGAAGCTTAGACAATAATGTTATGTTTACTTTGGAACCTTATGTCTGATTGATCTGGAACTTGGCATTTGTATTCATTGCATGATTACCAAGTGCATTGTATAAGAACCATAACTCTACTGTTCTTAATTTTTGAGATAATACCCTTGTTTGTTTTTCAGTCTTGACCTGTAACCTGTAATTTATATAATTGCACCAACTTTGAGCACTCATGCACATGGATAGAGATGTTAACTTTGTGTGTGTTTGAATAAGAGAGGAAGAAAAGATGTTTTAAAAAGGAAAAGTAGCTTATTCAAAGTTATTTCTTTCCTCACAATATCTTGTTTTTGTTTCTCTATGTCCCCATATTTGGAATACCACCACATTTTTGTGATCTTGGTAATATCTCTGTTGTTATTGAAGATAACCTCATGAAACTTGGCATGTGCATTTACCATCACAAGAGCTATCTAGACTATCAAGGGGGATAACTTTAAAAGCGTTTTTTGTAAGAGTTGTGCCCCTTTTGTATATTATATTTTTATATTATCCAGCACCTGCAGCCGAGCGTTGGCACCCATGGGCGGTGCTCTTGTTTAAATTTTAGACTTATCCAAATTCAACTGTTTTGTTACAAGCAATTTCTTTTTCCACAATGTTTTCTCAAGTATAAAGACACATGGGAAAGGGCAGTTATTTTTAACTAATTTTTCCATTCTTTAATCGATTTTAAAATGCATTGTTTTTTTGTATATTATAAACATGTATTGACTTTGTAAATATCTGTAGAGGCCCACAGGGAAGACTTGGTTATCCCACCTGTGTTGCCTCGTTAAATAAAGACATTGTTATTATTATTATTGAATTTTGTCCATGCATATCTCTGAAAGTATTATAGGAATTATCACTTAGATAGGTATGTATCTCGACATCTAGATGGGCTAGGAAAAAACAAAAACAGGTAGCCAAAAGCCAGGGCTCATTAAGTAGTTTTTTTCATTGTTGAAATTGGTCACATATGTTTTCAAAATGTCTCATGGACTTTTTCACACCAAAAGGACATAGTCTCATTGCTGAATATTCTTTCCCAATCACTCAGATGAACATGTTGACACATTTAAATTTTTAACATATTTGAAGTGCTAGCATTGAAAAGATTAGGGACATATTGTTCTACCAATTTCCGTCTGTCTGTGTGTCTGCAAGCAGTAAAGCCAACATAAAATCTTAACATTTTGCTGTTATTTAATTTTGGTCAAGGGGAGCAATTTCACAAAAAACTTCTTGTTTCTTTGTGTGTGTTATGTGTGTGGTTGTATGTGTTGTGCAAATCATGTGCCTTTTTTAAAAAAAATTTCATCCATAATCCATCCACACTTAACAACTTAACAAGCATCAGGCATCTTCATGTAGAGTTGTTGTTAACAATAATAAAGTACTGCTGTTCATTGGAAAAATGATTTAACTTTTTTGGTGATAATTATGTGAAATTCATGAACAAGGTTTTTACTCAAACTTGTTTTTAAAGACTATTATTATTTCATTGTATAGTCCAAAATCGTTAGAGTGAGAGGTATTTCTGAACTTAACCCATTGCCAGATGACAAAATTATACACTTGACCAAATTCATAGAAATTGCAGGCCACATTTTTTAGTAAATCAAATTTAAAACTCTTTTCTTTTGGGGTAGGAAACATTGCAGATAATGAAGAAATTGCTTGTGACAGCCCATTTCTTAATTTCCCACAATATTTTCTATAGCTGTTATCCTGAGGAGTGTGAAAATGCAGGATTGTGTGGGAATGGGTTGATGTGTTTAACCCGTTCCAACTCAATCCCTCCTTTTTACGCCCCTCAAGAAAAAACTTTGGAAAACATTGTGGAAAATGAAGAAATTGCTTGTATCAAGCAATTTCTTCATTATCCACAATATTTTCTATCCAAAAAGACAAAAAAAAATCAAAATTCCATCAACTTGAAATTGTCGTCTGCAGCTTCTTTCAATTTGGACCAGTCTAAAATTTTGCTGTGTGGGAATGGGTTAATGGGCAAGTACAAAATGCACAGTGGAGTTTATAAGTGTTTTTTTTTTTTTTTTTAATAAGAGAACAAGGATTCAACTTATTAACTATGTCATGATGCATATAAACTGACACATATCAAGGAAATAGAAAAGAAACCACAAGAAACTCAAACACCACACAAAGAACTTTTGGTGATTGTGGTCAAGTTTTAGTACAGCTTTCAGTCTAAGAGGATTTTGTCCCCAAATTCTTTTATTAACTGAGTTTTCTATGCAATAAGATTTAATATCTTGTAAGGTGCTCAAATGTGCAGACTGATTCCCTGTCAGTTTATGGAAATGTTGTCTAAATCATGATAAAGTAATTTTTAGGGTAGTCTAAATTGAAAGAGGAAGTAGACAACAATTCAAGTCTTGTCCAAATTGAAAAATAATTGTGTTTTAATAAAATCATTGTAATTAAAGAGAAATTTCTTGTAACAAGCCCCCCAACCAATGGATGGATAATCATGAGCCTATGTGGGATGAGCAGGGGGAGGCTTGGAAAGGATGTAGTGGTAGTACTGGTGTGAGAAATACCAGGAATCCATGGCTTGGCACTAGTACTGAAGCAGCAGCGATATGACTGAAATACTGTTAAAAGTGGCATTAAGCCCCATTCAATCAATCAATGTTGTTACAAACAAGTTCTCTTTTTCCCACAATCTTTTCACTATCTTTATTTTATCAAGGCATCAAACATGGGATTTTATGGTAAAGAATTAATTATGATGAAAAAGGTAAATAGTCTAGATAAAGAGGAGATTTAACCTGTTCCTATACAATCCTGCTTTTTAGCACCTCAAGAAAACAGCTTAAGAAAACATTGTTGAAATTGAAGAAATTTGCTTGTGACAAGCAATTTCTTAAAAATCAACAATGTTTTCCACCATGAATGGCAAATATTCTTTAAATTTCACCTACTTGAAATTGTCGTCTGCAGCTTCTTTCAATTTGGACCAATCTGAAATTCTGTCATGTTGGAATGGGTAAATTGTGCACTGTATAGGAAAGTATTTACAATCATACGAGAAGCTTCATTTTCCACAATGTTTTCCAAAGCTTTCATATTGAGGGGCGTTTTAAAGTGTCATTATGTGGGAAAGGGTTAAACTAGTGGTACCTTGCAATCAGCCATTTCTGAAAATATTTGTGGTGTATGATCAAAATATATAGGCATCTGGCTAGAAAAAATTGCTTAGTGTGCTTTCCTGACTTGGACAGACTGTATGTCTGTGTAAGCTATTATGTTAACCTTTTTCATGCTAAACCCGGAATATTTTTTAGCAGGAGGTATAGACAAAGATCAGACTGCACATAAATGCAGTCTGATCTTAGTCTACACCTCATGTCTGTCCTTGTGAAACCAGAGTTGTTTATGAAATTTATTTCAAAAGAAGTATTGACAACTGAACAACTAGTACTACCAGTGCTTTCAGCCCTTTGATTTTTATACAGCTCTGAAAAGTATTTTATTCAGCATGACAAAAGTTAATTATTAGGAACATCTTTGGATCACCCTGAGAAGTGTTAACCAAGAAAACAATGCATATTTTTTATTTTTGAACTTTTGGTCCAAGAACCTTCCTGTTCTTGATCTTCTGAGTATCTATATAGTATTTCAGACAGGTATTAACCCTTGTCATGCTTTATAAATTACCTTACTCAATTGCCATCAAATCAAAGGGCTGAAAGCACTGATAGAACTTGTTATTCAAAATTCAATATTTTTTTTAGAAATAAACTTTATAAGTAAGTCTGGAAGGAATAGTACAGGCAGGAGGTATAGACTAAGATCAGCCTGCACATAAGTGAAGTCTGATCTTAGTCTACACCTCCTGCTAAAACCGGAATATTCCGAGTTCAGCATGACAAGGGTTAAGATTTGATTGTAGATTTGGATTTATTATACATACCTAACTATATTTGCTCCTTAACCAATATTTATTAGACAACAAAATGATAGACTGGTCCAAATTGAAATAAGTTGCAGACAACAATTATTAGTCGGTGAAATCTCAAATTTGATAATATAATTGTAATAATAAAAATCTGTAGGTTTTTTTGGTAGAAACATTATGGTTCAACTGGTTCAAGAACTAGCTCTATAACATTCAAGAAAGTAAATGGTAGTTTAAGAACTCTAAAGTTCCAGATGAAGTTCTTCTACCCAGGTTCAAGAATATAAAATGGCAGTTCAAGAACTTTGAGTTTTTTAATAGTTGGTTCTTGAACATTCAACTGGAGTTTTTGAACATTCTAGAACCTGAGGTCTTATTTATGTAAGGCATATACTCTAAATGATGTTAAAAAGTACTGCAAGCTCTTCAGAGCAATCTGATTTGTTTTAATGTACATAAATATTGGTACAAAAATAAATATGACTATTGACTATGACATCATGATTGATTATTGTAAAATATGAAAAGTTAACATTTCTCCTCTGACACTATTTTAAGGATTTTAGTGACCTGATTTATGTGCTAAATTTGGTAAAGATAATTATTTGAAATTCTCAAAATTTATTATTCCTAGATAAGAATATACAGGCAGGTAGAGCAATACAGGCACTCAAGAACCTCTAGTTGAAAGAAATTTTCTTTTTCAACTGAGTAATGTTCACTTGCCAGTATCTGCAACCAAGTAAAAGTGCTCATGTTTCATTTAGTAATTTTAAGGATTGACTATTGCATTTGAACACATAAATAGAAAGCATATTGATCAGTGTTGCCAGCAAAATATTACAGAGCGTGGTAAAATACATTAATTATATAGTATATTACAGACAGACTTATGGTCCCGATAGAATTTTATTGCCTGACTTCAGACATATTATGTTCTTATTGTCAAAATATAATGTCAAACAGTATGATGTGATTTAAGATCTGAGTCATAACAGTATTTTAACCCATTCTCTTCTAGTCCCACTTTTTGACACCGCTCATTGTGAAAAATGTTAAAAAAAAAGGGGGGGCATGTAACAAAAATTTTCTTCCTTATCTAAAATGTTTTTACCCTAAAAGAATAGACTTGATTTCATTAAAATGAATTTATAGTCAGCAACTTCTTTCAATTTGGAATAGTCTAAAATTTGCTGTCTTGTAATGTGTGTCAAAGTTCAGGAACTGTATAGAAATAATGGTACAAGTCAGAACTATGGGTCAATAATCGTAGACCTATGAGGGATAGCAGCTGGAGGCTAGGAAAGGATGTAATGGTAGTACTGGTGTGAGAAATACCAGGATTCCATTGTTAGGTGCTCCATCCGCCGCGATATAACTGAAAGATTGTTGAAAGCGGCGTAAAAGCCCAAACAAACAGACTAGTCAGAACTCTAGATTTTAAGTTAATGAAGAAATCATGCAGAAACTGCTTAATTTCTGTCCAAAACCTAGGACAAAGTTTCTCTTTGAAATGAATTTTTTTAAATAAATAAAGAAGGCTCACATCACATGTTTTAAGGTAAAAATAGAAATAAAGATGCTTTCTCTATTGTTAAAAGGTCAAAATTTTTATAACATTGAGATTGTAAATCTATTTACTCTAAGCAAAATTTCTAGTCAATGGAAAATTATTGTGTTGATTAACACATTCTAACAAAATGCAGACTTTCTCAGTACCAAAATTTAGTTTGATATTACATTTTAGAACAAGAAAAGGAATGCTTTTTACATCTATGAAAATGCACTTAAGTTGCATATTTGTCTACAAAAATACTCTTAAAATGCCTACCTTTCAGAATATAAAAATACACACATGCATTATTTCTTAGGCCATGGAAATACATTTTAGCATTTCTGTTTTAGGCCAGGAATATTCACTCTGCATACCATGAATATACTACTTTTCAGACCATTAAGATATAGTATATGCTTTTAGGCCATAAAAATTCACTTAAGTTTTATGCCCAGGTTATAAGAATATATGCTTAATTAACCCTTTCCTGTTTGGAGAAATTTTAGACCTGTTCAAATTCAAACGTTATGCAGATGAAATTTTGATGTGGATTTAATTCGAAAAATAACCATTCCGTTAAGGTAGAAAATATTGTGGAAATAGAAGAAATTGCTTGTTATAAGCAATTTCTTCTTTTTCTTCAATGTTTTCTCTATTATAGAATCACAGGGACGTAAAAAACAGGGATTGAACAGGAAAAGGTTAAGTATTTCATTAGTTTAGATACAAAATATTCACCTATAATTAAGGCTTTCTACTCTTCTCCTTGCCTGTAGTTGGCTTAAATCCACCAATCAAATGAAAACTTGGAATTTTTCAGAAATCGCAGCCTACAATGGGGAATTGAATTGGTTAAAAATGATACTTTTTGCCATTGGGAATTGGGCCAAAGTTTGGTCCCAGAATAAGGCAATTGAAATCCCTGCAGTGCTAGGAATGTTGGAAAATAATATAATTGATATTATTAAAGTTTAAGAATGGAAAAACTGGAATTTATTTGAAAAGGCAAAGATTCATCTTTAGAGCCTGATATTGATTAACTTCTTTTATATATATATTTCAGACAATGTTAAATCAGAGGCATCCAATCATGATACGGTGCTAGACAGACGACAGAATGGTGTGACCAACTTTAGATTATTGACAGATACTCAGCCAATCAAAGGTAAGTTGTGCTACCAAAGAAAGAAAGGATGTCATTACTAGATAGCTTCATTTGTCATGTGGTGGGTGCTTAGGAATGCCACTAAGGTTGCTAGAGCTTTACAAGTTGAAAAAAATATCTTCAATATGAAAGGATGCCATTATAATAATATCTCTGATATCAGTGTAATATGATGGTTACTCTGTAAGATTCCTGTTGCTCACCATGTATAGAAAAGAAGTATACAATGTACTTTAAAAACAGACTGGATACTTGAAAAATTCATGTAGTGTATATTATATACCATTATTACTATACACAATCCCATGTTTTGATGCACTAAAGAAAGACAGCTTGTAACAAGCAATTTACTCTTTTCCTACAAGATTTTCTACGCTTTCTGACCTAAACTTATTCCATTCCCACACAGTGACACTTTTTGACATCCTGGAGGCAGTCGTATATTGGCGTCATCTTCTCCATCTGTCCTTCTGTCCATCCGTACTTACATACGTACATACCGTATTATTATTACGTATGTCCACTTTTCTTGTGAGCACAACTCCTCCTAAGTTTCTGGTGGGATCTTTTTGAAACTTGGTCAATGTTATCACCTTAATTGGTAGATGTGCATGAAGTAAGGATTTTATGGTTCATTGATTTTTGCATCAGTTATGCCCCCTTAAAACTTTGTCTCTGGGGCTTATTGAAATTGCAGCCTCGTGAGCACAACTCCTCCTAAGTTTCTGGTTGGATCTTTTTGAAACTTGGTGGGTGTTATCACTTTTAACAGGGCTCTCACTAGGATTTTGAAAGTAGGATTCCAGGAATCCAATTAAGGAAAAAGTTGGATTCCAAACAGAGAAGTTGGATTCAAGCCTGATTGGGCAGGATTTTCATACTAAATGCGATTTCCACCAAATCCTTTTTTTTACAGCACAATCTTTGTTGAAAATAGTGTGGAAAAGGGAGATACATTTTGGTTTTAAGAATTATTGTATTTTTTAGCCCATATTATGTTGTTTACATGTCTGATCATGTTCATTTGATCTTCAGCAAATTCTCTTAATTAGGATTATTTGTAAGTAAAGAATTAATGTCAAAATAAAGCAAATGATAGAATTACCCAATATGTGTAATTTTTCTTTTCTTATTTTTTCTTAGCACACATTGTAATTAAGTTAACCCTTGTAACACTAAAAATGTAATCTTCCTCCTTTAGCAAGAGGTAAAGACAAAGATGTGACCTTAGTCTATACCCGTAATTTTCCTTCTTTAATTGAACCATTTCAAAAATTGTATTTTCAAAATAAATACCGACTCACAATCAGTCAATCCCTTCTTTTACCACTTTGATTTTTATGAAATTTTGCAATGATCTTTATTCAGCTTGATAAGGGTTAACTTTTTTGTTGAAATTTGGATGGCATATATTGACAGTCAAATTTACAATTTTTTAAACTAAAAAAATGACAGTTAATTTATGATTCATATCCAGCTTTAAAAGTCTAAGAGCTCAAAAAAGTTTATCTAATAATTTTCATTTTCAATTGAATTGCCTGTTGTCCTACGAAAACCCATGACAATTTAATTTTGCAATATAGGTTGACTTCTTTTTTATGTTTTGTTACTTTTTCACTAAACTGTTCAATAATAATTTGATTTGAGTGAGATAAGAGTGCTAGTAAAATAATTTTACCCAAGTTTCACAGGTTTCTAACACCTGTCACTTACGATCGTCGATGCATGACCGGTCACCGCGAAGTGGTAATTGCCATTCAAGCTAGGTGTAATCAATGATTGTGGTGTATGTTAGGATAATCAATTAACATTTTCCAATAATCTACCTACTATTTTAATGACCCTTAAACCATGACAGATGATTTTACAGAGTCACTTTGACATAAAGACCTCTAACGTCGGACGCATGTCATTGAAAAATTTGTCGTCCGTCGGAATCCTTTGATAGGATTTTTTGTCGTCCCTTGCGGAAAGTTGTCGTCTCAGACGACAGTACTGTCGTTTCCGAGAGCACACCTGTCACTTACGATCGTCGATGCATGACCGGTCACCGCGAAGTGGTAATTGCCATTCAAGCTAGGTGTTATCAATGATTGTGGTGTATGTTAGGATAATCAATTAACATTTTCCAATAATCTACCTACTATTTTAATGACCCTTAAACCATGACAGATGATTTTACAGAGTCACTTTGACATAAAGACCTCTAACGTCGGACGCATGTCATTAAAAAATTTGTCGTCCGTCGGAATCCTTTGATAGGATTTTTTGTCGTCCCTTGCGGAAAGTTGTCGTCTCAGACGACAGTACTGTCGTTTCCGAGAGCCCTGCTTTAATTGGTAGATGTGCATGAAATAAGGATTTTATGGTTCATTGATTTTTTGTTTCAGTTATGCCCCCTTAAAACTTAGTATCTGGGGCTAATTGAAGTTGCAGCCTTGTGAATGCAACTCCTCCTAAGTTTCTGGCTGGATCTAAATGAAATTTGGTGGATGTTATAACCTAAATTTGTAGATGTGCATGAAGTAAGGATTTTATGGTTCATTAATTTCCCTGAATTATACCCCCTTAAAACTTAGTATCTTGGGCTTATTGAAATTGCAACCTTGTGAACGCAACTCCTAACTTTTTGTCTTGATTTAAATGAAACTTGGTCAATGTCATAACCATAATTTGTAGGTGTACATGGATCAAAGATTTTATGGTTCATCGATTTTTGCGAGAGTTATGCCCCTTGACACTTTGTCTCTGGGTTTTTGAGTGTTCATTATTTTTTCCCTGAATTATGCCCCCTTAAAACTTAATATCTGGGGCTTAATGAAATTGCAGCCTTGTGATTGCAACTTGAATTTGGTTCTGTCAAAATAAGTAGTGTCTACAATTATTTTCGTGAAACAGCAGCAAAGTGGCGTCGTATATTGTGACTATGGCACTCTTGTTGTAAATTCCATGAAATAAACATTGTCATCTACGACTTCTTTCAATTTGGACCATTCTAAGATTTTGTCTGTTAATAGGTTAACTGGTTGGGCCACACACTACAAATAGTCTAGAATTTGTCATCTGTTAATGGGTTAAGCTCACTAAAAAAGTGACCAAAAAGATCTGACATCGTAATTTAAGTACATACCATCACTTTATTACTTTAGGATTGTTGAAAATAAATTAAAGAGCAGTTGCAAGTTATGTTAGCACTTAATTAGAGAATCAGAAGAGTAATTACTCAATGTTGTTTTAAAGCATTTAAAAATTGATGTGAAATATAGGTGTAAAGTTTGAAAGCTATGGATTTTTTGTGGACCACCTGGCCTCTTGTTTGAAATAACCATGGAGAGTGGGCACATCTATACAAGCATTGATAGCAGTTAATTTAGTCTAAGAGATATAACATAAAACACCAAATTGATACAAAATATCAACAAACAATTTTGAAAATACAAAATTGATTCATTTCAGATTGCATTAAATGTTAATTTGTTTTCTTCCAGTGGATATCACAGTTTAATCAGGATTTTCACCTGTCTTTTAAAATGCAGCATAATTATGTCATAAGTAGGGCAGACTGTAGGATCTGTGAGTCAGAACTATGTCTGAGTTGTAACCATTGATCCTGCTGAGTAAAGCTTTAATGATGAGTGCCATTTTACCCTTTACCATGAGTAAGAGCTTAACCCTGTCCTGTTTGGCAAAATTTTAGACCTGTCCAAATTCAGAGGTTTTGCAGGCGAAAATATAGAGTGGAAATGATTTGAAAAAACATCATTTAAAAGGGTAGAAAATATTGTGATATAAAAAGAAATTGCCTGTTTTTTCCACAATGTTTTCTCATTTATAAATACACAGGGATGTAAAAACCAGGGATTTAACAGGAAAGGGTTAAACATTTACTGTTAAATTCTGATTTCTTCAATCAAATCAATTCTTCATTTCCCTAAGACTTTATTTTTGTACCATTAGATATTGAATCTCAATTTGGAATTTTTCAAAATTTGTGCCATCTCAAATCCGTTTGAATTTTTTTCCAATCACATTTATCATGCTACATGTTTGTATAGGTGAAGCATCAGTAACTTTAAATGCAATAAAAAGGATCAAGAGTTTGTGACTTCCAAAGTTTTGGTGTTGTCTGTTAAATGGGTTAAAATACTAATCACATAATGTTCCAATATCAGACAAAATGAAAGAGGCTAAGGCTGACCTACAATCATTACACTTCCAGGTCAGTAACATTTGTATCTATTGGTGGACGGTAACAACGTCTACCAGTCTTACCAAGTTTGGAAAATCCAGTAGGATGTTAATAGGTTAGAAGAGAAGTAGTGCACAATTATGTTTCAATAAGGGTTTCAATAACACACCGTCTTTCAATAATTTGCCATCTGCAGTGCTCCAGCTAGACCGGATTCATTGTAGGGCTCGAAAGAAAATATAGTAGTTTAAAGTCTAAAAATCCGTATTTCCACCCTAATTTAATCCCTTGCAGCAATCTTTGGAAATTGGGTCAATTTGCTCAGGATTCCTCGTCACACCCTACATGTCTTGAAACGTCAAGAAAGCCAGATGGATTTTTTTTTTTTTTTAACTTATAAGTGCTATCTGAAATGTTATCTACAGCTTAAATAAGTTTAAATTTGGACTAGTTAAAAAAATTGTCTATGAACTGATGAGAAGTGGAAACAATACAGGCTAGTTTCTAGTTTTCAAATATGAATATTCATTTTTAGGCTTGTTTTCAGAAAGGATTTTCACTTATTCATTATATTTCAACAAGTGAATGCGTACATTTTCTATGAGATAGATATTTATAATGCCTACCAGAGAGCGTACTCTGCGTAATCCTAGCAAGATTTGCAATACTTACTAGCAGAAACTCTCTGATTTCTTTGCATAATTTTTTATCTTAATGATAATCATTGTAAAAATGATTTGATTATAATAGAAACAATAAAAGAGGAAGAAAGAAAGAAAAAAACTATATTGATATGTGAGTTACAAAACCAGTCGTTGGTCAAGTAAAACATGGTAATTACAGCTTATTTCTTGTTGTAGTCATGATATTTGTTTGTACATCTATTTTTCCATTCTGGGGAATTATCTGCAGTATTTGTTCTCAATGTGTTTTATTGTATGGAATCTCCCCCCCCCCCTTTTTTTGGCCGATCTGGAGATTGTGCACAGAAAACTACAATTGAAAACGTCAATTATTATGTATTATTACCTATTTAGCCAGCCAGGGAGGCGAGACATTTTGATTTAATCAGATTATCTATATGAAAAATGCCATTTTCTACACCAAAAGGGGCATATCACTCTACTATACCAACAGGGATGTCCACCATCAGTACTTTCAGTGCTTTGATTGATCATAGCTAAAAGAGAAATCCAAAAACCTGTTAAACTGCATAAAAGCAATGACCATAGTCTTGTATAATTTGCCTGTCTTTCATTAAAGAAACCCTCATTTTCAACCCACTCCAGACAATAATGCTTTTTGATGCCCCTCGAGAAAAACAACTGGGAAAACATTTTGAAAATGAAGGAATTTGCTTGCAACAAATACTTTCTTTGTTTTTGACAATGTTTTCCATACAGAAAATTAAAAAAATCCAAAATTTCATAAACTTTTAATGATTGGCCCAAACTCCTTTCAATTTGGTCAATCTAAAATTTGGCCTTCTGGTAAAGGGTTTAACTACAGACTAATTTTTGACAGAATTACCTATCAATACTTGTACTCTATGTTTCTTTTATGGAAGCTCTAATGGGGTCTTTACAACAATATAAGAGTGCTCATGATGCATGATAGTGTGGTTTGTAATCATACTTTAAATCCAATACAAAATGTCCTTTGAATTTGATCCTCTTGTTACTTGGTCCCATTTTATGATGAACCCACAAGCCCCAGACAGTTTAAGCCTGTGAAAGACCTTGAATAATCAGCAATAAGGTTGTTTACTTTATTATCAATGTTTTGTTTTGAGGGATTATACACTCTCTATACTTAACCTATTCCCACACAATGACGCTTATGGATACCCTCAAAGAAAAACAATTTGGAAAAAAGTATGAAATGAAGACATTGCCTGTAGCAAGCAATTCCTTCACTTTTAGAATGTTTTCTACTCAGAAAGTTGAAAAAACCTAAAATTTCATAAAGTTTAAGTTGTTGACTGCGATTCAATTTGGACCAGACTAAAATTTTGCTCTCTGGTATTGGGTTAAGTCATCACTTGTAGGTAATGTTGGCCCTCAAATGTTTTTCCCAAGATTCTTTAAATCATTCCCACACATTGAGGCTTTTTGATGCCCCACAAGAAAAATGATGGTGAAAACATATTGTGTTAAATGAAGAAATTGTGCCCAACAATCAATCTTTTTACCAAGAAAGTTGAAAAAAAGCACTAAAACTTCATAAACTTTTGATTGTGGTCTGCAACCTTTATGAATTTGGACCAGTCTTAATATTTTCCCGTCTGGTATTGGGTTTAAGAAAAACAAATCTTTTTTGTCTTTTTACCAGTTGTATAGGATGAGGTAAGGCTGCTCATATATTAAATTAACATATCAAAACTATTGATACATAACAGAGGAAATTCTGTTTTCATTTAACTCATTACCAGACAATATTTTTTTAGACCAGTCCAAATTCAAAGATGTTGCATACAAAAAACTTAATTTGATGAAATTTTGATTTTTAGCTCAACTGGCTGAAAGCTTTGAAATTGTTCTTCTCAGAAACCATTTGATTGATTTCAACCAAATTTGACTGGATCGATCTTTGGGTAACCTTTTATCAGATTATGAAAAATAATTTTGATTGGATGAAAAATATGGCTTAACCCATTCCGACTCAGTGACTCAAACGCCCCAAAGTAAGCTTTTGAAAACATTGTAGAAAATGAAGAAATTGCTTGTCACAAGCAATTTCTTCATTTTCCAAAAATGTTTTCTACCCAGAAAGTTGAAAAAAATAGCCAAAATTTTCATAAACTTTAAATTGTCGTCTGCAACTCCTTTGAATTTGGACCAGTCTAAAATTTCCCTGTATGATAATGGGTTAAATGGGCTGGGCTAATTTCTATATGGTATACACTGAATACTTTGTAAATTTCTCAGAAACCTTTTGATGGATTTCAACCAAATTTCAAGGCATGATAACCAGATGACTGTGTGTCAGATTCCTTCATATAATTTTGATTGGTTGAAAAACATGGCTATTATGGTGGTTGGTTATGTCAATATTTATAATACATTGAAAAATTAACATAATGAATTTAGCATAACTTGACTTGTCTTTTGTAAAAACAATGAAAAGTTTGAAATGGTTCTCTAGAACTATTTCACAGATTTCAATGATAAAGAGTTTAATTTTTCTTATAATCAGTTTATATTGAATTCATGAAAAAATTTGCTTAATCAGTACATTCATGCCTGTGGAGCAATACAGGCGCTCAATTGCATCTAGTTTTTACTTTTAGGGTAGAAAACGTTGTTGATAATGACAAGTAATTTTTTCATTTTACTCGAGAGGCATCACAAGGCATTATGTGGGAATGGTTTAATAGTCAGTTTACATTTGGAAACACAGGTCACTATTGGGTGAACAAATGTCCTGCATAGAGCTTGGATGAGCTGTCATTATGACTTTTGGATTACCAATGATAAATTATTGACTCTCATACTCAAGGACACTAGCAGGATATCAATGTGCATACAGACAGTCAAGGTTGAGGGTATGAGAGTTTATGTATGTGGGTTAATTGACTTCTTCCTGAATGTTATTTGTATGTACCATTATTGTTTGAATACCAGTAAGTTTCCCCCAATTTATCCCTATTGCAAAATATGAAGAAATGTATGAAGCTTCCTTAACTTGACTCTCTCAACTTTTCACTTCTCAAGTTCTGCCAATTTACTTGATATTTGAATTCTCTATGAATTTTAGTTGAATACTATACATTCTTGGCAATATAGCTTTGCATTTTCATCAACTCCGCTTGCAGTGAGCGAGACAATGTCACCATGACAAGGTGTATGTGCTTACTGAGTCAGTCCATCTGACTGTGTTCAGAGCATATCTACTACATTCATGGAAGGATTTCAAACTAACTTTGCACAATTTTTCTCAATCATGAGATGTGCCAAGTCAAGGCCAAGGCTCAATGTCAAGCATTAAAATTGGGATCGCTCAAAGTGATTATCTCCAACATTTTTGGACCAATTTCAAGTTTTCTTTACACAATTGTTCTCCTTCATTTGTAGAAGTACCAGAAACAAATTTTCAGATAGCTCCATGGTCAAGGTAATGTCTCAAGGTTAACATTCGAATCGACCTTGTCCAGAGCATATCTCATACAGTTGTGCATGGATTTCAAGATAGTTTTGGGACACTTGTCATCATGAGTACATTTGAAACAAATTTTCAGATAGCTCCAAGGTAAAGGTCATTGCTCAAAGTATCATATTTGGTGAGCTCAGCTGTCCCTGGATAACTTTCTAGTTATAGAAAAAAATGGCAATTAGTGTAGATTTCTCATGCAGATTGATGTACTTTAACCCTTTTTGTAAACTTTGATAGTGATATGTATAGATATAAGTTCTATCATTGCAGAGGAAACTTCTTTATAAGAAAAAACTATTTGTGAGACACAAATGATAGTCATAAAGGGAAACACTTGCACTTTGTAGAGATAAGTCTGCACATTGTAATGCACTTTCGACAATTTTGATTGTTTCACACGGAAATGATACTTAACTCATTGTTTTCATATTACAGTTTCTATGTGCAACTGCACAAATAGGATTACAAAATTTCTGTTAATTGTCAAAGTCTAAGTTGTCTTAGAAGCTGGGTTTTATTATTTGACAGTTTTGTGTTGAAACAATTTTGTGATGGATCATTGCGATAACTTTTTACAATACTGGAATACTTTTGGCTTATTCTCTCTAAAAGAGAAGATAAATTGCTGTAAGCAATGTAACTGGTCGTCGCTAAAAAATTGGAAAGACTTAAAAAAACGAAAAAAAACTACATCTTGATTAGAATATTGTCCAAGTCTTGTAAAAATGTCACAGGAAAACAAATTATCAATCATTCATTAAAACCTTTGATGTTCATATTTCCAGAAATCTAAATTACCCACTAATATCACTAACCTATAAAAGGTCACATGATCATTTTGAGCTAAGCTTGTAAATGTAGAGTTGAGGTATCTTTGTTTCTGGAGCTATGTTTTCAAAAGCAACATGAGTACCTGTAAATTAGCAGCGTTTTGTGAAAACTAGGTCTTTACATTTCTCATGCATTGTATACTTAGGAAAAATTATTTTCCGTCTTAAGTATTCTTAAATCAAGTCGGGTTTTTTGTTTTTAGTGTAGCCTAAACAAACTTTACGTAAATATGATAACTTACTGAAATCGGGTACAAAAGGATAAATACCTACAAGATCTATTTTGTAATTTAGGCTTATACAAATTTTCAGCACCTGAAAGCTTAAAACAATGTAAATGGTTATAAATCTTAAAAAAAAATATGTGATATAAGAGTACAACAGATTTTAATTGTAGCCCAGAAAATAAATAAAGGGGAGGGAAAAAAATACAATATGACAGGAAGATTCAATGACCATATTTAAGATCAGCCTGATTTGTAATACATTGAGAAAGCTCTTTTTCAAGTTACTCATTTGTTTGCAATTTACTCTAAGGCTTGCTAACCTATCCCATCTAAGATTCCCTTCACTATACTGATTGATTAGGACAGTCTGGCATATTTCTTAATAATCTTTTACCCAACAATGTTTTTTTTCAACTTATGACTGGAAAATAATTATATGGGAGTATAATATATTACGAAGATTTGTTCTTTCTTCTTTACACCACCTGATTCATTCCGTGAATTGATTGGTAACATGATTTGTTGAGCTGTAAACACAATTGGAAAGGTTTGAATGGTTCCTTGTAGCCTGTTCAAATTGTGTGACTGCCCTGTTTTCCTTTACCTCCTTTTGATATTTCTTAAATTGTAAAATGCGATGATATTTTACTGTTTACCCTTCAGCATTGACTGTTCCACCCTTTATCAAACACTCTGAAGATGATACTTTGACTAAATTTTCAAAGAAATTCAAATAGTAACAATAATCGAAACAGAATGTTTACAAATTTGTCTTTATTTTATATGTCCAGTTAGATTAAAGGCAGTGTGGGGAAATTAGGGCTAACTAAATCTCCAGAATCTGGTAAGACAAACTGGTCTTGCGACCAATTGAAAACTAATCAAAGAAAAACTTAGATTGAAGTATGATGACTAAAATACTATTGTTACTAACCTAGTTAAACAAATACTCTTCCAATGTTAAACCCATAATACCTATCAGATGCAGGGTCCAAAGAATCCGCTTGTTACTTACTAGTTGGAAATCCTGAAGAAGGAGTGAAAATTCAGAGCTGGTTGTCCGCCCAAAAGAGCGCACTGAATAATTCATTTCAGGATGAATACAGATAAAAATACCCCCCAAAAAGCATATGTGTAAATTCAGAGATAAGAATTTGCAACTAAGTTTAATATCATGTATTTTGATTGTTTCCAAATTCGCATGATATGACCAAGCACCTGAATACTGTAAAATTAATTGATCATAAGATTAAGAAAATTATCATCTGTATATAAGAACAAATTTCATGCATTTCGTTTATATTATTTGAATATTTTGTCCCATAAAATCATGTTCTTTGAATTATACAGGAAAAAGGCTGTGATATAGTATATTTATATAGTTTCTCGATCATTTTACCAGTATTCAAGGCCTGGAATTATTGTGACGTCCTTAATTTTGTATTTTGTTTCTCTAAGATGTCCCTGTTAAATATAAGAAAATATTTCAATCACTGAATACAAAAATATATTATTACAAAAATATGCTTCTAGCTGAAAGCCAGAGTGCTATTGTTGTGGCGTGGTGTCTGTCGTGCATCTCTCCGGTCATCCTTCCATCCATCCGTAAACTTTTCCTTTAAAAATCTTCTCCTCAGAAAGTACTGAACAGATTTCAACCAAATTTCACAGAAATGATTCTTGAGTGACCCTCTATCAGGTTCCTGCATAGAATTTTGATTGGATAAAAAATATTGCTTTAATGGATGGGGCTAATTTCCATATATGGTAAAAGATTTGAACATCTTCTTCTTATAAACAAACTGATGGATTTCAACCAAATTTCACAGAAATGATCCTTTATCAGATTCCTTCAGACAATTTTGTTCAAATGAAAATCATGGCCTTAATGGGCGGGGCTAAATTCCATATTTGGTAAAATCTTTGATATTCTTTTTCTCAGAAACCAGTTGATTCATTTTAACCAAATTTTACCTGATTGTTCGTTTGGTGACCCTTTATTAGGTTATCAAAAAGAATTTTGATTGGATGAAAAATATGGCTTTAATTGGCATATATTCATATATGATGTATACTGAAAATTGACTGTTGATGGATTTTAACCAAATTTCACAGGAAAGATCCTCAGATGACTGTCAGATTCCTTCATATAATTTTGGTTGGTTGAAAAGCTTGGTTATTATGGTGGTGGCTTATGTCCATTATGGATACAGTGGAAAATTTTAAAAATTTGTTAATACCTTTTCATCTGACTCAGTAAATGAATTATACAGACTTTTGTAAAAACAATGAAAAGTTTGAAATGTTTTTCTAGAACTCTTTCAAAGATTTCAGTGACTTAGATTTATTTACCTTATATTCTGTTTATGTTGAATTCAAGGAAAAAATTGCTTAATCAGTACATTCATGCCTGTGGAGTGATACAGGCGTTCAAGACCCTCTAATTTTAAGATACCTAGGCTTATTGTAAGATGAGTGATAGTAAATGCAGTAGAGTAACTTTTTCATGTTAACTTACCCTGCAGGACAAGGGTTATTTTTAGCTCCACTGGCTGAAAGCCAGCGAACTTTTGTCATGACGTTGTGTCAGTGATGCGCCCATCCGTGTGTCTGCATCTGTCGATAAACTTTTAATTTAAAAAACTTCTCCTCAGGAAGTGCTGAACTGAATTCCACCAAATTTCACAGAAATGATCCTAGGATGACCCTTTATCAGATTCCTTCAAAGAATTAATAAGGGGTGAAAAACATTGCTTTTAATTGGTGGGACTAATTTTGATATATGGTGAAACCTTAAAAAAATCTTCTTCTCAGAAAGCAATTGATGGATTTCAACCAAATTTCGCAGAAACAATCCTTGGGTGACCCTTTATAAAATCCTTTGAGAATTAATCTTGGATGAAAGAATTAATCTTGGATGAAAGAATTTTGATTGGATGAAAATTGTATTCAAATGAAATATGAGAGGGAATTAAAATAACCTTTGACATGGAAAAAAAATTATTACCTCTCTTTACCCATCAATAGAAAACAAAATTTAAGTTTTTGAAACTGGAAGACGTTGCAAAGGCAATTTCAAGTTTGTGAAACTTCAAAAATGCTTGTCTTAATGGATAAAGAACATTATGGAAAATGAACTACACTATGTGGACGGGCTTATTTCGACCAGTGGAGCAACACAGGCCCTCTTGGGTCTCCTGTTTGTATGTCTGTAATTCTATGGAAATGAAATTGGAAATTGAAAAGTTGACAATATATGTAGCTGTTTCATTTAACCCATTACCAGACAGCAAATTTTTGGACTGGTCCAAATTGAAAGAAGTTGCAGACAACAATAAAAATTTCATGAAATGTTAGAATTTTTTAACTTCATAGGTAGAAAACATTGTGTAAAATGAAGAAATTGCTTGTTCACAATGTTTTCCCGATTGTTAGAGGGCGACCAAAAGTGTCATTGTGTGAGAACTGGTTAAGATTACCGCAATAACATATATTACGCCTATTTGGAATTGAGTTTAGAGACAATTTTTTTCTTGAATACAGAAGCCTGTTTATGTGGAAGCAAGTTAAGCAGAATACTCATGATATGATGACATTTAGGTTTAGTGATTTTGTTGTCACGATGCTGGTATTACAATGCAAATAGGGGGATCTATTATAACACATAATGCAGTACAATTAATGCAGTAACATTTCATTGTATAGAATTAGGGAGGGCAAGTTCATTGTCCATTAAATGCCAATATAATTAGATAAGGTCTATCAACTTCCAAGTAGTTAATTCCAGATTTTCACTTGAAACACACTGCTCTACTACAGATTTTCATTAACAAAACTTACATTATAGTAAAAAAGAAAAATGTAAAAGAAGATATATATATATATTATGTAGGTGAAAGATTTTTGTATCTGTCAGACTGTTGAAGAATAATATTTAGTAGCTTAAATGTTTAAGGTTTAGAGGGTCTTAGTACAACCATTAAAATTGTGTAAAAATGTGTCTTGCAACTTCTGTATTATTAGCTGCATAAATCTAAATTACTTGTATTTGGAACTCAGCTGAGCTTAAATTACATAAAACATGAAAGTATTGTTGTAAAGACCCTTGTAATCATTGTTAGTTTTAAATTGCATTTTTTCTGGTTTGATATTTTCTTTTCTTCCATACAGTAAGTGCCTCATTAATCGAAGCTTATTAAATAATAACAATAAATTAGGGGAAATAATAAATAACCCAATCAATAAAAAAGGCTTAGCTAGATTAATTATTATCTCACCTGAAGACAAAGTGTGAGGTGAGCTATTGTGATTGGTCGTTGTCTGTTGTCCATCCATCTGTCTGTCTGTCCATCCACAATTTCTTTAAAAATCTTCTTCTCCAATACCAGTAGGCCAATCAAGCTGAAACTTTGCAGGGATGTTCCTTGGGTGAAGCTCTAGAAAAGTTGTTAAAAGAAATTCATTTCATAAAAAACTCTGATTGCCGCAGCTGATTTGAAGTGGGAAATTTTAGTAAATCTTTAAAAATCTTCTCCAAAACCAGTAGGCAAATCAACCTGAATCTTTGCAGGGATGTTCCTTGGGTGAAGCTCTACAAAAGTTTTTAAAAGAATTCTTTTTTGTGAAAAACTCTAGTTGCCGTGGCATTTGAAAATGGGAAATTTTAGTAATCTTTTATTATTTTTTTTTTCACAGACTAGAAGGCAAAAGGCATTTATATTTCATGTACAGCTTAATCATATGGTTCTCTGCTGCTAAGTTTTCAAAAATGTAGTCAAAAATGGCCAGCCCCTGAGGTCCGAAGTTTGGAAAAATGTTTAATTAGAGCAAGATTAAAAGACTTCTTATAAACTTATAAGGCCTAGGACATTCATATTTGTTATGTAGTATTACTAGATTCACCTAAAATTGTGCTCCTAGGTTAAAAAATGGTTCTGCAATAGGTGACCAAAATAGGGAAAACTGCAAAATTTGAATAAGTTGAAAAAAATTAAAAATTCTTCACTTTAAGGATGAGGGCTTTTATATTTGGAATATAGTATAGCCTGGCGGTTATCTATCAATTTTGATTAAATTATGCCTGTAGGATAAAAAGTGCCCATTCTCTAAGTGTCCAAAGTTCGTAAAAATGCTCAATTGGACCATTTTCAACAGTCTTGTCCTCCTAATCTACAAAGTCTAAGGTATTCATATTTGGTATAAAGCATAACCATGTTTGGTAAAATCAAAGCCCTGGGATAAAACATGGCCCTGCCCCAGAGGTCCAACATTTTTGAAAACACCAAATTTGAGCAACTTCTAAAGTCTTCTCCTTCTGAAATAGTGTCTCTGCTCTAGGGGTCAAAAATTGCGCAAATCGCTCAATTTGAAAAAAATTCTTCTTAAATATAGGGCCTAGAGCATGATATAAAAAATATAGCATAAGGTTATTGTTATCTACCATGTTTTTTGAAGTTATACAACTTTGGACAAAAATTGCCCTTCCCAAGGCATTCAAAGTTATGAAAAAAGCTCAATAAAAGTATGTTCAAATAACTTCCTCTCCAAATGTATAAGTTGTAATGTATTCGTATTTGATTTAGTACTTCCAGATTATTCTCTACTAAGGTTGCTAAAATATTACCCGTAGGGTCAAAGTGGCCCTGCGCCAGAGGCCCCAAGTTTGGTAAAATGCTTAATTAAAGAATTTTCAAAGACTTCTCTTAACACTCAGGTCTACATTAAAAGAAGTTGCAGACGGTAACTAAAGTTTGATTGAAATTTAAATACAAGGAGTTTTTAGCTAGAAAACATTGTGAGAAATTGAGAAATTGCTTGTAACTCCTAAGTTCTCCCTTTCTTACAATGCTTTTTAAAAACCTATTTTCCTTCAAGAGCTAAAAATGTGGGATGTTTTGGTAATGGATTTAACTTACTATATAGCCAAGACATTCACATTTATTGTGTAGCATTACTCGATAGTTTTATACTATGCCCAAAATCTTTTATTTGTTTTATTTATTTGGCTCAATATTGTGTCTTTTTCATACAAAAAAGTACTGTAATTTGAATATGCACTAGGTGAGCGATTTAGGACCATCATGGTCCTCTTGTTTTGTAATTATTTTGAAACAAGTCTAAACTAGCACAAACTAATTTCTTTAGACATCTTCTTCTCAGAAACTATTAGCTGTAATTCAACTAAATTTAACAGGAATTATCCTTGGATGACATAGGTATAGTGAAATACCTGTTTAAATGAGTCTGCTAATCTCCGTTAGCATCCATGCATGACCAGTCATACCATGATATTCTAAGGTACAAACACTTAATAGACAGTTAAATCTGTAAAGCATTTTGGAAAAAGAAGTATGCAAGTCTGGTGATTAGGTTTATGTAAAACTAAAGGTCAAAGTTGACAGACTGATGATCAGCATCCTACACCGCTAAAGGGCTCTCCTTAGAAAGTTTCAAATAGTTATCAATTAAATAGTAATTGGATTATCGTAGATGGTTTTTGGATGACCATTAAGTAGAATTTTTTTAAAAGATTTTGGAAGGTTGAGATTTATGGACTTAGTGGGCCCTATATTGTTAAAGTTATTATACGGGAGTTGACTGGTTGAATATGTTGCATGCATATCAGTTGCTTCCCTTATAGTATTTTTTCATTATAAGTTGCTTTGTATGTTTTTAAAGAAACACTTCTCCTCTAGCCCTTTAACAGATACAAAATTTTGATTAGTCCAAATTCAAAGAAGTAGCAAGACAATTTTTAAGTTTGTGAAAGTTATTAATATTTTTTTCTTAACACATTGTGGATAATATGAACAATGGCAAGTTTTAAGCTATTTGTCTTTTTCCATATTTTTTTTCTTGATTTGGAATTTATCAGTATATTCAGGCCTGTGGAGCAATACAGGTCCTCAAGCCCCTCTAATTGAATATACTATGGATGGCTTGATACATTTTTTGAAAATACTTCAGAACTAAATCATAGACTTGATGTATATTTATGCTCTAACTCTATATTAGTGAATTAAAATTATGATTTTGCCCTTATTTAGAATTTTGATTGATATCCATTTCTAATTATGGTCTACTAAATGCACTTTTTCCAGCAATAAATTGATTTTTTGTTTGAATACTTTTAACAGTATTAAGTCATATTGTGACTGCTGGAGCACCTAACGATGGATTCCTGACACTTAATTTCACACCAGTACTACCACTACATCCTTACTGAGTCTCAAGCTGCTCATCTCCAGTGACTTATGTTTACATTATGTTGGAATTTAGAAAAAAATCTGTTTAACCCATTTCCACACAATGACGCTTTTGGATGCCACTCAAGGAAACACAATTTGAAAAAAATCTTTTAACACTGTTTTCCACCAAGAAAGTTGAAAAAATAAAAAAATTCAGAAAGTTTAAATTGTTGTCTGCAACTTTCTTCAATTTGGACTAGTCTTAAATTTTACTGTCTAGGAATTTGTTAAGGATGGGAAACATTGTTGATAATTTCTTCATTTTCCATAATGTTTTCATGGCCATTTAACAGGGGTTCGATTTAGAATTATCAGTAACTTTGACACTAAAGAAAAATAGGTATGGAAACAAGGTTAAAAAGGGTTGATTGCTTTTCTCATGTTGTTTTCTACCTTAAATTGTTGGTATTCATTTTTCAATTCACCCACAATTTGATAAGTTGTCTGCAATTTCATTCAATTTGGCCAGTCCAAAACTTTGTTGCCTGGTAATGGGTAAACCAATTCCCACATGAGAAAATTTTAGAAAATTTTAGACTGGCCCAAATTGAAAGAAGATGCAGACAACAATTTTAGGTTGATGAAATTCTGAAATTCTATGTCTGTTGGGGTAGAACAAATTGTGGACAATTGAATCAAGCAATTTCTTCTATGTCCACAATGTTTTCCAAAGCTTTTTTCTTAAGGGGAGTAAAAAGGGGGGATTGTTTGGGTATGGGTTAATAGATTTATCCTTTAGATACAAAGCATTTCCATTTTTTAGCCTTTAACTCTCTAGGCAATCACACGATTATTTCTCTGAAAAGAGCTATTTTTGGAACATAAGAAAGTATCAGCCTGTTCTGAAATAGGTTCATATTTCCTACTAATTAGTTTTAGATTTGCTTCCACAAACCAAGACAAAGTTCACAAAAGTTAAAATGATTATATTTACGCATTATTTTGTCTGCAAGGTATGCTGAATCCTTTATTTTTGGGGGCAAAAGGTTAAGGTATTATCATCACCGTGTTGTCTTCAATTATTATTATTATTAGTTTATTCTGGTACAGTAGTACAGAACACAGTATACAAACATTTAAAAATACTTGTAAACAAATCTAATTCCATGGGTAAAAAAATGTGTATACAATATTTGTTGCAATCTTTGGAACCTATTGTCATATAAGCCACAGGGAAAATGACTATTAATTTCAACCTAGGGGCCCAGCCTTCCAAAATTCGATATTTTATATTAGAGGTATAGGCATTTTCTCAAAAGGTCTAGGGGCCCAGCCCAAAATCTAGGGGCCATGGGCGACTGGGCCCCTGCTAGTCTTTTTCCCTGAGCCAATTGTCATAATATCACACACTTATGCATCTTGAGAAAACAAGTGTGCTGCACTTGACTCGGGCTTGTAGTCAAAAGGCCAAGGTCACACAGAGGGTCAAAGGCAAAATTTTGACCTTGCCTATATCAGTTGAATGGTTCAACCTGCATTGAGTCTAATTTTCATGATATTACACACACTTGTAGTTATTGATAAAGGCAAATGGGCTGTGGTTGATTCAGGCTCCTGTTCCAAAGGAAAAGGTCACATTTTAGTTAGTCAAAGGTCAAACTTTGCCATTTTCTATTTCTCTTTTAACTTTGACAGAATTTCATAATTTTTAGCTCCATTAACAGGCCAATGGGACTTTTGTTATCCATTTTGTATCTGTCTGTCTGCGCATCTGTAAATCTAAAAGCGAATTTTTTCTTAAAAAATGTTCTCTGCAGAAATTACTTACAACTAAATTAATTCTTTTTGATAATGGCATCAAACAAACTGAATATAAAAGGACCCTGGATCACCTTTGACTACTGGGAGGCCTTTTGAAAAGAAAACTGCATGGTTCAAAATTATGGACAGAAGTTGCCTTATATTGTAAGACTTTTTAAAGGGAAGTAATAAAATGCTGCTGGACTGAATAACTCTTGCATATTGATTGCTTCCCTTGTAACTTTTCTAGGCTGATGAATTTTTGCGTACAGGTTTCTTCTATTTTCTTTATGAAGCCTTATTATTCTCTTGTAACCCAGTAACCCATTCCCGGAAAACAAATTTGTAGACTGGTCCAATTTGAAAGAAGTCGCATGCAACACGCCAGTGAAGTTCACACACTAATCCAAGCTTGTTCATCTTGATAACCAGAGACAATGGTAAAATATTATAGTGCCTTAACCCTTTCCTGTTTAATCCCTGGATTTTACGTCCCTGAGTTTTCATACTTGTGAAAATATTGTAGGATAAGAAGAAATTGCTTGTAACAAGCAATTTCTTCTTATCCCACAATATTTTCTACCCTATAGGTTGGTTACTTTTCAAATTGCACTGAGTTTTAATTGTTGTCTGCATCTTCTTTGAAATTGGACAAGTCTAAAATTTTGAAAAACAGGAAAGGGTTAAGCATTCAAAGCCAAGTCACATAAAAATTGCTGATTTTCAGCTCAACTGGCTGAAAGCCAGTGAGCTTTTGTCATGGCATTGTGTCCGTGCATCCGTCCGTCCGTGTATGCACCAGTCCGTAAACTTTTACTTTAAAAATCTTCTCCTAAGAAAGTGCTGAACAGTATTCAACAAAATTTCACAGAAATGATCCTTGGGTGACCCTTTATCAGATTCCTTCAAAGAATTTTGATCGGATGAAAAAAATGGCTTTAATGAGCGGGGCTAATTTCCATATATGGTGAAACCTTCAAAAATCTTCTTCTCAGAAACCAATTGATAGATTTCAACCAAATTTTACAGGAATGATCATTGGGTGACCCTTTATCAGATTCTTCAAAGAATTTTGATCGGATGAAAAACATGGCTTTAATGGGCGGGGCTAATTTCCATATTTGGTGAAACCTTTGAAAATCTTCTTCTCAGATACTAAATGGATGGATTTCAACCAAATTTTACTGGATTGATCCTTGGGTGACCTTTATCAAATTCCTTCAAAGAATTTTGATAGGACAGAAAACATGGCTTTAATGGGCGGGGAATTATTTCCATATATGGTGAAAGCTTTGAAAATCTTCTCCTAAGAAACCATTGGATGGATTTTAACCAAATTTCACCAGAATGATCCTTTGGTGACCCCTTATTAGATTGCTAAAAAGGAATTGATTGGGTGTTAAAATTGCTTTAATGGATTTTTGGCTTATTTCCATTTAAGGCCGCTATATAACTGAAAGATTGTTGAAAGTGGCGTAAAACCCCATTCAAACAAATCCATATAAGGTAAACAGTGAAAAGCTGCAGGTCCCAGGTTCGATTCCCTGCGGCAGCACTTATCCTTTCCGACTATTTGTCTCCCACCAATGGGTCGATAATCGTAGACCTATGTGGGATAGCAGCTGGAGGCTAGGAAAGGATGTAATGGTAGTACTGGTGTGAGAAATACCAGGATTCCATTGTTATGTGCTCCAGCCGACGCGATATAACTGAAAGATTGTTGAAAGCAGCGTAAAACCCCATTCAAACAAACAAATACAATCTGCAGGATGGTTTCAACCAAATTTCTCAGGAATGATAAGTAAATTCAGGCCGGTGGAGCAAATCCGGCGCTGAAGCGCCTCTATTTATTATTGATTATTAGTGAAAAGTGTTAAACATACGTCATGTTGTATTGATGGGGGAAATAGTAAACCCTTGTCTCTTGGGTGGAAAAACAGCACATGTATAATCAGACAATTGACGATTAATAGTTTGCTTTTCGCCAATTAGTCAGCATGCTTTTGCTGGCACAAAGGAAGCTGGCATCTAGTATCAAAAATGGAACCACAAATTTCAAAGCTCATGAACCATTTTGCCTAGACTTTACAGCCCTTGAATTAAAATTATAGACTAGGTATCAGCTAAAAATTAGGCAAAATTTGGTTGGCAAAAGATTATACGAACTAGAAAGGAAATCATTTATCTAATCCAATATGTTTTAAAAACTTTTTGCAATATATGTTGATAGTCTAGACAATTCTTTATTGTGTCTTGGAGAATTATTTTGTCTACAACTTAACTTACAAAATTCTGGAAAGGATTTAAATTACAGAAATTCAGTTGACTTATCGTCTTTTATTTTTGATGAATAAAAGATTAGTCTGCTGTTAGTAAGGCTGATTATTTTTTCTCTTAATTGTTTGATTACTTTGGAAATATTATGCATATTACATGATTGGATTTGTTTGGAATGATCTGCTTTTACATTAATTTTGTGCTGTGTTTCAACTTTTCAATTAAGTCCAGCAAAAAAAGAAAAAATCTTTAAATGTACAACTTATTTAAGATTCTTGTAAGGATTGAAATTTCGATATGACTTAACTTTTTGTACAAGGTGAGCTTCTGTGATCCATTCTGTCTTTTCATTTACTCACTGGGCAATGGAACTTTAGACTGGTCTAAATTAAAAGAAGTTAAAACTTTTCTTTTGAGCAGTGTTGTACATGGGGTGGGGGGGGGGTTATACCAGCTGGATTGAGTAGGATGGGGGTTGAATAATTGTCAACTTCAGAGATCCAATGTTAATAGTTTTGGTGTATTCCCTCTCAAACTTGTCCTTATTATTGTCTGCTATAAACAATGTTTCTCAAATAACTTGAGAAACATAAAGTTTTAAATCTTGCAACTATGTTATTGTTTGAAGGTATAGCTCTAGTTAACCCATTCCCACTTGACAAAATTTTAGACTGGTCCAAATTGAAAGAAGATGCAGACGACAATTTCAAGTTGATGGAATTTTATTTTTTTTCACCTTTTTGGATAGAAAACATTGTGGTTAATGAAGAAATTGCTTGACACAAGCAATTTCTTCATTTTCCATAATGTTTTCCAAAGCTTTTTTCTTGAAGGGCATAAAAAGGAGGGATTGAGTTGGAATGGGTTAAGAGTGCAAAGGCATTTTGTCATTTTTTCTCAATCTAACCCTATATTGTTGGTACTTGTTTGAATTGTCTCCACAAGACAATACCAATGAGAACCCCCAATATTGGGTGCAGGGCAGACAGAAATTAAATTTCCAAACTTAAAGTGAAATCAATGCATCCATTTTTTCTAAGCTCTGGTGAAGGGTCCCCAGACCTGATTAGATCAGGTGATTCACGAAATTGTGATTTAGACTAGTTTCTTGTCTATAGGATAGAATCAGTCTATATCAACCCACGGTTATTGACAGCCGATAAAAAAAGTTAATTAGGAAGTGTCGGAACAGACTATTTCAGGCCTGTTGGGAAAGAAATTATTCTTCACTTGTTAAGGATTATGTGTTGGCTAGACGGTGCATTTTTTGTATGTTTAATTTAGAAACCATCTGTCATTCTTGAATCCTTATTTCTAATTGGTCTCACCACCATAATTGGATATGTCTAGGTTCCTCCTAGTGAAGTTTGATCCCGCCTCCTCAACACATTTACTATTAGTTGTTTGCAGGTAATTTCTTAATTTCTACAGCATGCATTATCATTGTTACAAAGGTAGCCTTTTAGACAATGATTATGTTAAATATTTTGATCCTTAATGTAAAAAAAAGTGGATAAGGGTGGGAATGATTTTGGTTTGTTTGTCTGTCTATCTGTTTATTTGTGTCATTAATTGAAAAGATAGGGGAAAACGATAAACTTGTTTTATTAGATTTAACTGATTTAAAAAAAATAATATACTCCTGCATTTTGACACACTGCAGAAATATTGTCGTAGAGAACATTGTCAGAAAAGGAGAAATTACTTGTTACAAGCAATTTCTCATTTTTTAACTACAATTCCATTTGTGCTTTAAGTTTGAATGCTACTCTAATTGTTGACTTGAATTTCTTTCAGATTGAAACAGTCTTAAATTTTGTTTTCTGGTAATGCTTTGATAGTAACTGTTGGTAATTATCAAGCCATATTGTAGATTTGATGATCATGAACTTCACATGTTTTTAAGAGCTTGATTTCAGAAAAACGTTGTGGAAAAAAATAAATTGTTTGTACCAAGCTATTTCTTCTTTTTCCATAAGTTTTATATACAAATTCTGAAATGCTGCATGATTATCTGTATTGGACGACCTAGTTTTTTAGATTAAGTTAGAAAATTGTCTGGTACATAAATATTATAGTGTAGGCAACCATTTCGTCCATCTTCATTTCCATTTGTAATGTCTCTCAATTTTGTTTTGGTCACAGTAATATAATGTGGAGAAGGAAATAAGATACCTTCTATACCATATTTGCTAAGTTCATGGCATTATACAGTGGCAAATAAGGCAGAGATAGAAATGAAATATACACCATCATGATTACCTAGTGACAAAATTTGAGACTTGTCCAAATTTAAAGAGGTCATAGATGACTTACAATGCGTTGCCATATGAATGAATTCTATCAGAAAGAATAGAAATAATTGGGGTGAAAGGAGAAAATAATATTTACACACCAGCTTTTCTTCTTTTGTTTTCTATAGCTATATTTCTTCTATGGATAAAAATTGCTAGATCATACTGTGATTGTTGGAAAAAGATCCATCTGTAAGATTTTGTTGTCAAAATTGTTGTTTGATAAATCAATAATATATTATAACTGAGCCTGATTTATATCAATAATAAGATAGCAAAAACTTATCTGGAAGACATGTTACAATTGTGTGTGTGTATATATATATTGTCTTTTTTTTCAGAAATGGCCCTGAAATGGCACACAGCTGGTAACAGTAGTGGATTAAGTCTTTCAAAATTAGAACACAATATCAAAAAGCACAGAGACAGTGAAAGTGAGCATGAAAATGTGAACTTAAAAAGTGATAACCCTTGTATAGAACAACAACCTTTACAAATAGATGAAGATCGAGGTAGACCAGCGTCAACAGAAAATCCTAGTGATCGTTTTATAGCATTGAAATGGACCGAGCCGAGAAATGGTGTTAGTCTTTCACAAATGGAAAATGTTCAAATCCATAAACATAGTAACAGTGAGTTGTTAAATACAGAAACCAATCACACTATTAGTCATGTTGATCATTGTGAAATAGAAATTGATAAAGGAAATATAGGTAGACGGAATATTGAAGAGGACAGGTTTCAGCTTCCAGATACACAAACTCATGAACTCCATACAACTCAAAACCACAAACTGTGTCCAACGCAAAACCACGAACTTCATCCAACACAAAGCCATGAAATGCATCCAATTCAAAACCATGAAATGCACCCAACGCAGAATAATGAAATTGATAGTCAAATGCGGCCACTTGACTGTGATTCCAGACACTTATCTCATGTTCCTGTTCCTGTTCATTTACGGGATGACAGACCCCGTCCTAGGGAGGGACTTGTCGGGGAACCCCAACTACATGTACATGAAATGAGCTCAACTGTGTCCTCCCCAGGTATGTTTTATATTTTGCCCCACTCTGTTGGAGACATTGTTTTTGCCTGAGGTGTGTGCCTGTCCTTTGTCAACATTTTTTTGTCTGAAAAAAGATGTTCAGTAATCATTTTACTGATTTTGGTGAAATTGCTCAAACTTACTCAGTATCACATCTAGTTGTGTAATACTTTTTTTTTTCAAAATGGCCTGTTTCAAAGGGTTATCATTTTACTTTGTAAATTTACATTTTCTTGTCTTGACTACTGCTCAGTAACCATAGGGTCATTTTGATGAAACTTCAAACACTTGTTCAGCATCACCTGTAGTTGCATGAAACACTTTTAATGCCTCTGCCGTGTAGTTGGGATAGGCATATAGTAAACTCTGTCTGTGTGTTAGTGCATGTGTGTGTAGGTAGGTTAGCGTGTGTGTCCATTTCTTGTCTGGAACATATCCTCTACATTTATGGATTTATGGATGGATTGAAATATGGATGGAAATAGCTTGGCACAGTGATCTCTCTTGAAGAGTACTAGTGTCATGTGTAAAGTTCTTTTGGATACTCTCAAGATCAAGGGGACTGTTGAAATTAGAAATCGCCTGAATTGGCTCTCCGTCTCTAGGAACCTGACAACGACCTGAAATTTTTTTCCTGGCTCTTTAATTTCTTGTAGTATACTATCTGAAAATGTAAGCCAATTCATAAAGAATGACTGCAAAAAGCCAAATCACTGAATGTGCGCTGTGATTAGGGTCAAGACCTCTACAGGTACTTCTATTTATACCATCTTAACAAGTGTTGCATCCAGGCCACTTGATACAGGGAATTCTCTGGGTTTGACGTTCTGTCAAAAGTTAACATCATAAGAGAAATAGAATAATGGATATTTATGTCTCTGACATCATTTAATCGACTGCCTGAACTTACCATCATTACGGATTTCATTTAACAAAAAATGGGTATGGTAGGCCTCGGTGTTCAATGATTCGTCGATCTTAGACATAGTCGAAAGTGAAACTAGACATACCGCCATCTCGGATTTTTGCGTTTGTTATAACCTTCATTCTTACAATTTTAAAAATTACCAGCTACAAAGTTTAATCCAGTTTTGTACACGTGTATCTGTTCGGTGTAAATTCCTGATTCGTAATATAGAGTTCTTTGTTGATATATTGCTACCGTATTTTTAACAATGGTAAAGAAATTAGACCAAGTCCATTACCACGACCTGAAGGTCGATCCAGGTGACTTTTACTCAACGCGTCAGTTACCCCAGGTGTTCAACAACTTGTCGGTCTCCAAAGAGACATTGCTATTCGGGATACTTAGATTTTATCCCTTTTGTCTAAGGATGGAAATATTTACGTCGGTGTAAAGCTAAATTTAATTAAGACTAATTCCGACAACTATCAATAACAATAAAACATGTCTACGGTGAAAATTCTAGCTTTTGAATATTGGCACGGACCGAAAGCGACCCAGAATTTGTAGACCTGTAGAAATTTACGGATTATTCAATTCCGATAGAAGGGGAAATTAAAGGTAGAATTTAACATTTCTCCACACGCTGGATTTCGTTGGTTCTGCTAAAATCTCGTAACTACAGTTGTTGTCTTTCGAAATACCGGGGATAGATGCTCCATAAACTATCCTTCGTATATTATGTCCGAATTGGACAATTACACTGTTGAGTCAATTATAGGCGAGAAAACATGGTTGGGATTCTGTCGGGGGAGGGGAGTCTTCAAATGTGATTTCATAATTAGGAAAACTTAACAGACATGGCAACAAAATTGAAATTTTAGAATAATTTTTAAAAATCTTCTCCTCCTGACTAAAAGGTGTAGAGACTTGATATTTTGCATGAAGCATCAGTATGTTGACCTCTTTCAAAATTACTAACATCATGATCCTCAGGTCCCCAGGGGCTGAGCCCCAGGTGGTGGGGTGTATATAGAGTTAAAGAAAGATTTTTAAATGACATCTCCTCCAAAACCACTGGGCCAATTTGAACCAATTTTGGCAGAAATGTTCCTTAGGTGGTCCCCTTTGAAAATAGCTAAAAGAATATAAATCCATTGAAAACTCTGGTTGCCATGGCAACAAAAGTGAAATTTTCAAATAATCTTCAAATAATCTTTAAAAATCTTCTCCTCCTGACCTAAAGTGCATAGAGCCTTGATATTTTTCATGAACCATCAGTATGTTGACCTCTTTCTTAATAGCTAAAATCATGACCCTGGGGTCCCCAGGGGCGGAGCCGAAGGGGGGTGGGATTTATACAGGGTTAAAGAAAGATTTTTTAAATGACATCTTCTCCCAAACCACTGGGCTGATTTGAACCAAATTTGGCAGAAGTGTTCCTTAGGTGGTCCCCCTTAAAAATAGCTAAACGAATTGAAATTTGTTAAAAACTCTGATTGCAATGACAACAAAAGTGAAATTTTCAAATAACCCTTAAAAATCTTCTTCTCCTGACCCAAAAGGCGTAGAGCCTTGATATTTTGCATGAAGCATCAGTAAATTGAATTCTTACAAAATAGCTAAAATCATGACTCGGGTCTCCAGGGGCAGAGGGGGGGGGTGGGGGGTTTATAGGCATTTAGCATCAGTTCACAGACTTCTTTCTTATTTCTGAAATTATAACCCATGGATTCAGAGGGAGGAATAAGTTTTTTCCTTCTTTCAAATCAGCTCTAAAGTCTTAGAACTTGTAATTTAGACTTTTGGATCCCCAGGTTCATAGTCTGTGGCCCAATTATATCATTATCCTAACCTTAACATGAAATTAGACTGTTGAAAGAAAAAGAGTCTTATCTCAGGTGAGCGCCCAAGGGGCCAACGGCCCTCTTGTTTATTAAGATGTTTAAAAAAAATGGTGCAAGTCAGATTATAAGTTTTCAGAACAGTTAAATGGGAAATTTATCAAAAATCTTATACTTTCTCAGCATGGCATAACATGAACTATTTCAAATATGATGAGTTTAACAGTTTGTCTGCATAATTAAATGATGCAAATTCACTCCAGTGGTTATAGGTCATTCATGAATATTGATAGCTTGCTAAAAGTGTATTGCTTACAAATCATAGTACTTTTATATCATGATTACGTCATTCATTATTAGGTGACGTCACATTTCAAGAGAATTTAGATTAGTCAGTGTTATAACAGTATCTGAGTTAGATATTTTTTTCATGTCTTAAGATTACTTAAGAGATGAAGAAAATATTTTTTGCTTTCATGGAGGTATGGTAAAAAAAACCTAATCACACTGTATGAATATGCAAAGCCGATTCATACATATGTGTGATTAGGTTTTTCGTTTCCTACCTCCATGAAAACAAAAAATATTCTCCTTATTTCTTATGATTTAATAGCTTTGAGTGAAAATACAAAAACTTTACAAATTATGATACTTTTTTGTATGGAACTATTTTGTGCAGAAGCATACAAAATCACTGGTTGCTCAAAAAAAATTCATGGAGTTATGAATAATTTTTTTTTTACCAATCAGATCGCCCGTTTGAAATAGAAGAAACTAAAATTTAAATTTTTTCCGGCCCAACAAATTAAATTTATGTTCCATTTTGTTATTTCTAAGGTGAGGTTTGTGTGAGATTGATTGATTGATTGAATGGGGTTTAACGCTGCTTTAACAGTATTTCAGTCATATCCTGGCGGCTGGAGCACCTAACAATGGATTCCTGGTATTTCTCACACCAGTACTACCACTACATCCTTTCCTAGCCTCCAGCTGCTATCCTACTTAGGTTTACGATTATCCACCCATTAGTGAGAGACAATGTTATTGTGTAAAAAGATATCAATTGACTTGCAGGATATTTATATTCTCCTTTATCAGAGTAGACAAAAATACTTATGTGTTTTGTTTTTATATTATTTTGCAAGTTTAGTAAAGTGGACTTAGGATTTGTTAGTTTAATGTAAGCTTAAAGTTAGGACAATTCTTAAAAAAAACTTTAATAAAACGGTACCAAGGGCTAGACTGAAGGTCACAAAATGACAAAATTTACTATGTCTGCATCACTTCAGAGTTAACTAGTACTTTACATTTATTGACATAATGAGTCTATTTTTTTTATGCCCCTAGCATTTAAAGGGGACAGGCTTTAATAGAGTTATCCCTGACCATATGTGAATGTGAGCGCATACGGGTTAGTTAGACTGTGTGTATCAATTTTTGTGTCCGAAGCATATCTTCTTTATTAATTGAAAAGGTATGGTAACTGGTTACAGTTATGCAAGTTCATCTTCCTTGCACACCACCCCTAGTGACAAATGGGCTCATGTCATGTAATTAATAAATATGGTAAACTTTCCAAATTCGTCTTCATTTCTTGGAAGTGTTTAAATTTTTTACTGCCTGCAGAATGAATGCAGTCTGTTATTTTGTCAAATTAAAGTATTTAGTAACCCCCCTAGACAATGGAAAAATATGAATAAATTTTAAAGCTAAATTTAGCAGTCTGATTTCAACAGTAGATTACAAAATTTCCGAAACAAACAGTTATCTTTTGCAAATTTGTGCAAAGACAGAGGCATAGTGGGATTATTGTTAAATTGTTTTGCTGTCTAAGTTGATGTATAAATATCACATACATGTTCGTAACAGTAAGTTATGGGCTCAGAGAATTTGAACTATTTTGTTTACAATTAAGATCTTACTGAAACTCAAAACAATTAGTTTTTTTTTTTTTCTATACTATGCTATGTTCCAAACAATCATTTTACAACCATTTGAACGTTTTATTTTATTATGCAACAAATGGCAAGCTGTCTCCTTATTCATGGATTTTTTTTCAGCTCCACTGGCTGAAAAGCAAGCAAACTATTATCATGGTGTTGTGTCCATCGTGCTTCTGTGTCGTCTGTCTGTGAACTGTTACCTTAAAATTCTTCACCTAAGAATGAATGATCAGAATTCAACCAAATTTCACAGAAATGATCCTTTGGTGACCCTTTATCAGATTCCTTCAAAGAATTTTGATCGGATGAAAAACATGGCTTTAATGGGTGGGGCTAATTTCCATATATGGTTAACCTTCCAAAATCTTCTCAGAAACCAAATGATGGATTTCAACCAAATTTTATAGAAATTATCCTTTGGTTAAACCTTCATCAGATTCCTTCAAAGAATTTGATTGGATGATTAAAACATGGCTTTAATGGGTGGGGCTAATTCCCATATATGTTAAAACCTTTCAAAATTTTCAAAGAAACCAATTAATGAATTTTAACCAAATTTTACAGAAATGAGCCTTGGATGACATCAGATTTCTTCAAAGAATTATGATCAGATGAAAAACATGGCTTTAATTTGCGGGGCTAATTTCCATATACGGTGAAAATCTTTTTCCTAGAAACTAGTTGATGGTTTTCAACCAAATTTCACTTGCATTTCAGATTCCATCAATTAATTTTGATTTGTCGAAAAGGTTGTGGCTTACATCCATATATGGTATCCACTAAATTTTCAAAAAGTCTGAGAATAACTCTTCATCTGACTTGGTAAATGAATTGACTTTTGTAAATCAATGAAAAGATTTCATTGACTAGATTTATTTGCAACACATGGTGAATGTGATTTCTGAAAAAAAAAATGCTTAATCAGTACAATCAGGCCTGTGGAGCAATATAGGCGCTCAAGCACCTCTAGTTTTTAAACTTTCACAGAATTTTTAAACTTACCAGAATTCTATGATCACTGAAGGGGTTGACACGAACTTTGCTTATATGGTTTCCTACAGGAATCCCTACTTATTACATTAGGGTTTCCTCCATATAAACAGGGATCCCTCCTTGATATACATTAATCCCTTCCCATACAATCCTGCCTTTCTAAGTCCCAGAAAAAGCCTTGGAAAATATTTTGGAGAAATTGCTTGTTACAAACACTTTAAGAATTCTTTTAACCTTAAAATGTTGTCAGCATTTTCTTTAAATTATGATAAGTATAAGTCTAAAATTGTGTTGTCTGGTTATCGATGAAAAGGGAAAGAAAGAACAATTTAAAATCTACTGAAACATCTTCGATGAATCAGGAGTATCAGTTTATTCACTGAGTTCTATTTGTACTTGAGAAAAATTGAAAGGAACCTAACGGAATCCATAGACTGAAAATGCTGGAATCCCTTCCAGTTTTGGGACACTGTTAGTGTCTATTCCTGTCTGAATACACAACCCAACACACATCTGTATCTAATTTAGTCTATAGTACATTACAAGGGTTTGGTCACCCATGGTTACTATGGTCTTTGAACTGCAGTAGTGATATTTTTCACTTTCTATTTTGACTTGGACTATAAAAGCTTACAAAGATGTCAGAAAATACCTGATAGGAATTTTCAGAATGAATGGAATTTCATTGAGTTGTGATGCAATAGACGTAGACACCCACCTGCAGAAATGCCTCATACGTGTAAATTACACCTCGGGGGGTCTGTGTGTTAGTGCACCGCAGTTGTTTCTATACTAATACACCACAGACCTACTGTGTTTCTTGCATTAGTTGCTCCCTTTCTAATACTTTTACTTATTTTTCATGCTTAAGCAAAATATTGATAAAGCATTAGTTAGGACATTTTGCTTTGCGAAACTAAAATATCCTTAGTGTGACCTATTCACCAACCAGACGAAAGTCATATTAGAAATTTCATGAAGAGTCCATTGATTAAACTAGATAAATACTGTCTAATCAGAGACCTTTTAACTTACCCATTACCTAACGGCCAAATTTTAGACTGGTCCAAATTTAAAAGAGTTGCAGTCGATGATTTAAAGTTTACAAATTTTAGATTTCTTTATCTTTATGGGTAAAACAGATGTGGAAAATGAAGAAATTGCTTGTTGCAATGGGAATTGGTTTACTATAGTGAATGTGTATATTTTCTGAAAACTTTGTGGGAAAAGGAGAAATCGCTTGTTACAATCAATACCTCATTTGGCCACAGTTTTTTAGCTCCACTGGCTGAATGCCAGGGAGCTATTGTCATGGACAGGTGTTGTGTCTGTCCGTGAATTTGTGTGTCCATCAGTAAACTTTTACTTTAAAAAAATTCTCCTCAGAAAGTACTGAATAGAATTCAACCAAATTACACATAAATGATTCTTGGGTGACCCTTTATCAGATTTTGATGAGATAAACAAGACTTTACACTTTCCTGTTCAATCCTTCGTTTTTACATCCCTGTGATTAATACATGTAATTGATAAAAAACAAGCAATTTCTTCTTTTTCCGCTATATTTTCAACCCTATTGAATGATTTTTTTTCCACTTTAAATTTTCTTCTGCAAACTCATTGAATTTGGACAGGTCTAGAATTTTGTAAAAACAGGAAAGGGTTAAAGGGGCAGGGTAATTACCATATATGGTGAAACCTTAGATAGTTTTATTCTCAGAAACCAGTAGTTTGATTTCAACCAAATTTTACAGGAATGATCCATTGGTAACCCTTTATCAGATTCCTTCAAGCTTCAATTGGCGGTGCTAGTTTCCATATATGGTGAAATCTTTAAAAATGTTCTGAGGTGAATGATCCTCGGGTGACCCTTTATCGGATTTCTTCAAAGAATTTTGATCGGATAAAAACATGGCTTTAATTTGTGGGGCTAATTTCCATATATGGTAAAACCTTTCAAAATCTTCTTCTCATTAACCATTTAATGGATTTCAATAAAAATTAACAGAAATGATCCTTGGCTGATCCTTTATCAGATACCTTCAAAGAATTTTGATCGAATGAAAAATATGGTTTTAATTGGCTGGGCTTATTTTCATATAGTGTGAAAAATTTGAAAATCATTTTCTCAAAAACCATTTAATTTATTTCAACAAAATTTCACAGAAATGATCCTTGCGAGACCCTTTATCAGATTCTTACAGAGAATCCTGATCAATTGAAAAACATGGCTTTAATGGGTGGGACTTATTTGCATATTTGGTAAAACCTTTGAAATTATTTGTCTTTGAAATCAGTTGGATTGATTTTAATTAAAACATTAAATGGACATTTGATGGATTTCAACCACATTTCGCAGGAATGATCCTCAGATGCCTGTTTGTCGGATACATTCATATGATTTTGCTTGGTTTAAAAGCTTGGCTTCTATAGTTGTGCCTTATATATGGTATACAATGAAAATTTTCAAATTTTGTTAATACCTTTTCATCTTCCCCAGTGAATGAATTATACATAACTTGACTGTTGTAAAAACATTGAAAAAGTTGAAATGCTTCTCTAGAACTTTTTCAAAGATTTCAGTGACTTAGATTTATTTTCCTTATATCATTTTATATTGAATTCATGAAAAATTTGCTTAATCAGTACATTCATGCCTGTGGAGCGAAAAGCTATCACCCTTTTAGGGTCAAAGATTAAGGTCATGAGCTAGAATCAATTCAAATTGATTGCTTCTGCAACCAAGATTTGTCTCTTTGCTCTATTATTTTACTAGTAAATTTACTGTTATGACTTTCATCTGATACTCAAGGTATAATTAGTTTGTTTTCCACTATGTCTATCTTGAGAAATCATGAATGGAAATAAAGAGATGTATAAGATAACCCTTTGCTAGCATTTTTATTTGGCTTCAGTAACAATTAAAATATTATCGATTAGAGTATGTTAACCCATTCCCACATGATCATGCTTTTTGATGCCCTGAAAGGAAAAAAGGTTTTGAAAACTATTGTTGTAAATAAAGAAACTGTTTGTTACAATCTATTCATGTTTTATTTTATTTTAACTTTTCGGTTAGAAAACATTGTTGATAATGAAGAGATTGTTTGTAACAAACAATTCCTTTATTTTCCACAATGTTTTTGAAAGGCATTGGTTGGAAATGGGTTAATCCAAATAACACAATTTTAGACTGGTCCAAATGGAGAGAAATCTCAGACAATTATTCACAGAGTTTTGATTAACTTAATGAATACGTACAAAACAGGGTAGGAAAGATTGTGAGAAAAAATGAAATTGCTTGTTACAAGCAATATTTCTCCTTTTTTCCACAAAGTTTTCAACTTATTTTTCTTATGGGCTTAAAATATGCGATTGTGTAGGAATGGGTCAAAACAAAAACATATAAGCATTTAGTGATGCAAATTGAAAATCTACAATAAAAAGTAATGTTTGTAAATGTTCATGATAATCAATATACAGCAGGACTCATTTCCAAGAAATTTCAAATATATATTCAATGTTTTTGCTCTGCATTGTACATCAATAAACATGCAATAAAATGATCAAGTATTTTGTAGATACATCTTATTCGATTCACTTCAATACAGTTGATAGTATGTTTCAATTTGAACAATTTCAAAATCGGCTTTACAGTTTGTATTTGAGATATTTCTTTGAAACAGGTAAATTTAATACTCTTGTTTATAGATTTCCCAAAGCTCCAGTTTTTGAAATCATGTTTCAGTTTGCTGGAAACAGCTTCTGTATCGCCTATCAGTTCATCTTGGTCAAATTTTATTTTTGCTACCTCATAACAAAATTTAACCCATTACCATTTGGTAAAATTCTAGACAAGTCCAAATTGAAAGGAGTTGCAGACGACAGTTTAAGACTTATGAAACTTTGCATTTTTTTTTTAAATTCTTGAGGGGAAAATATTGTGGAAAATGAAGAAATTGCTTGTAACAAGCAATTTCTTCATTTTCCACATTGTTTTCCAAGGCCTTTTATTCTCGGGGCATCTAAAAGTGTCACTGAGTGGGAATGGGTTAAGACTTCCAGATAGCTTCAAACAGCAATTCAAAGTGAGGATAGTTCATGGTTGAAACATATTTTGGAAAAAAAAGCAAAAAAACTTTTGCCAAATATGTTGCTTGTTTATGGAATGACAATGGTAAACCAGTATTGAAAGTCTCAGAAACTAGATTAATCCATTGCCAAACAACACAATTTTAGACTGGTTCAAATTGAAAGAAGTTGCAGAAGACAATTTAATGGAATTTTAAGTATCTCTTCTGGGCTAACAAGCAATTTCTTCATTTTCCACATTGTTTTAAACTTATTTTAGGGGCATTAAAAAGTGGATTGTGTTGGAATAGATGAAGTAGGATGTCTGTCATCATGTCAGATATCTCAAATATAATGTGTTTTAACCCATTCCCACACAATCACTCTTTTTGATGCCCCTAAGAATAACAGCTTTGGAAAAGATTGAGGTAAATGAAGAATTTCTTAATTATATTGTTTGTTACCCCAAAAGACAGAGATTTTTGTAATTTCTACAATTCCCATCTGCAACTTCTTTGAATTTGGACCAGTCTTAAATTTTGATGTGGGGTAATGGGTTAAGAATGAAATGACCTTTCTTATTCTTCATCTTATTGACCAACAAAGGCAGTCATAAGTTCATCATAAGCCAAAATGCCTGGACCTCATTGTCAAATGAAGGGTAAACATTTACCCTTTCCAACACAATGATGCTTTTGGACAACACCCCTCAACAAAATCATCTAGGAAAACATGTTGTAAAATCAAGAAATTGCTTGAAACAATGTTTTTTACCCAGGATGTTGAAAAATTCTAAAATTTCGTAAACTTTAAATTGTGTCTGCAACATCTTTAAATTTGGACCAGTCTAAAATTTTGCCATCTGGTAATGGGTTAAGTTTTATACCTGGGTTTGAAGACAACAATTTAAATTGTATATTGTTAGAAAAATAACCATTTAGTAGGGTAGAAAATATGGTAAAAGAAGTCAAAGCAATTTCCTCTTTTACTACAATGTTTTCTCAATTATAAAATCATAGGGATTTAAAAACTAGGGATCTAAGAGGATAGGGTTAAACCTTATTGAGCATACCTGGTTTTCCTTTTGGCTCTAAACAGTTTTGAAACACATTATTCAACCCTAAATGTTACATTTGTTCCAGAATCTTTCTGCATTATCAGGCAGAAAAAAGACAATTAAGATCAGTCTGTATATACATCTTTGCCCTTAACCCTTGTCATGCTGAACCCAGAATATTCCGGTTTTGGCAGGAGGTGTAGACTAAGATCAGACTGCACTTATGTGCAGGCTGATCTTAGTCTACACCTCCTGCTTGTAATTTTCTTATAAGGGTTGTTTATGAATTTGATTTCTTAAAGAAATATTGATTTTTGAACAACAAATTCTTTCAGTGCTTTTAGCCCTTTGAATTGACAGCAGTTCAGTAAGGTAATTTATATAGCATGACAAGGGTTAACTACCACCAACTTTTCATATTCATATATTATGAACTAGGATTTTGTAAGAACTTCTTGAACAGTCGTTGTGATAGACACAATAAATTTCTATTACAAATTAATGACTCCCAGTTTACCTTTTTAATGGGAAATAAGTTTGATGCTTTCTTACATCCAAACAGTAGAAAGCAAGGTCATAAAGTACATCAGAAATTCCAGACAAAATTCCAGGAAAACCTTGTAGAAATTGAAGGTATCACACATTTTAAATATAATTAGTCTTTTATTGCGTCAACATAGCTTCTAGCCTTGATTTGTGTTTTCTACAAAGTAGAACTCTAATTTTTATAAGTTAGTACATGTATATTATGTCAAAAATGTTTGATATGCAAACATTCGATCATTAACCCATCACCAGACGGCAAAATTTTACACTGGTCCTAATTGAAAGGAGTTGCAGACCACAATGAAGTTCATGAAATTTTAAAAATCTTTATCTTTTGGGGTCGAAAACATTGTGGATAATGAAGGAACTGCTTGTAATAAGCAATTTCTTCATTTTCCACAATGTTTTCCAAAGCGTTTTTCTATAGAGGCGTCAAAAGGCGTCTTTATGTGGGAATGGGTTAAGACCCTGCAATTGATGGATCGCTGGTCCCTCCATTTGCCTCTGACAGGAAGTTCGACTTAGATATGAAACAGTATTATTTTTTCAAAATTAATGGCCAGTAACATCATCCTCACAGTCACTCAAAAGTAAAATGGTTGGTGGATGACCTAAACGTAGTAACTACAGCTTGAAAAAGCTATAGTAACAAAGTTTACTTTGACTTTTAGCTTAAAAAAAAGCTGTAAGAAAATTTGTCATATAATTTTCGCATTTTGTCTAATTTTTCCATTAAAGAAATAGAACAATTGTTTGTTTTTCGAGTAAGATCGATTTATATTTCATTGAGTGAACAACAAAAGCTTTATTTTCACAAGTGGCAAAGCCACGAGTGAAAATAAAGCTTTTGTTGTTCACGAACTCGTGGCTTTGCCACTCGTGAAAATGAAGCTTTTTTTGTTCACTCAATGAAATATAAATCGATCTTACACTGAAACAAACGATTTTCCTCTATTTAATTATGGGACCATGAAATTAAACTTTGTGGTTGTTTTTTAACATTGATTAGGGAAATAAGTTCTTGTAGTCTGATTTCTGTACTTCTCTGAGAATTTATCAGCACTCACTCTGAATGAAATGGCCCATGAAAGATCAAGTGAATGTGACCTTGATGGCAATTTAAAGGCTTACACTTACAACCTGATACTCACCAAGCAGTCTAACTTTCTTGTTAATTAAAGATTTTGGGGCTCTGATTAGCCCAAACAAGTATTACTTGGTCCATCAGAGATTCAGACAAATTTATTATTTAGACTAGTTTGTGAATCAAAACCAGACCCTCCCTGGTTTGATCCGGGGTTTTGGCAAATATCCTTTCGGATATTTGTCTCACCAATGGGTGGATAATCGTAAACCTAAGTGGGATGAACAGCTTGAGGCTCAGAAAGGATGTTGTAGTAGTACTTGTGTAAGAAATACAAGGAATCAATGGTTAGGTGGTCGAGCCTCCACGATATGAATGAAATACACTTAAAAGTGGCTTTAAACCCCGATCAACCAATCAATCAGACCCAGACCCAAATCACCAAGCATGCCCTACTATGCTCATCAGTCTTCCTGGTAAAGATTAAATGTATCCAATTAGTCTGTGAATGTTAGATAAAGAGAAATGAAAGGTTTTTCAATGTCAGTAAGTGTATGTAGACTGCACCACAGTTGACCTTTTTATCCCCATGTGCACACACTGTGCATACATGATGCATAATTTTGCAATCTACCTTTTACTTCATGGTATTTGCATTTTAGTAGTAACAATAATTCATGCTCTGAATTTGTTGAGTGATGCATATATACTTGAAGTTAAGCCAATTTTGTCCATTATTCTTTTACTAGACTTAAAGTCTGAATTAGTCTGGATTATGCAGTTCTGTGGGATTAAGGTGGCAAATCATGATATCAGGGAAGCAAAATATTATTTAAAGCAGTGTTAAACCTGGAACAGTCAAACAAACAGAATCAACTTTTAATTTATGATTCCAAATTTCTCATGTCGTAACCAAGATGATCATATCTTGTTCAGGCAAAGTCCACAGTTTGGGTTTTACTGATTATAACTCGTACAGTTAGAAATATATTTCATGTTCTTTCATTGAACTGATGCTTTCTTTCAGTCAGATTGTTAAGGTTAAGCATCTATTGTTCAGTGTATGTATATAAGCTCTTGAAATTACCTTGAAATATGAATTTGAAATTTAATTTAACTAAACAAAATAAATCCAGAAGGAAAGGGTTTGATGCACAATACTGTGCAGTATCATGCAATGTCAAGGTGAGATTGTTATGAAAAGCTAAGAATAGAAAGTATCTAACAAATATAATAATGATAGAGGGGAGTGTAAACATCACGTAAACATTAAATTTTTTGTATGACTGCCTCTAATGAAAATGTGGTAAGGCGAATGATTTAATCGATATTTATCATGCATGTGCATGCATGCATATATGCAGACATACTGTGTTTTTAGGTTAAAACATGCATTCGTGTATTTTTTGTGTGTGTGCAAATTTCATGCAAATGTCTTACCACATTTGAATATGCATGAGACATACTTGCGCTATTGATTTGTTGTCAAAACAACGTCTGGGAGGGGTGGAGTTTACGGTCTCGCTAGATGAATTTTAAAGATGGCTGCTGAATTGGTGTCTTCGAAAAGTACTCCCCTTCCTAATTTTTTAACCCATATATAATCAAAATTTTGAATATCTATTCACATTTTTGAAAACATAATTGGAAAGAGGGGAAAAAAAATGTCTCTGTGAAGTTATTTTTGTTTTTCGGTTTCAAAATATAGTCATTTATCTTTGCACCGATTCTATCTGTTACTGAAAACAACTAGAATTATCCATGCAGTTACCCTTCTTTTTATATCATACCCCCACATACAAAGTAATTTTATTTTCAGAATATCCTGTCAATCTGTTCAATCTAACCATCTGTATCATTTTTCTCTAGAACAAACTCTGGAACCAATGGTCTAAACATAAAACTTGATACAATCATTGCTAATCATCAAATCTAAGAAAGTGCCCTACTATTTTGGGGTCATGCAGGTCAAAGGTCAGGGAAACTGTAGACAAATGCTATTCATGACCCAAGGATGCACATTATTGGGTATCATAGGTCAAAGGTTATTTATGTCAAAGACTGGAAATGTTTTTTTCATTTGCATAAGAAAAACTTAGATTAGATTAGAAATAAGCTTTTAACAAGCATGATGTTATGATATCCTTAAGAAAAAGTGCAATTGAAAATATTATTAGAAAAAAATCTTTATTTTTTTCCTATAAGCTTATTTGCATTCAGATAAAACCAGATTATTGCTAAAACCTTGGCGTCTTTGTCATCATCTAAAAAATAAAATTTGCTCACTATCAAAGGAGCAATCTATACAATCAAGGGAGGTAACTCTAATTGCTTTTTATTCATGTTATGACCTTTTGTAGCTCACATGAGCATAAAGTGTGAGGTGAGCTATTGTGATTGGTCATTGTCCATAGATCTGTCTACCCTTCCACAATTTCTTTAAAAATTTACTCCTCCTAAACCAGTCTGCTGATCAAGCTGAAGCTTGGCAGGAATGTTTATTTGGTAAAGCGTTACAAAAGCTGTCCCCAGGGGTCCAAAATTATGAATGAGCAATTAAAAAAAAATCTTTATGGAACCAATGGAAGGTTCTAGAAACAGACTTCTTGAACTTCATGAGTCATTCAACCTCAGGATAAAGTTCTCTAAGTTCTAGAACCAAAATGAAGCTCTTGAACTTTTTTTTCACAGGGTATCAAATGGTGGTGTATCAAAATTAATCAAAAAATCTCCTTTAGATCTCTGCGAAGACTTGTTGTTTCAGTCCATTGATACAGAAGATCACAGAAAAGAGAGATATGGCTTGTCAGGGACTTACAATACATGCTTATTATTTTAGAAAATGCCCTGATATTTATTAGAATATATCTGAATTATAGCTTTGTAGATTTACCATTTTTTTATGTTTATATTCAGTGCTGAAGCACTAAGAATCATGAGTGCTCTTAAAGAATCTTATCTGAATTTCAGTCTTATCATTTAGCAATGGGTTGAATGAAAATAGACATGACTTTTAACCGGATCACATTGCCTGAAGTGAAAAATTAAGGTCGACCTGACTCATTCTGTCCTAGATTAGATACCATATATAGATTAACCTTTTCATACATCAGTTCGATATGAAAACCTTACATTTTGTTGATAAATTGTTAATTTTCCAATTAGAAAAAATTCATAGGAATCAACTCTTGAAGTGTGTGCATGCTCATTCACTAAAATTGTCAGACACTGTAAGACTCATCCAAGGTCCATACTTCTCGGTGTATCATGAAAAGAATTGTCTTTTAACCCCTGTCATGCTGAACCCGAAATATTCCTGTTTTGGCAGGAGGTATAGACAATGATCAGCCTGCACATATATGTGCAGTCTGATCAAGGTCTACTCTTCCTGTTTGTCTCCTTTGAGTAAGAGTTGTTTAAACCATTCCCACACAGTGATGCTTTAGGATGCCCCTCTAAAAAAACATTTTGGAAAACATTGTGTAAATGGAGAAATTGCTAGTATCAAGCAATTTCTGCATGTAACACAATATATTTCTATCCGTAAAGTCAAAAAAATCTAAAATTTCATAACCTGAATTTGTCATATGTAACTCCTTTTAAATTGGACCAGTCTAAATTTTGTCATCTAGTAATGGGTTAAAACAATCAATTTTCAAAAGAAATAATGACTTGCAATAAGATCTTAAAGTGCTGACAGTCCTTTGATTTTGAAGTGATTCTGTATAGCATTTTAATTTAGCAAAACAAGTATTAATCATGTATCATGTATCACCATAAGTACCAAGTATGGATGCATTCTGCTCTTGACAAAGTAATTGAAGGTCACAGACTTTGTTTAAGTGAATTAAATAAGGTCATTATCTAGGAGATCAATACAAGAATCAAATAAAAAATAAAATGTCATTTTCTTGTTCTTGCTATAATGTGTTAAGGTTGCTCAGGACACATAATATCAAAAATGCATTTATAGCTTTACTTGCTGAAAGCTAGCATGTGGCTGATTATCTTTTTGCTACGAGTCATGTATGATTAATTAAGCAAAATATATTTATAAAAAGAAATATTCCATTATCTTTTCATCATTTGGATAGTTTTTGATATTGTATATCATGGTAAGGTTCTTAGATTGGGAAAAATATACAGCAAATTTTGTCATAGGTCTGTATAAAGTGAGTGAATGGGTCTGATTTCTAGTGGATGTTGAAAAAAGATTTAGATTTGCATTTATATTTTGCATATTCTTACAGATTAACAACTTAGATCATTTTAAAATCATGTCACAAGGGTTTGACATGTCAAACCTTATCGTAGTTTGAAGTAGATTAGACAGACCATTTGAATAGTTTACTGGATGAACCCGGGCATGTCACATGGATACGCATATAGGAATGTCCTAGATTCTGTAGTATATTATTAGGAACCTTCAAAAAACCAAACAGAGCTCTTGATAAGGGTACTTAATAACAGTCTGAAATTTATTTTCAATGAAACCCTATATTGTTGGTACTCATTTGAATAGTCTGTAAATTGGGCCTTACTAAATGAAATTCTACAATTATAGAAATAAAGGAAAAATTTATAGGATCGTAAAATTTGAAAAGCTTGGCACCTGTGTAGACTGTAACTCGCTTTAAATCGGACCACACTGTGCACCTGTTTCAAGACATGATAATTCTGACCTCTCTTGCTGAATGATAATAATATAAATATTGCACTGCTCATGTTGCTGTTTTTTCATTGAATTGAAAAGGTTATTAAAAGAAAGAGATCAAAAATGCAAGATAATAAGATACAAGATTTGTAATTAGCAGGGGATTTGTAAAGGTTTCCTTGTAATATGACATCATTTCAGACTTGCTGCATGCCAATACAATCCAATATATATATTTTTGGGGAAACATTGAATTTTAAATCAGGTTGCACATTATGAGGCAGGATACATGCTATTCTTGACCCATTTCCAACACAGTGCTGCTTTTGGACGCCAATCAAGAAAAAAAATTGAGAAAGCTTTCTGCGAAATGAAGAAATTGCTTATAACCAGCAATTTCTTCATTTTTATACGCCTGTCGAAGACGGGACGTACTATGGGATCACCCGTGGTGTCCGGGCGTCCGGTTGTCCGGGCGGTGTCCACTTCTTTGTCCGGAGCATAACTCTGTCACCTTAAGTCCGATTGACTTTATACTTGGCAGTTATATTCTTCTCATCAATACGGAGTGCAGTGCTCAATAACCATAGCTCTACCTGGCCTATTTTTTGAGTAATTGCCCTTTGTTGTTTTTCAGACTTGAATCTTGTCCGGAGTATATCTCTAAAAGTATTATAGCTAGGATCATGAAATTTCATGGGTGAATAGATCTCACCAAGGGGGAGTGCAGTGCACAAGAACCATAACTCTACCTGGCCTATTTTTAGAGTTATCGCCCTTTGTTGTTTTTTCATACTTGAATCTTGTCCAGAGTATATCTCTAAAAGTATTATAGCTAGGATCATGAAACTTCATGGGTGTATAGAGCTCACCAAGGGGGAGTGCAGTGCACAAGAACCATAACTCTACCTGGCCTATTTTTTGAGTTATTGCCCTTTGTTGTTTTTCATACTGGTATCTTGTCCGGAGTATATCTCTAAAAGTATAATAGCTAGAATCATGAAATTTCATGGATGGATAGAGCTCATCAAGTGGGAGTGCAGTGTACAAGGACCATAACTCTACCTAGCCTATTTTTTAGTTATTGCCCTTTGTTGTTTTTCATACTTGAATCTTGTCCAGAGTATATCTCTAAAAGTATAATAGCTAGAATCATGAAACTTCATGGCTGGATAGATCTCACCAAGTGGGAGTGAAGTGTACAAGAACCATAGCTCTACCTAGCATATATTTTGAGTTATTGTCCTTTGTTGTTTTTCATACTTTGTTTGACAAAAAATATTCATTCAAAATAACCTCAGTTCTATTCAAAACCCCGGTTAATATTAAGCAGTGTGACGGGCGTATCTTGTGACAATTTGGCACCTTGTTCACAATGCTTACCACCCAAAAGTTGAAATTAACTAAAATTCGATTAAGTTGGAATTGTTGTCTGCAACTCCTTTAAATTTGGACAAATCTAAAATTTTGTTGCTGGTTATGGGTTATTGCATACTCCCAAATATGTTATTTAACTGTTTATCAAACATCCAAAATAAGTGTATTATGTTCCTGATTATTCCTTAACCCATTACGAGACAACAACATTTTGGACTTGTCCAATTTAAAAGATATGCAGACAACAATTTGAATTTTGAAAATCTTTGTCCTTGAAGCAATTTGTTCATTTTCCCCAATGTTTTTATAAGCCTTTTCCTAAAGGGATATCAAAAAGCGTCATTGTGTGGGGATGAGTTAAACTCATAATAAGGTAATAGTCTTTTTGACTGTATAGGGAAAGTTAGGTTATATCAGATCTATTGTCACATAAATTTTGTGATAGAAGGCCTTGTAGTAAATGCAAAATTAGGTGACCCAATATTATAGTTTCCCCCAAAAGCCAGTACATCCAATGATTATATGGTAATGAATCGTAAACCTTTATCCTAATAGGTAGTAAGGTAAATAGGCTAATTTATATGATATTGGTTCCACTCTTTTATCATCTGAAATAATTCATTTCTTAATTATTAGACCATTCCCTAACAATCTTGCCTTTTGACACCCTTTCACACAAAAAAAACTTTTGAAAATGCAAAAATTGCTTGTTACAAGCTATTGTGATTGGTCATGGTCTGGTGTCCGTCCCTTCACAATTACAAAAAAATCTTCTCCTCCTAAACTAGCATAGGAATTTCAATCAAACTTCAAAGAAAGGATCCTTAGGTCATGCTCTTTCAAAATACTACAAAGAATTAAAATCCATGAAGAACTTGGGCAACTGAGTGTAAAAAAACTAAGAAAATCTTCTCATCCCAAAAAATAAGGCCAAGAGCTTTAATATATGGTATAAATCACCATCTATGGACCCTTCTACCAAATACTTCAAAGAATTACCGTACTCTGAAAATTAGCTCTTTTCTGTGTGATCCCTGATTATAGAGAAATAAAGAAGGAAATCTTTAAAAATCATAAGGCCTAGAGCTTTAATATTTGGTATAAATCATCATCTATTGACCCTCTGCCTAAATATTTCAAAGAATTACCGTATTCTGAAAATTAGCCCTTTTCTATTTCAATCCCTGATTACATAGAAATAAGGAAGGAAATCTTTGAAAATCTTCTCCTGCCACACCATAAGGTCTATAGCTTTGAAATTTGGTATAAATCATCATCTATTGACCCTTTACTAAACTGTGTGATCCCTCATTTTACATAGAAATAGGAAGAAAATCTTCTTCTCCCAAACCATGAGGCCTAGAGCTTTGATTTTTGGTATAAATTCATCATCTATTGCCTGTTTACTAAAATACTTCTAAGAATTACCATACTCAGAAATTTGGCCTTTTTTGTACAATCCCTGGTTTTACAAATGAATAAAACAGGAAATCTTCTCTCCTGCCAAACAACGAGGCTTAGACCTTTGATATTTGGTATAAATCATCATCTATTGACCCTCTACCAAATCACTTCAAAGAATTACAGCATCTTGAAAATTAGCCCTTTTCTGTGTGATTCCTGATTTTACATATGAACAAAGAAGGAAATCTTTGCAATCTTTTTCTCCCAAGTTATAAGACTTAAGCTTTAATATTTTGTATCTATCAATGTCTATTGATCCTTTACCAAAATACTTTTAGAATTACCATATTTGGAAAATAAACCCTTTTCTGTTCAGTTCCTGATTCCAGAAATAAATAAAGAAGGATATCTTTGAAAATCTTCTCATCCTAAACTATTATGCCTAGAGCTTTGGTATTTGGCGTATAATAATGCCTATTGACCTTCTACCAAAATTCTTCAAAGAATTACCATAAACTTGAAATTAACATTATGTGGTGGGATCTTCCTTATACCTAGGATTAAAGGAGAAAGTCCTCTTCTCTAAAATGAATTGATGTAGGGCTTTGATATTTTGTATATATCATAAAACCTTGAGCCATGATACTCAGGGGAGCGATATATGATCATCGTGGTCCTCTTGTTTTCAGGATAGCTAGGTAGTGCTTCTTATTTATAGTGGAATCTTTGGCTTTAATATGTAGATATTGTGTACAGGGTTACAAAGCAAACATGACAATGGCCTATGGTTAAATTGAGATTAGTTATTCCAATAGATCTGATGAGAAAATAACCAAGAATAAAATGTCATGGCCTTTAGATGAAGGTAAAGAATGGCACACAAATGCTTTTCTCTTTGAAGGCAGATATTGTCTTAGAAACCAAACTATACTGCATCACAAGTTTCGAGTTTCAATGTCATACTTGTCCAGTCTCCTGTTGTGTAGCTCCATCTAAGCTCTGCATGTTTCAGAGTCAGAAGAGTCATCCACAAAATTGAATAGCATGTCAAAGCTTGTTCCCCTTTCTAGAGGTCTTACTACCATCACAAGTAAGAAATCTTTTTTTGAAGAATGCCAACACTTTCAGGACTTAACTGTAAAGTTAAACACAGAAAATAAACATCGTTTATTATTTCAAACTTCCTTTTCAGTGACTTGTCAGATTATCAAGATAATGCTTTTTCTAATTAGCCTACCTTTTCCATCCTGCTCATACTTTGGATTTCTTACACACTAAATGGAGTTGAGGTATATCTATTTTTTATCTTATTAATCTATAAATGAATGCTACCTCTCTGGAGGCCACAATTTTGGCTCAATCTTTTTTAAACTTGCTGAAATATTTGTCTTATTGAATAAAGTGGCATTCTGACTTATACCAAAGGAAAATGGGCCTTATTGATTTTTTCTTTTTACCATTTTACAGTTCTCAATTTTGGCTCAATCTGTTTTCAAACTTGCTTTTAAATGATTATGTTATCATGAAAGAAGAACCCCAATGAATGTAGTGATATTCCATGTTAGATGAAGTATTAGTGTTGGCATTAGTGGCAATATCAGTTTTCTGCTCACCGAATCACAGCCTAATTTTGCCTTTACACCCATTTGACTCCATAAAAATATTTTATTATTTTAAATTTTAGTTGATGATTAAAAATGATGAGAGAAAAATTGGGTGAGCGATCTTAGACCATCTTAGGCCTCTCATTTTATTTCCCAACTTTGAGGAGAATTTTCTTTTTACAATATATAAATAGGATTGTTTTAACCCATTTCCACACAGTGACACTTTTGGATGCCCCTCAAGAAAAACAGTTTGGAAAACCTTGTGTAAAATGAAGAAATCGCTTGTAACAAGCAATTTCTTCATTTTACACAAGTTTTTCTACCAAGACAGATGAAAAAATCTTTAATTTCATGAGCTTTAAACTGTCATCTGCAACTCCTTCCAATTTGGCCCAGTCTAAAATTTGGCTGTCTGGTAATGGGTTAAGGAAATAATTTTACCCCTACTTTAAAGAAGAGGTAGATAAAATGGTTTACCTTTGTCTGTCCGTCTGACCGACTGTATCAATATTTATGTCACACTTTTTTCTAAATCTTCTTCTGTGAAACCAATTTATGAATTTCAACCAAATTTTACAGGAATGCTGATATGGTGACCCTTCATCAGATTTCTTCAAAGGTTTTTGATAGGACAGAAAACATGGCTTTTTATGGGCGGGGCTAATTTCCCTATATAGTGAAAGCTTTGAAAATCTTCTTCCCAGAAACCATTGGATGGATATCAACAAAAATTTCACAGGAATGATCCTTTGGTGACCCTTTATCAGATTGCTAAAAAAGAATTGATTGGCTGTAAACATTGCTTTAATGGAATAGACTAATTTCCATATATTGTTAAACAGTGAAAACCTACAATCTTCTCGGTATACAAACGATTATAAGTTTTCAACAAAATTTCACAAAATGATCCTTTGATTGGTGACTCTTTGTCGGATTCCTTCATAAAACATGGCTCAGATGTAAATTATGGCTTTTAGGGGGGGGGGGGGCTTGTCTCCATAAATGGTATATAGAGAAATTTTGAAAATCTTATTCTTGCAAATAGCAGGATGGTTTTCAACCAAATTCCTCAGGAATGATAAGTAAATTCAGGCCGGTGGAGCAAATAAGGCGCCAAAGCGCTTCTAGTATTATATTTGGACATTGATGGTATAGTGGTATATTTTTGTTGCACTTTACTCAGCAACTTTTCATAGCATTGACTTCTAACTTGCTGTTGTGGATCATCTAGGGGTCCTACATGAGGCTTACCAAGTTTAGGTCCACAAGTTAAATAGTTCCTGTTTTACAACTTCGTTTATTTTTGGACATTGATGGTATGGTGGTATATTTTTGTCACATTTCTCTCAGCAGATACTAGTAGCATTGACTTGAAACTTGGTGTGGAGGTTCATCTAGTGGTCTTACATGGTGCCTATGGAATGCAGGTACACAAGTTAACTATTTCCTATTTCATGACTTTGTAGATATTCGGACATTGATGGTATAGTGGTATATTTTTGTGGCATTTTCCTCAGCAACTATTCATAGCATTTGCTTGACACTTGATGTTGTCGATCACCTACTTGGAGCTAGCAGAATATATGTCCGCAAATTAACTACTTCCTGTTTTACAACGGAAATGGATGGTATAGTGGTATATTTTTGTGACACTTTTCTCAGCAACTATTTGTAGCGTCATATTTTTTGACATTGCCTGGTATAGTGGTATCGCTTCAATGCTGATGTGGAGTTGAAGCTAGGTGTTCTACATGGTGCTTACTGAGTATGTTTAATGAGGGAGAATTTCATTTTCACTGTAGTATGCTGTAGTGCATACTCAGTGAGTTTGGGCTCACATATTTCTTGTTTGACCGGAAAAATCCTTAAATTTGTGGAAAATCTTTGTAAATAACATGGGGCACCTACTACAATGTATTAGGGTAGGAATAGTTATTACACAAACATCATAAAGAATATCTATTACCTGTTTTGTAAAAAATCTTTCAAATGTGAAAGTATGGACTGGTCAGACCAAGCTTCTTCCAAGCTATTTGTTCAATTAAACCATTCCCAGATCCTGTAATAGAAAATTTAGGAAAAAGGTGCAATGAAAACATTTCTTATTACATGTCATTTCTTTCATTGTTTCTTCTAGCTAAAAGGCAAAGAGAATCACATTCCACCAGCAGTCTAACACATTGTAAACTTGTGATGGGTTATAAAGAAACCATCTTGATTTACCTTTGCTGGATCTTATTTTCAATGTTTTAAGTTTCAAAGGCTGAAAGCCAGCAATCTATTGACATAGCATTGTGTCAGTCATGCATCTGTCTTTGTGACAGTCTGTGCTTTTACGGATGCCCACACAATGGGGCTCTTTGATCCCCATATTGAAAAAAAGGAAAATATTGTGGAAAATGAAGAAATTGCTTGCAACAAGCAATTTCTTCAATTTCTAAAATGTTTTTTACCAATAGAAATAAAAAAAGCTAAAACTTCATCAATTTCAAAAACTGCAAATTTCAACCAAATTTCTAAGGAATGATGAGATTTTTAAGTAAGTTTTGATAGAGTTGAAAATAAAGCTTTGAATGATTAGCCAAATTTCAGATTGAGATCACATAGTGATGCTACGGAAATAATTGTTACTGCCTTACTTAGAATATTTGTTATAATGAAGAAAGTTGCCTACCATAAAGCTTCCTATATTAAGGAAAACTAAGTTTGCTTTATGATAGTAAATTCAGGCCAATAGACCAAATCAGGCACTCAAGTGCCTCTAGTTTACAGTTTACAGAATGGTCCTTTTTAGCCCAACTTTTTCAAAGAGCAGGGAGGGGGTATGTATTTTTGTCACATGGGCGTCGGGGTCCAGGCTTCAGAGTAATGGTTTGGTTAAACCTTATGTGCAAGTGTCATATCTCAGGTTCTACTAATGCTATTGCTATGAATGTTTGTACATGATTTTGCGGCAATAAAATAAGCCTTTAGACACAGATCCAATACTATTACATTCATTTTAGTGGAATTTTAATCTTATTAGACTTAAAAATTCTTGGTTAAACCTTGTGTGCAACTATCATATATCTTGAATAACTCCTTTCTACTAATGCTATTGCTTTGAAAGTTTGCAAAAGTTGTTTGTGACTATCATATCATCTTCTTGGCAAAGATTCATTACAATTACATTTATTAAAGTGGAGTTTTAACCCTTTTCAGACTTAGAAATTCTTGGTTAAACCTTATAATGTGCATATGTGAGTGTTCTATATATTTAATAACTCTCTTTCTAACTATGCTATTGCTTTGAAACTTTGTATATGTTTTTGTGACAATAATATCAGATTCTTACTCTGACATTCATTTTAGTTGAATTTCAACCCTACTTAGACTTAGAAATTCCTATATCTTTAATAACTCTCTTTCTACTAATGGTATTGCTTTGAAACTTTGCACATGATATATTACAATTACATTTATCATAGTAGAATTTTAATCCTTTTTTGGACTTAGAAATTCTTGTTCGTCTTACATTTTTAATTGAAAGATTTTTTATCTTTATTACTACTTAGGTATTATGCCTTATGTCGACATTAAAATGATGTTACTATCCAGCATTTGGAATCGTCAAACATTGCCGTTAATTCTCTGACAGCTCTTGTTCATGTGACAGGTTACATTTGTACCTTAAACAATTTTCTGTTTTATTTTTTAACAATATTTCATAAACCTTTGAAGCATTAGTTTGCAGTACCACAGGAGATATTATGGTTGAGTGTTAATCAATTTACTAGAGATTTATTAGTGTGGGCATGTATTGTTTGCTGCAGATTCCTATCTTATGGTGAACCTACTTGTACCAGAACTTTTGAAGTAGATTTGCATGTATTTTACAGATATTGTATAGTTCTACATAATAGCTGGGTACTGTTGGCGTAGATGATTTAATCTGTTGGTACTTGGTAGCTTAGATCATTTATGGAATTCCTAACATTTTTTGAATATTTCTTTCTTATATTGGTTTAGGTTATACATGTAGGTAGTCTATAAATTTAAGTAAAGTTAAACCAGTCTCAGCAGCCATCTTTATTAAGCATGCAACCTGTATTAAGACAAGTCATTCGTTTCCCAAATAAAGCAGGATATAGAAATTAATCTGTATTAACCCATTAATAGATGGCAAAATATAAGAGGTCCAAATTGTAAGTAGTTGCAGACGACAATTTAAGTTTTATGAAATTCTGTATTCGTTGAACTTTCTTGGTAGAAAACATAGTGTAAAATGAAGTAATTGCTTGTTACATGCAATTTCTTCATTTACACAATGTTTTCCCTATTGTTTTTCTTGAGGGGCGTCCAGAAGCGACACTGTATGGGAATGGGTTAAGGAAGCACCTGCTGCAAGCAAACAGTTTGTGTATGTCCCGTAGGTCAATCGATCAGAGTTTGATTCTTTTGATTATAATTGCCACAAAAGTAATATTTGTTTGGTTGTAAATCTGGGTGTGAGTGTTTTTGAGATTCATCAGGTTGTTGAATCTGCTAATTCCTAATTTCGAATAAGTTCTTTGTATAAGGCTTAAAATTAATTCAATATATACATAAACATTTGAAGATACCTGATACTGAATAGTTCATTCTTATTGCAATTGGCTCCAGCCTAACCATCATGTCCGAGCTCTATTTTGTCTTTCATCATGTTTATTGTCTCATGGATCAACTTTAAGATTTCTATTGTCAGGACTATTCAGCTTAAAAAAAGTTTTTAAAACGTCAGAAAAGAAATGGATTAATTTTAAGTATTTTTGTTGAGCCCGCTTGCGGTGAGTGAGACATAGCTGTCACTATGACAAGTCGGTGTATGTGAGTTAGTCTGTTAGTCCATTAGTCTGTCTGTCCATCCAAATTTGTCCAGACAATTTCTCCTACATTTATGGATGGATTTCAAAATAACTTGGTACAATTATTTTCCATCATGAGTAGATGTGCCATTTGAAAGAATGTTTGGGATAGGTCTAATGTCAAGGTCACGGCTCAAGGTCAAACACTAAAATTGTGATTGTCAAGAGCATTTCTCCTACAATTATGGATGGATTTAAAAAAAAAAAAAAATTGGCACAATTATTCTCCATCATAAGTAGATGTGCCATTTTAAAGAATTTTTTGGATAGCTTCAAGTTCAAGGTCAAAGCTCAAGGTTAAACACTAAAAGTAATGGTCAAGGTCAAGTTGATGGTTTAAACTCGGTGGGCTTGACAGCAGTTGTCCTGGGACAACCATCTAGTTTCTCCAAGCATCTTTTGAAAAAGTGAACAGAAAAAAATATTTAATCATGGGAATATTTTTCTCCCATTAAAACATTTTCAATGGGCATAAGAAAGATTTGTACTGAATTACTTTCATTTCATATTCAAATGACAATCTGAAATATATTTTCTTTTCAATGTTTTGTGATTTCATTATCAAACAAATGAATTAGCATCAAACCTTTAAGTTGATGGACCTGTCATGTAGAAACTGTATAATACCAAAACGTTCAAATAGCCCTATTGTGTATCTTGATGAGGGTGGGTTAATTTGTTTTCCTTTGTGAGGATGTTAGAAATTTTAAGGGTTGTTTTCTGTGCAGGATACTTTAACCAATAACCAGACAACAAAATTTTAGACTGGTCCAAACTGAAAAAGGACAATTTTTAGTTGATGAAATTATGATTTTTTTTATTTATTTATTTTTGTCATTAGAGTTAGAAAACATTGTGGAAAAAGGTCAAGGTTACAGTTGGAGATCAAACAACAAAATTAGCCTTGTCCGGAGCATCACTTCTACATTAATCAATGGATTTGAAAATAACTTGGCACAGTTGATCTTTTTGTTGATTGCTAGCGTGATGTGAAACTCTTCTTGTGATACCTCCAAGGTCAAGGTCCCAGTTGAAAGTTTAAAGACAAAATTGACCTTGTTCAGAACATTACTTCTACATTTACCCATGGATTTGAAAATAACTAGGCACAGTTGTTCTTCTTAATGAGTGTTAATGTATTGCGAAACGTTTGCTGTGATACAGTTGAAGGTCAAACAACATAATTGACCTGGTCCAGAGCATTACTTCTACATTTATTGGATGGATTTCAAAATGATGTGGCATAGTTGTTCTTCATGATGAGTGCTAGAGTCATATGATATGCACAAGGTCAAGGTCACTGTTAAAGTTGAAACATTTTTACCAAGAGCAAAACTTCTACATTTAAGGATGGATTTGAAAATAACTTGGCACAGTTGTTCTACTTGGTGAGTGCAAGTACTGTCATGTGGAATGTTAATAACTCGGCACTGTTGTACTAATTGGTGAGTGCTAGTGTCATGTGGAACATTTGTTGGGATACCACTAAGGTCAAGGTCTCATCTCAAAAAAAAAATTCTGTGCACCACATTCTCTGTACAAATCAGCTGGCTCTACATGTTGTCCCTAGACAACCTATTTCTTGATCATTTTTGGCTTATGACCTGTTCTGAAATTATTGGTTGAACGTCTGTAAACAATTGTAACGAAGAATTAAGGATTCCTTTTGGTGAGAAATTTTGTCCCTATGAGAACCATAGAGCCTTTGAATTAGTACAATATCAATTAAAGTTTGTTTCAGAGAGAAAACAAAAAATGCAGATTACTTTTGATATAGAATTACCCAGGTCTACTCTAGTTAAAACTTGGTGGCATAATAGATTGTTTAAGTTAGTTTCTGGTCAAATGAAACATAATATTGTTTCTTTCTGGACTTCAGATAGTTACTTGGTAGCCTTATTAACTAGTTAATTTGTTCTTTTGTGGCCTAGATCATTTAGAGTAAGTAAAAAGGTAATCAGATATTAATTTCTGGATTGAGGATCAAATGCTCTGATTATTAGTTTTTAGCTCAACCCCTGTTAAAAAGTTCTAGAACTAGTCCTTGAATGTTCTAGAACTGGTTCAAGAACTTGTTCTTGGACATTCTTAAACTAGTTCTAGCTTTAGAACTAGTAAATGAATGTTCAAGAAAATTAAATGGAAGCTCAAGAACTCGTAGTTCTAGAACTGGTGCAAGAACAAGTTCCACAACTGGTTCAATAACTAGTTCTAGAACTGTAGAGTCCTTGGAGTTTTGAATGTTCTAGAATTAGTTCTTGAATCAGTTCCAGAACCAGTTACCTAACTTTCTTTTTTTAATTTAAATGTTTCCCTAACAGTTGGCTTAGGTTATGCTAAATATATATACAAAGCCCTAAAGGAATGATACTGGAGGCAAATTCTGTAAAGATTAATGAACTCTACAGACATATCTAAATTCTATTTTGCCTCACAGGAATAACTTTTTTACTTTAACTCCGTTGTCTACCACTCCTCATAAACCCCAATCAGAAGTCCAACTTCAAAGCTGAATGTACTCAAAACCAGCATATTGCTGGTGTCAAATGAACACCAAAATATTCTATCAAAGTTTACCATAATTATTCTTACATTACTTTGCAAGATGCAGACCAAGGGTTCAGACCAATGCCTTAGGCTTTTCAAAAGATTTGGTTCTCAATTAGACAGTTGAAACCTGATTATGAATTCTATGAAAAGATTTTGTTTGAAAATGGTCTGACAATGTCCATAAATAATATGTTAACCCAATCCCACACAACAAAATTTTAGACTGGTCCAAATTGGAAGAAGTTACAGACAACAATCTCAAATTGATGGAAATTTTAATTTGTTCATCTTTTTCAATAGAAATCATTGTGGATAATGAAGAAATTGCTGGATACAAGCAGTTTCTTCATTTTCCACTATGTTTTCCAAATTTTTTCTTAAGGGGCATAAAAAGGAGGAATTGTGTGGAAATGGGTTAAGATAAAAAGACACGAATATATTTGGACACTAGATGACTGAAGTGTTGTAACTTCAGAATTTCTGAGCAGTATAATTACAATATTAATTAAACACATTCCTGTATACAGAAACAATGTTGTAGAACTACTACATTCATGTTAGGCAATTTTTGTGGTTTTGCAAACATTTAAAGATTCTAATAAAACTTTGTATTTGTGAATTTACATGAAGTTTTATTTAACTTGTACTTTTTATTGCAGTCAGGATACTGACTGTAATCTTGGAATCAGTCAAATTCGTTCTTTCCTTCTAGGAACCGGACAACAACCTGAAAAACTTATCCTTGCCCGTGAATTGATTCATGATTTCTTGTAATACTACTTGAAAATGTAAGCCATTCATGAAAAAGCCTAATCACTGCTGAGAGCTTAATTAAGGTCACGACCTCAATCGGTATTTTTATTTTTACATAACCAATATCCTAGACTGGTATCACTATGCCTACTCGGTTCATTCAGAGCATCTCTCGGCCGATCTACGCTTATAGGAATGGTCGACTGGTTCCGATTGTACTAGAGTCTGACTAGCCAAAGGTCACACATGACATAGAGCTACAGATAAAATGAGTTTCACATAAAAAATAACCAAAAAACGCAATTTTGTAAAGATTCATTGGGTTAAAAAATGCATTTTAAATCACTGATTAGCATTTCAAATAATTTCAATGTATAAATTTCTAAAGTCCACTATTATTCCCGTTTCAAAAAAAGACGCGAACCGGACACATGAATTGGTTTCTGGTCTTTCACATTCCAACAAACAATTTATGTATGAATGGCTTCCAAACTTGGGAAAACTCTACCTAGAGCCCTCTACTCGTTTGAAAACTTTCGAAAGATTGGAGGGCAATGCTCTTAGAGCTATCCTTTGTGTATTTTGTCCGAAATTGAAAATATATCAAGCTAGTTATGGGCGAGGAAACATGGTCCTTGTTTTTTTAAAGACGATTGGCAAATGGATAATGTGATTTCTGTGGCTTCGTTTATCGGCGAAAGAAAATACAAGTTATTGAAATGTTGCATGTGTAGACAGAAGAAAATAATAAGTTTTTATGCTGACGAGAGTCGTCAACAGGCTACAATCAAGCAGCTTTAAATGCCAATTTCATCAATAATGATATGATCTTTAGTCAATTTAAAAAGTTGCCACATTGAAAAAATAAATGACTGAAAACTCTCCATGCAGATACTTCATTTTAGAGAGTATTTTTATTTGTAATGAAAATTTTCCTTTGTTTCATTGGATAATAGTCTAAGCTGTCATTATGAGCTCTATTATTACCGGAAAATGAGGTCAATCAAAATTCAAGAATTTTTATAGTATTTCTTCAGGCTTTTTATAGTATTTCTTAAGGCATAAGTATGTAATGGCTAAATATAGTCAATTCTTGTTATTTTTGACAGTTCACAAGAATTGCCCTAGTCACACTTGTCGCCACCTCTATTAATTATTATTCTGGTTCGACTAAATCTTGATAACAAAATGTGTTTACAATTATGTTTTCCATACTTGATCGTACAAGTAGATACCCATTTGTGTAAGTCCTTTTAGCTCAAATGCCAGTAAACGCATTTGACTTTTACCTTCAAGGTTGTATATTTGATCCTTGTTAACAACAGGAATTCTATTTCTACATATAAATGCATGTAAAGATTTCACAGCTAAAATGTTTTAAGCAAACGGTCAAAATATCCAGTGGCATTTAAACATTTTGGAGGAAAAGATAGAAGTCTTCAGAGGTGAATTTCATAATATGGAAAACTTCACAGACAAATCAGAGAATGGCTTCAATTATCATACTAATTGTTAATATACAGTCCTGACTGCATTTGAGGCCATTTAGGCCTTGATTTTAGTTTAGATGGAAGTAAATCAGTCATAGAGCCTTGATATTTTGCAAGAAGCATCAGTACATTGAGCTCTTTTGGGATTGCTAAAATTTCTACCCTTGGGTTCCGAAGGGCAGAGACCCGCGGGGTGCTTATATACAAATAAGGTATGATTTCCCGCGGGGTGCTTATATACAAATAAGGTATGATTTTTGATACAAGATTTACTCCCAAACCACTGGCTAGTTTCAACCAAAGAATTGAAATCTGTTGAAAGCTCTGATTGCTTTGATAACAAGAGTAAAATTTAAGAAAGAAAATAACATTAAAAAGTTATCTCCTCCCAACCAAGAAGTTGTAGTATCTTGATATTTTGCATGAAGAATCTGAACATTGATTTGCTATAATTTGCTATTATTTCAGAGTCCCAGGATGTTTAGGCCCATATAGAAACAAAGAAGGCAACTCTTCCAAAACTATGTGGCCAATTTCAACCAAATTTGGCAGAAATGTCCCTTAATTAAGTTGCCCTCTTTTAATAACTACTAAAAGATTTGAAATTTGTTGAAAGCATTGGTTGCCATGGCAGCATAACTTTATTTTAGTTAAATTTTAGAGTAGGTCTTCTTCAAACCCAGTTAGTATTCAAAAAAAAGAACTTTATCTCAGATGAACGCCAGGGCCACTGGCCCTCTTGTTAAAAAATACTTGTTTTAAAATCTTCCAAAAGAATTCATAATTAGCCATAACTTTTGTCAATGCCTTAGTTGTATGGGGTCTAACTTGTCAATTAATAACAACTGAGGATGAAGATAAAGATGGTTTAAAGTCCCATTCGGAAGACTGGATATTAATTGATTGATTGAATTTATTTTCATGGCACTTTTAACAGTATTTCAGTTATATCTCGGCGGCTGGAGCACCTAACCATAGATTCCTAGTATTTCCACACCTGTACTACCATTACATCCTTTTCAAGCCTCCAGCTGCTCATCCCACTTTGGTGTATGATCATCCACCCATAGGTGAGAGACAAATGTCAGAAAGGGATCAAACCTGGGACCCCATGACTAGGTGTCCTATGCGTTATAGCTGCGAAAGAATGGAGGAGTGACAAATCAAACCAGAGACCCCTGACATGGTATCTGTTATGTTACCATTAAATCTAATCAGTTCCTTTTGTTTGAATGCCCACTGTTACATTGTATTAAACTCTCCATTGCCACCTTTTGATGTAATACCTCACCCACAATGGGTGATTGAATGACAAGGGTTAGATATTTCAGTTCAATGCAGACTGCACATAATAATGTATATGCATGGTAAACTAGAAAATCTATACTGCAGAAATAGAACTAAATAGGTTTTCTTATCTTTCTTTGAGGGAGATTCTTGAAATGAGACAGACCTTTTCTCAAAAATATTGACCTGACTACAATCTCATAGGTAGATATTTTTGTCCTTTGACCATTGGAAACAAAATTAATTATAAACTCCATTAGCTGAAGGCTGCCAGGTCTATTGCCCTAGTATTCTGTCTGACAGACGTCCGTCTGCATGCCTATAAACTTTTTCTTTAAAAATCTTTACATTACAAATGGCTTCCTGAAATTTTACCAAATTTTACAAGAGCTGACCCTTTATCAAATTTTTTCAAGAAGCCTTGATCTGATTAAAAACCTTGCTTTATGGGTTGAGCTATAATTTCCATATAATATTATGGTAAAAACTTTTAGTCAAAAACTTCCTGATGAAATTGACATTCATAATGTACAGGAATGCTTCTATCAATCACATCTAAATATATATCTATTGTCACATTGCTCAGAGTAAGTCATTAGGTTAGCAACCATTGGCCGAGTAACAATTTGATCTTGGCCTTTGACCTTAATAAAAGAACTTGCATTTTGTTATCATCTCTAAAATTTCATGATACCTCATACATAACTACATCAGGTTGGAGTCTTTGACTAAGTGACCATGACATCTCATCATGATTTAGGCACTTATTGTGAGAACAGAAACCATGGGCTGTAAGGGGAACTAACTGTTATCTACACCCAACTACATGTACTGCTGCTTAATAATAGCAAAACTGATACTTGCATGAGGGGCTCTTGTATGATATACTTAATCTAGGTTGCGTTTTTTTTTAGGAAAAAAAACTGTATTTCATATCGATCAACCGGAAACAAGTTCTCACGCAATTCCGCTCATTTCCACGCATGCTTATAAACTTGAAGTGAAAATCTATGTGATCTTGTTTCATCGCTGATGAAGAAAATAACTTACTTGCTGAATGCCAACAGCCTCCTTTTAGTCATGAATATCCAGGAAAATGGTTTAAAACTTTGACTTGATATATCCATGGTATATTGTCCAATGAATTGTCAAAATGGGAGAAATAATTTCCTCGCGTTTCAACATAGAATCTAGGTCAGTGGAGTTAGCGAATACATGTAAACTGTCTGCTGGTGTTTTGACCTGGCAGGGCTGAGCAAATTTACACCCCGTATACATAGTATGCGTAACACGTTACAACACTGTTATAGACACGATTCAAGCGCCTATTAACCCCATCGAATAAAACACTTTTTACCTCTCGAATTCAATTATATCTTTGAAACAGACATGTAGTACTTCAATTGTGATAATAATATGTTCAACGAAAAAGAATGGAATGTTAGCTTTGATTTCTTTACCTTTTATCATTTTACCTTTTACCACACAACCACAAATTTCACGCACTTATGAAGAAAACGTTGCGATTAATTCAAAATAGCGATTTCGGTAAACAGTAAGGAGTCATGATTGATTGACTAGGGTTTAACGCAACTTTTAATAGTGTTTCATTTATATCGGGGCAGCTGGAGCTCCTAACCATGGTTTCCTGGTAGTTCACACACCAGTACTGGCACTACATCCTTATCGAGCCTCTAGCTGCTCCTACTTAGGTGTACGATTTACTTACTCATATTGATGAAACATGCTTGCATTATTGAGCGCGGTTACTGATAAACCAGCAAAACCGCTCTCAGGACTTTCAGTCCTTTGATTTTATATCTGTAAAGAAACCAATTATATAAGTAGGAAACAATTAGTTTAAAGCAGATTGACCCTTTCCCTTATGATCTGAATTTTTACCTTCCTTATGAAAAATCTTGAGAAGACATTATGGAAAATGGAAAAGTTGCTTTATACTTACAGACAAAGATTTCAACTTATAGTTCATCTCCTGCAACCTCTTTCAACATGGATAAGTCTAGAATAGTGTCATATGGTGAAGGGTTCAGCTACATTGTATTAAATGACTCAAATCATTTACAAGGTAGTTACACAATCCAATTAATGGGGCATTGTCTCCATTTTCAAGTAATCTTGAACTAGTTACTGAAAGGCATATAAGTCTGCTTTCCCTACTCTTTGAAGCCTTCTTTGTTCATGGTTAAAGTGTAACCCATTATCATACAACTGTAGACTTACAGTCTTTGTCCTCTAGAGAAGTCCTTTTAACCCTTTCCAGTTTTGGGAAATTTCAAACCCGACCAAATTCAAAGGTTTTGCAGTAGAAAATTCGGGGAGGATCTAATTTGAAAAATAACTTTTTAGTAAGGTAGAAAATATTGTGGAAAAAGAAGAAATTGCCTTTTACAAGCAATTTCTTCTTTTTCTACAATGTTTTCTGAATTGCAAATCACAGGTACGTAAAAACCAGGGTTTGAACAGGAGAGGCCTATTGTAAGTAAACAAAATATAAATTACTCTACTCAAGACTGAATTAAATCGTAAGATGATGGAATGCATCAGGATCAATTTTAGAAATGAAAAGTAGTTGGTCATAGAGGTCCCTTCTGTTTATTTCAGAAATTCAGTGGTCAAATTTTCAATTCTTTTCAACTCATTTAACAGATTATTTAGCTTCTAAACTCATTACCACATTGAAGCTTTTTGGCACCCTTCAATGTAAAGGCTTTGGAAAACATTGTTGAATATGAAGAAGTTGCTTGCAACAGCCAATTTCTTCATTATCCACAACGTTTTCTTCCCCAAAAGACAACAGATTTTTAGATATCATCAACTTGAATTGACATCTTTCAATTTGGCCCAGTCTAAAGTTTTCTTGTGTGGTAATTTGTTAAATTACTATCTTATATATATACATTTATGAAAGTTAAAATAAAAAGGGACTGAGTTTGCTTGGATCATCCTAAACATTTGGAAACTTGACAGAACAAATGTCCAGGGTCTCATTTTAGCTCTCAGTGGGATTAGGGTTCAATCGATCAATCATTTTTAGCTCACCTGAGCTCTTCAAGCCTTTGTGGTTGTGTCTGTTATTTGATGTCCGTCATCAAAATCTACCTTTTAGACATCCTAGAAGATAGTGTAGACAATATTTGTCTTGATGAAAGTCACATTGTGTCACTAGGTCAATTCTTAGAAAAACCATCTAGGTCTATACATACTATAGAGATCAGTGTTTTGGTCAACCTGAAAATTGGTCAATATTTTTGTTTCCATAAAATCTTGGACTATTTTGAAGTTTGGTCACCTTAACAAAATAACTGGAACACTAGTTCATTTCCTAGAAACACCTTGATGAGACTGTATTCACATATCCTGCACTAGACTGGCTCCTAGTCTCTTTAATATTTGTACAACTTTATGTTAAAAAGTTTCTATTCTCTAGCTCTTATCTCTCTGTATTGCTGATAGTGAGGCTGTTTGAGAGACATAAGGGAGGTAATTTCAGGGAATAAACTGTAAAGCATGTATGATGTAACTTTGTTACTTTCAATCCCACACTTACTGAGAGTCTGGGTGATAGGCTAATTCTGCTCAAAAGACACATCCAATTTGTTCATTTTCTATAGACTAGAAACCAGTGGACTTAGGGACCATTTGAAAGTAGAAATTGTGAGATGGCCTCAAAGGATCAATTAAATTTGTTAAATAAATGACTGCTTTTTGGCTGTTAAATGATATATTCAAAGTTAAAGTTTGTTTAAAATTGATGCAAGGAAATGGAAATGAGATAATATAAAAGTCATATTTATCATAACAATACCCCCCCACACACCTTGAAGAAATGGAGGGTATACTAGTCTACCTTTATCTTTCTGTCCATACTTGCCTTTTACGGCAAGAAACAAAAACTAAGATCAGAAAAAATGTTTGATGAATAGCTTTTATGTGTCTTATATGAAAAATACAGGCTAATGTCAAAATGGTGCACTGGAAATCTAGAATGAATCCTGAAAGCTTTGCTTTATGAGCATCAATACAACATTGTTTTAAAAGAATCAATAATAAGTAGCTAAAATTGTGACTATCATCATAGAGAAAGAATTCCTCATTCTCAAGATTATAATTGTTAAATGACATGTTACAAGGAGAATGTTTCTGCAACCATATGTTACAACAAGAAAGTTTAACTACATGTGCAGTGTCCAAGTAGTTTCTGTCTGAAGGAACTGTACTGTCTTACAGAAGCTCTTCTCATAATTACAATGTTGTTGTCAGAAGTTTTATCCTAAGTGAGATAGCAGCTGGAGGCTAGGAAAGGATGTAGTGGTGGTACTGGTATAAGAAATATCAGGAATCCATTGTTAGGTGCTCCAGCCGCTGTGTTATGACTGAAACTGTTAAAAGTGGGGTTAAACCCCTATCAATCAAGCCTTAGAAGGCTGGACAGAGAGCTTGCTCAGATTAGCATGTTCAGACAAGCTGTGCTTATAAACAATGCGGGTGGCTCAATATTTCATTAGTTAGAGATATATTGCACCAGGTTGACCTAGGATTATCTCAGGAATTCATTTGTTTATTTCTTTCACTGTATAACCTTGGGTAATTTGATCCTTTTGTAACACTATGTAACACCCCTTGTCCATTCACTAATGTCATGATAATTAGTAGACTCCTCACAATCCCTAGTTTGTTTTGATTAAGCCGAAGAATAATGCTTGTACATGGTAAACATAATGAGCAGTTGCTTATTATACATAATGTTCAACCCTATCGTGATTGTGCTTATCAATATTTCAACACTTGTGATTTCTTTAAATGACTTGAAGTAAAGAAAGGATTATGTGTATTCTTGATTTCAAAAAGTCTTTCCTGAAATTCTACTTTCATTATAGGGTTAGTTGCTTAGTTAGCAATTTTTGGTATAATTGCGACCAATTTGACAAGGTATCTGAACAATGTTGTTGATAAAAGACGAGACAACGAAACAAACTTCTTTCCTGTACAAACCCAGGATTTTACTGAACGGATTTTATACTTGAGAAAAAAAAAATGTAGAAAAAGAAGAAATTTTGCTTGTTACAAGCAATTTCTTCTTTTCCCACTATAATTTTACCTCGTAGAATGTTTTCATTTCAAATTGCATCCAATTTTCATAACCATCTGTAACCTCTTTAAAGTTTGACTAAGGGCAAGAGTTAAATTTCAGTCTTGCTCTTGGTGATCAAACAATATTGTATATATTACAACACAGTCATGCTTTTTACCACAAGAAAAACGATTTTGGACAGAGTGGAAAAGGATGAAGCAATCAATTGGTAACATTTTAGCAAAGTATTTATTTCCCATCATGTTTTCTTCTTCCCAGAAAGACTGTGAGAGAAAAAAAATATGAACTTAAAATTGTGATATCTACATGAATCAGTCAGAATTTTGATGTCTGGTAATGGGTTTAAATGTGTGTGAACTGCAGAAAAATGTTTCAGAAGGGTAAAAAAATATTGTGGTAATAGAACAATTATAAACAACTTCTTGGGATATACAAACAGTCTAAATTGTGGAAGGATTAACTCAAGATTTACAGTAATGAGTTGAATAAATTCATGGAATTACAGGTACCGGTACCACTTTATTTGGCAATAATATATAGACCTTTAGAGATCTAATAATGCAGAAAGATCATCTAACTGTGAACACTATAGCTCTATTATTCTTTATTTACCTAGTTTCGGTTTTGAAACAAAAGAAAATAGGAACACAAAGATAAATTAGGGAATTTCAGCCTTTAACTCATTACAACACAATGACCCTGTTTGAAGAAATATTACCATAGAAATCTTTGTTGGGAAAAGGAAAAACTGCTTATTACATGCAATTTCTTCTTTTCTCACGATGTTTTCTGCCTTATTTTAGCACCTATTTTCCAATTTATAGCAATTTTAAATGTTGTCCGCAACTTATTTCAAATTTGACTTGATTAAAATGTTGTTGCCTCAGAAAATGGGTTAACTCATTACCAGACTGCTAAATTTGAGACTGGCCCTAATTGAAAGAAGTTGCAAAAGACAATTTAAAGTTATGAAAATTTGGATTTTCAACGCTCCGGGTAGAAAACATTGTGGAAATAGAAGAAATTGCTTGTCACAAGCAATTTCTTCATTATCCACAATGTTTTCTACTTGCAAAAGACAAAGAATTTTTAAATTACATCAGCTTGATATTGTCCTCTGCAACTCATTTCAATATGGACAGGTCTAAAATTTTCTGTCTAGTAATGGGTAAATACTGAATAATTATGAAGGCAAATAAGAGCTTGGCACATAATGGATGGTGAAGCCAACACTGAACTTTAGACACTACAAGTTTAACCATTTCCTGCACAAACCCAGAATATTACATCGCTATCATATTATACTTGAGAAAACATTGTGGTAAAATATTTTCTACAGTATATGATTGTTTCATTTTGAATTGCATCAAGTTTTCAGTGTTATCTGTAACTTCTCTGAATTTGGACCAGTCTAAAAGTTCAAAAATGGGAAAGGGTAAATGATCATAGAATAAACAATAGACACCAATGGTTTAATGTTGCAATGATCACAGAATCAACAGTAGACACCAATGGTTTAATGTTACAATGATCACAGAATCACTGACTGATTGAATGGGATATAATGTCACTATCAACCCTATTTCGCACAACCACTAGTGCACCTACCCAGTCATTTCTAACATAAGTACAACCTCAACATTTGATCCCTTGAGCCACCACCTGCTCATCAAACTTTGGAACACTACTTATCAGTTGCCCATTTGTGACATCTTTAGTTTGAACTCGTTACCCCAAGAACAGAATAAGTGAAATTGGACAAGGGTATAACACCAGTCACAATTGCCCACTGAAAATTAATCTTAAAATTAATTTGACCAAAATAATATGTACTAACAGAGTTTTGTTTACACACACACACTACAGATTTTTTGAGGTTATCAATCTATTATAATTTTCAACTATCTGGTTATGGCCCTGTAAGGGATCATACTGATAATACATATTATCATTTTAAAATGTCATACCAGGATCTATTTTAGGTTTTATATGACAATTTAGGGCTAGTTGACTATGAATTGTTTAGCTTAGTTTGTTTGCTGTAAAAACAGGAAGAATTTAAAAATGGTCTCCAGACATGCAATCAGTCTTTACCTCTGGGCCCATTGGATAAAGCTTTATCGGTTATCAAGTGCATGTAATTTCCGTATCAAAGGCTGCATTTCGATGCATGACAGATTAAATATCCTACATAATGTTTGTCTGCTGCTATGTGACCTATAATATTCTGGTCCCTTAGCTTTCACAGCCTCACTAGCCCCAAGTGATGCTCCCGCTTTACAAAGTAAGAAACTCCCACTACTAGGAGTTGAGTGATACATGGTAGTGTGTAAGTGTATTTCAGCCATGTGATTCATCAGGTTTATCAAAATAAACAAAACTATTGTTGACAAATGATATTTAGTCATCTGTCAAAGACTGACTTGTGTCTATGCTCACATAATGGAAGTTTGGAATTGTTGAATGCAAGGTTAATCATATTTCATCCAGGGAGTGGATTTGGTCTAGTGGTTATGTGCTAGACTCCAGTGTCAGGGTCCCTGGTACAATCCCCTGCTTCCCAAGTCCTTCAGATGAGACTTTAAACTGATGCCATGTCTTCATATTAACCTCAGTTAATGAATCAGCCTGAACAAGTATATAAATTCTCATTGGCTAGAGGCACATGTTTTTTCATTCTTTATTGGAATCAGAATAAGTGTTTGGTGAAATACCAGCGGTGTCATCAAATGAAATTTAATTGGTAGATACAAATTTGAAATTCAAACAGTCATCAAAAAACAGACAATAAGACTATATGTCACTAAATAGCTGAATGACCAAATCAATGCAGCAGACATTATCAGGTACATGTACTTTTAGAAATGACCTCAGGAAGAAGAGGCTTTAATTAATAGTTAAAAAGATTCAGATGGTGGCCTTGTGACTGGAGAAATTGTGCTGTACTACTGGTAAGGTTGTGTGTCCTTGGGTAAAACATTTTATAGACAAGCATGAAGGAGTGAATGTTGCCTTGATACAAAGCAGTGTCATTCTACAACACCCCATACAAATTTATATATCAAGATTTTTTTCTAAAGACCAGGGAGTGACAAAACAGTCTAAATCTGCCAAGTTAGCTCCAAGCACTATGTTCTTGGTACTCACTGAAATCTTCTCACCAAGACTATCCTAGTGAATACCCACAACATACTGTTTACAGCCCTATAATGAAATTTTAAATTGTGAAATTGAATTCATCCCTGTTGGCCTGTATCTGCCATGGAAGTCTGAAGAAAATAAGTGAAAGTTATTTTGTTATGTTACCCCTAACAATGAAAAACAATTGCCAAATGATTGAACTTTCTTTTTTATTGTTTTCATAAACTTTTATTTGCTAGAAAGAGTTAAATATTTAATGATAAATATCCACAACCTATTTTAATGTTGACTGATGGGAGCATGTGATAAATTGGCTAGCTGTGGTTAAATAGTTCTTACGAACTGTTGTAATAATTAAGCTGCTTATTTTTTCGTTTGTATCATGATCAAAATGTCTCCATTGAGCAACGTTGATGCGCATGCGTGTCCTATGCGCACGCATGTTACATGTATGTTCTCTGCAGATGTGTTAAGGCCTCAAGGTAATGATTTTGCAGCCTTGCCGTTGCTGTAAACTTTTCAGGATACTAGTGAACACTGCACACCTGTAATAAATCACATGCACATCCAAATAAGGATTGGTAACCTTTTGCATGAAAAGTTGGCCATTTGGGGGATTTTAATTTACTTGCTCAGGCTTACCATATTGTACACATTTCTTTGTGTGATTTATGGTTTAATATAGATCATTGATAAAGACCCAGATACTCTCAGTGAAATATGCGGTGTGATCAGGAGAGGCCAACCAAAACAGAAGTCAAAATGAATCTGTGTCTTGGTGTGCAGTGAGCATTCAGTACTTCTTTGAAAAATAAATTCCTAGTACATAGATTACACCCATTCCCACACAACAAATTTTAGACTAGTCCAAAGTGAAAGGAATTGAAGAAGACAATTTCTAGTTGTTGGAATTATAAGTTTTTCCTCTTTTTGGAGAGAAAACATTGTGGATAAGAAAGAAATTGCTTGATAAAAGCAATTTCTCACACATCAACAATGTTTCCCAAAGCCTTTTTCTTGAGGGGCGTAAAAAGGAGGGATTGTGTGGCAATGGGTTAAGTAGTGATATGAAAATTAGGCTTTGATTCATTATATTTGCTTAAGTTCTCAAGAAGGCAGAACTCAAATAAAATTATCTAATTCAGTTGTTAAAGTCACTCAAAATCATTGTAAAACAAAAAGATTGGAAATAAACTTACAACTAAATGTAATGATCTATTAATTAAAAGTATTTCTTAAACCACAAGATGGTTTGTAACTTCATGCACTTACTACAAATAACCATAACATATGACAATACCTATGTTGCATTATGCACATAAGTAAGAGAACAAGTCTTGACCTAGATTTTGTGCAATTTGTCATAACTCGGAGTTATTTGAAGTATCTCTTTGGCCTGGTTAAAAATAATTTATGACTGCATTATGCACCTTTTATGACAGTTCAGTTATAATATACTCATCTTCAAATATAAAGCCTTATGTCATAGTTCAGTTTGTTGGTTGAATTAGAGAAGCTCTTAGGCCCTGTCTTAACCATTGCAATCTTGTTGGTGCCAATTTTATATTCAACCTTCATTGGCATCTTCCTCAATATCTAAGATAATTACTTTACCCATTCTCACACAAAAAAATATAGACTTTTCCAAATTGGAAGACGTTGCAGGCAACAATTTTTAGTTAATGAAATTTAAAAAAGAAATGCCTTTTGGCATAGAAAACGTTGATTGTGAAGAAATTTCTTGTAGCAAGTCATTTCTTCATTTTCAACAATGTTTTCCAAAACATTTTTTTCGTAATGGGCATAAAATGGTGGGTTTGTGTGGGAATGGGTGAAAACGTATAAAAATGGCAACAGTACTCAACAATCAGATAATTTGGGGTCCAGAACCCAACAACCTAACATCTAGTTACATGCCTTTAATTTTTTCAGTTTCTTTAAGCTAGGATTAATGTAATGAAGTGTGAGTAACAGAAACTTTAAAGAAACCAATTGTGAAAAATATCCTCATTCAAGATATTAGAAATCTTTTTTAATGTATCAGAACCCTCATTTCTTTCCCGTTGCTAACACAGATTGACAATAATATCCATAAATAGAAAGTGAGGTAGTTACCCCATATATAGACATTACAAATATAGTCAATCCCTGTTGTGGTTTTGTGGTTAAAGACGCCTAATAAATTGTCTACTGTTCTAATTCAGATCAGGCAAAGGAGGAAGCATTTATTTCATATCGGGTGTAGGAAGGTTTCCTTACAATGGTTCAATTCCAAAACCTTTTTAACTTTATATTCAAACTTGTTTTTTAATGAACATTGATTGATTGAATGAGTGGGGTTTAATGCCACTTTTAACAGTATTTCAGTCATATCACAGCATCTGCAGCACCTAACCATGGATTCCTGGTATTTCTCACATCAGCACTACCTTTACACATCCTTTCCGAGCCTCAAGCTGCTCATCCCACTTAGGTTTATGATTGTCCACTCTTTGGTAGGAGACAAGCATCGGAAAGGATATTTGCCGTGACCATGGATCAAACCCTGGACTTAATGATTGAGAATCCAAAGCACTACGAACTGCGCTTTGGCAGAAGCAGTTTTGTGAGAAAACTCTAGAGAATCAAATTAGCTCTGAACTCTTTCTCATATAATCAGCAGTCTTAACAATAGATAGAATTATGGGGAAAAGAGGAATTATTTGTATCAAGTAATTTTACCCTGGATCAATGGTCCAAAAACCTTTCCTGCCTGAAACATTTTACCCTTGTTTTACTGTACAAAAGATTAAAATCTTTGTCTGCAAGACCAATGTAATAATGTGTTTCATCTAGTTATTAAGCATATTTACAATACTTTCTCAGCAATGGTGGATCCAAGATTTCTGTAAAGAGGGTTCAAACTTACATATGAGGGGGTTCCTTTTCCTATAATTACTGATTGGTATTGAATTTTATCATGAAATGAAATAATTCGGGGGGGGGGGGGTCAAAATTAATGAATACTCCCCAATCCCCTCAAATTATCCACTGCTTAGCTATTTGCAGGAACTTTCACCTTTTGTTTCCCAAGAATCAGCCTGACCATTATCAATCATTAAATACTTTTTGTTTAAAACAATTACCCATGAGCTACATAGCACAGAATCAGCTCAGTCGCGACCTGCCCCAAATGCAACTTGATGAAATTTTTAAGTTTATTTTACTTATGGGGTAGAAAACATTTTGGATGATGAAGAAATTGGTAAAGCTTTTTTTTAAGAGACGTAAAATAGCACAATTTGTTTGGAGTGGGTTAAACATGTGTCGTTACCCCCAGGGGCTGTGGAATTCTTCTATAGCTTTTCAACACATTATTGAATAAATATTATCAGGTAACCAGAGTTCAAAAAAAAAAAATGTCCATAACCACAATTGTTGTATGACATTGACCTCTTTCCAAATTGTCAGCTTGAATTGGGTGTATGGTCACTTTGTGAGAGTCGGTGGCCTTTTGACATTTGATGGTTTAACCTATCTTTGCCTTTCTTTACACAGAATTTCCTTTTGAAGACATTCTTAAAGATGAAAAAACATCACTTACCCTTCTTACCCTTCTTGAAGATTTAGTTTCAATTTGTTTTAGAAATTGTATTTATGCCTGCTCCATGTAATCGGCATTGAGGTATGTGTGTCCATTTTTGAGTGGATGTTTGTATGTGTGTGTATGTGTGTATCTTCTACATTAATTGAAGGATAATAAAATAATTTGGCACAGCTGTTCCCCTTTATAATTCCCCTACCGGCGAAAGCCGCAGGGGACTTTAGGTTTGCGCTCCATCCCTCTGTCCGTCCGTCTGTCAGTCCGGACATATCAGTTTTCTGGACTTTTTTTCTTAACCCTGGGAGATATTGAGCTGATTTTTGGTATGTGAGTCCACATCAATGAGTTACAGAACAAATTCGAGTTTGGTTCCAGTCCATTGATTTTTGTGGAAGATACAGATGCTGGGCTTAGAAATTACCTAGAAATTTCAGTTTTCCGGACTTTTTTTCTAAACCCTCAGAGATATTGAGCTGCTTTTTGGTATGTGAGTTGGTATCAATTAGTTACAGAACAAGTCCGAGTTTGGTTCCGGTCCATTGATTTTTGAGGAAAATCGGATGCTGGACTTAGAAATTACCAAGAAATTTCAGTTTACTTGACTTTTTTCCCAAACCTTCAGAGATATTGAGCTGATTTTTTAGTATGAGAGTCTGCGTCAGCGATTTACAGAACAAGTTTGAGTTTGGTTCCGGTCCATTGATTTTTGAGAAAGATATGGATGCTGGACTTAGAAAATTACCAGGAAATTTCAGTTTTCAGGACTTTTTTTCTTAACCCTAAGAGATATTGAGCTGATTTTTGGTATGTGAGTCCGTATCAATTAGTTTCGGAACAAGTTTTAGTTTGGTTCTGTGCCATTGAATTTTGAGGAAGACACGGATGCTGGACTTAGAAAATTACCAGGAAATTACTGGATACCCTGGGAGATATTGAGCTGATTTTTGGTATGTGAGTCCACATTAATGAGTTACAGAACAAATGCTATTAAAAGTGACGTTAAACCCCACTCGATCAACCTCCTCACCGGGAAGGCGTAGAGCCTTGTTGTTTTGCATGAAAAATCAGTTTAAAGACCTCTTTCAAAATTGTGAAAATAATGACCCTCTGGCCTCCAGGGGCAGAGCCCTAGGCATTTGGGTTCGTTAAGAAATAAAGAAGGATTTTTAAACGTCCTCCCAAGCCATCAAACCCTAATTGGAAGAAATGTTCCTAAGGTACACCCCCCCCCCCCTTGAGAAGTAGCTTAAATATTCAAAATCCATTGAAAACTCTTGTTGCAATGGCAACAAAAGTGAAATTTTAAAAAAAAAAATTAAAATTTTCTCCTGACCAAAAAGGCCTAGAGGCTTGATGTTTTGCATGAAATATCTCCTTCAAAATAGCAAAAATCATTAACATTTGGTACCCGGTGGCAGAGACACATTGGGGGGATTATATATAGATATTGCGAAGGATTTTTAAACGACATCTCCCAAATTGTTGGGCTAATTTTAGCAAAATATGGCAGAAATGTTCAATAGGTGGTCCTTTTTCACAGGCGTAGGCCCGGTGGGGGGGACTAGAAACAAGAAGGATTTTTAAATGACATCTCCCAAACCATTGGTCCATTTAGAACCCGATAATTGACAGAAATGTTCCTTTGGTAGTCCTCAGACTTTCTCAATAGCTAAATAAACATTTCTTAAATTTGACCTTTGGATCCCCCAAATCGAAGCCTGTATATGTTATGTCAACTTTTATCATTATCCTAGCCTTAACATTAGATTTGACTATTGTAAGAAAAAGGGCCTTATCTTAGGTGAGGTTACCGGGCCTGTGGCCCTCTTGTTTATTTAAAGTGGTATTTAAGGATTGTAAAGAGGAAGGTTTTTTGTTGTTTTTTTTTTCATTTGTTTTCCTGAGATGTATATATTGATCAAGATGAGGAATAGCCTTGCTTCCCTTGTGACCCTGCTCCTATCATTCTAGACCAATTAACTGCTCAGCTGACCCTTGTTTAACCCCAAATTTTCATTATTTGGCCACCTTTTAATTGAGTACATGCCCTAGAAGTTTCTCCATTCTCCCCTTTTGACCTTGATTGTTAATTGGATTGATCAGACACAATATGACCTTCTAGGATGTAGCTGACCTCATGCAGTCAAGTGTTCCAAATAATTATCCCTTAATTCATCAGCAAGGTGTATTTTAAAACAAAAGGTCAATTACTGTACTTGGTGTTGTTAGTAAATATTATGTTAGTGTATATTAGCAAATTATGGCTTAACCCACTACCATATGAACATTTTTAGACTAATCCAAATTTAATGGAGTTGCAGACTACTATCTGTACACATCTACTAATGTTATCTGACAAGATAACTGACAAGGTCGAGGTTGTTCATCAAGCCGATACTTATGAACATTTATTGTAACATTGGTCTATGGTCGAGAGGTAGAGCATCGGCTTCTTGATCTAGAGGTCCCAAGTTTGATTCCAGGGAACAACTTTCTATCTTGGTTCTGTCATTTGCCCTCATAATCAGTGTGAGTTCTGGTATTCTCCAGGAAGCAGAAATAAGAGATAAATAATCTAAGTTAAAAGAACTGTTTTCCAATTGATGTAAAATAAATAGATTTAACTATTAGCCTGTTTTGGCAGGAGGTATAGACCAAGGTAAGACAGCACATATATTCCAGAGTTGTTTTAAGAATTAATTTTCAAAAGAAATATTGACCCACAACTATTGCTTCCAGCCATTTGATCTTTATGCAATTCTGAAAGGAGTTTTATTCAGCCAGACAAGGGTTTAAAATACAGAATATATATAAAAGAATTTAGTACTATTTTTACATACACACTGATGCAGATTTGCTTTTTTGCCAAGTCAAAATGTTGGTTGAGGAAAGTGTCAATATCTCATGCATGTGTTGAACACAGTGGTAATTGACATGAATTTTGCACTTGATACAGTAACGTGCATTACTTCAAACATGCAATTTTATGTTTGTAATGGACTATTGAATGCTTTAATGGTAGCATCATAAACCCACAATTTATGTCCTCAAAACTCCTTTAATATCTGATTGGCCTCCCTAATGATTGTTGTTGAAATTTGTCAACCACCAAAATGAAACTAAGTAGAGCTTTTGTTACAAGGTTAAGAAATTAACAACTGTTTTTGTAACTCCCAGATGTTGTACATAATTCAATATCAACATGTTGTCGAGAAGGGAGAAACTGCATACAAAATTATTTGAAGTAATGTAGTAACAGGTAAAATGATAAAAATTGAAATTCATATCCAAAATATACAATGATATTTAGGGATTTCCTTCTTTTCCCACATTTCTATCCCACTTCATCAAAAGATCATGTTTTACTGTTGTCTGTCTGTCTGCCTGTCTCTCTGTCAGCCTATCCATAAAACTTAACTGAAATTTAGAATTCCTTAATCCTTTATATCCAAGATATAATGCTCATATTTGGCATGATGATAGTTCTCATTGATACCCATATGAAGATACCAAGGTCAAGTTCATGTGACATGGTCAAAGTCACTAGCACTTAGCAAGCATTTACAGGGGCTCTGCATTAGGGTTTTTTTTTAATACATATTAGGTGGTATGGTCTAAGGGAAATAACTGTCTAAATGTATACCTAGAAATGAGAGTCATCTACTTACAAACCTTCACCTATTTAAATTTTACTAAAAGTCTCAGGTATTTAGACTTTGAAAATAGTCTCTGGTAGCTAGACTATAAAACATTTCAACCTGTAACCAGACGACACAAATAAAACAAAACCAAAGAGGTGTAAGATAACTATTTGAATTGAAACGAGTGCATGCATATTCAAATCATTCCATTTAAGGTGAAATATTGTGAAAAGAAGAAATAACTTAGCCCTTGTCATGCTGAATAAGATGTGTATTAAGTATTACATAAAATCAAAGGATTGAAAGCACTATAAGGCTGTAATGTTGGGTCAATATTATTTTTTGACAATAGATTTTATAAACAATTCTAGCTTGAAAGGGACAAATAGGTGTTGTATACAAATCTTTGTATATACCTTCTACCTTAACAGGAATGTTCCAGCTTCAGCTTGACACAGGTTAATATATCCCCAAAGTCTATGTTACGACAAGAGGGGTATCTGAACAATACCTGTTTTCTATCTCTATAGAGTTTTCAACAAGTAGCTCAGTAACAAGATTATCCTCTTGCATGTGCTCATTATCACCGTACCAGATTATCCTCTGGCATGTGCACATTATCACTGTACCAGATTATCCTCTGGCATGTGCACATTATCACTTTATCAGATTATCCTCTGGCCTGTGCACATTATCACTGTAGTAGGTATCATGCAATCACACTTTGTTGTTTGAACATTGGAGCGGCCATAAAAAAGGTCTCAAGAAAGTGCTCGAGATGTGCTATTTTGATTTCCCAATGTCTGGCTTGTTAAATTGTTGTTGTGCTTGGTGGGTCAGTCAATAATCCTAAACATCCTCTCCTCCTGAACCAGAAAACCAATCTTGATGAAATCTGGCAGGAATGTTCCTTGGGTGAAGCTTTTCCAAAATCATTCAAAGAATTGAAATCCACCCTTAACTCTGGTTGACACGGCAATAAAAAGAGGAAAATAAGAAAATCTTTAAAAATCTTCTTCTTTGAAACCAGTAGACTGGTTTGATATTTGGTATGCAGCACCTCCTAGGGGACCTCTATCAAGTTTGTTCAAATGATGCTCCTTGTGATATATTTGGGCTCAGCCCGTTGGCATCCCATTTCACATTGAAACAAAGAAGAAAAACTTAAAAATCTTCTTTGAAACCAGTAGACTGAGAGCTTTGATATTTGGTATGCAGCACCTCCTAGGGGACCTCTATCAAGTTTGTTCAAATGATGCCCATTGTGATGTATATGTTTGCTTATATTTGTATGGGCCCTAACCACTTTTTGTAACTGAGTTAGAGCCAATAAAATATTTGTAATTTTATGCCCCCGCATCGATAGATCTGGGGCATATTGTTTTATCAGTGTCCGTCTGTCTGTCTGCAAAACTTCAACTAAACATTTTCCTATAACTTCACCCCTTATTAAGTTACAATGCTAATATTTGGTATGTGGATAGATCTCAACAAGGCGCAACTGGGGAAGGTCATTTCATCAAATCAAGGTCAAAATTTTAACCCTTTTCCCTAAAACATTACTCAAAAATTTAACCTGCCAACTAAACATTTTCATAAAACTTCATCCCTAATAAAGATACAATGCTAATACTTGGTATGTAGATAGATCTCAACAAGGCACAACTGGGGAAGGTCATTTCATCAAGGTCAAGGTCAAAATTTTAACCCTTTTCCATAAATTTTACCTAAAAACTTAACCTGCCAACATAACAATTTCAATAAACTTCATCCCTAATTAAGATACAATGCTAACATTTGGTATGTAGATAGGTCTCAACAAGGCGCAACTGGGGAAGGTCATTTCATTAAGGTCAAGGTCACAATTTTAACCCTTTTCCCTAAAATGTTACTCAAAAACTTAACCTGCCAACTAAACATTTTCCTATAACTTCATCCCTAATTAAGTTACAATGCTATTATTTGGTATGTAGATAGATCTCAACAAGGCGCAACTGGGGAAGGTCATTTCATCAAGGTCAAGGTCACAATTTTTACCCTTTTCCATAAAATTTTACTCAAAAACTTTACCTGCCAACTAAAAATTTTCCTATATCTTCATCCCTAATTTAGATACAATGCTTATATTTGGTATGTAGATAGGTCTCAACAAGGCGCAACTGGGGAAGGTCATTTCATCAAGGTCAAGGTCAAAATTTTAACCCTTTTCCCTTAAATGTTTCTCAAAAAATTAACCTGCCAACTTAACATTTTCCTATAACTTCATCCCTAATCAAATTACAATGCTAGGTCATTTTATCAAGGTCAAGGTCAAAATTTTAACCCTTTTCCCTAAAACAAAGAAAAAAATTTCCAATAAAAATCACCCTGTTCTGGGGGCATGGTGTTTCACAAATACATCTTGTTTTTATTTTAATCACAACCTAGTTCATTAGCCCATAATAATCTGCTTTGCAATGTACATGCTTCTTCTCTAGCACACAAAAAAACAAACAGAATCTTTGTAAGAATGTATTTTTGTTTCTGATTTCTTACACAAAATTTTCTTAACTGGTGACTTTGGGCTGAAACTTAGTCACTAGCACTTTGATTACTTCTGCAGTCATTGACTAAGGTGATTGCTTTAGGGCCATTGGCCCTTAACATTTTGCTCTTATTCAAACACCATAGAATATACATGTCTCATATATGGGATATAGGTTCCTGGCATTGATGGGATCAGTTAGTTGTAAGGTCAAGATTACTTATCAAGGTCACTTTTCCCACAAAAAGGCTATTGTGGGGGCATGGTTTCTCACAAACACATCATGTTTCATTAAAAAAGTATGTTGTGAAAAGTTAGTCACTAGCACTTTGATTACTTCTGCAGTCATTGACTAAGGTGATTGCTTTAGGGCCATTGGCCCTTAACATTTTGCTCTTATTCAAACACCATAGAATATACATGTCTCATATATGGGATATAGGTTCCTGGCATTGATGGGATCAGTTAGTTGTAAGGTCAAGATTACTTATCAAGGTCACTTTTCCCACAAAAAGGCTATTGTGGGGGCATGGTTTCTCACAAACACATCATGTTTCATTAAAAAAGTATGTTGTGAAAAGTTACGAGTGCTTTTATAGGTTAATCATCCTTGTTTTGGAAATTATGTGACTAAACCAAATTTGGTAGTAATGGACCAGAATGTGTTAGAGTTTCATGCACCAATCATTTTCCATTAGTTCACCCCATTTTATAGCAGTATGTTGTTTCAGTGGATGAATTCTCTTGTCATTGTAGTCTAGACTGTTCCAATCACCAATCCAAATATGGTAATTAGACTGAAAATTGGGATGTAGAATATGTCCGCTTTGATGCAGAGCAATGTCCTGTATCAAAAGAATTCTGTTTTTCTTTGATAGTCACTAGAATCCACCATTGAACATAAATGTCAAGGTTTTAATTCTGGTCCTAACAAAAAGAAGTTTCAATCAAGTGCAGACTGTTCTATCTTTACAATATATTATGGGCTAATTCAAGAATGATATTCTGAAAACTGTGTACAAAAATAACAATAAACAAACTATTTACCTGCCTAATTCTTTTAAAATCTTCTCCTCTTAAACCAAACTAGTAAGGTAGAAATTTTTTGAGATTTTCCTTTTACAAAGCTTCTCCTTTGTACACTCTATTTTACATAGAAATAAAAAAGAAATGTATAAGATATCTTATAATCTCCTATGAGTTGGGTCACCTATTGCATTGGGTCAAAAACTAAGTCACAAGGTTAAATCTTAGAAAAATCAAGTGTGCACTCAGGATGTCATATTTTTGGCTGAAATATCTTGAATATGTGGACAGGAATTTTGTCTACATGATGTCTGAAATGAATTTGAAATTTTAATCATATGAGGTCAAAACTAGGTCACAAGGACAATTCTTAAAAAAACTTTGTGTCCACTGGAAGGTTACATGTCTTGATCTTGGATAAGAAAGTTTGTCTTTAAGAAATTGGGTCACATTGTATAAGAAAGTAGGTAACTAGGTCAGCTCTTATAAAAACCTTTCTTGCTATCTTCTGGAATTAATATCTTGATACATGATAAGAAAACAAGACTTTTTTAGCTCGGCTGTTTTCCGAGAAAATGCGAGGTATTGTGATCACCTTGGCGTCATTCGTGTCGGTGTTGGCATTGGTGTTGGCGTGAAAACTTTAACCTTGGTCATATCTCTGTTATTGAAGATATCCTCATGAAACTTGGCATGGGTATTGACCATCACAAGAGCTACCTAGACTATCAAGGGGGATAAGTCTAAAAGCATTTTAGCAAGTTATGCCCCTTTTTCGACTTAGAATTTTGCATTATTCAGCACCCGTGGGCGATGGGCTGTGGTACTCTTGTTAACAGTTCTGGTTGGGGCAAGATGAGGTCATTTTGTGCTATTTTACTTCTATAGTCTTCTACCCAGGTGAATGCTTTAGGGCCAATAGCCCTTTGTTAACAAAAGCCCAATATGTGGTTAAGGTACTCAGATGTAAGTGCTCGGCATGAAATTAATGCATTACCATACGACAAAATTTTAGACTGGTCCAAATAGAAGGGAGCTGCAGACAACAAAATTTCTGGGAAGAAAACATTGTGGAAAATGAAGAAATTGCCTGTTGCAAGCAATTTCTTTCCACAATGTTTACCTGAATTTTCTGCTTGACGGGCGTCAGAAAGCGTCACTGTGTGTGAATGGGTTAAAGAAAAATGCTTCTAGAGTTACTCTTCTGGATAATATGGATTGCTCTCATATCCTTGTGAACACACCTGCCAAGTTTCATTTAAATATCAAATAGATTGATGGCCAATATTAAAGTTTGTCACACAAACAGCAAGTTTATGGCACCAAGGTCATGTTACTACAAAAATTGGACTTTTTGTTAAAATACCTCCAATCTAAAATTGAGGATGGCATCACAGTTTAATTGCTAACAGAGAAGAATTGGCCTCATTCAGATTTCATGCCAATATTTTTTATTTTTAAATAAAAGTGCAATCTGAGTTACATAACAACGAAGTATCCCATTAATAATTGATTAACAGACAATGTGTACCCTTGGCTCATTGGTATAAGATCAACAGACTAACTTGACTTGAGGTTGATTTATTCGAACAGTTCTGGCATTTATTAGAATAGTGACCATCAAAGAAGTTGGGGAGGGGCAATTATTAAAGTTTTTTTGGTATAGAGGTAGGCAATTATAAGATGTATGTGGTATGAAGATGACTGGGCAATACAAAGTAGTATGGAAATTATAATTACATTTTATTTAGGGTGTATTTGTCATCTTAAATGTTCAACAGTTGCTTTAGTTCTACACTGGCATTGGAAATGTAACAACCCAAAGCTTGGGAATTAGAAAATCTTGCAATGCTGTATCATAGTAGCAATGAATATTTAAATGTCTGATAAGTTGACCCATACAACATTGTGTATTACCATCATATCTGTACATGCAATATAATAAAAGTACAAAAAAATTGATTTCTACCTGTTCCAAAATTCAATCCATTTTGAAGGCCTGAAGAAGTTTGACCTAAGGCTAGCTTCGATAATGCTAGACTTGTACCCCTGTTGACTAAATAACCATAAATATAAAGGTAACAAAAACTAAGGCAAAGTCCATAACGGCAAATAAGGTTTGGTACATTTGTGTCATAATAAGAAATAAGTGTGCCGGGTGTTCAACTGGACAATGTACAGACGCATTGGTCACCAAGGAGATATGCCATGCAGGAACTTTCCTGACTCTTTTATTTCCTTGATTATTGAAAATAGCAATCTCATTTCAGGTAAACAAAATCACGAAGTGCTTTGTTATGGATATCTTGATTATATACTTATGTCCTAGCAATATATATATATGTATTTAAAACTGTAAGCGTTGAAAAATTCTAACATGATACACTTTTGTTATATCTTCTTCTCATGGCCCTATAAACAGGGCGTCCATGGTAAAGGTCTTTCTTTGCTCAATCTAAGGTTCAAATTTTTTTAAATTGAATCCATCCTAATATCATAGGATTTCATATAAATTATCTTAGCTTTTTCTCATTACTGAGGTAAGAATTCTCAGAAAAAGAAACAAGTTTATTTTTGCAGACAATTTTATTGTCATTAGTAGTTCTCGGTAGATTATTTTACCTAAAAACAAAGGCTGTTTGGATTCAACCATTTAATTGAACATTAAGCTCTTTCAATATAGATCGGTTAAAAATATCAATTTAAACCAAGAATTTCATGCCTACAGACACCGATCAAGATAATGGGGGCTTCACAACAAAGTTCAAAATCATTTATATGTTCTGATGACATTGAAATAGATTTTCTTTATAGATCTATGAAATTCTAAGCAAAGTTAAATAACGTATCATATGTAAAGAGAATGCAATGCAAGTCGAATGACAGATAATTGTATTGGTGCAATGACAATTTTTTTATGTTTTGATGAGAATAAATTGATGACCTTAAAGACTGGAAATCGAATATTATTTCATTTCATCAAATTACGTCAATTAATATGAGTTGATTACCACTCATAGAAAGGGGTTGGAGTTTATTAGAATCACCTGCAAAAATGGATGCAATTTTTTCTGTATTTTAGGGGATGAGCATTTATTAAAATATGGGTATTATAGGAATAAATACAGGATTTATAAGCAGGGCAAACACAACCCCTGTTCAATTCTAAATAATATTGAAGCAATGTTATTATTCATAGGTTGATTACAAGGATTTTAACACATACAAACAAACATAAGCAGTTTTAAAGTGAAATCATAAATGTTTCTAAGTATAAAAATTTTCCCTCTGTCTACTCTCAGTTGTCCATATCAGATCTAGAGCTGGTCGTTGAATTCTACACATTAGGCTATCCAGTGTGCCGCATTTTCCTGCAAGATGAATGCACCCATACTTTCCCATCAATTTACCCCATTTTATTGCAGTATTTGTTCCATAAATTGAAAGTGGATGAATTCCAATGTCAGGACAGTCTAGACTGATTCCCATCACTAGTCCATATATGGTTATTAGACTGGAAATGGAAATACCCTTCACAGAATAAGTTCTGGAAAAAGTGTCCTATCAAAATATTTGAACTGAGACCTGGTGAGTAAACACAGGAAGTTTCGACCCTGGTCAGGCTTTGTAGATTAACCCATTTTCAGATGACAATAAAGTAAGTGCTGACGACAATTTAAAGTTAATCAAATTTTAGATTTTTCAACTTTCTTGGTACATATGAAATGTAGAAATTGCTTATTGTTCTTCATTTTGCACATTGTTTTCCCAATAGTTTTTCCTGAGGGACGTCATTGTGTGGAAATAGTTAATGCTCTGTCAGATCAGTGTAGAAACTTTGCTTTTAGATAAATGTGCCCTGTCTTACAAAATTGGACTGTCTGAGAACTGCAAAACGGACGGGTCAGGCTGTGCAAGCTGGCCTTGGAACTCTTTGCATTAAGAAAAGTTAAGAAATTGCTGGTTACAAGCAATGACTTTACCCATTAAAAGTTTTAGACCAGTCCAAATTGAAAAGAGTTGCAGACAACAGTTTAAAGCTTATGAAACTATATTATTGTTTTTAGCTAGCAAAGCGTCAGCTTTGATAGCTGAAGTTAACAGACAAAATCTTGAGGTCTTCTCAATGTTTAACAAGTGCAAACTGCCATTGGATGCTTAACAACTGAATCCAAGGAATGCCTACACCATAAAAAGTAGTTCTTGTAATTTTTCATGAATAAGTTCATCTCCCAGGTATTTTTGGTTCATTTGAGCGTATTTTGTTCAAAATGAGGCAAATCAGAAATAAGCTTTTGAAAAAATTGTGGACAAAGAAGAAATTGCTTGCAACAAGCAATTTCTTCAATGTCCACAATGTTTTATACACTGCAAGGTAAAGATTTTCTTAAGTCTACCAACTTGAAATTATTCATCATGATAACCTTTGACATAGAAGTGTAAAAAAAATCTGAGTTCATACACAATGTCTATTCATTCAGAGAAAGGATCCTCACCCTAAATGGGTCTACCTTGTCTATACATCACTCCAAATAGTCCCTTGACTCTTCTGAAGGTTCCTCAATTAGCATAAAAACCGCAAATTACCTCCCCTGGAACTGTTACATTAGATTACTTAACAAAATCATACTTTGCTAGCTAACAGTACTTTCAATACTTTGATTTATCATTGGGGGAGAAAACATTTTGGATAGTGAAGAAATTGCTTGTTATCAAGGCCTTTTTTCATCGGGGGGGGGGGGGGGGTCTAAAAAGGCATTGAGTGGGAATGTCTTAATTTATACTGTTTTCTTTGGGTTTGAATTGGTTTTCATGAAACTTAAACTTATCTACTACATGTTACTTTTCTTTCAATTTGGACTAGTTTGAAATGTTAGCCTCTGATAATGAGTTAACTAGGTGAATTAAATTAAGGCATGTGCTCCTACTCATATTTTTTTTTAAAAAAGAATTTGAAACATAATAATTAAGAGCTTTGGAAAGTATTAGGATTTTTCAGAAAGTTTTGAGACATTAGAGATAATTTCACAATACCCTTAGCTACAGATAAATTGTTATTAATCTTAGCTGAAAGCCAGCAGGATTCAGTCATATGTTTTGTTTGTGCATCCATCCTTGTGTCCGTCTGTCTGTAAACTTTTACTTAACAGTCTTCTCCTCGGTAGAAACTTTGTCATTGAAAAAGGAGACTTATTGTCAAAAGTCTTTTGTGCACAACTACTACTTACAACAATTCTTGACTGATGTTGATGAAAATTTTCACCAAACGTTTGTCTTAATGGCCTTTGTATGATGGAAAACGGATACTTATTGTAAATATTCTTATGTGTGCAACTACTTGAAAATTTTTGATAGATTTTGATATTTTCGCAGATGTTTTTTTTATATGAACCCATGTAAATAATGTGATTCAGTGCGACTTCTTGAAACTAGGGGAACTCTCATTAGATATCTTCCTAATTATTGGTTGAATTTTATTCATCAAGATTAAATCTGACCGTGATTATACTCTTTATATTAATTATATGTATGACAAATCAATGTTATGGTAAAGGAGACCTAAGAATATATTTTCAGTTTGTCAAGCTTCATTTCATTTTATGACAAGTATTAATAACAAAAATGTTTGGGGAATATCATGGCTCTAATTAGTTGATATTTTTTTTTAAAAAATGTTTATCATTTTAAAGGGAGGTATCGATGTTTTTTAGACTTAGATATGAAAAAAATACCAAGTGTCGAAAAATATACTCAATCGAATATTTAATACTTTAAGTTGAGTCACGTATTGTCTTGGTGGTAATCTGATAGGGATAAAGTGGCTTTTTTCGGTTATATCTGAAAGGGCCAGCGAAATCCCAGGCTATTTTTAGATATCACGGATTTCGGCTGTCGACATCGAATGACCTCATTGCATATGACCCAAAGTCAACTGAAGGTAACAAATTTACTAGCGAAACAGCCAACATTCTAATTCATGTCACATGAAAGGCTAAGGGCAAAACTACGGTAAGTGTTTATATTCGTAATAAAGCTTACAACAGTTTTGGACTGATCTTTATAGACTGGCTAGCGAACATTTCTCCTGATGACGTAACGATGACGTTGGTGTGATGTAATTTAAACTGAATTCAAGGTTACAACGGTTATTTTGCACCATGTGAATGATCATATATTTATTGCAACGGTCTCGGATTAATCTAAAAATAGATTAATAGCCTACGTAGGCTATTAAGGAAATACCCTGCTTTTTTCTGATAAGCGACCTTAGATTTTTGCAAAACTACTTTTCGACATATTGTATTCAAATAGTATACGAGAGGAAATAGAAATAATTAATCTGTGACATTAAAAAAACATCGATACCTACCTTTAAGTTTAAATAAAATCATTGTAGATGATTATTACAAGCCATTTCTTCATTTTTCACATTGTTTACCAGTACTCTGTTCTTGAGGCTCAGGAGAAAGCTGGATTGTGTGGGAATAGGTCATATCTTTGATGGTGAACATATTAATATCAAGAATAAATCTTATGAGCACGGCTTATTTCCATTATGTGGTATATACAGAAGTTTGGGAAATCTTTTTTGAAACTTGGAGTTGAATTTCTTTCAAAGTCCACAAGAGTGATCCTTGGTTTATCAGATTTTTTAAAAGAATTTTGATAGATTTGATAATATTGCTTTGATGGATTGGCCTTATTTCAGTTAATGATCACATCATAGTGATCCATGGGAAAAAACTGATACTGCTGGACTAAGATTTTTAGCTCCACTGGCTGAAAGCAAGCGGACTATTGTCATGGCGTTGTTTTCGTCGTGCATTTGTCCGTAAACTTTTACTTTAAATATCTTCTCCCCAGAAAGAACTGAACAGAATTCAACCAAATTTCACTGAAATGATACTTGGGTGACCCTTTATCAGATTCCTTCAAAGAATTTGGATCAAATGTAAAACATGGCTTTAATGGGCGGGGGTAATTTCCATATATGGTGAAAGCTTAAAAAATCTTCTTCTCAGATACCAATTGATGAATTTCAACCAAACTTTTCACAAATGATCCTTCGGTGACCCTTTATCAGATTCCTTCAAAGAATTTTGATCGGATGAAAAACATGGCTTAAATGGGCGGGGCTAAATTCCATATATGGTGAAAGCAAAATTTGCATATAAATTATGGTGAAAACTTTGAAATTCTTCTTCTCAGATACCAATTGATGGATATCAAACAAATTTCACTGGATTGATCCTTTGGTGACCTTTTATCAAATTCCTTCAAAGAATTCTGATAGGACAGAAAACATGGCTTTAATGGGCGGGGAATTATTTGATTGATTTCAACTAAATTTCACCAGAATGATCCTTTGGTGACCCCTTATTAGATTGCTTTAATGTATTTGGGTTATTTCCATTTATGGTAAACAGTGAAAAAGATACAATCTGCAGGATGGTAAAGTAAATTCAGGCTGGTGGGGGGAATCAGGTGCTCAAGCGCCTCTAGTTGAGAGTTGTCTCCCTTACCCTTTCCTGTTCAATCCCTGGATTTTATGTCCCTGTAAATTTATGATTGAAAAAATATTGTAGAAAGAAATTGCTTGTAATGCAAATTTATACTTTTTCGAAAATAGTTTCTATCCTACTAAATAATTATTTTTCAAATTAAATCCACTTCCAATTATTTGGCTCAATCTTCATGAAACTTTGCCAGAATAGTTGTTAAGTCATAAGGATGAAGCCTATGATTATTGGAAAGTTTTAGGGGAAATCACAAGAAAAGGGGCCTCAATGAAAATTCTTTGTTTACACTTTAGAGGTGATGATTTTGGCTCAATCTTCATGAAACTTTGCAAGCGCCTCTAGTTGAGAGTTGTCTCCCTTACCCTTTCCTGTTCAATCCCTGGATTTTATGTCCCTGTAAATTTATGATTGAAAAAATATTGTAGAAAGAAATTGCTTGTAATGCAAATTTATACTTTTTCGAAAATAGTTTCTATCCTACTAAATAATTATTTTTCAAATTAAATCCACTTCCAATTATTTGGCTCAATCTTCATGAAACTTTGCCAGAATAGTTGTTAAGTCATAAGGATGAAGCCTATGATTATTGGAAAGTTTTAGGGGAAATCACAAGAAAAGGGGCCTCAATGAAAATTCTTTGTTTACACTTTAGAGGTGATGATTTTGGCTCAATCTTCATGAAACTTTGCAAGAATTATTGTTAGGTCATAAGGATGAACCCTAATGATTATGGGAAGGTTCTTTTGGAAAACACAAGAAAAGGGGCCTTAATGGCAATTTCTTTGTTTACAGTCTTGAGGCCACAAGTTGGCTCAGTCTTCATGAAACTTTGCCAGAGCAATTGTGAGGTGATAAGGATGAACCTCATTGATTATGTGATAAGTGACTGATGGACACTAACTGGTTAGAGCAACACAGTTGCCAGTGTTGTGAATTTAAAGGCTTTTCTTTGTAAACAAGTGACATTTTAACTCTGGTGAAGTATATACATAATGTTACAGGCACTAAGGGTTATGCAATATGCATCATTATCAAGTCATGAATCAAAGAAAAACGCCCATGAAAACATTTTTTTGACAGACAAACTAGTTCATTTACCTAGATATTTACTACCTTTCCACTATTTACTGCAATGAGTGCAGTATGACACACAAAATATACATTTCAATGACACTCAAAGCTCTTGATAAGGGATTGCGTGATACATAAATCTGCTTTTTAATCCCTTGTTGGGAGTATTTAATGGAGTCGTCTAGAAAAAGGTCAATCATGCATGTGCTAGCTTCCTTGTTTGTTAACATTAGTGCTTAGCTGGGGCTCTTAAAAGCCTTTCCAAAGAACTAATATAGGTAGTGATCAAGATTATCTCTAAACCCTTTCCTGTTCAATCCCTGGTTTTTACGTCCTTGGTTCTTTAAAATTAAGAAAAAACATTATGGAAAAAGAAGAAATTACTTGAAACAAGCAATTTCTTTTTTTAATCAATATTTTCTACACTACTGAATGAATATCTCATTTTAAAAATCAACTTTAAATGGTCCTTTGCAAACACTTTGAATTTAGATAGGTATAAAATATTGAAATATAACCCTTTCCTATACAAACTGGGAATTAATTTGTGTCCCTGTGCTTTTAAAGTTGAGAAAAGAAGTAATTGCTTGTGACTTGTTCAAATTGAAAGAAGTTGCAGAAAAGAATTTCAGGTTGGTAGTATAAAGAAAATGTTTGCATTCTGGGGTTAAAAACCATTGTGGACATTGAAAAAATTGCTTCAAATCAAATGGTTTAAATGGCATGCTTTTGAAGGAGTTCTCCAGAATTGGACTGATTATAGTTAATTCATGTGGCCATACAAGGCAGTCTGCATACTGAAGATTGTAATCAGACTCATTTTGAACATGATATGCTTTAGTGAGCAAAACATGCCTAGGAGATGAACTTGCATGCAGATTTTGTGATATTCCTGAAATACAAGAGAACTACTTTTTATGGCATGGGCATTCAATTGATTCAGTGGTTAAGCGTCTGTGGCAGTTTGCACTCATCAACCTCTGAGAAGACATCAAAATTTTGTTCTTTAACTTTGCTAGCTAAAAATTATTGAATTATATAGCATAAAATCATAAACAAACATTTTATTTTCTGTTTTGTCTACTTTCAGTTCCTGGGCCTAAGACAGTCCAAGCCAACAGTAACCTAAAATGTCTTGTATGTGGTGACAAATCATCGGGCATACACTATGGGGTGCTGGCGTGTGAAGGGTGCAAGGGTTTCTTCAGAAGAGCCCTTCAAGACGTTGGAGATCCTGCTCGAAAAAAATGCTTCTACAATAAAAACTGTGACATCACCATTTTGACAAGAAATCGCTGTCAGTATTGTCGTCTACAGAAATGTCTTGCCCTCGGCATGTCTCGCTCAGGTCAGTCTTAACAACATTTATTATCAATCTTAAGGGGATATGTGGTTTAAAGAAATTGTAGATACTTTCAATGTCCAGGTTACACATCAAGGTGCATGTTTTAAGTTACAGTATATTTGTAATACAGGGCAGTCTAGAGAATGATACCTATTTATTGACAGTGGTCTTAGTTCAACACAGTAACCTGTAAATTAAATTTTTCATTCACCATCAAGTACCAGATACAACATCATCAACTTGTCTTTTAGACTTCATTTTCAGTTCAAGTTCTTGTCTGTTTGCCAAAATTGTAAAGGTTTTAAGCTGTAATCCTGCAGGAAAATTCAGTCTAGCCAAAGACTGATAGTATTAGTGGAACAATCAGATTATTAGGTGTCCCATTTTAGGCTAAAAAGGAATCTTTTGTCTGCAGAATCTGTCTTTTCCTGGAAAATGTGTCAGCATAATATGAGACTTGCTAGAGAAATTAATGATTTACTTGAACCAGCGACAAATAACTAATGTCCTTCTCTATAACAGAAACATGCTTGTTTATTTTCAACTTAAATCAACAAAGTGGACTAAATTCTAAATTGGCATGTGAATGTTCCAGTTCCCAACACCATAAGAATATTCATTAGTTTCACCATTTCCTTTCATCTATTCATTTGTTTTTCAGACTATATACAAACTGTTACTTGCATGACAGAAGTCTAGCACCATTTTAACCCAAGTACATTAAATCTTCTTAATTGGGATAACGGGGGTTTTTGATGTAATGTCTCAGATTTTCCCTCTCATGTTGTTTGAATACAATATACTAAAAAGTAGATTTGCATGGTTCAACACAAACGGAATTTCACGATAGGTCTGTTGGACCAGTTGGTTCCATTTCTTACAGGTCCTCCTCTAGAACTTTGAAAGACTGAAAAATCTATAATAGTTTTATGTCATATATATGATTGCATGTATTATCCCATTCCCACTCGATCCCTCCTTTTTACGCCCCTCAACAAAAAAGCTTTGGAAAACATTGTGGAAAATGAAGAAATTGCTTGGATCAAGCAATTTCTTCATTATCCACAATGCTTTCAATCCAGAAAGATGAAAAAAATTAAAATTCCATCAACTTGAAATTGTCCTCTGCAGCTGCTTCCAATTTGGACCAGTCTAAAATTCCACTGAGTTGGAATGGGTTATAAAGTTAATTATGGGTACTGTATATGATTGTAAGCAAAGTATTGGTTAGAAAAAAGTGTGGGAAAGAAGGAATTGATTGTTACAAGCAATTTCTTCTTTTATCTCACTGTTTTCCCTAATTAAAAATCTGTGTTTCATAAAAACAGTTGTTTGACTGGGTAATGACAAAAAGAAGAGACTCATAATATGTATTGGATTTGAATATAAAAGAAAAAACTACAGGACTTAAGGCTCCAAAGCTGAGGAATTCTGAGTGTCCTTCCTATATATCCCAGGCCTCAGGCCTAAGGACTGGTGCTAGTGTCAACCCCTGGATTTGCAAAAGAAAAAAAGAAACAAAACACAGAGATTATGTATCACAATGAAGTATTCACTTGGAGAATTGCAATGTATTTTGGGATAGTTATGTGTCACATGGTTGATCTCATGCTTTAGTTTGAAAAGCATTTGATTACAGGCTCACACCTCACAACCAACCATCTGAGGCTGCTAGACATTACTATTGCTAGCCAATTTTCAATTCTGTAAAGCTCAATTCAAACTAACATTTATGTATCTCAGGCACTTTCAACAGTTTCATACTAACACTTTGCTGTGACAAAATTTAGTAGGTTAGCCATTGCCCTTGTCACTTTAGATTTCTCCTTTTGAATTTGGGTAATATGCAAGTGAGGTCACATGGTATTGACATCTGAATTGCTGAATACTAAAAATAATGTCTAATTCCAACAAACTTAGATAGTTAATCACAAAGGGCCACTTTTGTTTATCAGATAACTGTGAAAACAATATCTGATTTATATTTTTAAAGTTATAAATGCTTGTTTGAGTGTATCTTTTGGGCATATATGATTTTTTTTCTAGGATTTAGAAGTATCAATGACCTCCATTAGCCCTTTCCTATTTTACAAAATTTTAAACTTTTCCAATTTGACAGGTCACAGTCTGCAATTTAAAGTGAACTTTCTTGAAAATTTTACTATGCTATCTGGTAGAACACATTGTGGGAATGGAAGAAATAGTTTGTCACAAGCAATTTCTTATATTCTAACAATGTTTTCCCAAGCTTAGAATCATGGGAACGAAAAGTCAGGGATTGTGTGGAAAGGGCTTAAGAACATTAATGAACAGTTTAAGAACAAGTTTCTTTCTCTTACTTTTAAAATCTTTATTACATTTAAAGTGAGACCATTTGAATTGTGTTTCCACTGAAGGATATGCTGTAGGTCTTTTGGCTGAAAGATCAGGAAAAACAAAACCACCTCAAGCACATGTCAACACTCAACTGTGGGTGCTTGGCACTTTTATGGTCTTTTCTTTCTAATTTGTACAACCATTTACAAGTTTGGGAAAAAATATGAAAGTCAGGCAAGAAGTTTCAAAATATATCAGCTAGAAAAAAAGTTGTCCTTGGACCCTGAGCAATGACCTTTATCCTTTGGGTTTGAGCCTAGTTTATGATCAGAGATTGGTCTCATCAAAATTCTAAATTGCTGTGACCTTGATCTTTTTGGGATAGAAGCCTAAAACAGACACAACTAAATTGCACTCATCAAAATATACAGGCATTTCATTTATTATGTAAATATAATCATATGTTCAAATAATTTTAGCAAGATTAGATTAACCCTTTGCTGTGCACTTGACTTAATATGTAAAACCCCCTTTTTAAACCCAGAGTACTTGCTCTCTTTCAAATATTCAGATGTGTGATATATGAAAATCAGACAATAGGCTCAAGATATTTTGGATAGTTGTAATTTGACCTTTTACCTCCTACTGGGACTTTGACCTTCAATGCATGTGCAGGAAATTTCTTCAAGATATGCAAGTGTGTGAATTCTTAGCTCACCTGAGCACTTTAAGTGCTCAAGTGAGCTATTGTGATCACCTTTGGTCCAGCGTCCATCTGGTGTCAGTTGTCCATTGCACATTGTCTGTCAACAATTTCTTTAAACAACATCTCCTCCCAAACTACTGGTCCAGTTTGAACCAAATTTGGCAGAAATGTTTCTTAAGTGGCCCCCTTTGAAAATAGCTAATAGAATTGAAATCTGTTAAAAACTCTGGTTGCTATGGCAACAAAAGTGAGATTTTAAAATAATCTTTAAAAATCTTCTCCTCCTTAACCAGACAGCATAAAAAAGAGCCTTGATATTTTCCATGAAGCATCAGTATATTGACCTCTTTCAAAATAGCTAAAATCATGATCCTCGGGATGCCAGGGGCGGAGCCCCAGTGGGGGTAGTGTATGTAGAAATAAAGAACAATTTTTAAACGACATCTCCCTCTGAACCACTGGGCCAATTTGAACCAAATTTGGCAGAAATGATCCTTAGATGGTCCCCTTTGAAAATACCTAAAGAATTAAAATCATCTAATTGCCATGGCAACAACAGTGAAATTTTAAAATCATCTTTAAAATCTTCTCCTCCTGACCAAGAAGGCATAAAACCTTGATAATTTGCATGGAGCATATTTATATTGACCTCTTTCAAAATAGCTAAAAACATGATCCTCTGGTCCCTAGGGGTTTAGCCCAGGGGGGGGGGGTATAGGCATGAAGCATCAGTTCACAGACTTCTTTCTTATTTCTGAAATTATTACCCATGGATCCAGAAGGGGGAAAAGTTTTTTTTACTTCTTTCAAATTGCCCTAAAGCCTTGAAATTTGTAATTTAGATTTTTGAATCCCCAGGTACATAGTCTATTATATTGATATGGCCCATTTGTATCATACTCCTTACCTAAACTTGAAATAAGACTGTTGAAAGAAAAAGAGCCTTTATCTCAGGTGAGTGCCCAAGGGTCAACAGCCCTCTTTTTTAGAAAAAAGAAATGAACTACAGGTTCAAGAGATAATAGGAAAGATCAAAATTTTACCTTTGAATTTTTGTTTTGCTGTGTCCTTTGACTTGGGGATGGAATTGTAATTTATTAGAAGTGCACTGCCCGTGCTTATTGCAATAGTCATCAATGTGCATATGCATTGTTTAGACACTAAGAATAGTATCACAATTAACCCTTGACTTGCTCTCATGTTGATATGCCCAGGGTGTGAAATATTTTCAAAAGTTGACCAAAGTACCACAAGATATTGGGAAAGTTGAAGTTTGTCATGCCCACATTTATGATTGACAATGCTACCAGGCAACACCAGGACTATAGTAATACCTCTACCTTCTGTTCTATAGCAGCCCAATTTCAGAAATAGTCCTGAAAGTCTACAATGTCTGTTTGATGCACTGTACATAAAGTGGCTGTAAGATATTGAGTAGCTAATAAGAGTAAGCAAGATGGATCACATGTTTTGGGTTCTTGAATAAAAAAGTAGGTTACCTAATTAAGGTCATGGTATACTTTCTTTATTGCTAGCTTAAAGGTTTTTTCCTCATTTCTTGTCTCAAGTGATGCATAAGCAATATTGCCCTCTTTCATTATCCATTCCATTAATATAGATTAAGCTCTAATCCAGAGACCTCTCTCAAATTTGAGTAATTTAACATCCTTTTCTTCATTATAACTTGTGAGCCTGACCATCAACTCCTTGTGAGTTTATTATGCTATATCCATGTTTAAGATGGCTGTGTTCAAGAAGACAAGCTAGGTTAATAGCACCTTCATTTGTTTTGGTCCAAAAAGTATCACAGGGTATCTATAACAAAGTACTGGGGAGTGTTTAGCAATACTGAATGCAGGAAGTATTTGTTGTAGTTTTATATATGAACTAGCACATCTCATGGAACATATTCAAAAGATAATGGAAAGAAGTAGTTTTAACCCATGACCAGATTACAAAATTTTTGACTGGTCTAAATGGAAAGAAGTTGCAGATGACAATTCAAAGTTTTTGATTTTTTTTTCAAAATTTCTGTATTGTAAACATAGTGGAAAATGAAGAAATTGCTTGGTTTAAGCAATTTCTTCATTCTACATGTTTTCCCAATTATTTTGCTTGAGGGGCATCAAAAATCGTCATTGAGTGAAAGAATTCATCATTAAAGAGTTTTGAAGAACTACTATCATTAAAACAACTATTTAACATTTTCATGAGAATTTGATGAAGAAACAGTTTTTGCTTTTTAGCTCACCTTAGCACATCATGCTGAGGGTGAGCTATTGTGGTTGGTAAATGTCCAGCATCCGTCTTTTAATCTGTCCATCCTTAAACAATTATAAAAAAATCAGGGATTGCACAGAAAAGGGCTAAATTTTAGAGTACAGCAATCCTTTGAAATATTTTGGTAGAGGGTCATAAGGTGATCATACCACCCCCACCCCCTAAACCATAAGGCCTAAAGCTTTGATATTTGGTACAAAATACCACCTATTGACCATCTATCAAAATATTTCAAAAAATTACTATACTCTGAAAAATTAGCCTTTTTCTGTGTGATCCCTGATGTTACAAAGGAAATCCTTGAAAATCTTCTCCTCCAATACCATTAGGCCTAAGAGCTTTGAAATTTATCTTCACGTTATGACCCTCTACCAAAATATTTCAAAGAATTGCTGTACTCTAAAATTTAGCCCTTTTCTGTGCTATCCCTGATTTAACAAAGGAATAAACGATTTCTTTGAAAATTTTCTTCTACTAAACAATAAAGCCTAGAGTTTTGATATTTGGTATGTATCAATTTCTATTGACCAAATCTACCAAAATACTTCAAAGATTAACTGTACTCTGAAAAATTAGCCCTTTTCTATGTGATCCCTGATTTTATAAAGGAAATCTTTGAAAAGCTTCTCCTCCCATACCATTAGGCCTAAGAGCTTTGAAATTTGGTATGTATCATCACCTTATGACCCCCTACCAAAATACTTCAAAGAATAACCATGCCATGAAAATTATGCCTTATCTATGCAATCCCTGATTTCACAATGGAATAAAAGAGGAAATCTGAAAATCTTCTTCTACCAAACTATAAGGCCTAGAGCTTTGTGACCCTCTACTTAAATACTTCAAAGAATTACAGTACTCTGAAAAATAAGCCCATTTTCTGTGCGATCCCTGATTTTACAAAGGAAATCTTTGAAAATCTTCTCCTCCCATATAATTAGGCCTAGAGCTTTGATATTTGGTTTGTATCATTACCTTATGACCCTCTACCAAAATACTTCAAAGAAATATCATTCCATGAAAATTAGCCCTTTTCTGTGGGATTCCTGATTTTATAAAAGGAACAAAGAAGGAAATCTTTGGAAATCTTCTCCTTCCAAACATTAAGGGGCAGAGATTTGATATGTATCATTGTTTATTGACCTTCTACAAAAATCCTTCAAAGAAGTACTGTTTTCTGAAAATTAGCCCTTTCTGTTCGATCCCTGATTTTACCTAGGAATAAAAAAGGAAACCTTTGAAATTCTTCTTCTCGCAAATCATAAGGCCAAGATCCTTGATATGTGGTACGCATTAATGTTATTTGGCTCAAACTGTGTCTTTATTACCAAAAAGTCCTGTAATTTGCATATGCTACAAGTGAGTGATATAAGACCATCATGGTCCTCTTGTTCAATAGGTATTGATGTCATTTTCATGATGAAAATCATTTCCTGTTAAGTTTACTAAGATTCACTCTAGGCTGCAATGTAATGTAGTATACCCCCAATGCCCTACTTTGAAAGGTCCAAATTAATCAGGTATCAAATACAAAAACAAAATTTAACATCCATAATCTGTTCATGATCTGCTTTTACCCATTCCTGTACAAATCCTGCCTTTTGATACACCACATGAAAAAGGTTCAGGAAAATAAAGTGGAAAATGCAGAAATTGCTTGTAACAAGCAATTTCTGTGTTTTCAAATCATTTTCCAGCAAGAAAGAGAGGAATATATTTGAAATAGATTTTGGACCAGTCTAAATTTTTGTCTTCTGGTAATGGGTTAAAATACCTTTTAAGTGTAGGATTTTATTACCTTTTTATCAAATGAACACTTATGAATTGCACTATCATTCCAATTATCAGACAAAAAATGAATATGAAACAGGAATGGAAAACCAACTTGTGGATAGATATTAATTCTTTCCTTCATATTGAAAGCTTGTGAAGTCCCATTTTTTAGCCCACCTGAGCACAAAGTGCTCATGGTGAACTTTTGTGATCATTGAATGTCTGTCGTCCGTCATGCATCTTGCGGTGTCAACAATTGAAGTGTTTACATTCTAGGGGCTACAGTTTTGACCCAATCTTCATGAAACTTGGTCAGAATAATTGTTAGGTCACAAGGATGAACCCTATTGATAATGGGAGAAACATAGGAATAGGGGCCTTAATGACAATTTCTTTGTTTACACTCTAGAGGCCACAATTTGGGCTCAATCTTCATGAAAGTAGGCCAGAATGATTATTGGGGCATAAAGATGAACCCTATTGATTATGGGAAGGTTCTTTTTGAAAACACAGGAAAAGGGGCCTTAATGACAATTTCTTTGTTTACACTCTAGAGGCCACAAATTTGGCTCAATCTTCATGAAACTTTGCCAGAATTATTATTAGGTCATAAAGATGAACCCTATTGATTATTGGAAGGATCTTACCGAAAACACAGGAAAAGGGGCTTTAATGACAATTTTTTTGTTTACACTCTAGAGGCCACAATTTTGGCTCAATCTTCATGAAACTTTGCCAGAATAATTATTAGGTCATAAAGATGAACCCTATTGATAATTGGAAGGTTCTTTTCGAAAACACAAGAAAAGGGGCCTTAATGAAAATTTGTTTGTTAACACTCCAGAGGCCATCATTTTGGCTCATTCTTCATGAAACTTGGTCAGGATAATTGTTAAGTCATAAAAATGAACCTTATAGATTATGGGTAGGTTCTATAGGAAAACACAGAAAATTAAAGGCAAGGGCCATAATGAAAATTTCTTTGTTTACAATATAGAAGTCACAGTTTTGCTCAATCATCATAAAACTGGTTATAGTTATTTGTGTCTAGTTTCATTTTTTTTAACAGCAGACAATTCAGGTGAGGGATCTAGGACCGTCATGGTCCTCTTGTTTAGAAAAGTATTGATTGATATCCCATGCCTTTATTGATGCAGTAATCTTTTTAGAAAAAAATATATTGAAATCTTGCTTAACCCATTCCCTCACAGTGACACCTTTGGACACCCCTCAAGAAAAACAATTGGGAAAACACTGTGAAAAATGAAGAAATTTCTTGTAATAGGCTATTTCTTCATTTAACACAATTTTTTCTTCCAAGAAAGTTGAAAAACATTGAAATTTCATGAACTTTGAATTGTCGTCTGCAACTCCTTGCTATTTGGACCATTCTAAAATTTTACCATCTGATAATGGGTTAAGAATCCCATCCTTTTTCATTTCAGCTGCCAAACTTGGTCGACGTTCTCGAAAGATGCGAGATCTCATCAGAAGTATTCAAGACAAGCAGACAGAACAAGCATTGTATGGTTTACTTAGTCTGAATAATGATAATGAAACTAAACATTTCCCGAATGGACTTGATACCGACAATGTAGACATCAATCGACAAGAAATCAATCAACTCTCTGTTGCTGCACTCCAGTTACTGCTGAAACAAAGAGCCGAGTGTGGACCTAATTATCCACGTCAAAGACACATGCCCACACCCCCACGACATGATAGTCCGAAAGATTATTCACCTGCTAACCACTCTCCACGAGAAGAGATGGAGAATGACCAACCACTAGATCTGTCCGATGAATCCAATACTAGTATCCCTTTAAACCAAGATCAACAAATGTCTGCCATGCGCTCAACTCTTCCACTGAATCTGATCACCACTGCTTCCAGAGCTCAGTTGATGGGGTCCATGCTGAATATGCAGTCACAGTTGCCATTCCATCTTCCACATTCACCATTGGCCGTTAAATCTGAGGAGGGCCATGTTGAAGGAAGAAGATCTCCATATCTAGCTATGTATGATCCCTCAGTCATTGCATCATCTCATAGTAGCACATCATTAACCCAGCAGAGCATAGTGGCTCAGCAGCTGGCTGCTCAGCAGTTGGCTGCAGCCAGACACTTGGCTGCTCAACAGCATTTTGCACAAAGTCTCAATAATATGGTTCAACCTGTATCACTGCCTCCCATGTCCACAGCTGCTCCAGCCTCGGAAAGTGGGACTGAAGATGATGACACAAATAACAAATCCAAGTCTGTGATTGTCCAACACACTAGTCTAGATCTGAGAAAGGTTATAAAGGAGGAGGAGAGTATCAAACATAGCCGTAGTCCGATAAAGAAGCGTCCATATGTACCATCAACGTGTTCAGAAACAGACCCAGAGGCCGGTGAGAGTGTATACAAACATTCCCGATTAAGTACTGATAGCATGTCTTCCACCAGTAGCTATGGTTCCTATAGCAGGCCTGCCTCTGTGTCTGTTCATGCCCCTTCACCTTCTGTCTGTCCACCTGGGCTCGTCACTACTGCTTCCAGTCAAATGCTGTCCGACTACCAAACAGCTCAAACATTGCGAGCAACTGCTTCAATGAATGGTGGGAGCAGAGAGGAGGATGAGAGAAGACTAATGTCTCCTGAATCAGATTATAGATATCGTAGCAATGCACCAGATTATCACAGAGTGGCGTCTCCTGATATGAAATACATTCGAGAAGGCAAGCCACCTTCAATCCTAGACCACCATACTGCTATTGTGGCTCCAATCATAAAGAATCGTTACACCATGTTGAGTCGGGAGGAAGGGGCTCGACTTACAGTACCCCTATTGATATCCAGAATAAATGAGTCTTTCTACAGTACTTTTACATTTCTGAAGCCAAGGCTTGAAGAGATGCACTTCAAATTGAGAAATTACCAAGGAAATGAGTCAATGGATGGAATGATAAACCGTCTAATATCTGAGCACATGGACAAATCCAGCACTTTTCAAGTAAGTTCATATAAGTCAAAATTCAGTCAAAACTAAATTGATTTGTTTCAATTTGATGAAAAAAATGGCTGTTTGGAAGGGGGAGGGCACAATTTCCAAAAATGTTATATTCTTAAAACTTCAAAAATCTTCTAAAAAACCAGTCGATAGATTTCAACCAAATTTCACTGAAATGATTCTTGGGAGTCGGATTCCTTCTTAGAGTATGGTTCATTGGAAAATATGTATTTATGGTATATAGTGAAAATTTTATAGATATTGTTCTCTGAAACTTGAGGATGATTTTCAACCAAATTTCTTAGGAACAACCTTTTGATGATCCTTAATCAGATTGTTTTAAAGAAGTTTTAATGAGTCCGATAAGCTGTTGGAGGATTGCCAAAGAAAGTTGCCCCCCATAAAGTAAAAAAAAGTATTTTATTTTAATGAGTTACTTCCAAAATTAAAAACACTAGATTAGCTTTATGATAAGTAAATACAGTCCTTATGCCAATGTTTTGGTCTACTTTCTGTCAAGGTATTCTTATTTTATTTCCATATTAAAGTTTTATGTATAGTCAATATTGAATGACCATTCTATTGATAGATATTTTGTAGCAATTATGCTTCATTTAATTTAGGCAGTTTTATGAGTATAGCCAAGAAAATGTTAAAGCCATAGCATTGCCAGTGATTTTGTAAGAGGTATATAGGGGGGTATATAGGAGTCAGTCTGTCGGTCCGCCTGTCTGTCGGTCGGTCCGTCCGTCTGTAGCTTTTTTGTGTCCGCTCAATTTCTTGGCAACCATTGGACGGATTTGATTCAAACTTCACTGAGATAATCAGTATCAAGCAGAGAACAGCATACAGTATTTGGTTACGGTCCATTGATTTTTGACAGAGTTATGGCCCTTTAGTGAAAAATTGTGTCCGCTCAATTTCTCAGCAACCATTGGGCGGATTTGATTCAAATTCTTCAGAAACACTCGGTATAAGTCAGACATGTGCATATCCTATTTGGGTTATGGTCCATTGATTTTTGACAGATTTATGGCCCTTTAATTAAAATAGTCCGTTTTTTGTGATGGCCCTTTTGCAGATAGCACTTCTATATGGACAAGTGCTGTTGGGGGGTATTAGTCCGCTTTGCGACAATGTCCAGTTTGTGCTAGAACTATTTTGTAATATGTCTTCTGCAACTTAATACTCAATTAATTTGAATCTTGCAATGTTTTTTCAGTATCAAAAGAGAAATATACTATCCAAGGTTACCTTAATCCTTTTTTTGCTCCAATCAAGCCCTCATTTCCATTATGCTAAAACTTAGAGTCAGGTGCTCCTGATTAGATAAAGATGAATTATACTCATTAAAAATAATATCAGCAAAATTTGTTATTTTCCATTTTTGCAGCAAACATGTTGATATAACCCAAATGCTGTTGGATAACAAAATTATCATGTTGTAAGGTTTTGGTCCGGGTGTGAAGTTAATGCCTCCTATTCACTGTAAACAAATACTATGCAATTCAAAACTCATATAAAATAGATAGAATATTATTGCCATGCATGCAATAAAATTCTCTAGTGAAATATATTTGTGTATAGATATATTGTAGTTTTCAAACAGCTTTAGGTTATATGATGTCTCTATTGTCAATGATAGATTATTAACTGTCTGGTTCCACTTTATTTAGCTATACTTTGCTGGTATTCTTGCATTGTCTAACCACAGTTTTTTAGCATTCTGGCTCTCTAACCATGCTATAGATAAGTATTTACTTGCAATTTTGATAAAAGTACATATTTTTAGAATGAAAACAGATGAAGAATTTCATTACAAACAAAGAGTAGCTGAACACAATGGTATAAGACAAGGAACCAAATTCCAAGGAATGAATTATATAGTTAATAGTCAAAAGTAAAAGGAAGTTTACTGCTTTGTTTGGTTCAGAATATCTCAGGTGGAAATGGGATATTTTCTTTGTGGGTATATGCAAATCGATACGAACTATTGAGTTGTCAAAATCATAAAGGGGGAGGAGAAGTTTACACCCTCCTCATTTCCCCCCCCCCTCCCACCAATTTCATCAGAATTTCACAGGAATAATCTTGTGGAGACCCTTCAAAGAAGCATTATCAGATTTAGAAAAAAAAACAAAAAAACATGGTTTTATGGCAGGGCTGATTTTCATGTATTGTGTATAGTGAAAACTTTGAAAATCTTCTTCTCAGAAATCATCAATGAATTTCAACCAAATTTCTAAATAATGATTCATGGGTTACCCTTTGTAAGGTTCATTCAAAGTCATTAAAAGAATCATAATCAGATCTGAAAAAAAGCATGGCTTTTATTGCAGGCTGATTTTCATGTATCTTGTATTGGGAAAACTTTGAAAGTATTCTTCTTATATTCCAACCAAATTTTGTAGGATTCTAGGTTTCATGATGACCCTTTATCAGATTCCTTCAATGAATAATGATAAGGTTAAAAACATGGCATTTATTGGTAGGCTAACTTCTTTAAATGGATTATGGTGAAAATTTTGAAAATCTAATTCTGACACTTATTGATTTAAACCAAAGGGAACAGGAATTATCCTTTGATGAACATTTATTATATTCCTTCAAAAAATTTGATTGGATAATGGATGAAAAGCATGGCTTAATGTTACAGGCTGGGCTAACTTCCATATATGGCATTTAGTGAACACTTTTGAAATCTTTTTTTTTTTCTTGAAAACTTCGAAGAACCTTTATCATATTTATAGAAGAAACTTTAATAGGTTAAACAATATTGTTTTGCAGAATTGGTCAAATTTCATTTAGAGATCACATAGTCATACAAGGGAAATAATTGACACTGCTTGACTGAGTATATTTGTTGTGTAAAAGAAAGTTCCTGTTGCTGAAGTAAATTGCAAAAAATCAATTCTTTCTGAAATGAGGTTCCTGTGTTAAAGAAAACTATATTTCTTGTATGAAAGGTAGATTCAGGCAAATGGAGCAATTCAGGAACTCAATCACCACTTGTTTATTTTTTCAGACACTTGTTCAGCTTGATCCCTAGCTGTGCAAGAAACAAAAAGATAGAGCAGATCACAGGTTCTGGTCAAATTCAGACCAGATCTTGTCTGGATGAATTCTCAGTAATCATACAGGCTGATTTCACACATTTGTTAAGTCATAGTTGTGAAAGAAACAAAACTGATTTTACTTGCTCAAAGGGCAAGGTCATATTTGCAATGTCATATTTCAAGGTCAGACTTTAACCTGCACTTGTTTCAGTGGAAGATATCATTGAAACTACTAGGCAGATTCTGATGAAATTTCACACATCTGTTCAGTCCTAGTTGTGCAGGGTAAATTAACAAATGTCAAGGTCATATTTCAAAATTATAGGTTCACAGTTTAAAGGTTACTATGATTACTTACTTCCTGAGACCTCAACCAAGGTGGTTTTTTATTAAAAACAATTTCTAGTTTTTTCTGACATCCTCTTAACCCTTTCCTTTACAAACCCTTAATTTCATGTTGCTGTGATTTTATACTTGAGAACACATTGTGGAAAAGGAAGAAATTGCTTGTAACAAGCACTTTCTCCTTTTTCACATTATTTACTACCATACAGGATGGTTTCATTTCAAATTTAACCTAATTTCTATTGTCATCTGCAATTTCTTTCAGTTTGGATCGGTCTAAAATTGAATAAAAAAAAAATGGGAAAGGGTTAACAGTAACATATTGAGTCATTTGTTTCTCATCAATAGGAAAAGAAATATTCATTGGGATCAGTTTGCCTCTTGATCTGGGTGGATAATGTGGTTCAGAGCTTGTTTATAGAAGTGCTTTGCAAGACTGTAGTACAGTTTGTGTCTTGGTAGACTGTTAATCATGACATGTTTGGTTGGAACCGCAGCTTTGCCAAAATTGTTTCTCACATTTGTCATAGCAATTTGTCTCTTACCAATGAGTGAGGTGGGTAGTTTTAGACTCTGATAGGATGTTGTATCAGTACTAGTAAGAGAAATACCAGGAACCTGCGATCACAGGGTACTCTAGCTAATCTGTGATATGACTAAAATGAAGATGAAAGCAGCATTTAGACACTTAAAATCAATCAAAAGATGTTTATGCTTTCAATGAATAATCACTGAGTAAAAAACTGATAATTTTTATCTCAAGTTTATTATTTTTCTTTGGTCAACATCAAGGCTTAGATATTCAAGATTACCTCATTTGGGTGAGATTTGAATTTCATTTAAAACTTATGTAACAACAATACAATAAAGTTAACATTTTTTAGGCAATTTATCTTTTACAGAATTTTGTTGTTTATTCAACATCGAAAATATTGCATGCTCTTGTCATTAGTTGAGATCCGGAAAACTATTCATGTTGATTTAAGTGAGTTTACCTTGGAAGTAAAATCCTCGGTGGAAAAAATTAGGTAGTGGAGAAATTGTTATCACAGAATGATCTCAAAAGAACTTATAAACCCTTATAAACCCTTAATTTATTGGACGATTATTTTCCAAAGATCATTTTATCAGAGAAGCAATAAACAAGTATTCAATTCACAAATATTTTGTTTTCAGGTGTTTACCTCAAATGCAAAATTTGTACCTTTTTATAAAACTAGAGATACTATATTTTGTAGGCTTTGGATGGACGACCTCTGAAGACTGGTGAGGTTTGCTGGAATGTATTTCAACGACTGCTGAACAAAACTATCCAAGATGTGATCAACTTTGCCAAAAAGATACCAGGGTTTACCAACCTGGATCAAGAGGACCAAATAAGTCTTATAAAAGGCGGTTGTTTTGAGGTATGAAATTTCCTTTGGGGCCTAGTTGGCTTCTTTATGTATACTGTAAACATTTCTTAATTTGATTATTTTTTGTCTTATTGAAAACAATACAGATAGTTGTATTACAACGAATTTGATTCTATATGAAATTTGTTAGATGGTCCTTCAAATGTTTTCTTATAAAATTGATGCCTATTTTGAACCACAAACTTTACACAAAATTCATTGCCATTCAATTAACCAATCACTTATTTAGTGTAGGTTACATTTTATGTTTTTATGCTCCCTGAAAAATTTTCGGGGGGAGCATATAGTTGCCGGCCTGTGGGTCTGTCCGTCCTTCTGTCCGTCCGTCCGTCCAAAGTCATATCTCAGCAACCTCTAGGCCTAAATGGACGAAACTTCATATATAATCTTCCTAGGAAATTTCCAAGACCGTTTTTTTTTATTTTTTTTTTTATTTCAAGGCTGCGTCATGGAAAAAGGGGCCATAATGGAAAAACTAGTTTTTTGCCAATTTCTCCAAGGCTAATTGTTAGAATTTTATGAAATTTCATATTTGAGTAGCAAATCAGATCTCCTTGACCTAAAACTAACGCGAATTTTCGTTTGAAAAATGCGTCATGGGAAAAGGGCCTTAATGTTATTACCTTTACGTTAACTGTCTTTTTTCCCCGCAAAAACTAAATATGGCAATAACATTTGATTGGTTACAGATGAAGTCTTCATATTTCACATGTGCATTGCTTGTTACAAACCCTTTCTGTTGGTACCAAGTTCATCATTCAAGGTCAAGGTCATTTCTCAAGGTCAAAATTTGGGAAATTAAAACTTTTAAATTGGCCATAATTTTGCAATGGTAAGTGATATAGCCATCATATTTAAGCATTTTTCATATGTTTATTACTTGTGACAAGACCTTTCAGCAGAAACTTAGGTAAAGTTCTTGGTCAAGGTCAAGGTCAAATTCTAACTGATAAGTGATTGCAATTTTTATATTTTGTATATGTCCTACTCTAAAATAAAGCAGCCTATTGTTTCTGCAAGACCACTCAAGTTAGTTTTCATTTTTTGTATGGAGACATTTGTCATTGATAACTTTGATGGTCAAGGTAAAATATTTAACCCTTTACCATATAATGATATTGAATTTTACTAGAATCAGGCCTGTGAAGCCAAACAGATTCCTTCAATTTTTGTCAAACTTCCAAATTCTTGTGAACTGAACTCTCAAACTATAGTTGCATTCAATAAGAAATTTTGTCCAATAATGGCATACAGTTTTGTGACAAAAGCCTTATTCGGGGAGCATATTCCGTCTCTGACGGCTCTTGTTGAAGAAGGTTCTTTACAGCTTGATGGCCACATATGTTATAGTGTATCTGGTATTATAGGGAACTCAATCAAACTGTCTAGCCAGAGGACAATAGAAATACTTTTATCCTCTTCCCATAAGCTGGAATAAGCCAAGCCATAACAAACAGGTGTCTGTGACAGTCTGAAAATAGTCTGTGCCAAATAAGTTCTGTCTTGCAGATCCCTTAACCCATTACCAGATGATAAAGTTTTAAACTTGTCCACAGTCAAAGAAGTTGCAGATGAAAACTTTAAAGTTCATGAAATCTAAATCTTATTGTTTTCTTGCAAACAATTTTTATGTTCTCCTAAATGTTTTCCCAGAGCACAACATACTGATAGTGAGCTATTGTGATCATTGACGTCTGTCGTATGTCATAAGTTGTCAATAATTTAAGTGTATATGTCGTGCCCATTCTTGAGAATGCCCATTCTTAAGAATGGGCAGATGGTAAAATCAAGGCTTTGCCCATTCTTAAGAATGGGCAAAACGTTGATTTTAATAGGAAAATTGGCCTATTCGTTGGTAAAACTGTAAGAAATATTAGTTTTAGAGCATTTAATTTGTATGTGAACCTTAATATACCATAATAAAACGTTATTATGGAAAAACCCACTCCGATACGGCTTCACTACAGTCGTTCGATATAACTTCCGGTGAACTAATAATCTTTTTAAAAGGTCGTCCCATGGCAAAATAAAATATCATTGTCATATTGTTTTTGTAAGACCAATAACATCTAATATTACGTAATCTTATTCTGTTATCAATCTTCCATCTTAGAAAACACGAAGACGGAACGCAGTCAATCCTTAAGAAATGACGATGTCACTATGACTGTTTCTACCGTATTCTGTCAGCGTGTAAAACCGTCTTTTGATTAAAAATAAGGCATATGTGACATTATTAAGTGTGTGAAGTTATTCAACGAGTTGTAACCGTGACAATTAGAGGTTTTACGCCTCTCAAAAAAAAAAACGGTATCACCTTGATACATTCGTGTCCGGTGATCTTGCGTGTCCGGTGATCTTGCGCGTCCGGTGAACTTGCGCATTATGGAAGTTATCTTAGATGCGCAAGATCACCGGACAGCATCGTAAAGGAAAACAACTTTTAACCCAGTCCCACACAATGGCGCTTTTTGACAACACTTAAAAAAACAATTGGTAAACATCGTGTAAAATAAAGAAATTGCTTGTAACAAGCAATTTCTTCATCTTCCACAATGTTTTATAACCAGGAGTATGAAATATCTAAAGTTCCATTGAGTTTAAATTATCATCTGAAACTTCTTTCAATTATTGGACCATTGTCAAATTTTCTTGTGTAGGAATGGATTAACCAATTACCAGACAAATGTTAGATAATGTTATAACTGAAAGAATTAAGCTGCAGGAAATTTTGCATAGTCTACTCAAATTGGAAATAAGCACAAAATAAGGTAGAAAATATTTGGCAAAAAGGCGAAATTGCTTGTTACAAGCCATTTGCTCCTCTTGCTTCAATTTTTCCTTAATCATATTTCTTCAGGGCGGTAAGTGAAATTATGTGGTAATCGGTTACAAACAAGAGTAACAATGTGATGCTAAATCACTTACAATCTTGTGTCATCTATTCTACTAAAGTAACCATCCTTTATAAAGGTGTCATTTTGGTGACTACACAAACATTTAGGCATGTTTCATAAGTATAATGGACAAAAAGGGTGATTAGATGAGTAGTTACAATTACATTGCCTCTAAGACAGCACAATACTTCATATATATCTAACCATAGATTCTTAGTATTTCTCACAAGTACATAATAACTACATCCTTTCCGAGCCTCAACAAATGTCGACACGCACATTTGCCGCAAACCCAGGACCAAACCTGGAACACCCTAGCTGATTATAAAACTGACATGCTACCGAAAGCAATATTGCTGCGGCCGCAGAATTCAATATAAACTGAATTATCTTTGCCATATCTGGCAAATAAATCTTGGCAATGATTTCTTTGAAAAAGTTCTACAGAAGCACTTAAAATTTTTCACTTTTTTACAATAGTCAAGTTAAGGTATGTAGAATTCATTCAAATAAAAAGGTATTTACAAGATTTTTGAAATATCAATTCTATGCCATTGACATAAAAGCCATGTTTTTCAACTAATCAAGGTTATATGAAGGTATCTGACAAAGAGTCATTCTGAGGGTAATTTCTGTGAAATTTGGTTAAAAATCCCCATCCACAGGATTCGGTGAAGATTTAAAGTTTTCAGAAAATATTTCATATTTGGAAATTAGCCCCCCACCAGGAAAAAGCTATGCTTTTAATGTAATCAAATTTATTGAAGAAATCTGTTAAAGGGTCTCCAAAGGATAATTTTGTTGAAATAAGTCAACTTGTATCTGAGAAATAAAAGTTTTCACTGTCTACCATATATGGCAATAAGAAAGTCACCAAAGGCTCATCCCTGTGAAATAAGAATTAAATCAATCAACTGGTTTCTGAGAAAAAGTTTCTTCAAAGTTTTCACAATATTTGGAAATTAGCCCTGCCCATTAACCCTTAACCATATGACAAAGCTTTATACCAGTCCAAATTGAAAAGAGTTGCAGACAACAAATTGAATCCTGTGAATTTTCTAATTTTTCAATTTTTTTGAAAACATTATGGAAAATGAAGAAATAGCTTGGTTCAAGCAAATTGCTTCATTTTACACAATGTTTTCTCAATTGGTTTCTTGAGGGGTGACAGAGAGTGTCATCGTGTGGGAATGGATTAAAGACACGATTTTCATCTGATCAAATTTGTTTGAAGGAATCTGATTCAGGGTGACACACAAGGATCCCTCCTGCAAAATTTGGTTGAAATCTATCCACTGGTTTCTGAGTGGCTTTTTAAAACTTTCAACATACAATGTTTCCACCCATTTAAGCCATGTTCTCAAACTGATCAAAATTCTTTAAAGGAATCTGATGAAATGTCACCCAAGGATCATTTCTGTGAATTTGGTTGAATTCAGTTCAGTACTCTGGTTAGAGGATTTTTACAGTAAAACTTACAGACAGAGAGACTACTGGACGCACAACAGACACCAAGCCATGTCAATACCCCTATGGCTTTTAGCCAGTTGAGCTGAAAATTATCCAGCGACAATGGATGAAATGCTACCATGTTCCATAGGCATCAATCATACATTTTCAGCAGGCTTGAGCCAAAAGAGCTTTATGCTGAGTGGAAAAAGGAAGTTGGCTTTTCACCTGGTATAGGCAGAATGGAACCACGATTATTAAACCAATTACCACACAATGACACTTTTGGACATCCCTTAGGAAAAATAACGGGAAAAACATTGTGTAAAATGAAGAAATTGCTTGTTAGAAGCAATTTCTTCATTTTTCACAATGTTTTCTGCCTAGAAAGTTAAAAGATCTAAAATTTCATAAACTTCAAATTCTCGTCTACAACTCCTTTCAATTTTGACCAGTCTTAAGTTTTGTCATCTGCAAATGGGTGAATGGAGATCATCCCTATGACAATACAAACATTTTCAGCATGTTTTAGAAAGATTTACCCCAAACTGCTAGGTTAGAGCGGTAGCCTTGACATGGTCATTATTACAATCCCCCCCCCCCTTGATATTAGGTGGAATGTCAACATAAAAAATTGAAATCATCAACAGTACAATAAAAACAAGATGTGTTTGTGAAACACTATGCCCCCTAAACAAGAATTCTTTAGAAACGGGCAAAGGGTTAAATTTTGACCTTGACCTTGATGAAATTACCTTCCCCAGTTGCGCCTTGTTGAGACATATCTACATGCCAAGTATTAGCATTGCAACTTAATCAGGGTTGAAGTTATAGGTAAATGTTTAGTAGGCAGGTTAAGTTTTACAGACAGATGGACAGACAGATGGACAGACAGACAGACAGACACCAGTAAAACAATATGCCCCCCATCTTATCGATGAGGGGGCATAAAAATCCAGCATATTTGAGAAGGGTTGCACCAAAATTGTGACCCGTAGAGGGGTAACACTGAATTGACAATGGATGACAAACAACACACAACCAGAGGACAATCTGGACATTCCACAATAAAAAAGTCCACCATGAGCACCTTATTGTACGGTGAGCTAAAAAAATCTGAACTCAGTTAACTTAGTCAGTAACACACTTTGATCAAGAATCCAAAGGTCATGAGTTTGAACCACAGATCAGCTTTATTCATTTCCAACATGTGTCATTGCATGTGTGATTAATCTGTCTCTCACCCATGGCCAAATGAAAAGTACATGTACTCATTGACATTATATGGTAGCTTCTTGAATGTTCAAGTTCTGGTATGGAAAACAACAGGAAGCCATGGATAGGTGCATCAGTTGCCCTGATATAACTGAGTTACAGTTGAAAAAAGCATTGAACTACAAACAAATAAAAAAGAAAGGTAGTATTTAAATATTTGGCAAGTGAATATAAAATAAGCTATTTTTACAGGCCAAATGCAAATGAATCAAATCCATGAGGAATAAAAATTCATATTTAACCCAATACAAGATGCCAAGATTTAAGACTGGTCCAAATTTAAATTAGTTGCAGACAAAAATTTAAAATCTGAGAAATTTTATATTTCTTTTAAAATTTTTGGGTAGAAAACATAATGTAAATGAAGAAATTGCTTGCAACAAGCAAGTTCTTCATTTTTTACAATGTTTTCCCAATTGTTTTTCTTGAGGGGCATCCTAGAGTGTTATTGTGTAGGAATTGGTTAAATGAAAAAAAAAAAGCAGAAATAAGCCAAGAAGTTTCCCTCATAGCTAGCCTGTTTAGTTGGACAATCAACCAAGGGTTTTGCATGTCTCAATAGTGGCAGGCTATAAATCTGAGAGAAATTGAGGGTTGCAGGTTCGAATCTCTATGACTGCACTGCTTGCCACATAGGTATCTATGTTTTTGATATTCAAAGCCCAGGCTTACATTTACTGATACGGAGGAAGCTCGTGAATACTCTTATAATTCTTTCCTGTTTTCCTGTTTTTTTCAAAAGTTCAGGCTTGTCAAAATTCAAAGAAGTTGCAGGAGAAAATATAAAAAGGGTGCAATTTTAAAGTAACACATCTTCTTAGTAGAAAATGTTGCGGGAAAAGAGGAAATTGCTTGTAACAAAGAATTTATTCTTTTCCCACAATGTTCTCTAAGTTTTAAATTACAATGCCTTAAAACCAGAGTTTGTTCAGGAAAGGGATAGGTGGACTAAGTGATAATATAACTGGATATCTTTAAAGTGTGGCATCAGTTACCATACAAACAAACAAACAACTGACTTAAATAGAGCTGTTCTCTTCAAAGTAGTTAAATGAGTTAACTTCTAATTTGACATACAAGTGAAAATAAAGGTACATGTAATCTTAACCCTTGTCATGCTGAACCCGGAATATTCCGGTTTTAGCAGGAGGTGTAGACTAAGATCAGACTGCACTTATGTGCAGGCTGATCTTAGTCTACACCTCCTGCTTGTACTTTTCCTATCAGGGTTGTTTATGAAGTAGATTTCTTAAAGAAATTTAATTTTTGAACAACAAGTTCCATCAGTGCTTTCAGCCCTTTGATTTGACATCAGTCCAGTAAGGTAATTTATACAGCATGACAAGGGTTAACATTGAAATGGCAAAAATCACTATTACAACAAGATGCTTTCAATGATATACTAAATCAATTGGTATGTTGTTGCTATCTCACCTCTTCCTGTTCCAACTCAGGATTTTACCTTGCTGTGATTTTATACTTGAGGAAAGATTGTGGAAAGAGAAGAAATTGATTGTAACAAGCAATTTCTTCTTTTTCCACAATATTTTCTACTACATACAATGATTTCATTTCAAACTGCATCCAACCACATTGTTGTCTGCATTATGTAGATGCATAATAAACCGATTATAAGACGACAAAATTTTAGACTGGCCCAAGGTGAAAGGGGTTGCAGACAATATTTTAAAGTTCAAAAATTTTAGATTTTTTCAACTAACTAGGTAGAAAACATGGTGCAACATAAGAAATTTTCATTTCATACCATGTTTTCCCAACTGCCTCTCTTGAGCGTTAGAGGCGTCATGGTGTGGTAATGGGTTAAGCCCATTGAATGTTACTGATATACTGTTCAACCAGCATATATCCCAATACAACTCATAGGCAAAGTTTCTGATAATAAAAGTCTTTCCACTAATGTTTCTATAGTTATTCAAGTAAAAAATAATGCTAGTCCACATATCTAGGCCAACTTCTACAGGTTCAGTCTTTACCAAAGATCTTCTTTTAGCTAAATGCAGAGGCATTCAAAATGCCTGTATGTGTTTACTACCATTACTTAAATTGACAAATAGACTCTAGCAGAACACTTACTGTAGTAAAATATATTAACTGATGGATAAGAAAAACACATGTATTCATATTTGAAGAAAAGTTCAAATATGTGTTTGGCTTGTAAGAAAAGGGATAAAAAGGTTATTATTTCAGATATTTTCATCACATTTATCAAAAACAGCTTCAAAGAAGACTTTTTAGTATCAAATTTCAAAGTCTTTTCTTTTATGGGTCAAGAGAAGATTCCTAATTATACTTTTGCTTATGAAGCCCAGATTTTAAACCAGTTAAATATATCATTTCTTTGCAGATGATTTATGGAGATGTACAACCTACATAATATAGCTACTAAATTAGTTTAAAATAAACTATAGATGTACATGTTAAAGTGAGTGATCAAAGGTCATTTTTTTCTATAACCTGTAAAGACAAAATTGACCTTTGATCATTCACTATAACTTGTACATCTATAAAATGTATTGGTGAGTGCTCAGTAAAATAAAACAATCTTAATTTCTTCATTCTTCATTGCCAAAAGGAGATCCTGGGAACTTTGGAGAACCATGTGACAAATATTGATATCAAGTTCATTGATAAACTGTTTAGAAAATTTTTTGAGTAATATTGTTGTTTAAGAAAATATTCTCTGTATCTCTAAAGGCCTATTGTTTCTCTTCTCTTTTGCTAAGCCATCTCACAATCCATAAAAGTAATGTTGATAGCAGTTCTCATAGAGGACCATGATCTTATGCATAATGCCAAATAACAGAGCTATAAGCTATCCTAGTCATGGGGAGAGCATTTCCAATCTTACCTGTCTAAATTTCCATTTGTCAGTTGCCAAAGAAACTAGTTTGTAAGAATGTAAAAGAAAATCTAGTGATAATTCCTACAGCATTAGGGGTTTGTGAAATGCTTTTTCTAATCCCACCCCACCCAAATCCACTAATTCTATATAGGGTGACCCTTTGAGACTCTGCCACTTCATACATGGTAGGAAACTTTTTTATTCCAGATAATAGAATTATTTCCATGGGTCTCTGCAACTTGAGACATGACTCTCTATGGTCATAATTGGTATCAGAATCATAGAATTAAGCCTGGCCTATAAAAGCTCCCGTTGTTTTTTATTGGTTATAATAAGGGATCTGCATTATAAGGGATCACCCAAGAATCTTTCTTGTATATAAAAGCCATGTTTTCAGAAATATGAGAAAGCTTTTCCAAGACCTATTGATGTGGAATTTGGTTGAAACCTGACCAAAGGTTCTGATAAAAGGATTTTTCACCATACATAATTATTTTATGCCAATAAAAAAAAATCATTTCAGATTAACATAAGGAATCAGGAAAAAGGGTAACCCAAGGATAATCCCTGTGAAATTTGTTTTAAATCCATCAAATATTTTCTATGGAAAATTTATAAGAAACTATTTAATTGGGACATGACAGAGTCAACACAATGACAAATCCCCTTCAGCCAGAGTTAGAATTGTCCCAAAAGCAAACTAATAAAATATTTTTTTTGTATTGAAATACTTATTTTGGATTTTGTTATTGCAAGAATTAGTAGGCAAGGTTGATGTTAGGCTAATATAAGTTAGATTATATATTGCCTGAGGGATATCAAAACTATGTAACTACAGCAAGATATTCAAGCTGCAGTAACAATCTTCAAGTAACCTACCAACAATGCATATAATTTTGATCCAGGCATCTCAATTCAATAAGCTTTATTAATCTTTTACTTCATTATTGAACAGATTTTTTTTCATAAAATTTATCAGAATTAGTATGCAATACAGTAGTACCTGTAGTTACTACAGTAATGCAATGAATCTTTTAGAGCTGTTTCAGTGCAATACTGTAGTAACTCACACATATACATATAATTCATTACATACAACTTTTTTTCCAATTTCTTTTCTTTAATATTTTCTTTTAATGAAAAAAAGGAAAATATGTTCAGAATTTTTCCTTTAGTAAATTAGAAATGAAAAAATGAGAATGTTTTTTCCTCTCTCCTGCAAAATTTGCCAAAAACAGAGTTACTACAGTTTTGCGATGAACCCTTGATATTCAATTACAATATTAAGAGTAAAGAGTCATTAAGATGACCATACAAATATCTTAAAGGTGGAAAAATATACAGGCAAACAAGATGTGTTTGTGAAACACAATGCCCCCAACGTACATGAGTGTTTTTTTGGTTTGATCTTGGTATGTGACCTTGACCTTATCACATAACCTTGACTTTGAAATGAGGAGATGCTTATTATGGAGATGTATTTTGAATATGCCGGTAGTAATTGGCAATGTAAAGTTTCTTGGTTAAGTTTTGCAGACAGACAGACTCAATGACAGACAGACAGGCAATGGTAAAACAATATGCCCCCTATCTTTCAATGCAGGGGCATAAAAGTATAAAATGAGCTTCAAAGCTGTTATAGATACTAAGTCCCCTTTTTACTTGATATTTGATGGAAAAAAATATTTTGTTAGCATTATGATTCTTTCTACAAATTTGACAAATTAACCCATGACCAGACAATTTTGCTTTTTGGCAACCTGAGGAAATATGATCACAGAAAACTTTGAGGGGAAAGGAGACATTGCTTGTAACAAGATATCTCTCCTTTTCCCCAGATGTTTACTACTTTATTTGGCAGTTACTTTCCAATCTTAGTCCGATTTGAAATGTCAACTGTAAGTTTTTTCATTTAGAACCAGTCTAAAATTTGTTGTGTGATAATGGGTTTGAGTTGCTCGGATATTTTCACCTAGCCCATTCCCAAACCATTCCATTTTTGATGCCTGTCATTTAAAAGCTTTGATAAACATTGTGGACAACAAAGAAATTGCTTGTTATAAGCCATTTTCTTCATTACCTACAAAGTTTTTACCCAAAAGACAAAGATTATCATAATTTAAGTCTTGATGAAAGTGTTGTCTGTAACTTCTTTTAACTTGGATCAGTCTAACATTTTGTTAACCTGTATGAATGGCAGAGTTTCTCTTGATATTTGGTATAATATGCTATTTTATTTGATATTGGGACTTCCACATAGCTTAAAAAAAAATTTGGAATTCCCCTGCAGCATAAAACACAGAGACTAAGCCAAGATTTTTGACTTGTAAGCCATAACAAGGCAATTGTCATTAACACTTTCCTGTTCAATCCCTGGTTTATAGGTCCCCATGGTTTCATGCTAGCAAAAACATTGTGGGAAAAGAAGAAATTGCTTGTAATGAGCAACTTCTTCTTTCCCACTATAATTTCTACCCTGTACATTGATTACTTTTCAAATTGCACTCTCTTTTTATCGTTGTCTGCAGCTTCTTTCAAATTGAACAATTTTAGATTTTGACAAACAGGAAAGGGTAAAGGCCCCTTTTCATGATATCCAATACAAGGATCTACCTTGCATGTAAGAAAATGTGCAAAACTTGTATAGCTGTAGTTATAAGAAATTGTCATCAAGGTTTATTTGTTGAATGGTGTTTAAGGCCAATTTCAACAGTATTTCTGATACATGGATATCATATGACTGGTGCACCTAACCATGGCTCCTGTCCTTTCTCACACAAGTAAAACCACAAGCTACATCTATTACAACGTTCCACTTTTAATATAACATTGGCACATAACAGATCCTATGACCATACGTGAGAGCCATATGATGCATGTTGTGATGAGCTGTCATATTCCTCATTACTATATAACCACTTCAAGCAAGTTTGAGAAAGATCGAGCCAAAATTAAGCACCTGTTGCATTGTAAAGAGGAAACTGGCATTAAGAACACTTTTCCTGTGAAATAGGATGGAATGTCATCAAAGTCCAAAGGGATCTTCCTAATGACCATTCAATAATTTCTGTAAGTTTGGGAAAAACCCACCAAAATTGTGAAAGCTAAAGTGTTATTGCTGAATTTATGCCCGACATTAAAGGATAACAAAAACCCACCATGAGCATATTGTGACCAGGTGAGCTAAACGACTGATTGCTTTTGATCACCCCTTTAATGGATACAAGATATTGATTGTTTGCATGAACAGTGATGTCAATGACACTGCATTTCATTGGGTGATATGAACTTGAAATTAAAATCTGAAAAACAATAGACTTTGTGTTGACAACATTGATAAATGAGTGATCAAGTCAACACAGCAGATGTTAGCTTGTAGCAATTAACTCCGTGTGGAGAGCATATTTACTGACCATCTTTATAGAGTCTGAAAGTATTAATTCTTATTAGACTGCAAAGAATTTGTATGTACTTAATAGGCATATTCTTTTATTTCACACTTTCCTGTGCAATCCCTGCTTTATAAGTCCTTAAGATTTTATACTTGAGAAAACATTTTGGAAAAAGAAGAAATTGCTTGTAGCAAGCGATTTCTTCTTTTCAAACTATAGTTTCTATTCTGTGGGTTAGTTACTTTTCAAATTGCACTTTAATTTCATTGTTGTCTACAACTTCTTTGAATTTTGACAAAGTAAGTCTTAAACTTTGTAAAAAGTTAAGAAAGGTTTTGTTCGAATTAAGTTTAATGCCACTCTGAATATTCTTTCACAGTAAAGTTCACTTATTTATTGCGTACTACTAGTGCTAGGCTTGAGCCCTGAAATGTCTTGCCCAAGGACAAACCCACATGACCAGCGGTGCAGCTGGGATTCAAAGCCATAGTCCTTGACTTCTTGCTAGCAATGCAAGACCCCTTTGAAAATTGTTCTTCTTCACCAAGGTTTGATGGTCCAAACGCATGGGTGTGGAATTCACATGCCCATTTGTCTGACATGACAGGTTTATTTTCTTGGGAAAAAGTACATTTTTCAAGGCAATTTGCTGAAGGACAAATAAATACCAGGGCATATCTTGGAATGGTACAAAACAGATCTTAACCCATTCCCTTACAGTCACAATTTTTGATGCCTCTAAAGAAAAACAATTTGGAAAACATTGTGGAAATTGAAGAAATTGCTTGCTACATACAATTTCTTAATTTTCAACAATGTTTTCTACCTAGTAAGTTAAAAAAATCTAAAATTTCATAAACTTTATATTGTCTTCTGTAACTCCTTTCAATTCAGACCAGTCTAAAATTTTGCCATCTGGAAATGGGTTAAAGAAAACTTGTTAAATATTGGGAAATTATGATGATTCTATAGTAAAGGGTGTAAAACATTGATGTAAGTGAAGAAAATAACAATTTTTTCTCCAAATCTATCTCTTCACCTTTTAGGAGACAAGTTTGTTTAAATTCTGGAAAAGTAAAGAGCTAATCTGTACAACTGTACAATCTATAATAATGGATTAAAAAATATGTAGTTTTAATTCCTTGTTGCAAAGATTTAAATCCATTTCATTTGGATTGATTGTATCGCACTTAATATCCATTGCAACAGTTATTCAGTTATTATGCAGAAACTGGTCACCTTACAATGGCTTCTTGTCATTCTTCTCAATAGTGAACCCGGGACAAACGATATGGGCCACCAAATGCTCATCTACTTAGGGAACTACTTATAACCACTTATATTTTACATTGGAGAGAGATACAGAAAGGACAATGTCAAAATGACTTTTATCAAATGTCAGAAAGAGGTATAGCTTAGCTGGGGCTAGAACTCACAACTTGTGAATTAAGCAAAAAGTGTGTTACAAACTGAGCTACCTAGATTGTACAATGCATTTCAATTGGCATGTGCTCTTGAACCTATTCCCACTCATCTTCACATTTTGATGCGTTGAATAAAGACTATTGAAAACACTGTAACACATTGCCATGTATATTGCCTATGACAATATAACTTTTGGGGACTGCGTCCATAGCACAGTTAGTAACATATGCCATTCCCAGTTGCAAGGTCGCGAATTCAATCCTGGCTTGGACAAAAATCATTTCAGACATTTGCCTCACACAATTGGGTAGATAATTGTAAACCTAAGTCTAATGAGCAGCTGGGGGCACAGAAAGGATGTTGTTGTTGCACTATGAGAGAATCTAGGGGTAGGTGCTCAAGCCTTCATGATATGACTGAAATACTTTTAAAAGTGGCTTAAATAAAATGTAAGGCAAGTCAGTTCAATAAATATGTGTTGCTATTGTTTATCTTCGGTCAAACTTCAAAATGGGATGTCATGGGTTCGATCCCCGGCGGCGGCACATATTCTTTCCGACATTTGTCTCTCACCAATGGGTGGATAATTGTAAACCTAAGTGGAATAAGTTACAAGTGGCGTTAAACCCCATGCATTCGATCAATCAATCAAGACAAAACTTAAGTGACAGTGTGACTTATTGAAATGCAGTTTTAATGGGTCTTATTTTTTCATTTTTTAACGTCTGAAAGTGGTTTTTTTTACATGTCAACCTTTTGGTGGAAGCGATTACCTCAGTCAGGTCATAAAGGAGGCTGTGATACCTGATATTGAAATAAAACAACTGATTTCAATTGATTTGGTGAATGAAACATGATGTTTTATGGTTTATATCATTTTTTTAATCATTTTTTTTAAGCAATTTGATTAATTAGCTCAAGCATTTTGAATTTAATACAACCTGCTCAAAACTTTCAAAGCACAAAATCAAACCATTTCCGTTTTGAACTATACCATTCAAAAGATTATTCAAATTCATTCATTTTGTCAATATCATAATTTGCCTTAACTGCAAAACCCGGGTTCATAATTCGACTCGGGTGGACCTACACACATATTATACACTACCTCCCAGGCATTAATTGACAATTCCATAATTTCCTTAAACTGCAGAACCTGGGTCTTTATTTGGACCAGGGTGGACCCACATAGACATTATACCCTACCACCCGGGCTATGGCTTAATCAAATACTATTTCAAATCCCGATATGGTGCAATAGGACAATGTCACTACATTAAAAAGTAAAAGGCAACAGTTCTTGAATTAGGCCTATAACCATTCCTTGCATAAAAGCACTCAACACTTTCCTGTTTTTTTTTTGTGTTTTTTTTAAATGTTACATTTGTACAAATCCTAAGAAGTTGCAGATGACAATTTAACGAGAGTGCAATTTAAAAAGCAACCATCCTACAAGGTAAAAATTATTGTAGAAAAAGGAGAAATTGGCTTGGTACAATTTCTTCTTTTCCCCCAATGTTTTTGTCAGGTATAAAATCGCAGGAACGTAAAAACCTGGGATTGTACACTAAAGGAAAGGGTTAAAGTATAAAACAACGAGTACAAATCAAGCGATAGATACAATACGTCCACCCAACATAAACGGTACGAAATAGTTCAGGTACGACCTGACGGATCATGAGTACATTGCGTTATCTATCACAAGGTGATAAATATTTTACTATTTAAAGTATTTAGAGTCCAGTTTGGAACAGGAACTTGTAAAGGTTAAAAAAATTAAACCTGTTTATTTATCTCGGGGTGCGAGCTGCTCCGAATGTGGTAGAGAAGTGCGACAAAATTGTGTTCTGTAGTAGTGAAAGCCCTCCACTTTGTGTTTGTCAACCCGCACGGTTAAATATACCATTTATTTATTGATTGGTTAATCTAGCAATTGATTGACGACTGGTTGGTCGATTCATAATATATTGGTCGATATTAATCGAAAAAAACGCGTTCGGTAACATATACAAACTGTATTGACCATTCTTAAGAATGGACGCCCATTCTTAAGAATGGGCAAAATGTGTCTGCCCGTTCTTAAGAATGGGCATATTCTCAAGATTGGGCACAACATATACACTCTAGAGGATACAGTTTTGACTCAATTTTCATGAAACTTGGCCAGGATAATTGTTGGGTTATAAGAGTGAATCCTATAGATCATAGGTAGTTTCTATTGGGAAACAAGAAAAGGGGCCTTTTTGACAATTTCTTTTTTACACTATAGAGGCCACAATTTTTGCTTTATTGTCATAAAACTTGACCAGAATGATTGTTAGATCCTCTGGATTAACCCTGTTGATTATGGGAAGGTTCCTTTGGAAAACCCAGGATTAGGGGGCTTAGTTACACTCTAGAAGACACAGTTTTGGCTCAATCTTTTAGAATTATGGACAGAATACTTTTTGGGTCCTAAGGATGAATCCCATTGAAAATGGTTAGGTTCTATTGGAAAACACAGGAAAAGGGGCTTTAGTGACAGTTTCTTTGTTTGCACTCTAGAGGCTACAGTTTTGGCTGAATCTCCATGAAACGTGTTATAATTATTTGGCTCCAGTTGCATTTATTTAACAAAAAAGTACTTTACTTAGCAGAAGATTCAGGTGAGCTATTTAGGAGCATCATGGTCTTCTTGTTTCTTGAGGAAAGTAAAAAAATTGGTATGTTTGGGAATAGGTCTACACCAAAGTGTCTGAGGGGAAAAAAACAGCCTCCTGATTAAAAAAAATGCTAGACACAAAGAGTCTTGTCCAGTCAGGGCTTGTTAATTTAGTTACAAAAAAAACATGTGATGCTACATTATTTTCTAAAACGGACTTTTACCTAAATCTGATGAATTAAAGAATCTCTTTTTAGCTCACCTGAGCACAAAGTGTAGGGTGATCTATTGTCATCGTTGTCATTGTCCATCATCCATCTGTCTGGCCATCTGTGTGTCTGTCCTTAATTTCTTTAATCTTCTACTCCTAAACCAGTAAACTTATCATTTAATAGAATTTGATACCATAAAACTCAGGTTGAGATGGCATATGAAATTGCAAATTTAATCAAATCTTTGAATTTTTCCTCAAAACTTACATGGCAAAGTGCATGCATATTTCAAATACAGCATTGCCACATGGCTAAAAACATGCTAAAATTGTATCTGGCGGGGTAATTAATAGCTCCGCCCCAGAGGTCCAAAGTTTGGAAAAACACTTGATTAGAGCTTGTTCAAAATACTTCTCCTCCTATAAACTATAAAGTCTAGGATATTCGTATTTGGTATATAGTATAACTAGATTGTGGTATTTAGTATAACTAGATTGTTTTGTGCTATTTAGTTAAATTGATACCCTAGGCTACCCTGTCCCAGGGAGAATGTTCAAAAAATTCTTTTTCTTCATTATAAAACCTTGGGCATATATATTTGGAATTTAGCATAACCTACCAAGGGGTCAAAGTTGGAAAAAGCGCTCAATTAGAGAAAATTAAAAGATACCTTCTATTAGTACAATGTTTTAGGCATTCATATTTGCATAGCACCTAAAGAAGAAATCTTCCAAATCTAAATGCCTTTGTTATACCAAAGGTACTTTAACTAGCAGTTTACTCAGCAATTAAGGATTATCATAGTACATATTACAAATGGCTCATTGTGAGGTATTTTTATCACCCTCTGTTAGGGGTGTGTCATGCTTCAACCATTATGTGACAACAGTTTAGAAATAACATCCCCTCCTAAACCCCTGGGCCAATTTCAACAAATTCGGCAGAAATGTTCCTAAGGTGGTGCCCTTTAAAAATTGCTAAAAGAATTGAAACTCTGGTTGCCATAACAACAAAACTATATTTTAAAAAAAATCTTCAAAAAGAATCCCCTCCAGACCCAGAAGGCGTGTAGAGTCTTGCTATTTAGCATGAAGCATCAGTACACTGACCTCTTTCAGAATTGCTAAAATTATAACTTTCTGGTCCCCAGGAACAGTGCGGGGGCGGGGGGAGCTTATTTAGAAATCAAGAAAGATTGTAAAACCGCTGAGCCTATTTCAACCAAATTTGGCAACAAAACCAAAATTTTAACAAAATCTTTAAAAATTATCTCCTCCTGATCAAGAAGGCAATTAGAGCCTTGATATTTTGAATGAAGCATCTGTACATTTACCTCTTTGAGAATTGCTAAAATCATCACCCTTGGGTTCTCAGGGCTTATATAGAATATAAGAAGGATTTTTAAAACAATTTCTCCTCCCAAACCACTGGGCCAATTTTATCAAAATTCGGCAGAAATATTCCTTTGTAGGTGCTCTTTAAAATTATTAAAAGAGTTGACTCCATAGAAAACTCTAGTTGATATATATGTGAAAAGGCCGGTTCTACGATATATAATCTATTTTTCAAGCTCAAACGGTGTTTAGACCGCAAAAAATGAATATCCCCCGACAATACTACAATAAAAGTATATCGCAGTATCTAGGTTTGTTTATAACGTAGAAAAAAAATAACTATTCGATGATTATTTTATTCAATCTTGTTATCAAACTTATTTGTATTCATATATGCAAAGGGAAGTAACTCACACATTGCTTTCAAATACGAGTTGTCTTCTCCAATCTCAGTATATAGAATGTAGCAAAAATACATTCCATTGTCGGTATATGTCGACAAAGGAATGTCAAGAATGTTGGCTAGCTAAGACAAGGGTTAATCTTTTAAGCTGAAATACCTGTTTACATTGATAAATTTCGAGTTGATAAAACTTATCAGTGAGACACAAATGGTTTGACTAGTGAAATTGTGATTACCGTATTTATTGTAATAAACGCACCCTGCGCAAAATTAATGATACTTTGGAGGCGGATCGTTTATAAAAATAAACTTATTAAACAACATTATGCATCTCTTATCTTTTTTTGAATGACACTTAATGCCTGTGCCTTTCCCTCTTCTATCAGCTTTTTTCTTTCTACTTCACTCACATCTGACTGTTTTGAGCGAGTTTTATCTTTGAGATTATTATATCTTTCAAGTTCATCAAGAACTGTCTTAAATTCTTGATCTGATATTTGTCCATCATTCAATGCTTTTGAAATCAAATCTTTAACACTGTTTAACTTACCATCAGCTAAAGTCTTAATTTCATAATGTTTTTGAGCTTTCAAATGCAGTCGCCTTCTAATAAACTTTACACATACACCTGCTACACCACACACTACTGCCACAATTTCTAATGGCAACATTAAAGGCATCGCAATTCCAATGCCACCCATAATCAAACTCCCAGAAATTAGAGTTGTATCAATTCCATCTGTTGCATTTATACCCCTTTTATATTTCTTATACAATGACTGCCTATTATCCCTTTCCTTAATTAATGTTTGCTCAATTTCTGATATTTTTTGTAATCTATAATTCTGCCCATCTTGCAACTCTGGATACAAACTTGGGGCTGTCGGTTGTTTCATATTTTATTATTACAGACAAAAAAAATTAAAACAATTCAATTAACAACGAAGCAACTGTATTTTCTGTTGTTGCGTTTCCCTTCTTACATACAAAATTAATTACACTTCCAGCATCAATAATAAAAGGTTTATCAAAATTGTCATTCTTTCTTGATGTAGTGTTAAGTGTTATTTCACAACCTGGTAATATTTTTTCATTTACAGAAATACCCACCGACACTTCACCACTCCTTTTTTTACATGAAATACCTATACCTAAAATTTGACCACGACGCATCATCACATAACCAGCACCGTCTTCTCTACCACCATTCCCAAAAGATAACACTTCATCTTCCACAAGAGCACCTTTACTTTCTGCAAATATTGAAATTACCGCTTTCATATTGTCAACGCTATTTCGTAATAAACGGTTGTTTATTGTCAGTTCCCTAACTTTGTCCCGAAGTCCATTATGCCTTTCTACTTGTGTATTAATTTCCTGAAACAAAACGTTTCTACTTTCGTGAACGCTTTGTTGAAATTCTGAAATCCTTTGCTCTAAACCTGTAATTGGTCTCACTCGCTTATGTAAATCACGGACATGTTGTGTTAAGACTTCAAAGTCTTCGTTTCTTTTATGTGTTTTGATTCCAAAGATACTCATTTTATATATATATGCATAAAAAACTAAATTATTTCAAAAACAATACTCATAGGTAGGTCGTGATTATTAATTTTACTACCATTTTCATCTCTAACTGTTATTTCAAATTCTGTAATTGCTCCGTTGGACAAATATTTATATTCTGGATGCTCAAATCTTACAGACACAATATCACCATACGCTTTATTTTCAATTGGTACAACTGCTAATATTGTGCTTGGCATCCCATTGAAATAGTTCTGTGATGTGTTTAATTGCTCTAGATGGATGTATAGAGACTTTACTGTTGCAAAATCAAGACATTTATTACCAAAATGAGTAGTATTTGCTTCAAATATTCTTTTACCAAACCCTAACATCAACTTGAGTCCTTTACTTATCTTTATTTCATTATCAGTAATTAATGATGCAATACCATTAGTTTCATTCACAGACAATGAAATGTTTAAATTTTGAAAAAAATCTACAATGTGTTGAAAGCTGTAATAACCATCCTGAATGCGATGAGGTCTCTCTTTACCCTTTTGCACATATTCATTAACAACATTATACCAACCCAGCGTATATGTGAAACTTTTCAATCCAACCCGTTTGTTCCCATCTTTGTTATCAATATACTGTTGAAAATTAATAGTGTTATCAATGTTTGAAATTGTGTGATACATTTTTTTTTATAAATCATAAAATAAAAAATGTCAGTACAAAAAGAATTCAAATATAGCGATGCAGCTCACTATCAACACGCTGGTGTTTTTAACAACAAATCAATTAATATAATAAAACAAAAAATAATAATATCATCTGATGCAAAGAAAAGTTTTCAAGTAGATTTTCCAAACATATTTGAAAACTACCTACTACCACAAGTAGTAACAGAAGAAATAGTAGATAGATGGAATACAAAATGGTTATTATTCTGGCAAAATCAATTAAACTTTGCAATATGGTGTGCAACTACAGGTTGTGGTGTAGATTATAATAACCACATAAGAGCTGGTGGAATGACTGGCTCACTATTCCTATTTCACATCTACTACCAAACAAGAAGAATATTATTTGAACTAGGAATTGCACTACCGCAAGATAAAAGTTGGAATGCATTTAACAATAGCTATGACCGTGGTGCTTATGAAAGAATATGTAAAGAATTTAACGTCGATCCAAATTCAGACTGGAGACAAAAATTATTCCCAAGTGGTGACAGTCTTGGAGTAATCCACACAACTAGCCACACTGCTTGGAAAAGAACAGATTTTAGACATGACAATTCATCCCAACACATCCAAAGCAGCACATCATCGAATTTAGACTTGACAAAAATGACATTTGGACCAGAAGTATCAGGAGGAAGAAAATGTGGAGTATCATCATGCGAATATCTTCCACCAAAAAAAATTCACATTGACTATTTACAACAAGTAGATGGTGTTAAAAATGTTTGGACCACATTTATACTAGATTCCTCATTAGGCTTCACAAGAGCTGGAGTTGAAAGAATAAACGAATCAATAAGAACATTTTGCTGGGCTATACTTGGCTCACAATCACAAACAAGAACAGATATTTTAGGTACTGGAACTGCATTTGATGCACAAAAACAATTTCTTGCAAATGTTGAAGATGCTATTAATGGTCCTATAGATTTACCAAGCCAAATTTCAAGATACCAAGAAACTTTAAAATATGCTCGTAGTAAAGTTGATTATGTCTATGGAATAGGACTATATATGTCACCAAGTGATATGGAATTAAGAATTGGTACAATTCAAGATTATAATAATAAAATTGTAGTAGCAACAAAAGACCAAGAACTTGGTTTGAATAATAATGTAAATATAAAACCAATTCCACCAAAACAAACTACAGAATTAAAAGGAACTCCAACAAAGCAAACACAACCAGTACAAGTCAGTTCTGAGGATTATAAAAAAATTACAACCTATGCAAAAGAGCATTATTTACCAAATGATTGGGTTACAAAAGCTGCCAATACACCAGGATTTTTTAATTCATATGTGAAACAACATTCATTCTTATTAGAAAGTGTTGTAAAACAACCACATATTACTGTTTATAATACACCAACTAATAAAACCACACCTATTGCAACATCTGGCGCTATTGTGAAAAACACCGTGGATACTCCTGTAATTTCACCAGAAAAAAAAATAGCAATTCAACATGAAGATAACAAAACAGCATTAATCGTTGGTAGCATAGCAGTTGGTCTTATCACTTTATTTATTTATGAAAATACTCTTTAGCAGCAGCATATAACAATCCAACAACAAGAACAACTAATGCCCATAAATGTTCACCAAACCAATTAACAACCTTACCTGTCGTTGATAACAACCATGATACAATAGAACCAATTACACCTGGTAAAGCAGCCGCAGATTTTCCAGCAAGATTAGCTAGTAGCTTTCCAAGATTGGAAAGTTGTTTTTTTATCCAGTCCTTTGCATTTGATGTTGGCTGTTTGCTTGGAGGAGTTGTTGCACCACCAGAAGGAAGAACGGCTTCAACAATAACCCCAATAATCATACCAATAGCAGTCAAAATACTGACAATGGTTATACCTTGTTCTCTGAATAATGTTCTCAACCTCTGACCAAGTGTTGTGTCTTCTTTCAAAATCTTATTTATGGTCTCCTTAATCCTATTAACCTGACTCCTCAGTTTTTCTTTGTTAACATTTATCACTTCCAACCTTGCACTTCTTTCTGATTCTAAATCAGATATTCTTGATTGAATCTGTTTCTTTGTATTTTCATCCTCTGTATTAGCAAGTTTTTCCTTTTCCTGTGCTAACTCTTTATTTGTTTCATTAAGTTTTACCAACTCATTAGCGATTTCCTCTTTCACAGTAGTCATTGCTTTCATAATGCCATCCATTTCTCGCTTTGTCATATCTGTTTGGGTTTGTCCATCACTACTTTCCCCTACATCCCAGAACTCTGTTTCCAGAGTTTTAACTGCGGTTTCAACCTCATCAATTGTGTTTGTTAAATCTTGTATTTCTTGTGGTGAAGAAATGTCTTGCATAGGAATTTCCTCTGTTGCAATTTTGTTTCCTGTCTCAATGAATTGTTGAAATTCCTTTCTACCTTGATTCACCCTAGTTGCAAGAGATTGATAATCAGTTATTCCTAAATTTTCTCTAACAAAATCAACACCATATTTTTTTTGAAGAGTGTCAATTGAATAAAATTGCAATTTGTTTGACTTGTAATACGAAAGAATGTAATCTTCATTCAAGTCAAATACACTTTCCACACCAAACAAAGGTCTACCAAGTTTATCTTCTTTAAAAATCCAAATAAACTCATCAGCATCATCCGGCAATGGTTCTTGATTTCTATCATAAAATCTTTTTGTCATCTGTTTCAGTAAAGAATTTTCTGCATTTTTCTTATCAGAGCCTGTAAGAGTATCTAATGCTTTATATTGAGTATTGAGTGTACTTTGAAACTGTTCTTCATCTGTAAAAGATGTTTCTGCTTCGTCTATATCGTCTCTGTCATATTCAGGGTTGTGAAATTCCATTCCACCTTCAGCCATTATTTATTTATATATGAAAAAAAATATTTCTGCCTAAAAAAAATGTCATCATACGGAGATAAACTCAACCCTTACAGAAAACTAAGAGAACCACGAGGAGTAAAAGGAATTCGTCAGAGTGTAGTAATAACAAATAACCCCAGCACTATAGATCAGAACCAACAATTACTAGTCAGATTTCCCAATCTAAGTAATAACGATGTTATCGTACCAAGGTCTGCACGTCTTGCTTTTGAAATTGAATTAAAAAGCACAGATGCTAATGCAACTGTGTATCAAAACATTGGAAGAGCCATCATTAAAAAAACAACAATACGAATATCAGGTAATGAAGTGATGTCAATCGATGATAGTGATATTTACTATTGCTATGTTGATTTGTGGAAGTCCCCTTCTGAACGTATTAATATGGCATATCAAGGCATTGGTAACGATAACATGTTAAAACACAGAGTTGGTGCTGGTAATGCTTCCTCAGACAAAGAAGACCAAGCCATAGCAAATGCATACAAAAACAGATTTTGCATACCACTTGATTTTGAACTATTAGAAACACATATGCCATTCTACCAAGCAGGTCTTGGTGACAGACTGGAATATGAACTTACTTTCAATGATTATGACAAAGTAATTAAAACAAGTGACGCGTCAGCTTCATACATCATTAAGAATATATGTTTGGAATTCGATATGGTTTCCGATGCAGAACTTGTCAGACAAATAAGACAACAATATGATGGGAAAATGACATTCTTCTACGACCGCATATTACGACACAGAAAGATAACCAAAAATAAAGGTGATACACTATGGAACATCAACTTGAATGTTCCTGCAAGAAGTATGAAAGGTATCCTGATGTTATTCGAAGACCCAGAAAGAACAAGCACTGAAACATATTACAATCCGAAAATAGAAAAAGTGGAAATGACAATAGAAGGTGTTCCAAATCAACTCTACAGTCAAGGAATGAGAGCATATCAACAATGGGATGAAATTAACAAATTCTTTGCTTTGACTTCAAAGAGAAGCAAAGAAACAGATAAGATTGCAAAAGATTTATATTTAACTAATACAACCTTGGAAAAGTATCTAACTAACAACTACGCATTGTGGCTTGATTTACGAACTACAGACGATAACACACTACACGGTTCTGGAAGAAGAGTAGAGAATGCATCAGAGGGCATCACGATTCAAATAACCAAGGAACAAGGGTCAGATGAAACAATAAATGTGTATTTATTTGTCATACAAGATGCACAGATTAATTTTGAAGATGGTAGATTTAAAGAAGTTTTGTATTAATTTTTTTTTACTATTAATAAAAATGGAACTACCAAAATATCCTCATTGTGCAATAATTTGTGGGCAAACCGGTTGTGGTAAAACTGAATTTGTTTTAGATTTGCTTGAAGACGAATACAGAGGTGTGTTTGAACATATTGTTATTCTTTGTCCCACTATACAATGGAATAGAGCATATAAAAATCGTGAGTGGATTGGTGATGTTAGGAAACCAAAGAACAAGAATGTTATAATTGTAAATCCGGTTATCAATGGTGAAGAGAAATTACAAGAACTATTAAGAATGTTTTTCAATAAATATGCTGGTTCTCCTACACTATACATCATTGATGATTGCAGTGCTACAAAAGAATTAACAAAGAAAAAAGACATGCTGTCAGAGTTGGCATTCTCTGGCAGACATGCGGAACAATCAGTGTGGGTTATTTCACAGAGATATAATTCAGTGTTGAAGGATTTGAGAGAGCAGACCAAGTGGTTGTGTATGTTCTACACTAAAGACAGAGATAGTTTTGAAAACTGTCTTCGAGAGAATGATGTCATTCCGACACTGAAAGAAAGACAGAGAATAAAAGATGAATTATCGAAGGTAAAGCATCGTAAGTTGATATTGAGAACAGACCAGCCTACTGGGTATTGGCTTGTTGATTAGTAATGCTTATTTATTTTAGCATTGTTAATAGAAATGCTTTGAGCAAATTAGCAATGCTGTTAGTAAAATCTGTGATAAATATCAAGAAAATTAGCAATGCTATTAGCAAAATTAGCAATGCTATTAGCAAAATTAGCAATGCTATTAGCAATACTTATAAAACTTTAATAATGCTTTTAGAAAAAATATGTTAGTTGAAATATTATTAATTATATCTACATGTATAAACATATCAGTTGGATGTTTGATATTATTTTATTATTTTAGATTAAAAAAATATTCCATATTATAAAAATGAACGCTGAAGAATTATTAAACACTGAAGAATTAAATCATGTAGAACAAGACACTAAACGAGAAAGATTATCTGCCATTGTTGCTGGAGGTTGCAGCAAGCAATATTTAGGTCGTGAATTACAACTCTCAGATATAGATGATATGTCTGCTGAGCAAATCAATAAACTCTATTGTAGGTATGAAGCACGATTAGGTGCAAGTATGACAAAGACATTGGGAAATTCTTTCATCAGTTTGTATGTGATGGGTGTATCCAAGTACTTTAATGTAATTAACCCACCAAAGTTAATAGAAGATTTAGAGGAAGACCCTTTTATAAACCATGCTTTAACTAATGTTTGTTGTGAGATGTATTATAAATATGGTATGTATTTGGCTCCTTTTACCGCAATGCTGACAACAGCAAGACATATTGATTTTAATAAAAAAGAAAATTTTGACAATATTATAAAAGATGATGAGTGAAGACATTCAATCTGAAACACCAATTAAAACAAAAAACCCCAAACGTGTTGAAGCAGGAAAAAAAGGTGCAGAAGCAAGAAGGTTGAAAAGAATGAAGCAACCTGTCATGGGAATAACAAAACCTGAAAATACACAACCAGAAAAAATAGTAGAAAATACGATTAATGCATATTTACCAGCTTGTGCAGTTATAATAGGTATTGCAGTACTATATATGTATAGAAACAAACCTGTTCAACAGGTCAATGAACCAATCAATGAACCTATAGAAACTAATACAAAACAGTATGACCCTTTTGAATTTTAAAAAAAATATTTTTTTTATGAATACATAATAAAAATGACATCAATAGACGGAAAACAAATTGCTAACATGCTCTATCACGCAGGAGTGGAAACACTATTAACTGTTGGTTATTCCGAACTTGGTAGAAAGGTATTTAAAAGACCAGCACCTAAAGTTGATTTTAATATGGGGGATATTGGAATGTTGTCATTAGATATTTTACTTGCAATGGCAACACGAGATATGTTAATCAAGCAGGGTATTATTCCTGCAGATATTATGAAGTAATTATTTTTTTTCTTCTTATAAAAAATGGCAAGTACAGTTGCAATGATGATAGGTGGTGCATTAGTAAATGCATTAGCATTCTCGGGAAGCAATTATTTATTCTCAAAGATGGGGAGTCATAGCGATGAAGAACGAGAAAGACATGATAAAGCAGTTGAACAGTTAGAAGCAGCACAAGTTGCATGGAATAAAAAAAGAACAGAGAGGTTGGATTTCATAAATGAACAGATGCAAAAAGAGCATCACGCAGAACAGACATTTGATGATGTTGACCAGGCAATGAAGCAGTATTATTATGTGACTGGAAAACAGTTGGAAGCTTTACCTCCTGAACCAAAGTTAAGTGATTTTTATACACCCTCACCAGACCAACAGAATAGAGAGATTGTTTTTGTGGTGATGGGAATGACAATAACTGGATATGTGGCTTATAAGTTGATGTAGGCAAAAAAAAAAAATAATCATGATGCATTCTTTGGAAATACCAAATCATATGCGTGATACTTATTTTTTTTGTTATTCTTGCACGGTTTAAGACCAAGAGGTCTAATGTAAAAAGGTGGTTCTTTACCCTCAATCTTTTTAGAGAGGTGATCAGGACACCATACTTCACCATTGTCCTTGAGTGTTAAAATTAAACTTTCACCAGTGCTCGTGTCGACTGTTCTGTATTCAGTGATTGTATAAATTTTCCTGATTTCTAAATCTGTCCATTTCTTTGTATCATATTGACTCTGCGCTTTAAGCAGTTCTTCGAATTCAGCTTCTGTGATTGTATCATACTTTGCTTGTTGTGACATTGTTGTTTTTTTATTATATAAAATATTCTTAAATATAAACAATGGAGAAGATATACTACAGTCCAAAAGGTTTCTGGAGAGGACACTCGGCTGTTAATAAGTTGGCAAAGGAAGCAAAAGTTAGTAAGAAACAGGCATTAGAATTTTTAAAAAAACAAGCAGTGTGGCAAATTTACTTGCCTGCACCAAAGAAGATTATTAGACCGAGATTCGATGTCACTGCAAAAAATGAAGTACATCAAGCAGATTTGCTGTTTCTACCACATGACAGAGTTGGAAACAAAACATATAAATATGCTCTGACTTTAGTTGATGTTGGGTCAAGATATAAAGAAGCAGAACCATTAACATCTAAAGATAGTAAAGAAGTAGCTAAAGCATTTGAGAAGATTTATAAGAGACATTTAAAATATCCAAAGCTATTGCAAGTTGACCCAGGTAGAGAATTCATGGGTGTAGTTACACAGCTGTTGGAGAAACATAAAGTGCGAATAAGGAGAGGTAGAAGGGATATACATAGAGATCAAGCTGTGGTTGAAAGGTTCAATAGAACTTTAGCAGAAAGGTTGTTTGGTTATCAGTAAGCAAAAGAGATTGATACACAAAAAAGAAATAGAGAATGGGTAAAGAGGTTACCAGATGTTGTTAAGGCGTTAAATAAGGAGACGAAAAAACCTCGTAATATTGAAACAAGAAAAGTTGATGCCCCAATTTGTGCTAGTGTAAGGTATTTATATCAACCAGGTGAACAAGAAGGTGGTAGTAAAAGACGAGCTACAGACCCGATATGGAGTGTTGATATACACACGATTGATTACCATATAATTACACAAGGCATAAGAGTATATTATTTGAAACCACCTGCACCACAGAGAGGGTTTGTCAAGGAGGAATTACTTATTGTTCCTCCTGATACCCATACGCGTATGTCGTAATTCCATCTGATGTTATATATCTTTTTGTGTCAAGTGGGGAGAGTGTTGTTTTGTTTATTTTTAATCCATAGATGTTGTGTTGCATGGAACGTAGCATGTTCATTGAGTGTGTGTACTTTTTTTTGTTGAATAATGCATCTTTGTAATTTTCAAAGTTTATTTGCTTCTTGATTACATATTTTTTTACACCCTTTGCTTTTTTGATTACCTGTTCATCTGCTCTCATTATGGAGTATAATTTAGGACGCAATCCGATATATTCAGCTATTGCAACACCAGAACATTCATCTTTGAATTTTCCAATTACTTTCTTGTTTGTTTCATCATGTAGTTGGTGTTCTTTTGGATAATCAGAGAAGTCATATTCGTCTTTCATCTCATACATATCTTTATAAGCATCTTTTGTTTTAATGTCTACCAGTAGACTGTCAGTATCAGTGTAAAGCAGGGTGCAGTTCTCATCGTACTTTTTTTTCAGAGTATTGTAATACCAATCATACATATGGTGCTTTGACAGTTCTAAAACAGAGAACCCTACATAGATTGGTTTGTTTAGTGTTATTTTTGTTTTATTCACTTGAATGGCAGATAACTCATCAGATAACTTTACTCTTCTATTAAAGTTTGGTTTAGCTATTATTTTTCTTAGTTTTTCATTTTCACTACCATCTGTTTTTACTAATTTTATATCTACTCTTTTACGTATGTTTTCCATTGTCTTACCAAATACTGAGTTGTTCATAAGTTTAAAGAAATCTTTTTCAAATGTAGTCTTTGCTTTTTTACGTAGTTCTGTATTCAGACGTATGTAAGGTTCCATCCAAGGTTTCTCATCAAATTCTAATATTCTATGTATTTTTTTTAACTTCATACCAAGTTTGAGATAGAGTGCAAGATTTTTATAATGTACTACATATTTTTTCTTATTCATTAGATTGGGTACAAGTTTATCTGTTTTTAACAATCCTTTGTTATCAAGTAGTTCATTTTGATAGTCAGACAACCATTCTTCTTTAACTTCAAGTTTCTCAGGTGCAAGTGGATAGTCATTATGTAGTTTATGTAAATGTTTGGGGTATTCTAAATCTACTTCATATATTCTTCCTTTACCTTTTTGTAATGGTGAAAGTTTTATCCATTTAAATCCACCATAAGGAAGTGTTTGGCTCATTGAATGACCATATAAGTTATTTGCATCAAAATACATTATGTAATTGTCTTCTTCATCTGGATTATAATCTGCTACATATTTATTATTTGCTTTTGCGTGTCTTTTAGAAACCATACTTATTCCACCTCTCATTCCTTTTTCAATGAATAGATGCATGTCCAAATCTGATAGAAGTTGTAGTTCTATTTTTGTGTATTTTAGAAGGGCATCCCAAGACAATCCCGGTGCTGTGTAATAATGTAGAGGGTCAAGTTTATAGTTATTCATACAGGTTTCTCTGAATTTTTGAAAGACATCTGCAAGTAAGAGAACATCTGTTTTAAGGTATAGGTCGTGATAATCACCTAATGTTCTACATTTGAAGGTTTTCCACACAGTCTGTGCATGTTCATAATCTTTTTGTGTGATGTTTTCATCTGTTAAGCTGCTATAAAATTTTTCTATAAGAGGTAATTGTTTCTCATCAAATCTTTCTTGGCTGTCGATATATTCATATGGATAAACTCCTTTGCGTTGGATTATATCAGTTTTTTCACCAAACACTTCTCTTGTTAGTTTGAAATCAGACTTGTCTGTTGCATCGACTAATTTTTCTAAAGATGAAGCCATGAACTGAAAACTGTCTAAGAATTTCAACTGTCTTACTCTGAATGAGATATATTTTTCTGTGTTATTAGCAATACAGGTGATGTTTCCCTTTGCTTTATGTATCTTCTGCATTATTAAATGACTGTCATAACCTTTTAGATTGTGAAAGACAACAGGGATTTTAGTTTTGTTTGGCTTCACAGCAAGTTTGAAATTGCAAGATTTATGTGCGGCACCTCTGTATTCACCAGTGAAATGACAATGATCTTTTACTTTATCTTTTTTTATTCCTTGTTCACATATCCAACAGTGTGTAGCATTTTCATAATCTTGGTTGTTTTGATCAGTCATTACCAGTGGTTTTGGGTGTTTGAAAACGTTGTTGATATTTTCTACTTCACATTCTAAGTGATTCAAAAACACTTCAACCGCATCTTCACCTCTGTATATTACTGGCTCTTCTGCTTTTCCATCATATCTTACAACTTGATATCCAAATCCACAGGCTTCATGTTCACTTGTTATCTCTGTATTGTCTCCTTTTTGTTCTGTTTTAGGTTTTATTATGCTTTCAAAATCAGCATAGATTACAAATGGGACAGGCATTTGAGTTTTATGGTTTTTAAACATAATATTTTCTTTTGATGGCATTTCTATTCGCATTGAAGATTTATTAATACCTTCACAGTCTTCTTTGTGTTTGATTAGGAGTTCTTCACGTGAGAAGCCATAAAGACATCGATCACAAAAGTGTGTTTTATGTTCATGTTTATTGTTCTGATTATAAAGTAATCTATTAAGGTTTTTAATCCAACAGTAGTGATATTGTGTTATTTCCTCTGGTTCTTCATCTGAATAATCATTACTAACTTTAATATCTTTTGTTATAAGGAGTAAATTAATTCTTTGGAGTTCTTTTGGTTGTTCAGATATGAAGTATGGAAAGACTGTAAGTTTATCTAATTTCTTCGATAGTGTATACCCGTAAACATTGATTGCAAGATTGTTTTGTCGTTCCACTTTTGATATTTGTGAGATGGGTGTTGGAAAATCGATTCCTGTCATGTTCAAATCTGGACATTTAGTGTAACTGTATATGTTATTCATGTTGGTATTGGCTGGATATATGGCTGATTTTAATGCCCATTCCAAGCATCTGTCATCTTTATTCTTCACGTTTATGATTGCTTTCTTCTTGGCAAGAGCTTCAGGCAATGGTAAGTAAGATGAACCCTTTAGTGGTTTGTACTTTGCAATATTCAGATAAAGTTTGATGCAATAGTCAACCTCCAAACCAGTAACTGTATTGGTGAACTTCTCAATCCAAGTTTGTAGATATGCTACTTGTTCATCATAAAATTCATTCACTTTAACATCATCTAATACAGCACTCTGGTCTCCGTGTTTTTGACCTATGACTTCTTTTCGTTTACCATCAAGTTCATCGTGATAGAATTTTATAGACAAACCTACAGAGAACTTGATGCCATTATACTCTTTAACATCTTTTTGTATTTGATTTGTTATCATAGACTTTTTATCATTAAACAAGATGCTGGGGTCTTTGTATTTTTGTGCATCCACCTCATATGTTTTGAAGTAGTTGCATAATGGTTTATCAACAAGTTTTAATTCATTTGACTCAACTGTTGTATCAGTCAGTTGAGATCTCTTTTTACTTTCCTTGGCTTTAGACGACTCTGGTTCATTCAAAGCGTTTAAAGCCTTGTTCAAAGCCGCATCATCAATTCTCCCTTCACTATGCAATTTTAATAATTTCTCTACATTGGTACTCATTATGTTTCTTTTTTATATACTATTTTTTTTTTTTTTTTTTTAAAATATAAAAAAATAAATAGTATATAAAAACAACAAAATGGAATGTTCTATGCTACCTAGAGGGTCAAACAAGCCATGTAAAAATAAGTCAGTGAAGAATTCTATTTACTGTAAAGTTCATAACTATATCATTAAACATAACAAAAGCAAAACAGTCCCATGTCTAAGATGTGGTAAAGGCACATCATCAAAACATCAAATCTGCATTCAATGTGGTGGACAAGAATTTAGGTTGAAACATAATTATATAAACGTGATTAAACCGTGGAGGCAAGAGATTGCAAGATTGAATAAAATAATAATCGAATAGTTATTTTTCAACGATATAAACAAACCCTGGATACTGCGATATACTTTTATTGTAGTATTGTCGGGGGATATTCATTTTTTTGCGGTGTAAACACCGTTTGAGCTTGAAAAATAGATTATATATCGTAGAACCGGCCTTTTCACATATATATAGTTGCCATGGCAACAAAACTAGAATTTAATTTTTTTGTTTAAATTATCTACTCCTTAACAAGAAGGCAAAGAGCAAAGATATTTTTCTTGAAGCATCAGTACATTTACTTCTTTCAGAATTGCTAAAATCATTACTCTAGGGTCCCCAGGGGCAGAGCCTGGAGGGAAAGGGTTATATAGAAATAAAGAAGGGTTTTTAAAATGACATCTCCTTCCAAACCACTGAGTCAATTTCAACCAAATAAATGAAAGCTGTTGAAAGTTCTGGTTGCCATGACAACAAGAGTAGATTTGAAAAAAAAATACTATTAATAATTATCTCCTCCTGACCTAGAAGTTGTAGAATGTTGATATTTTGAATCAGTCCAATGACCTTTTTCAAAATTGCTTAAATTTCAGACCCCAAGGGTGATTTTGACTAAATAAAATAAAGAAGGCAATTCTGAATTCCCAAAGTTTGTGGCCAATTTTGACCAAATTTGGCAGAAATTTCCCTTAGGTTGCCCCTTTTTAGGTCACCTGACCGAATGGTCATGGTGACCTATTGCGATCATCGTTTGTCCGTCGTCGTGCGTCGTCCGTCGTGCGTCGTCCGTTAACTTTTATACATTTTCATCTTCTTCTTTAGAACTACTGGGCGGATTTCAACCAAACTTGGTAGAAAGCATCATTGGGGGATGCCAATTCAAGTTTGTGAAAATAGGGGTTCTGGGGGTCATAGGGGCCCAAATAGGGGCCAAAAAGGGGTAATTTTTGGTACTTCTTTAAAAATCTTCTTCTAATAAACCGTTAATGCCAGAGCTTAAATATTTTGTGTGCATGACAACTAGGACAGGTATATTATAAATTGTGAAATTCATGCCCCTGGGGTCATGTATGGGGCCACACCCAGAGGTCAAAGTTCATCATGTTAAAAAATTCACATTTTCATCTTCTTCTGATGAAGTACAAAGCCAATTTCAAACAAACTTGTTGAAAAGCATCATTTGGTAATGGTTATTTGGATTTGTGAAAATAAAAAGGCTGGGGGGTCAGGGGGCCCTAAAATGGGGACCAAAAGGGGGTAATTTTTGGTAACTTTTAAATATTTCATCTTCTTCTCAAGAACTACTGGGCGGATTTCAACCAAACTTGGTAGAAAGCATCATTGGGGGATGCCAATTCAAGTTTGTGAAAATAGGGGTTCTGGGGGTCAAAGGGGCCAAAATAGGGGCCAAAAAGGGGTAATTTTTGGTACTTCTTTAAAAATCTTCTTCAAATAAACCGTTAATGCCAGAGCTTAAATATTTTGTGTGCATGACAACTAGGACAGTTATATTATAAATTGTGAAATTCATGCCCCTGGGGTCATGTATGGGGCCACACCCAGAGGTCAAAGTTCATCATGTTAAAAAATTCACATTTTCACCTTCTTCTGATGAAGTACTAAGCCAATTTCAAACTAACTTGGTGAAAAGCATCATTGGGTACTGATCATACAGATTTGTGAACATAAAAAGGCTAGGGGGTCAGGGGGCCCTAAAATGGGGACCAAAAGGGGTAATTTTTGGTAACTTTTAAATATTCCATCTTCTTCTCAAGAACTACTGAGCGGATTTCAACCAAACTTGGTCGAAAGCATCATTGGGGGATGCCAATTCAAGTTTGTGAAAATAGGGGTTCTGGGGGTCAAAGGGGCCCAAATAGGGGCCAAAAAGGGGTAATTTTTGGTACTTCTTTAAAAATCTTCTTCTAATAAACCGTTAATGCCAGAGCTTAAATATTTTGTGTGCATGACAACTAGGACAGGTATATTATAAATTGTGAAATTCATGCCCCTGGGGTCATGTATGGGGCCACACCCAGAGGTCAAAGTTCATCATGTTGAAAAATTCACATTTTCACCTTCTTCCGATGAAGTACTAAGCCAATTTCAAACAAACTTGGTGAAAAGCATCATTGGGTACTGATCATACAGATTTGTGAAAATTAAAAGGCTGGAGGTCAGGGGGTGCCTAAAATGGGGACCAAAAGGGGGTCATTTTTGGTAACTTTTAAACATTTTCATCTTCTTCTCAAGAACTACTGAGGGGATTTCAACCAAACCTTTTTCTAATTCTTTCAAACAAAATCACTTGTCTTGGTGCTCTTTTACTCAGGTGACCGTTAAGGCCCACTGGGCCTCTTGTTTATTATTACTGAAAGATTTGAAATCTGTTGAAAGTATTTGGAATACTACTATCTTATCAATTTACTGAGCAGTTCAATCTAAAATATTGTGAATTTCTGTTTCACACTGAGGCCCTTGTTTTATGGGATATTCCACTTGAAAATTGGTAAATAATCCATTTCTATTGGCCTAAATTTGGGGAATGTTTGGCTTATATCAGAGCAGATCAAAATTATCAAGATCTTGTCAAACACTTTTCTGCCAAGACAGAATATACTCGGCTTTCATTTTCCATTGTCAGTTCTCAGCTGCCTTTTTATCAATGGTCACACCTTTTGAAACCACAAATACCATTGAGAAATTAGAATTGCACAAAAGCACTGATATTAAATCTTAAATATGAGTGTACAAATTATCATTTGTTCAACCTCTTTCATTGTAGCTGTTCTTTTTGAATAGTAATTTTTCAAAAATTTGAAATTGTCGAGATTCTTGAAATTACCTTTTTCATGAGGGAAGGGTCTATAAACTTTTTGGGAAATTTACTGTAGCAGTAAAAGAAATTGTATTGTAAAAAGAAGAGTTAAGTATTTGAATTTATAATTTGTAATTGCAATCAGTATCTATCATTATCATGATAAAGGCAGAAGACATGTGGAAATTGCTTCAAAATGATGGATGTTCATTTTGAAATTGACCCATTACCACACACACTCACAAAAATCAGAATGCCAAAAGAATTTGCAGACAACAATTTAAAGGACATTGAATTTAAGATAGAATGACTTTCAAGGGAGAAAACGTGGGAAATGAAGAAAATGCTTTGTTACAAGTATTTTCTTTATTTTCCTCAATTTTTTTTTAAATTTTTCAAAAGCTTTTTCTTTGGGGCTGTTGAAAAAAGTGAATGTGTGGTAATGGGTTGTAGAACTCTGCCTACTATGGTAAGGATAGAATATAGTATTAACTGGAGGTTGGAATTGTCTGGACAGACTTAATATAGAAGTGATTATATCATTGTTTTCTGGGTAATACCATTTTAGGTCTCCCATTATATTGTTCCCTCTAACTGTAATTGGTTTATGGAACTGTATTACATGTCACTGATGCAATCTGAATAAAAGAGGTGATTGTCAAAGTGGTTTTTAGAAAATAGTAGTTTCTGGAGAAAGCTTCAATATTCAAGCAATATTTTGTACCATATATAGCTTTTTGTTGCATCCAGGAATTCTGCAAAAGATAGGGGATCCCCCAAATCAACAAGGTGCCAAATTGTCACAAGATACGCCCATCACACTGCTTAATATTAACAGGGGGTTTGAATAGAACTCAGGTTATTTTGAATGAATATTTTTTGTCAAACAAAGTATGAAAAACAACAAAGGGCAATAACTCAAAAAATAGGCTAGGTAGAGTTATGGTTCTTGTACACTGCACTCCCACTTGGTGGGCTCTATCCATCCATGAAATTTCATGATTCTAGCTATTATACTTTTAGAGATATACTCTGGACAAGATTCAAGTATGAAAAACAACAAAGGGCAATATCTCAAAATATACGCTAGGTAGAGTTATGGTTCTTGTACACTGCACTCCGACTTGGTGAGCTCTATCCATCCGATAAATTTCATGATTCTAGCTATTATACTTTTAGAGATATACTCTGGACAAGGTGATCCCATAATACGTCCCGTCTTCGACGGGCGTATAAAAAGCAGAAAGAAGGGGTTGGAAATAAGTATTTCCTTGGTTTGATTAAGTGGGTACACAAAAAGGACAATGAAAGACTTGTCTTTTTCTGGTCAATGATATACACATGTAATAATTTTTTTGAATGGAAATGACTGCTTCCTTTCAACTGTAGATATGATATTCACTGTATTTTTCATATCAGTCATGGTGGGATGTGACAGGTCTCGGGTTGATCTTTAATATCTAACTATAAAACAAGAATTCAAATATTCTCATTTGTAATTTATAATATACATCTATATCAGTATGTCTTAGTGCCCAGATGGTGGAATGTGAAAGATGCTCTACTAGTGCTCTTGAGGTCCTACAGTCACAGGGATGTCTCTATAGGCTAGACATGTTATAGTAAAAGCCACAGTCTACCTAGCTGTAAAATGGGTGGCAGTGGGTTTAAGCAACTGTCTCTGTCTAGGGGGTATGAAAAAATTGGATTTGGAATATTTGAGAACTTCAAGCTTTTATTACAATACCCCTTTATTACAATACCAAATAAAATAGAATAAATATAAATGATAAAATCAATCTTAAAATTATTTCTGGCTTTTATAAATCTCCTCCTGCAGGCTGTAGTAAATGATGCCGTTTTGGCCACAGGGAAGATTTTGTCTGTGCCATGCAGGTGGTTGCCTGATGGCATTGGTTTTACTTAATTTTAACTTTCATACTGTAATGGTAAAGAATTATGACAAAAGTAACTTCATTTTATGCATTCTCTTGACTGTTATATCCTCCTTACTGGACATAAAAAAGTCGGGGTATATTGTTGTTCCAATTGAGGAATATTTCAAAGTATTGTGCCGTGTATAACATTACTTGGTCATTAGAACAGGTCATAAAATAGTCTGGGATCTGATTGCCTCTATCTAGGAGAATCGACAACAATAAAACTTATGATGTTCTAGAAATCTAGCAAGATTTGTCACTAATGGTAATGATTTTGGCTTGATGTCATTGAAACTTTCTTGGTCATTTTCTTTAAACCATTTCAAATCTTTTTTTGTAATAAAGATTAGATGGAATTTCTTTTGGCATAACATCTTCTAAAAATTTGAATTCAGTAAGCCAGTTGATATCTATTGTTTTATTGAATTCCAATCTTAACATACTGATTTGAGCTAGAATTGAAATTAGAAAACTTAAAAGTACTGAATTCTTGATTTTCTTCACCTCTATGTTTTCCTTTTTTTTCATATCTCAGTTCTATGAAAACCTTAAAAAGAGTTAAGGTTGGACTTTGTGACATTTTTTCTCTTTTAATTGTGAGAGCTATACGGAACAATCCAATTTTGTATAGCTGCATAGATTTAGTGTTGTGTGTCCATTATAAAACAGTGAAATGGTCATAAAATAGTCTGGATCCTGACTGTATCAATTAAGTATAATGTAGAAGGTGAAGCTATTATTGTAAACTGATAGATGTTTTGTAGTCTTTATATAATCAAGTTTTGCCTGTCTGCTGCGAGTCATTTGAAAATGTTGATGACTTGATGGAAATGTGAACAATATAGATATCTTAAATTTGAGTTGTACTCTTTTATACCAAAATAACATGAATTGAAATATTACATGTTGTCCTCATAATGGAACACATAGTGTGTTTGACTGAAATAATTTTAGATATTTGCTTTGATTAGAAAATTGAATTTTAGTTGAAAAATAACTTAAATCAAATATGAAATAATAGTTCATTATCATGATTATTTGTTGTTAACAACATGATATCATAAAGTAAATGAGCCACTAAACTAAACATTATAGATTCACAAGAAAAAAGTAATCAAATTATTAGGCATTTCACATTATCATATCTAGTCAATATGATGATTTATATATGTTCAACAGTAGCAATGAAGTGATTGTTCTATAGTAAATTGACTGTTGAATGCAGATATAAATGAGGTTATTTTTTCTTCAGTTTCTTTAATAAATAATAGTTAGAAGTGAAGAAAAAAGCTACCAGTTTTCAGAAGTATGACCTTGGTAGATGACGCTGATATTAGCAGATGCAGATCAACAAGACAGATGGACACAAATTAGCCTTGAACCTATAAGATTAATCAGAATACTGAAAGTACTATTATTAAAGCTAGCAAAGCATGGTTTTGTTAAGTAATCTCCTTTGGCAAAGGTTATCATGATAAATAAAGGAGGTTAAAGTAACCCAGGAGTTAACCCATTACAACGTGACAAAATCTTATACTGGTTCAATTTGAAAGAAGTTACATATGACAATATCAAGTTGTTTGAATTAGGAAAATCTTTGCCTTTGTAGGGTAGATACATTGTGGACATTGAAGAAATTGATTTTTACAAGCAATTTATTCATTGTCCACAATGTTTTCCAAAGCTTTTTTCTTGAGATTTGTAAAGAAGTGAGATTGAGCAGGAATTGGTTAAATAGAATGCCTTTGAAGGAATTCTCTAGAATCTGAATGTAGGTGATTCCTATGGCCATACAAAGTAAAGTGGAGACTGAACAGACTCATTTTGAACTCGATTTGTTCAAGTGAGCTGAAAATACCTAGGAATCGGTGTTTGCAATATTCATGAAATACATAAGAACTACTTTTTATGGCGTAGGCATTCAATGTATTTAGTGGTTAATCCACCAGTGGCAGTTTGCACTGGCTGAACTCTGAAAAGACCTCAAAATTTTGTCTGTTAATTAAGCTATTAAAGCTGACTCGTTCATTTAGCAACTTGAATTGCATAAAAAAAATATATGATAGAATCTATCGTAGAAGGAAGCTCTTTTGGAAAAATAAAAATGGTTTTGATGAAACACACACACACCCTCATTCCTACTCCTGCTTCAGCTAAACCCATTCCCATACATTCCCACTTTTTGACACCCCTCATAAAAGGCTTTAGGAAATCATTGTGAAAAATGAAGAAATTGCTTGTTAGCTTGAAATTATAATCTTCTTTCAATTTGGACCAGTCTGAAATTTTCTCATGTGGTAATGGGTTTATAATAATCATTCTAAAAACTTATTAACAAAAACTTATTCAAATAGAATTTCATTGGTAAGATGAAATTTTATACAGTATTCTTGTTTTTGTATTAAGGTATCTAGATTGGTCAGTACACATCGAATTATGACAAAATTATGGTCAATGTGCAAGGTCATATGTGTACAACATCTGTTTGGGGGGCATTTTTGTTTTTTTATCACATTATTTACACTGGGATGTTTTCTACGTTACAGGTAGCCTGTGTTGTTCATTCCCAGTTTGTCGACGCCGATTCCAACACCATATTCCTGGAAGGTCACAATGCCCTGGTGAAGCGAGAAGACATGAAGCATGGTTTCCCATTGGGACCTCACTTTGTGGAGCTTATGTTCAATTTGTGTGTTCGATTCAATACATTCAAGCTAGGTGATGAGGAGAAGGCATTATTTAGTGCTCTGGTGCTTATCTCTCCAGGTAAACATATATATTTTTTGCAGTCAGGTACCTAATAGTAATATAGGAGTTGATGGAATTCCCTCTTTATTTCTAGAAATCTGAAGATGATATACAATTATGTACCATTGCACATGAATTGATTGATGATTTCTTGTAATACTGTTTGAAAATGTAACTCTCCTCAAGAAAAGCAGATTCACTGATGTGCAGAAGGATAAAGGGCAAGTTCCACTGGCATTTATATTTACCAATTTAACTGATATCCTAGACTGGTACCACTTGGCAACCTAGACTCACAGCTTTAGTTAGATCTGAGCCACATTTTGAAATACATTTTTAAAAACTTCAGGGTTTTGAAAAATGCATTTAAAATCATGACCAGCATTCCAAATATTACGATTGGATATTTTTCGTACCCCTACATATCATTCCCAAATCAAAAAAGCATGGAAATCGGACATGGGTTGTGTTGGGTTCCAATCTTCTAGATTTAAACAATCAATAAAATTATCTAGTAGGTCTAAAATTTCCAAACATAATATTAAGAAATGGCTTCTATCTATTGACCGTTTGGTCAACCCTACGGTGGAGTCCGAGGACTAGTGTTAATACAAAGGACTCAGGATCGGAGGGTCCTGGGTTTCGATCCTAGCCGTGCTATGGGTTATTATCTGAGCAAATAATTAACTCCTCCTTGCTCCTCTCAACCCAGGTGTAGAAACGGGTATACATTAGGGTTATACACCAATGTGCTGTGGCTGGACTCGCGCCATCTGCTAACAGTTGACTTAGAACTCGATGAAGGTGCTTTAAGTATCATAAAGTCATTGAGCCAACTTTGGTTTGAAGACAGAAATAAATAAACTTAACTGTTTTACTGAAACAAGGTAACAATGTTGATTTCCTATTAGTTTCTACCCCTGAAGAATATTAAGCATTGCTTTTCATGAAAACAGACATTTAAGTGGTGACCTGAGTAGTAACCAGCTATAGTCGAGTAGGTTCAGTGTAAACTTGTTTGATAATGGTAAGAATATTACTGTGGAAATTGGACCAGTTGAAGTCGCAGATTGGGAAAATAATCCACTGAAAATGCTTGGCCTTTTTTAAATAATGTACTTCATTTTAGCGAGGGTTTTACTTGTATGAATATTGTACCATGTTTTTTTTTTTATAAAAGTCTATGCTGCCAACATGGGCAATATTTTCCGACAATATAAGTTACACAGGAAGATACAATGATACTTGATCTCATATCCACTAATACTCGTGTAAGAACTAGTAGCTGGAAAATGAAAACAAACTTGACAGAATATCTGGAGGCATTTAAAATATTTTGGATGAAAAGATAGAAGTCTTTAGATGTCCTTTCATAATATGGAACACTCAACAGAATAAACAGACAATGGCTTCAATTATCAATGTAATTGTTAATACTCAGTCTTGACTGCAATTTAGGCCATTCAAGCCTTTGATAAGATGTGAAGAAACATTTTCTGTAAAAATGATTGTAATTACCTATGTTGTATGTTGGGAGTTAAAACCAATTTGTATTACAAATCAATATGTCTGAAGGATCTTCAAGTAATTCTAAAATGGGAGACTAAATTGCACAAGTTTGATGGCACAGTATCCAGACATATCCCATAAGATATAGAATTATTGGCACCAAGGAATGCATCAATTTATACTGAGACTGAATTATTATGCTCTCGTATGCAAGAAAAGGCTATATTTCATCTAAATTTCATGCAGAATAATTTGCTAGGACATAAATTAGGTGGTACATTTGTGGAAACCTAAATTTTGAAATTTTAGTTTATTTTCCAGACAAGGTATCTTTCCGAGAAAGTGTTCTTCATAGAAAAGTTACACATGCTAGGCTTTTGATCTTAGGGGAATGTGTTTGAAATGCTTGCTTCCAGAATTGGAAATAAGCCATTACCTTACCAGAAGGCATATGATAAGTAGAACTTTTAGGGCTAAATGGAATGATCAGTTAATGACAAAGTTTTGATGTGAAGGTTGTACTACTTTGAGTAAAGGTCATATAGTTTGCCTTTCTTTATTTTTTATAATGGAAAAAAGGCCAAAGCCCAAGTTTGCTATACAGCTCTACAATACACATTGAGGTACAAGTCTGCAGTTAACAGATGGTGCGAATCATCTTATACCCATTTCAACACCTGGATAAAGGGGAAAAAGGCATTGTTAATTTTTGCTAAGAAAATCCTATAGGATTCAATACACTAAATTTTGATTTCAACTGTCCTTAAGGGAAAAATGTAATAATTGTTGCAAGATTCAAATTATATGTCATTGTGACCCTATTGGTATATATTGTAAGAATCATGTGGGCCCATCACCCGAGAGTTAATGTATCGCTGGCCCCACCCACTGACACCGACAGGAAGTTCCAGTTCAATATTAACTGGCTTTTTTTTGCAAATTTTGTTGCAAGTAACATAAAAGTAAAGCTGTTGGTTGACGACCTAGACATTGTAATTAAAGCTTGAATAAGCTGTAGTTAAATCATTTCAGTTTCAACAAAAATAGTTCACATGTCTGCCAGTGTTGGATGTTCACTTTAGGTCTAAATGAATCATTTGATTAGTTGATTTATTATTTATTGAAAGTTGTGATTGGTCAATTAAGGTATTAAGACAAATCGTATCAAACCTGAAAATCAGACTGAAAAATGCAATGCACTTTGGTATTTGCTTCTTTTTACCTTAGCCAGGTATTTACTGGATTAAAAGATAATGACTCATAATTTATGACCTCTTTGTCTTCAACCTAAAGAACTTGCAGAAATAATAAGCCAATTAATTTCTTACAATATATTACTATTTAGAGTTGAAGCCAATATTCTGAAAGATCTTGCACATCCATTTAAGTGAAGATTAGCACAGAGAAAGGAAAGTAAATTATGAATTTGATATCCGTTATTGTCATGTCTTGTTAGACAAAGAGTTCAGTGTTTGTCCTTAACATGAATGTGCAGCAGCCCTAATCAGTGTGCAACAAGACATTATATTAGTGCAGTTTATTGATTTCCTATCTAACCCAGACTGATTTGACGCTTTCTATTCTTCTTCATTCTACCATTCCCTCACAATCATGCTCTTTTATGCCCCTCAAGAAAAAATGCTTTCAAAATCATTGTGGAAAGTTAAGAAATTGCTTGTTACAAACAATATCTTCATTATCCACAATGCTTTCTGCTTGTTACAAACATTTTTGCATTACTTACAGTGGTTTCGGTATGGTAAAACTAAGAATTTTGAAATTCCATCAATGATTGAAAAATCGTCATCTTAGATTTCTTAAAATTCAGACTATTTTAAAATTTGGTCATCATGTAATTGGTTAAACCCTCTATGTTGGTAAGCTGAACTTCAGGAGCCCATATAACCAACAAACACATTCTTGTTTTATTTTTCTATGTTTTGAATTTTATAAATATTTTATATCAGCATCAAAATATGAGAGTTGGATTGTTTGGGAAATGGTTTAGATCCTTCTAGGTACATATACAGTGGTCTCCTGAAGCGTTAACCAAGTTCCAGACGGCAAAATTTCAGACTTGTTCAAATTTAATGATGTTGGAGACAAGAATTTGAAGTTCATGATTTTTTTTTCAATTTTCTAGGTAGAAAACATTGTGGAAAATGAAGAAATTGCTTGTTGCAAGCAATTTCTTTATTTTACATCATATTTTCTTACTTTTTTTCTTGAAGAGCATCAAAAAGTGTCATTGTGTGGGAATGGGTTAAGAACCCGTTTGTAAAAAAGGGTATATTGTGAGGCGTTCTTGGTTCCTCTGAAAGAATGTGTCTGGCAGAGGTTTTGGGTTGTTTTTTTTTCATACATGTATTTAACCCATCCCATCACAGTGACACTTTCTGACTCCTTGAGATATACAATCATGGAAAACTTTTTGGGTAAAGGAGGGATTGTTTGTAATAAGCAATTTCTCTTTTTTAGCTCAACTGAGCACAAAGTAGTCAACGTTAAAGTGCGTCAGTCAACAATTTCTTTAGACATCTTCTCCTCCTGAACCAGAAAACCAAATTGATTAAACTTGGCAGGAATGTTCCGAGGGTGAAGTTCTTCCAAAATTGTTCTAACAATTGAAATCCTTCCTTAGCCCTGGTTGCCATGGCAACAAAAAGGGGAAAATGAAATCTGTAAAAATCGTCTCCTCTGAAAGCAGAAGACTTAAAGCTCTAAAATTTTGTATGCATCACCTCTTAGGGAACCTCTATCAAGTTTTTTCAAATGATTGCCATTCAGTCATTTTTGGGCTCCACCTGGGCACACCCCATTTTACAACGAAACAAAGAAGAAAAACTTTAAAAATTTTCTCTCTGAAACCAGAAGACTGAGAGCTTTGATATTTGGTATGCAACACCTCCTTCCTGAAATCAGAAAGCCTAGAGCATTGATATTTGGTATGCAGTAACTCATAGGGGGCCTCTATCATGTTTGTTCATATGATGCTCCCTGGGTCATAAATGGGCTCATCTTAATTTAACGTAAAAACAAAGAAGGAAAACTTTAAAAATCTTCATCTCTGAAACAAGAAAGCCTAGGGTACATATATTGATATTTGGTATCTAGAATCTCGAAGTCAATCAGTACAGATTTTGTTTATGCAATACCTTTTTGGGGTGTAAATTTGGGCTCCGCCGAGCTGCACCCAATTTTAACATAGAAACAAAGAATAAAAAAAATCTTTTCTGAAATGAGAAAGCCTAGAGCATTGATATTTGGGCGCACCCTATTTTTTTTTTACATATAAACATAGTAGAAAATTTTAAAGAACCCAACCAACTCCACACCCTATTTTATTTTAATTCACAATCTAGTTCGTTAACCCAAATCTACCTTGCAATGTACATGCTATTTTTCTGGCACAAAAAAAAAACACTGAATCTTAGTAAGAACATCTTTTGTTTCTGATTTCTTATACAGATGACTTTTGGCCGAAATTAGGTAACTATTGCTTTGATTACTTCTGCAGTCATAGACTCAGATGAGCGCTGTAGGGCAAATGGCCCTCTTGTCTCACAATGTTTTCTGACCTATTTGGCCCTAATTTCCCAATTTTAGTGCAATTTGAAATGTTGTCTGCAACCTCTTTCAATTTGAACCATTCTAAAATTTGAGTTAACACTTATACATCTTGACAAGAGCACAATTTGGTGATTTATTCAGGTTCCTACTTTAAAAGTCTCATAGATAGGATAGTCTAAGGTCAATTTTTTTAGCTCACCTGAGCACAACATAAGCTAAATTGCTAAAGTCTGTTTTAAGTCTGTCTGTCTGTCTGTAAAAAATCATAAAGAAAATCTCCCCCTAAACCTCAAAGGCTAGAGCTTTGATATTTTGTATATATCATCACCTATTGACCCTCTACTAAAGTATTTCAAAGAATTACCATACTCTGAAAAATGAGCCCTTTTCTTTGCAATCCCTGATTTTACATAGGAATAAATCAGAAAATCTTCTTTGATACCATTTGGCCTAGAGCTTCCATATTTGGTATGTATTAATGCCTTTTGACCCTTTACAAAAATATCTCAAATAATAACTTTACTCTGATAATTGGCCCTATGTCGTGTAATCTCAGAAATATAAAGGAATAAAGAAGAAAATCTTTAAAAAAAATCTTATCTGAAACAATAAAACCATAAGGCCTAGAGCCTTGTTATTTGTGAAATATATCATTCCTTATTTACCCTCTACCAAAATTCTTCAAAGAATGATTGACTCAACTTTGAATATTAGCCCATTTGTGGGATCTTGGAATTACATAGGATTTAAAGAAAAAAAAATAATCCTTGAATGACCTTTTATCAGATGCCCTCAAAGAATTTCAATTGAATGAAAAAAACATAGCTTTTATAGGCCAAGCTTTTTTTCATAATTTGGTATATATTGAAAACTTTGAAAATATTCTCAGAGAAACTACTGGCTGTATTATCACATTTGAACCCCGTGGTGACCCTTAGTCACATTCCTTTAGGAAAAAGTTAATGGATGAAAAACATAGCTTTTATAAGTTATGCTTATTTCCAGATATGGTACAAAGTGAACATTTTGAAAATGGTTTATGAAATTACAGATTAGATTATAACAATTTTTTACAGAATAATGTGATTCTTTGTCAGAGTCCTTCAAAAGAATTTGTACAAATGAAAAATATGACTTTTGTGGCTTCTAGGGTAGAAATCATTTCTGACATTGATAAAAGAACCGTAATCTCTCTGGTCATGAATCCACCTAGATATTTTGAAATTGTATAAGTCATATCCTTATGTAATTCTACAAGAAATTATGCAAACTATCACATTAAACCTAGAGCCATCATGTCCAGGTGAGCAATATAGGACCATCATGGTGCTCTTGATCTGCTAAATAAACTTTCTTGATTAACTTAAGGTACAATGATCTATACATATCTTTTAATGTCAAGATGGATGTTATATGAAAAGGTCAATGTCATTTACAAAGGTCAAACTTGAAAAAAACAATTTGCATTATTGTTCAAATAATACTTTTTGAATGACCTGAACTCTATAAACCTAGAAGAATGGGGTAAAAAAAAGGAAAAAGAAAGAAGTAAAAGCTAAGTTCATTCACACCAAGTTACTAGCCTAACTAAATTTGTGCATTTCATTGATTTTCTCAAATCCCAGACAGTCTAAATGGATATCTTCTTAGAGCAGTTATTCACTGTAACTATTTCAAATTTTATCAAAATTTAGAGTTGTATGTACAAAATAATTTGATGTTAATTGTTAAAATGATGTTTAAGATATTGATAAAACCATTTCCAGCATTTCGCTGCTATTAATGAAAATAGACAAGGAAAATATTTTGGAAAAATTAGAAATTGTATTTCAATGTTTTCATCCCTATATGAAACTTTTTTCCATATAAAACACACTGAAATCTTGCCTGCACCTTCTATCATATTGAAACGTTTACATTTTTTCCCACTAGTAATGGGTCAAATAATACTTGCTTTCTTCAAAAGATATAAAAAAAAATTCTTGTGTGACCCAGTGTGAAGGACAGCAGACTTTTGACAGCAAGTATTACAACATAAATTAAAACTATTTAGTGCAGAAATGTTGTAAGTGCCTGTATTCTTCTATATAGGTAATTGCAACAGTTTATGGCTTCAGAGTAAACCAAGCAAAACCAACAAAGATGGAAAAATCAAGCGGTAGATCATGATGTTAATTCACAAGGGGTTGAACACCTCTATATAAAAGCAGAATTCGGTCACACATCACTGTACAAGCATACAACAGACAGATTTGTGCATTTATTGATTACCAATATGACCCAGACTGACTTAATGGATACCTTCAGACTCTCTCTTACACTTACTGTATCAAGAGTTGGATGGAAGATGGAGTAATTTGTAGGGTGAAAATTGATATCTTCCAAATGATTTTTTCATATTTGATGAGCTGGCCTGGAATAAGTCAGACATAGTTGTTACAATTATTTTTCAGTGTGTGTATACATGTTTCTGTCTTGTCATCCAACTATACCCAAATAAACTACTACAATTGTGGACAGAACCAAAATGATATTCTGTCTCAATTAACCCTTATCATAAGTAGATTGTCCATTTGAAATCTCTCTTACACACATTCCATAATTGTATTTAACTTTTCCAATTTGGACAAGCGTAGGGTTTCTTGGTCTGGTAATAGAATACAAATATTTTTCTGTTTTTGGGATGATTATACTTCTATTATCTATAATGGTTACAATGATATTGAATCACAACCACTCTTTCAGATCGACAAGGCCTTAAGAATCGTGACAAGGTGAGCAAGTTACAAGAGCTTCTGATTCAAGCCTTACAGAGCCAGGTGACAGTCACACACCCAGAAGAGAGTGGACTCTTCCCACGTTTACTGATGAGCATATCAAGTTTGCGAGAACTCGGTGTGGAACACAGACGTATGCTGGGCAGTCTTAAGGGGCAAATTAGTTTTGCGCATGATCTCTACGCAGAAACGTTTGATTTGTTGTCATAGCCACGTGACACTTTTTTTCTGCATTAATTTTTATAGTTGTGAGTGTGAGAGATAGGATTTTTTTATTCAGCTTAAATTGAAACTGCTTATGTAAAAACAAGACTTAAAGTCATGGCTATTTTCTATAGCAACAAGAGGGAGTTATTTTGATTTTAGAAATGCAATTGTTGGTTCTCATTAAGCTATGTCAACATGTTAAAATTACTGTATTCAAGTTTTGTGAAGAGATATCATCTTTAAAAACATGACTGGGATACTCAAGCCCAATTAACCCTGCTTTAGTATTGGACAAAAAGCTGTAGTTTCAGAATACCAAGAATACCATGTCTTTCTACACTGTGACTCTGTATGAAAGGGATAGATAGACACCATCAATCAAAAAAACAACTTTTAACCCATTACCAGACAACAAAATCTTGGACTGGTCCAAATTGAAAAAAGTTGCAGACCATGTTTCAAGTTGTGCTGAAATTGGAAATAGTTGCTAGATAGAGTAGAAAACATTGTGAGAAAAGGAGAAATTGCTTGTCGCAAGCAATTTCTCCTTTTCCCACAAAGTTTCCCAGGGCATTGTATTGTATCAATATCTAAAATCCAAATTACCCCCTCTATCTTTATCTCTGTTTTTTTTTGTTTGTTTGTTTGTTTGTTTTTTTATCAAAAGCTGTGTTTGATGAGGATAATCACAATTTCATTTTGTCAGCTTAGCTGTGGAATCATAGAGGTTGAATGTGTTAACTTGCTTATAATTTAAAATTATTGAATAAGTGAAAATTCATCCATTTTCTTCCTTTTTTGAGTCAAACTCAATCATTTGGTGTGATGGAAAAACTGCTCGAAAGTGCTATTTTTTTTTTCTATTTTATGATTATTATTATTTCTGTAAATAGCGTGTGATTTATTATATCAAAATCCTTAGTGAGGTATTACATTTTTTTGTGCTATTGTTAGTTTTCAGAAAGCATGTGTCCTCATATTTCCAGAGTTAAGTCTCTCTGAGGATTGATGTATACATAATTTACCCTTTCCCACACAGCAAAATCAAAGACTGGTCTAGATTAAAAGGAGTTGCAGACAACAATTTAAAGTTAATGAAACTTTAAAATCTTTTGTCTTTTGGGGTAGAAAACATTATGGATAAAGAAGAAATTGCTTGATACAAGCAATTTCTTCATTTTCCACAATGTTTTCCAAAGCCTTTACATTATAGGGTGTCAAAAAGCGTCATTGTGTGGTAATGAGTTAGTTAAGAACCAAGTATTAAGAAAAAAGCTTTGAAATTAGATTATACCCATTACTAAAGAATTCCATCTGGAGAAAGAAAGTATTTGAAAACAATGTGGAGAAAGAGCAAATTGCTGTTAGCTGTATACTCATTCAACTGATACATCACTGCTGTCACCAAATACTTGATTGACCAATCAAATAGTTTGTTTAGACCTGAAATGAAACAATGAATTCCACCATTTATTGAATATAATGTCATTGATAAGTCACTTTAACCCTGTCCCAGGATGATCTTTGTCTACACCTCCTGCCAAAAACGGAATATTCCAGGTTCAGCATGACAAGGGTTAATTTGAAATGAAACTATTCTATGTTGTAGAAAATAGTGTGAGAAAAAAAAATGTTTATGATAGGCAATTCCTGCTTTTTCTCGATATTTTCTCGGGTATGATATCACATGGATGTAAAAACCAGGTACTGTATGGGAAAGGGTTGTTGTTGAAACTACAGCCTGAGTAAGGCTTAGGTCATCTACAGAGGATTTACTTTTTCTGTTATGTACTCAACCATATCTTTAGCAAACTAAAGTCTTTTGGTTTCTCCGTCAACATGCCTTGTCAAAGATCAGAGGGTGTACCCAGCAATCCAGTAAGTTTCTCTGTAAGACTGATCTAAATTTTGATAACATATAAAATGTTCAATGATTATTTTGTCTCACTGAGTTTGCAACAGAATGAAAGATTGCCATCTTTTGAACTTGATGCAGATAATTTAAATGGATGAATCCTTTACCACATAAAGCCTTGTTTGAAGAATAATATTAGAGAACACATTTTATAAAAAGAAAATGTCTTTTAAGAAGCAATTTCTCCTGTTCTCACAATGATTTTTATCCTATATGGTATATATTCTTTTACTCACACACATTTTGAATACTTGCACCAGACTTTCATGATTAAAGTTATAAAACTTTGTTGTTTGGCAAGTTTAAAAATGTGTGTCTTGTAATCTAGGTTGTACTGAGTCAAGTAGTTTTCCTGAAAAAATTAAACCATTGTTTGTTTTTGTTTTTTTAAAGAGAGTTCTACAGGTTCTTAGGTTCATGTTGACATTAAGTAAATTTGTTGCTTTCTCACTATTCCATTGTATATCAGATTATTTGGAGGGATTCTTGTTTAAATTTTTTGTTCTCATTTTTACAGCTAGAAATATTTGTTTCTAAATGCATAAGCAAAGAATTTTGATAAGTTACAGAGTGGACCTTTTTTTTTTTTATATTGTAATAGTTTTTCCCCTATCGGGGGGAATATTTCCTTTACACAATTTGGAGCTTCACTGGCAATTGGCCAATTGGGCTATTGTTAAAGCATTGTGTCTGTAATGTGTGCATCTTTCTGCAATTAGTAAAATTTTCCTGTAAAATTTTTTTCATCAGAAAGTATTGGCTGGAATTCGACAGAATTTCACCTGAATGATCCTTTGGTGACCCTTAATCAGATTTCTTCAAAGACTTCTGATCGGATGAAAAAGATAGCTTTTATGGGCAGGGCTAATTCCCTCATATAGAGTGTTTAATGAAAACTTTGAAAATCTTCCTGTTAGAAACCACTGTCTGGGTTCTGCAGCATCTTTTACCATTGTCTCCATAGCAAATTTCACAGAATTAATCTTGGTGTGACCCTTTGTCAGATGCATTGAAAAATGTTGATCAGATTAGTGCAAATATTTCCATATAAGGTAAATAGTGAAAACTTTCAAAGCAATCCCTAGAAGGATTTTTAAAAAGATATCTCCTCCCAAACCACTTGGCCAATTTCAACCAAATAATTGAAATCATTTGAAAGCTCTGGTTACCATAACAACAAGAGTAAAATTTAAAAACTATAAAAAAAAAGCAACATCTCCTCAGAAACATATACCGATATATATGGTTTATTGTGAAAACTTTTATACTTTCTTCCTAGAAACTGCAGGATGGATTTCAACCATATTTTACTGGAAGTATCTTTTAATGATCCTCGGTGAAATTTTAATAGTTTTAGTACTATTGCTCTGAAGGATTGGCTTTATGATATTGCTTAGAATGACCTTATACTGGTAGAGATCACATAGCTGACAATTGATAGTGTTTGACTAAGAATATTGGTTGCACAAAGGTTTTCTTCCTGAGAAAAAATTGCAAAAGAAGTTATTCTTTCTAAAATTAACTTTACTGAATTACCTCTATGGTAAATTAATTCAGGCCTGTGGAGTGATTCATTGGTGCTCAAGCACCTCTAGTTTGAAATGAGCATATAAAACTCAAACACTTATTGGTATATGCTAGCTCTTTGTAAAGGTTTAATGGTTTTTGTTTAACCTATTACCAGACGGCAAAATTTTCGACTGGTCCGAATTGAAAGGAATTCCAGACAACAGTTTAAAGTTTATGAAACTATATTTTTTCACCTACATGGATAGAAGAAAAAAAAGTAAAATGAAGAAATTGCACGTCACAAGCAACGTCTACATTTAACACAATGTTTTCCCAATTGCTTTTTTTGAGGGGTGTCCAAAAGCGCCACTGTGTGGGAATGGGTTAACAGAAACACTGTATAACATTATGTTTATTGAGAAAATGTAAAAGCAGGTATCCTTCCAAAATATAAATCTTCCGAAAGAATCTCAGAATTAATGTGCAAATAAGTGGTGTAAAGGTGGTGTTCTATTTATTGCAATAAAATCATGTCCTTTTCTGACTTAACCCATTCCAACACAGCAAAATTTTAGACTAGTCCAAATTTAAAGAAGCTGCAGGCGACATTTCAAGTTGATGGAATTTTGAATTTTTTCGTCTTTTTGGATAGAAAACATTTTGGAAAATGAAGAAATTGCTTGATACAAGTAATTTCTTCATTTTCCACAATGTTTTCCAAAGCTTTTTTCTCGAGGGGCGTAAAAAGGAGGGATTGAGTTGGAATGGGTTAACTGTTGTAATGTCATATGAAATAGTATTCCATTATCAACCTGTCCAACTATACAAAATTGCAAAGCCCATAAGATGAGAATTTTTATGACCTCTGTCAATAGATTTGGAGTATAAAGTTTTTGCCTTGTCAGTGTGTTTTTTATTCTGGCAGGCATCAGGCATTTCCTCTGAAAAAGAAGTGCTTAGGTCTTTCATAATTCAGAAATAATATTTTGTTTGCCCTCAAATCCAGGTTATGAATCAAGGTTAAGATCAAGTATTGTGTTCACATCAAAAAGATTCCTGTTTGTAAATGGATTTGTGTTTAAAAAACAGACATGCTAACTTTTTACCCAATAAATAACAATGTTCTATAATGGTCCAAAAAATTAGAAGTTGTAAATCAAATTTTAAAGCTTGTATTAAATGAAAATTATGTGTCATATTGGGTCGAAAATACACATACAGAAAAGGCAAAATTGCTTGCCACAATCTATTTCTATATGTTCAAAGTTTAAAATGCTGAATAATGTGGTAATAGATTAAACAAAATCTATCATTATAGTATATTACATGATACATAATACCAAATTGTAAATTAATGTTTGATGCATCAGTATTTTTGTTCATGAAGTATTTTGATCACTTTTAGTGACCCAGGCAATTTTCTTTATTCACGAAAAGAGTTGGGACTAGGGCTTATTTTGTTTTTCAACCCCTAAGTGATAAAAACTTGTAATTTTCTCAAATCAGCCGTAGTACAAGTACAGTGTAATTTTGTAAATACAGCCTTGCTTGATCAGCAAAAATATCATTATTTACCAAATTTGTTGAATCACTTCCTGCTATAACCAGGTTGTATAAAACATTTTTTCACTGTTGTTAGGATGTAACCCAGTTCCACACAATTCTGCTTTTTGCCACACCTTAAGAATAATTTTTTTGAAAACCTTTTTGAAAATGAAGAAAATGCTTCTTCTTTTTCTACAGTATTTTCTACCCAAAAAGACATAGATTTTCAACGTATCATCAACTTGAAATTGTCTTCAATTTCTTTCAATTTGGACTAGTCTTTAATTTTGTTGTATTGTCATGGGTTAATTTCAAGCAATCATATTTTTGGGGTTAATATATTATGAAGATTTCAACTGCTCTGTTTTTGATGAAGCCATGTGCAAACTTCGATATCTTATTAGTATACTAAGAATAAAACCACACTATTCATTCCTTATTGAAAACCACTTTAAATCATGTGCTATAGATTTGTAAAAAAAGAAACAATGTTTTTTAATATTCTGTATACCATTTTGCAAATCAACAGCAGACATGTCTTTTTCTCTCTCCTGCAAAAGATTGAAAAAAGAAGACAAAAATTGTAGAGGAAAACATTTTAAACTAAGGTAAAGACACAATAAAAATATTAAGTAAATAAAAAACCCATTCCCAAACATTCTGGCTTTTTCACACTACTCACTAGAAAAATGTTTGGAAAGCATTGCATAAAATGAAGGAATTGCTTGTTACATGCAAAGTTCTTCATTAGTTGTAATGATTTCTACCATAAAGACAGTGATTCTTAAAGTTTCATCAACGGAAATTTGTTGTCTGCAACTTCTTTGAACTTTAACAAATCTAGAATCCTGTTGTCTGACTATGGGTTAGATGTGCATTAGTTTCAGAAATGAAAATGGTTTACTTTTTAGGTCTGCTGGCTGAAAGCCAGCAAGCTACTGTCATGGTGTTTTGTCCTTCATGTGTCCGTCCATGTGTGTGTGTCCATCTGTAAACTTTTCCTTTAAATAACTTCTCCCCAGAAAGTACTGAACAGAGTTCAACCAAATTTCACAGAAATGAACCTTGGGTGACGCTTTATCAGATTCCTTCAAAGAACTCTGATTGGATGATAAACATGGCTGTCAACCAAATTTTACAGGAACGATCCTTGGGTGAGCCTTTATCAGATTCCTTCAAAGAAGTAAGATTGGATGAAAATCATTGCTTGAATGGGCAGGGCTAATATCCAAATATAGTAAAACCTTTAAAAACTCTTCTTTTCAGAAACCAGTGGATGGATTTCAACCAAATTTTACAGAAATGATCCTTGGGTGACCCTTTATCAGTTTTCTTCATAGATATAGGTCACATGAAATACAGGGCTTTAAAGGGCGGGGCTAATTTCCGTATGTGAAGAAACCTTTAAAAATCTACTCAGAAATCAGTTGATGCATTTCAACCAAATTTTACAGGAATGATCCTTTGGTGACCCTTTATCAGATTGCTTCAAAGAATTTTGTTAGGATGAAAAACATGGCTTAAATGAGCGGGGCTAATATCCATGTATGGTGAAGCTTTGAAATTCTTTTTCTTAGAAACCAGTGGATGGATTTCAACCAAATTTAACTGGAATGATTCTCTGGTGACTCTTTTTCAGATTCAGTCAATTAATTTTGATTCATTGAAAATATGGCTTTGATGGTGTTGGCTTATGTCCATTTTTGGTATCCATTGATTTTTTTTTTTTTTAAAATGTGAATACCTTTTACATCTGATTTGGTACTTTAAATGGCTCTTGTAAAACAATGTAAACGTTAAAATATTGAAAGATTTCATTGACAAAATTTATTAGCCACACATGGTGAATATGATTCCTGGAAACAGCATTTGCTTATTCAGTACAATTAGGCCTGTAGAGTGATACAGGCACTCTAGTGCCTCTAGTTTGTATTTCAAGGTCCACTAAAAGAAAAATGCATTCCTGCCCTGAAAGACTATGAAAAAAAATCATATTATCCCAAATATCTTGTCAGCTGTAGTTTTGTTGAATGCTATAAGGATGGAATATGTGCTATGTTTTTTCCACCTTGGGCTGTGGGTTGTTTTGTACATAATGTCTGCTTGTGCTTGCGTTATTTATTTGTTATTTATTACTTTGACATTCATGGACAAATGTGAGTGTTATTTATTGAAATCTTCCCCCACCCACTATTTTACAGATGGTGAATCTGAATTACCATGAGTAAAAACCATTTTATTTTGTGCTGTACCTTTTAAAGAGATCTTTAATATTTTTTCATGGAGAGTCATGTAGCAAGAAATAACACATGTATGTCTGTCTCTATGTCAAATATCCTTACCTAAAATTCTATGTTGTAATGATTATAAAACTAGATTGGTTTCTCATGAAAATTAGGAAATAGATGTAAATCCCAATGTTTTGAAAGAAGTAGTAATGTATATTAAATCATAAATGAGAAAAACCCTTTTCTGCTCACTCGAGCAAAACACTCTCATGATGATCTTATGTGGTAATTGTAAGTCAGTTGCCCTTTTCATAATTTCAACAATATTGTTTTAAGACTATGGTCATAATTTTAGCTTGATATTTCTTGAACTTGCCTGAAAGTATGTATGGTCATAAGTTCCCTTTTGAATATGGTGATATTACATTCAATATATGATGGACATTTTAATCAATAATAAGTGAAATGGGGTTTTTCGGGACATTTTCTTGAACCAGCCTGTAGGTCACAATTTTAGCTTCCTTTCTTTGAAATTTCTTGAAAATGTCTGCATAGGGATCAGGAAGAAGCCTCATTTATATTGTGACCTTTTATTAAATATCAAGCAGAATGATGTCTCATGACCATTCTACAGATCGCAATATTTACTTAATCCTTCTGAAACTTGTTATTCAGAAAAAATAGTATGACATCAACAAACAACATGAAATATAATGACATTCCATATATCAAGCAAATATGGATTGGGGTGAAAATTTTCTTGATAGTTGTTTGCAGGTTACAATTTTGAGATGAAATTATCTATTAAGGACATTCCAAAGAATATCAAGCAAATATTGATCTTGGTGAAAATAGTCTGCAGCCTACAATTTTGGGTTGAATTTAGCTCAAACTTGAGAATTTGAATTTAGGTGAATTGTATAGGGCCAACACATCCCTCTTATTTAGACCATACAAGTTAGATATATGTATGGGAATTTTGACTTTTTACCATGAAATGATCTTGAAAGGTCCCTTTAAATGACTTATATTTGGTTAGAGGTATTAAGTTTTACATGATGGTGTTATTTTCTCACTTTTGTTTGTGAATAAGTTATTTGGTTTAGTTTATGTATAGCTGTTACATTTAAAAATTAGTTATCTATGGTTTAGTCAATGAGTAGTGATCTTTTTTTAAAGTGAAAAACACAAACTTGCTTTCAAATATAAAAGAAGATTTTTCTGTTTTTTAAAACAACCTGTAAGAAAAATCAACCAAAATGTTAGTTTATTTGTATATCTGTTGACCGATCTCACAGAAAGCAACCATATCAAAAACCTCCACAAACGGACCCTGTTCTTCTGATGGCGACCAGCACATGATGAAGGACTGTCTGTATGATGCACTTTATTTATAAAGTAGTGAAATTCAGAGATATGGTTTTTATAAGGTTGGTATTGAACAGAGAAAATTGTTTATGTTTAAAATGCATAATAACTAAATAAGTTTATTTTAAGTTAAATTTAATATTGATTTTAGTGCTATTTTGTACCTTTAACCCATTGCCACACATTGACACTTTTTGACAACCCTCTAGGGAAACAGCTGAAGAAAACATTGTTGGAAATGAAGAAATTGCTTAAAATAAGTTTTTGTTAGGATTTCTAACCACTATAAATTGTCGTCTACAACATCTTTAGATATGTACCAGTCTAAAATTTTGTCATGTTGGAATGGGTTAATGAAGGCACCAGAGAAGTGACAAGATGATTACATTTTTCAAGTCATTTACCTTTTCCCATACAACCTTTTCGTTTAACAACCCTGAAAGTTGTATTATGAAAAACATTGTGGGATATGAAGAAATTGCTTATGAGGAGCCATTTCCCTATTTCTCTCAGAATGTGTCCTTCCAATAAAATTTATATATCAATTTAATCTAGCTTTTAATTATCATCTGCAGCTTCTTTACTCTAAAATTTTGTTTTCTTCTTACTGTCATTTTAAACAAATACCAAGTTTGCACTGAGCTTACAGGCCTAATTCTAAGATCACTTGTATGTGACAAATCCTGTAGATTTTAGGCCTCTACTTTGATAAGGTAGTAGCATATTGTGATAATGTTGTCTGTCTGTCTGTCCGCTACCTAGCCAGTGAGAAATTCTCCTACTTCAAGTGTATTGAAGATACTTATATTGGTTGGTATGTTATTTAGGCAATACACATACACTAAGGTGAAGCTCACCAGATGAAGGTTAGAATGAATTATTACAGTAATTTTTACCAAAAGCAGACAGATATAGGACATTAGTTTTTCACGTTTGGATCAAAGAGTTGTTGGTAGGGAAGAAAGAAACAAACAAAAAGATAAAAATCATGTTGGGTAAGCTGCTGGTCTTTTATTATTCTATACAAAACTGTACTGTTGTTAATTGAATGAGGTAATATAAATCTATCTGTAAACTGTGGCATGACAATATGCAAGATAATTAGACTGCAAAAAAAAAATTGGCAGTTATTCCGAAGAAATTTTTATTGTGTGTGTTAAGTATTTTGTCTATGCGAATGAAGAAATCTATGCCAATGTATGTGTTTATACATATCTATATTATGTGTAATGACGTAAGATTGTGTGTAAATCCTATCCCTCATATAACAAATGATCTTTAAATTTAGAAAAAAGCTTAACCCATAACCATACTTTATACTAGTCATAATGTAGAGAAAAAGATGCCAATCAAATGTTTATCAAAATTGAAATATAAAAACAGGGTGGAAAACAAAGTGAGTGAAAGGGAAATTGCTTGTCACAACTATATTTCTTAAACAATTAAAATGTAGGATTGTGTGGTAATGGGTTAAGAGACAAAATGACAGCTGTAATTCAATGGAATATCTCAATATTTACAATATAAAGTCATGCTACTAACCCAATTTCTTCCCCTTCAACTTGTGACACATGAAAATTGGACATGTATTTTGTGATTTAGCTTTCATTAAAAAAAAAGGTTTCCATGTTTTCTTTCATTTGGAAGAAATGAGTAATAAGTAATTTAGGTATCTCTTATAAAAATTAAACCATGACCGGTGAAGTCAAAGGTAAAAATTACACCTGAAGAATAATGGTTAATTTTTATTATCAATGCTTTTCAGAATATTTGGGCTATCCTACAAGCTCTTTTAAGTAAACTGTAGACCACCCTTCTAGAAAATGTAGGTCAATCCATCCCTCTGTTGGTAGAACAAACATTTTAAGGATGATAACTCCACAGAGAATTGACCTAGAATTGCCAAATTTGATATCAAGGTATACCGTAGTTTATGATGATCTTCAACTTTTCTAAACACACCCAACTACACCATAGTGTGTATAGATTGCTGATAGCTACCGACCCAACAAGTTAACCAGCCCATAACTTTTACAAACTTTCAATGTCCAACATAAGGAATTTTTTTTCATTAATTTATAACTTATTAGACAATGAATTTACCTGAGATCAGCTACTGACAGTGCCATTTCTTGTATTCCATATAAATTGGGGGGGGGGGGGGGGAGGGGGTGTGACTGGATCATCATGTGACAGCATTCCATATCAAGAAAAGAATTTTAGCATTTTATTCGTAACTTGCTTACATCATTACTAAATGTAATGAAAATTACAAATCAAATTATCTAGAAAGCATATGAGGGAAAGGATGATTTTTAAGGTAACCTTGTTTTTGTAGAGAGATGAAGAAATTATGATGTGATTCCAAAGAAGAAAACGGTGCTTTCTTAATATTTTTTCTATTCAAAAATTGTCTTTAGTGTATTCTACATGTTTTACTGTGTTTTGAACTAGTTCTATACATACAGTCTTATGTGAAAAGAATTATTCCTTACCATTTACATTTAGAGCTCAAGATAAGAGAATGAGATGAGAAACTGAATCAGTTACCTTCCAAACTCTAGGGTTTGGGTTAGTCATTTGTATCTGACCATTTGATAAGATAAAACATATCTAAATCTAATTCACTCCCACTGACTAATACTCTGGACCGATTGCTTTATTTATATCCATAATTCAGTATTACAGTTAAATGCTAAAGCAAAAAAGATCGGCAATTCCATGAAAAAAAGGCGTGAAAGCTTGGAATGATGATCTGAAAACCTATTAGGAATTAAAAGAATTGCCTCTTCAAAGAGGTCAATCTTGTATCAATATATACCAACTCTTTTAAATTTGAAACACTATCTCTCTACCAAGTTTGCTGAAACTGATTTTTTGTCACAAACATAACCTATCTGTTATGTTTTTTTACAAGAATAGCCCTAGAGATACATTTTACCCTAGGTCAGTTATGAACTTATAACCAAAACAAAATTCTTGTCTCATTACCTGTCAGTACTTGTCAAGATTTCTCTACATTCAAAACTGTGACTTCTTTTCACAAGTTAAATTTGAAATTTAATTGAGTCATGTTTTGGTGCTCTTTATACAATTTGGTGCAAAATCTGATAATTATATGATGACATACTAATTTAAACAGATCATTATTCATTACCTTAGGATCAGCTAAACTCCCATGACCACTTTATATATACCCAAGTTTGAATTCCTTTGGGCTTCAAAGGATTATTTACAATGAAAGTAAATTGCAGTGAAGCAGCTATTTAAAGAAAATTTAAATTAGAGTTTTGCTTTATTTCTTTCATAGATTCCTTTTATCTTTGACACAATCATTTGATGTCTTTTCTATCTCTTTTTATTTAGCTGACCTGAGTACAAGCTATTGTGATCTGCCTGACCTCCATATCTCTGTTAACTATTACCAAAGTCTACTCCTAAAGTAACGATGAATTTCATCCAAACTTCATTGATATTATATTAAGGTCATGCTCTTTCAAAATACCTTAAAGAATTTCAACCCATGGATTCCTCTGGTTGTAATGGCAATGGAGTGAAAAGCTTAAAAAATCCTTTTCTCAAAAATCATAGGGCCTAGAGAGTACTCTTCTGAAATACTTCAAATAATTTTTCTAGGATTTATGTAAGTCGTATGTTGTGGGCTCTCGTATTTTACATAATGATTAAGAAGGAAAATCTTCAAAAACCTTTTCTTCCCATTGCAAGAGACTGAGAGCCTTTAGATTTTACAAGCAACATTGCCTTATAGTTCTCTGCCAAAATAATCAACAATATTAAACAAAAATTTGTATGTTGAAGGTTCTGAAAGTTTTCAGAGGGCATTGTTATTGAAAGAAATTAAAAAAATCAATTTCTTCAGGGATTACTTTTGAATATTCCTCTTGAATATAACTTTTGCATCCTATCTTGAGTTTATATTTCATTTTTCAATGACAATGTTACCAGTTTTTATTTTGATAGGTAATCAATCAATATTGAAGTCCATCATTTACATGAAAGAACTGAAAGTTATTCAAATTTTGTCCATATTGTGTATGTATTATCATTTCTTTGTTTTTGATGAAATCAAACTATTAGACTTAATTTTTTTTCAAACACCCTTTGCCTTGACTTAGCTTCTGCACTTTGTGCTTTCCAAATTTAAACAAAAAGTATTTGTAATGGGAGAGCAACACACACAAATAATGACTTGCATGCACTTGTATGTCAATTTACAAACTGTTTAGTCAGAGATCCAGATCAGATCTGTATTACAAAACCTTTCTTACTTGTTTATTTATGAGCTTGACCTTAATTAACCCTTACTGAATAAGAGATGAAATATGACCTTTATAAGAAAATCCCTTATTCTATGAGCATTGGTGATGGGGAAATGTTAACTTTTCTTGATAAGTTTCGAATAGATTGACATAGACAGTAAACTAATATGCTCCCAATATATTGGTGCAGAGGCGTAAGTCTGCTGAGGATATAGATATCCATCTTAATGTCGTGTAATTAGGTCATTAAAGGATTCAAAACTGCTCTAAGGGCATGCAAAAGCTTTGTGAGATAAAATCAGACAAAATGGTTGTCCATTACTTCATTTCTCATAATGTTTTCAACCCCTTTTTAACTGTAACTTTTTCAATCGTAATTGACTTTGAATTTTTGTCTGCAACTTCTTTCAATTTAGACCAATCAAAATTTTGTTGTCAGGTTTTTTTCCCTTAGTCTTTGATTTTACATGCCACTAAAACCTTTCTGATCTGGATCTCCTGTTTTGTCTATGTTGTTTGTATTTAATTGTTAGATAGATTTAGAATTTTATTGCTTAATTATGAGATTACTTTATTCTCGTTCTGTAATTCTTTCCAAACTGGTCTCAAAGAAAATATGCTTTAATAATATTATGTGAAAAAAAGTCTTGCAAAATAGCAGCAAAGTTTTACCTTAAGTCAAATGAAGTATTCAACAGCATTTGAAAAACACTAGATTACCAACTTACAATTCTCTTTATACAGGGAATCAGATTATTTTATTCTTGATGTCTGACAGATTCCAATTCTAACAATAGAATTATCCAATAATCATTTTGGAAGACTATTTTTTCCAACATCAGTTATTTGAATAAAACTATTAATCTATTATGTTAAAGATTTCCATTTCTCTTTCTTTTTATATTTAATTATGGTTCTTCTAGATTTTTGCTAGACTTGTAAAAGAGGGGCATAGCATGAATTTGCTATTTCATTTTCACTAAATACCAGACGGCAAAATTTTAGACTAGTCCAAAGTCAAAGAAACTTCAAGTTGATAGAATTTTAAAAAACACTGTTCTTTTGGGTAAAATAACTTGTGGAAAATGAAGAAATTGCTTATGATAAGCTAATCAAAGCTATATTTTCAGAATGTTTTCCCAACCATTTTTTCATAGGGTTGTAATAAAATGGGATTGTGTGGAATCGGGTTAAGATTTACCTAGATTGAAAATTTTCTCCCACTTAAAATGGTTTCATTTCAGATTGTTGTCTGCAACCTCTTTCAATTTTGACCAATCTAAAATTTAAAAAATAGAGACGGGTTAATTGGGAATTGGTGGATCCTCACTGGCAATCAATCAAGAACACTGCCTATAGGTACCTGATGTTCGGTGCTGGGTAGTGAATAACCAAAAGGTGCATAACTCTTACAAAATGCATTTAGTTACCCCTCTTGATAGTATAAGTTGCTCTTTTGATAGTGAACATATAAAAGAAGATTTTGAATGCCTTCAGTAATAACAGAGATATTACAAAATTTCAAAGTTTTTGCATGACAACATAGATGGGGGACTTACGTGTCTTAATGTATAAATTACCTTACTGAATTGCTGTCAAATCAAAGGACTGAAAGCACTGATAGAACTTGTTGTTCAAAAATCAATATTTCTTTTAGACATCAACCTCATAAACAACTCTGGAAGGAAAAGTATGAGCAGGAGATGTAGACTAAGATCAGCCTGCACATTAGTGCAGTCTGATCTTAGTCTACGCCTCCTGCCAAACCGGAATATTCAGGGTTCAGAATGACAAGGGTTAATTACAATTTAGACTACCCACCACAAATTCGCTTTTTATTTTTTGTTCTAAACCATAGGTGACCATGGAGGTCAGTGGGTGAGGGCAGTGATCCATCCTTTGATTTTATTTAATATTAGTTTTTTCTGCCATTTCACTATATTACAATTCTATCCATGCATGTTTAACAGAAACGTGACCAATCGTGACAAAAAGATCACCTGAGAAGAGCAAAAACTTTGTACCGTGGTTGTTCCTGATTGATGAGTGCCAGACCCAATCTCATTTTAATTAAGAGGTTTTCTTGAATTCCTGGGTGGTGTATTTTACATGACAGGAGATATAAATATATTCATTATGTATTTGTGACTTTTTGTGTAAAATATTAATATTCTACCTTCTTAAACCTAAACTGTATTGCAAAATTATAGACCACTCTTAATTCAAAAGTTTTGCAGAAGAGAATTTTAATTTGATTTTATTTGAGAAATAATCAAAAAGAAGGGTAGCAAATATTGTTGAAAAAGAACTTGCTTGTTATAAGCAATATCTTCTTTAGCCACAATGTTTTCTAAAGTATGAAACATAGGGACGTAATAACTAAGGATTGAAGAAGAATGGGTTAAGATATGGATTCAAGAGGGTAGAATATTCATCAGTCAGACTGAAAAGAGGATCTCTTTGCAAAGTCTAAATATGGTCCAAATTTCAGTTCCTTTTTTCACTATTGAAATAAGCCCCCTTTTAACAGTGTCTAGCTTATTTGTATGCAAGTCATATCATGCCAAAACTGATTGTGTCATAGCTGGTTGCATACATTATAGTTCTTCAGCTGTATTGTTTGCCTCCCCGCAAAGAAAAAAAATAAACGAAAAAAGCAACTCACAAGTTTTTTATTTATTTTTACCAGATATTTACTAAGAGTACCATAAAAGTCCTATGTTGCTCACCTGAGTCTTCTTGACCAAAATTCTTAACATGGAAACAAGAGGGCCATTGGCCCTAAAGCGCTCACCTCAGAGACAAAGCTTAGGTATATAAAACACACAGCAATTTTGAAGAGAGTCACCTGTTGGTAACCTCGTATGTTAACTGAAACCTTTAGGCTTGGTGACTTGTAAGAACATTTTGTATAACTTTTTCTTCTTTGTGTGTGTCTATATAAGTTAAGTTGTACTCAACATTTTCGTCTTAATTTTTATGTAAACAGGAAGGATCCATAGATGGAATTCAAATATGACCAAAGGGACATCAAATGAACATCTGGTCATCTGGTTTCAGAGAAGAGGATTTTTACATTTTTCCTTCTTTGTTTTAGCTAACCCGAGCACAAAGTGAGCTATCATGACCACCTTTTGTCCAGCATCCATGCGCTGTGCATCAATGAAAGACATCTCCAGTTTTAGCCAAATTTTGCAGAAAAGTTTCTTAGATGGCCCTTTATATGATACCCGGTAGCTAAAAGAATTCATTATCAGTTAAAAACTCTGGTTGCCATGGCATCAAAAGTAATTTTTTCTAAAGAAATCTTTAAATATCTTCTTCTTACCCAGAAGGTGTAGAACCTTAATAATTTGCATAAAACATAAGTACATATTGACCTCTTTAAAAAAAATTCTCAAATCATGACTGTCTAGGGGATTTGGATATATACAGAATTAAAGAAGGATTTTTAAAACGGCATCTCCTCCCAAACCATCTTGCAAATTTGAACCAAATTTGGCAGAAGTGCTCCTTAGATGGCCTCCTTTGAAAATAGGTAAAGTAAGTTTTGAAAACTCTGGTTGCTATGGGAACAGAATTAGATTTTTAAAGCACTTATAAAACTTCTGCTGACCCAGAAGGTATAGACCTTAACCCTTGTCATGCTGTATAAATTACCTTACTGAAATGCTGTCAAATCAAAGGGCTGAAAGCACTGATAGAACTTGTTCTTCAAAAATCAATATTTCTTTTAGAAATCAACTCCATAAACAACTCTGACAGGAAAAACACAAGCAGGAGGTGTAGACTAAGATCAGCCTGCACATAAGTGCAGTCTGATCTTAGTCTACACCTCCTGCCAAAACCGGAATATTCCGGGCTCAGCATGACAAGGGTTAATATTTTGCATGTAACAGTATTTTGACCTCTTTCAAATTTCAAAGCATAACCCTTGGGTGGGGTCTATAAAGAAGCAAAGAAGGATTTTTAAATGATATTTTCTCCAAACCAACTGGGTTGAACAAAATTTGGCAAAAATGTTCCTTAAGTGGCCCCCTTTGAAAACAGTTAAAAGAATTGAAATCAGTTAAGATCTTCTCCTCCTGATACTGAAGGGATACAGCCTTTATATCTTTCATAAAATATCAGTATATTTGCCTCTTGCAAAATTACCAAAATCATTTCCATCTTTCCCATAAGGGCTTGGCCTGGAGGAGGGCTGTATAGACATAAAGAAAAAATGTTTTTTAAGCAATATCTCCTGTCAAACTAGTGGGCCATTTTCAATGAAATTTCTAAAATTATTATGCTTGGATGCAAAGGGAGGAAAAAGTGTTCTCCTCTTAATATCTATATCCTTGAGCCTTGGATTTTGTCATTAAAAATCTGTCTATGAAATATTCCATGAACATCACTAAAATCTTGTTTCCACTAGCTAAATGTCAGAAGCTTTTGTCATGGTGTGGTGTCCGGTGTGCCTGCATTTGTAAACTTTTCCTTTAAAAACCTTCTCCTCAGTAAGTACCTAACGGATTTCAACCCAATTTCACAGAAATGATTCTTGAGTGACTCTCTATAAGATTCCTTCAAAGAATTTTGATCGGATGAAAAACATTGCTTTAAATGGGCAGGGCTAAATTCCATATATGGAGAAAGCTTTTAAAATCTTCTAAGAAAACAGTAGATGGATTTCATCCAAATTTCAAAGGAATGATCCTTTGGTCAACATTTATTAGATTCCTTCAAAGAATTTTGATCAGATGAAAAATATGGCTTAAATGGGCAGGGCTAATTTCTATATATGATGAAAGCTTTGAAAATCAACTTCTCAGAAACCAGTTATGGATTTGAACCAAATTTCACACTGTGACAGAAATGATCCTTGGGTGACTATTAATCAATTCCTTCAGTGAATTTTGATCAAATAAAAATCATGGCTTTAATGGGCGGGGCTAATTTCCATATTTGGTAAAAGCTTTGAATTTTTTTTCTCTGGAACCAAATTTTACCAGATTGATTGTTTGGTGACCCTTTATCAGAATATCCAAAAAAAATTTCATCGGATGAGAATTATGGCTTAAATGGGTAGGGCTTATTGCCATATATGGTATATAATGAAAATGGACTGTTGATGAATTTCAGCTAAATTTCACAGTGATGATCCTCAGATGACTGTTTGTCTGATTCCTTCATGATATTGATTGGTTGAAAAGCTTGGCTATTTTTAAGGTAGCGGCTTATGTTCATATGGTATACAGTGAAAATTTTGTTAATACCTTTTCATCTGACCAAGTAAATGAATTACACCTAAGTAGACTTTTGTAAAAATAATGCTTCTCTAGAACTTTTTCAAAGATTTCAGTTCTTATTGAGTTCATGAAAAAAATTGCCTAATCAATACATTCATGCCTAAGTGCCTGTAGTTTGGATCCCCTGGTACAGAGTATATATATGTCTAAAGTATTGTTAGACCCACTTGAATCATAGTCCTAACCCTAGCAATGAAATTAATTGTTGAAAGAAAAAGAGCCTTTATCTCAGGTGAGTGTACCAGATTCAATAGCCCTCTTGTATTATGTTGAAATAGGGTGTGCCAGGGCGGGGCCAAAACATGACCCAAGGGACATATGAACAACTTGATAGAGGTCCACTATGATGTATACAAAATATCAATGCTCTAGAAGATTTTTTAAAGTTTTCCTTCTTAGTTACAATGTACAATAGGGTGCCCTAAGGTAGAGTGCAAATATGACCCAAGGGGCATCACTTGAACAAATATAAAACATCAAAGCTCTCAGTCTTCGGTCTTTTAGAGGAGGAAATTCTTAAACATTTCATTATTTTCACACTTTTTGTTGCCATAGCAATAAGAGTTAATGGTGGATTTCGATTATTTAAACGATTCTGGAAGAGCTTCACCATAGGAACAAATATGCCAAGTTTGTTCAAGATTGGCCTTCTGGTTCAGGAGAGAAGATGTTTGAAGAAATTGTTGATGGCTGCAGGACGACAACACCAATGAGGCACAATGACACTGGACTTGGGCAATTGCAATAGTTCACCTTGAGCACTTTGTACTCAGATGAACTAGTGGTAGTGACGATATGCCTCATGTCCATGCTCTGCATTCAGGAGTAACCCAAAATCATCTGTTAACTAAGGGAATCTTACAATTAATTTCACTTGTTTGCATCCCTTGAATTTAGACAAGTCCAAAATTTTGTCTGCTTGTAATGGTTTAAATGTCCTAATTGAAACAACTAGAAGCAGCATGTAAAGCCTGCTCAATATTTGAGTTGTGACCTTTTAACTACCTCAACAGTTGTTTCAAATGGCACATCTACTCATGATTGTGAAAAGTGTCCCAAAATTATTTGAATCCAAACACAAATATAGCAGGTATACTTTGGACAAGCTCAATTTGAACATTTGACAATGAGTCATGAACTTGACCTTAGAGCTGTCCAGAATTGGAGAACAATTGCGCCAAGTTATCTGGAAATCCATCAATAGATGTAGGAGAACAGTAACCTTGACATTGCAATTTGAATGTTTGACCTTGAGCCATGACCTTGAGCACAAGTGAGCCAAGTTATTTTGAAATCAGTAAATACATGAGATATGCTCTGGACAAATTCAGATGGACTCAGTGATACTCATAAACCCACTTTTACAGTGACAAGCAAGCTTGACAATTAATCATTGATCAGTGTAATGTGAATTGCTTGGTATAACTGGCAAAAATGGAATAACATGGTGCAGTGTAAAAATTGTTCTTTAATTATTCTTTAAAATAGCTCCACAAAACAAGCCTTTTCACTTGCAGAAATTGTTAATGCTATGGATATGAGTTTTATGAGTTTGCCATTTTGGAGCTCTCATGTTAACACTGATTGTATACTGTTTATCCAAAAGTTATATCTATGGGCAAAGAAAACTGTGAGACATCATAAAAAGCTATGTTTCCTGTTTCCACAACAGCCCACTTTAATGGCACATTGTCTTGAAGATAACTTGTTATGGAATGCACGGTAGATAACTCTGGCATGGAATCACTGCATCTACAAACAGAAATATTCACAATGATTAGAGAAAAAGGATCTATCTGAGACTTATGAAAATTATCATCTCTGGTCAAATTCTACAGAATGTGGACCAAATAGCATCTAAACTTTACTTTGCAAGATTGTGAAATCAAAAGGCCATAGTTAACCCATTCATACACAATGTGGCTTCTTGAGGCCCCCCCCCTCCCCCCAGCCCCCAGGAAAAATAATTATACCCCCCACAACGAAGTTATGGGGGGGTATACTGGAATCAGGTTGTCCGTCCGTCCAATCGTCCGTCCATGGACATAATTTTGTGTCCTCTTCTCCTCCCACATTTTTTGACCAATTTTGCTGAAATTTTATCAGGTTGTTTCCTATCATATGAAGTTGTGCACCTGAAATTTTCATCTTGATCCAGTCGTTAGTTTCAGAGTTATGCCATTTTGAACTTTTTAATGGGGGGGGGGGACTTAATTTTGTGTCCTCTTCTCCTCCCACATTTTTTGACCAATTTTGCTGAAATTTTATCAGGTTGTTTCCTATCATATGAACTTGTGCACCTGCAATTTTCATCTTGATCCAGTCGTTAGTTTTAGAGTTTTGCCATTTTGAACTTTTTAATGGGGGGGGGGGGGAGTAGTCAAAATTTAAAATTGCAAAACTCAGTAACCATAAGGGGAGTTACCAAATTTGGTAAGTAACATCATCTTGTATATATATACATGTTTGACATCAAAACGCTGTAAGTCATTTACATTAACAATTAACAGAACAATTCCGTCCTCTCTAATACTTGGTACATAGCTTTCAAGGGTCAGAAGTGTTGGAGAGTGAGACTTGCAAATGAAAGACGTGATCGGGGGAGGGGGAGAAGCTGAAAACATAATTACATACACAATTGCTACTTTTCCACTCCTACTTAAAAAGGGGTCATGAAATGCCCCTTCAAATTCCACTCCTTCATAGAAAAGCCTTTTTAGCGGTGGGGGGGGGGGTATTCTCGTCAGCCCTTGAGGGCGACAGCTCTAGTTGGGAAACATTGTGTAAAGTTGCAATAAGCAATTTCTTCATTTTTCACAATGTTTTCTAATTTCTTCATCTTTACCCATATATGTGGTAATTTTTAAAATTTCATAAACTCTAAATTGTCATCAGCAACTCCTTTCAATTTGGATCAGTCTAAAATTTGGCCATCTGGTAATGGGTTAATGAGACAAGAGGACCATAATGGTCCTATATCGCTCCCCTGAGTATGATGGCTCAAGGTTTTATTTCAATCAAAGCACCACACCTAATAATTTTGGAGAAGATTTTTTAAAGATTTTAACCTTTAATCCTAGGTATATTGAAGATCCCACAATTTAGAGCTAATTTCCAGAGTACAGTAATTCTTTGAAGTATTTTGGTCGAGGGTCAATGGGCATTGATATATAATAAATATCAAAGCTCTAGGCCAAATGATTTAGGAGGAGAAGATTTTCAAAGATCCTTTATTCCTTTCTAAAATCTTGGATTGCACAGAAATGGCTTATTTTCAGAATGTGGTAATTCTATGAAGTATTTTAGAAAAGGGTCAATAAGTAATAATACACACCAAACATTGAAGCTTAGGAAAAGAAGATTTTCAATGATTTCCTCCTTATTCATATGTAAAATCAGGTATAGCACAGAAAAGGGCTAATTTTCAGAGTACTGTAATTCTTTAAATTATTTTGGCAGAGGATCGATAGACATTGATACATACAAAATATTACAGCTCTAGGCCTTATGGTTTGGGAGAAGAAAACTTTCAAAGATATTTTTTTAATACAATGTAAATCAGGGGTCAAACAGAAAAGGGCTAATTTTCAGAGTAAAGTAATTCTTTGAAGATTTTGGTAGAGGGTTATTAGATGATGATTCGTGGCTAATATCAAAGATTCATGCCTGATGGTTTGGGAGAAAAAGATTTTTAAAGAGTTCCTTCCTTATTTCTATGTAAAATCAGGGATCATACAGAAAAGGGCTTATTTTCAGAGTATGGTAATTCTTTGAAGTATTTTGGTGAGGGTCATAAGATGATGAGTTATACCAAATATCAAAGCTTTGGAGAAGAAGATTTTCAGATATTTTGTTTTTTATTTCTATGTAAATCGCTCCCCAGAGTATAATGGTTCATGGCTTTCTCTCATTTCAGAGTATGATAATTCTATGAAGAATTAAAGTAAAGGGTCAAAAGATGATGATTTATTCCAAACATCAAAGCTCTAGGCCATATGGTTTGGGAGAAGAAGATTTTTCAAAAATTTCCTTCTTTATTCCTATGTAAAATCTGGGATCGAACAGAAAAGAGCTAATTTTCAGAGTCCAGAAATTCATTTAAGTATTTTAGCAGAAGGTCAATAGACATTAAAGCATACCACATATCAAAGCTCTTGGCCTTATGGTTTGGAAGAAGAAGATTTTCAAATATTTCCTTCTTTATTCCTTTAAAAGAGCAGGGATCGCACAGAAAAGGGCTAATTTTCAGAATAAGGTAATTCTTTGAAGTATTTTTGTAGAAGGTCAATAGGTGATGATATGTATCAAATATCAAAGCTCTAGGCCTAATGGTATGGGAGGAGAAGATTTCCTTCTTTATTCCTTTGTAAAATCAGGAATCACACAGAAAATGGCTAACTTCAACAGTACAGTTATTCTTATAAGTATTTTGGTAGAAGGTCAATAGGTGTTGATATGTACCAAATATCAAAGCCCTAGGCTTTGTGGTTTAGTAGGAGAAGATTTTTTAATAAATGTTTATGGACGGACAGATGGACGCCGGACATTTGCCGGTCACAATAGCCCACCTTCAGCATGTTGTGCTCAGGTGAGCTAAAAAATACCACTCAAGAAATTTTATACAACTCTGAGAAAAGTAAAATTAATAAATAACAAAGAAAAACAAGTTTTTTGAAACAGAGTCTATGTGTAAATTTTAATCAAAATGAAGTAGTTTATGATAAAATGAGCAGACAAGAAGTCCAAGGAACTATAACTGTGCAACAGTAAAAAAAAACACTTACTTTGCAACAACCACTCTGTGATCAGGCATTCCTGGTGAAGATTTTCTGAACTTTGTATCAGGTTTGTACACATCAAAATGGGGTAAACTATTGGGTATGTCTGTACTTCTGTAAAACAAAAATACCTATACATATACACATCTTTTTACTGTGCTTCTTCAAATCAAATTGGCTGTACATTCTCTTACACTATTAATATCAAATTCAGGTAATTTATTTGGTTTGGTTTGTCTGTACTTCTGTGAAACAAGGAGACCATGACAGTCTTATTTTGCTTACCTGATCATTAGGTCTCAAGTTTGCATAATTTTGATAGGCATTGCTGTATACAATATTTAAAAGCTCTAACTCCATTAACCCATTATCACACAATGAGTTTTTGGAGCCCTCTACTTATATGATCATACAAAACTTTATGGGAAAAGGAGAAAGCAATTTCTCCTTTTTGTACGTTTTTTACCCTACTTGACACTTGTTTTCCAATTTCAATTGTCATCTCAATTTCTTTCAATTATGACCAGTCTAAAATTTTGTCATCTGGTAATGGCTCGAGAGAAGTCAAGATTTTAAAATTTCCTGTATTCAAAATCTATCTATCTAAAGTCTAGGTTCCCACAAGATAGGGCGTATGTTGATCCAAGAGAAATAATCTTTAGTAATTTGGTACAGTATCCAAAGGCAACAGCACATGCAAAATTTGAATACTTTAGACTTTTTTATTAAATCAATATTTCTTTATCTCAAGTAAAATCTGGAAACATACAAAATAGCACTTTAATGATGTTGACCCTAGAGTTAAACCATAAGGTGATTCTGTATTAACATGGCAAGAAAAGATATTAAGATTTCCTGCTTAATCTTTATAAATAATCTTGAAACAAACAATATACAGGTTAAGTTAATCATAGAGTAATAATTCGTAGAGTAACTAGAGTACCAAAAATTGCTTCTCAATGCAAAATTCATAATATTTTAAGACTAGTATTGTCTTGACTGAGCAGATTTATAAATATTTCCTTCTTTATCTCAATATAAAATCCAGGAACCATCAACACAGAGCCCAGTATAATCTCAGAGTCATGATTTTAATTATTTTAGTAGAAAAGCATAAGTGATTCTGCATGCAAATGAAAGTCTTCAGCTTTTTGGATTGGTTGAAGAAGATTTTTACAGATTTTCTCAACATTCCAGGCCTCAAAGTTTGCGAGAAGAAGATATTTTAAGTATTTTCACATGGTTGCAATGTCAACAAAGGTTCTTTATAGATTTTTACACTTTAAAATGGTTTGAAAGAGTATGATAAATGGATAATTTCTGTGACTTTTCTTTGAAATTCTATGGTTAGTTTGGGAGGATAAGATTTTTCTAAGTAGTTGTAAACGGAGAGACAATAAGTGAGCTCAATAGCTCCAACAAGCAAGAAACAGGATTTTTAAGGGGACCATCTAAGGAACATTTCTGCCAAATTTGGTTCAAATTGGCCCAGTGGTTTGGTTGGAGTTGTCTTTTAAAAAATCGTTCTTTATTTCTATATAACCCCCCCCCCCTCCCCCCGGGGGGGGGGGGCTCCGCCCCTGGGGACCCGAGGATCATGATTTTAGCTATTTTAAAAGAGGTCAATATACTGATGCTTCATGCAAAATATCAAGGCTCTACGCCTTCTTGGTTAGGAGGAGAAGATTTTTAAAGATTATTTTAAAATTTTACTTTTGTTGCCATGGCAACCAGAGTTTTTAACAGATTTCAATTCTTTTAGCTATTTTTGAAGGGGACCACTTAAGGAACATTTCTGCCTAATTTGGTTCAAATTGGCCCAGTGGTTTGGGAGAAGATGTCGTTTAAAGAAATTGCTGACGGACGACGCACGACAGACGCCGGCCGGACGCCGGACAAAAGGGGATCACAATAGCTCACTTGAGCACTACGTGCTCAGGTGAGCTAAAAAGCTATGAATTCTTTCACAAAATCTTTATCAAATTCATAACGAGAAATAGATTGTCCAGGGACAACATGTCAAGCCTGCTGACTTGTACTGAGAATGTGATGCACAGAATGTTTTTTTTTTCTAATTGTGACCTTGACCTTGGACGTATCACAACAAATGTTTCGCATGACACTAGCACTCCCTGTGAACAACTGTGCCAAGTTATTTTCAAATCCATCCATAAATGTAGAAGTTATGCGCTGGTGTCATTTCACCTTCAACAGTAATCTTGACCTTGCATATATGGATCAGATCAATTTTCATGAATAATATGAGCATTGTATCTTAAATATGTTAAAAGTAATTGTAAATGTCAAGTCTTGGGTAAAGTTTTTGCACAACTTTGATCTTGACAAATGATGCATATGACTGAGATCTATCATCATGCAAAACATGAGCATTGTATCTTGAAAAGGCTTCAAGCAAATGATAAGTTTTTAACTCCACTGGCTGAAGGCCAGAGAGCTATTGTCATGGTATGGTGTCCGTCATGCATGCATGCTTGCATCAAGTCGTCTATCCGTCTGTAATCTTTTCCTTTAGAAATCTTCTCCTCTGAAAGTAGTGAACAGATTTCAACCAAATTTCACAGAAATGATCCTTGGATGACCCTCTATCAGATTCCTTCAAAGAATTTTAATTGAATGAAAAACATGGCTTCAATGGGCAGGACTTATTTCCATATATGGTGAACTTTTTGAAAATCTTCTTCTAATAAACCAATGAATTTCACAAAAATTATGCTTTGCTGACCCTTTATCAGATTTCTAATACCAATTTTGATCAAATGAAAAACATGGCTTCAATGGGTGGGGCTAATTTCCATATATGGTAAAAACTTTTAAAAACTTCTCAGGAACCATAAAATGGATTTCAACCAAATTTCACAGAAATGATCCTTGGCTGATCCTCTACCAGATTCCTTCAAATAATTTTGATCAGATGAAAAAAATTGCTTTAATGGGCCAGTCCAATTTCCATTTATGGTGAAACCTTTGAAAATCTTCTCAAAGATTAAACGATGCATTTCAACCAAATTATACAGAAATGATTCTTCAACATTTATTTGATTCCTTCAAAGAATTTTTGATAGGATGAAAATATGGCTTTAATGGGCGAGGCTGATTTCCATATATGGTGAAAGCTTTGAAAATCATCTTCTCAGAAGCCAGTTGATGAATTTCAACCAAATTTCACAGAAATTATCCTTGGGTGACTCTTTATCAGATTCCTTCATAGAATTCTGATCAACTGAAAACATAGTTTTAATTGGTGGGGGTAATTTTCATATTTGGCTTATTATGGTATACAATGAAATTTTGTTAATACCTTTTCATCTTTCCCAGTGAATGAATTATACATAACTTAACTTGACTTTTGTAAAAACAATGAAAAAGTTGAAATGCTTTTCTAGAACTATTTGAAAGATTTCAGCAACTTAGATTTATTTATCTTATATCAGTTTATATTGGATTCATGAAAAATTTGCTTAATCAGTAAATTCATGCCTGTGGAGCGATACAGGGGCTCAAGCGCTTCTAGTTTGGTATAGTTTTTTCACTTATTGACCTTCATAAATGAACTTGATTTGCCACAAATCATCAACCTTGGTATCTGCAGATGCTCAAAGTAATCTAAAATGTTAAGTTTTTTTATCAAATTTTGTAGAAGTTTGACCTTTAAAATTGACCTTGATCTTGTCTTAGCACCAAGACCTTGGTATCTGAAATACATTTGATGAGATCTATCATATTGCCAAATATGAGCATTGTATCATGAATAGGTTAAAGAAAGTGTAAATGTTAACTTTATTGGCTAAGTTATGCCTAAGTATAATCTCGACAAATGACCTTGATCTTCTTACATGACCTTGACCTCCGTATCTACAGAGATCTATCATCATGCCAAATATGAGCAGATAGAAAGACTTACAGACAATGGTAAAAAAAATATATGCCTCACAATCTTTTGATGCAGGGTAAAAAATCTGTTGTATTTATTTTATTTTATTTCAGACAAACTCATCCTAATCTAAACCCCTTTACACCATGCCCTAAAGAAATTTATGCAGAGCCTCACTCTATATTTTCTATTTTAGAATCTAGCTTTTTCACGCCCCTCAAGATAAACGCTCTGGAAAGCATTGTGGAAAATGAAGAATTGCTTGTCACAAGCACTTTCTTCATTTTCCACAATGTTTTCTATACCAAAAGACAGACTTTGTGAATTTCACAAACTTGAAATTGTCAACTGAAACTTCTTTTTGTATGGACATGTCTAAATTGTTTTTCATGTGGGAATGTGGTAAGATCAGCTTGACTTAAAAGTAAAAAGAAATCCTTATGACAGATGCCAAATGTGTTAATTTCTTAACAATTAACTGAAGATAATAACCTTACTTTGGAGAATCTTTAGGCTCTTCTTGTATAATCTGTAACTGTTCAAGTACTGCAGCTAGAAATAGAAACAAGTCCTCATTTAACCCTGTATCACACAATCTTACTACAGAAAAAAAGTATTACATGGATTCTCTCCTGTTTTTAACAATATTTTCTACCCAATTTGGCATTTACTTCTCTATATAAACTCACTTGAATTGTTGTCTGCGACCATTTTGAATTTTGATAAGTACAGAATTTGTCATCAGATAATTCAATACTGATAAAAAATAAAATATAAGAAGATAATTCAAAGGACTGAAGGTCCTGAAAATCAATTAACCCATTCCCACACATTGATGCTTGATGCCTCTCAAGAAAAACAATAAAAAAATATGTAAAATGAAGTAATTTCTTATAACAAGCAATTTCTTCATTTTTTACAATATTTTCTATCAAGAAAGTTGAAAAAATCTAAAATTTCATATACTTTAAATGTCGTCTGCAACTTCTTGCAATTCAAACCAGTCTAAAATGTTGCCGCCTGGTAATGGGTTATTCTTTTAAATGTCTAAAAGAGAGTGGAGATCTTGGAGAAAGACATATCCCTGGTAATATATAAGTATTTACAGAGATGAGATCCCCCTTCTTTCATTTAAAACTATAAAATACTTTCGCAGGCTGAAACTTAACCAGTGAATGCCTTGTAAATAGAAAAGAACTCTGTCATACTTTTTTAGTTTCATCTGACAGGTTATAAAGTTTTGATTTGACTAATACACCATGGAAAGAAACAAGACCATGATCTCACTCTTTCCAAGGTTTCTACCTTTAATTGCACAGAAATAGAGTAATGCGATCAAGATAGGTCAATGTTCTACTTTGGTGTCTTTGATTTGATGCAATTGATGTATGAAATATAGCCCAATCCACCAAATTAACCCATTCCCACACAATCCTACGTGTTAATGCCACTTAAGAAAAAAGCTTGCAGAAACATTGCGGATAATGAAGAAATTGCTTTCACAGAGCAATTTCTTCAATGTCCACAATGTTTTCTACCCTAAAAGGCAATTTTTTCCTAAATGTCACCACTTTGAAATTGTTTTCTGCAAAATCTTTCAATTCAAACAATTTCAAATTTTACCCTGTCATAATAGGTTAAGAAAGCCATTGTCAGACAACCATGTTAATATCAACATTATGATCATTCTAATTAGTTGTGTCGGATAAATGTTCTGTCTTGTCATTTCTTATTTTTGTTCATTTAAGCCTTCACATTAATTATTTCTCAGGTTATTATGCCTCCATCAACGATAGATGGGTGTATTTGCTTTGCTCAAGTCAGTTTGTTGGTCGGTAGAACATACCTTGTCTGGATGATAACTTGACTCAGAATTGACAAAGGTTTGCTAAACTTCGCAGAGACATTCATCTTTCGATGTAGAGGATCCCTTTTGATTTTGAGTGTGATTCATCAAAGGTCAAGGTCACAGTGACCTCAAACTTTATGATGCATCTGTCAAATTTTGTAGTGATCATAACTTGACACACAATTCACTTAATTTGGCAAATATGACCTTGCAAACACGACCTTGCAATTCATGATATATGGAGGTAAAACCTCGTCTCGATGAAAATTAGACAGAAATAATCTACGTTTGCCAGCTTTCTTCTCTGGGTGAAGATGATATGTATTGATTGTTAATCAATTTGTCAAAGGTCAAGGTCACAATGACATTCAACTTATTGGTATGTAGAAAAAACCTTGTTCAGATGGTAACTAGACTCAGAACTGACACAGACTTATTTTATTAGGCACATACAATTATCTTTAACCCATTACCATACAATAAAATTATACACCAGTCCAAATTCAAAGAAGTTGCAGACAAAAATTTAAAGTTGATGAAACCTTAACAAGCTTTATCTTTTGGGGTAGAAAATATTGTGGATAATGAAGAAATTGCTTGTTACAAGCAATTTTTCATTCTCCACAATGTTTTCCAAAGCTTTCATATTGAGGGGGGCGTTTAAAAGCAGCACTGTGTGGGAATGGGTTAAGCATGAATGCGCTTGTTTTATTTTGAGGTCAAAACACGATATGTGAAGGTCAGATTGACCATGGTTTATACACAGCTACTGGTAACATTTTATTTTGGAGGAATGGCAGCTTAACTTTGGCTGTGTCTAAGTGAGGTTCTGATTGATGAATCTTCAAAACAGTGCAATTTTGGGGCACACTGTTCTTCAGCGAGGGAAACTATTTCTGATCCAGATGCAAAATACTACCAATGGTGAAACAAGAGGCCCATGAGGGCCTGAGATGCTCTACTGGTTATCAAGTTTTCCGTTAATGATCTCTGATATTTAAGGAAGTTAATTGCTCAAAGAAGAATACATAAAGAAAAAAAAAGGGCTTTATCCCTTTATCATTTTAAGCAACAATCCTCAAGGCCCCTTTTCCCATGTTTCATGACAGATCCACTCCATTTCCAAAAGAAAGTTACCTTATGACCCTACAATCATTCTGTGAATATTTCATCAGAATCTGACAATAATTGTGGACTTTATGACATAAACAGGATTGTTTTGAATGAAAATCAATAAGGCCCCTTTTCCTGTGTTTTCTGATGGATCAATTTCATTCCAAAATGAACTTTCCTTACAACCCGACAATTGTCCTGTGAAATTTAAAAGACAATTTAATAATGATTGTGATCTTCATCACATACACAAGAATGTTTTGAATGATAATCTGTAAGGCCCATTTTCCTGTGTTTTGAATGCCACAATTATTCCATGCATCTTTGAAGAGAATCCAATAAAACTGTTGACTTTATTGTGTTAACAAAGATACTAAATTCAAGTTCTCATAAGGCCCCTTTTCCCCGTGATATTTTACTGTTGGTTTTATCATTCTGTGAAAGTTTAAAGTGAATCCGATGAAATATTGGGAATTCATTATGTTTACTAGTATATTTTTAAAAAAAATCATATGGCCCCTTTTTACATGATACTTGATGGATTGTACCCAGTTCTGAAAAGAACCATTTAAGTATTTGTACAATCATTCTGTGAAATTTTGAAGTGAATCCAATGAAAAAAAGGGACATCATTGTGCTAACCAGAATACTTAAGAGAGTTTTTCATAAGGCCCCTTTTTATGTGACCCTTGCCATAGTCAGATCCACTGTCAAAATCAACAATTGGAATGATGGTACAATCAATCTGTTTAATCTGTGGAATTTATTGTGTTAATGAGTTTATAGCAAAATCTTCAGAGGGCCCCTTTTCTCATGATACTTTACAGAACAAACCAAATTTCAAAAGGAACAATTCTAGTGAAGGTACAATCATTTTTTAAAAGTTAAATAGAATCAATGAAAATAGTGGACTGAATTGTGTCAAGAATTTTTGTAACTAAATTTTCATAAGGCCCCTTTTTCCGTGAAACTGAACAAATCAGACCCAATGTACAAAGGAACAATCCTAATGATAGTTTGAAGAAAATGATAAAGACTGAGGACTTTATTGTAATAATGATGTTTTGTAAAAAAAATTTTATTAGGTCCCTTTTCTTGTGTCACTTAAGCAATCAGACCTAATTTACAAAGGAACAATCCAAATGATGGTACAATCATTCTATTAAAGTTTGAAGAGATTCTGATAAAGACTGAGGGCATTGTTGTGTTTATGAGGATTTGGTAATAATTTTTCATACAGCCCCTTTTCCTATGATACTAGACAGATCAGGCCCAATTTGGAAATAAACAATCCTTATGATGGTACAAACATTCTGTGAAAGTTTGAACAGAATCTGATGAAAACTGCAGACTTTATCTTGGTATAAAATTTTTAGAAAAAAAATTCATAAGGCTCCTTTTCCTGTGATACTTGAAGGATCAGGTCTCATGTCAGCATCAACAATCGTGATTATTGTACTATGATTCTGTGAAGGTTTGAATAAAATCCAATGAAAGCTCTGGACTTGGTTACAAGGATTATAGATAAAATTCTCAAAAGGCCCCTGTTCCCATGATACTAGACAGATCACGCCTAATTTGAAAAGAAAGAATCCTCATGATGGAATAATCATTCTGTGAAAGTTTTAACAGAATCTGATGAAAACTGTTGACTCTATTGTGGTACAATGATTTTAACATTAAATTTCATAATGCTCCTTTTCCTGTGATACTTGACGGATCAGGTCTTATGCAAATATCAACAATCATTATTATTGTACAATTATTCTTTGAATGTTTGAAGAAAATCCGATGAAAGCTCTGGACTTGGTAACAAGGATTTATAAATGAATTTTTCATAAGGCCCCTTTTCCTGTGTTTCTTGACAGTTCAAACCCTGTTATGAAAAGAATGATAGTTATGACCTTCCAATCATTCTGTGAAAGTTTCAACAAAATCTGATCAAAGCTGTGGGCTTCATTGTGTTAACAGGGTTTTATTAATTGAATTTCCATATAGCCCCTTTTCCCATGTTACTTGATGGATCTGAACCAATTCCAAAGGGAACTCTTCTTACAAAAGTATAATTATTCTGTTTGAGTATAAAGACAACCCCATCTCATCTGTGGATTGATTAAGATTTTTTTAATTGAATTTTCCTAAGGCCCCCTTTTCCTATGTTTCTCAAATGATCAGACCCAATTTGAAAGGAACAATCCTTATGATGGTACAATCATTATGTGAAAGTTTGAAGTCTATCAGGTGAAATCTAGGGCAATTATGTGTTAACTAAGATTTTTTTATTAAATTTTCATAGGGCCCCTTTTTCCATGAAACTTGATGGATCAAACCTACTTCCGAAAGGAACAATCCATTTAATGTAATAATCATTCTGGGAATGTTTGAAGAGAATTGTTGGAAACTATGGACTCTATTGTGTTTACTAGGACTTTTTCAACCCAGTTTTTATCGGGCCCCTTTTTCCCGTGGTCCTTGACTGATCATACCAAATTTTGAAAGGAACAATTCTTATGATGTTACAATCACTCTGTGAAACTTTGAAGTCAATCAGATGAAAACTGTGGATTCTAGAGTGTTAAAAAAGATCTTTGAATTAAATTTTAATAAGGCCCCTTTTCCTATGTTTCTTGAGGAATCATATCCGATTCCGAAACGAACAATCCTTATGATGGTACAATCATTCTGTGAAAGTTTGAAGAGAATCCGTTGAAAATTGTTGGCTCTAGATTATTAATGAGAATTTTTTATTAAAATTTCATATGGCACCTTTTTCCTGTGTTTCTTGACGGATCATACCAAATTTCGAATGGAACAATCCTTTTGATAGAACAATCATTCTGTGAAAGTTTAAATACAATCTGATGAAAACTGTGGACTTTATCGCGTAAACGAAGATCTTTTAATTAAGTTTTAATAAGGCCCCTTTTCCCGTGCTTCTTGACAGATCTGACCCAATTTCGAAAGGAACGATCCTTATGATGGTAAAATCATTTTGTGAAAGTTTGAAGAGAATCCGATGAAAACTGTGGACTTTATCGCGTAAACGAGGAAAAGTTTAACGGATGGACAACGGCCGGACGGACGGCCGGACGGACGCACGGACGAGAAAAAGCCATCGCATTAGCTCTAGTGGCCTTTGGCTAGTAGAGCTAAAAACAGGTCATTGGTTACAGACTCTAATCATTTACAGCCCAATCATTCCTTGTAAGTGGAAAGAAATATGTAACTTATGATGTAGGACTAACTGGTAAAATTAATATCATTATGAAGTAAAAATTGAATGAGACAAGAGCATACTGATTAGCAAAATCATTCTGACATTTTCTTTTTTTTATGTGACTATAGTGCAAGACTTTTCCATTCAATGCATTTGGTCTAAATGCTTGGGAAAGAGAATATTTCTGATTTTTTTTTCCAATATAAGTTCTTGGACTTTAAGACTAATTCTTATCCATGACATTTTGAAATATTTTGTTGGACAGCCATGAGGCAATACTACAAGCAAAATATGAAAGCTCTAGGTCTGGGAGATATTTAAAGTTTGTCTTGGACCCCAGGGGCATCAGATGACTTGGTAGAGAAGATGTTAACATATTCCTTTCAATATTTCTATGTAAAGTTACATGTGTATGAGCAGAGAACCATGGATATCATTTGACCAAACCTTACAAAGGTCCATTTGTTGACACCACATACCAAATAATAATGCCCTACACCTTCCTGTTTTGTTTGAATAGGGTTTAACGCCACTTTTAACAGTATTTTAGTCATAAGGCGATGGCTGGAGCACCTAACCATGGATCCCTGGTATTTCTCACACCAGTACTACCACTACAAAATCCTTTCTGCGCCTACAGCTGCTCATCCCACTTAGGTTTACGATTACAATTGGAAGACAAATATCTGAAAGAATATTCGCCGTGGCCCGGGATAGTACACATGACCCCTAATGAGACAAAGTACATACACAATTTTTCATAAAAGAGCCATAACTATCTGAAGAGTCAATGGACCAGGACAAATAACATGAGTACATCTACCTCTGAAGTTTGAATCAAGAATTTTCATCAAAGGTCAAACTCTGTGAAGACTTAAATCTCTGCTTGATATTGAGTGTAGCCGTGTCTATCAGTGGTTGATGGCAGAAAAGAATTTTCGTTGAAGGACCATAACTCTAAGAAAAGTCAAGGAGCCCTGTTTTAACCCATGTTAAAATTATGTTTACACAAATGTTAGTGATTTTAATGTATAAAATACTTTTACCACATCTGTGTATTGCCCATAAGTAAACACTAATATCACTTTAATGGGGGTATAATTGATGTAATTGATGGAACAACATGTCAAAAGTTACATCAACAAAAAGTTACCGATCACTGAGCATCCCCATCAACCTCTGACAAGGTAGTTTGACTGAGATATCAAACGTTATGAACAGAAACATGGAGCAACAGATAAGTCCTTGGTTTGCAACCTAAACAATGTAACTACAGCTTGCATAAGCTCATTTCAAGTCTAAATGAATGATTTGACCGGTCAATAAATTTTTCATTTAACAAGGGGCAGTCCCTCAGTTATGTGACTTGTGTTAATTTTACCTGTAGATGTAGCCAATTCTGGCCTCACAAGAGGTTCAATATCTCTAAACAAATGAGAAAACTCTTTTTTCCTTTTCCACAATCGTTTATGTCTGGCCTTCTCTTCTTTATACTCCTGCCAATTTTTACATGATTTCATGCTCTTAGTAAATTCTTCTGTCATTATTGAGTATGAATATTTCAAATTCCCATTCCACTCTGCTTCCTGTTTTCTTGTTTTCTTTTTGTCTTTATTATTATTGATAACTGTATCTCTATCAAATTTATAAACTGAATTCGAAGTCTCAAGATTATCAGGTGTGAGAATTTTGTTTGGTTGACATAACACAATGACAGGTTCCTGGATACCAAAATCAGGAAAAATAATCTCATCAAAATTCCATAAACTGGGTTTTGTTCCATTTCCATCAGAATTTTTTACACCATTTGTTGATTTTCTTTTAATACTACTATCACTGATTGAACTGAAGGCTGTTACAGAATTTGACTTCTGATCTTCCTCGACAACCTTACTGGATGCATTACTGTGTTGTTCATACTCTAAACAATGTGAATCTGCATTTGATGTGTCCATTTCAATTCTACCTTCAATGTTTCCAGACATATCCTGTTCAGTTTGACCATCAGTATCATCTACAAACACCTCCGTACTATAACTTTTATCAACTTTCACTGCATTTTTAGAATTTACCCTTCTTTCTTTATCCTTATCACCAATTGGCTCTTTTAAACCTTCCATAAAATTTTGACCACCAGATTGCTCTGTAACATCCATAACACTATAACCATCAGTTTTCTCTATTAAACCTTCCTTAACTTTAAGATTATCATCTTCAAAACCAACACTTCTAGCATCGTCACCCATATTCAGTGCATCACTGACTGTTTCTCTTCCATATATTTGACTTGATGAATCATCAGTAATGTTTTTTTTATCTACATCACCCTTTCCTTCCTTCTTCCTCCGTAAAGTTTTTCTTTCCTTCCGTGATAAATAAATCTTGTCCAGACCAATCTGTTGCTCATACTTGGTGATGTGTTTTCTGAGAATACAAATATCGAAATCACATTGATGACTACAAGAACAAAACTATTGTTAGTGTCTATATATGTGGTTTCATTCTAATCCCTAAATTACATTTATTATGACATGTAAAAGGTTTTATTCAAGGATTTTCAAATCAACTGAAAGTGTAAATTACAAACAAGAGAACCACCTAAGGGTGCCTATGCTCGACTGTTGGGTGCTGGATTTTAGACAAAAATGCATCTAGAGCTACTCACTTGATAGTATAGATTGCTCTTTTAATATTGAACAAGTGTTCCAAGTTTCAAGTGAATGCCTTCAGTAGAACCGGAGATATCACAAAATGTCAAAGTTTTCGCACAACCACGACGATGACAAAAATGACAATATATATAGCAATACCTTGGGTTTTCTACGAAAACAGCCTAGCTAAAATCTACTTTCACTTTGCCTCTAAATCAATAACTTCCTTCTGTCCATACTGGTTATAAACATCTAGAACTATTCCCTTGAAAATAACATGCAACCTCACATTCTTTCTTTACAGTATTCTTTTCAACAAATGTTTACATAGTATAAATCTTGGTTTCCCAGAAAAAATAACCTATCTATCTAAACATAATGGGAAAAGAGCCTGATTTTAGCACTCCATCTGCTCCTTTTCAAAAAGTCTTTCAAAATAATACAAAATACTTGATTGAAATCAACTTTTATTTGAGATCTGAGATAGGTTTAATTTTTATGATTATAGATGAAAAAATTATCAAACATCAAAATTTTGTTTTTGTTAATGGTTTTTGAATAAAAAATGTAACATACCCAAAAAGCCTTACAAGCAAATTTTCAGAAGTAAGTTAACTTGAAAATTGACCATGACTTTGTCAGCTGTCCTTGACCTTTGTCATCAGTAGAAGTGGGTACAAGACAAGAACCTTCATACCACTCATTGTCTAAGTAAGTGAAACACCTAGGAGTTTCAAGTTTCACATTTAAGGAAAACATCACAACCTTCAGTTGTGACCTTGAACTTCAGGTTATGCAACAAAACTTTATGCATGTCAATAGTAATCTTCGAGGGGAACAATTTATCAAGTTATTTGAAATCAATTAAAGTAGAATTTATGCTCTGGACAAGAATTGGACACGCACACACACTCAAAGAAACCCCCAACAAACACCCACCCACCCACGAACAGAAGTAACTCTAATCATCATTACAGGGTGGGGGCATAAAAAGGGTAAAAAAGTCACTAAAATGGATCTTTGTCATGAGACTTGAGTTACGAGTCTAAACACACATGAAAAGTTTAAAAGCAATTGCTTAGATAGTTCAGAAAGTACTACATGTTTCAGATTAGCAACCTTTTCAAATTAAGCCAATGCTAACACACAAACCATGATGCCAGGATAACTGGTACAGCCTTCTTCAAATAGTTAACCCTTTCCTGTTTAATTCCTGGTTTTTATGTCTCTGTGATTTTGAAATTGAGAAAACATTGTGGAAAAGAAGAAATTGCTTGTAACAAGCAATTTCTTCTTTGTCCACAATATTTTCTACCCTACTGAATGGTTATTTTTTTTAAATTCAATCCACTTTAAATTGTTGTCCTCAAAACCTTTGAATTTGGATAGGTAAAAAAATTTGCAAAACAGGAAAGGGTTAAGCTAAAATTTTTGTTAATCTAAGTGAAGTTACCTCCCTTGATGTCTAAGCACCACAAAACCAATTCTCCGAAGGTGAGCAAACACGTGATAATACTCCAATGTCAAGGTCGTGTCTAAAAACATCATATAACCTTCACTGATACTCAGTGGTAGTCCATTATACCAGACTTCCAAAACATTCTGAAAAAGGTAGTATAAGTATGTATTCTTAACATAATTCCTTATCAAATCAAGATAGCTATCCAAATTATGCTTTCCTATCTTCAAAATATCAGATTCAAATAAACATATTGTACTGTCATGTTAAATTGATTAAACTCTTTCAAATCCTGAAGATAGAGAAATGATGAAAATATATCAAAATAATTTAAATTCTAGTTTTGTCTATCAAAAACGAGCATTCTGATTGGTCGAAAAAAATTATTTATAACTCCATGAACAAAATTTTGAGCAACCAGCAATTTTGTATGCTTCCACACAAAATAGTCCCATACAAAAAGGTATCAAAATTTGTAAAGCTTTTGTTTTTTTTTCGCTCGATGCTATTAGAATAAAAGAAATGAAGAGAATAATTTTTGTTTTCATATAGGTATGAACCGTAAAACCTAATTACACTTATGTATTAATCCGCTTCGCGTATTCATAGTGTGATTAGGTTTTTGGTTCATACCTCAATGAAAACAAAAAATATTCTCTTCATCTCTTAAATAAAGAATTTGTATTTGTTTGTCAATGGAGTATATCAATCTTAGGGACAGGTTATCTTGAATTTCAGAAACGTTATATCAGTCAGTTATTTGTAGACAGCCAATACTTTTCAAGAAATTGTTCTGAGCAAAATATTGCTCTGTTTGAATATGGCTTCACCAATCAGGGGCAGTAATTAGGAATTCAATAGTCAAACCGAATAACCCCACCGTATGCACATCTCCTCTTTGTAGTGAAGCATTTCATGACGTTTTATTGAAATCCAGTCATTGATTTCCAAGAAATAGTGCAAAAAAAATATATTACTTTGTATGTTTATTGCTTCACCAATGAGGGGCAGTAACTCTGATTTTAATGATCAAACTGGATAACCCAAACGATATGCGCATCTCCGCTTTGTAGTGAAGCTTTCCACAGTTTCATTGAAATCCAGCCATTGGTTTCCAAGAAATAGCGCGGAATTGAAACTTGGAAGGACAAACAGAAGGACTGACGGAAGGATGGATGAGGCAAAAACAATATCCCCCCTCCCCCAATGATTTCATCGGCGGGGGATAATAGTTCAAAAAATGTTAGATAAGGATGTAAGCATTGTGAGAAAAATAGATATTTCTTGATGCAAACAATTTCCCCTTTTCCCACAGTGTTTCTCTCAGCTTTTTTTTTTTCCAGAAGACAAAATGCGAGATTATATAGGAATGGGTTAAACAGGTCCTGAAGTCCAATTCTACAAAACCAGTCCCGTATTCCAAATAAGCAAAGTTGACATGACAATACCACCGGTATACAATTTACAAACAAATTGACATGACAATATGAACAATATACAATTTAAAAACTAGTCGAAATGACAATATGACCTGTATACAATTTACAAACTTATCAACATGACAATATCACCTGTATATAATTTACAAACTACTAATCTCTACATTGTGGAAAGCAGAATCAACATTTTTCTTATATCAACTGAATGTTATAATGGGAAAAGCTACTGCATTAGGGGTGTGTGCAATACTGTACTTAGTGCCAATATTAATATATCTTTTTCTTATTCTTCTATAATCCTTTCCAATCTCTGAATAAACCAAACATTCTATTGAGCTTGGGGCTTCAAACCCAGGACTTGCATTTGAAACCTGCTAGTAACCCATTCCAACACAATGACTCTTTTGTGACAGCCACCAAGAAAAAAAACCGGCAAACAATGTGTAAAATGAAGAAATTGCTTGCAACAAGCAATTTCTTTATTTTACACTAATATTTTCTACCAAGAAAATTGAAAAAAAAAAATTTTTTTCATTAACTTTGAATTATCATCTTCAAGTCCTTTCAATTGGGACCAGTCGAAAATATTGTCATCTGGTTGATGGGTTAAGGTGGCAGCCAATTCTGTTAAGTTTTTTGTTATTTCTATTTTTAAAATATGGCATCCTCATTTCTCAAAATCTTTGATATATACATGTACTTCAAAATAACATGGCCTGAGGCTAATTTTCTCTACTTTTTTGCTTTCGTAGAAATCTAGGGATTAAACCAATTGACATTAAAGAAAATCAATTATTGAACAATGTTTTCTGGACAGTTAGGGCAAATCAATGTGACAAACATTTTTTCATCCTATTACAATGTTTTCTTCCCTATGTGATAGTTATTTTTCAATTTGAACACAATTTGAAATGTTGGGTATTTTGTCATCTGTAAACAGGTTACTATAAGTCTTGATATGCTACCAAATATTCCCCAAATGTTGACAAGGGCATAAGTGAAGGCACTGATCAACATGATAAATTATTCCAATTATCACTAGTCAATACCTTTCTACAAGGCCAAGAGTGTAGACTCTGATCAGACTTTGCAGATGTGCAGGGTGATCAGAGTATTTACTATTTACTTGGCACTCTTTGGTAATTCACTGTTTGCTGCTGCCCTCAAAACAAGAGCAATTAGTAGACAGCAATACTTGACATTTTAAGTGATAAATAGGAACAGAAAATTTATGTTGACATTGGGCATAATGCCATTGAATGAATGTCAGAATAATGAATATTTGTCAAAACACTACTCTGAACACACATCTAAAGTTTTAAATCATTACCTAAGGTAGTAACAGAGATAGAAAATGTCGTCTACAGAGAATGTCAGAGTAATGAATATATGTCTGAGAGTTAAATTTTTTACAAAATTATAAGTGAAGTTTCACAATGATTAAACTGTTGGAGAGACTTGCATGTAAAACTTTAACAAAGAATGACTAGGGATAAAATATCCACTAAATGAATGTCAGAGTAATGAATTTTTGCTAAGAGGTTAATATCATGGTCAAAGAGGAATGTTCATTGTTTCAGATCAATGGCAACAGTAGGAAAAAATGAGAAAGTTGAACTTTAACCAAAAAACAGATTCCAAAAAAGGCACCAATTTCAACTAAAATGAATGTCTGAGTAATGATTTTTTGTCAAGGGGATGACATAATGGTACAAGAGCATGTGCAAACTTCGAGAGCAATAGGGAAGGAAGAAAAAGAGATAGGATACTAAACTTTAACCAAATGTCCAAGTTGAAAAGGGGTAATAATTCCACTAAAATGACTGTCAGAGTAACAAATCTTACCCTAGGGAATGGTATGATGGTCTCAAAGGCATTTGCAGAGTTTCAGAGCAGTAGTATTAGAAGAAACAGAGATACGAGACTTGCAGGTAAAACATTAACAAACTATTATGCTGAGGTTGACTGGAGAATGCCCCATTCTTTGAATTGTTGAGCTAGAAAAGGACTGGCAATTCATAAAATCATCAATTTAAAATTGAAGTGAAACTGTTATTACATTAAGGTAATCAAACAACAATTTGCTTTTTTTTAATCAAAATTTTCAAACATTGTTTGATATCTCAGTCAAACTGCCATGGGTTGCATGTAATTCAGATGTTATTCAATCACTTATATGATTATAATCATTTTGTAAACATCCTCTATATAGTAAATATACATACTGTTTCCATCAGAAACAACGCCTCCTCAGGATACAGCCATTTTCTCAGTCTGTCCATAAATCCCATGTGCTCCCAGAAATTTCTCTAAAATAAATAAAAGATATGATACAAGAATTGTAAGTGGACAACAATGCTCAACTATTCTGAGTGCTGGATAGAATCATAAATTCACTGTTGACATTAGGCATAATTCCACAACATGAATGTCTGAATGATGAGTAACTATTAATTCATGACTCTGAAAACATCTTATATCTAGAAGCTTCAAACCATAAACCTAAAAAGTAACAGTGTAAGGTGAAATATCTACTAAAATGAACTTCAGAGTGATGAATATTTACAGAAGAGTTGAAATAATGATAACAGAGGCTTGAAAATTTCAACTAACATGAATTTCAGAGTGATGAATCTTTTCCTCGGGTTGATATTATGAGCATATGAGCATAAAAGCATATGCAAAGTTTAAGAGCTCTAGCAAATGTAGGAGGAGAGATATAAGAGAAGTAAAAACTGTTGCACATATAACTTTAAGCAAGAAATTCTTAGTTGAAATAGAGATAAGAATTCCACTAAAAAGAATGTCAGGGTAATGAATCTTTTCCTAGGAGATGATATGATGGTCACAATAACATGGGCAAAGTTTAAGAGCAAAAGCATTTTTAGATACAGAGATATAAGACTCGCATGTAAAACTTAGGCCAAATATCTACGTCAAAGATTGGGTCATAATTCCTCCAAAATGAATGTCAAAGTAACAGATTTTTGCATAGGAGATAAATTATAGTTTCAAAAGCATCTGCAAATTCTCAGAGCACTAGCATTAGTAGGCACAGTTGTGCAACAAAGACATGGAAGTTGCACATAACACTTAAATAAAGAATTTATAAGTCAAATTCCACTAATATTGATGTCAGAGTACTCATTCTTTCCCTAGGAGACGATCACAACAGCACATGCAAGGTTTTAGAGCAATAGCATTGATAGAAAAAGATTCGTGAAAGTAAAACTTTAACCAAAGCATTATGAAGACACTGACACCGTCGCCCAGGTGAATGGAATATCACCCTATTCTCCGAAAAAGTTGAACTTGCTAGCATTCAATATCATAATTTTTACACAACAGGCCATTATAAAGGTATCGCAAACTGTCTCACTAGGTCATAAAATGCTTAAGAAAAAAAGAAACACTAAACCATAATCCCCACATAATTGAACAAATGAACAAAACATGTTCATGTCAAACAGAAACTGGATGTAATAATCCAATTTCCATTTTTCAAATGTTTTCTTATTTGGTAAAGAGTGGATTTAACTTTAATCAAGTGATTAATTCAAAAAGAAGCTACTGGAAGTGCCAACCAAATTAAGTTACTTACAACATTTTGTATTTACCTCTCCAAATGACAGTGAATGCTTATAGCAGGTACTGTGAATGGACAGTCAAAAAGGAATTTATAACTGTGTTTGTGAAAAATACCAAGAAGATCTCATGTGATTCCACCGAATATTGTAAGCTCAGCAAGAAACAAGAGGACCATGATGGTCCTAAATCGCTTACCTGTATGTCTGCTGTTAAAAAAATGCAACTAGGGCCAAATAACTATAACCAGTTTCAAACTGTAGCTTCTATATTGTAAACAAAGAAATTGTCAATATGGTCCCTTTTCCTGTGTTTCCCATATAACCTTCCGATAATCAATAAGGTTCATCTTTATGACCTAACAATTATCCTGACCAAGTTTCATGAAGATTGAGCCAAAATTGTGGCCTCTAGAGTGTAAACAAAGAAATTGTCATTATGGCTCCTTTTCCTGTGTTTTCCAATAGAACCTTCCTCTAACCAATAGGGTTCATTCTTATGACCTAACAATTATTCTGGGCAAGTTTCATTAAGATTGAGCCAAAATTGTGGCCTCTAGAGTATAAACAAAGAAATTGTCATTAAAGCCCCTTTTCCTGTGTTTTCCAATAGAACCCTCCAATAATCAAAAGTGTTCATCCTCATGACCTAACAATTATTTTGGGCAAGTTTCATGAAGAGTGAGCAAAAATTGTGGCCTGTAGAGGGTAAACAAAGAAATTGTCATTAAGGCCCCTTTTCCTGTGTTTTCGAATAGAACCTTCCATCAATCAATAGGGTGCATCCTTATGACCTGATAATTATTCTGGCAAAGTTTTATGAAGATTGAGCCAAAATTGTGGCCTCTAGTATGCAAACAAAGAAATTGTCATTAAGGCCCCTTTTCCTATGTTTTCCAATAGAACCTTTCAAAAGTCCATAGTGTTCATCCTTAAGACCTAACAATTATTCTGGCCATGTTTTATGAAGATTGACCAAAAATTAGGTGAGCAAAAAATATGAAAGGGTGACCAAAACCCAGATATGGCTGACTATTAGTCACCTATCAACAATATAATTCTATGCAATCAACCATTACATATATCAGAACTGACCATTTCTTTCTGAAATTCCACCAGTTTCCTTTCAGGTTTCCACTCTCCTTTTACCAAGTCACCTCTGCATAACAACAAAACAAAAGAAAAAAGATGAGGTTGCTGAGTACTCAGGTTTAACTTTGTGTCTATGTATTATTGGTGAAATTAGGCTTGAAATGTCGAACAATAAGTCTTTAATATTCTTTAACTCTATCCAATGTATTATCGTAATTTCTCTAGGAAATAAAATTGTTTTTGTGTAAGTTTTTGTGTTACTTTTTCTTATTCTCTCTATGATCAACAAATTAATCCCAATCAGTTCCTATGATCCTGTTTTTATACACCACTTAAAAGAAAAGACTTGAAGAAAACCAAGTTAAAATGAAGAAATCAGTTGTTACAAGCAATTTCTTCATTTTCAACCTTGTTTTCTACTCAAAATGACCAAGAAACTCAAAATTCTCAAACTTAAAATTGTCATGTGCAACTTCTTCAAAATTGGACTAGTCTAAAATTTTGCCATATGGTAATGGGTTGAACTTATGGCAAAGTTGTAGTCTTATCTAGAAACTTGAATAGGGTCTAAGACATTAATTTGCTGAGAAGAAAAATGTTGAGTTGTTTGTGGATGAACTAAACATAATAACTACAGCTACGATGTTGAGACCCCCCATCAACAGAGATAGACAATTTAAACTCCTGTCTTCATGATTTCATCGGTTATTATTTTTATTGATTGATTGAATGAGGTCTAATGCCACTTTTAACGGCATTTCAGTTATATCCTGGTGGCTGGAGTACCTAACAATGGATTCCTGGTACTACTACTTCATCCTTTCCTAGCCTCCAGCTGCTTTCCCACTTAGGTTTACGATTGGTGAGAGACAAATGTCGAAAAGAATATGTGCCACAGCCAGGGATGAAACCCATGAAATTTTTTCTAACGGCTGTGGTAAATTATCAGTTCTAGTAACTGCCATCTCAGATGCGTTTTACAAGTAACAAATTTTTGATTTTTGAATAAAAATTACTATTTCATGTACAAAGTAGTAATGAAAAAAAAAGTAGAATTTTACAAAAATCACTTAAAGAAAAAGACAGTTTCGAATGCCATATTTTCTGTGTTCACTTAACCCATTACCAGACAACAAATTTTAGACTGATTCAAATTCAGAGATGTTGCAGATGAGAAATTTTATTTTGATGAAATTTTTACTTTTGGGGTAGAAAAAAATGTCGATATTGAGGAAATTTTTTGTAACAAGAAATTTCATCATTATCCACAATGTTTTGAAAGGCTCCTTTTATTGGGGGCATCAAAAAGCGTCTTTGTATGGGAATGGAATCAGTAAAAGAAGGCATTATCCCATGAATATTCAGATAAAAGTTCCTGGTATTTCATGTAAGTGAATTCATTTTCTTCAAACATCATTATTCATGTATTTCAAGCTATAAGATTTGTTCATAGACTGAGTCATTATAGCACCAAGCCTAACTGGAAGTTAAACACGAGATTTTCTTCGTAAACTATATGTAAAACTCCCTTACTCTCTTTGTACCCTTGGTTCAGACAGCACACTCTGTCTCTCAATGTTAAAGTTTTCCAGCTTCTTGTCCTGTAACCATGATCCATCTGGCATATAATCCTTATCACCACCTCTCTGTGGAATGGTTTTGTCTAAACCTTGTCTGTACTTAAACAGTTCCTTTCCACTAAATTAAAAAAACAAGAGGGCCGTTGGCCCTGGGCCACTCACCTGAGATAAAGGCTTTTTTTCTTTCAACAGTCTAATTTCATATTAAGGTTAGGATTATGAAACAAGTGGGCCACAATTACATATAAAGACTATGAACCTGGGGATCCAAAAGTCTAAATTACAAATTCCAAGGCTTTAGTGCTGTTTTGAAAGAAGGAAAAAACTTTTTCCATGGGTTATAATTTCAGAAATAAGAAAGAAGTCTATGAACTGATGCTTCCTGCCTATACACCCCCCCCCCCTGGGTCTGCCCCTGGAAACCCTAGGATCATGATTTTAGCTATTTTGTAAAAGATCAATATACTGATGCTTCATGCAAAATATCAAGGCTCTACACCTTCTGGGTCAGGAGGAGAATATTTTTAAAGATTATTTGAAATTTCACTTTTGTTGCCATGGCAACCAGAGTTTTTAACGGATTTCAATTCTTTTAGCTAATTTTAAGGGGGACCACCTAGGGAACATTTCTGCAAAATTTGGTTCAAATTGGCCCTGTGAATTGGAAGGAGAAGTCATTTAAAAAATCGTTCTTTATTTCTATATAACCCCCCCCCCAGGGCTCAGCCCCTGGAGACCCGAGGATCATGATTTTAGCTATTTTGAAAGAGGTCAATATCCTGATGCTTCATGCAAAATATCAAGGCTCTCTGCCTTCTGGGTCAGGAGGAGAAGATTTTTAAAGATTATTTTGAAATTTCACTTTTGTTGCCATGGCAACCAGAGTTTTTAACGGATTTCAATTCTTTTAGCTATTTTTGAAGGGGACCACCCAAGGAACATTTCTGCCAAATTTGGTTCAAATCGGCCCTGTGGTTTGAGAGGAGAAGTCATTTAAAAAATCGTTCTTTATTTCTATATAACCCCCCCCCCCCCGGGGCTCCGCCCCTGGGGATCCGAGGATCATGATTTTAGCTATTTTGAAAAAGGTCAATATACTGATGCTTCATGCAAAATATCAAGGCTCTATGCCTTCTGGGTCAGGAGGAGAAGATTTTTAAAGATTTTTCTAAAATTTCACTTTTGTTGCCATGGCAACCAGAGTTTTTAACAGATTTCAATTCTTTTAGCTATTTTTGAAGGGGACCACCCAAGGAACATTTCTGCCAAATTTGGTTCAAATCGGCCTTGTGGTTTGAGAGGAGAAGTCATTTAAAAAATCGTTCTTTATTTCTATATACCCCCCCCCCCCGGGGCTCCGCCCCTGGGGATCCGAGGATCATGATTTTAGCTATTTTGAAAGAGGTCAATATACTGATGCTTCATGCAAAATATCAAGGCTCTACGCCTTTTGGGTCAGGAGGAGAGGATTTTTAAAGATTTTTTTAAAATTTCACTTTTGTTGCCATGGCAACCAGAGTTTATAACGGATTTCAATTCTTTTAGCTATTTTTGAAGGGGACCACCTAAGGAACATTTCTGCCAAATTTGGTTCAAATTGGCCTAGTGGTTTGGGAGGAGATGTCGTTTAAAGAAATTGTTGACGCACGACGCACGACGGACGACGGACGGACGCCGGACAAAAGACGATCACAATAGCTCACTTGAGCACTACGTGCTCAGGTGAGCTAATAAATCTATGCCAAATCAGGAATTATTCTCTCTTACAGTAATTATTTATCTTGGATGTTTATTAAATCATTATCCAATTGCTAGAAAACAAAATGTTAGACTACATTTCAGTGTGGAAACAAATAAAAAAATAACAGTCATCTAAGATGTGAAATATGATGTGGAAAGGAGAAACTGCTTGTAACAAATACAAGCAATTCCTCCTTTTTCCTCATTACATTTTGGGGACCGTAAGGTGTTATCAATAAATCTGATTTATGAAATGTGGAGTATCTAAATCATACAAATACATTGTTCAATCTTTAGGGTTTGACTGGAACACTGGAAGCTGATCACCATTTCAAAACAGCTACTTAACATTAACATCACATATATCAAAAGAGAAAACGTTTGTAATGAACATAGTTGAGTTTCATCCATAAAAAGTTCTGATCCAGTACAGAGTACTATAATAGGATGAGTTTTCAAAACAAATGTAAGGAAGTTAGAATAACCTTTCTACATTTAGGAAATCTGCCACTGCAAAAAGATTTGATCATCCTCAATAATTGGAAGAGTCAGACCATAATCCAAGATGTTTCACCTTTTTCACACATTCCTTCATTGGAAAGTTTGCATTAAATATACCCATTACCTTACCATAAAAATTGTAGACTGATCTTGCTTGAAAGAAGTTACAGACTTGCAGACGACAAAATTTTAAAATATTTGTTTTTCTGCTTAGAAGACATTGTTGAGATTGAAGAAATTGCCTCAAATAAGCAATTACTTAATTCCAAAATATGTTTTTCAATCTTTCTCCTTGAGGGGTGTAAACTAGAGACACCTGAGGGCCTATACTGCTCAAGAAGCCTGAATGCACTGATTGATACCAGAAGTGCATTCTATAATCAAAGGGCTGAAAGTAATGAAAGCCTGAGATATGCCTACATGAGATATATAACCTAGGCAGAAAAAGTTTGATGGTCAGATTATCGGAGGTGTCACTTTTTACCCAAATCTACTGTCGATTATGCAGTGATTTGTGTGCGAGGGTAAACAACCTGCCGACAACAATTTTCTTACCCCTTTTGAGGTGATGTAAAGATATATTTTCATTTATATATCTTTACATATTTTTCACCCAATCAAAATGCTTTGAAGGAATCTGATAAGGCCACCCAAGGATCCTTCCTGTGAATTTTGGTTGAATTCTGTTCAGTACTTTCTGAGAAGAAGATTTTTAAAGTAAAACTTGATTGAAGGACGGATGCTGGATACCACATAATGACAAAAGCCTGATGGCTTTCAGCCAGTGGAGCTAGAGAGAGAGCTAGAGAGGAAGAGAGAGAGTGAGGAATGGAGCTTGTAGCCAGGTTTGAACTAGGAGGCTCTCACATGCGTTGCAAGTATTCTACCAAGAAGACTATTTTCGTTATGTACATATGCCTTTTATAATCTCCAGGCAAAGAGAGCAAGAGAGGGTGGGCGGTCGTTTACCAGGTTTACGTGAATATGGACACCTTTCAAAAGCAATATGCAGACATTGCATCCTATTGGAGGTAAATATATATAGACATAAAGTCTGAGCATGACCAAACTGTCTGCGGATAGCCAATAAATTTGTTAAACAAAACATTCCAATCGTGCGTAAATCCGACAGCTTTGCTTATCAGCTTTATACAGCAACTTTGTCTAATCAGACTGTTTTAATACTGTAACTCTAGAATAAGTAATATTATTTTGGAATAAAGCAAACTCCTAATTTTTCTTAACAATATGATATGATTACACATGATTAATAATTTTTTCAACATATGATATATCCCCTGTCTTTCTGTCCGTTCACTCCTCAATTTTTGATAATTTTTCCAAATTCAGAACAGTCACAATAATCAAGCGCAGGCTTTCAACCAGTCAAATCTTGCCTTCGACCTTCTTGCCTCAATCAGGCGTATTCATATTTGCAGTCGTGTAATTCGGTCCAATCTACTTTCCATATGGCAGAATATTATATTTATTGAGTTAGATGTTTTTATATTCAACTCTGCATAGGTTGAAATTTTAACATGGTAACTTTAGCCTCAGATTGCTACGCAATCTAAGACTAAAAACCATGTATTGAAATTAGAAACCCACATCTTAATTTGTTTTCCAACAGTTAAAATTTCTTAACCAAATGTGTTGAAATAGCAGTCAAGGATCCTATCTAAGAAATTTGATTGAAATCAATCAGATAATCCAAAGATTTTCAAAGTTTTTACAGTAATCATCATGTAAATTACCCAAGCCTATAAACCATGTTTTTCATCCAATCAACATAACTCGAAGTAATCTGGCATAAATTTATAAAAGAATTATTCCTAAAAATATTTGATTCAAATCCAGCCCTGCGCACCCAAAACCTCATATGATTAAAATACTGAGAAGGAATCTAATAAAGGTTCACTCAAGGATCACTCCTGTAAAATTCTGTTGAAATTCGGCAAATGGTTTCTGACAACACTTTCAAAGTTTTCACTTAAAACTATATATGAAAATTAGTCATGTTTTTCATCCAATCACGATTCTTTCGAATCTGATTATGGGTCAAACAAGGATTTTATGAAATTTGATTGATCTCTGTGGAGAAGATCTATGCAGAAAATATTTACAGATGTATGCATGCACACACCAACAAATAAAGAGACGTAACACCATGACAACAGCCAAGTAATGATTGGCAAGTGGTGCTAAAGGAGCAGAATTGTACTGGGCATGGGTAATTATTTCCATAAATATAGTAAATTACCTTAACATGGTGTTGAGACTATCACTCTGATGAACAAGACAATCTCAATGTGAGCATCCTCTGTCTTTTAAGTCAATGTTTTATGCTACATGGAATCTTTTAACTTTAGAAATCTTCAGATTCAAATCATCTGCAACATCTGTAAAATCAAGACACTTTTTTCTTAAAGCTTCTCAGTAAACTATCAAGATTTCTCGATAGATTATCACTTAATAATTTCAAAATGATGGTCTGGGTTGATTTTATTCTGCATGAATGAACATTAACCCTTTCCTGTTCAATCCCTTGTTTTTACGAAACTGTGATTTTATGATTGAAAAAACATTGTAGAAAAAGAAGAAATTGCTTGTAATAAGCAATTTCTTCTTTTTCTACCATTATTTTTTACCTACGAAATGGTTATTTTTCAATTTAAATCTACTTTTTTATATTTTCGTCTGCAAAACCTTTGAAATTTGGATAGGTCTAAAATTTTGAAAAACAGGAAAGGTTTAACTACAAAGGACCTATCCCAGTGATAGGGCCATTACTATTTTAATGTCAAGCGTGTGATTAATATTTGGTAAAATAAGAGCACTGCCTACGGTTGCCCATGCTGGGCTGTTTGGTGCTGGATAGTGGACAAAATGCATCTAGAGTTATCCCCCTTGATATTATAGGTTGCCCTTTTGATAGTGAACAAGTGTGATAAAGTTTTAAGTGAATTCCTTTAGTAGAACCAGAGATATCACAAAATGTCAAAGTTTTTGCAAGACGACGACAACGTCGAATACGACACCAAGGCTAAAGCAATATCTTGGGTTTTCTTCGAAAACAGCGGAGCTAACAAGAACATCCCGAACCAGTACCTGATGCCTGATGCACCACCTGTCAGTGTTCATTCTGCGGTGAAAAGTAAAAAAGAGGGCCACTGGTCCGATAGAGCTCACCTGAGATAAAGCTTAGAAATACAAGGTAAATTTGAAGAGAGTCACCTACATTTTATAGGAAATCTTTAAGCTTGGTGACCTTTAAGAAGATTTTGAATAACATTTTTCTGTAAATTGAGATTTTCTTTGGACAAGACAAAAATAAGATTGATTGATTGAAGGGGGTTTAATGCCACTTTTAACAGTATTTCAGTCATATTGCAGCGGCTGGAGCACCTAACAATGGATTCCTTGCATTTCTCACACCAATACTACCACTACATCTTGCCCTAGCCTCCAGCTGCTATCCCATATGTTTACGATTATCCACCCATTGGTGAGAGAAAAATGTCGGAATGGATAAGTACCGCCACTGAGGATCGAACCCATGACATCCCATAATTGAAGATTGGGAGTCTGATTTGCTACCGACTGCGTTCTCACAGCAGGACAAAAATAAGATTTGTTTACATTATTTTTAGTCTTAATTTTTATGTAAATAGGAAGAATCCATAGCCCCAATATGACCTTAAGGGCATCAAAAGAACAAACTTTGAACAGGTTCACTGGCAGATTCTACATATAAAATATCAATGCTCTAGGCTTTCTTGTTTTAGAGTAGAAGATTCTTTCAGTTTTCCTTTTTAGTATATATGATAATATAGGTTTCACTTTGGTGGAGCCGAAATATGAGCCTACGAGCATTACATGAACAAACTTGAGATGTTGCAGGCTAAATTTCATTGCTCTATGCCGTCTGTTTCAAGAAAGAAAAATAATGACGCATGTCAATAACATTGGGTGTCAGACATAGGGCGGTAACAATAATTCACCTTGAACATTTTGTGCTCAGGTGATATACATATTTGCATAGTTCTTCTAAAATAAATTTTAAGTTACCTCTTTTGATTTTATAGCTTGCTTTTTATGTAGTGAACATATTATTCAAGTTTCAAAAGAATGATTTGAGTAGTGGCAGGATGTTACAAAATGTCAAAGTTTTTGCAGTGGCAATATCTCAGATTTTCTCTGAAAATGGCCATGCTTAAATTAGTATTTTATAAATCAACCCATTACAATGCAATGATATTGAAGACTGGTTCAAATTCAAAGAAGTTGCATTTTTTAGTTGATAAGATTAAAAACAAAATTCTATTGGTAGAAATCATTGTAACAAGCAATTTCTTCATTTCTAACAATGTTTTCCAAAGGTTTTTTCTTGTGGGGAGTGGGGGGTGCATTAAAAAGTGGGATTGTTTGGGAATGCCTTAAAGAAATAGAATAACTACTCGATTATCATGTAACATCTTTAATTTCATGAACAACAAAAGCAATAGAGATTTTGTTTTCACCCAATGAAAGACAAATAAATCTTACATTGAAAAAACAAGTTCCTTATGTAATGTGCAGAGCTTGTAGATAAAGCTAATCCTTCAAAGGAGAGGTTGACTTTGTTTTTACAGACTACAAATATTCACATGTCTCTCTGGAGGTTTCACCTAAAACTGTCACATGTACACTATCCAACAAATTGACAATGATTATGTAACGGTTCCAGGGGAGGTAATTCGCCGTGATATGCCCTTCAGAAAGTCAAGTGACTATTTGGAGTTGTATATAGACAAGGTTGACCCATTTAGGGTTGAGGATCCTTTTCTCTGAATGGATAGGCTTTGTCTATGAGCTCTGAACGTTACATTGGTGGCAGCGGTGGGATGATGCCAACTGCCAGACCGGAGTTGCCTTACCCTCGGATCTCCCAGGCCAAGACTCGGGACGAGTCTTCTCGGAGGGGAGAGTAATGTAACGGTTCGAGGGGAGGTAATTTGCCGTGATATGCATATTTGGGAACCTTCAGAAAGTCAAGTGACTATTTGGAGTTATATATAGACAAGGTCGACCCATTTAGGGTTGAGGATCATTTTCTCTGAATGGATAGGCTTTGTCTACGAGCTCGGAATGTTACAATTACATATAATATACTTTTTACCCATTATTGGACAACAAAATTTTAAACAGGTCAAAATTGAAGAATGTTGTAGATGACATTTCGAATTGCACAAAAAATTCAAAAATAAGTGCCAAATAGAGTAAATCTCATTTTTCCACAAAGTTGATTGGATTTCTTCAGGGCATAAGAAAGAGTCATTGTATGGAAATGGATTAATATTGGGATATCAAATTCAGTGCAAGCTTACTTAACCCTTTTCAACTCAATCCCGCTTTTTTAAACCCCTCAAGAATATAGGTTAAGAAAACATTGAGGAAACTGAAGAAATTGCTTATAAAAAGACCAAGAATTTCAATTTTTCATCAATTTAAAAATGTTGTCTGCAACTTATTTTAATTTGTACTAGTCTAAAATTTTGGTATGTGGGAATGGGCTAGACAGCTCTACAAGAGTAAATGAAATTCTAAAATAGTTATTTATGACTAAAAACCTATACTGTGGATAGTTCAGGACACTTCACCTATTTCCATTTATGCACTAGCCCACTCCCCAAGGCAAAAAAAAACTTTGGAAAATGTTATGAAAATACAAAAATTCTTGTAAGAAACAGATTTTTTATTATCCACAATGTTTTCCACTATAAATTACAAAAACCTCTGAATTTCCATTGAAAAAAATGTCTGCAGCTTTCAATTTGGAGCAATCTACAATGATTCTTTTCTTGGTTTTTCCAAACTAGGAACATTGAATTTCTTGTAAGGCAAGATCACCGCAAGGCCTCATTAAAACATTTTTACAGAACTCCAGAGCCTCCAGCCCTGAAAAAATATTTGATTTCCATACAAATAGTTCATAGAAAGCTCTTACTTTGTCTTTTGTAAGAAAAGAACATAGTTTTACGAGGAATAATCGATGCATTATTTTTAAAGAGCATCCATTAACCTTTTGTGTCAAATTATGAAAGCGGACCAATTTCAAACATTAGATTGGTGTAGAAGACGAGACCAGGATCTCAACAATAAACCAGGACGAACTATACCCCTCACCTACTTGGGGAACGAAACGACTAGGGGACGAATCGACCAAATCTAATCTTGAGCTCCCTTGCAAAGAATAGTACAACTACTAATGATGATTAAAAGCCGAGTAAATTTTGTTATATAAAAGGCAAACTGAAGCATCTAATAATAAAGAAAATACTTTAATGTTAAGCGCGAAGAAAGTACATACCGCAGGTTGTAGTTGTTGCTGTTGTAGGAATAACCCCAGTAGTTTTATGTGCGCACATATGGTGAAAGACCAACCAGACCTTACTTGTGGTCCTTTGCAGACTACGTTTAAGCCAGACTTAAGTAAGATTTATAACGCATAACTGATAAACTTGCTGAGCCTGGGTTTCGCCAAGACATATCTTTTTCTCCTCGGAGCTTCAGTTGACTTAGACTGATAAATCTGTCCCCGCGCATAAATTTACGTTGCTCTCCGATATTGTATCGTCAGATTAGGACAGGCTCGCCATTCAACAGTTGACTTTCATACTGGTTAACAGTGGACAATTGCACCATTAAACTTCCGGTTTCATCCGGCGTTTAATGTTGTTTGGCTGAGCCCGACATTTTAATTTGTATATATGTAGCTTTCTGAACCGGATTAAACTTTCGATGTAAATCGATAGTTAGAACCTTTTCATGCATATCGCTATAAAACATTTCTGAAACGTGAAGGTCAATTGTTTCTTCATTTTGATGACAAGTAATTCATAGAGGGGTTTCATTTTACAGGGGAAACATTATAACTACTTGGAGAAATTTTACTACGGAAGACATGCAAGACAGTCGTCAATATCAGAACTGAAGCTTGTGGATATTTCTCCCATATTCTAGTAAATGTGAAACTTTTCGTGCAAGACACTCTATCGAAGTGACAGTATCTTGGAGAAGCATTTTATCGACAAAGACTGTTCTTTTGCTATTTTTAATGGTTAGCAACATGTAGATAAAAACAAATGATTGGTATAGACGACCAAAACGTCGTAACTTCAGCTTGAAAAGATCTAGTTACGACGTTCAGGTCACAAAAGTAATAAAGGTGCATAAAGAAATCGACCACTGTCGGAGTTGAAATGTCATTTCCGGTCTAAATGTAAGATTTGGTCTACCGATAAATGGATGGACATCGCGATCAGTCAATTCATAAAAATGGAAAACTAACAGTTCTGATTTTTGAAAAGGGTAAAATCTTGTTTGTTAAAAAGGGGTTTAACGCCACTTTTAACAGTATTTCAGCCACATCGCGGCGGCTGTTGCACCTAGCAACGGATTCCTGGTATTTCTCACACCAGTACTACCACTACATCCTTTCTAAGCTCCAGCTGCTTATCCCATTAGGTTTACGATTATCTACCAATTGATGGGAGATAAATAAGGAATAGAACAGAACATATCTTTTATTTCCATCCAAGTTCATTATTGTACAATATGGATAAATTCAAAACAAATGCACCTAGTAAGTAACTGGACACTTCCGGTTAGCCAAAATGAATGGGTGAAGTTATAGTTATTGCATGAATGAAAAATATTTATTAAAATACTTCAAATCTATAACAGCGATCGCTTTAAATAAGCTGTAGTTACAGGTTTTCCTACGCAAACCGGTGATATGTTTTGGCTAGATAGGTATAATTGACGGATAACCACGAGCTATGAACGTGAAAACAACCTAGAACAGCACACGCTACAGCTTAAATCTCAGTTTGTGTGAACCCTATAGTTTAAAACCGCTTTAACAATTAACGTCATGCAAATTTTGAATACTATTTACCTAGACCTGGCTACAGCATATGATAATGCTTTCCTTCAATGTTTACTACACAGAGTTTCTGATATGGCATAAAACAAAAATGTTTATCTTGGATCTTGAATTTCTTATTAGGCCGCAGTCAGTGTGATTGTTAAAGGACGCTACAATCCGTTGGAAGCCGGATTTACTTCCCAATCCTAAGGACTCACCATATTTATTGAGGCTCAGAGAACTTCATTTACGAGTAACTTCTTTTCCTCATGATGGTGATAGGATTCATTTTTTTTAATTATTGAAAGACTTCGAATAAGCCTTTTTAAATTTACATGCTTTTATAAGAGAGCGTGTTCGCTAAAACTGGATTTCGTGAACTATTGGAATAAATGTTGATAGAACCGGAGTTCAAACTTACGACACCAGAACCGATTGTTAGCTATTGAGCTCGATGGGCTCGACCCGTCTGTATTGTGAGCACGAAGTCATGAGTGATTTGTTATTTATTATCCTTCAAGCAAAACGGGACCTCGTGGAAAATTTCCACCCTTCTCAGATTGCACAGACTGACCGGTTTATTTCCAAAATTATATCCCTGGTTGACCTCTGTTAGACATTGTCTCTCTTTAAAATACATGTGCTTATTCTACTGAGTTCTCCTGAGGCCCCCGTTAGCTCAACAGGTCATCCCTCTTAATTACTTATGAACAGGACTTCGTCGTTGTCATTCAAAAAACCTCGCAACTACGGCTCAAATCAAGCTGTTGTAAAGAGATTTTAGAACGACAAGGACGATATAATAAATAATAATTATAAAATAAGAATAATGTCTTTATTTTATGAAGGTAAAACAATAAGACAATCATTTCAAATAAACCACATTGGTAAAAAGAATAGTTGATAGTTCTTTAAATCGGTTTACACACGGCACTATCAGCGAATAAATCATTTGATGGTTTCTGGGTTTATCGTTTAAATGATCAAATTACATATTATTGAGACCGTGATTTCCAATTATTATAAAAGCGTGAAAAATTGTATTATTTTCTCCAGGGAATGTGCTATACTATATCTAAGGTTGATGTTCTATCATATCTCGATTTTACCATAATAAGCGATCGCTTGAATACTGTTGTTGTATTTGTAGTTTTATAAGGTCCCTCCGTGCTCGAGGCATATATGGTATGGACCCCAGGCTGTAACCCACCAGCCCGTTTAAAAGACTTTTTCACATCGAAAAGGGTTGAGATTTGATGAGAAATGAGTTTCAATTCTCTTACTCAGCAAAAGGACAAATTTGGGTGCCAAATTTTAAGGATACAAGATGCTAATTTAGCAAAGTGTGTACCCATGGTGCCCGTAGGCCTATAATGTTACAAAAGATTAACATCCTTTATTGTTCACGTGATCAACCTGATCTTAGGGCCTTACCTTTATTCTCTCTTTTTCTTATAACCTTTGCTATTAGAATTCGATTTTGCATTGCCATTACCACTATTTACCCCCTTTTAATCATACTTCTTTCATCAATTTAGGTTTAGGTATGTGGATTTACACTTCGCTATAAGAGTGTGTGTGATTTATTTCTTTATCATTTCTTTTTTCTTTAAAGAGTCAAATTCAAGTTTTAGTCATTCATATATATATATATATTTTTTTTTCATAGTTACATTATGTGTATACTTTGTTTAAGTGTAAACTCTTCATTTTTTTTTGTCTCTCTTTCTCTCTTTTCTCTCTCTCTCTCTTTTTTTTTTCTTTTTTTCCTATTACCATCACCATTTTTATTTACATTGTTCTTATCTCTTATATATACAAATAACCAACCAGTACAAAACAGTATGGTCTATATTCTAATTTTCCCCTTGAAACAATGTTTTTTTGGTTTTTTTTAATGTTCTAATCATTTATATACAAAATAAGTCAGCTGCTTAAAACAGTCTTGGCAAAATTCTAATTTCCCCCTTGAAACAATGTGGCAAGAGAAGTATAAATAAAGCTTATTGATATTACATATGGTAAAGAAAAGGAAAACTGGCTAATCAAATTTTTATCTGATAGAGTGGATGGCTTATAATACCAAGAATAATAGGATTAACATTGCTTTATTCCTTTGGTAAATTATAAAATCAGAAGAGTAAATTCTCAGTTTGGTATTGCCTTCTCCCTTAAATGGTGTCTAAAATCTAGCTTGGACATTGTTTGCATTGTTTTTGTTGTACAGGCATTGTTAGACAATACCTTTTGTAAATCGTTATTTTCAAACATACATAAAACACAGTGCAAACAACTTACAAGCTTGATGGTTCAAAGTGTGATTGCTCAAATTATTTCGGCTTGATACTTATGTTTCTTAACAAGTTTGCTGATTACCTTCAATCCCCCTTATCTTTAACCCTTTCCTGCTCAATTCCTGATTTTTAAGTTCTGTGTACCTATGTTTGAACAGTGTGAAAAAAGAAGAAATTTCTTGTAACAAGCAATCCCTTGTTCTTCTACAACATTTACTACCTTTCCCCCTGAAACAATTTTTTTTTTGTTGTTTTTTTTTTATAGTGTTTGCAATAACCATCAATTACTAGTAGTTATTATTATTGTTTCTTTTTCATTTTATCGTTATCACAATGGAGTTTTTTAGGGGGGGGGATCATTTTTTTTTTTTTTTTTTTTTTTTTTTGAATTTTTATTTTTCTTTAATCAGTATAATTTAGTAATGTATTTATAACAAAAATAAGCACATGTTATTTACAATGTTATGGCAAAAACTAATTTGTTTCATATATACAACATAACCAAGAACTAAATCTGTTGTTAATCCTGGGCTATCAAGAGAGCAGCCATTTACTGACCTCCCTTTAAGTCTTGAGGACAATTCGCAGCTTTAAGGCTGTTTAGCACAGTCCTACGTTTATAACTTTAGAAAATTAAGTTTTATTATATAAGCCCATGGTTACTCAATTTCATAATATTGTATTATTTGTATTTCTAATATGTTATCCCAAATCATGTTCCTAGATATTCTGATATTCTAGCAATATTGTTACAGCCTTATCTATCAATTTCAATTTCTAAAGGAGCAGCCATATGCTGACCTCCCATAGACGTTATTCAAATCTATAACTATTATTATGATTGTTATTTTTATATTGGTTAAATTAAATTGGTTAAATTATTTAGCATCCCAATCTGCACATTTTGCGCCATCAGACTAAACTGTTGCTTTACTGCTGAACTTGTATTGTTTAAAATTTTACTTTATTTATACTGTTTTCCCCAATCTTATTCTTCAATATCCAGACAAATTCACTACAGTTTATCTATTAATTTTATGTTCTTCAAATACTTGAAGACAGCATTTCTAGTTTGAAGCGCCAATTTGTTTTCTGGGAACATTAGGGTTTTTCTACTTATAACTGGTATATCCAGGCAGAGTAGTTCATTTCGAAAATCGACCCTCTCTTTTCTATATAGCGGACATTCAAAGAAAACATGGTCAAAGGTTTGTTCTATCTCACATCGTTCGCAATTAACCTTTGGGAACCTTTCTGCTCCTAAACGACTTACCTTTAGCCTTAACTTTGTATAAACTGTGTCATGGACTTTGTTAGAACTGTAAACTGTGATAGCTGATGGTTGATCATAATAACCGTATTTTGATAAGTCCGTTTTCTTAAATTCATTTTTAATGTTCTGTTCAATGAGATGGTACATTTCTTTAACACTCAGTTTGATTTTGTTAATTTCACCCGAAGTCGCTCCTTTTTTAGCGGTTTGGTCGGCTATTTCGTTCCCTATTATACCCACATGGCTTGGGATCCATACAAACGTGGTTTTTAATTCTCTTTCTTTAAAATATTTTATTGAAAGTAATATTTTATCTAGGATTTCAGGGCGTGATTTGGATTTACCTGACTGCATAGATTGTAACGAGCTCAGGGAATCCGTAAAAATCGTTATATTTGAGGTTTTGAATAAATGAGTATCCCTTTTCTTAAGCCAATCCAGTGCATAGTCAATAGCACTCATTTCACATGTGTATATAGACAAACCATGGTCCATTTTAATCCCTTTATTCAAAATGACAGTGTTTTCTTCATCAAAGATAACAACCCCGGCCCCTGCTATATACTTTTCTTGGTCTTTGCTGCCATCTGTATACACTTTAATTGAATTTCTGTATTTTGACAAGTGTTCTTTTGCTTTATGTAATTGGAGACTGTGATTGTCTTTCTTTGAGATATGATGAGTTAGTTCTAAATCTATGTCTGGTTTGCATATTTCATAAATGTCTCTTTGATACGGTTGCACCAGATCGTTTGCATTTAAATTGTATTTTGAGGTCAATTCTTGAATCTTTTGAGAGTATGGATTTTTAACCGATTTGACCCGTTTTGGATTAAAGAGAAAGATTGGATCAGTCTCAATTTTTTCATTTATCGGTAGATTTGCGCCATGGCCTATAGATCTTGCCCAATACTTTAACATGTTCATTTCTCTTTGTTGCTGTAAGGGTAGGTCACCACATTCTGCTATTAATGTACTTATGGGTGTGTGTTTTGGACAATTTGTGATGACCCTAAGGGCCTTATTTTGTAATTTTTGGAGTTTTTCAAGCACACTATCATTTGCTGAGTTGTAAACAATAGAGCCATAATTCAGTTTGGATTTTATTAAACTCTGATAAATGTTAAATAGGGATTTTTTGTCAGATCCCCAACTATAGCCTTTGATTGATCTTAAGAGATTTATGTCTTTATCAACTCTTTTGGTAAGTTTATTTATGTGCTCCTGCCAGTTAAGATACTTATCAAAGATGAGTCCGAGGAACAATGCTGATGAGCTAAATTGCAGAACATTCTTGCCTAATTTTAATTTAGGGAAATCCGGGTCTTGTTCGGGTGGTTTTAATTTAGATTTTAGGTGGAACATAACTACCTGTGTTTTTATAGGATTTATTAGAAAGCCATTTTCTTTGCTCCAATTGTCGATCGAGTTTAGAGCCTTTTGGGCTTTTTTAACTGCTAATTTTGGACATTTTGATTCCGTCCAGATTGCGCTATCATCAACAAATTGAGAGAGTTGTACGTGTCAAGTGTATTGTTTTCTGTCTTATTATGTCTATCCATTTTATCTCTAAGAGAATTCATGACGAGTGAAAAAATGATGGGCGATAATACACTTCCTTGGGGACACCCGTTCAATGTTTCAACAGTTTCAGAAACATGACCTTGATATTTAACTTTTATTTTTCTACTTTCTAAAAAATCTTTGATCCAGTTCAAAATTTTACCCCTAAGGCCTATCTTTTTTAGATAAATTATTGCTCCAGAATTCCATAGTTTGTCAAAAGCAGCAGTTAAATCCAGAAATACAGCAATTAGAAAATGTTTGCTTTTTTGAACGCGTCGAATATCGGTCTCTAATCTAGTTAAGTTATCTTCACAAGAGTGTCCTTGTCTGCAGCCTGATTGATAATTTGATATTAGATTATTCTTTTCTAAATAACTGCAGAGTCTCGGTTTAATCATTTTTTGCATGAGCTTTGAAAAAGTACTTGTGAGAGATATTGGTCTATACGACGCTGGGTCAGTTTTGGGTTTATTTGGTTTAAGCAGGGGAATTATGGTTGCTTCATGCCAAGAATCTGGAGTTTTACCTGTATTCCAAGATTTGTTAAAGAGGTACAAAAGTTCGGATTTAGCATTTTGTGACAGGTTTTTTAGAACAGAGTAATGTATTCCGTCATCACCAGGAGCACCATTTTTGCAATCCTGCAGAGCCTGGTCCAATTCAAACATAGTGAATTCCGAATTAAAGGGCAAATTCTTACCCACATCGGCTTCATGAACCGGATCAAAGCCCCGCAGAATGAAATCGGCCTCTGCTTTTTGTTCTAGAAAATCATTATCATAACCATCATTGCTACTGACCTTTTCGTAATGTTTTACAAGCACAGACGCTTTTTCTTTTGCATTTGTAACAACTTTCTGATCTATTACGAATGGATGGTTTGTTTGTGGCATAGTTCCTTTAATCTTTCTGACAAAATCCCAGACTTCCTTTGAGTTTGTTCTATCGTTAATTTTGGAGCAAAAATCTTGCCAACCTGTTCGCTTTGCTTGACGTATTGTATATTCAGCGTCGCGTCTTGCTTGTGTGTATAGATCTCTATCAACTTTAGTTTTGCTAAATCGGAGTCTTTTTCTTAAATTTTCTCTGTTTTTAATTGCACGGGAGCAATCGTCTGTCCACCAGGGCACTTGATATTTCTTTTTTAGATTTGATTTTGATTGAGGTATAGTTTTGTTTAGTGTTGTTTCTAGTTTCTTACAATATTTATTGAAAAATATTTCTATATTTTCGTCAAAAGCGCTTTCATTGAATTCTAAACTGCATTCATATTTAAAATCTTCCCAGTCTGCTTCTGAAGCCTTTCTAAAGTTCCATTTTGACTTTACAGTGTCAGTGAGTGTACCTAGCCTTTTCCTTAATGTTATATGAATTACTATTGGCAGATGGTCACTCCCAAATGAGTTGTCAACAACACTGAATTCGCTAAAAGGATGTAATTTAGCAGACACTAGGCCCAAGTCTATAGCACCTGTTTTGTTTGAACTTGCATCTATTCGAGTCACTTGGCCATCGTTTAGTATGTTAACCTGTTTTTCAGAAAGAAATTCTAATAAGATTTCTGCCTCGCCGTCATGTCTATAATCTCCAGGGGGGTTCCAGTTTAAATGTTTAAGATTAAAGTCTCCGACAATTATGCTGTAATTATTTAGGTTTTGGAATATATTTGGCAAATTTTGGTTAGTAATTCCTTTTTTGTCTATGACATGTAAATTGTGAACATCAATGTTATGGGAATTTCCAAAAATTGTTATTGCGCATAATTCTATCTGGTTTGTGAAGTGTACATATTTTTCAATGAATTGGACCCCATTTTTTACATAAATGCATAAACCCCCACCTGCGCTATTTTGTCTAAATTTATTAATTGGTTCTTGATACCCTTTGAGATTGAATGGTTTGTCATTTTGCTTATACCATGTTTCCTGGATACAAATAACATGTATTGGATCTCTAGTATTATTTATGAAATTTTGAAGTTCATTCATTTTCAGGCTTGTTTGGCCTTTAATTGATCTTGCGTTCCATGACATGACGGCGAGTCCGTATTCATTATTTATAGTTGAATTGTTATTATTTTTCACTGCCATGGTCTATAATTAATTTGTAGTCGTTACTTTTACATTATTATATTTTTGTAATAAAACTATTAATGGCGGCTGAGGTAGTGATGAGGACGAAAGCTAAAACCATCCTGGCGATTCATAAATGGAGGGGGGAACGGAAAGTAAGCACCAGGTGCCCGGAATGGCGGCCTATAAAATCTTTGCGGAGAGCCCTGACCCTTGAAATGTCCATTTCCTCCATTCTGAGTGTATTTCGGTCTATATTCTTTTTGCTTTGCTCCATTATTTTGAAGACGCCGATTTGAATAAGAATTTTGATTTCTGTAATCCTTTTTATCCTGGGTTTTATTTGTCCCTTCAGAGCTCTGATTTTCACTATTTTTGGAGCATTGTTTTATTTCATGATTCTTAAAAAGCTTGTTATTTAATACTTCCAGTATTTCAGTTTCGCTTTTTCCGACCAACAGTTTCGCTATCTGATGTAAATCTGACTCATTAATTTCTTTTGAAATTTTCTTTACTTGTAAAGTTTTTGGAATTTCTAAACCAGCTATTTTACATTTACTTGTATATTGGTTGATAATTTTTGAGTTTAGGTTTTGAATTTTGTTTGAATACTTAAAGTATGCTGGACAACCTTTATAAGCAGCGCTATGCTCACCTGAGCAGTTAGCACATTTCTTTGCTCTCGATCTGCACTGTTCATGAGAATGATTGCCTGCGCAGTGTGGACAATGTAGTTCATTGTAACACACGCTTTTAGTATGTCCAAAACCCTGACATTTGTTGCATCGAAATACGGATCTTAATGCAGGTGAAATCTGGTGACCAGCAATATTCATAGGAAGGTTTGGGGAATCAAAAGTTACAATTAGATTTGTATCATTGCGGCCTTTTGTTACTTTAGATACACCTTGAGAGCTGGCTAACCTCTTTTTGATATCTTCAATTTGGTTTTTGTCACTAATTTCAATGATTCCCCTAGCCAAGCTTGGTTTATCATCCTGAATTTTTAAATCAAATTGTCCAAATTTAAAATTTTTCAGTTGAGTTACTTTATCTTCTCGTATTTTTATTCTGACGCTATTTTTCACGTTATTTATGTTACTTAGAATTTTGATATGGCTTGAACTGAATTCTTTTAAAAGGGCTGTAAAAAGTTCACCCATTTTGCCCGCTTGAGTCCCCATTGCACCAATAACTATAATTGTGAAGGAAAGCCATATTGGTGTTTTACTTTGGGCCTTGTTTTGTCTTTGTCTCTTTCCTTGGACAATCGACCAACCTTCATCTTCATCCTCTTTTGAACCTCCTTGATGCACAGTTGTTGGAGTGCTAGTGACAGCCCTTGAATAGCGCCCTAAGTATGATTCAAGGGAGTTTGTGGAGTCTAAAGATTCCACAGAAGAGTCTGCCAATAAAAGTTGTTTGGCATCTGGAGATCCAAAAGATGACGAAGAAGAGTTGGCCACCTCAGAATAGGGTCTCTTCTCTACTCTTTGGTTTGGGGTGAAGGGGGTCATAGGAGTCAATTTGTCCGCTTGAATACTGACCAGTATGCTAGGAAATTTAACCCTTTCCTGTCTTGCAAAATTTTAGACCTGTGCAAATTAAAAGGTTTTGCAGATGAAAATTAATTTTGTTTCATTTTGAAGAATAGCCAATCTGTAGGATAGAACATATTGTAGAAAAAGAAGAAATTGCTTGTTACAAGCAATTTCTTCTTTTTCTAAAATATTTTCTAAATTATCATCCAAAGGGACGTAAAAACCAGGGATTGAACTGGATGGGATTAAGGGAGGTAAGCGAGCAAGGTGTTCCAAAAACTGTCTTCACAACGCCTATTGACCAAGGTGTTTTGGGCACATATTGTTATAGGTGAGTACTTTTTGTCATATATATATGGGAGGGATAAGTCTTCCAAACACATATTGGTCAAGGAACTTTGTTGCCAAATGTTCATTTTAGGTGGTGACGAATACCGCCATATCAGCCAGTTTTCCGATCCAATACTTCAATAGGTTTCTGTTGCTTTGCCTTATAATAACGAGGAAATGGACAGGCTGTCTTAAAAATCAAACCGTTAGTACCAATAAATAAATCAAAGCGCTGAAAGCTCTGGAAGCCTGAGATATGTATACAGCAGATAGATAATCTGAGCAGAAAAAGTTTGATGGTCGGATTATCGAAGGTGCAACTTTTTTGCCAAATCTACTGTCGATTATGCGCAGATCTGCCAATTTGTGCACTAGGGGACACAACCTGCCCGCAATAATTTTCAGTCCGTTGAGGTATTGTAACGTTATATTTACAAGTATATATAATTACTTAATTTTCAACCGATCAAAATGCTTTGAGGGATCTGATAAAGGCCACCCAAGGATCTTTCCTGTGAATTTTGGATGAGTTCGGTTGAATTATGTTCAGTACTTTCTGAAAAGATTTTTACAGTAAAAGTTGACGGACGGACGGACGGACGACGGACACCACATCATGACAAAAGCTCGTTGGCTTTCAGCCAGTGGAGCTAGCGAGAGAGAGCTAGAGAGTGAGAGAGATGGGGGAGTGGAGCGTGTAGCCAGGTTCGAACTAGGAGGCTCTTGCGTGCGATGTGAGTATTCTACCACACAGACCAATTTCTTTATGTAAATATGCGCTTTTTAATCTCCAGATAAAGAGAGCGAGAGAGGGCGGGCGGTCGTTTACCAGGTTAACATGATTATGTACACCCCTCAAAACCGGTATGTAGACGTTGCATCCTTTGGGTAGAATTCGGAGGTAAAAATGTATAGACACTAAGTCCGAGCACGGCCAAACTGTTTTCAGACAGTGCGAATGTGATCCTATTAATGTCCAATTAATTTGTTAAACAAAACATTCCAATCGTGCGTAAAACCGACACCTTCGCTTATCAGCTTTATACAGCAACTTCGTCTAACCGGACCGTTTTAACATTGTTACTCTAGAATAAGTAATATTATTTTGGTATGAAACAAACACCTTACTTTTTCTTAACAATATGTTACGATTATATATGTTTAATGATTTTCAATATATCACATATGTCCTTTCTTTCCATTCACTCGTCAAGTTTTGATAATTTTGCCAAATTCAGAACAGTCACACGAAAGTGCTGTACATCAAGCCGACAGCTTTCAATGAGTCATATCTCGCCTTCGTCCTTCTCGCCTCAATCGGGCGTATTAATTTATGGTCAGATCCGATCTACTTTTCGTGCGACAGAAGATCACATTGATTGCGGCAGATGTTTTTACATTATGTTTTCACATTAAACTCTGCATGGGTTTGAATTTTTAGCATTGTAACTTTAGCCTCAGATTGCTTACGCAATCTCAGACTAAAAAGGCTTATTTTAGTATTTTATATAGAATATGTAATGATATAACTTCAAACGCCCTGTTGCTCAAGGTGTTTTGGTTACATTGTTCAGCTTGGACAGCCATATACATGTAGAATATTTACTTATTACTTTAAGATCAAAGTACTGAAAGTACTATTAGCTAGCAAAGCAGAGTTTTAGTTAAGTAATCTTCTTTGTCCAAAGTCTATCATGATAAATAAACCAGGTTAAATTAACCCAGGAGTAAGCCCATTACAACTTTACAAAATCTTAGACTCGTTCGAATTGAAAGAAGTCGCAGACGACAATTTCATGTTGGTTGAATTTAAAAAATCTTTCCATTGTTGGGTAGAAAACATTGTGGACAATGAAGAAATTGCTTCTTCATTGTCCACAATTTTTTCCAAAGTTTTTTTCTTGAGATGGTTAAAAACCGGAAATGAGTGGGAATGGGTTAAATAGCATGCTTTTGAAAGAGTTCTCTACAACTGAATAGAGTTTGAAATATTTTTGAAATATATAAGAACTACTTTTATGGCATATACATTCAATAGATTTAGTGGTTAAGCCTTCAGTGGCAGTTTTCACTCGTTGAATTTTGAGAAGACCTCAGAATTTTGTCTGTTAACTTAAGCTATCAAAGCAGTCATTTACTATCTAAAACATCTAGTCAAAAGATATCTACAGAGAGTAAACTGAGGACTTCGATCAGACTGTGTGGATGCAAATACTGATGTGAGTCTTCATTTTGCGAGCAAGTGAAATTGTTGAAAATGTAAAACACTGATCATAGTAATTATATTACAATTTGTCTAATAATCATGTTTGTTGTTTTCATAGCAACATTGGTGAACATTACTTCAAAAAGACGTACAGTTTCTTAGCTATTACAATAATCATGTTACTGCGTATTTTAAACCGATTTAAGTTTCATTTCTGGCCATTTTTCAAACCAACAAAAAGGATCAAAACACTTTTTTGGTCTCAATGAATGATTTTATTTGTTGACTGTTTATTTGATTGACAGCCGTGATTGGTCATTTAATTATTGTTAGTTTTAGGTAAACTGGTAAACGACAAAATTAATACAATTTAAACCAGTTAGAACAATGAAAAAGCATACTAAAGTTTTGCATGACAAAAAAATGTCCCCACCGGCCGTAAGATAAGTTGAACCGTGTATCTGTGGGGTAGGTAGCGTCAATATTTTTCGTCAATAAACAGTACTCTAATATAACCTGAAACCCATTATCACACACTTACAAACAGACCAAACTTGTCTCAATAGCCACAAGGGTTTAACATGTCCGGAAAACGTTTTTTTTTTGTGTGTGTGTGTGAATTCATTATGTCCAACAGCCATATTAGTAGACAGTGCCTGCACTCACAAGAAAGCTTGTAAAATTTAAAAATAATTTTAAATTAAAAAACGTTCAAATGAAGTTACAGTGGCATTTCTCTTTAAGGTCGAAATTGTTATATCCTGAATTTGTTTAAATTTGATAGAGTATGATTCCTTATTGAATTTTTAGAATATCGTTAAATAATTCGGCAGAATAAAAAAGTAAAGAATTCAGTAAGCTATCAATTCATGTTCAAATAATACCAAGTAATCCGACAACCGGTAACAAACTTGAAAAAAATATCCGACTACCGGAAACAAACTTGACAAAGTTATCCGACAACCGGAAACAAACTTGAAAAAGTTATCCAACAACCGGAAACAAACTTGACAAAGTTATCCGACAACCGGAAACAAACTTGAAAAAGTTATCCGACAACCGGAAACAAACTTGACAAAGTTATCCGACAACCGGAAACAAACCTTGATAAAGTTAACCGACAACCAGAAACAAACTTGACAAAGTTAATCGACTACCGGAAACAAACTTGATAAAGTTATCCGACTACCGGAAACAAACTTGAAAAGGTTATCCGACAACCGGAAACAAACTTGACAAAGTTATCCGACATCCGGAAACAAACTTGAAAAAGTTACCCGACAACCGGAAACAAACTTGAAAAGGTTATCCGACAACCGGAAACAAACTTGATAAAGTTATCAGACTACCGGAAACAAACTTGACTGTTTTCGATATCATGTAATTCTCCTGTAAGCGATATAAGGACATTACGACTAGACAGTAACGTAGTTTTCGGTGATGATAAAATGAACAACGCTAACATAAGGCGACAAGATGAAATCAAAGTACTGATAGTACTGAAGACCAGGAAAATATGGATATTGTACGATACAAACACTAAGAATTTGCACAACTAGGTAGAATGAAAAGATTTGTAATTTGTACCTTCATTGTTTTAGCATTATTCTAAATTTTGGGAGTTCCAGCAGGCCCAAAGATTATAAAATTTCTTCGTATTCAATAGACAATTTACTCAAACTTTGACTTCAGATCAAAGATGCATTTATGCAGAAATGGCATCGTAAATGCGTGAAAACAAACAAACAAACAAAAAAAAGGTGGTCAATTGTTGCATGCAACATTTAATGTAAATTAGATGTTGAATGTTTATTCAAATCTGAAGTTTGAGTAAATTCTCAATTGACTGAGAACAACATGTACTTGTTAAACACCAATGCCCAACACTAATATTTTTCAGAAACATTTGTTAGATACAACATGGAAATCGGTCGTAAAACCAATGTCAAAGTTTAAATTTTGCACATATTTGACCTTGACAAATGACCTTTACTGATGACCCTGAAGTTGGTACCAACAGAAAGGTCTTATCTCACGCTATAATCTTGTCAAATACGAAGGCTTCATCACTTACCATTCAAGAATTATGGCAAATGTTAAAAGTTTTTGGCGGACAAACAGAGTAACAGACAGACAAATAAACTGACAGGGCAAACACATAATTACCTCGATTCATTGATGCGGGGACATAAAAAAGTTTGATCATCTTATTATGCCTGTTCTGTGCCACCATAGCCTGGGGTAAGATATGTCCCGAACAATAGCAATTATCCCCCGCCGTTTCGGCGAAGGGGATATAGTAATGGTCACCGTCCGTCATTCCGTCACTAAGCTATCCGAAGCATTTCTCCTAAAGTATAATTGCTATCAACTTGAAACTTCATATGTGGATAGATCTCATTGAGGAGAAGTGCTTGCATAATTTTTGGAGTTATTGTCCTTTGTTGTTTTAAAGACTAAGATTTTGTCCGAAGCATATCTCTGAAAGTATAATAGCTATTAACTTAAAACTTCATAGGTGGATAGATCTCGTTTAGGAGAAGTGCAGTGCACAAGAATCACATCTCTTGCTTGCATATTTTTAAAATTGTTGCCCTTTGTTGTTTTTAAGACTTAGATTTTGTCCAGAGCATATTTCTGAAAGTATGATAGCTACTATCGAACTCATTGAGAAGAAATGCAGTGCACAAGAAGTTTAAATCTAATTGGCTTCAGTTTTCTACCAAGCTTTTACGGCGGGGGATGGCTATGTCCGACATGGATCTTGTTTAGATTAACATCTACATTAAACGTGAAGCTCTTTGATAGGTGTTCACCAAATGATAACAGTTTTGTGCCATCATAGCTTGAGCTTAGATATTCACTTATTAATCCTTAAACAATAGTATTTCTTTTGTAATATTCATTAATATCTACATAAAAATTGAAGCTCTTTGTTAGAATAGGTGGAATATGGTTTTGAAATGGTTCGTGGTATATTTCTTTCGCCGATTTTCTTATTCAATATTTGGTAAATAGATCTACTTTTTCAAGTTGCCTCCTAGGCCAACATTTTCGCCTGAAAGTAAATCCGTGAAGCTCTTTTGGTCGCTAGAGGCAAGGAAATCCCTTTGAGGGATTTGCTGGCCTAATCAGTTGTAAAAGTTATTCCACGAAAATATAAGACAAAGATATTTGTGACGGATCCTCGTTATAGGGGAAAATGGATAGCCACGAGAGAAAATCTTATTTCCCATGGGTTGGTTTAGCAAAACAGTTGAATTCTTCTCGACTTTAATTAACAGGAAAGTATCCGCCTATAAATTGAGCATTTCAAAAGTTTATATGCGCGAAACGGCTGTGCTAAGAAATACCGTGTACATTTAAACCTTGCCCGTCAACAACATTTCGAAGAGTTCGTGTAACATAAGAAAGTCACTTAACCGATTACCTTACGACATTATTTTAGACTTGTCCAACGCGAAAGAAGTTGTAGAAGACAATTAAAGGTCATGAAATTAAAAAAAATAAATCTTTGTCTTTCTGGATAGAAAACATCGTGAAAAATGAAGAACTTTTCTAGACTGTTTTCCAATACATTTTTCTGTTGGGGTGTCAAAAAGAGTGATGGTGCGAGAGTTCACCCATTCCCACACAGCAAAATGTTAGACTGGTCTAAATTGAAAGACATTGCATACAAAAATTTAAAGTTGATGGAATTTTGAATATCTTCGTTTTTTCTTTCTTATAGAAAACAATGTGTATAATGAAGAAATTGCTTGTTACAAGCAATTTCTTTAATCTTTAACAATGTTTTCCAAATCGTTTTACTTGAGGGGACGTAAAAAGGAAGGCCTGTGTGGGAATGGGTTAAAACATCCCATATTAAAGTAACCTATTCAGCTGTCCCTACGAATCGATCAAGGTCTGTTTATAATTTACTAAAAAGAGCATTGATATGTGACAGTAAATTGACATGATTGACAGTTTCAACCCTCTTATATTGGATGGTTAAATGACCCGTATGTGGCATGACCCTTGATAATACAGTCACTCACTGAATGGTTAGTACTGCATGTAACTCCCTTATTTACGGACAGACTGTATTTTGGAAAACCAAATTTATCAAAAATCTATAAATATTTCTAATGAAATTTATACATTCCACAGAGAAAAGCGGACACCCCGGAAAAAAATCCATATCCAATAGTGTTTATATGGTTCCATATAAGGAAGTCTAAGATGACGACATCTTTATTCTGTAGGTGATGTAATAATGCGAAAAATGTAAGCATAATAGTATGGAAAATAGGAATTTTTTTATGGAAATAAAGATCTGTTTATCATTTTGTCGCTTTTATTCAATAAAAAATATTAGGTATATAATAAATGGAATACTAAGTTACGATAGCGATACAACATCTTGTATTTGCTTCTCGCTGCGGAGGAAATTTTTGATATTCCGTCCGACCTTCGGTCTCGTGAAATATCAAAACTGTCCTCCGAAGCTCAAAGCAAATACAAAATGTTGTATCTGTAGTGACATAATATTCCATATATATTACGCTATTCGTTCAACGCTCAATATTCACAACTGACAACTATATGTATAGTAATCGTAACCCGCTAATGGGATACAGCACATGTCAACTGACGTATCACATTGATTGGCCGAAAGTGTATCTTAATCTCCAACATTAATTTCAGGCATAATTGTCGGTTTTCAGCTCACCTAACCTGTAGTTACGACATTTCGGTCACCAACCATCGAACTTCTTTTCGTTAATTAAGTCGAACTGCATTATCAGAGGTCAGATGTCAAGGCTACCGTTCCGTCAGTAAGAGACAGCAATTAAAAATGGATTGATAACTAGGCAATAGAGTTACTCTATTTTCATTGAATATGCTTACATCGAACCTGATCATTCTGTTTCACCGCGGCCGTTACATTTCGCATCATAATGTCCCTTTTCGCTTCACGAATCCCAGTTACCTACACTTCTTTGTCCTCTGGCTGAGTGCCAATAGTCACTGTTCAAAAACAATTCACGTTCTTTTAGATTATCATTCTTTAGTCTATGTCATTCTTAATTGTTATCAAAAACATACTACAGTCTAGGCTTGTCTTAAATCTGTGAAATACTTTGGGGAAAAGACGTCTCTGACATTTGCACTCTGTTCAATCTAATAGGAAAAAGTAACATTTTATATCCAATATCACTAATAAACATCGTTTATGATTAATGAATATTAAACGTATTGCCCAGCCTTGTTTTAACTGATTACATTATACATTCAATTTTTAGGGGGTAGTTGATCACAGATGTTAGTTCTGGAAACAATGCCGTTGAAAGAGGTTGGAAGCATATTTTGTGAGCTTGGCGAAGGCAGCTCACTGCATGGACTTCCTAAAATAATCTCATCGAAGCAAGTCGTTATTAAAATATTTTGGGCCCTAATTGTCGTAGGTAAGTAAACATTACAGGTTAGATTAGTGTCGTTTTATTGTCGCTGTAGTCGTTTGAGCCCCATTGGCTGAAAGCAAAAAGACATATTGTCATGGCGTTTTGTCGGTCGGGCGTACGTCCAAAAATTTTCCATTAGAAATCTTCTCCTCAGAAATACGGTATGATTTCCAACAAATTTCAAAAAGATTTTTCCTAGAAGACTCTTTATCAGCTTCCTGTAAGAAAATTTGGTCCAATTGAAAACATGGCTTTTAAATCGAATGGATGGTTTTCATTAAAAATTCACAGGAATGACCATTTGATGGGTCTTTATTGGATTCCTACAAATAATTTTGATCAGATGAAAAAACATGGCTTTCATAGATTGGGCTTATTTCCATATATGGTTAATAGTGAAATCTTCTTCACAGAAACTGCAAAAAAATTAAGATACATAATCTTTCCGTGATCCTTTATTAGATTCGTTCAATAGATTTGGAACTGGTGATTAACTTGTCTTGAATGTGCGGGGACTATTTCCATTTATAGAATATACTTTGAAAATCTTCTCTTCAAAATCAGGTAACAAAAGTGTAAATATATTGAAAATCGGACCAGTGTCTCAGAAGATACACCATATGGATTGGACTGAATGCTTATATGTTTTTATGTCGACGACATAGTTAATATTATATATATAGTCATAACTTTTGAATGGAAAATGACATAACTTTCATGCTTCAACTGTATAATTTTTAGACAAAGCCTATCCGTTGGTATAAGATCCTAAGTCATGTTTACAATTCAATAGATTGAAGACTTCAACACCATATACATGTACCATTCTTATCAAAATTTCAAAACTTGTGAGACAAGCGGAAAGAACATAGCATAATGCGTATAAAACATCCCTTACTACTACAACTGCTTTTATTTTCTTGATAAGTACATGTATTATATTTTGTTGCTAATGTTGGTAAATGAGAACATTGTTGTATGCAATAAAGTCTGGTGGTTGAGCTTAAAATGATTTTGCCCTTCATTTCGCAGGTGCGTCAGTTCTTTTGGGTATTCAACTTCAAGCACTTTACCAAGAATTTACAAGGTATCCAACAAAAACTTCCATCAAACTTGAATATGGACCCATCGAATTTCCTGCTGTTACTTTATGTAATATGAATCCAATGAAGTTATCAAATATTGGCTACTTTCCAAACTTATCTGCAGTCCTAGGCAAAGCAAAAAGGACTGGAGAAACAGCGAAAACAAACTCAGCTAACTTAAATGATGACGTGACAAGTGAATCACTGCGACCAGATAGCTCGACAAATTCGAGTGTTCCAAACAGTAACAACCGAAGGCCTGAAATCAGCAGACCAAGCCAAACAGAAAGTTCGAAGCAGGGTGGAATATCGACTGTCACAAATGAAATCGAAAATTCGAGTAAACAGTCCATGAATGATTGGTATACGCTGAGAAATGAGTTTTTAATTGCTTTTCGAGAATCTAAGCAGTCTCTACGTTTGTTGTATGGACATGCAAAAAGTCATTTGATCTTAACAGCAATGTTCAATCGTAAGTTATCTTTTTTAAGATTTGAAGCCAAACAACATTTTGCCTGACCATAGGGCTGGCCAGGGTCGAAACCTTTAACGATTTTCTGAGTCTAGAATGAACATTCAACTTTCATTTTTGGAATGCAACCCATCTGGTATTCTGCTATACCAGTTCAGTTTGTCAGGTATTTGTTTTACGAAACACCTAAGAGACCCATTTCTCATAAGTATTTGTTATTGCATGATTTAATAGACTTTAAAGGATTTTAACGGGTTTTTTTAAACATTCTATTTCAATGAAGAAACTATTCGGAAAATATGAAGTGTTATTATCTAGAAAATAGCGCTGCCTGAACTGATTGGAATGACGATAGCTTTTTTATTAGGATAATAATAAGAAAGAGAAAAAAAAAAAAGAAAAAAAAATGTGCAGCGACCGGGGATCAAACCCTGACAGTTGTTTGGGGGAGACAGGTTTTGAAAAATAATCGAACCTAATTGTGCACTACTTCTCTTTCCCTAGTAATATCCTACTGGATTTTCCACGAAGAACTTTTTTACTTAATATCGAAAATTGTACATGTTTTTTAGTAATTCCTATAAACCTAACATTCGAAATACCCAAACGAATCAAATTGCTTTCAAGTACTTTAACTAGATGGAGTTATATCCCATTCATTGTCAAAAAGGTGAAATTAGGAATTAAACAAGTAAATTAAGTTTGAAAAAAAGTGCAAAAAGAACATTACTATAGCTTGATAGCAGTTTTGCAAGACAGATCGTTCACACTTAAACATAAAGCCATCGATTCAAATATACATGCACATGTACAATGTATTATATTTTCAGAAGAATCACTACCACATTTTAATGTAGAACCAATACTGTCACCTGAACATGGGACATGCTACACTATAAATGTTGATAAAATCGTGGAATCGGCTGGTTCAAGGGCAGGATTAAAACTAGTGTTATTTCTAGATAAACAAGAGTATCTCAGTGAAGTAACTGATGGATACGGAATAAAAGTCGTGGTCCATGAACGAGGAACCTTTCCAATGCCTGTCGAGGAGGGTTTTGAACTTAATCCAGGATATCTAACAGATGTTGGGATAAGACGTAAGACTATAGACCGTTACGGACCTCCCTACGGAGACTGTATTGATGGAAAAGATTTCATGGATAAAAATGGGTTTGAATACTCGATTCCAGTCTGTTTCGCTTTATGTCGATTAGAAATAACGTGGTCCACTTGTAGCTGTGTGCCTCATATGGCCCCCGAATTAATCGGTGTGAGTATTGATAGACCCGTGTGCCAACGGCGAGATAACTGTGTTGAACGAATAGCCGATGACATAAGAGAAAACCCACGATCGTGCAATTGTTTGGCTAAATGTCATGAGAATATCTATGTAAGTAGATTCACCAGTAGGCGGTGGCCGAATCCTACTTATTTACAGAATAGTGTATATGCTAGTGCTTGTGCTCGAAACATAAAGAGCTTAAACAGAACGTGTGAAGAAATCAACACAAAAAGGCTTAACTTGACCCATGAAAATTACAAAGAATATTCTGAAGATTTTACCGGATTGCGAATATTTTACGAGACGCTCGTAAATGAAAAAGTGGTTGAAGAGCCACTGTACTCCACAATAACCTACTTGTCGGATATCGGAGGGTCTATGGGCTTCTTTCTAGGAGCTTCTCTTATAACATACCTTGAGTTAGTACATCTCCTTGTAGAACTCATTATTTGCTTGTGCAAACATTTCTCCCGTAAACGTATCTCTGTCTGCCCAGATAAAACTCATATTGATTGCGATGTATCGGAGACAAAAAATCCCGAATGAACCTACATAAGAGAAGTCGGGCATGGTAAATTAAATTCTTCATTAACTGTTTCTTGACCAAATTTTACTGATGCTTATACGCCCATGTTAGGGAGAATTCTATTAACCGATTAATTATTGCTGTAAATAAATCAAAGCACCGAAAGTACTGATAGTGGACGTCCCTGTTGGCATAGTACAGTGATATGCCCCTTTTGTTGTAGAAAAGGGTATTTTTCATATAGATAATCTGACATAAACAATACGGTAATCCAGGATGTTTTCTATCCTAGTGTCCTGCGCATGATCCACAGTTCGGAAAAATATATTTGCCACACTCGTCATTTGTCACTCATCGATGGAAAAATGAAAAGTAATTTACCTTTTAAGTTAGATGAGAAGCTAATGGCTTGTTGTACGTGTGCATGTCCTGGTGTGAAAAATGAAAGGAAGCCATGGTTTTGGTGCACCTAACAATCGCAGCATTCCTGAAATACAACTGATAGTGAAGTTAAACTAAATTCCCTTAATCCAAGTCTAACTAGCTCCCAATACAAAACTTTTAACCTTTTCGATACAATCCTTTTCCCATAACAGTCCACAAATAACTAAAATATAAACTTGGACAATATTAGATTCGCAATTCGCTGGGAATCATTACTTAGAAAAAAGCAAATGAGAGATTATGGATATTTTTAAACCTTCAGCGACCCAGTGGTAGCTTAAATTGGCTAATTCAAAATGATGTTAAGCGTCCACAAAAAATCGATTGGCCCAATCAATTTACTACCTCCGTGCGAAACCGCCATGCTTTTACATCCGTATGTAAAATATTTCGTGTCACTACCTCCGTGCGAAACCGCGATGCTTTTACATCCGTAGGTAAAATATTCCGTGTCACTACCTCCGTGCGAAACAGCGATGCTTTTACATCCGTATGTAAAATATTTCGTGTGACAACCTCCGTGCAAAACCGCGATGCTTTTACATCCGTATGTAAAATATTTCGTGTCACTACCTCCATGCGAAACCGCCATGCTTTTACATCCGTAGGTAAAATATTTCGTGTCATGCCGGATGAACTGCGTTTTACTGCCGTTTGTAGAGGACAAGCAGGTCGACACCTTACGATTAAAGTATATCAGTTAAACGATTCAGAAATGCACCCGGCTATTTCAGCCCTTGATAGCTGTGGACTGCACTCGAGAACAATTAATGAATGGCTGATGTTCATCGTTTGGTCTTCATCCCTAGTCAGACAACCGAAATTCATGCTTAACGATTTTATTTTCAGATTTTTATCATCAATGAAAGTAAAGTATTTATCGATGAACCTTTTGAACAGCATTTTTTGGCACCAGAAGTAGAATATGTAAGGAAAACACAAGAGTTTTACTTGCTTCGTTTATGATGCTTGAAATCTGATTGACTTTAATAATACCAAACTATTTTGTATTCTTGCGCAAAGATTGATTATAATCAAGCAATCTAATTCGAAATCTTCGAAAATGATGCACATAGATGGAACCGAGAATGATGAGGATATCTTATGTTTTAATGTAACCTGTATGAAATAAATGTATTAGTCTAACATTTATATGAAAAAGTTTCACAGGTTCATAAAAGGAGATGAGGTTTTTATTATTACTAACTAACTAACTAACTAACTAACTAACGAACTAACGAACGAACGAACGAACGAACGAACGAACGAACGAACGAACGAACTAACTAACTAACTAACTAACTAACTAACTAACTAACTAACTAACTAACTAACTAACTAACTAACTAACTAACTAACTAACTAACTACTACTAATAACTATCTAACTGACTAACCGACCGACCGACCGACCGACCGACCGACGGACGGACCGACCGACCGACCGACCGACCGACCGACCGACCGACCTACACATGAATTAACAACAGACGAAGCCTTAAAAATTAGAAAATTATTCTTATTTTTTTCGTGTATGTCCCACAAGCTACAACTACTATTAATGATGGATAGCTAAAAGAAAGCCGCTAACCTAATGGAAAAGGCAAGTACCACTTTATACTGCTGGGGATAATATTAACCCATTACCACATGACAGAATTTTAGACTGGTCCAAATTGAAGTAAGTTGCTAACGACAATTTAAAACAATGAAATTTGTACAAATATGTGTCTTTTGAATAGGAAAACATCGTGGGTAATGAAGAAATTGCTTGAAACGAAGCTTTTTTCCGGTGCGTTAAAACTTGATTGTATTGGTATGGGTTAAAGAAAAGAGTAATCCTATCTCTAACTCGTTGGTCGATTACAAAAACATTTGTAAGCCGTAAAGCCCCCAACCCACAACAACAACCGACAACTATATAATGAAGGAAATGAAGACAAGGACAACAACAACAAATTACCCATCACCGCTGATGGACCACCAGGGATGGGTGAAAACTATATTTCTAGGCTAGACTGTACAGAATGCATAGGCTGACCAGGTTCGAAATATTTCGCTCTTCGAAAAATTTCAAAATATAGAACTGCATCCGAAAATTTCCGAATACGAAATGGGGATCGAACAATTTCCGAACACACATTGGCATTCGAAAATTTTCCGAACACACACAATGGCAATCGAAAAAATGTTCGCATATAGAACGGCTATTTCTACCACCCCGTTATCTCATTTTTTGAGTACGATATTCGGTTCACCTGTGCTTAATTCGAACCCGTTTTCAAACCCTAGACCGAAATGCTCCGTCTATGCTTATATTCTCAAAACGAGCACGTATTGAACTAAAACTAAACAAAAAAGGTATCTGAATATAAACTACACTTATAATTCAGATACAAACATTAATTCACATTTAGAAAATATCTATATGAAAATCTAAAGATATCACATAAGCCCGAAACCCCATAACACACAAATTTTCCATTCTAGTTTTCCTGTACTTGTATCCCTCTGGTTCTACAAAACTAGAACCTACTTCCTAAAAATTAAGAACAACTAATAAACAGTCAACAAGTAAACCTATCTAATTAATGAACAAACTAGTGCAGTTCTTATTAATATACTATGATCACTTTATCGTTGTTCATGTTTGATAGAAAAATATCAAAATACCAGCAAATAAGTCGCCTCTACAGTGGCTGTCTGTTGTATTTCGATGTACACCAGCGAAGGAAAATATCTTGAACCAGATGTTGTTCCAACATTTTAATAGCCAAACCATCAAAACTGCTGAATATAAATATAGGAATTCAAAGTTCGCCCCCTGTCTAAATGAATATATTGACAGGTCAGTCAATTTTTGATCGGCGATCCGTCATTGATTCTCTACAGTTAGTACTGTTAGTATCTGTCGGTAAATCTGGAACAACATAGTTTTTCTGTCCACCATTTTTCTTTTCCCACAATGACAAGACAATGATTTTCTTGTGTGCTTCGCTTGATATTTTGTAAAGCCCGCCAAATATTTGTCCTACAAAATAGATTATTGTCGACTTAACTTTGAGATGAGTTTCTTGACGAACACAACTATCTTTTGCGTCTTCGTTTGTCTACTTACCCACCGACGAGCGAACCAGTCGACCGACCGAATAACACGTCGAAATCAATTTAGACCCTAGAGCTTGCGTGTGTGTGATTAAAAGAAGATATATTTTCTTACGTGTAAGAGTCATGGCATTGTAAGTTAAATACGCGACACATCATTCTATAAGCACAAAGTGGATCGACCATTGTCGGTTTGGAAAGATCGCTCAGTATGTAAAGGTCCCAGATTTCCCATCTTTTAGAGATTTTCTGAATTTAGAAATTTACAACGTTGTTTATTCTCTGCGATATTTTTATTTTCGTTTCAAATGTTTGGTTTACAAAGTCGTCTTTCAATGGCAAATCTAAGCGTGAGAGTAAATTCATTGTTTGCTATTTCCCGATAAAAAAAATCATCTCGTGTAAAATAGATCTTATATGAAATATAGACGACATTCGGAATCATACGACCACATTCTCAGTACAATTCGTCAGTTCGCACGTGTATATAACGCTGACCATTGACCTATTAAATGCAAAACGAATGGTGTTTGTTTCACATCCCGATGTTTTAGAAAATTGAAAAGTACAATCAACAAATCTTATAAACTACAACTGTTTTTTAAGCATTTCTTACAAGTAAATGAATATTTATCATTTATAGAGAATTTGTTTACTGAACTACTAAAATGTACTAAAATATCATAATAGACAAAACACTACATTTTGGTTATCTGTGGCAATTTATATTATCTAAAATCAAAAGCGCGCGACGTCTGCCCATTACAAAACATTTCACTTTCACAGCGTTGAAAACTCGGTGAAAAGGCGAGACCGGGTTTGAGAGGACTCGTTTATTTCGGCCTATTTCGGAATTAGATTAAGACTTTATTTGGAAACTGTTGACAATTTTACGATGTTACTATTTTTGTCTTCAAGTTATGATCCGTATTTTTTTCTTTTATTGTTGCATGTTTGAATTCAAATATCTTTGACCTATGGCACAGAAGTGCAAATAAGCCCATCAAATAGTATAATAATTATGCAAATCAGATGAAGCCTTTGGTAACTCTTTTCAGTAAAAAGACATCATAATGCATGGAACGAAGTCATTTTAGAAATGGCTTCATAATAATTCGTGTTCGATTTTTATCGATTTACAGACAAGATCAAGGACACATAAATTGAACACTCGAATATTTTTTTATTACATGGTTGATACTACACTAGTGTACACACAATTGGTTGTCATACATCGATAAATGCCACAAAATTTTATCGAATTTTCGCAAAGATTTAGGTGAAATCATAAATAAAATTTGTGTTCATAAAACAGCGAATAAATAGAAAACTCCCAAAGTCAAATTGATAAAAAAAGCGACAAAGCCTCGTCTTTATCTGTTTATTGATGACTCGGTAAAAAAATTCGGCATTTCAATGCCACTTATTGAATGCCCTCTGTTTATCCGAAAATAGACGTTTTATAGTGGTGTCGCAGTTTAATCTGGTCAGGTAGTAAAATAAACCAAACTATTTTGTGTGACTCGATGGTGCGTACCGTACTAGTTTTACACTATATCAAACTGGGCCATGGAGAATCCCACAACCAACCTATTGACAAAAAAGCGATTATTTGGAATCTGGGTGTTTTTTACAATTCTTGTATTTCTGGGATGGATATACACGAATGATGAAATAAATATGTGAGTAGATTTATTTATCACCCAGTCTTGAGTGACGTTTTCATTATTAGAATACCAAAATTTAAATCTTTGACATTTAGATTGATAATTAGGAAATGTTCATGAAACTTAGAGTAGCACGATAAATCGTCCTAAACGGGTTGACAGCAAAACAATGAAGTCTGTCAATGCTTTATAAACCACAATATCTACACTATTTGTGAAATCCTACCGACAATCGAAAATCATTTGACCAACCAATCCATTCATTTAGACTGATAGCGCATTTTGACCACCGTTTTTTATTTAACCCGCACCACAAAATCCCTCCTTTTTACGCCTCGCAAGAAAAAAAGCTTCGGAAATCATTGTGGAAAATTAAGAGATTGCTTGTATCAAGAAATGTTCTTATTACCCACATTATTTTCCATTCCAAAAGATGAAAACACCATCTTGAATTTGTCGTCTGCAGCTTCGTTCAATTTGGACCAGTCTAAATTTTGTGTGTGGGAATGGGTCAAGCAGTAGTTATGACATAAGGGTGGCTACAAGCGATATTTGTCTCCGGCCTTCTTTTTCGTCAGTTGATATTTATTTGACACAACAGACAAACTATTTTGTCTATCTTGAGATCGTGATCGTGATAGCTACCCCTCAATTCAATGTAATGGTCATATTTGTGCCATATACAAAACACATATCGATATCTTTAATGAAATGTTAATGAATGTTAAACAAATTCAATGATTATGGAGTTATGCGTGTTATATAAAAAGACCAAAGGTATCGGTGTGGTTCCCGCGCGTCTGTCCTGTAATAATTCAAGTCATGGATTTTCTTTAATCTTAAATGCGTGTATACGACGCAACGAATCTTCCTTTCTAAATTTGGACTATTCAATGTTATCTCTAAGATTGGGAAAGGGCTAAATAAACTAACTATGTAACCCCTTTAGTTATTTTATTTTTAACCAGAAATATCGAACTATCAAGTATTGGGTAATGTCGTACTCTCCTGTTCTTCTTGTATTCTTGTGACTGCATCGTTTTACTAGTACTCTTGTTTATCGTACTCTCGTCGTTTCGTCCTCAAAATCTCGTGTTCTCGTTATCGAAACTTATCGAAACTTTCGTTACATCAAGATCGGAACATTGTGTACTTGATGTGGTATTCTCGACTGTATACCGATGGCATATCACCGTTGTCATTCTAACTGTAGAACGACAACGACTATATATGAAGAGCATTTTAAGTCTAATTAATAGTTTTTTCAATTGCAGACTAGAGAGGAATGAAAGGCATTACTATCAAAGTCATCGGCATATTTACAGAAATTGTTGAATACCAAGCATAAAAATAGCAGGAGGCGTCTCCAGAGAGATTTATCTATTAAAGACGGGCAAATTACTAACTAATGGTTACAATATTTTTCATGATATAAATCAGTAAGAATATCGAACGGCAAGTTAATCTCTCTCTAACATTTATGATATTTGTAAAACTGGCAAAAATCTACCATTCTACGTATTAATATGCATATATCGTGAACAATGCAAAAACAAGATATACAGCGAAAGTTAGGATTGTTTTGCTTTGATGACGACCCCACATATTCTTTTTGCTTTGAGCTGCTCCGGAAAATTGTCGAGACGACTATCACATTTTCCTACCCTGTAATAAGCAAATAAAAAGTGTCGGATCGTTATACTTATTATTTTATTGTATTATATCATATTTTATATTTGCATGTTTTGAAGATTTTAAAGATAAATTTACGAGAGAAATTATCTGAAAAAATGAACGGCTTCTACTTATTCAAAACTTATTACTTATTAGATATAGTTTATTCAAAATCAATCGTCTCCATTCTACTCTACCAATTATGGAATCTGTCATTGACGAATAGGAATTTTTCAAGCTTGTCCGATTTTATCCGCACACAATGTACATATTTCACAAAGAAAGAAATATGTGTACTTCAAGTCTTTTGTTTTGTTTTGTTACTGCTTACAATAGTTTTACACCAACCCTTCAGTAGATTTTTTATGTTATCCGTACGTAATTGTTTTATGCCTGTGGGATATTTTGATTTCTTTTTGTATAATCAAACTGATCAAACCGGCCATTAAACATATTGTATGCTCAAAGAATTTGTTGTTTGACATAATATTTATCTTTGTTCCGTTTGTAAGAGTATTTAAAGCTACGTTCAAAAATGATAGCTTTGGGCAAATTTGGAACGAATAGAAATTGGCATTTGGACCATTACAATAAAATTCTCGAAATTGCGTATATGGAAATAATGAGAAAACGACAAAATGTAAAATACTTGTTACAAGCCATTGCTCCTTTTTTTACCCTATTTGACAGATATTTTTGGTATAATCGTACTTAGAAATCGTACTTAGACAATTGTACGAGAAAACATAATCCGATCTAGCAGACGTCAAAGTGAAAGAGCTTCAATAAAATGACTTTTCTAGAATAAGAAAGTTTACAAAGAGCGAACAGTTTTCACTTAGATCAGTTTTCAGCTTTCGCTGTCTGGCCAGGGTCGATACTGGTTGTAGCAATCAGGAGGTCCCTTTTCGCTTGAAGGTTCATATCTATACTAATTCCTCTGAACGTCCTTTGAAAACGATATTAGGGACTGTTATCATATAGAAGAAAAAATCTTGACATAAAATTATAATTTACCCAAACTTTGAATACAAATTACCCCTATTCTGTTTCGAGTCTCTACGGCCTTCGTAGGGACAACATTACTCCTGAAATCTTCGTTAAAATTGTTTGACGACCTCTCAATAAATAATATTTGAATAGGTCACAAGCTCGACACGAAAAGCTTTGTCGAACAGAAACCAAAACCAATTTTAAAATTCAAAGGTTGCCAACATAAAATAGTTTTCGTTTTCTGTTCACCAAAGCCTTTCATATCGTGCTTGTGATCTATCCTGAAATTATCTGTAGATGCGTATGTAAACAATTTGAACGAGGATTTCAGGATCCGTACAGTGACAATTTGTCTATATGAGAGCCATAGAGCCTTTAAACAAATATTATAGTTAAGATTATGCACAAAAATACGTAAACTAAATCTTTAAGATTAAAGTAGATGAAATACACGTTTTTACTTGAAATTAGAGTAAACTTTCAGTTGAGGAAAAAAAGTTAATAATCTTTGGGCCTGTTACAAGGGGCAGGTCTATCGCAGCTCATTTTTAAAAAATGAACTTTAGTAAATATATCTTTCTATTTTTAGTAATTCAAAATGTTCGGCACCTTTTAGATATTGTGACGGGTCATAGACATTAATACAGACATTGTTGACCGTAGAGACATTGGTGGCCCACAAAGACATCGGTGACCCATAGGGACATTGGTAATCCATAGAGACATTGGTGACCAATAGAGGCTTTGGTGATCCATATAGACATTAATGGCCCATAGGAACATTGGTGACCCATATAGATTGATTGAATGGGGTTTAACGCCGCTTTTAACAGTATTTCAGTCATATCGCGGAGGCTGGAGCACCTACAATGGATTCCTGGTATTTCTCACACCAGTACTACCACTTCATCCTTTCCTAGCCTCCAGCTGCTATCCCGTCAGGAACTCGGTGATACAAATATTATAAAAACTGATTGGAAATAGCACAGGTCCGTTACATTTAGTTTTAATAATAATCTATGTTCTTAGACCCTGTATTTTGAAGGAGAGATGAAGAAGATATTTTTCTTTTTGAACACCATTACATCTAGAGTGTCGACACATTAGGTGTAGAATTGCCTCGTGGTGGTAAAGGCAACTAACTTTGAACTGCCTCTTTAATTTTGATTGATTGATTGAATGGGGTGTAATTTTGATTAGTCGTATGTTGTTGGATGCTATAAGGAGAAAACGCAGCATATCTTCTCCCCCTCCTTTTCTGTCTGGTGCTTCAAGCATTTTGCTTGTAATATTTTCTGATGGTAGTCTATCAAAATAAATCATACTACCATACCTAGATCAGAAACAGATTTCCTTTTTTTTCTGATAAAGATGTAAATATTTAAAAACCTTCTCAAACTCCGTAAAGCCTAGAAATATAATACCCAGGTGAATGATAAAGGACCAGCATTGTCCTCTTTTTCAAGTATATGTTTCCAAAAGGTTCCTTGTTCACACAAATTAAAATCAAAGTACAGAAAAGTACTGTAAGCTAGCAAAGCATTGGTTTGTTAAATAATCTACTTTGTCAATCGTTATCATGATAAAGAAACGAGGTTAAAGTAAAAGAGTTAATCTATTCCCGCACAATCCCTACTTTTACGCCCCTCAAGAAAAAAGTTGTAGAAAACAATGTGGAAAATGAAGAAATTGCTTGTTACAAGCAATTTCTTCATTTTCTATATTGTTTTCAACCTAAAGAGATGATTTTTAGAATTTTCAATAATTTGAAATTAACGTATGCAATTTCCTTGAAGATCGAGGTGCTCAAGTAAGCTAAAATACCTAGGAGGTGAACTTGCATGTAGAGTTTGCAATATTCCTGAAATACATAAGAACTACTTTTTATGGCATCGGCATTTAACTTATTTAGTGGTTAAGCCTCAAGTGGCAGTTTGCACTTGTTGAACTTTGAGACGGCCTTAAAATTTTGTTTGTTAACTTAAGCTAGCAAAGCGTCAGTAATCAAATTACTTTTTGCAGCCTTAACGTGACATCAAACGTTTTGGAAGCCAGTCAGGTTGCGATGCTCTTCAACGTCACTCGCTTTTTGTACTCAAGCGAAAAAGTGGGAACCAGCCAAGCTGACAAACTACAGTATCAATTATGGGACCCAGATAGTTCAGTGTCGATTGCAAACGTATCAGCTCAGGGTTTTACCGTGCATTATGAACGGTGTCTACATATACCGCAGTCGCCAAAAGGTATGGAATCGACAGATGCATTATTTTAAGTATAACCATATGCTAACTAGTTTCATGTAATTATACTTTTTGTCGAGCCAACTTGAGGTGAGCGAGACATAGTTGTCACTATGGCAAGTCGGTGTATGTGCGTTAGTCCGTCCGTCCGAATTTGTCCGGACAATTACTCCTACATTTATTGATGGATTTCAAAACTTGGCACAATTATTCTCCATCATGAGTAGATGTGCAATTTGAAAGTATCTTCCGGCTTGTTCTAATGTCAAGGTCGCAGGTCAAGGTCAAACAGTAAAATTGTCTTTGTCCGGATAATTACTCCTACAATTATGGATGGATTTCAAAATATTTTGGCACAATTACTCTCTTTCGTGAGCAGATGTGCCATTTGAAAGAATTTTTGGGATAGCTTCAAGTTCAAGGTCACAGCTCAAGGTCAAACACTAAAATTGTGCTTATCTGGAGCATGATACCTACACAACTTTGAGGGCTCGACAGCAGTTGTCCTGGGACAACCATCTAGTTATTCAAATTTCATTTGGTAGTATGCAGGAATAAATTTATTTCGATTGATGATTGGTTATAATTAGGAGAAAAACTAGGAATCTGGTCACTGTGTATACGATTTCTGAGGTACATTATTACGTAGTTGATTGCATCATTTCATTTCACTAAATATACAGAGTCGTTTTTGGTCGAGCGACCACCTCTATTAACGCATTACCAGCCGGCTAAATTTTAGACTAGCCCAAATTGAAATAAGTTGCAGACGGCAATTCAAGAATTAAGAAATTTTGGATTTTTAAAATTCTATAGGTAGAAAACATTGTGACAAGCAATTTCTTCATTTAACACAATTTTTCCTTAGCTTTTTTCCCTTGAGGGCGTCTAAAAGTGTCACTGAGTAGGAATGGGTTAAGCAATCACTTCCATTAATCGACCAGATTCGAAATCCCTTTTCATAACAATAATCACTCATAAATAAATTCGGCGTATTTGATAAAAAGAACCATCATAACTAAATCCGTTGTTTTGGAACTCATTAGAATCGTCTCGGTGAAACGCTTCTAATGAGTTCCAACAACATAGGATTTAGCGAGAACTTTGTATTGATTTTACGTATGCAATCGAATGAATCCTTCAAATCTCTAAAAATGTGGTTTAGGCGACCACTCTCTTATGCGGCCACTTTTTGATCGTCCAATGATTGGTTGCTTAATACAAGATTTACGGTATATTGAGTAACTTGATGATGCTGTAAAGTTTGCCGGTTGAAAATGTTACAATAGCGACATAATATCTTCTAGTATTGTACGTGTGATGTGATCTAATGTACAAAAGCTATATTTTACCCTGCCCATGTCGTCCTTATTATCGAATATACATGCAGTTGTAGACTAGTTTTTCTAGTTTGAAAGATGCTTTGCCTTAAACCATTACAAGACGGAAAAAAATTACACCGGTCCTAATTGAAAGGAGTTGTGGGCGATGATACCAAATAATGAAATTTAAGACTTTTTCGATTTTTTGGATAGAAAACATCGCCAACAATGAAAATTTCTCCCATTTTACACAATGATTTCCCAAATGCTTGTCTTGAAGGGCGTCAAAAATCGTCACTGTGTGGAAATGGGTTAATCCGTACACAAGATGGTCTTCGACGTCTGAAAACTTTATTGTTCGTCAAATCGGGCTGTCTGTACACCGTTTTCATTTTAGGTTTCCCGTGGGCTGAAGAAGCCTTTATTTACGACCCACTACCACTAACCCTTACAGGCGTTGTAGACCCGAAAAAGAGCACCGTTAGTCCTGTAGGACCGACTGTTGTTAAACTTGGACAGACAATTAAACTGAGGATCGAGTTATACGATGGACATGGTCGTAAAAGGACAGGACGGGATTTAGTGAGTTTATTTTACAATCAGCGCATTCCGACTTTTGTTTATACCCTAAGGGCCTTGTGTGTGTGTGCGTGTTTAATCTTGTTGTATTGTATGTTGCACTTGGCAAAACCCCATAGAGACAAAACGTCATCAAACTTATGTTTCTTGTTCCTCCATTATGAGTTTGCTATGTATTTTATTCACTTCAATTTATTTCTTTAAAGATGGTCTACTGTAGCAGCAGAAGCGAACTTTACAGTAAATTAGGCCTACTTCATGTATTTCTCGTTTTCTTCCATGTTGATTTTGTTTTGATCTGTTGAGCAAAAGAGTATTTCATCACAACTGAGGCTACGTTTGTTTTACCACAATAGGTTCGCGTGTGGATGATGGAACCAGGTCTAGGAGCCGGAAGTGTTGCTAAGGTTACAGACAATATGGATGGTAGCTATGACGCTGAGTTTATCGCATTTTGGGTTGGCCGTCCGACATTAAGAGTTGCTGTTATTTCACCAAAAGAGGTTTTAAGAACACAGTTTAAGCGAAGGTTTGTAGTTTGAAAACCATTGTCAACCAATTTGGTGACTACAAGGTTAACACAGAGGATTTCTTAATCGACTCAAGCATTCGCTCCTATATTCTGGTCTATCTGAACTGTATTCTGGGATGTGTTTTTTTCCACGGTGACAAGATTTAATTTTAAGAGAAAGACGTATTGATCATTGTTTCGCAGTCTTATCAATCCAAACTGTTGAATTCTGATCGGGCGAAAAGGGGTTTCATTACTCCATTAAAGAAGGAAAAAAGTATACGTAATTTTGTTTCACCCTAAGAAAGTAATGACCAAACGTTGCTGTCAGTCAAATATTGAATAGACCAATGAAATCATTTCTTTAGACCAAAAATGAGATTTGATCTCCGACATTGGCCGTCATTTTGGTTATACTTTTTTTGTTGGTTTGGCGAGTTAAACGTCTTAACTACAGCTTATTCAAGCTGTAGTTACGAACTACAGCTTATTCAAGCTGTAGTTACGACATTGAGGGCGCAAACCAACTAAACTACTATTTTTTTTTTACAAAATAACCCGATTTAAAATTGAAACGACACTTCCTGTCTGAGTCACTGAGCAGGGCTAACGAAGTCAGTGGGCGAGGCCGGCGATTGGTCAATTCTAACAAACTGGTGAAACTTTGTTAATAGAGTCATTTTACGGTAGAAGTGTTGAAAATTGAAACTATAAAAATGAAGAGATTCTTTTTATTTATGAAGTTGTTTTTTTTTTACATTGAAAAATAAAAACAACCTAAACTTATTCACACTCCTATTTGAACCTGCTTCCAACGAAAAAAAATCTTTTCGCCTCTTAAATGAATCTGATTCCTCGGAATGGCGACATGTCGAATAAATTGGGTGTGAGAAATTATTCAACATCATAAGCCTGTGGTTAGTTGAATCTTTCTTCACTTTCCTCTGCATAAGCATATCGAGTTTCAGCCCAGTCTTTCCCCTATAATAATAACTCTCTATCTCTCTCTCTCTCTCTCTCTCTCTCTCTCTCTCTCTCTCTCTCCTGCTCTCGCTCTCTTTTTTTCTGTCTTCCACCTCATCCGGAAAATGAAATTGTAACATGTACCTTGTATGTTATAACCCCATGTTGTGCAAACTTGTACCTGGGTGAATAAAAGAGTTGTTCTGTTCTGTTCCGTTCACTTAATTTAGACACGTGTGTTTGTATTGCTTGGTGGTGTAAACAATTCATCGTACTTGCTCAAAGACGCCACTTCCGTCCAGTTTCCTTCTTTGACGATAAAAAAGTGTTTTTTTTTTTTTTACAAATTCAATATGTAGTACCACATTTTCAACTAAGATCCGAGCAAATGGAATAGTCGACAATTCTATTAAGATTTTTATTTAGATATGTTTCTAATAGAGCTCTTGGTTTGCGTTTCAAATCCTCAAAGTCTGAATGCTAGAACACATTTTATAAGTTGAGCCAAAAGTGCTCAGATGAGCTTTTCTGATCTAGCAGCGTTCGTCTTGCGTCGTTCATCGTCCTGAAGCTGATGAAATTTAGGATTTTATTTTACACTTAGGATAAAAAACAATGTGTGAAATGAAGAAATTGTTTGTTACTAGCAATTTCTTCATTTTACATAATGTTTTCCCAATTGTTTTACATGGGGGACGTCTAAATCGTCATTGTGTTGGCTGGGTTAAAAAGTTGCCAGTCTGATATTCCGCATAACACGATGTCGCGGTGCATTGACATGACATTTTTATTGATCGAATGTTGTTTGTAAGTAAGAAGTGTGTTCTAAAGAACACAGGTTGTTTAGGATGGCCCTTTCTCTCGTACCATTGACCCTTCGAGGGTTGTCTCTCCTGCACAAGCACATAAATTATTAAGAGACGTTAGATAACTTGGAATTAGTACCTCTTGACCCGTCTATTAACCCATTACAAGACGATGCAATTTTAGAATGGTCCAAAATAAAGGATGTTACAAATTACAGTATATGAAATGTTGGATTTATAAGAAGAAAAAAGCTGTGGAAACCTTTGCGGAAAATGAAGAAAATGCTTGTTTCAAGCAATTTCTTCATTATTCACAATGTTTTCTATCCAAAAAAGACGAAAAATTTAAAATACCATCAACTTGAAATTATCGTCTGCACCTGCTAACAATTTTGACCAGTCTAAGATTTTCTTGTGGGAATGGGTTAAAGCGCACGCACTACTGCCATTCCAGTAAAGTCAGCCATGTATGATGACGGCACAAACTGTTTATGATATTTTATTAACTGTCGACATTAAAAGGTTAGCCTGTAAAGTTTCTTTTGTCGTTAAGTATATATGGCCGCTTAAGGATCCCGTATGTTTTTGATGAAACGAACTAACACTGACTTCAGATATATTTGTCCGACTGTGTTGGTATTCATCGGTGTTTTTGGGACAAAAGAAAGGACAGAGTGCAGTTACTATCCACAGATCCCAGGTCATACAGAATTGTGTAATATGACAGCTGAAAACTTTGGACGGCCGTGGTATTGTGGAAAACCAAGGTAATCTTCTATCCATCCAAAAAGAAAGTAGGGGTTTCATATCGGCTGCTTATCGTTCGATCCCTGGCGGCGGCGCATATCCTTTCCGACATTTGTCTCTCACCAATGGGTGGATAATCGTAAACCTAAATGGGATAGCAGCTGTAGGCTAGGAAAGGATGTGGTAGTACTGGTGTGAGAAATACCAGGAAAACATTGTAAATGTGATATTACTGAAATAAAGTTAAAAGTGGCGTTAAACCCCATTCTATTCAATCAATCATATAAAAGTTGCATGACTTCATAACACGGTATGGATTTTCTCCCTTTTTTGCTTGGTTGGTAGATTACACCAAATCGTAATCACAATATTTGTGTGGCATTCGCGCTCATAAGTCTAAATTTCAGAACCGATTAATTGAAAGAACAAAACGAGTTTGACAGCCCTATCCCATGTTTCTAGTTTAAAGAAGAATTTTGGCAAATCTTTATCTTTACAGTTCTAAAGGAATGAGCTGCAACAAGTGGACGTCTGTGTCGGACAAGCACATATTGCAACACGAAACTTTATTGAACACACCGATAGAAAGAGATCTACTATCAAGGTCTGTAATATCTGATGGATAAGCGTTTCTACCAATTGTGACGGTCAATCGACATAATCTTATAATGCCAAATAAATGGTTGTTTCCCTGTCAATACAGCTGATCACGTTACTTGGATGGCTATGTGAAGCATATACCCATCCACCCCCTTTCAATTGGAATCAAAATTTTGCTTTATTTCATCGCTTGACATAATTCATAGACTTAAAGGATGAGCCATGCATCTTTATAAGGTATTTAGAAAATGCTTTTAAATTCAATAACTACCATGTCCTGTATTTAGAAGAAGTATGAAGCTCATCGACACAACATAATTAAGAGATGAAGAGAATATTTTATGTTTTCATGGAGGTATGAACTGAAAAAAAAAACAAAAAAAAAAAAACTAACCACACTGTATGAATACGCGAAGCATCGAGCAAAAAATAAAACAAATTTACAAATTTTGATACCTTTTTGTATGGAACTATTTTATGCGAAAGCATAAAAAAGGCTGCATATTCAAAATTTTGATCATGGCGGTATGAATTAAAAATTTCGACCAATCAGATTGCTCGTTTTTGATAGACGAAACTAACAATTAAATTATTTGTGTATAATGCCATAATGCACTTAGTCGCCACGGGTTTTCAAAAGCTTATCACGACTTTACAAAGTGTCTAAACCTTCCAGATTACCATTATTTGTCATGAATAACCGTCATAATTTTATCTTATCACTATCGATATTTTCTTCAATTTTAGTCAGTGACGGCGAAACAGTACAATTAAGAGATGAAGAGAATATTTTTTGTTTTCATGGAGGTATGAACCGAAAAACCTGATCACACTTATGTATGAATCCGCTTCGCGTATTCATACAGTGTGATTAGGTTTTTCGGTTCATACCTCCATGAAAACAAAAAATATTCTCTTCATTTCTTATAATTTAATAGCATCGAGCGAAAAATACAACAACTTTACAAATTTTGATACCTCTTTGTATGGAACTATTTTGTGTGGAAGCATACAAAATGGCTGCGTGATCAAAATTTTGTTCATTGAGGTATGAATTAAATTTTTCGACCAATCAGATCGCTCGTTTTTGATAGACGAAAATAACAATTAAATTATTAAAAAATGAAACTAATGATGAATATCCGTCACAAAGTATGGTGACGGCTTACCATCAGATACTGGACTGATAAGAAATGAGTTACTAATACTGGTAAGACCCGGCATTAGAAAATAGATCAAGTCAGGCATTAAAGCTTCATGCTCACCTCTAGAGCCATTCGGAGATCAGGTACATATTCAGTTATTAACGATCTGTGGCGGCGGCAAATATTCTTTCCGACATTTGTCTCTCACCAATAATAAACCTAAGTGGGATAACAGCTGGAGGCTAGGATAGGATGTAGCGGTAGTACTGGTGTGAGAAATATCAGGAATCCATTGTTAGGTGCTCCAGCCTCCAGACTGAAATACTGTTAAAAGTGACGTTAAACGCGATCCAATCAATCAATCAATCAATCAATCAATCAATCAAATCAATCAATCAGTTATTAACCCATTACGTCAAGATAACATTTTAGACTGGTCAAAATTGAGAGAAGTTGCAGACGACATGTACAGGCTGACGGAATTAAGAAAATCTTTGCCTTATAGGACAGAAAACATTGTGAACGTTGAAGATATTGCTAATTTCAAGCGATTTCATGAAAGTCTACTATGTTTTCCCAGCTGCTTCGTGAGACATTTAAATGTAAGATTGTTTGGGAATGGGTTATAAATAAAGTAAGACGTGTCGGTATTGTCATTGTCTAGCACTGCCCTTTTCACAAGCTACTATCTGAAAACAACAACAACTTAGATTGCCTTGAAGAACATTGAATTGTATGTTAAAAATGTAAAACAGTAAAACAATTCTCTAAAAATATCTAAAAACACTACAGTACAGTGGTCTGTGTTCTTAGAGTTTAAAATCGTGCTTTGAATAATTGTCTAGACTAGAAAACGCGCATAATTTTAACGAGACTTATAAGTTTATTATTGGTTTGACATAATTTGCGGGATGGAATTTGACCTAGCTAGATATTTCTTAATACATTTAGTATTAACTACATTTAACTTAAATACAATCAATATAAAACAATCCATAGTCTTTTGTATTATCATATTTTGTACAGAAAGTCGATCTATCATAAAATTTTGTAAAGTAAATCAATTTTAGTATCATTTTTTATAGCCAGTCAATCTATTATCATGTTTTGTACAGTAAATCTATCTTATATCATATAATGCACTGTCAGTCAATCTATTGTCATATTTTGTACAGTCAGTAAATCTAATGTCACATTTTGTACAGTCAGTCAATATATCATCATATTTTGTACGGTCAGTCAAACTAATATAATATTTTGTACAGACAGTCAATCTATTATCTTATTTTGTACAGACAGTCAATCTATGTAAATATTTTGTACAGACAGTCAATCTTATATCATATTTTGTTCAGTCAGCCAATCTATTATCACATTTTATACAGACAGTCAAACTATTATCTAATTTTGTACAGACAGTCAATCTTATATCATATTTTGTACAGTCAGTCAATCTATTAGCATATTTTGAACAGACAGTCAATCTATTTTCATATTTAGTACAGACAATTAATCTATTATCGAATTTGTACAGACAGTCAGTATATTATCATACTTTGACAGTTACCATATTTGTACAGTCAGTCAACCTTTTATCATATTTTGTACAGTAAATCAATCTATTCAATCTTTATATTATCATCGTCTGTACATCCAATCTATCTAATAATACTTTTTCCACAGTCAATCAATCTAATATCATCTTTTATATGATGAAGCAATGTGATATACATGTATTTGTACTTTAGACTATATATGTTTTCAGCAATTACCAAACGATGGTTTTACCTACAAACTTTTCCGTGGAAATAAAATCAGGTGTGGAAATAAGTAGCTAGTGATCTTATCATATTAACCCTTGTCATGCTGAACCCAGAATATTTTGTACATAAGTACAGTCTGATCTTGGTCTACACCTCCTGCTTGTACTTTTCATGCCAGAGTTATTTATGAAAATGATTTCTTAAAGAAGTATTGATTTTTTAACAAGTTCTATCGGTATTTTCAGCCCTTTGATTTACTGCGATTCAGGAAGGTAATTTATACAGCATGACAAGGTTTAAAACTTCTTTTTCTTAGTCCTATGATTTATATTTCGAGTAAATCGACTTCAATTTGGCCTGCTATTGCATTTTATGTCTGCTTCAGGCCGGGTTTTGCATCGTATATATAGGGAATATTTCAACAGTGTGTTTTTCTATTTGTTGTTATCGTGGTCGAGAATCGTGTGTAGGCATTTTCTATTTGATGAGACCGAAGGTCGAATCCAATAAAAAATACATACACACGTTTCGAGAACACGATAACAACATATAGAAAAACCAAACTGTTGTTATATTCCTTTTATTATATAACTTTAGGACATGACATTAAGAAAATTCTCTTAAATGATTAAGAAATAACCATCATTCCGAAAAAATAATAATTAAAAAAAAGAAATAAAAATAATGAAAAATAAAATAAAAAAAAACAAAAAAAAAACGAACGTCAATACACAAAAAGGAATCCGTGTTTAACGGTACTCGACTAATACGTTTTTTGGTACACGCCGAATATTTAATTTTTTTCTGTCGAGTTGTATTAGATATCCAGATTTTGATTAATAGGTATATAATAAAATCATTTATAATCATTTAAGCCTGTCAGATTATTGAATGCTTTTCGATAAATTATCGAGATGTTTTGGTTTATTTTTACCAAATAAATTCACCGAAATGATAAACTCACTATTTGGGCAATATTTATTTATTTCACACTACTGAACAACGTCAGATCGACATGTAATTTACGCGCTGAAGTACGCTATTTTAGAGATTTTACATTGGGATAAAAACAATAAAAAATGGAGTAAACATTTGTTTTAGTGTAAGATAGACATTTTTTCATTTCGTTTCAACAAAATCTTTATTTTCACTCTTGGTACCGCAACGAGAGACAATATTTGTTGCCCATTCAATGAAAGATAGCTTGATCTTACACGGAAACAACTATACTCTTTATCTGTAATTGGTGGAAATTTTAAACAACTAAATGGACTTTATCCTCTTTTTTTCAAACACCTGTATGAGACAGTTCATGATATATCAGGTCAAACTATACCATTTCATCCTTTTCATTCATTCAATTTGACCGATGTGGGATAAAATCTTATTTATACAGTCATTTCTTCTCCATCTGAAATTGGGCTTATATTTTGGTAACATGAAATATTTCTAAAGGTATATATTTTTGATATATAGCATGAACAATTAAACGATCATCTAATTGTAATATTACACAAAAATATTCTCAAAAATGAAACTGATGAGGCTTCTTTTATTCTAGTATTACTAGACTTGACTTTAATTATTTATTTCAGACAATAGCCAAATAACCTGGACCCCTCCAGATGTTAAATGTAACATTCCAGATCGTAGTCACACATGGATTCAGCATCCACCCGCAGGGTTTTTGAACAAGAAACAATGGACTTCTCGATCGTGTCGAGGTCGCGAAAGAAGTAAAGGGATACAACCTTGTGTCAAAAACTTAAAAGTGTTGTTGATTGGAGATTCGACAGTGCGTCAATTCTTCTCTTCTTTGACGTCAATGATCACGTGTTTATGGGGTACGCGCAGAATAACAATTACCCACAAACATGAACAGTTCAAATGTTCAAACCAGGCTCTTAACACTACCTTTGAATACAATAGCCACGAGCTGCCTTTTCGAACGTCCATGGCTGCGCATATATACTTCAAGTCTATAACATCCCATCTTGAAGCACACCACAAATATGACGGAAAACATTCACAGGTCATCATTCTCATCCACTTATATTCCCATTTTATAAATTATCACACACACGTGTTTTATGAGTCCCTAATGCGAATGAAACCGTCTATAATTGCCCTTTTAAATGCTAACCCGAATGCATCAGTAATAATAAAAGGTCCCCATTCATATGCTTTCCAGTTCGACTTAGAAAAGTATATACGCAAACCAGAAGGTTATTTAGAGATTTACGAAGATTATATAAGGAAAGTGTTTAGTGATGTCAAAGACAGAGTAATTTATCTTGATGTTGCCGATATAACAACAGCGTCAGAACAAAAGAACATTCATCCTGAAACTTACATTGTTAATGAAATGGTGCATAAAATATTTGATTATGTATGCAAGTATTAAAGTGTATAGAAAAAAATTGATATATCTGCAAGTAAAATTAATAGTGTATTGAAATATTGATTATGAGTGCTAGTATCATAGCCGTGGGGTGGGGGGTGGGGATTAAATGTAACATACCTACATATAATATTTCATTAACAAAGCCTTTAGAGCAGCGCCCTCGTCACCAAAAAAGACTCACATTATGTAAACTAAAATTACTTTTAATTTACAATAAATAGGGAATATTACCACAGTGTTTTTTTCTATGCGTTGTTATCGTGTTCGAGAATCGTGTGTAGGTATTTTTTATTGGATGAGACCGAAGGTCGAATCCAATAAAAAATACCAACACACGATTCAAGAACACGATAACAACAAATAGAAAAAGACACTGTTGTAATATTCCTTTTATTATATACCTTTTAGGAAATGAAATTAAGAAAATTCTCTTAAATGGCTAAGAAATAATCAACTTTCCGATAAAACCCGAACGTCAATACACAAAATAGTAGTCAGTGTTTAACGGTACTCGACGAATACGGTTTTTTGCTACACGCCGAATATTGATTTTTTTTCTGTCGAGTTGTATTTGACAGCCAGGTTTTACTCCATATCTTTTATAGGTATATAATAAAAGATTTAATTACTTTAACGGTCATACGATTGGCCACCCCGACTGACCTCCGATATGGCAGTGCGACTGGTGTTATAAACGACATTATTTTGTTAAATATGTGGTCAGGGGTTTAATGATAAATTCAAATCGTTGTTTTGTGACCTAAACGTCTTAACTACAGTCTGAAGAAGTGATAGTTTAGGTCGCAAAACAAATAAAAAAGCTTAAAATTTATGTTGGAGTTCAAAGGTTACTGCAGGTTTAAACTTTGATTTGATTGGTCGATCGATTTTAAGCTAACGTAAGCAAGGCTCAGTGTGAGCTTTTAGGACACTGAAGAGTCCATCGTCCGTCGTCATACGTCGTATAGCGGGCGTCGTGTTCCGTACTACAAAAAATTGTTTACGCTCTACAGACCATAGTTTGATCAATCTTCCTCAAACTTGCTCATATTATTTAACTAAATGTAGCTATTAACCCTAATTAAAATGCATTTTGTAAAAAACTAGGTAACTAGGTAAAATCTAACAAATTTCTTGTTTACACGTCAGGCGCCATTTTTTCAAAATCTTCTCGAACCGTTGTCAGAGTGTTTATATTATTGATCTTTGTCCCGGGCCCTATTGAAAATAAGCGTGGTTGGATATAAAAGACTGTCACTAGGCTAAATCTAAGAAAATATTTGTGTACGCGTAGGGGCACATTTCTGACCAAATCTCCACCAAACTTTGTCAAAGTGTTTATATTGACGATCTCTTACTGAATCCTACTCTCCAACCACCTCCTGCTGTAAATGTGGTCGGGTAAAAAAGGGGGAACCTAGTTCAAGTCTTAGATTGTTTACAGCCTAGGGACCAGATTATTTACCTTATCTTCACCTTACTTTGTCAGAATATTTATGTTGGTGATCTCTTGTACCCAATCGCAAAAAGTCAATAGGTAAAATCTTTGAAAATATGGATTAAACAAGGGAAACAAATTTCAAAATTTATCTCACAAGGGAAGTTACTATAAAGTTTTAGTTTTCTATGCAGTGATCAAAGGATTGTATTAGCTGGCAAACATTGTTGGATGGGTCCATAAGGAAGAAAAATGCTTTCGATAATCTTGGCGAAACACGGGAAGAATGTTTGTTAGACCAACTGTTATGTCATAAACATGAAATCTATTGAAATTGAAAAGATTCATTCGCAAAACACGAAAAAGAAGAATTAACAATTACATTTTCTTTGTTTTCGCACTCTGTAACAATTTTGGCCAAATTTTAATGAAAATTTGTCAGAGAGATTGTTAGATCATCAGGATGAACCCTATCGGAAATAGGAATGTTTCGTCGTAACATACTGAAAAAGGTCTCAGTGAGAATGTCCTTGTTTACACTCAAGAGTGCACTTTTTTGCCCAATAATTATCAAACTTGGTAACATGTTTTTTTCTCGTTATAGTTTCATGTTTTTTTGCCAATTAAGAATACAAGTGAGCGACCTAGGGCTATCTTGACCCCCCTAATTTTATCAATAGCAGTGGCCTGTCAATTCGATATCAAATCAAGGATATTCGGTTGTCGACTTATTTTTCTTCAGCTATTCTAAAACTGTTTTAAAAAGAATCGGGAGTATTTTCTTATTCAAACCCGTGTCAATATTCTGATCTTTTGGAAATTTTGTGAAAAGAATGAACATTTCAGAACCAAAGAACTTTTGACAAAAAGTCAGACGTTTTTCTTGCTTGTTAAAGAAAAAAGCCAGGAGAATGTTAAACTATTTTAAATTACCATTGAATTTGAATGAATTATGTCATTTCCTAAAACGATTGTAATGTCATAAGGGTATCAGATCATTTGCTCTCAAATGCTACCTGTGTGCATTTTACCAGATAATAAACCTAGAGATGACAGCCCGTTTTGAGTTTCTCCATTTTAGATCTTTAACAACAACAACCACCAACCACAAACAACATCAATAATCATCACTACAATAACCACAGCAACAGTAACAACAACAACAGCAGTAAGAACAGCGACAACAATAACGTCGACGACAACAACAACAATGCTGTATTTCTAGATACTCACATCGCGCAGCAGTATGAATGTTTCACAGCGAACTAGTTGTCGGTCCGTTGTTTGTTATAAATAAGATATCTGATAGTGCTCGATTCTCGAGCACTACATAGTGAATAACCATTTCCGAAAAGCGAATGTAATTTGTTTAATAATTAATTGAGTGATATTCGTATTCCAAGTACTAAGTAAATATTTTCAGTAATAAAAGATATCACAAATTGTCAAGCAATGGCGACGACGCTATCAGTACAGGACATCGTTTTCTCTAAAAAACAGCCTGGCTAACAATTTAAATATTTTTGACAGACATTTGGTCCTAAATTGACCTTTTAAGAGGATTCAAAAGGATTGACCCCCTTTAACTGAGTAAACGTTGCTCGTGAAACTAATTCCGTCAGTCTAGCATCTTTTGGTAACCGCTACCATTCAATGTGATGAATATATGTCAGTCATTGTGATGGTTGACCGTCACTTATTACCGCTAAAAAAATTCTGAAAATACAGCTAGGGAGAATGGCGGCAAGACATCACTTATAAAAAGTTGTGACTTTTTTTTCATCAAAATTATCCCTGTCCTGGTTAATCCCTGGATTTTACGTCCCTAGGTTTTTATACTTGAGAAAATATTGTGGGAAAAGAAGAAATTGCTTGTAACAAGCAATTTCTTCTTTTCCCACAATATTTTCTACCCAGTAAGTTGGTTACCTTTCAATTTGCAACCACTTTTAATTGTCGTCTGCAACTTCTTTGAATTTGGACAAGTCTAAAAATTCCAAAAAACAGGAAAGGGTTATTGGAATTTTTGAAAGTTTAAGACATTTAGAATGACCGTGATTGACTTTAAGAAAAGTGATATCTAAGTGCATTATAAGATTATGTTAAAGGACGCTTTAATTCACAGGACAGTGTTTTTATTGAGATTTGAGCATTTTCTAAACATCTTGTCGTGAAGGTCATTGTTTCGGCCGAAAAACATGTCCAGCGATGAAGTAATGCGAGACTTTGATCCTAGTAGGGGCGGGTTTCATGGGCCTCGTGTAGACGTCAAAAGAAACGTGATCGGGGTTTCGACAGGGGATAAAATCCATGCCTTCGAATAAAGTACTTATTAGAATATACCGTCTCAACGGGGATGGGGTGGGGTGTTAGCCATTAGATACTAGACTGTTAAGGATAAAAACAACAACAGCAACTTATAAAGCCCCCTTGTCGAGGACTAGATATTGAATTTCGCAATATTCAAACGTCAGTCTCTTGCCACCATACACGCACTTTCAGCCTGTTTGGTTCTGATTCAGTCAAGATTGTGACAATTGTTGATTTGCGTACAGAAATTTGTTGATGACACAGTGCTCATGTTGTACGAAATACGTGCAAATGTTGAAAGTTTCAAACTCTTTGTTTGCATTATAAAAAAGAGTAGGGAATCCTTAACAATTGCGGATAACTTAAAAAATTCTGTCTTAAGAGTGAAGATTCCTACCAGGCAAAATGAAAAAGTAAGAAATATAGGCTGAAAAACTTCAAAATTAAACCCGGACATGACCGATTTTATAAACGAAAAAGATTTTTCACTATTTCTATATTATATTCCTTATCTAAACCACAGATAACATACAAAGAATGTACAATTGTAATGGCGACAAAGAAATAGAATTAATTTTGAGTCTAGCTTAAAAATAAACGAAACGCGGGGTAAAAAGGAGAAAAGTCCAGAAAGGCTATTCTCCCTTACTGTAACCTGATCTCTACTAGACACATTTATTTTTCATACCTGTCTTTTCAGTTCAATTCCTGATTTTTAAGTTCCTGTTATTTCATACTTGAGAAAACATTGTGGAAAAAGCAGAACTTACTTGTTAAAAGCAATTTCTTCTTTTTTCCCACAATATTTTCCATCATATAGGATGACTACATTTTGAATTGTACTTACTTTATAATGTCGTCTGCTACAAGTGGACAAGTCTAAAAATAAAATAAAACAGAAAAAGAAAAAAAAGTAAAGAGTAAAGGAACACCCAAGGGGTCCGCCTTCGGTTAATCAATTAACTGAAATACGCCATCCTTTGCATGCAAATATTTGAAAAAAGAAATGAAAACATAGAATTGAGATAGAACGAGCTGTTTATATTCAGAAAATCTTTCAGGTTGAAACAAGCGGTTTCTCATTTCTGAAAATACTCTCCCTAGCTATTCTCTTTAAAGATGTAAGCTCATGTGGTAAAGAGTTAAGCGTGTGTGTGTTTGCATGTGAGAGCGCTCGCAAAGATCTGTTAAGGGGAAACTACTCTTTCATCAATATTAAATCACCTATTTAACAGGTTATCTCCCTCTCAGTGGTAGTCACCCAGTGTCAGACGAAGATAAACTTTGACACAGGCCCATCAACATTAAATTGTATTGAAGTATTTCTCGCTGGGTGTATAACAATCTTGTTCCTGTGTTATATGATATTAATGAGAATAACCAAGAAAAGCAATCTTTATACTTTCAGGAAAGATTTCCTTATTTTATATCGTGCCGATACGCCCGACCCAGAAAATCTATGTTCATCATGTGATCAAAATTTCTGGAATGAATCTAAGGGATATCCAACCCGACTCATTAAAAACCCAGAAAAGATTTTAAAGATTTTTCTATATTTCTTTGCAAATAAACCATAACCATACGACAAAATTTAGACTGATCCAAACTGTAAAGAAGTTGCTGATAGTATTTAAAACGGCGCTAAAGTTGGAAAATAATGTTCAAATAGGGTACAAAACATTGTGAGAATAGGAGAAGTAGATAGTTATTAGCAATTTTCCTTTCTCACAAAGTTTTAACAACCATATTTCTTCAGGTCTTCAAAAAGTCACAGTGTTAGTAATGGGTTAAGACAAAAGGAGATTTTATCATTTGGTTCCAATAGGTGCTGATAAGCACTAATCAAAATATGTTTTTCACACGATCAAAATTTCTTGCAAGTCCATACAAATGTATTTCCTGTAACAAATCGAGCAAATACATTGACTTGGTTAACCTCATCCCACACAATTGCGCCTTTTGACGCCCCCCCCCCCCCCAAGAAAAGTATTTAGGAAAATATTGTGGAAAATGAAGAAATTGCTTGCATCAAGCAATTTCTTCATTTTCCACAATGTATTCTACTTTTAAAGTTGACAAAATAAAATCATTAATTTAAAATTGTCGTCTGCAACTCTTTAGAATTTGGACTAGTTTAAAACTTTATTGTTTGGTTATGTGTTAAGAAAAATACTATTTTACCATTTGGTACCCAAGTAGTGCCGATAAACCTCCGATGAAAGCCATTTTTTTATCCGTTCAAAATTTCATGGCGGAATCTGAGCTAGGATGCTCACAGGGTCATTCAAGTCTTGTAAAAGTTTGAGTTAAAGGGATCTTATCGCAATAAACTCGACAGAAATTGTAATTAGAAAAAAGATACATACGCGTTTCCGTTTCGCTTCTGGCAGAACAAAATCTAAGACAACATAGAATAACAATGGATATGCATATCAGTCAAAACAGGAGTGGTTAAAGAACGCTAATTGGCTCTACCCATGAGAAAGCGAATCAGTCACGTGTCAATCAGCGCAGGCGCAGACAGATGATTGATAGGTGCGAGGGATGTTTGTTTTGCCTGTCAGTTACGCTGAAGTGTACGCAAATGCAACATCATCAAAAAAATCTTTACTAATGTTTACTAATGCCGTATTTACTGAAATCCTTAAATTTTTTTGGAGTTAAGTTATATTTTTTTCTGAATTCAGATCGTTTTAAGATAAAAGCCCGAATGCAAGACATTACATTGACTGAAGATATCACAAGCCACAGTGACAAAAGTAAAGGTGAATGGTGCGTGTCTTCATTCAAATATTAGTTAATCGCTTCACCCATTCCCACAACAAAATTTAGACTGGTTCAAATTGAAAGAAGCTGCAAACGACAATTTAAAGATGATGGAACTTAATTTTTTTTGTCTTTTTGCATAGAAACCATTTAGGAAAATGAAGAAATTGCTTGATACAAGCAATTTCTTCATTTTCTACAATGTTTCAAAAGCTGGTCCGTGTAGACCGTTAACGTGTTTTCAGATAAAACTGAAGGCAATACTACAACCTGGTCCTGGTCTACGTCAGCATCACGAATGTGCAAAAAACTTTGCATTTTGATGATATACCAGTTATTAATGAGAAGATCTTACCAAAATTGTCTATTAAAAGAGCAGCGATCTTTATTTACAAGGAAGATCATTTACCGGGTTTGTAAATATCAGGGCCTTATTCCCCCTTTTACACGAGATTTTAAAACATTTTGAAATATCTCGGTTATTTTTTAAGATATTAAGCCTTTCCTGTTCAATCCATGTAATGTAAAACTGTAAATTCATAATTGAGAAAATATTGTAGACAAAGAAGAAATTGCTTGTAACAAGCAATTTCTTCTTTTTCTACAATATTTTCTTTCTTACTGAATGGTTATTTTTCCATTTAAATACATTTAAGATTTTCTTCTGCAAAACTTTTCTGCATTTTTTTTCAAAGCAGGAAAGGGTTAACTTAAAACACTTAACAACTCGTCGCTGTGCAAGGAAAATGTCGTAAATACAGCTTGAATAACGCTATACCTACGACATTTTGTTCGCCTACCGACGAAATTTCGACAATCAAAAGGGCAACTCATACCAACAAGAGAGGTGACCCTCGAAAATGCCACTTTTTTGATAGTCAAACACCTTTAGCAAAGCGAGGTATCCACATACTCTCTCTCCAAACAAATGTTTCATATATAATACCCTTCACACGAAGAGGATGTGTTTGTTTGAATGGGGTTTTACGCCGTTTTCAACAATCTTTCAGTTATATCGCGGCGGCTGGAGCACCTAACAATGGAATCCTGGTATTTCTCACACCTGTACTACCATTACATCCTTTCCTAGCCTCCAGCTGCTATCCCACATAGGTCTACGATTATCGACCCATTGGTGAGAGACATATAGTCGGAAAGGATGAGTGCCGCCGTCGGGGATCGAACCCGAGACCTCTAGATTGACAGTCCGACGCGCTACAAACTGCGCTATGACGGCGGCACTCACGAAGAGGAACGTGAAGGAACTCCAAACGGATTGCCCCTTTGTGCAGACAGAGCAGAATGATCCGAATCTTTAATTCTCTAGCTTATTGTCGATTTTTCCTGAACAAAAATGGTCGTCATACTTATCGTCCATTTGTGAAATTCCGATACCGAGTCGGGTGTTGACAGCACGATGGATCAGCCGACCCCGCTGGCCACGCCCTCTGACCCCAACAGGAAGTTCGATGTCGATATATTGAACGGCGTTATTTTACCAAATTTATGGCCAGTTACCTGTAACAAGATTGTTAGCTGGTAACTTAACGCCGTAGCTGTAGCTTGAATAACTGTAGTTACGACGTTTAAGTCGCTACATAAACAAAACTGTGTAACATAAATGTAAAAACTTCACTTCCGGTCTAAATGACCGATTTGATTGGACGATCGATAGTTTGGTTGACATCACTATCAGTCAAATCCCGATCCTTTCCTTATGACAATGACACCCTACATTTGAGGGGGACTACTCAGGACCTTTGTTAACAAATATTTAAAAAAGGACCGGATCCAGCACAGGTGTATCAGGGTTGGTATTGGTAAATAGTGAGGTTTTTTTTGTAGTTTCCTACAAATCCTGCATTTCGATTTGATCGTAAATGCACCGAGGAAATATTTTAGACTCTTGCAGACAAAGTAGCTTAGTATTTCACAACTTTTATTATTATTGTTATTGTATATAACTTACGGCTGTACCAAAGTCAGGACAATTACCGTTAATCAGTCTAAGCTGTAAGCGGTGCCACTTCATAAAATATGTGCACTCTTAAGAAATATATCGTTCTGTGCGCAAGCAAAATGTCGTTACTGCAGTTTTAATAAAGTTGTAGTTACGACATTTGCTCGCATACCGACGATAGTTTGAATTGATCTTTGAAATAACATTCTTTAAGCAAATTAGACGAAACTTACAGAACCTCTTCGAAATTTTCAAATGAATACATGCAGACAACATGTTTGTAATCACGGAAAATTGGAATTCGGTAACATCTTGACAAATTACATCGAAACAAATCATTTACTTCATGAAAATCAAGCAGGTTTTAGAAATGGATATAGTTGCCAAGATCATATTTTCAAATTGTATTCGCTAATTGAAATACTTAAAACACAAAAGAAAAAGTTATTCTGTGCTTATGATGACTTCTCTGCAGCCTTTGATAAGGTTCATAGAGCCAGCCTATGGCAAAAAATTCTTAATCACAATATAAATGGTAAGATTTTCAATGTTATCTACAATATGTACAGTAATATCAAATCGTGTGTGTCTGTCGAAGGTACCTTTTCTGCTTATTTTGACTGCCAAAACGGTGTTAGGCAAGGCGAGAATCTCTCACCAATTCTATTTGCACTATTTCTGAATGACATGCAGTCATATATAGAATCAAACGGTGGTCATGGCATTGAGCTGAGTGACAACCAACATGTCCTATGGCTTAAACTTTCTATATTGCTTTATGCTGATGATACCGTTATCCTATCTGATAATGCAGATGATTTCCAAAATACTCTCAATGCTTTCCATAAATATTGTAAAGATTGGAAACTACAAGTTAACATTAAAAAAACCAAAATTATTGTGTTTGGAGCACGAAACTTAAATAGATTCCACTTTCAACTTGGGGACCAAGCAATTGAAATGACAAATACCTATCATTATCTAGGAATAACGTTCTCCTCGTCTGGATCCTTTCTTCAAGCCCGTAAACATATCTCTCAACAAGCACGAAAAGCAACTCACCTTTTATTTGGAAAAGTATACAATATTGATCTGCCAATAGACCTCACTGTCAAACTCTTTGATCAAACTGTTCTTCCAATCTTGACATATGGATCAGAAATATATGGGTTTGAGAATTTAGATCTAATTGAAAAAGTCCACAATGATTTTCTCCGTAAACTTTTCAATGCAAGAAAAAGCACTCCTTTGTACATGTTACTTGGTGAACTTGGTCGTTATCCGATATCTGTAATAATAAAAAGTAGAATGATACAATTCTGGATCAAATTATTGGCTAACAGAAATAAAATTTCATATCAAATTTTCAATTATATGATAAACCATCAATCTACAAGGTTTAAATGGCTTTCAGAAATAAGAACTATTCTTGACTCTGTAGGACTCTCTTATTATTGGCTACAAAATTGTCCGATCCCAAATAATCTTCATAAGACTGTAAAGAAAACACTGATTGATCAATACTATCAAAATTGGAATACCCAGTTGAATTCATCCAATAAAGGAAAGATATATAAACTCTGCAAAAATTCTCTAGAATTTGAACCGTACCTTAAGATCCTACCCTTATCCGATACACAATATATGTTTAAATATCGAACAGCAAACCATAGGCTACCAATAGAAACAGGTAGATGGGATGGAACTTTACTAGAGCAAAGAAAATGTAACTTATGCCAGCGCGATGAAGTCGGTTCCGAACGCCATTATCTTTTATCATGTGATTATTTCAATGCTCCTAGAAATAAATTCCTGAATAACATTATAACTGGGAATTATGAAAATGATTATATAAGAAGCTGATGCAGTCCGAAAGTTCTATAACTTTATCAAAGCTTGCAAGCTTTATAAAGTGTATTCTATCTGAGTTCAACACACATTGAGCAAACTATCAGTATAGTATATACATAAATATATATATATATGTATTTTTTTTTCTATTTTTTCTTAGCCTAAATGATTGTGTCTGTTTTTTTTTTTGTGTGTGTGTGTTTTCTAATGCTACCGTCCATTTAAACTCATCCATATGATTATGCATTTGTGTGCACACATATATCAAGTATGTAAATATATATTCATTTGTAGGAAGGTAGATGAAATCACCTCCTTCTTCATTAACAGTACTATTTTCAAACTTAATAATCCACTTGCAATCCCATTCAATTGCTCTTATTAATGTGTAAGAATTATGTCCTCTGTATTTTTTAAAACTATAAATCCATTTGCTGAAGCGAATTAAGGAAACTAAAACGATTTGTAACTCTCGAGCAACTTTCGAGCAAATTTATCTTTATCTGGTCATTTCCAACAATGTTTCCAGTCTAAAATAAGTTAACTATATCTCTTACAAGAAAAACTCTTGATGACCCAGTTCTGTAGAGGCAGATGGCGAAGCTAGTCAACAACTAAGCCATTCTCCCTTTCCAATACTGTTTCTAAAACCAATGTTGTTTACATTTTGGCAGCTTTCTAAAAAGCCGCCGTCATAGCGCAGTTGGTAGCGCGTCGGACTTTCAATCTAGAGGTCCCGGGTTCGATTCCCGACGGCGGCACTCATCCTTTCCGACTATTTGTCTCTCACCAATGGGTCGATAATCGTAGACCTATGTGGGATAGCAGCTGGAGGCTAGGAAAGGATGTAATGGTAGTACTGGTGTGAGAAATACCAGGATTCCATTGTTAGGTGCTCCAGCCGCCGCGATATAACTGAAAGATTGTTGAAAGCGGCGTAAAACCCCATTCAAACAAAAGCTTTCTAAAAATAGCAAAAAGAGCATTACCATAACTGTTTTATAAGAGCAAATTTGTTCAACTGATGAATATGTATGGAAATGTTGACATAATTATACATACCTTGCCCGTGCAATGTCACAAATCCACTTTTTCATTCATCCGTTGTCCTTCAGACTAAGCGAGTACACGGGATAGTTTATGTAACGTAATCAAAGTACTGCAACTACCGCATACAGTTAATAGACTGGTGTCTGACAGTTCTATGGGTCTAATTTTATGTATTTGTATATACGCTTAGAACAGTATCTTAATCAAATACTGTTTGAAGTCCTGTTTATCAATACCCTTTTTGAAATTCCCCCCTCCCTAACCAAACTGATCTGTATGTTGTCTTATGTACTAATTCTTATCCCCATGTCTAATTTGTAAATTACGGGGTGAATAAAGGTTATGTTATGTTATGTTATGTTATTAACTTTTTTTTTAAACTAAACTATTCTTTATTCACCCAGGTACTTGTAGTGTACAACATGGGGTTATGACATACATACATAATATAATATTTCATATAGTAATTTACGGTTTCAGTGAAGGGGGGAAAGAAGAAAGATTGAATGAGGGAAAGACAGAATGAGCAAAGAAGGTATGGAGTATAGGCTGGTGAGTGAGTGAGTGAAACAGGATAGAGGACCAGATATAGAGCGAAGGGTTGAAAAAAATGATAAAGAGAGAGGGGGTTTGTGTATGGGTCAAAGAGAAAGCAAGAGAGAGACAGAGTTTAACATGGGGTTGAGACGTAAATATGACCTTGATACGTTCCTGAACATTGACCGCATCACGGCTTTTCTTCATGTGTACACATGAAAAAATAGTCCGTTATGCGTCAAGGCAGTATTTATTGAATTACCTCTAGATTGGGTATATTTCAAGTAAGGATGTGGTGTTAGCTTTTGCCAAAATACCTATTATTGAAAAATGCTGCGGATGAGAGCCACTGCATGCACAACCGGATATAGACAGTGTATGCAGCCCGGTCCTGGTATACAGTGTCTCTCAGGTTTTTTTTTTTTGTTTTTTTTTAGAACATACTAAATTATCAGTCGATTTGATACCAAATTTGACTTTCTCACAGGGTAGTCGGAGGTCGTGCTGCGCATCGTTGAACTTAATGTTTCAACATCTTACGCGTTATTCCGTTACAACGATTAAAGTACATACACAAAAAGTTAATTGTAAATATGTCTCTGAATGAGAATAAATTAAAAGGTGACCAGAATGTCGCATCTATAGCCCCTTCGGAACAACGGATTCGACACTATGACCCCCGAATTCTCCTTTTTTCTAATAAGATTATTTATCCAGTAAAATTGATTTTTAAGTTTTAAGTCAAATTCTGTTAGAATTTGTACACACAATATATAAACAAATAAAAGCTAGTCTGGTGGCTTTGGACATTTATAACTACTTAAATTTCGACATGATAACTCTAATAAATGTACATAAGTGTATCAAAGAGTCTGTACTGTTTAGAGTTAGAAGATATTTTAGATCATTACCACGTTGTAACTAATCTCGGTATATAACCTGTAAGCGTCTATGGTCACTTATTAAGTGATATCAGTATATAACAATTAGAGTCTATCGGTCACTCATTAAGTGATATCGCTATGTAACCAATTAGCGTCATTTTTAGATATAGAACATATCAGCGTCTATCGGTCAGTTATTAAGTGATTTAGGTATATAACCAATTAGCGTCCATCGGTCATTGATTATGTGATCTCGGTATATAACAATTAGCGTCTATCGGTCAATTATTAAGTGATCTCGGTATATAACAATTAACGTCTATCGGTCACATATTAAGTGATCTCGGTATATAACAATTAGCGTCTATCGGTCACTTATCAAGTGATCTCGGTAAATAACAATTAGCGTCTATCGGTCAATTATAAAGTGATCTCGGTATATAACAATTAACGTCTATCAGTCACATATAAATTGATCTCGGTATATAACAAATTAAAGTCTATCGACTCATTATTATGTGATCTCGGTAAATGTGCTATAAAACTGTTTAACCTGCATTATGTGAGTATAGTTAACCTACATTATGTGAGTATAGTTAACCTGCATTATGTGAGTATAGTTAACCTACATTATGTGAGTATAGTTAACCTACATTATGTGAGTATAGTTAACCTACATTATGTGAGTCTAGTTAACCTACATTATGTGAGTCTAGTTAACCTACGTTATGTGAGTATAGTTAACCTACATTATGTGAGTATAATTAACCTACATTATGTGAGTATAGTTAACCTACATTATATGAGTATAGTTAACCTACATTATGTGAGTATAGTTAACCTACATTATGTGAATATAGTAAACCTACATTATGTGAGTATAGTTAACCTACATTATGTGAGTATAGTTACCCTGCACTATGTGAGTATAGTTAACCTGCATTATGTGAGTATAGTTAACCTGCATTATGTGAGTATAGTTAACCTACATTATGTGAGTATAGTTAACCTGCATTATGTGAGTATAGTTAACCTACATTATGTGAGTATAGTTAACCTACATTATGTGAGTATAGTTAACCTGCATTATGTGAGTATAGTTAACCTACATTATGTGAGTATAGTTAACCTACATTATGTGAGTATAGTTAACCTGCATTATGTGAGTATAGTTAACCTGCATTATGTGAGTATAGTTAACCTGCATTATGTGAGTATAGTTAACCTGCATTATGTGAGTATAGTTAACCTATATTATGTGAGTATAGTTAACCTACATTATGTGAGTATAGTTAACCTGCATTATGTGAGTATAGTTAACCTACATTATGTGAGTATAGTTAACTAACATTATGTGAGTATAGTTTACCTACATTATGTGAGTATAGTTAACTAACATTATGTGAGTATAGTTTACCTACATTATGTGAGTATAGTTTACCTGCATTATGTGAGTATAGTTAACCTGCATTATGTGAGTATAGTTAACCTGCATTATGTGAGTATAGTTAACCTACATTATGTGAGTATAGTTAACCTACATTATGTGTGTATAGTTAACCTACATTATGTGAGTCTAGTTAACCTACATTATGTGAGTATAGTTAACCTACATTATGTGAGTATAGTTAACCTACATTATGTGAGTATAGTTAACCTGCATTATGTGAGTATAGACACAATTTGGTCTTCGTTACGTGGCACATTATCGCCGTCTAACTTTAATAAAGCCTTTTTGGAAGTTTGTCGACTTACAATGTTGTTGAAAGAATTACTGCGCAATAAATATAAAGGTCCTTACATTTTTATCACAACCCCATTTCACATTTACCACTGCTCGGCAAGTCTGATCTTGGTTGATAATATATGCAATTTGTAGGAAGTCCCTTTTTGCTTGGAGGATTATGATTTCGTTGAGGCATGAACCTAAATACTTAATCACACTGTATGAATCATACACTACATTAGAGTTTTTACGTTTATACCTCAGTAAAAGGGAAAATAAATCTCTTAAAACTTTTAAAATAGTATGGATCTACTTTTTCCCAGGAATAAACATATAAGTTACATGCTCAAAATTTTGATCGTGGAAAAATGAAATGAACATTTCAGCCAATCAAAACGCCCGGATCTTGATATTAGAAACTTAAGTAGTACAAACAACAACAACAGCAACAACCCACCAGATTTGCAATATTGTGTATAGTTTAGGAGAATAGTTGTAACTCCATGTTATTTTCACATTTTGTTAAAACTTTAGTGTCCTATGTTATGATTCGACCAAACATACCCATATGACCTGAGGACTCTGGAAACCTTTTTGTTCTAACTCCTTAAACTTAGTCTTCTATCTCAGAAAAAAAATGAACATCAACTCCCCCATTGACTTTCATGCAATATTGAAAAAGAATTAAATTTGATAAAAATCAGGTTATATCAGACGGTTTTACAAGCATTCAAAACTTAAAAAGATCATTGTCTTAAAAGCATGAATATTTTAGATAAAACAATTTAATACTAAGGCGTCGAACTGTCCGAGAAATTTTGTTAAGATGATTTTCGACTTTTCGAGCATTCGCTCAATGACGCAGAATGTTCGGCTAATCTGAAATATAGCTACCATTGGCTGAGCTCCGAGATAGAGTTTGATTCGATATTTTTCATTACGCTAAACATTACTTTTCAAATCCAAATTCCGATTTATGGGGTTTATGGTTAAGGCTTAGTAATAAATGATTCACGGCTTAATATTACATTAGAATTCGAGTCGTAAATTTTCCGTTTTTCATAACTGCAAAAGATGATTTATTGAAAACGCCCTCAAAATTAGTAACCCCATAAATTATAACCCCGTTGGTTTTCGTAATTCCGTTTTATTTCAGGAAACAACTTAATGTTAGCTGAATTCAATTTTGTGTGGTGTAGATAAGGTTCAGTTATCGCAGTGCTGCCCCGCCCACTTAACTCCGACAGGAAGTTCGACTTAGATAATACAAAACGTCATTTCGTAAAATCGATGGTCAGTAACATGTTACAAAAAAGAAAAATGGTTGGTTGGCGATATAAACGTGCTACCAACAAGCTTTAGTTAAGAAAGTTGCTAAGACAACAAAATTGCTTCATAACGATGTCGTCCAATATAGGAGTTCAAATTTTGCTTCCGTTCTTAATGTACGATTTGGTTGGTCTTTCGAATTTTTGGTTGACAGCCGCTTTTTGTCAATTTCTTTAATGTTCTTGATAGATTACCGAGATATCTCGGTGCCTTATGACTTGATACTTTCAGCGATAGACCAGTTATAAATTAACTATTTGTGGTTGAGCCTCTGACGTCATTTAATATAAATCAATGACGTCAATTTAAAGTTCTTCTTTTTGTGTCTGGTTTTCGTTTCGCTCCTTTTTCTTTAAAAGATTATTATCATAAGTTGCATTGCGTATAACTAAAAAAATCTATTTTTTTTTCACTCGTAGTTTCGCCACATGTGAAAATATTATTGGAACTACTTTGTGAGTAAGAATAGAAAGTAGTTCTATAATCATTTTCACGGAGCTATTACGAATAAATTTCAGCCAATCAGGAAGCAGTAATTTTGATATTATGTACTTATACACAATAGATTTGTACAATATTTATCATTAGATGCTCACATATCAAAATAAAATGTTTTCCGAAAAGATCGACTTAGACCAATACAGATTCGCCGTTAATATCAAATTTCATAATCAAATATAGATATAGACGTATTAATAACGTTTGTGTATAAGCCCCCCCCCCCTTCTCCCCTCAGTCAGAACGGTCTGGGATTGACGACGGTCTGGTCTAATATAAATCTTTATATAAAGATAATGTCTCCTCAAGATTCAAGAATTTGTGAATGTGCAAAAAGTTAATATCTAGCTGTAAGGAATTTTATTCTTATTGTTTTCACTAGCAGCTAAAATACACAGAAAGTAAAGAACTGCATTTGTATTACGGAATAAATTAGCAATTACATCTGACAGGAAAGATAACTCCATGACTACTCTGTTTTTGGTGAACGACGGAAAAGTCCAGTTTATTTGAATTAGGGCATTTAATATTACGCCGAAACTAACCCAAATAAACATTGTTAAAATAAAACAAAATGATGCAACCACAACAAAAATATGTAAGCACAGTTCATACTATAGAAGTGCAAGTTAAAGTCTGTGACCAAAGGTCATTTTTGTCTATATCTGTCTAGACAACATTGACCTTTGATCATTTACTATAACTTGTACATCTGTATTCAGTATAGTAAGGTTAAAATACGGCATTTACAAATAATTAACTCTTTCCTGTACAAACACGGGGTTTTACGTGACAGTGATTTTATACTTGAGAAAACATTGTGGAATAAGGAGAAATTGCTTGTAATAAGCAATTTCTCTTTTTCACACAATATTTTCTACCACATAGGATGGTTTGATTTCAAAATGTATCCATTTTTGATTGTCGTCTTCAACCTCTTTCAATTTGGACCAGTTTAGAATTTAAAAACAGGAAAGGATTAATGAACGTCAGCGGGTTTGAATTGATAGACTTGAAAAAGCGGATACGCTAAGACCATCTTTGACAGCGTGTTAAAACAAGAGGCCCAGTGGGCCTTAACGGTCACCTGAGTAAAAGAGCATCAAGACAAGTGATTTTGTTTGAAAGAATTAGAAAAAGGTTTGGTTGAAATCCCCTCAGTAGTTCTTGAGAAGAAGATGAAATATTTAAAAGTTACCAAAAATTACCCCCTTTTGGTCCCCATTTTAGGCACCCCTGACCTCCAGCCTTTTAATTTTCACAAATCTGTATAATCAGTACCCAATGATGCTTTTCACAAAGTTTGTTTGAAATTGGCTTAGTACTTCATCAGAAGAAGGTGAAATTGTGAATTTTTTAACATGATGAACTTTGACCTCTGGGTGTGGCCCCATACATGACCCCAGGGGCATGAATTTCACAATTTATAATATACCTGTCCTAGTTGTCATGCACACAGAATATTTAAGCTCTGGCATTAACGGTTTATTAGAAGAAGATTTTTAAAGAAGTACCAAAAATTACCCCTTTTTGGCCCCTATTTGGGCCCCTTCGACCCCCAGAACCCCTATTTTCACAAACTTGAATTGGCATCCCCCAATGATGCTTTCTACCAAGTTTGGTTGAAATCCGCCCAGTAGTTCTTGAGAAGAAGATGGATATTTAAAAGTTACCAAAAATGACCCCCTTTTGGTCCCCATTTTAGGGCCCCCTGACCCCACAGCCTTTTTATTTTCACAAATCCGAATAACCATTACCAAATGATGCTTTTCACAAAGTTTGTTTGAAATTGGCTTTGTACTTCATCAGAAGAAGATGAAAATGTGAATTTTTTAACATGATGAACTTTGACCTCTGGGTGTGGCCCCATACATGACCCCAGGGGCATGAATTTCACAATTTATAATATACCTGTCCTAGTTGTCATGCACACAAAATATTTAAGCTCTGGCATTAACGGTTTATTAGAAGAAGATTTTTAAAGAAGTACTAAAAATTACCCCTTTTTGGCCCCTATTTGGGCCCCTATGACCCCCAGAACCCCTATTTTCACAAACTTGAATTGGCATCCCCCAATAATGCTTTCTACCAAGTTTGGTTGAAATCCGCCCAGTAGTTCTTGAGAAGAAGATGGATATTTAAAAGTTACCAAAAATTACCCCTTTTGGTCCCCATTTTAGGGCCCCCTGACCCCACAGCCTTTTTATTTTCACAAATCCGAATAACCATTACCAAATGATGCTTTTCACAAAGTTTGTTTGAAATTGGCTTTGTACTTCATCAGAAGAAGATGAAATTGTGAATTTTTTAACATGATGAACTTTGACCTCTGGGTGTGGCCCCATACATGACCCCAGGGGCATGAATTTCACAATTTATAATATACCTGTCCTAGTTGTCATGCACACAAAATATTTAAGCTCTGGCATTAACGGTTTATTAGAAGAAGATTTTTAAAGAAGTACTAAAAATTACCCCTTTTTGGCCCCTATTTGGGCCCCTATGACCCCCATAACCCCTATTTTCACAAACTTTGAATTGGCATCCCCCAATGATGCTTTCTACCAAGTTTGGTTGAAATGCGCCCAGTAGTTCTTGAGAAGAAGATGGATATTTAAAAGTTACCAAAAATGACCCCCTTTTGGTCCCCATTTTAGGGCCCCCTGACCCCACAGCCTTTTTATTTTCACAAATCTGAATAACCATTACCAAAATGATGCTTTTCACAAAGTTTGTTTGAAATTGGCTTTGTACTTCATCAGAAGAAGATGAAAATGTGAATTTTTTAACATGATGAACTTTGACCTCTGGGTGTGCCCCATAAATGACCCCAGGGGCATGAATTTCTCAATTTATAATATACCTGTCCTAGTTGTCATGCACACAAAATATTTAAGCTCTGGCATTAACGGTTTATTAGAAGAAGATTTTTAAAGAAGTACTAAAAATTACCCCTTTTTGGCCCCTATTTGGGCCCCTATGACCCCCATAACCCCTATTTTTCACAAACTTGAATTGGCATCCCCCAATGATGCTTTCTACCAAGTTTGATTGAAATCCGCCCAGTAGTTCTTGAGAAGAAGATGAAAATGTTTGAAAGTAAACGGACGACGGACGACGGACGACGCACGACGCACGACTGACGACGCACGACGCACGACGACGGACAAACGATGATTGCAATAGGTCACCATGACCATTCGGTCAGGTGACCTAAAAAAACCGCTGGACAACACTAATTTACCTCGAACAGACATTTCATCTGTGGTATAAAACATTATTGGTTTGTTTAGCTTATGGCCAGACACAAAACAAAAGGCAAATTACGGGTTGGAGATCTAAACGTCGTTATTAAAGGTTGAATAAGATAGTCAAACTAACAAGAATCTTGACATAAATACCACGTTTGAAGGTCAACATTTACTTCCTGTCTAGACGAATCGTTTGATTGGTCAATCGTGTTTTTGTCTTGTTTTTTCTGGATTGATATCGATAATCCATCAATAACCCTTCGATCATAAATCTAGGCCTAGAGTTGGTAGAAATGATAATTGAGTACATCATAATTTTTCTTCATAAACATCAAGGAAAGTGAAATTACAGAAATACAATTCTAGTATCGAGGTTATAACCGTTCAGAACCGGTTAAAAGGAAAATGATATATTGTAAAGGGGAAAATCGATGATGTAGAATTGACTTAGTGACCATAGGTCTACGTATGATTTATCGTTCGATTCATCCATTTCCACTTTATTTCATGTCTTGACCTTTCTGTCATGTGACCAATTCCGTAAGAGATGACGTCACGAAAATCATGAAGGTTGTATTAACGACATCTGGCCGCCTACCGAATAAATCAGTTTAACTTAAGTCTCGGAGACAAATATATCTTTTTCCGCCTTTCGACCTATCAGTTTCTTTATCATTGTTAAGTTTATCCGCACAAAGCCAAGTAGTACACAACCAAATTTATTGAAATAATCTCACGAACTTCCAGTCTATATTGGATTAAGGCATCCTTTTACGTCTATCAAATATTGTGAAATGATTTGTCAGCAGCAAACGAGAGGGGAAAGGGTGAAAAGCGTGAAAATATTGTTATTAATCCTAACAGTTTTTCGTCTTATGTTTTTTCACGAATTGTCCATTTACAAGTCTAACGGTCTGCCATTAATTTTTTGATAACGTGTCCTTCATCTGTGTTCGACCTACTATTTTGCTCATTTCATTATCTGTCCTTCTTTTGATCTTACGATGTATCATTGCAAATTTTTTATTCTGTAGTTCACCTGCTTATACATTGTACCATCCCCCGCCCTTATTTTTTGATCTGCAAAATTGCCTATTTCCCGATGTAAATGTATCCTTCTCTAGCCCTTATGATCAGTCAATCTCCTTATTTTACACTAATTTCATTTAAGAGACGAAGAGAATATTTTTGTTTTGACTGAGATATGAACCGGAACACTAATCAAACTGTATGAATACGCGAAGTGTGATTAGGTTTTTCGGTTCATACCCCCATGAAAACAAAAAATATTCTCTCCATCTCTTATAATTCAAGAGTATCGAGCGAAAAAAAGCAAATATTTTACAATTTTTGATACCTTTTTGTATGGTACTATTATGTGCGGAAGCATAAAAAATCGCGGCGTGCTCATAATTTTGTTCATGGATTTGTGAATTTTTTTTTTCGACCAATCCGAACGCCCGTTTTTGATAGACGAAACTAAAATTTGAAATATTTTCTGTTTTCATTTTTCGGTCAGGCTTCATTCTACACATCGTTCTACTTTTCTTGTTATCTGTCCCTCACCAGATTTATATGTTCAACCGATCATTCCGCTGATCTTACGATCGACCGATATATTGAGCTTTATATCTTGTGCTTTCCAACTGTGCTGATATTTACCCATTACAACACCGCAAAATTTAAGACCAGTCCAAATTCAAAGAAGCTGAAGACGACAATTTCAAACTGAGACAATTCTGAATATTCGAGTCTTTTTGGGTAGTAAACAAGGATGAAAATGAAGAAATTGCTTGTAACAAGCAATTTCTTCAGTTTAAGCTTTGTTTTCCTCATGTCTTTTCTTAGGGAACGTAAAAAAGCAGGATTGAGTGGGAATGGGTTAAACATGTTTCTAAACGTGGTATTTTGGTATGGCGAGTCATAGACACAGTGTCATACCAGAGTCTCGTGCTGTCACTATGTTAGAAGTAATTTGTCGATCTCCCGCAACGCAGCGGATTGAATGTACAACAGAAAACGGGATAAATCATAAGCTTTAATATTGAGTCGTTCGGACCGATAAGTCATGTTCAAAATGCAATAAAGTGCCTCGAAAATTGGTGAACATTTTCAACTCTGAAATGTCTTGCGTATTTTGGGACCAAATCTATTTCAACGCCTTTTTTCTTAATTAAACTATTTTAAAGGCGCCTTTTATCAGATTTTGTTCTTCATTTCTTAAGTTTTCAAATTATTTCAATGAAAGTTGCTCAAATTAACCCACTACCAGATGGCAAAATTTTAGACTTGTCTAAATTGCAGACGACATTTTAAAGCTGATGAAATTTTGATTTTTTTTACCTTACTGGTAAAAATTTGTGGAAAATGAAGAAATTTCTTATAACAAGAAATTTTTTCATTTTCCACAATGCTTTCCAAAGTTTCGGGGGGGGGGGCGTCTTAAAGCGTCACTGTGTATGAATGGGTTTAAAGAATGATACAGGGCTTCAGAAGGAATGAAAATAATAGGATATCGATACCACATGGTTTATTTTAGTAGCAAATTAATTATTAACCCATTACCAGACGACTAGGACTCGACTAGTCTAAATTCAAAGAAGGTGCAGACGACATGTCAAATTGCGCTGAAATCGGATGATAAGAGCCAATTAGAGTAGAAATTATTATGAGAAAAGGAGAAATTGTTTGTTACAAGCAATTGCCCTTTTTCAGACAAAGTTTTCATAATCATATTTCTTCGGTGCGTCAGAAAGCGTCATTGTGTGGTAATGGGTGAAATCTTCAGTCGAAATTAAAACTCAAAATGCAAAATTAAATCTCATCTAGTGAATCGACAAACAAGCACTACTGGGGTATATCTATTTTGTAAAATAGTGGTACAATTCTCATGATATCCATCTTAAAAAAAAACAAAACAAAAAAAAAAAAAAAAACTCATGGAAAACTTGTCAAATTAGTTAAAACATTATTCTCCTTTTCCAGTCTAGTTACAACACACTAGCAATATTTTCCAATCATATCAACCACTGTGGTCCAGTCTAGAGTTTTGTCGTCTGGTTGAGATGGGTCAGTTAATGTTTTAGATTCTTGAACCCACCTATTATCCTCACTCTTAGCTTTTCGACTGATAAACTTTTTCGAAATATGTGGTCAAGAGCATAAACTATCGTAAATCCTTGGTTGGTGACTTAATCGTCGTAACTACAGCTTGAACCGAACCAACAAAAATGCTGAACTCAAACCTCACTTCCGGTCTAATTGAAAGATATGGTTGGTCAATCGATATTTTGATTGACAGCGACTATTTGTCGGATAGCCAGCCACGCCCAGCTCACACGGGGCTTCTTGTCTTAGACGAAGTCGACATTAGTTGGTAGGTTGCCGTGGACAAAATAAAAATTAAATCGTTTGTTGATGTTGATTTATATTTAGGAAAGTTGTCTTAGTCACCCACTGACAGAATGGCTCCCAAATTTAAAGATTTTGCAGACGACAATTACAGTTGATTTTATTTGAAAGGGAATTATTGTGGAAATAGAAGAAATTGCTTGTTACAAGCAATTTCTTCTTTTTTTTTACAATGTTTTCTCAAGTATAAACGCGTACAAACCAGGGCTTGACCAAAATGGGTTTAAAAAAGAATGGGTAATAAGACCTGGTGTTTCCTTGCGGATGTGTTAATTCAACAGGTCAGTCGATTTAATCATTGTCAGGGGAGATTCTTTAGTTTTGGCATCTTTTATTTATCTCAGTTGAATCTAAGATTGATTCCACTATTTACAAAATCGTAAAGTACCTTTTTTTAAGAATTCTTCTTCGAATATTTGTTTAACTTGACGCAAAAATTAACATTTTCTATCAGTCAGAAAATTAACAGTCTTCACCTTTTCGTTTTAAGCTAACACATAATAGCTCTATTGGTTATTTTTCTGGGCGGAGGTTCATTGCAGATCATTTTTACAATTTAGTAAATGAAAAAAAAAAAAAAGTTTATAAAGAGTTTCATGTACAAAATACCAAAATTGTCATTTTCACTTCCAATTCATTTCGTTTGAAACTGACATAATAAAAAGCTTCTGTTATGGATAGTTTGCTTTAAAATTGCAATTGTTTCTCTCTCTAGAAAATGAAAAAAAAAAATCATAAAGTTATAAATTGGGAAAACAACAACAACGGGTCTCGTACATATAGCCTCCATAGTAAGTTTTTAGATAAATCGTTACCACTAAAAGAACTCTGAGCCTGTGTTCAGTATTACATGTTCGTAAAACATGGACTAATCTGTTAATGCACGCAGCCCAAACAGAATACAGTATAACTTATATTTAGCGATCACTCAATGAACTGCCAATAAGGTTTCGCTGAAGAAAATGGTCGCATAATACATTTTCACATGATAGTGTTTGAGGGATTGCTTGCAAATATTAAATTATTGAAGAATTGTCACTCACTCCTATGTTGTCAAACTCATTAGAATCGTCTCGTTCGCCAACATAGGATTTAGTCCCACATTCTTAACAAATTCATAAGTTTCTCAAAAGCTTAAGCTTTTGTTTTTAAAGAAAATTTTGTTTATGGTTGCTTAATAACAGTGTCACTTAAAAGAGGTGGTCGCTGAAGCAATATTGGCTGTTTTCGCTGATTATCTGAAAAAAAATTAACAAGGAGGTTTATGCAGGTCGCATGAAAAGTGAAGATTCTAGACATCCCCCCACTTACCCCGTTGGCCACGACACTGACTCCGACAGGAAGTCGCGCTTAGATTTTTAGAAGGCGTTATTTTGAAAAAATTATGGCAAGCAGCATGCAACAAAATTGAGAATAGTTGGTTAGCGACCTAAACGTCGTAACTACAGCTTGAATTAGTAGTTACGACGTTTGGGTTGTCAAACAAACAAAAAGGTTAAAAAAAATGGCTGGCGATTAAATTTCATTTCTGGTCTAAATAAAATACAGTTGTAATTCATTGGTCGATTGTTTATTTGATTGACAGCCGCGACTGGTCAGGTCGCAGTCTTTTCTGGATTTAACTTGCCCATATAAGTTACTGTTAGAAACGTGTAGTCTTTAGTCTTTTATACCTTTAAATATAGATATAGCTATGGTCAGTGTAAATGGAATAAATTCAATTAAGGACGTCTGCTGTATTTATTATAGAGCGGATTCTTTTCCATTGAAACTAACAAAGTCTACTTTGTTAAATGTACGGTATAATTGGTACCGGCATTTATCAGTTTCCGGTCCGCAGAGTTGCCATAATGGTGTCTGGGCCGATGTTTTTATAGGTTACTCGTCGTTCAAAAAGAGGAAAAATACAGTGTAAGATACTTCAAAAATGTATCGTTTTAAATAGAAGATCAATGCGAGAAGGTCACGTGTATCTGAAAAAAAGTGATTAAAAATCAATTATATCTTTTATTCATTTTTTTAAATTAATTTTTTAATGTTTGACAGATACAAAAATAAATAAAAAAATAATTAAAATTGATTAATAATATCTGTAGAAAAAAAAAAAAAAAACAGTAAAAACTGAAGACCTTACCAGACTGGTCATTCTTCTATAGGTAATCTATGAAGACCGTTTAATCCATTGCCACAGAATGACGCCTTTTGACGCTCTTCCAAAAAAAAAAAAAAAAAAAAATGAAAAAATGGGAGAACAATTGTGTAAAATGAAGAAATTGCTTGTGACAAGCAATTTCTTCATTTTATACAATGTTTTCTATCCAGAGTTAAAAAAAACCCCTAAAATTTCATAAACTTTGATTATTCGCATGCAACTCCTTTCGATTTTGACTAGTCTAAAATTTGGCCGTGTGGGTGATCATTTGAGCCAGTGTGTGACATTTTCAACACTACTACATGTGTGTGAAGGATACTCAATGGGTAGTTTGAACATTCGCGTTAAGAATATTTGCTGATCATCTCTAGAACCGTCCAGTCAGTGCCTTTCTACATTAAGCATAGAGAGGATTGCGACTGTATACAGGCTGGTCTGGGTCTTTACTTGGTACATAAAGAAATTTGGTGAAAATGTCAAGGTCTCCTGAATGTGACCCATCCATCATGCGAAACGGGACCATCCGGAGATTTCGTTCGGCGAATATTGCGATCAAATCAGACCATATAGATATGTTACCTCAATATGTCTCTAATGTAACGCCCATAAAGTCGAATGATCATTCAAAGAATCGAGAGCAAGGTGTTGCGACACAGATCAGCCGGCACAACCCTGTAGATGTGACTGGTTTCCTCATAAGTGGTCCCGTACTTTACAAACCGTATTCGTTAGTGACCCAAGTACCCTGTATAGACATGTCTCAATCATAGAAATACCACCAGCTACTTGTTTGATGTGTCCGTTTGAAATTATAAAGAACATCAAAATAGATTTGTGAATAGAGGGAATTCTAGGTGTATACAATATAATTTTTGTACATATTCAAATGTGTGGCATTTTTAGGCACAGAGTAGGTTTACAAGGAAAATCTTAAACTTGTTTCTTTAACATCTTTTGTGTTTAATGTCATGATCTTATACAATAACAAGAATGAAAATGATTATTTTTTAATAGATATTATTATTTTCATGTAGGCATGATGATAAAAACATAATCATAATTGTGTAATTTTTTAGCCACATAGTTTTTTTTTGTTTACTTTCTAACCTCTATGCCTTGAACAAAACTCAGCTCTAATTAAATACTTCTGTAACTTGTAGACAGCGTCTTTTGATGATTAACAGAGCCCAAAAATATTTAAACAAATGAGGAGACGCCATACAAGTGAGCGCGCGTTTGTGTCAACCCAACTATTCAAAATAAATAAAAATCAAAGGACTGAAAGTCCTTAGAGCGGTTTTGCTGGTTTATCAGTAACCGCGCTCAATAATGCGAGCACATTTCATCAATATGAGTGAGTAAATCGTTACAACTAAGTAGGAGGAGCAGCTGGAGGCTCGATAAGGATGTAGTGGTAGTATTGGTGTGTGAACTACCAGGAATCCATGGTTAGGAGCTCCAGCCGCCCGATAAAACTGAAATGCTATTAAAAATTGCGTTAAACCATTTCAATCAACCACGACCCATTACTGTTTACCGAAATCGCTATTTTGAATCAATCGCAACGTTTCTTCTTAAGTGCGTGAAAATTTGTGGTTGTTTGGTAAAAGGTTAAATGATAAAAGGTAAAGAAATCAAAGCTAACATTCAATTCTATTTTCGTTGAGCACATTATTATCACAATTGAAGTAGTTACATATCCGTTTCAAAGATTTAGTCGAATTCGAGAGGTAAAAGGTGTTTTATTCGATGGGGTTAATAGGCGCTTCAATCTTCAACAGGGTTGTAACGTGTTACATATACTGTGTATACGGGGTGTAAATTTGCCAAGCCCTGCCAGGTCAATACACCAGCAGACAGTTTACATGTATTCGCTTACTCCACTAACCACTGGCCTAGATTCTATCTTGAAACGTCAGGAAATTATTTCTCTCATTTTGGAAATTCATTAGACAATTTACCAAGGATATATTCCGTTTTAAACTATTTTCGTGGATATTCATGACTAAAAAGAGGCTGTTGGCATTCAGCAAGTAAGTTATTTTCTTCATCAGCAATGAAACAAGATGGAGGCGATCACATAGATTTTCACTTCACGTTTATGAGCATGCGTGGAAATGAGCGGAAATGTGTGAGAACTTGTTTCCGGTTGATCGATATGAAATACCGGTTTTTCCTAAAAAAAAAAACCCGCTAAAAATCAATGGCTTGAAACACCTCTCGTGAACATTTGCATGATATTATCTTTGTTCCCAAGGGAAAGAAATACAAAATAACTTGCCTCTAATACATTTGTCCTGTTTTATTTGACCGCAAGTTTTAAGTCTTCTAGTTTTTTCCCAGAGAATAATAGAAATAAAAATACTAACAAAAATTACTTTTGCGCTTCGAAATTACTATTAATTTGGAAACTTTGTCGAAAAAGCAATAGCCTCCTTGCATTTTTTTCAAAATTATTCCGACTAAGAATTATACAGACATTACAACATACTATATCGCTTATACGTTCACATCCTCTATTTCCAGTAGTTCAGAAGTTAAAGTTTGAAAAGAAGACTCGGGTTGTTTCAAGCAACCTCTCCTTTTCATTTGTAAATGACTTTTAGACGTGTCTAAAGTTTCTATAAGGAATCTTCGAAAGATGTAGTTAGCATATACAGTTTTAAAAAAGATAAGACTAGGTATGAATGCATTGGAAGTCCACATTATGAAAACATGAAGGATTAAAATCAACATCGACCAGTGAAAATTTGTATCGGACATTCTGCTATATAACAAGAAGATAATGTACATACTGTCCAATCGCTAGCGTCTTTAAACGGGTCTCCGACAGAACAGTTTGTTTGAGATAATTGAGGACATTTTGTTGGTCGGTGAGGACAAAACAGAACAGTGATGACTATTACAGAAGTGAGTTAGAGATAACTATTTTACAAGTGAGCTAGAGATAACTATTATAGAAGTATGTAAGTGATGACTATTAAAGTAGTGAGTAAGTGATGACTATTAAAGAAGTGAGTAAGTGATGACTATTAAAGAAGTGAGTAAGTGATGACTATTAAAGAAGTGAGTAAGTGATGACTATTATAGAAGTGAGTAATTGATGACTATTATAGAAGTGAGTAAGTGATGACAATTTAAGAAGTGAGTAAGTGATGACTATTATGGAAGTGAGTGAGTGATGACTATTACAGAAGTGAGTAAGTGATGACTATTAAAGAAGTGAGTAAGTGATGACTATTATAGAAGTGAGTAAGTGATGACTATTATAGAAGTGAGTAAGTGATGACTATTTAAGAAGTGAATAAGTGATGACTATTATGGAAGTGAGTAAGTGATGACTATTATAGAAGTGAGTAAGTGATGACTATTACAGAAGTGAGTAAGTAATGACTATTATAGAAGTGAGTAATTGATGACTATTATAGAAGTGAGTAAGTGATGACTATTAAAGAAGTGAGTAAGTGATGACTATTACAGAAGTGAGTAAGTGATGACTATTATGGAAGTGAGTAAGTGATGACTATTACAGAAGTGAGTAAGTAATGACTATTATAGAAGTGAGTAATTGATGACTATTATAGAAGTGAGTAAGTGATGACTATTATAGAAGTGAGTAAGTGATGACTATTTAAGAAGTGAATAAGTGATGACTATTATGGAAGTGAGTAAGTGATGACTATTATAGAAGTGAGTAAGTGATGACTATTACAGAAGTGAGTAAGTAATGACTATTATAGAAGTGAGTAATTGATGACTATTATAGAAGTGAGTAAGTGATGACTATTAAAGAAGTGAGTAAGTGATGACTATTACAGAAGTGAGTAAGTGATGACTATTATGGAAGTGAGTAAGTGATGACTATTAAAGAAGTGAGTAAGTGATGACTATTATGGAAGTGAGTGAGTGATGACTATTACAGAAGTGAGTTAGAGATAACTATTTTACAAGTGAGCTAGAGATAACTATTATAGAAGTATGTAAGTGATGACTATTAAAGTAGTGAGTAAGTGATGACTATTAAAGAAGTGAGTAAGTGATGACTATTAAAGAAGTGAGTAAGTGATGACTATTAAAGAAGTGAGTAAGTGATGACTATTATAGAAGTGAGTAATTGATGACTATTATAGAAGTGAGTAAGTGATGACAATTTAAGAAGTGAGTAAGTGATGACTATTATGGAAGTGAGTGAGTGATGACTATTACAGAAGTGAGTAAGTGATGACTATTAAAGAAGTGAGTAAGTGATGACTATTATAGAAGTGAGTAAGTGATGACTATTATAGAAGTGAGTAAGTGATGACTATTTAAGAAGTGAATAAGTGATGACTATTATGGAAGTGAGTAAGTGATGACTATTATAGAAGTGAGTAAGTGATGACTATTACAGAAGTGAGTAAGTAATGACTATTATAGAAGTGAGTAATTGATGACTATTATAGAAGTGAGTAAGTGATGACTATTAAAGAAGTGAGTAAGTGATGACTATTACAGAAGTGAGTAAGTGATGACTATTATGGAAGTGAGTAAGTGATGACTATTAAAGAAGTGAGTAAGTGATGACTATTAAAGAAGTGAGTAAGTGATGACTATTAAAGAAGTGAGTAAGTGATGACTATTAAAGAAGTGAGTAAGTGATGACTATTATGGAAGTGAGTAAGTGATGACTATTATAGAAGTGAGTAAGTGATGACTATTACAGAAGTGAGTAAGCGATGACTATTATAATAGTGAGTAATTGATGACTATTAAAGAAGTGAGTAAGTGATGACTATTAAAGAAGTGAGTAAGTGATGACTATTACAGAAGTGAGTAAGTGATGACTATTATGGAAGTGAGTAAGTAATGACTATTAAAGAAGTGAGTAAGTGATGACTATTATAGAAGTGAGTAAGTGAAGACTATTTAAGTAATGAGTAAGTGATGACTATTAAAGAAGTGAGTAAGTGATGACTAGTATAGAAGTGAGTAAGTGATGACTATTAAAGACGTGAGTAAGTGATGACTATAATAGAAGTGAGTAAGTGATGACTATTAAAGAAGTGAGTAAGTGATGACTATTAAAGAAGTGAGTAAGTGATGACTATTATAGAAGTGAGTAAGTGATGACTATAATAGAAGTGAGTAAGTGATGACTATTACAGAAGTGAGTAAGTGATGACTATTAAAGAAGTGAGTAAGTGATGTCTATTATAGAAGTGAGTAAGTGATGACTATTACAGAAGTGAGTAAGTGATGACTATTAAAGAAGTGAGTAAGTGATGACTATTATAGAAGTGAGTAAGTGATTTCTATTAAAGAAGTGAGTAAATGATGACTATTACAGAAATGAGAAAGTGATGACTTTTAAAGAAGTAGGTAAGTGATGACTATTATAGAAGTGAGTAAGTGATGACTCTTATAGTAGTGATTAAATGATGTCTATTATAGAAGTGAGATAGTGATGACTATTGTAGAAGTGAGTAAGTGATGCCTATTATAAAAGTGAGTTAAAGGTAACAATTATGGAGGTGAGTTAGAGATAACTATTATAGAAGTGAGTTGGTGATGACTTTTATAGAAATGAGTAAGTGATGACTATTACAGAAGTGAGTGAGAGATAATTATTTACAAGTGAGTTAGAGATAACTATTATGGAAGTGAGTTAGAATTAACTATTATGGAAGTAAGTTAGAAATGACTATTATAGAAGTGAGTAAGAGATAACTATAACAGAAGTGAATTAGAGCTCACTATTAAAGAAGTGAGTTAGATATGACTATTATAGAAGTGAGTTAGAGATGACTATTATAGAAGTGAGTTAGAGATAACTATTACGGAAGTGAGTAAGTTATAACTATTATAGAACTGAGTTTTAGATGACTATTATTGAAGTGAGTTATAGATAACTATTATAGAACTGATTTAGAGATGACTATTATAGAGCAGAGTTAGAGATAACTATTATTGAAGTGATTTATAGATTACTATTATACAAAACTGTAATTCAAAATAAAAATACCAATTCATGCAATTAAAAAAGTGAAAAGCAGAAGAGATGCCAAGGAAAGAAAGGAATTCACTGTTACTTTACGTTAAAATGTCTGGTGAACAGATAAATGGATTTTCTAGAGTGTACTACACGTCTCTAATTGTCAATTGCACAACCAAATACCAGACATCTTGTGGGTTCAAGTGGTCAAATACGTTCCTCTTTACATAATGTGTCTACTCAGATTTCATCCTGAAACAATTCTTAACCCATTACAAGACGACAAAATTTTAGACTGGTGCAAATTGAAAGGACTTGCAGACGACAATTTAAAGTTCATGAAATTTTAGCCTTTTTAAGTTTCTGGATAGAAAACATTGTTTAAAGTGAAGAAAAGAAATTATTTTTCTTCAGGGGAATCCAAAAGCGTCACTGTGTGGGACTGGGTTAATAAATTAAAGTACTGACGGTGTAGGAATTTCTTGTGTATTTTGAATGAACAATTTTCTTGCGTAGATAAGTTTGTACTTCTGAACATAAGAGCTCTATGCTAAATAGAGGTTTTCACTAAACAAAATTGATGTTACTTTCTCGTGGGTCTTCCTTTAAGTCATTGTTTTTCGGCAAAACGGTCAGTCGGCATTACGGTTTTAAGACAAAACAAAAGCCCCTACCGTTACCCAGGTCCTCAATTACAAAAAACTTTGATCATAGACGACTACAGTTGATGGATCGCTGGCCACACCAACTGACCTCCGACAGGAAGTTCATCGTAGACTTAAAACGACGTTATTTGGCAAAACATATGGTGAGTAACATAAAATAGAAAGAAAATGGTTGGTTTGCGGTCTAAATGTCGTAACTACTACTTGAATGAGCTATAATAGCGTCTATTAGTTGCCCAACAAACAAAATACGAAAGATAAATGTTGGAGTTCACATCTGAGTTAATGATTTGATTGGTTAATTGATTTTCTGATTGACAGCTGCGATCCATCAATTAGTTTTCAGAGATTGAGGCGACTGTTTTTGTTGTTGTTGATCTGTTTTTGTTAAATCAATGCATGGAACTAAAAACATAAACACACTTCTGTAATATTTCCCTTCGCGGCTCCTTCCTGTATGACTAAGTATTTATTTTCAAATTCCATAAAATGATATCAAATAAGTTAACAGTTTAGTTATACGAGACTTATTTATGGAATTACTTCAATACTCTTTTTTCTTCGAGGTATCAATCACATGTTTTAACCAATCAGATTGCAGGAAATGTTATACAAACAACTAAACACAGATGATTCGTAAATGAAACCCTGAACTGCGTTGTCAATTTTTTCAAGAGGAAAACAATTGGTATCGTTTCGTCATTCTGAACCGACTCTAAGAAATGAAGGGTTCATTTGAAATTCGAATCTGGTATTTGAAGTTATTGTGTTAACATCGTTGTCCAACAATTTCAAACGTCATTGTGACATTTTATCTTCATGACATTACTTTATATCGGCTAATCATGCAATAACTTCATTATGAAATTTTATGACAGAATTTATACAAGACGGTCACAGCTATTTCATGGTGAACTAACCCCTTTATCAAATAATCAGAGATTACTTATTTTGACTGCAATTTGGTCAAACTACTTTAATCATAGCTTTGCCTATCAAGATCCCCGCATTTTGATTGGCTGATTTGATTCATACTGCCATAAACACAATTTTGAGTTCGTAGTATTTTGTATGCTTGCGCGCAAAGTAGATCCAAAACTTTTCACCCAAAACTAATAACTTAATTTTTAGTTTCGTCTATCAAAAACGAGCATTCTGATTGGTCGAACAAAATTATTCATAACTCCTTGAACAAAATTTTGAGCACGCAGCGAATTTGTATGCTTCCGCACAAAATAGTTCCATACAAAAAGGTATCAAAATTTGTAAAGCGTTTGTTTTTTCGCTCGATGCTATTAAATTATAAGAATTGAAGAGAATATATTTTTTTCATGGAGGTATGAACCGAAAAACCTAATCACACAATGTATGAATCCGCTTCGCGTAGTCATACATGTAGTGTGATTAGTTTTTTCGGTTCATACCTCCATGAAAACAAAAAATATTCTCTTCATCTCTTAAATAAAATGCTTCCTTTGTTTTGCTTGGTGGCATTAAACTAAGTATGAGAAATGAAGAGAATTTTTTGTGGTGTGAACCTAAAAACTTAATCCAGTAATGTATGAATCCACTTCACGTATTCATACGGTGTGATTAGGTTTTTAGGTTCAAATCTCAATGAAAGCACAAAAAATATTCTCTTCATATCTTAATTGTTTTGGGCACAACTTTTTCCATCCCGCAGAAAGAAGCATTCCTTGTTAATTAGTCATTTCTACAAAGATCTGTTATATCTCATACCTGAAATATATTTTTGAAAACGGTTAAATCTGTTGAAATGGCACAGCCAATTACACAAATAGTATATTTTATATCCGAATTGAGCTACAATCTATTTTTAAGTACATCTATAAAATAATCACAGTTTTCGTTTTACTCATAAATATATCATTTATAATATTATTATCATTGTTATTGATATTCTTTCACCGTTTTAATTAAGGGTTTCATCCGGAGTGGGATCTAAAAGGAAACGCGCTTTGAGAACGAAATACATTCGGTTTAATACAAACGAATAATTACATAATTGTTACAATGTGCATCTTACTAAGACAAGAACAGTCGCATATTACGTGCATATTAAATCTGTATCTCCGTTGGTCGATACAATACAATTCATTTACTTATTTTAACCATCTATTTAACTATGTTTAACTGATTATCAGAAAAGTGGCCATGTTGGAGGGAAATAAACCCTGACCAGACTGCGTAAATTGAGACCAGACTCGAAACTGTTTCCCTCTGGCATTTTCAGTTTTGCCCCATTACATACCGTAATTGACCAATCGCGGCTGGCAATGAAGGAATAAACAGACCAATCAAATAATTCATTCAGCCCGGACCTGAGCTTTTCAACCTTGACTTTGGCCGCCATTTTTGTTAACCTTTATTGTTGGTTTGGCGACTTAAATGTCGTAACTACAGCTTATTCAATCTGTAGTTACGACATTTAGGTCACCAACCCACCATTTTCCTTTTTTGTTACATGCTACTGGCTATACATTTTGAAAAATATCGCCGTTAAAAATCAAAGTGGAACTTCATGTCGGAGTTAATGGGCGTGTCCTAGGGAGTCAGTGGGCGGGGCAAACGACTGGTTCGTTGACCTGTAAAAGATACTTTTGATGTTTATCTAGGCGATTCGTTTTCCTGTGAGGTCTCATAATTGACCGATACTATAGTAGCTGGTGAAAATCAAAACTTCGGTTGACCAATACAAATTATTATTTTTATACCGGAAGTGTATTGATGACCTCTGACATTTATGGTGAAGAGATTTCGCTTCTTGTGTAACTTAAACGTGGTAACCTCAGCTTTGCGATGTTCAGATCTCTCATTAACGATCTAGTTTTTGTTTTATATACCTGACCCTATATTTTACCAACAAACGTAGTTGGAAATCTCAGACAAACTGCCTTGTCGGAATACAGTCGACGTGTGTAGCTATCAGGGAACACATTTCAAGATTAAAAAAATGGACCAAATTGAAAGAAATTGCAGACAACAATTAAAATTGGATTGAGATGAACAGTATTTAAAGAGCTTTCAGTATAGAAAAATATTGTGGATAATGAAGAAATTGCTAATAAAAAAACAATTAATCATTTTCTGACAAAGTCTTCTCAATATATATATAGCATATAAATGCGGGACTGTGTGGTAATGAGTTAATGAGGGGGATGCGGGACACGTATCGTTAAAGTTTCGTGCAATATAACTAGCTCTGTAGTAAATGACGCGCCTTTTGTTAACAAAGTAACATTGTCGGATAGGATGTTGGTTTTAATGTTCCGTGAACATGCACTGTCATTTCCCCCACAATGTGTGCATGTTTTAACAAATAATAGCGTGAAAGCCTACCCACTTCCCTTACACGCAAATATAGAACTTCAAAGTTGATTCAGCTTCCTTACCTTTGTTACCTTTAGTTGATAGGTTGGAAAGGGCTTACCATTTTTACATTACTCGTCGAAGCCGGAGATATATCCTATTCAATGTCCGTTAGCCCGTCCGTCTGGAACGATATTTTAGAATTGACTGAACGTTGTCTTACAATGAAACCGGAAATTCTTTGGATAAAATCCCTCCCATTGGGGTGTTCAGTGATACTTAGTCACTATTTTTCTTTTCGACTTATATGTTTTTTTATGATTTCGGATTTGACATGGTACCTTTGTTGTTTTCATATATTATTATTTTGACATACGTGTTTGTATGAATTCTCCTATAATAAATAAATCAATCCACACTAGATCTTTCTTCATAATCTAAAATAACAACAACAACAACAACAACAACAACAACAACTAAAGATGATAATAACAATGATTGTGTGCAACAACTATCAGTTGTATCTCATTCAAATCGTAGAGACAGGTGCACCTAACCATGCTTTCCTGTCGTTTCCTATACCAGGACAGCCACACCATTCGATCCAGTCGGCTGCTCGTCCGACTTAGACGTAATATAGATCATTCGCTCATTGGTAAAAGATAAGCGTCGCTGACTTTAGTCAAATTGCCGAACATAAAACAAGTTCTTGCAGGTTCTACTTCATTTCGAATGCACCAGTGCTCGGGCCTAGTATTTGGGCAAATGGAAGACTCGAACTCGGATACTCCTGATTACGAACCAAACGCTGTACCTAATGACCATGGATACGACTTGGTAAATATTATTGAAAACGAAAAGACAGGATGCCCTCTTTGGTAAAGCATTTCAAGTTTTGTACGGCAGGAAACTATTTAAATGTGGCCAATATGAACGGCCAATCTTAAAGATGCAAAAGTAATCGACCCTGGTCATGTTGCTCGTAAAACATAGGCTCGTCGGGATCGGTATTTTTAAAATCATATTTCGAAAATCAAATTTATAGTAAGGTAGAAGGACCATTCTAGATTCCGAAAATTTACCCTAATATTTTCAATTCCGATTGGCATATGTAGATCTCGCAGTCTGACAAGGATAGATTTTTTTCATACACTCCAGATGGTCTCTTTTCGCCTGACGGGCTCACGTGTAATTATGATGAAGACGTCATGTTGATTTCTGAATTAAATTCCAAATTCTTGTGCATGTTCCATGCGTAAAACTCTTTTGATAAAAGCGTAATTGAAAAGCCAAATCCACTGAAAGAAAATACTAATTACTTTATCAGAGACTTTTCAAGCACTATAAATGTAACCATGAACAGGGAAAAGTTTCTAACCTAGAATGTGATTTTATATTTGTTTCGATAGTGTTTGCTAATATTGTTTTAGCGAACGTAAAGGCAGAACTTTACAATATGACTGACGTCGCAATCTTTCGACCTATTCCGACACAACAAAATTTAGACTTGTCAAAATTAAAAGAAACTACGGACAACAATATTAGGATGATTGAATTTTATTTATTTCGTCTTTTTGGATAAAAAATATTGTTGATAATGAAGAAATTTCTTGATCCAAGCATTTTCTTTATTTTCCACAATGTTTTACAAAGATCTTTTTCTTGAGGGGAGTGAAAAGGAAGGATTGTGTGAGAATGGGTAAACGAAATACAAGTATACCTTAAATAGTCGGATGAGAAAAGATTGGGGTGAGGGGGGAGGGGGAATCACACGCATACATTTTCGCTTTTCTTATATTACGTCAATCTTTCACGGGAGACTACATGGATATCATGATAACAATCACTATAGAAAGAAGAATATCATCAAATGATAATGAAACTATACATTCTAGTAAAGTCTGAGACCTCTATAGCTTTTTTCGTTTCCTGTTGCCAAACACTTTATGCGTCACGGTAAAAAGGACTATCGGTAGTTTATGTTAAACAGTTGACGAACGTTAGCCACACCTATTGACCTCCAATAGAGTAGTTCGACTAAGATATCAAACTAGGCTTAGTTTTCAAATATTTTGTCCGGACCATAAAACAGAAACAAACAATTTGTTGGCAAATTGTAGTTTCAGCATTAAGTAAGAAATATTGATATAAATGTCGCAGGGAAATATGCACTTACGGTTTGATCGGTTGATCGTTTTATTTATTTACTTGGCTATCCAACAATTATTTGAATCGGGTCGAGTGGTATCTTATTGCTGTAACTGCCGTATTGCTCACTTTTACATGTTAATTCTCCAGATTTCGTGGCATCTGTTCACGCACCTTGCGTCGGAAAACGAGAATCGAAATCCCAGGCAAACAAACAAATTGTTCCCCGTTATTTTGACAGGTCTATCACCTATTTAACGTCTCGAGGAAACAAAGACGTGAGATTACGACATCAGAAACCGAAACAATACGTGTCTAAGCCGCGGTATTTCTCAATGTTTAAGCTACACCCGGCTTCAAACATACGGTGTTTAGACGAAACACTTGGTAAATGTTTACAGCAAATATTCACATTGGTGTTTATGTACAAATATCACTTATTTTCTTTCGTTACCTCATCAATTTTGTCATGGTAACAAAAATAAACGAACATGTTTTCTTCTATTGTAACACCCCCCTCGCCGCCAAACTGTAATCAAGTTTTATTCTCCGTTCAGGACCCGTATTTTCCACTATTTCTGCACGAGAGAACGAGAGATCATTTATATTTGCGTATTTATGCATCATAGTTGATAAACTTGTGGCATGTTCGTGTTCGCGTATGTATATGTTTCATCAGTTGTTGGATTGTTTTTGAAGTATGAAATATATTCCGAGTGTTTTAATCCATTCTACCAGTATGAGAGAGTTTGAAGTGTTTACCTGTGTAAAGGGTAGGTACGTCATGATGTCATCAACTCTTCAAGTGTCAGTCACAAATATTTACTAAACTATAGAACGTTTTGATATGCCGTCGTATGCCAGATATTTTTTTTTTAAACAAACGAAGAGTTCTTACTAGTAAAACGAACCGAGTTCATTGGGCGGGGGATGGGATGGGGGGTCGAACCAACTCCGCATAGCTCTTCGCTGTCATTCAATGGTCGATTGACTTTTTTATATCTTCATTTAGACTGGATATTCGAGGCTGACCTCGGGTATTTGGTGTATATATTGTTTCAGTATTTTGTTAATGTCGTAGCTATAACTTATTCCAAATATGGTTTTGACTTTTATGTCACTGACAAATGATTTTTTTTATTCCCGTCCATACTTTTGCAAACTAATCGCGTTTCGTTGGTGTAATTCTAAAACTTAGTCACTACAGCTTTGATAAAGCTGTAGTGACGAGGTTTTTGAATAACACCGACGATTCGGTATTTCAGACAAGCTGCCTTGTCGGTGTACAGTGAGCGTCGCTAGCGATCTGTCAATTATTTAAATGACTAAACTTTTGTTGACTTCATGTTTAAAGAAATATCTATAGCATTTGAGTGTCTGTATCAACCGCAAATGTAAATCATTACTATATGTGAAAACATTATGCGAAAAGAATACTTTAATAGTTACACGCAATGACCCACAAACAAATCCCTGCGATCTGATCAGAGCTGGTATTATCCGCTTAGCTTGGCCAATGTCTTTACGGTAATAAATACAAGAATAAGACCTGGAAAGCGAGCTATGTGCTTACCGCTTAAAAGTATCGATTACGGAAATAAGGCGAAGGTGCACACTCAAGGATTAACCGAAGAATGAAGAGCACATGGCGCTGTAACTAGATATGAAGACTTCGTTGACAGAAAGACATATTTATAGGTAGAACACTTACTAAATGAGTCGCGAATTTGTTGCGGCAGAACCAAGTAAACATTGTAGAAATAAGGTTAGGTTGTGTTTGTGCACGAAAATGCAATAACTACGTCTATGTTATTGGAATGTCTATAAATGAATCATGTTGTCCTATAATAAGTACCATCAAAACTGCTTGATCGGCAACCTTTATGAGACCCCACCTGTCGAAATGAGCCATTTTAAGACATAACAACGGCATTTTTTGTAAAATAAAACTGTTTTAAAGCTCAAGCAATATGACCCGTTCAACAGCCACTAGTTTTGGCTCCGACAATCTACGAAAACCTGTATAAAAGAGCCACTAAAGGGGGAATTATGATAGGTTATCAAATGAAAAAAATAAAGCATTTGTGTTATTATTTGAAATTCCTTTTGTCTGCAATGGCTCTTGCTCACTTTAAAGGTAGACTACATATCTCGAATGGATCATTTTGTCTATAACAGATAGATAATTTTGTCTGTAAGAGATGGATACTTTTGTCTGTAACATATTGATAATTATTCTATAACAGATGAATCTTTTTTCTATAACAGATGGATCATTTCCTCTATAACGAATGGATCATTTCGTTTATAAAAGATGGATCATTTCGTCTATAACAGGTGGATCATTTTGTCTATAACAGATGGATCATATTTTGTAACAAATAGATAATTCTGTTCTAAAACAGAGGGGTCATTTCGTCTATAACAGATAGATCATTTTGGCTGTAGCAGATGGATAATTTTGTCTATAACAGATGGATAATTTTGTCTATAACAGATGGATCATGTTTTGTAATAAATAGATAATTTTTTCTATAACTAATGTGTTATTTGTTCTAAAACAGAGGGATCATTTCGTCTATAACAGATGGATCATTTTTGTCTGTAGCAGATAGATAATTTTGTCTATAACAGATGGATAATTTTGTCTATAACAGATTGATTATTTCGTCTATAACATATAGATAATTTCGTCTATAAAAGATTGATCATTTTGTCTAAAATAGATGGATCATTTTGTCTATAGTAGCGCAGTTGGTAGCCTGTCAGACTCCAAATCTTCAATCATCGGATATCATGGATTCGATCCCCGCCGGCGGTACATATCTTTTCCGACATTTGTATCTCACTAATGTGTTGATAATCGTTAACCTAAGTTGGATAGCAGCTGGAGGCTAGGAAAGGATGTAATGGTAGTACTTGTGTGAGAAATACCAGGAATCCATTGTTAGATGCTCATGCAGCCACGATATGACTGAAATACTGTTAAATATACTGGCGTTAAACCCCATTCAATCAATAAGCCAATCAATCAATCATTCAATCAATCAATCAATCAATCATTTTGTCTAAACGCCGCTTTTAACAGCATATTTTGTCTATGTCAGATGGATCATTTCGTCTATAACAGACAGAGCATTTCGTCTATAAGAGATCGATTATTTTGCCCATAACATATCGATTTTTTTTCTATAACAGATGGATAATTTCGTCTTGAACACATGGATCTGCTTATCTATCCAGGCAGAAAGATCCATGTGATCCGTGGACCTTGATAAGACTGCCAGACAAATGTATAAGTGAACACTTTGGAAAAGTCTCTCAGTGGCTGTCTTTTGAAGGTTGGACTCTACTTACAGTTTTTGATCGATCTGTTCCCTGTTTGTTTGTTTTTACATTATTCTATTTCGTGTAAAAAAGATGCCTCGAATAAAGACACTGCCCACATTATTCGAAACCAATTAGCCGTGCATGTGTTACGGTGTCTGCAAGATGGGACAACTTTAAACATCGTCAATGGAGGTTGTCGATACCTGCCCCGGGGACATTTTGGGGTCAGGATTTTACGCAAATTACTATTATTACCAAAATACCCCGTCTCCAAATTAAACCAACCCGGATTTTATATCAAAACTTGATACCTTAATTGGCAATAGATACGACTTTTATCCTGTTTCAATATGTGAACATATTTTGACATCTTGTAACACAAATTTGGCTTCCCTCGTTTTGTCAACTTGAACAGTGTACATGTATTAATCCCTGTCACGTTGGATAAAATCTTATTAAGATTGCATTTAAATCAAAGGGCTGAAAGTACGGAAAGACCTTGTAGTGGAATTATCTTTCTTTTGAAAATTGAATTCATAAACAACTCTGGCTAAAAGCAGGTATAGAGTAGGATCAGAGTGCGCATGTGTGTAGACTGATCTTTGTCTAAATATCCTTTCAAAATAGAACAAATCCTGATTCAGCATGACAAAAGGTTATCAACCCCAAAACCCATACTCCATTTCGGCGCTACAAGACAATGATATAAAGACAAACATTGGGTTGAAAGAACAGACTTCTCGTGACAATTATATTTGAGGATTCACCTTTTATTACAATCTGATTCGCCTTTATTTCATATCAACTAATACTTATTTGTTTATTTTACATTCTTCTAATATTCCTGTACTTTACTCTAAGAACAGATGGTCGATGATTAGCTTTATGTCTAGGTTACGACCAAAAGATAGATGTTCTTGTTTCTGAAGATCTCGATAAAAGTTTATCTTTTGTCGTTGACAAAAATGCCGTAACTACAGCTTTATTCAGGCTATAGCTAGGATATTTTTTGTTTCCGACCTACGATTTGTGTCCTTTTAAAAAAACACTTATAGCATTATATAATATCTTGATATGATCTCATTTGTACATTATTTCACCAGTCTCTCGTTCTTAACAGAAATTCCAAGCACTCACGAGTATGTTCTGAAAGTGAAAGGCATTGAGTCAAACTTAAACATCTACTATTATTCTTGCGGCTGTCATACCAAATAAGAAAAAATATCAAAATCTCATTCGAGTCTCTATACCTTATAATCACATGAAACGTAAGTATTTCGACTGTGTTCTATCAAAACCTAGTAACTATAGCTTGAAATAGGCTGTAGTAACGATGTGCTGAATGACAATCAAATGTCCAGGTGTTTAAAAATTGGAAGATGATAAACATTATAAGGGTAGTTACGACCTTTTGACTTGATCAATAAAAAAAAAATAAATAAATAAAAAAATGGACCGATCAACCAAACCCTTCTTGTATCGCAATGTCCTTATTCTACACTGAGGGCAAATTATTTCGTTGGTTGGCAATCTTACAGACAAATTGCCATGCCTGTTTTGTAGTAATCTTTCTTTGGTATGGGCGTGTCAATAGACCTGACAATTGACTGATCGCTTGATCCGCCCACTCACCTCCAACAGGAAGTTCGACTTAGATACTGAACGTCATTATTTTGCAGAAATTATGGTCTGTAACATGTAACAAAAAATAAAACGGCTGGATTGGGACTTAATTATAAGCTGAAGTTACGACGATAAATCCGCCAAGCCAACAAAAATCTTAATAAACATGTATAAATGTTTTGTTCAAAGTTCACTGCCAGTCTAGATAGATGATTGGTCAGTCGAATGTTCGATTGAACTATAGCTATCTGTAAACTAGTCCTAGGTCGAAAAAATAGCTTCATTTCGTAAAGAACTTACAACCCAGGGTCTTTACTACCCTGAGTATTATTTTGTATCTTGTCTTTTTCTGTGGCCATAGCACAGTTGGTAGCGCGTTGGATGCCAAATCATAGGGCCCAAGATTCGATTTCCGATCGCGGCAATTACCCTTTCAGACATTTGTCTCCCACCAATAGGTGAATAATCGTAATTCCAAGTGGGATGAGCAGCTAGGAAAGAATGTAGTGGTAGTACTTGTATGAGAAATACCAGGAAACCATGGTTAGGTGCTCCAGTCGCCTCAGGATAATTGAAATACTGTAAAAAGTGACGTTAAACCCCATCAAGCATTTCTATCCTAGTTTACATGTGGAATTTATGCATTGAAGTTACATACGGTCTTTCAATTAAATTAAAATTGCACAGTAGGAAAATGGGTTTCAGTAAAATTTCATAGTAGATTACATCTAAACATAGCACCGTTTACACATTAACTGTCAGAAAGGGCGTAAGATTTTAAGCTAAACGACCATAAACTGAGGTATAAAGATTACTTTGAATTAAAAAATAATCTATTTCATAGATACATCGCAAGAAACATGTTCCATTTCCATTTGTTTTATCATTTTAGACATGGCCAAAGTTTTTGAATGAAAATTAACCATCAAAGTGATTTAAATCTGAATGTGCAATTTCATTTCATTTTTTGTTTGCATGGCATATATATTTATTGTTTTATCCCTTTCCTGTTCCCTGTTTTTTACGTCCCTGTGATTTTATAATTCGGAAAACATTGTAGAAAAAGAAGAAATTGCTTGTAACAAGCAATTTGATCTTTTTCTACAATATTTTCTACCCCAATGAATGATTAGTTTTCAAATTAAATCCACTTTAAATTTACGTCTGCAAAACCTTTGATTTTGGACAGGTCTAAAATTTGCAAAACAGGAAAGTGTTAAAGAACAGTGACCTGGTCAAGGGTATTCAGACAATCTCGGCTGATTGTAAACTATCGATTTAGGTCAGACTGCCTGCGTCGTTCGCGCTTGCAGACAAGGTTGAAGAATAACCTTACTAAATGTTCAGTTTTGATAAACAAATCGTGAATTAAATCTATTGAACCTATCATGAATGGTTATCTGAAGCCATCTTCTGGTTCAGGGAATGCAGTCGATCTAGCTTGATTGATTGATTGACTTGGGTTTAACGCTGCTTTTAACAGTATTTCAGTCATATCGCGGCTGCTGGAGCACCTTACAATGGATTGCTGGTATTTCTCACACCAGTACTACCACTACATTCTTTCCTAGCCTCGATCTAGCTTGAGCAACCACTTTTATTCAGCGACCACGTCCAATAAGAGACCATGATCGGAATTCTTTTATCTATTAGGCAAAAAGAAATGCTTAAATCAAAACTGAATCCTATTTTGAATTCTGTAATTATATGCCATCGAATCAATCCTTCATATCTTTCGCAAAAAGAGTGTATCAAGCTACTACTCTTTTAAGCGACCACTTTTTGGTCTTCCCTTAAGAGGTCGCTTAATACAAGATTTATTGTACTTTGTACCCCGATATAACTAGTACCGTAATCGTCCCATTCCGCGTTTTAACGCGCAAGAAATATATCTGAAAATTTATGGCACCAAAAGCAAAAATTAATGTTTCCGGTTGTCAATCAAGGAATCAAATCATTAATCAGCCCAGACCTGAGCTGTCATCTCCAATACTGGTCGCCATTTTTGATAACCATTTTTGATGGTTTGGCGACTTAAACGTCGTAACTACAGCTGTAATTACGACGTTTAGGTCGCTGACCAACTATTCTTTTACTTTGTAACAAGCTACTAGCCACCAATTTTGCATAATGACGCCGTTAAAATTGGAAGCGGAACGTCCTGTAGGAGTCAATGAGCCGGGGCAACGGAGTAAGTGGGCGGGACCAGCGATTGGTCAATTTGATCGCGTTTATATTGTTTAGTTTAACCTCATTTCTGTATGCCATCGCTCACTGTAATTGCTATTCTTCCTCTATCCACTCAAAATGTGTGAAGCCTACTTGAGAACCAAACCATCTATGAAATGGAAGCCGTTTTTCCATTATCTTAAACCCACTTGAAACTGTAACTATTGTATAGCAGGGATTTTCGCACAATGACTGTTTCGTGGGTTTGTAATATATATTCGCTAAAAGTAAATCTCCCTTGAGTTTAAGTAAATAGGACACTATTGTAATGTTATGCGTTTAGGTGCAGTACTCAATTCACAGGATTTCTTGAGGAAGACAATAATTGAATCATTTCTTGAGTTGTAAAATACAGTTGTTTTAAAGTTTGATCTCAACACGTTTAACATTCACTGTGCATTCTAGACTCACAACATTTATGCTTCTAAATGCCTATTAAATCCAATCTGTGTATTTCTTAAGAAAGAAAAGGGGAGGTATCGTCGCTGGGCCAGCAAATGTCGTAGCTGTAGCTTGATAAAGCTTTATAAAACTGTAGTTACGACATGTTGCTCGTCCAACGACGATATGATTATGCGTTAGCCTACGGCTTGACTATTACGAGTATGTGCAAGCATGTAATCAACCAGTTGAATATTTCTTGTAACAACGAATGATATCACACTAGTTTAATAACCATCCAAATGAGCTGAAACTTATAGGAACGTCTCATTGTTACCACAAAATGACGTCATAATGTGTTCTATGTTTTGTGGAACCTCACTAATTGATATATTCCAAGATTTTTTATCAATCAATCGTATGAATTTATGCTATATTAATAATTCAATATCTAAAACGAGATCATAGATCGTCTAAAACAGGTGAAAACTTGACACAGCCTCGTTATTTTCTTTTGTAGAAGACTAAATTAATATATATTGTATTCGTGATGTCGGGACCCTTCATTGAATATCTAACATTGGTCCGATTTATGAAATGGTTAGCTACAACAATGTGGTTATTCCTGAATTATAACTTGTCATAAACATGACCCTGTGTGGCATTAACACGTCAGAACTAAAAGTTTATCTTCCGATTGGCAATCTATATTTTCAAATACTAATTTTTAGACAAACCATCATTAAGAATTATAAATAACAGAGTGAAACAAGACCCCTAGACTCTAAAGTGTGTATTTAGCATAATCAGACCAAAACGCCGACGATACTAGGGCGACAACAATTCCTCGAATTTTGGTTTAAAAACAACAAAGCTGAAATACATTGAATCAACATAATGGTCCCTGGAGCGGAATTTCAGACTGAAGAGATTGATTAAACATTGATGAAATGGATTAAACATCGCCCAACTTTTCGCAAGAAAGGGTAGGTTAAGATTGTTTTTGTTACGAAGGTTCATTAATTAGCGGTGTGAAGAATCTGTACAAGACAAGATAAAGTCAATTGGGGAGATTCACGAAGACTAAACAATTCAAGACTTACCCACTTATCCCCTTACTTCATACGATACAATTGAACCATTCGTACACATCTTGTTTAAAGGTGAATCTGAAGTTCTTAGAACCCCTCAAAAATATACATGGATCAATATTAACGGGTCTCGCACGTGCCGTTGATGAAATGTGCTATTTAGGGGCCGACCCTTTTCTCGATAGTCAGCATTAGTCTATTCAAACGGTTAATGATGAACCTGGTCTTTTTTCATCGCATTAGTTTTATTTTAAAATTGATAGAATGTCTGAGTTTTTAATTATTTTTGTGATGATATGAACACTTATATATTGATGCAAAATTACTCAAACCTTTACTGAAACCTTTAACATGGCTCTAGTCATGTTGAGTCTTGGTACATAGCGACGCTTAACTCAAGACTGAATCCGGTGATATATCCTGATGTCTTTTTTATATTGTAGCGGAACAAAACTGCTTTAGATTTGTCAACTAGAAATAACCTATCTTCGAATTATATTTGTCGTAAAATTGAATTAGAATTTCAAAAGTTGTGTTTGCATATTGTGATATTGTGGCGTATTTCAACGTCGCACCAAACCCTTTTTTACTAGGGAAATCGGTCACCAGCTAAGTTTTCTTGCGACATTATTGCATTTAAGAAGGAAATCAACACAAGAAAGTATTTTAAAAATATCCTTTATCAAGAACGATTTTTGCTTGGTTAAGCCACAAAATGAACACATCTTCATAATCAAACAGCGCCACGTTGAAACACGCTTTAGGTTATATTTAACATGATAATGCGGTTTCGAATTCTACGAAAAGTCTTACTCGAAGACAAAATATTCTTATTTGGAATAATATACAAACAAAAAGGTGCCGCTACAATATATTAACACCAGAAAGTATCAAGGACACCATTCTGTGAAAAATGTCTGTATTTAACAAAACCAAACATGAAAAGAGAAGCGCCATACTTATAAGTATATATAACAATTCAAGGATAAGTTAAACATGCATCTTTACAAGAATAAAACGAGAGACCATTACGTTCTTTTTTAGCATTTCGCAATAACGATTGGGCGATAATTTTCGGAGAAAATGACGGTAGGTTAAATTGACCCCTTAACCCATTTCCGTGTTTTAATGGTCCAAACTGAAAGAGGTTGCAGACGATAATGAAAAGTGGATGCAATTTGAAATAAAACCATCCTACGTGGTATAAAATATTGTGGAAAAAGAAGAAATGGCTTGTTACAAGCAATTGCTTCTTTTTCCACAATATTTTCTCAAGTAAAAAATCACAGCGACGTAAAATTCCGGACTTGTAGAGGAAAGGGTTAAAGAGAGCCCGGTCCCGAAGTGAGGTCATGACATTAAATTTGCACGAATATATCACGAACATCGATTTTTGCGCGTGATTTATACTATGGGTTTTTTCCTTTAGATATGATTAAATTTTTGATATTCCTAAATTTCGGCTCACCAGTGTAGCGATCCACCTTAACCTATTTACAAACGTCAAAAATTTAGACTGATCCGGAATGCAAGAAGGTGTAGACGACAATTTCAACTGACTTTCTTGGTAGAAAACAATATGTTACTTCTAACAATCAATTTCTACATTATCAACATTTATTTCTTGAACCTTTCTTAGGTTAAAACTCTGTCCGTCAAAACTACAAGGAATTATTGAAGAATTCTTTACCTTATAATTAACTCAATGATGAAGCTGTGTATCTGAGCCGTCGGTTCTTTCCAGAACAAAAAAGAGAGAAATTTGACAAGAATCAGACTGAGATACATCTTGAAAGACCGTATTTCGGCAAGATCTTAATATAAATCTTACTGTAAGAAATGACACCTTTTTATTAAGTGCATGCTTTCCCTTTCACTAGAAAAGCATTATTTTTTCTTCGTGTGGGCTAGGAATGCCATTTATATGCGACCAAAGACCCGAATTGATATCGATACAAGGCTGTTACATAGCAATGTCCTATAATTTTAGTTAATACCTGTATTTAGTTAATACCTGAATTGATACCAAAAAAGGCTATTGCCCTTTCTTGTAGTTTAAGTTGAGACCACGGACCTAAATCAATACCAAAATAAGACAGTTGCGTAGCAATGTCCTATTATTTCAGTTGCGACCAAAGCAAAAAAAGGCTGTTTCGTAGAAATGTCCTGTAACTGTCAGCTCTTCTGAAGAAAAAACAAACTGAAACCGTCTTCTGAAAAAAAACATATCATAACCCGTTACCAGACGACACAATATATAAGTTTGGTTCAATCTGACTGATGTTGCAGACGGCATTTTACATTGCTCTAAAATTGGAAACAATAGGTGCAAAATAAGGTAGAAATATTGTGAGAAAAGGAAATATTGTTAGTTACAAGCAATTTCTCCTTTAACAACAAGGTTTTCGATGATAATATTACTGCTGGACGTCAAAAAACGTCACAGTGTGGTAATGAGTTACGTCAAACGCTCATCAAATATTCATCATGCAGTTTTGTTGTTATATCGATTTTACCTCAGACCACAAAACATTGCACCCGCATTAAAAAACAGTCATACGGTCTTTTATAATAATTACATGACTTTGTATCACCTATCTAAATTTTTTGTACCCTTTAGCTGAAAAGGGACTTTCGGGGAAGTGCGAGAAATATCGCTTCAGATCAGTCTGTGTGACAGTCAAGACGTTTCGCTTTTAGCAAATGTTCTGAATAAAGAATGGTAATTCTGACTCACTATAGGTTTAATTTTTAAAACTAAACGTCATTTTCCTTTGTTAAAATGTTGTAATATCTGTTGTCTAGGGGTTGAATATCGGCCTCACGATCAAGAGGTCCCAATTTCGATACCCGGGAGCAGCTATCGATCACAATCGGAAAGAATCAATGTAAATTGCAATAACTTGCTTCCAAATCGATGTGAAATAAACAGGCATACCCAGGATGGGCCTCTCCGCTTGACTGGTGTCGTTTATCAAAATTGTCCAAGTTTTCAAAATGTATTCGTCAAGAAAATAAACACCAGCAGATTACCAGTAGATGAATTATATCTTGATAAATTGCTTAGTATAACTGTACTGGCACAATATGTTACAACGCAAACTACATTGCATATATCTCTAACAGATTTGTACTGTTCAATTTAAAAAGCCCACAATCCTTTGATTGCAGGGCTTATGAAGCAATCCTATTCACAGTACAACACAGGTTTGTTCTCCTTGTGTCGTTTTGTTTATTATCGAGTAAATCATTCTCAATACTTCACTTCCAGTAGATTTCTAAGTAGAGTGCAAAACGAACAACAAGTACCATTTTATTTCAGGCTTATCAGTAAACCAGGTGCAGCAACACTGCAATTCACATGTGTATTATCTTAAAGCTCATTAGCTACTTAAGAGCTAATCATAAACTGGTGCTAAAATATAACTACACTACCGAAAACCTACTGCAATCGAACCCTTTTGCTATTTCTAATTTAAAAATCTATTCAATTCCTGGTTCTTAGTGTGTTTTTTTTTACGTTGTGTTATGTCGATTATACATGTCCTATGTGTTTGGAGTGAAATAAACCCGTTGTTTATGTTTGATATGACATGGATGTTATAACACTAGTAAATAACTACATTTATCTACATGTTTATGAGCTAAGGTATATAATAAAGCATTTTCGTTACCGTGAAATGGCGTCATATATTGCGTGCATGGGCGTCATTTATCAAACGGCGTTATTTGTATTGCAAAATATCTTATATCGATAAAATTCATAGATTTTATCGATCTGTTGCAAAAATTATGTCATACTATTAATACTATAAATACAAAAAATAACATTCTTGCTCATGAAATAACGGACTCATTAAACTCGTCATCTAAAACAGGCAAAACCTCGGTGTAGCCTCGTTTTTATTTGTTTATTATCTGTCCAGAAACGATATAAAATATTTCCGTTTTACCTGTACAATGTATGGATACGCGAAGGTTTCAGACATTAATGTGATTAAGTTTTTAGGTTCATACCCCAATGAATAAAAAAGAAAAAAATCTCCACAGTTCTTATAATTAAATGCCATTAAGCAAACAAAAGCAAATACTGGATTAGATCGAGTAAAATTTTATTGATATCAATTGTGCGCAAGCATACAAAAAAGCTGTGGGCTCAAAATTCTGTCCATGGAAGTATATACCCCCCAACCCCCGTAGCTAATCAAAAAAGCTTGAATCTTGATACGCGAAACTAGAATTAATTTTTTTATGAATATAACAAAGTTACTAGTATATTATGTTTATATATCGTTGAAATCATCAGTGACGGGTTAAGCGATTCAGCACGAAAACTGTTTGCCTTTAGAAGGAGGATGAGTAGATTATGACAAGATCAGTTCAACCAGCTTGCTGCTTTCGTTAAAATACCATGGCATATTCTACCTTGAATTTCGTCTTGGGATCATATCCTTTGTTGTTTTCAAATCAAATAATTACGATGTTTCTCGGAGGAGCATAATATTGGGCTCTAAATTTAAGCTCGAGTAAGGAATGAATTGTCGCATCGAACAACCTTTCAGATCTTTACTGTTGCCCTGTACTTACTTTGGTATCACCATGTTTGGATAAGCGGCGAACCTATAGCTGTCGTATACATGCCGTTTAAGAGTCAATCCCGTTAGGTTAGTTTGTAGAAGACTCGACCTTAAACCCCATGATCGTGGTGGGTTTAAGCCCCGGGCTGACCCGACTTACATATTTTCTTTAAAACGTTTCTTTACATCGAGCACGTTTAAAATCCAGGCAGGCCCCCTGTAGTTTCGTCAAGTATCCATGCACTTTCCCTCGTAACAACTGATCATCTTCTGGGGCGTCACTCATATGTGAAACTGCTACGGAAGCGATGATAAATACTCGATACTGAAGCCTATAAGTAAGCAAAGAAATACAGGACACACAGAAATCAACGCAGGCAAAATCTAGTCTTCGGTCCCTCACCAATTCATCGGTCTTGCCTCTGGACCACATTTAGCCTCGACGCATGTAAGATACACGGATGTCAGCCCGATTAGCGAGGTTAGTAAAGCACTGGACTTCAGACCTCAAATTCCTGAGTTCGAGTCCTGAGCTGATTAATTGTCCTTCGGATTAGACGTTAAACCGTGTGACGGTGCTATTATCGAGCACGTTAAGGAAATGGGCGGAGTTCTCGACAGTTTCGTCCTGTATCATTGTACTATCCCCCGTAACAACTAACCGCCTTCTGGGGGCGTCGGCTACATAGGCATGTGCTGCGGTAGCGCCTATAAACAGACGGAAATACAGACACACATACAAGGGTCGCCGTGGGTAAAGTGTTATGTCCCTAGGACAGGTGTGAAATTCATGTAGAATACACTTAACCTACCACGGTGTTGGGTTAATTTTAACAAGTGGGTGTTAGTATGAACAATTCCATATCAACCGCACGTTTTGAGCTGAACTTGAAATATGTATACCCTTACCACTGCAATAAGATCGATGTAGGTCTTAACCCATTCCAACAGAGTGACGTTTTTTGACGCCCGAAGGGAAAGAGCTTCAGAAAACATTGTGGAAAACGAACAATCTTGTTGTCTTCAACTTCTTTGAATATGGATCAGTCTAAAATTTTGTCGTGCCCTAATGGGTTAATGAAGTACAAAACGTATATAGCCAAAACATTTTTGTGAGCGTCAAAAATGTCCTAACTACACATGTATTTAAACTGTAGTTACGACTTTCGGGTCATAGACCAGTTTCATTTTTTACTTATTTGAACCCATGTTCAAGAAAAAAAATATTCCCATACAATCCGGCTTTTTGACGTCCCTAAGAACAAACAAACTGTATCAATCTTAAGTTTTCTTGTTAGTTTGTCGAGCTGTAGTTATGATGTTTGGTTCGGTAACCACCGATTTGCCTTTTATTTTGAGTCGCTTACCATATATATATGTATATTTACAAAATGTTGTCTTTTATTTACCTCAATCGAATTGCTATATCGGAAGTAGACGTGGCCAAGAGTTGGCTAATTGCCTTTAATCCATTCCCACACAATGACGCTTTTGGACGCCCGCAAGAAAAAAAAAAAGGCTTTGCAAAACATCGTGGAAAATGAAGAAACTGCTTGCCACAAGCAATTTCTTCATTATCTACAATGTTTTTACCACAAAGTTAAAAAAAACCCCTCCAAAATTCCATATATAAACTTTAAAATGTCGTCTGCAACTTCTTTCAATTTAGACCAGTCTAAAATTCTGCAGTCTGGTAATGCAGTAATGTAATTCTCCTGAAGTAGAACCGATAGCATGAAAATCTACAGCAGATCGTCCTAGGCTGCAACAATAATGGAAAACGCCACGATTCCAAAGACGATTCCCAACGTCCGGATTAGTAGATAGACCATTGATAATAGATCTCTATACAAGCACGTGCAGGTTATGCGACAGAGGATTTACTTATTTTCAAGCGTGCGGCTATTTTCACTGAAAGATTGTTGCTGAAGAAGAAAGTGGAATTTTGAACCGGGGCAATTATTGGAAGATCTCCGTCGGCTTTTGACACGTCCGACCAATAATTTAAAAGAATCGGTTAATCGATGGATATGATAATACATTTAGACTGGAAGTTAAATTTAAATTCTGACATTTACCGACATTTATGTGAAGCATTTTTGTTGGATTGGCGTCATAAACGTCGTAACTACAGTTTATTCAAGCTATAGTTTCGACGTTTAGGTCGCAAACCAACGATTTTTTTGTTTCATGGCACTGGCCATTTTTTTTTCTTTTTTACAAAATAACGCCGTTTCATATCGAATTAGAACTTCCTGTCGGATTCAGTGGCGGGACCAGCGACCCAGGAGCCGTAATGATGTTTTGTGTAAGAGGGAAGTAGTAGAAAAAGAAGTTAATGGCGGCGGCAGTATTGGCAGTCGTACAGTTATAAGTGTTATGTGTCTCTCTCTCTAACAATACAATTGTTACAATAAGTATTTCAAAATGCTCACTAGAAATTGAAACTCATTGCTGTATTTCTGGTACGATATATTTTTATTCTAACTACTACGGCGATCATTTAATTTTTTTTTTACTTATATAGAAAATAAACAGAAAAAATCTTGTTCAGGGTTTCTCTCGCGAGCCTATTTATTACATTTAATGGATATTTTTCACATCGTTGATGATTTTATATTATTTCTTTTTTATTTTTTTTCCAATGTGGTTAGTATCCGAGAAAAAACCCGCCTGTTTGTATCTCATTTTTCAGTTATCAATAGGGTTAAGATAGTCCCTTTTATTCAAAAAATGAACATTTGCCCTGCTTATTGCCTATCGTGACATTATTACTCCTCTTTTGGTGTCATTAAAGCTTTTGCAAGATTAATTTTAAAGAAACATTTCCAACATGATTCAGTGCATGGAATTTCAAACGATCAGATACGCGTAAAGACTCAGACGGACTTTTAATCCATTCCCACACAATCCCTCATTTTTACGCCCCTTATAAAAAAGCTTCGAAAAACATTGTTCAAAATGGAGAAATTTACTTGCTTTAAGCAACGTGATTTCTTCATTATCCACAATGTTTTATGTACAAAAAGACAAAAAAAACTTGACATTATCATCTCAGCTTCTTTCAATTTGGACCAATCTTAAATTTTGTTATGTGGGAATGGGTTAAATCCGACCAAATACATAAGTGTCGGGGATTGATATACAAGATTCGGGCTGATCGAAATACTTTATTGGTCAGTTGTCTTATTGCAGTGTAAGGGTAAACAACAAGAGCTTTATAACGCCGATAGGATACAATATATACCAAAGTGGTTAAATTGTTTGTTTTGTTTATATGGGGCTTGACGCCACTTTTAACAGTATTTCAGTCCTACTTCGTCGGCTGGACCACCTAACCATGTGTTCCTGATATATCACACCAGTACTACAACTGCATCCTTCCCGAGCCTCCAGCTGCTCATCTCAATTAGGTTATCGATTATACACCCATTGGTTGGAGACATATATCCTAAAGGATATTTGCCGCGACCGGGAATCAAACCTTGGACCTCAGAATTGAGATTCCGACGCGCTACCAATTGCACTATGGCCGCTGCTCAAAACTGTTTAAATTCATTTAATTGGTGGATCGCTGGCCATGTCCACTAAACTCCGACAGTAATTTTAACCCTCGTCTTGCTGAATATTTTTCCTCTATTCACAATATTTCCAAACATTAACATAAATAGATCAATCTCGCATTCAAAGATTTCTCTCAAAACAACAACAGTGGGCAGGAAGTTTAGGCTAAAATCAGACTGCACGTCTGTGCAGGCTGATCTTAGTCTATACACTTGCCAAAGCCAATGTCAATGTAGGAATATTCCATGATCAGCTTTACAAGGATTAAACATGTATATTAAAAGACTTTTGTTGAAAAATACATGTTCCAGAAAGTGGGAAAACGACGTAACTATAGTTTGAAAAAGTCTTACTTACGGCGTTAAGTCTCAAATGCTTCATATAAATGTCGACCAATGTTAAAGTTGAAATTTCACCTCCGGTAAAAATGTTTACGTTGATTGGTTAACGATTTTTTGATTGACTCGCGATCAGTCAAGTATTCTAAATGTTTGTTTACTTTGAAACATGAAAGCATTTCTTTCAATTAATTCTAAATGAGTCGAAAGAAGGAAATACTTTGGAAATCAAAACCTTTAGGTATTGCGGTCATGGGATTAAGAGGCATAAATACATTGTTTTGATTGGCCGTTCAGATCGGCTAAAAGTGTCGCCTTTATTGCTATTATTTAACAATACTATTGTAATACCCCCCTTAAATTGGACAATCATTACTCGTGTGTGCCTAAAAACAACTCGAGTATATAGTGTTTATACAACTAGCATTTATTATTCTTATTTTTCAAATTGATAGAAACTAGCTCGAATTCCTCCGTCTTTATTGCGGATACTGAATTTTTCAGACGATCTCAACCCGAATTGACGGACCGCTAACACCGCTTACTGACTCCGCTGGACAGTCGGAGTGACTCCGATAGGAAGTTCTAATTCGATATTAAACGGCGTTATTTTGCAAAATGTATGGTCGGTAATATGATTGTTTAGCGTCCAAAACTTCGTACCTACAGCTTGAAAAGGTGTAGTTACGACGTTTAAGTAGCCAAACTAACAAAAATACTTCACATAAATGTCGGCCAAAGTTGGGGTTCAAAGTTCACTTCCGGTCTAAATGAATAATATGATTAGTCGATTGATTCAAGCTTTCTTAACTAAAATTTGTATTTAAAAATTCGTGTTGATTCAACATTTCCCAATAAAACCAGAATCAAATTCAAATATAGTCTTTAAGAAAGCTAGTACAACAAAATATTGCAATAATTATTTACAGCAACATTTTACAAAAAAAACCAAAAAAAAACCAAAAACAAAACAAAACAAAAACAACAACAACAACAAAAAAAAAAAACAACGTAAACTAACGAAAAAAGGTGACGTGCAATTTTGATAATGACGTCATCTTAAAGAAATATGATATTGACTTTGAATTGACCCTTCATAAAAATCCGCTATTAAATAAAAAAACTGAAAGTCTTTGGATACGGTGTAAGAGAACCTTCAAACTTTGTTATTACTTTGTATTTCCAATGTTTAAGTGGTATGCTATCTAATAGAAGACTTAACTGAAGTAAGTAGAGCTAGTCAGAGCAAATATTTAGAATAGACCTTTCAATTATTGTGTATTGTTTTCAAGTTTGCAGAAGAGATTGGTCTAAAATGACTACAAAAATATGGTTAATCACCTTTATTGGCTATCCTTTTGTATCATTTTGACACATTTGGCGTCTATTTCTCCCACAAATAAACCCAAATCTCTGTCATCAAAATGAAAGGTTCAGTAAGGATTTCTAGTTCAACTGCTCACAAGAATTGAGACTTTCAGCTTCATATTAAAGTATACATTCAAAGTTTACAAAAGCAACGCGTTGCTTTTACGTATAATTAACTTTAATGTGTGTGTGCCCATCAAGCAAAAAACAGACATTCCGTTCGTTAGAAAAATAAATAAAAATGAATAAATAAATAAATTAAAAAACATAATATTTTTTTTAAATAAATAAAATATAAAGATAAATGATAAAAAGTAATAATAATACAAAGAAGAAAATATCGAACCTGTCATAGGCACAGGACCGCTCAGACTAACAAGAGGTAGATACCTTTCTCTCACTTACAAAATTCCGACTCCAGAATAGCCATTCTACCTTACCAAATGTATACAGTTATTTCTGTATTTCGACCACTGGTTGACCTGTGCTGGGTCCAATCTCATTTTCGTAACACTCGGGGGACCTGATGAGTCACATTTATTATTAAGGCATTATACAAGAATGAAAGAATTACCTAAAATGACGATTTTCTCTGTGTACATTCAAAAGTTCAAGACATGACATACCGCTGACCATGCTAGTTTTGACATTATACGGCCAGGCACCTCGATTGTTGAAGACCTAGATGCTGTACTGCGACGTTTAAGCAGCCAAACCAACAACACTTCTTGCCATTTATGTCGAGTTCAACATACACGTCCATTAAAGATGAAGGACTTGATTAGTCAATCGACTTTGGTTGAAAGAGGCGATTCGTCAACAGAAACGAATGTAACACTAAAACTACATTTTATAAAAATGTGACTGGTAGGAATGATTTATTTCAAACTGTAGTTACCAAGTTTTGTTCGAACACCTATGATATACATGTATATGGATACGGAATACTGGTTAGACTAGAATGACCTAATAGCAACTCGAACTTATGACCGATCAATCTTAAAATTTGTCCCCAATTAATGTTGAAAGATGCGTTGATCATGACCAAGTGAAATGATCGAACAACTTGCTCTGATAAAATGAATAAATTGATAACATTCTGTTTACCTTTTATTTCGATTTGTTTATTTCATGTTAATATCTCTGTTAGTCTTTGCCATATTTTCATATTTGTGAATGCCAAAGACTTATGACGATGTCGATGTGCAAAGAAATGAATGCACAATAAGAAATTCCAATCCAATCACCGAGTCTGTGCGTCGAAAAGGGTAAATTGTAAGCCGATTGCAAAATTTTCACCTCGTCATTTCGGCATACATTAACGTTTGCTTTTGTCATTTGAAGTAGCAAGCGAAGTGTGACTCAATAAGTTTCCTTTAATTGTTTGTCAAAGACGTGGTAAATATACGCATAAAACATTTTCCCGTTTATTATAAAAACACTTTGATACTGTGTTGGTATGGTGTCACGCGAAAACAGGCAATCTTGTAACTTCAAAAAATTAATTGGGTTAGTCTAGCTAAGAACTGAGAAAACTGACAATTGTCCTTGAAAAAAAATTTTGATTAAGAATCGATTAGTCATCGGCCAATACCAGACGACAAAATTTACGTCGTTTAAATTCAAAGATGTCGGAGGCGAAAATTTTTAATTCGTGAATCTTTTAACCCTTTCCTCTACAATCCCTGGTTTTACGACCATGCAATTTTATACTAAAGAAAATATTGTGAGAAAAGAAGAAATTGCTTGTATCAAGCAATTTCTTCTTTTTTCACAATATTTTCTACCACATGGAATGGTTTCGTTTCAAACTGCACTTACTTTTCATTGTCGTCTGCATTATCTTTCAAATTTGACCAGTCTAAAATTTCGAAAAACAGGAACGGGTCAAAGAAAGAAGAGTTGATATGAAAACATGGCATTAAATAGAGCAATTGTGTATAACTCGGTTCATGGAGTAACCATTTAGAATCAAACGTATCGGTTCGATCTTTTTTCTTAGCAGCCAATTAAGAGAATCTGTCACCAGCTTCATAAGTAGACTGGTATCCGAATCGAGGGCTACTAGTCTACATCATAGAACTACACAAACTTCTAACTGACGAAATCAATGATGACATTAGACTGCATTTTCAAATTCAATTTGCTCTGTTTTAAAGCTGTTTTCTTATTCCTTTGAAACAAAACAGTTTTTAGTCCAAAAGTTTCAGCTTGTTTCACGTAAAATGCCTTAAACATACCCAAATGAAGAAGGTCTGTGAATAAGGGCTATTTCACACCAAACAGCATCATTTTGATATCTAATTTAGTCTTTGGTTGCACATACCACATATTTTTCCAAAAATGGAAAATGCATGCATTTCTGCTGAGAGCCCAAACTGAAATTTAAAAAAAAAGCGTGAAGTTATAGAAAAAGTGACATTATACAATATTCCATAAAAACTTGTGGTCTATGAAACAAAAATAAAAACACTATTACATAATAATGTCACTTTAAGGAGCATCGCAGGAAATAATTCCGGATTCATTTCATGAAATATAGTTGTTTCCATTTTACAAAATTTCCCATTTTGAATCATAAAAGAATAAGGTAAGATCGGAAGAAAATGTGTCTATATGTTTCATTCATATAAGATTCGATAATCTTTTTTCTTTTGAACAAAAATGTATCTTTTTTCCCCCTGTGTCTGCATTTTTAATCGAGAAAGAGTCTCTTTCAAAATGAAGTGTTGTATATGTTTTAGGTAGCAATAGATGTCAACTGAATTTTGATTGGCTGGTGGATATTTGGAGTTTGTATTACTGCGCGGGTACGAGTGACCCCGAGGGCGACCGAGCGATGAAGAATGACACGGTACTGGAGTGATTCTTCTCAACGGTACAGCATTGAAAATTTCGGCGTTATCGGAGAGGCAATCAGATCGTTAAATTACGACCGCTTCACACCAACAAAACAAATCGTACGGATTAATTTCAATTTGGAAATACTTAAACGGTTTTAACTTTAAATTAAATGGGTATTTTTTGTTGTATTATTTGTGGTGAAATACCAAATTTGTTACAAACCTGGATTTAAAACAAATAGGCTAATCGTGCTTTCTATATTTGGTATTTTAATGTGATTTCAGTGATCTCGGTGATTTGAAAAATATATACATTTCATGTTACCTTTGGGAATTAGTTATCTACTGAATAAATTCATCATTTTAACGTGTGGTTATGTAAGTCAATATGAGATAATGTATAATAAATGTTCAGAAAATTAATTCATAACACATGACATAAGCCATGGGAAAATGGGGGTTTCTTTAGACAGAACAAGTGCACGAGGTTCTTTAACCCTAATCACATAAAACGGTTATATCAAAAAAGCCGAATCTACCAAAAACATGCATACTGTTGTAAATATTGCTTAAATGATAAGTGTAGAAATATTTAAAGGAAACATTGAAAATATTATTTCTTAGTTTCCCACAGTGTTTTAGTCGATTCATCACCTTATGGTTTATAAAGTTTAAAGATGGATTTCGTCATAATAAATGAAAAGAGCAGGTATTTTGGAAAACGCATACAAGAGAAGCTAAAATATTTTGAAGAAACAGAATACCCGTTAAGTCGAAATAATCACTTTGGGAAATTGATTTGTTTTAACCTACGACAAATACCCCTCATAGCCAATGGGTTACCAAATATTTAAACTGCAGTTCGTGAATGCTGTATTTACGATGTTTTGATGTAACACTGAAGTTACACTGATACTCATTGCTTAAGTTTTTACATATTTGCAGAGAAAAATAGTAAAGATCTGTTAAAAATTTCGATTTTTATTGGATTTTACACATCATTTTTCGCGCGTTTTCATACTGACAAAATCGAGAAAGTAGATAATACATTTCTCTCTGATTAACCAATTCCTGTGCATGTGATATTATACTTAAGAAAATATTGTGAAAAAAGAAGAATTTTCAATTATTCTTTACTCACTCTATTTTCTTTCACATAGGATTTTTTTTTATTTATTTTAAATTGCACTCAATTTTCACTGTCGTCTGCAACGGCTTTCAAATTGGACCAGCCTAATATTCTGAAAAACAAGAAAGGGTTAAAATGATACTTTAATAGTGGAACACAAAATCAGAGTTTGTTAAAGAGGCCATGATGGAGAAATAAACACCCACGTCCTTTTGATTGCAAGCCTGATATTGTACCAACCAACTTTTATTCAGTCATAGAAACGTTGATATTTGTATTTCAACTACAAGTAAAAAATGTGTCAGAGGTAATTCCAAGTTAACCCTTTCCTGTTTAATCCCTGGTTTTTACGTCCCTGTGTTTTTATATTTGAGCAAACATTGTAGAAAAAGAAGAAATTACTGGTAACCAGCAATTTCTTCTTTTTCTGTAATGTTTTCAACCCCACTGTATGATTATTTGTCGAACAAATTCGACTTTAAATTATTGCCTGCAGAACGTTTGAATTTGGACCAGTCTAAAATTTCAAAAAACGGGAAAGGGTTAAATAGATATACACACTACAAATTCATTTAATTAATTTATTTTAGCAATCTAATAGAGTATCAATAATTTCAACGACCCTAAACTAAAATAGATAGAAAAATGACTGTGAAATATAATTTGATTTTATTTCCTTTTTTCTAGGGAATTTTGAAATAGCATTGGATTTAAAATGAACGAAGATTGATATTCTTGAAGCGAAATGGAAAATTAGCTTATTTAAAAAATCGAATAGCTAGAGAGCTGTTATCGTGTATATTTTGGATGTACAATTTAGCAAGCAGATGGCTGTTTTTATCATCTGCTCGACTGTAATTAAACATCTCTCTAGTGACTAAAGGTGTCTGCAAGTAAGATAAACCAATTATTCCGTTCATAATACATCATTTAAAGGATTTACGAGCGAGTTGGGAAAATATGTGAAAAAATGGTATAACAGTGTCCGATTGACTTTATTCTATCTACCTCTTGACAGATTAGGAATTTATTGAGTTTCCAACGGAAAGAATTCATAAAAAGTCTACCAAGACTGTATGGTAATTTGCCAGTTGCATTTTTTGTCTAATATTCCTTGACGGAAACGATGTATAAATTATTGTTTTACGTGCTTATAATTTGTATAGTGCAGCGTTTTACGACGGGCACACCCTTTGACTTGTTTGCCCAACAACAGATTCAAATAGACCCCTGTTATGACGAGGGTGGGAAGCCGAAAAGATGTGTGCCGGATTTTATTAACGCCGCTTTCGGAAAAGAGGCCGTGGCGTCCAGCACGTGCGGGAAGACGCCGAGACAGTATTGTACTTCAAACACTGACAAAGACGGAACGATAATCCGAAACTGTTTCGTATGTGATGAGACGCACCCAAAGCGACGTCATCCAGCGTCATATCTGACGGACCTCAATAATCCAAATAATCTGACGTGTTGGGTGTCAGAACCTTTTGTGCAGTTTCCCCAGAACGTTACGTTGAAATTATCCCTAGGCCGGGGTAAAAAGTTCGAGTTGACGTATGTAAGTTTACAGTTCTGTTCGGCTCGGCCGGATTCGATGTCGATTTATAAAAGTATGGACCAAGGTAAAACCTGGATACCGTTTCAATATTATTCGAGTGATTGTAAGAAGATGTATAAAAAGTCACCACGAGCGCTCGTCACAAAAGCCAACGAACAAGAAGCCCTGTGTACAGAGGCATACAGCCACATTGATCCCCTAAGTGGAGCCAGGGTAGCTTTCAGTACGTTAGAAGGTAGACCATCGGCCTATGATTTTGACAACAGTCCCGTTCTACAAGACTGGGTAACCGCCACGGATATTATGATCGTATTCAATAAGTTGAACACTTTCGGGGACGAGATGAAAGGTTCCCCGGGGGCCCGGGAAAGTTACTATTACTCCCTGTCCGACTTCGCCGTGGGTGGTCGATGTAAATGCAACGGCCATGCCTCAAAATGTTTGACAGACCGAGATGGGAATTTAGTTTGTGACTGTAAACATAATACCGCTGGTAGGGATTGTGAAAAGTGTAAACCATTCCATTTTGATAGGCCATGGGCTCGAGCCACGTCCAGGGAGGCTAGAGAATGTGTCGGTAAGTTCGAAACTTTATCTATCTACAAATGAAACCTGTCATGTGAAAAAGTACCTTCTCTCAAGCGCGAAAAGTATCGACCCGGATCACACTGAGCGATTTACGCAGACTGACCAGGATCGATAATGTTCGCCTTTTTTAGATTTGTCTTATATATAATAATAATTCTACACGTGTTCACTTAACAATATGTAATTTTTTTGAATACCAACTCTAGTTGACCTATGATTGGTCCGATCCCTTTTTTCAAATAGTTTGTGGCTAAATAATCGGATTGGCCTTTTTCGGGTTACGGGTAGCAAACTTTTTTTCTCATATTTTTCAGAATATTTCTCGCGCTGTTTTGGTAGCATTTCCTTTTTTAATATTTTTTTACAACGATGTTTCTGGAAGTCGTTAAAACGCGGATTATGTGGTAAAGGATTAATCTAATTGACCTCTGTTTCGTTTTAATATATATTTCAAGTAAGTTATTTTCCTATTTTGTTTGTCTATCTCTCTATATATAGACATTGTTATTAGATAAATATATGTATGTATATATTTGTAGAAAATCAGTTTAATGAATCTATGTCACTCATATTCCAGTACACATTTTTATTATAATTAAGAAGAATTTATTAGATTTATAAATCATAAGATGTACAATCAGTTTTAAATGTTATCTCTGCTTTTTGGAAATAAGTGTTGTTATTGTTGTTGTTGTTGTTGTTGTTTGGGGGGGGGGGGGGTAAAGCGGAGAATCCACAAAAATCACTTTTGCTGTGATTATTTCTGAATTATCTCAGTTTTGAATAACGACCGCTTCTTTCCTTTCTCCGTATCTTTCTTTTTGTTTACCGATTTTTTAAATTTTTTTGAAAGGAAAAAGTCTAAAAAATACATGGAAAAATAGATAATTGATATAATAACCACACTATTTAAACGGTTGTAGCATGGTAATATTCGATATTCAAAACAGTCGATGTGATCATTTTCACATGTAGAATTACATAATTCATACATCAAACCCCAGGTTGTGGGTTCTCATCAGAATCGTTGTCACATATAGGTTCAGAATGAGAAAAACAAGTTTTAAATTGTAAATGCTCACTCTTATATGAAGCCGGGTACATTAATCCAGTAGAAAACATCATGTTTCAAACCCAGTCCCAGTCGACAATATTTTAGACTGGTCGAAATTTGAAGTTATTGCAGACGATATTTCATGGTGCTTTTTAATTGCAAAGTTATATGGTCGAAAACATTGTGAAAAAAATCAAGATGAATTGTTTCCCTTGCTATAATTATGGACTGTGTGGGTTAAGGTGAGAAATCAGTGAAAACAATTCGCTATCGTTTATTTGGTTGTGTCTTCTTAAGCCCTAATTCATATGACTTTGTCCAATTGAATTAATTCGATAGTTTTGTCGTTTCCGATGATTTGATTAAATTCAAAAGAAATTGCTCAAGTGACTAAGATGGAGTAATTAATAGCCCATTAAATTACTGTCTTTGTTTAACATGTACACAATTTAAGGTATTTGGCCGAGTAAACCCATTAACAGACGACAAAATTTTAGACAGATCCAAATTCAAAGCAGCTGCAGACAAAAATTTTAAGTCAATTCTTTGTCTTTTGGGGTAGAAAACATTTTTAAAAATATGTTTTCAAAGTCTTCTGTCAGAGGTGTAAAAAAAGATGGGCAGTGAGATGTTTATTCGTGTTCGTCTTATTCGGGTTAAGATTTTATCATTCTGTCTAAAATTGCATTCTGTCTAAAATTGCATTTTGGCAATGGAAAATAAAATCCTCGGAACAAAGGCTGAATTGAACTGTTGTTTCGAGTTGGTGTTTTGTTCGTCGAAATAAAGTGTTTTTTAATGCCCTAACTCATGATTTGCAGACTGATGAATGGTTGGTTTGTTGTATGGACGAGTGAATGAATAAAAGAATGCACAAGTGAAAGTGTGGAAGTATAAGTGGATGAGTGGATGGGTGGGTGACAAAGATGCAAGGATTAACCAATTCTACGGACAAATAAAAATCGTTAAAATTATAAACCACTGAAATTTTCTTTCTTCAAACATCGCAAAATGTAATCATTAGTAAAAAAGAGAGAGACCAAGACTCCCCTCCTAACAGTTCTAGATCAACAAAAACAATCTAATTCTAGTTTCATCTATCGTGGTTCGAGGGTTTTGATTGGCTAAAATTTCCTTTTCATACTTCCATGAAGAAATTTTTTGAACACTCCACAATTCTGTATTCTTGCGTGCAAAGAAGGTCCCTAAATTTTTACTCCAATTAGAGAAAAAAATGACTTACTCTTGCCTCATGGCATTCAATTATAAGGGGAAAAATGAGAGAATATGTTTTGTATTCATTGAGGTATGAACCTTAACTCTTTCCTATTTTTCAAGACCTGTCCAATTCGAAGGAAGTTGCAGATGAGAACTAAAAGTGGGTGCAATATGATAAGGTAACCAACAAACATGGTAGAAAATATTATGGGAAAAGAAGAAATTGCTTGTTACAAGCAATTTATTCTTTTCCCACAATATTTTCTCAGGTATAAATTCACATAGACGTAGAAACCAGTGATTGTACAGGAAAGGGTTAAAACTAAATCACACTAATGTATGATTCCGTTTCGGGTAATCATACAGTATTATTAAGTTTGTTGGTTCATAAGTATTCTCTTTATTTCTTAGATAAATAAAGAAATCGTTCATTTTTATAAGTAGAAGAGAAAATCTCTCTCACACTTCGATATGATATTGTTTAGATTGTCATCAATATAATGTTATTTTAAATACATAAACTTGGGTGGCCGGTTCCAGAGGATAATAAAGATGAAGGATAAAAGACACCTGCTTAGAATTTAAAATCAAAGTATTGAAAAGTACTGTAAGCTAGCAAAGCATGATTTTGTTCAGTAATTTTTCTTTGTCAAACGTTATGATAAAGAGACAAGTTTAAAGTAACCAAGGAGTAAACCCATTCCAAAACAATCCTTACTTTTTACGCCCCTTAAGAAAATAGTTTAGAAAACAATGTCGAAAATGAAGAAATTACTAGTTACAAGCATTTTTTTCATTTTCCATTGTTTTCTACCTAAAGAGATAAATATTTTAGAATTTTCAACAATTTGAAAATTGTCGTCTGCAACTTCTATGAAGACTTTGATCAGAGTCATTTTAAACACAATGTGCTCAAGTGAGCGAAAAATACCAAGGAGATGTACTTGCAGGCAGTGTATTTCCGTTTATTTATCGTCGCTTCCGTAGCACATGCCCATATGAGCGACGCCCCCAGAAGACGGTTAGTTGTTACGGGGGATAGTGCAAGGATACAGGACGAAACTGCTGAGAGCTCCGCCTGGTTCTTTAACGTGCTCGATGGATAGCATCGTCACACGGGGCCTCGGTTTAACGTCTCATCCGAAAGACAATTAGTTGAGTTAGTTGATATGGTCAGCCCAGGGCTCGAACCCGTGATCTTGAGGTTTGAAGTCAAGTGCTCTACCAACTGAGCTAATCGGGCTGACAACTTGCCGGCAGAGTTTGCAATATTCCTTAAATACAAAATACCTACTTTTTATTGCGTAGGCATTTAACGGATTTAGTTGTTAAGCCTCCAGTAGCAGTTTGCACTCGTTGAACTTTGAGACGACCTCAAAATGTTGTTTGTTAACTTAAGCTATCAAAGCTTGACATTTTGCTAGCTAAAAAAGAATCTGTCTCACGAAAATGGGCCAGTCTTGGAAGCCTCGATCCAGACTAGCCTGTTCTTTATTCGATGACCGACCAGCGTAAAAAACTCAGCAAATTGTATTACTTATAACTATAATTCAACCTCACTATCATTTCATGAATAGAAATTACAATAGTGCTAAAAAGCCAAACCTGTCTTGAACCAAGTCTTGGTTCTAATCCATTTCATTCAAGATGATCCCTTTTAGCTTGGCAGGTCTAAAAGGGGAGATAAATGTGTGTTACCTTTCACGACATTTTAGATGGTAAATTAACTTAATTAAAATATTCTCACACAATTCCTTCTTTTTTACGCACTCAAAAAAAAAAAAAGTAAAACATGATGGAAAACGAAGAAATTGCTTGCATCAAGCTATTTCTTCATTATCAACAATGTTTTCTATACAAAAGACGAAAAAAAAAATCCATCAACTTGAAATTGTCGTCTGCAGCTTCTTTTAATTGGGCCAGTCTAAAATTTTATTCTGTGGCGATGTGTTAAAACAACATTGTGATAAATAATCTTGGTGAATAGCACTTCCTTTTATTATTATTGTGATAATAATCGTTTTGACGTTTTATGATGTAAAACGCATTTTGAAACATCAGCAACAAATAATGCGAATTTCAGGGCTCTCTCATTTATCTTTATTGAAATTGTTCCTTTTCATTAGTCATAATTCTGGCATGAAATAATAAGTATTGCAGCGTTTTTATTTCTCTTAAATTTTACTGATGTCTTTACGTAATTATTGGGTGCTAAGAAACACACACACACATATATTTAAAGTAAAATGGTGTTAGCTCTGTGAGTTTTTATAGCGGTTGCGGCCTCTATTATTAAATGAAATTATTTTTTTACTTATTTCAGAAAAAGTTATTTTTTCGAGAACCCCGTGAAAAAATAAAAAGGATATAACAGAAATCATTCCATGTTTGATATAACAACAACAAACAAACAAACACCCCGCAAAATACGACAACAAAACCAATAAGTAATGTGGCTTCACCGAGTCATTGTTTGGTCTAGACGACAACTTTAATAGCCGGGTATTTTATGATCACGAATTTGATATATTATTCAAAATGTAATCTGAATGTTTTTTGGTAAAATCGACGAAAGTCTTGAAATTTAATTAATTCCTGATAGTCGTGATAATTCACAAATCACATGAAGTCGTTTGTATTGACGTCATTGTCTTCGGTATGACGTTAGGCCCCATTTCATCTGCTCAGTTCTTACATAAGTGTAATATCCCCCGTGTAATATACACGGTTTTCAACCGTTTTATTTCACTGTCGTGCCGTAGATCACTTATTTAGTAATTATCAAATATCCGTGTACCTTATGACTAATATCTTTTCCGACAATGTTTTGTTTTCGGATTTTTCCTTTTATTTTAGATCTGTAAATCTGTGCTCACAAACTTGCGAATATTATGCTAGAGTTATAATAAAATCAGCTTACAAGGAGTAACAGTTACCATTCGACAGATTTGTCATTCAAATAATCGATAGTTCAATTAAATGATTAAACATTTGCCGACATTTATGATTTCATTTTTTGGGTGGGTGGGTGTTTTGGGTATGTTGTGACTTAATTTTATTAAAGCTGTAGTTACGACGTTAAGACCGCCAACAAACAATTTTACTTAAATGTTACTGGCTATAAATTTTAACAAGAAATTTTCTCCTTTTCTCTCAATGTCTCTACCCTATATGGGACTTATTTCCATTTTCAGCTCATTTCGTAGCTTTTTTTTCAGTTTTGACCCGTCTTTTTTCCCCCATTGGTAAAGGGTTAATATAGCTTTATAAGTCTAAAGTGTTCCAATACGCGGTTAACATAACATAGGCTGCAAAGTTCGATTCGAAGAGTAGGAAATAAATAGAAATGAATTATCACAAGATTCTTTTCGTCTGAGAACGAATTTCAACAAAAATTCGAGGAAATTTATGACATAGTATCACAGATTTAATCATTTTCGGGCTCAAAAGACCAATTTCACGATAATATTCACATAAAACGAAATGCATAGATAGATCAATAGCACATTTTGTGAAGAATCTGACAAAACTAATGGTTTGTCTATCTAATAACCCTTCACGGAATAGCCACTGTAATTCTATAAACAAGGAGAAAACAAAAAGAACTTTTGGAGCAAAATTTAGAAAGAAGAGGAAATGTTGATCTTTTTAAAGTTTTTATTTCTAATCTTTTGTCTGATTTAAAATCATTTTACATAGAATTGAAATGGTCTCTGCAAGTCGTAGACTTGAAAATAGATTGTCGAATAGTGAAAGGTTTGAAAGGGAGAGAATATAAAATCATCGTTTGATAAGCTGATTTATTCTCTATATACATTAGCAAATTATCTGCTCCTGTTATTAAAATATTGAAATTCAATATTACTTTGTATTTAATGGTAATTTTTTGATATGATAAGACTGTTTTGTTCTATCTATCCTTCCCTCTTTCTAGTTATCGCCATCTTTCCGGTAAATTCGATGCTTATTTTCATCTCGAGCCAAAAGAATTTGAAATTATTCACGTGTCTGTTTAGTAGTCTTTTAATAAGTTGCTGGTCGACTGGGTTCCTTCTTTTTGCTAATCAAAAGCAAAGTTAATCCTTTACTGTTTTTTAATGGACTTGTCTATATCAAAATCGCGAGCAGACTACATTATGAATTACCGGCTAGTATGCTTAAAAAAGACACCATCCTATATGAGAGGAACTAATGTGAGAAAAGAAGAAATTGCTTGTTAAAAGCGATTTCTTTTTTTTTTTCCACATTTTCTCAAGTATGATACCACGGGAACTTAAAAATCAGGGATTGTACGGGAAAGGGTAAACATTTTCATGTTCCTATCTTGGACATGAAAAATGATAAAATTAATCACACCAATATGTGTCTACCCGGCTTTAAGTGTACAGAGGTGATTGTGGGGATGGGAGTCTATCAAGAACAATGACAATGGACTTTTTCCCTCAATGGTCCATTTCTTGTTACAATACGCGAAATAATAATACTGAATAGTGATGCATCTCGTATATAGACATGCCATCAAACATGAAATTATTTCATTGAGATCTTTGTGTTCATCACGCTTATGCTCGAAATGAACAACTGAAGTCAAACAGCTTCATTTCAAATCGGACAGTCGAAGTTTCCGCTAATAAATCATTTTATATGTTAATACGTAATTTAACTCTGACTCTTTTATTGTTTGAACTTTAACCCTTCATCTGTGAACTTTCATGTACTTTAGCTTAACAAGACGAAATGAGTTTGATTGGGCTAATTACCGAATTTGTTAATATCTTCGACTATAAGAGATTTAAAAAAACAAAAAACAAAAAACACCAGATGACTCAGTAGTCAACTCGGTATTTTATTGGCACTCATTGAATTCTCACTATAAAGAAAAAACGACAAAGGTAAATCAATTTATCAATCGTGGTTGTCAAAGAAAAGAATTAGTTGACCAATGAACATTTTTTAGTTAGACTTGAAGTTAATTTTGAATTCATATATTGGTCGTCATTAATATGAAGAATTTTTGTCGGTTTGGCGACTTAAACATCGTAACGACAGCTTATTTAACCCTTTCCTGTTTTTCAAAATTTTAGACATGTCCAAATTCAAAGAATTTGAAGATGAGATGACAATATTAATCTGATTTTATATGAAATGTAATAACTCAGAACAATAGAAAATATTGTGGCAAAAGAAGAAATTGTTTGTTACAAGCAATTTCTTCTTTTTCCACAATGTTTTCCCAAGTATAAAAACATAGGAACGTAAAAAACAGGGATTGAACGGGAAAGTGTTAAGATTTAGCTACGACGTTAGGTCGCCAACCAACCATTTTACTTTTTAATATGCTCTTGGCCATAAATTTCATTAAATAACGCCGTTTAAAACTGAAGTGGAACTTCCTGTCGGAGTCAATAGGCATGACCAACAGAATTAGTGGTTGGGGCCAGCGATTTGCAATTTGGAAAAAAGACCAATTATTACTCCATCTGTTAATCTATTTCTTTATTGATCTACATATCTTAAAACCATTCTTGAAATGGGTGCAAATATGTTAAAATTTATAGCCTGTAAAATGTTCAGACAATTCAAATGATTTTTATACGGGGACAAGTTAATTATTGAATTAGGTTTAACGCCTCTTTTAACAGTATTTCAGTTGAATAGTGGAGGCTATAGCACCTAACCATGGATTCCTGGCATTTCTCACACCACTACTACCACCACATCCTAACCGAGTCTCCATCTGCTCATCCAACTTAAATTTACGATTGTTCACCCATTGGTGGGCGTCAAATGTCGGAATGGAGATGTGCCGCGATCGGGATTCGAACCTTGGACGTCATGATTGAGTGTCCAACGCGCTACCATTGCGCTTTGGCTGCGATAGAAGACAAGTAAAGATGAAACTGATCAACACTTCAAATGAGCTGCCATTACATCATACGGTTTTATAAATGACGTCATGGTGATTGCATTCTAATTTGTTGTATTGAAGATACAGTACCATTGTCGGGGTCTTTGTAATTACCTTCTCATATCTATTAGCCAAATTAGTGATATATTTTTGAATTTATATCAGAAGCTGTATTGTGTGCCACTGACTGTTCGTATACTTGAAGAGTTGTGGGGTTCTTCAAAAGACGTGGTTCAAATCTATCCCAGACAATAGTTCCACATTACAAAAAGATTAAAAACAAGAGGGATGGATTGATTGCCTGTTTTATCTTTTAACGGTTTCCAGGTTTTGATGTAATAACACTTCAAAAATATTTCACACCTGTAGAGAATCCTTTTTTACTTTTGAGTGCATTACCTTCTCCCAGCACTTTCTGATACAAGTCCGTAATTGTAGGTTTCTTAGGCGAATAACCATGGACTAATTGTGAGAAAGAATTGTTGTAAATTTTAACTTTTTTTTTTCTATATCTCGGGAGTCTATATACTAAACTATTGGTTTACGTGATGTCTCAAGACAGTACGGTGCGCTATATTGGCCAAAGGCCAGTTCAAGTTGTGCACGCTAGAAAAAAATGCGTGCATGAATAAATAATACAGATACACCAACAAGTTCGGATGTGATCGCTCAAAACTGAACGTGGATGGTTCAAAAATGCACATAAAATTACAAGTGCACTCATAAAAATGAAGGAGCTGACTTTTTTAGCACGCATGCTCAAATATTGAGAGTGCGCGCGTGAAATGACGTGCGCACGCCCAACCCGTACGCATACATGTATAAACTTGACGTGTGGACATGTATCGTTCTACGCGTTCTCACGTTCTTTTATGTTTACCCGACATTTTATTAAAGTGGACATTTGACCCAAACACCATAACTCAACAACAATAAGTGCTAGTTACAAGGATTTTGGTTCATGCTTTATTTTCAACGTTCACATATGTGTGTGCGGGAGAATTCGTCCACACATTTGTAAGATATAAATGACGCAAATCGCGGTGACTTTTGTTTATAATTTAAAAGAATTTACTGAACAATTAAAGTATCAATCGGACAATCAAATGAATAATTTAGACCGGAAGCGAACTTTGAACTCTGACAGCGGCCGACATTCATCAGAAGCATTTTGTTGGTTTGACGATTTAAACGTCGTAACTACAGTTTGTTCAAGCTGTAGTTACGACGGTTATGTCGCCAACAAACCATTCCGATTTTTTGTTACATGATACTGGTCATAAACTTTGCAATCTAACGCCGTTAGTATTTCAGTGGATCTTCCTGTCGGATCTCAATGGGCGGGGCCAGCGATCTGTGTATTATACCAAGTCGGTTATAGATCTTTGGACGAATATTTGTATCCATTCGATACCTTTGAAAGTCGTCTGCTTAAGAGACAATTTCAATTTCGAGACGGACAGACTTGTGTCATCAGTAATTTAGTCTATCATCAGTTAAAACATTGTCATTACTGGGGACAAAGTCGGGACCTGAAAATAAAAATGTCAAATTTAATGATACTTTAACCCCACAACTACTGTTAACCTTCTTCCTCTTATTACGTAATAACAAAAGAAATCGATACGACGTTTTTAACCAAACATTAAGTCAGTCCAAATTTGGAAGAAGGGTCGTTAGCTTGTGCTGATACTTTATTAGAGACCTCGTTTCACTTTTTTGTAGCGCGTTAAACAGGATCGCAGGTTTCGAATGTTACAAAATAAAGTTTCAACTTGGTATTGAAATATGCACAGTTACAAAACGTCGTGGACAGGGAATTGGAGTAGGTGTTGGAGACCTCATGACGGCATCTGTGAAACGACCCCTTTCAAACCGATCAAAATCATTGTATGTAAATGCCTACTTAATTCTAATGACGAAAGTGCTGTATATTAACTGAGAAAACGATAAATTTATTGTTGAAAATTCGTTTAGTACATGTACATGGTGGATCGCGATTAAAACTTGGTTGACATTTTCTATGACTATTCATTCGGCGTTACATGTATTCTCAATTCTCTTTTAAATTTGTCTGGTGATTTTTACCCATTTTCAATACATAGTAGAAACAAACAAACAAACCAACACTCAAAAACCAACAAACAAAAATAACACAAGAAAAAAAATAATAAAAAGTAAAATAAAATAAAAAAACATCCAAAACAACAACACCAACAGCAACACCACCACCAGCACCAACAAAAAACCAACACAGAAAAACTCAGTTCTTCATGTCTTCTAGTTAGATTCCTCGTATTTCAAAGTCGCGTTAAACCTTTTTACATGAAACCACTAGTCTATTTTACGTGCGATATTATCGTCGTTGGGCGAGCAAAATGTCTTAAACACAGCTTAATTCAAGTGTTTATAAACATGTAATTCAAGGTACAAAGTCGACTTCAAAAGTATTTCGATCTGTGACAGATCAACCTGGCCACGGGTCGTCTCAGCACCGATACAAAACTCCGGGGTTTAAGACGGGATTATACGACAAAGTCATTTATCAAAATTGTCAGAGTAACTTTATGAAGACAGAATTACCATTTTTGATCGAATTTTATCACCATTCCTCAACATTTATGACTCTGACATTGTGAAGTATGCACCTTCTACAAATTGCTTCAATTAATTCTACCACCTCGTCATGTCTTCTCTATTTTCATACGGAATTATTTGGTGCTAAAGGTTGAAAGTCTGCTGACACGAGAAATACGTAACATTCCACCAATCGTCAATGGTCGACCAAGATGTCGTAAATACACTTATATACAAAAATCAAAACACACACACACAAAACCCCCTCTGTATTTACGACATTTTTATCACGCAAATACGAACTATTTCCTATTCGGTGATTTCGAAATCGGTAAAGGTTACAGCTGTATTTGTTGATGTGTCACAACCTGATTTAAAAGGTGTCCCCGTAATAGTTTAGGTAACACCAGAATTTACATGGCTTTCTCTCTGTCTTGGAAAGCTGGTCTTCAAAAACCGACAGCTCAATATCCCGTCGCTTAACCCTTTCCTCTTCAATCCCTCGTTTTTACGTCCTTGTGATGTTATAGTTGAGAAAACATTGTAGAAAAATAAGAAATTGCTTGTAACAAGCAATTTCTTCTTTTCCCACAATATTTTCTTTCCTACTGAATAGTAATTTTCTAGATGAACTCCTCTGTAATTTTTTGTCAACAAAAACTTTTTGAATTTAGACAGGTCTAAAATTCTGCAAAACAGGTAAGGGTTAAGCTTTAATCTTTTAGACTAAATGGAAAATGTATATTATGAAGTATGATTCCGGGAAAATAAATAACCAACCCATGGATCATCTGTGGCAACTTAATAACAATTTTAACGAATTGAATATTATCTTACAAAACAATACAAACAAAAAACATGGAACATATTTTTTCCTTTGTGTAAGGAGACTTCTACTGTACATGTGATCTCAGATAAAAGATGTTTTTTAATATGAAAAAATAAATGCGGCTTAGTTTGTAAAATATCTTGTAAAAATCCTCCCCAAAACCCAAACAAAACAAAACAAAAACAAACATTAAAAGAAAACAAGAACCCGATTAGTCAGTCACTTTTTATAACTTTAGACACCCCTTCTTAAAGCATTTGGTCGAGGTGTCTCTAATACGAAGTTATTTTATGGAAAAGTTATCTTATGTCTGGATTCAACATCAAAGTATTATAGGAGCATTATATTGAGTTTATACCAAAGCACTACTACCCTATTTACTCCATACACCTGGAGACACTTGAAGGCATCGAAGGCAATAAGCAATTGTATTTAGATCGACATATCCGAATCTTCGGCTGCAGGTGTGACCCTAGCTTTCTGTGTGGGATGTGAGCGAAAGCTGAAAGAATTGATATAATTAGAAATAAACAGATAGTTTTATGGCTTATCAAAGGTTATGGTTGTCAAAGACGTGAATTTAGACGATCAAGAATGATCTATATACACTCCTCAATGTCACAACTGAGTAGAAACCCATTCATTTAAATATCGAGTAGTAAAATGTTACATACTGTTTCATTCATTGTTTCTGTCAGTGGGTTATATAAATCAGTTTATGTTAATATCTGTCAAAGTACGGTTGTATTGGGTTCACTAACCCAATTTGGCTCAGTAAAATAGTCACTGAGTATTGGGATTTTCTTCTTGCAGACAAGTACATTTTTCAAGGCAACTTGTCCAGAGTCAAGTAAATACCAGGGCAAATCTTTGAATGGTACAAAGTAGATCTCAGAGCTAACTCATTATGTATTAAAAGTATTACAATGTTTAGATCGAAGAGTAAAAAATATTGTAGTTAATATAGAAATTGAACTTACCTAGCGGTACACACAGGTAATGGGGTGTTGTTCATATATGTACCACAATGGAAAATAATAGACAATAGGGGCATATTTCTGAGAATGGTTCGTTCCCCTCTTTGTTTTCTATATTTCCACAGCTGGGGGATTAAAACGTGGTAATTTTGTCTAAAATTCTGTAAATCTCATAGGCAGGAGCAGCCTATTCATTTAGAATTTCAGAGGGTCATACTAACAAGGATTTGCGTTAAATCAGAATTAATTTAGACAACAGAGATAAACCACAGGTATGAAATAACCGCTGGAAAATTGGATAAAAGTGACCGCGTAAAGCACATTCCTAAATATATAGGTATTTCTGGTCAAGCATTTAGTATGTCCGTCACATGTTGTAATTTATCAGGTCACTTCAAGTAAATGATTATTCAGCGGGTCACTTTGCAAAAGTTACAAACTGTAAAAAAGGTTTTAACCTTTTCCTGTAAAAACCCTTGTTTCTACGTCCCCGTGATTTTATACTTGAGAAAACATTGTGGAAAAAGAAGAAATTGCTTGTTTTCTTCTTTTCCCAAAATATTTTCTAAACAATAGGTTGGTTCCTTTTCAAATTGCACCCACTTTTTATTGTCGTTTACAGTTATTTTAAATTGGACCAGTCTAAAATATTTAAACAGGGAAAGGGTTTAATGATTAATATGGCCTATGATACGGCTTCGATGGATAGGTATCGTGCTTACAACAAAACCTAACTGTAAATACTAATTATTAGTATACGTATTGGTTTGAAGCTTTAAAACTTTCGATTATTGTTTATAACATAGGGGACAAACGTTTGTTTTCCAACTTAAATCGAGCATTTTTTTTTTGTTCATGCAATTCTTTTTCCTTTTCGTTTAGAAACTAAAGACCTCCAAACTTAATTCCTCTTCTAATAAAAAGACCGTTTTATCAGAAACTCCTGTTGGGAAGACAACGACAAATTAATTACTTAACATTTGTTCAAGCATTTGCACTCTTTTTACTGAAGACCATATTAAGGTCTACAAAATGACGGTAGCAAAAAAAGGGAAAAGTATATAGATTTTCAAGAATACTATTGCAAAATGCTTATTTTGATTTAGAAATTAAAATAGGAGCCTTTAATTTTTAATACATGTTAACATTTTAAGTTTTCCTGACAAATATTTGACTGTTGTTTCATAAATGCAGGTAGGTAAGGGCTAAAGAGGATTTTCCTAATCTTACCACTGTCGAGCAAACAGCTCATTTAGCACAAGGGCTAAAAAAACATAAAAAGCATGTCTTTATCTATTTCATGTAGAAGAAAATCTATGTAAGACAAGATGGGGTGCAAAAGATCACATGAAACTATTTGGTAACAGACACGCAATTTCTTCAATTGATAGGCTATAACATGTGCAACTGCAGTGGTGCAAGTACAGCGCTAACTTTCTCAATTAGACACGTTTCTTTCGTTGATCAGGATTTTTAGATTAAAGATTTCCGTTGTAAATCGAAATTGATTTGAATTAGTAGACCTACTAACCCTTTCGTTTTTAAAGAAAAATAAAAGAAACCAAAGGTCATAATACGAAAGAAATCTCTTTTCGGTGAAAGTACACTTTGCATTGTGTAAACGTAAAAATGTTGGTCTGTGTCTGTTTTTACCATGTATTTTTTACAATTTCCCTGCACATGAAACCTTTATCCCGGGATTATAGCATTATCAGAATTTTTACAATTAACAATAAAGTATACCGCTTAACAAGAGTATTTAGTATGTAGGGGGCGGTCTTAAAATATTTTCATGTTTGTAAACCTAGTACATATCATGAAAAAGGGCAAGGAAAACCCTTCAGTATACGATACAGGTTATTTTTTATGAATGGCATGACTTTTATCTCTGCTATCATTTTATTTGGCAAGCTCTTTCTTGAAGTTCAAATTCATTTGCGAACCTTGAAGATATTTTGGCATGGTTATCGTATTCAGCTTGTGCTTTATGAGATTCTATTTACACGGTAAATTGCATTTGAGATAAGATTTTGAAAGCATAAACCAAATTTCTAGTTTGAGACCCATGCTAGATATACAGGCATCTTTTTTTTTAATTTGACGAGATTGGTTATGTATTTATTGGAGAATCTATCTCGTATTTATAAATTTGGGCGCCATTCATTGGGATCGATTTAGAAAACTTGACAGTTCGGGCTAGTTTAGCAGACCGACCTTCACCTTTCACAATTGGAGGATCGTCGTTGTCCATCAAACAGTTTATCGTCTAATCGAATTAGTTATTTGTAGGCAAGGTGAACTCAGACATTTATGTTAAGCATCTGTATTTGTTTTGCGATTTAAACGTCGTTACCACAGCTTATTTCAACTGTATCTACGACATTAAGGTTACCAACCAATATTTGTATTTCTTTTTCTAGTTACTGACCAAACATTTCGCATAATAAAGCCGTTTGATATCGAAGTTGAACTGCCATGAATTCATGAACAGCTACGGTTCCCATGGTAACCGAAAGAAAATATCTCCTTTCAAGCCGAAAGACATGGATCTTGGCATATTTTGGCATGCAGGACCATTTTAAGTTACTCTTCCAAATACCTCAAAGTAGTTCCTATTATGATTAAAGATTTTCGTTGGATCCTGCATATTATTTAGGGATAACGAAAGAAATAATAAAACATCTTCGTCAAACCAGTTGGCATGGAGCTTTTCAATTTTACTTTTAACATTGTCTCAAGATCCAATATCTAAACGCTAGACATTCTTACTCGCAGATCAACATAAGCCTTTTGTTCTAAATCCTGAATTTTACATGAAACATTGTCTTTTTGTCCTCTGCAGAAATACAGTAAGTTATGACTTATGGCACGGCCGGGGAGACAGAACAAAAGTTGAATCATTAATAGTTACATGATAAACGAACTTTGTATTTGAAAGGAATTTATGGTTAAATGTATACATTCAAACTAGAAAAGAATGTTTTGCAACAATCTACAATTGGCAGAAATTACCCGAATTTAATATAGGACAAAGTTTGAGATTGGTCGAATTAGAGGGAAGAGTACAGACTATAATTCTAAGTCGATGAAATAATAACATTCTTTATGTTTGCTTTGTTTTTGTTTGTTTGTTTTACTTTGTGGTAGAAAACATTGTGGATAAAGGACAAATTTCTTGTAGCAAGCAATTTCTTCATTTTCATCTATGTTTTCCAAAGTCCTTTTTAGGAGCGTATAAAGCTGGATTTTGTGGGAATGGGTTAAGAGAGAACGGTCTATCTTGTATATCTAGCGCATTTTCAGACTAGTTTATGCTATTGAAATGCAGTCTTCACAATTGACTGTTAAATTACATATGCCAAAATATTTTGATGTTATACATTTAGTCATAAGTATTCAATTACACACATTACACCATCTTATAAATTCCAAGATATTATCTAGCTACATTTTTATAATGTCACGTGACCCTACTTGGCTGTAATATCATTTTAAATAGGGGAGGTAAAAGATGAAGAAAAAAACCCCGCATTTGTGCACTTTACATAAAAAGGTTCATGAATGAATTAATCTGTGAATGAATATGCTTTCGTCGGCGTTCTACCAAATATGATATTTACATTACCAAAAATCTGTAGTCTCGATTTTCGGTTAAAAGACAAAGTGATTTATTTTGAGTAGTTTTGTTCTAATGGTGTAGTTGAAATTTGTTTCACAATAAGATGTCATATATCGTCTTTTGGCGAACAAAATGTCGTAAATACAGCTTGAAAAACTGCATATGCGACATGCTGGTCGCCCGATGAAGATATTTACTTCTTTTCTCCTTATATATACAAATATATACAATATTTGGCAATATATTTTTCCGTAATTAGAGGATTATACGCCGGAAGTGACTAACCCTCTTCCCGCGCTGTCGATCAAATGAGACAATTTTCCTGAAAAATGAATTATTTCAAGGAGACATATTTCTCCCTAACATTTCAAATAAAGTATTAAAAACATTACTTATATGTGTAAAAATGTTTATAATATAAAAAAAAAGATATTTCTGCAAAGTTTTAGGATCAAGTCTGCCAACATATTTTACGGAGATCGAGACGACAAGTTTTTACGCGGACGTACATATAATCATTCGGCTAGGCAGTCAGATTCCTGTATACATTAATTTTCTATTTTGCGGGGGGCGGGATACTAGTATAACGAGACGCATATCCAATAAAGAGAACATTGTCCTGTTTTAATTTGGTTCAAATTCAGACAAGATATGAATCTTCAGGAAAATGGCTTGATGGTGTTTAGATATGCAGGTTTTATCCTCAGTAGGTGGATCATTTTACAACATACTTTATTTTTCTTAAATGACCATACAACCAGAAAACCTAACAGCATTTTGTGAGTGATTGACTAAATTTTTTTCGAATTAAGCTCGAATGTTTGTACGGTATGTCTATACGGTTTATATATACAGTACATATATATACAATAAAGTGATCTGAGTCTTTATAAGGCGCGTATTTACTATCGTTGGAAACACTTTGAATATATATACATATACTAGAAAGTTAAGATCGGCTCTCGTGTATTTCAATTTTAACCTCTAGAGACGGTAAAAAGAGTCCAGAGACGGTAGACAAAGTGCCAATTTAAACCATTTTGAGCACATTTGATATTTTTCAACCTTCCTACCTTATTACAAATTATTTACAAACTAAGAAGTATTTATAATTTTTTTGCCATATATTGTCATCCAGTCTGATCAAAATGGACCCTGTTACCATTGGCCACAAATGCAAACTACTTGGAAACAAAATGATAGAAGAGACATGACGCTTTTGCTAACACCTGAAGGAACATGACAATATTAGAGACGCAGTTTACATTTATAGCGAATTCTAAATGGACTAACACATTTTTTTTATGCAGTGGAATCCTCTACTTGCAACAACAATTTGTTTACAAATAAGAGGATTTTTCAATAAATCGAAGTATTCTTTCGTTGCATTTTATGTTAGCCAGTTAAACATCGGATTGCAATGATCAGTGTTTTAATTAAGAGGATCCTTGTGTCCTGAATAACAAGTGCTACATTATGAGTGTATAAAGCTCATCTTATTTAAGTTCGAGCGAGCAAGCAATTACCAATTAACGTGTAACGTGAGATCTTTATGTTTACCATTATTACTACCATAAGTATTGTTTTCTCATACAAATATACATAATGTTTTCTTTAAATATGATCATTTGAATGAAAATTACATAGATCTATTACGAATAAAGGACTCGGTTGTCGTTTTGATCATCATCGAATAGAAGTGGCAATGTGAACTTATTTTCAGATGGAGCGGTATGTTTATTGTTTATAGGGCCCCAAATCAAACCGCAGCATTGATCTATCATAAAGATAACAGCTATTGACTTCTGTTTATTGATAAAGTGTGAAATTTGGTTTTTATATGAAACCGTATGAAGACTGTGTGCCCATTCAGTCGGGCGTTTGATCCATTCAGTAAAAACGTATACTCGTATATCAGCCAAAATTGGGCTGGTCTGCCCTTCTACTGATTTTGATCTCGTTTGAACTGAAGTACCTTTTTTAGCATAGTTAAATGAAACAATTTTTGCACTACATATCGACTATCAATTTATGGTTACCTTTCTTTCCTTTTAAGTAAAAAACAAAACACTTTTTAGATTTTAATTAACATTAGTATAAATCAAGCTTTGTGGTTGGAAGACCAAATTGAAAAAAAAAATGAAATTTACTCTTTGATTGTCCAGTGTACACATGGTGAATTCAATGTGATATTTCTCTTATGACTTTATTTCTTTTCAATAAATCTCTAACCATCAAAATAAACCCATGACTATCACTATGACAGACTGTACAAGATTCCTTCTAAATGCATGTCGTTGGTTTATTGGTGGCACTGTTCGGTACTCGACACTGTTGTTGGTTTACCACATATATCTTAAAGCAATGATACCTGACATACTGGGATAGTTTTTGCATTTGCACAGTTCTACTTTTTTCAATTAATGATAAATTTCCGCTAAGAAAAAAGAGGATTTCAAAATCATATTCTATTTAAATATGTTTATCCTACTTCAATTTCGGAATTATGAAAGTCATGTTGAACGAATGAATTTTGCCTGTATGACTTTCACATTGAGGAAATCATACACCTTGTCGTTAATGAGAGTAATAAAACTTTAATGATGTTTGACCACAGAGGTACTTAAATCTAACCCATAGAATACTGAAAGCCACAAATATGGACTCGATTACAGTCATTGAGACGGATACATATCTGGCTTTATAAATTCACCCTTTTATGTATAACAGTTATTGGTAGGGACGTAATATCACAATTTGGTAGGAACGTGATATCACAATTTGGTTGGGACGTAATACCACAATTTGGTAGAGACGTAATATCACAATTTGTTATCAACGAATTATTTCATAAGTAAGTATCTGCAACAGTGTTAAGAACGAAAAACTACTCATATAAATCCATATGTACAAAGACACTAAAATGATTAAATAGTTGAAGAGAACACCTTTTTCCTATTCATTAAGTTTAAAAATAAAAAAATAATCACACTTTTGGTGCTGCGACTCGGATGAATACGGAAGTGTAATAAGGTTTTTATTTTCATTCCTTTATGAAAGTATATTTCATTCATTTGCTATAGTTTAATATTATCAAGGTAGGGGTTTAAATGACCAAAGATTTCGACAGTTTCATTTGTCTGCAAGAATAAGAAGTAGTGCCGAACTCATCTTTTTTCATGTAGGAATTTAACAAAATTTTTCAGCCGATCAGAATACGCAAACCTTGATAGACAAAACTAAAAAAGATTATTTCTATTCAAGCAAAACATTATTTGTCCTCTCAGTTTCAATCTATGTGATGTTGTTTTGACCAATTAAAAGTAAAGATGAATACCAAATTAGAGCCAGCACACACAAAAGGGGCCATGTTGGAACTGCATTACGCAAATACAGTTAACCCATAACCAGACGTCAAAATTTTACACTGGTCCAGATTGAAAAAAATGCAGACGACAATATTTAGTTATTAAGATCTTATTTCTTTTATTTTTTCTGTCTTTTGATGTTGAAAACATAAATGAAAATAAATAAATTGTTTGCGACAAGCAATCTTTTCCTTGTCAACAATGTTTTCAAAAGCCCTTTTTTCAAAGCTTATTTAACCCATTCCCACATGATTAAATTTGGACCAGTCCAAATTCAAGGAACTTACAGACAACAGTTTTAAGTTGATGAAATCTTCAAAATCTTTGTCTAGTAGGGTAGAAAACACTGTGGATGATGAAGAAATTGCTTTTAGTAAGCAATTTCTTCGTCCTCCACAATGTTTTCGAAGTCTGTCATATTGAGGGACGTTTAAAAGCTTTACTGTGTGGGAATGGGTTAAAAAGAATTTGGATAAATCAAAAGTACAACCAAGGTAGAATGCCTAATCTAGATTAAGAAACCTGTCAACCGTGAATAGTCCAACTCTGATATTTCAGTGTAGTTTGAGCTTTCGGGCCACGATCGACACTTTTCCAAATGGTCCCCCTTCGAGTAACTCGTGACAGATATAAGGGGACCAGTCTTTACATGTACTAGAAAAACCTCACCACCTATTCAAACACAAGTCCTCCCTTTTACGCCCCTAAAGAAAAAAACTTTGGTTAACATTGTGTAAATGAAGAAATTGCTTGTATCAAGCAATTTCTTCAGTATCCACAACGTTTTACATCCAAAAAGACAAACAAATTTAAAATTCCATCATCTAAAAGCTTATTTCAATTAAGACCAGTTAAAAAACTTGTTGTTTGGGAATAGGTCAAAGCATTGCTGTGACTGTTTCTTCTATCGAAACAAAGACATAATTTAGGATATCAAAGCTTGTCCAATTAACAAGAGCGCTACGCTATATTATCTCAACTAGCAGGGTTTCACCGTTATAATTTTAGCTAATTACTCTAGGACGGGACAAATAAAGAGAAAAGCTAACCTTGTAGACAAGGTCGGGGTCTTTTCAACCCAGGACCACATTGTCATTGTTTTGACCAACGATAAAGAATATTATAAGAAAAAGGCACGTTACTGAGGAGAATAAATTCTTTGATGTAATTATTCTATCCTTTTCCACTCTGGGTGAGACTTACTTCCACTTCGAAATGTTGTTTGTAACTTATTTCAATTTCGATAAGTCTGCCTGTTAAATTCTTCACAAATTTCAAACAGGTTTGTCTTCGGTAATAGTAGTTAAGGTTTTTCTTTACGGCAATATCATATCGTCGCTGGGCGTGAAAAATATCTTAAATACAGCTTGAATAAAGCTCTGACTGAGGTATTTCCTCGCCCAACGACGGTATAGAAAGTTTGTATGCAAACGACAATGATATGCTTACTCGATAAGCAGGTTTGGTGTATTTGTTAATTTAAATCTCACGAAACAGAACACGATAAAAAAAGAAGCATCGCGAACACTTAGATTTTGCTCGGAATTTACCTCGAAGTTTATGGAGCGAATAACTGCGAACCTAACTGATACCACAATTATTTTGATGTTGGTTTTATATGATGTCGGATAGTTATCAAACTATTTCACAATCTATGGGGAAGGTATAGACAGAAATTAATTATAATAATAAAACGATAAAAACCCGAGAAAATTTTGAAAGTCATTAAGTACGGCGGCATTTCGGATGGGGCAATGAAAGTTTCAAGCAAATATTTTGTCCTGTCCATTCCAACACAGTCCTGCTTTTTATGACACTCAAGAACAAACAATTAGAAAACATTGTGGAAAATGAAGAACTTGCTTTTTTCATAAAAATAGATAGATAAGTAAATACATTGATGAATTAATAAATGAAATTTCACATACTTGAAATTGTCTTCTGCAATTCAAGTTAGACCATTTAAAAATTGTGTCATCTGATTATAGATTAATTGTACTTAAAATGCATTTTTATTGTTAGCACGAGTGGTACTATGAATGAAAAAAATCGTATTACTGTCGAATTGTACTGTTTTGAAGATATAAAATAAAAAACAACAACCACTAAAAACAACAAATAAACCTATCTGTCACTCTAGATAATGCATGTTTTAGTATCTGCGCGGGTTTCTTTGATCTTATTAAAAGGCCAGGAATAATATGATCTAATAACGAGAAACCATGGCAGATAGTATAGATCGTGTTGGCCAGTTGCCTTTATCTATTTCTACCTCATAACTTTCGAGAAAGTCTTATTAAATTTTTGGACCGATTGAGGTTGTTACAATTTGTCCCAGCATTAGCAATGGAGCCTTTAATACGTACACGAATTTAAATTTGATAATATTTTACCGTTTTCTGTTGTCTTTCTTTTAAATATAAGGAGTTCTTTGCGGATGACAATATTTTGTTAAACCTCGTATTCCATGTTTTTGGATTTTAATACAATAATCCTGCATTTCTTTCTTATCGACATAGTCAAACTCAGGGATATTCGGTTTTTGCTAAGAACGGAAAAGAATCTTTTGGACGCTTTGACGCAAGTAATTTATACCCGACGGCCAGCATTTTGTAAAAAAAGTTTTAGCTGAATTTCAATACCCCCTAGTTTGCATAAATATCTAATTTATCCACAAAAAACATTTTAGTTTTGCAAGTCTTTACAACGAGACGAAATGTGATGGTACAAAATAGACACTCAAAACCATGTTGGAGTACAAATTGGCACTTGGGTGGTAGAACATTAAAACCCTATATATCTTCAACCCTTTTCCTGATAGACCCGTTTAATGGTGTTTGCGATGGGCAAGTTTTGTAAGAATCCTGTAATAGACCTGGCAGTCATAGAATACGCTCATTGAATTGAGTGCATTAATTTTTAATTGAGTAACAAGTTCGGAAGAACTAAAAGCCAGTGCTCCGTAGATAGGCCTAATGATTGCTTTGGGACATCAGACAAAAATGTTCCTCCCCATTCTTCCGTAAAATAAATATTTGACAAAGAGAATGAATAAAGCAGGGGTTAATAAAGGATCGAATTCCGAAGGTATATATATTAAATCTAGACTCGGGAAAATCGCCAAAGAGCGAAAAGTTTGACTCTTGTAAGAATGCGCGAACTTTTTAGGCTGGCTTTGCTCGATACTACTGAGGGGACCCTTTATCGTATACGGGATCTAATACGATTGTTTGGCAGCTGTATCTTATTTAGATGTTGTTTTCCTTACGTCCCCAACAGAGAAACAACTCATTTTGCTTTAATATGTTCCTCATTATTTACATATTTACTAGAATAAAATGGCATTGTTATTACTTACAAAAGTAATGAAATTGTAAGATAAAGAGAATACTTAATGTTCACAAATATGCAAACTAATATGCCCACACTGATTTCATCAACGAAATGACACAAGTCTTTGACATATTGGAGCATTTTAACGATGATCAGGTTCTGCTCAAACATCTCAGCCTGTGGCTACTACTAAGAAAAACGAAACTACACCATTATTCCGTCGTTTGTGGTCGCCCGTTGGTGATTCGTTTCCTCTACTGAGCTGAGTACTAATGATTGCATTTTAAAAACTTTTGGATAACCACATATTCTGTCACTTCGACAGTCAAATCGACAGGTTTCTCGTGTTAGGGGTAAAGATTGGACGATAGTATTAATGTAGCTATTGTCAACCTTATGGCGATAGCTCGTATTTTATAGTGTAATATTATTCAATGAAAACTGAAACGTGCAATGCATCTCAAATATACCCGGCTTTGATATTTTGCGACTTCCATCTACCCCTTAATCACATCGCTTCCCTTTTCTGTAATAGGTGGTAACTCCGAAGAACTCTACCCGTTGGTCACAATATCGAATTTTTCTGAGGCAACCGTTCTCATTAAAATGTGTACATTATTCAACCCTTTCTTGTTCAATCCCTTGTTTTAACGTTCCCGTGAATTTATAATTGAGAAAATGATGTAGAAACAAAAGAAAAGAAATTGCTTGTAACAATCAATTTCTTCTTTTTTCCACACTGCTGAATGGTTATTTTTCAAATTAAATCCATATTAAAATGTCGTCTTCAAACCTTTGCATTTGGACAGGTCTTACATTTTGCAAAACAGGAAAGGGTTAATCATATCTTAAATATGTCTGCATATAAGAGAAAGTCATAATGTAATTAGATATATGTACTTGTGAAAAGATATTGACAAACTGAGAACAGAATCAACGCAATATATATCTTTGAATCTTTATAAAAAATCGAAAATATACGTAAAGTGACAGTATTTTTGGTAAAAATGTCGTATATGACAGGGTGAGAATGAAAATACGTTTTTAAATAGACCAGAAAATCTCTTGTTCGAATGGTATCACAAACATCAGAAGAGAAGTTATGCAACAAAAGTATCTATTTACTCGGGGGTTCGACTGAGGTTTCTTTTTTTTTTTTTTTTGACAATCTCAGTTTCCGATAAGAGTTTGACTTTTCCAAACTATGAACCTTTGATTATAGTGTAACACAATCCGACACATCCCCTATTTACTGAACGCTATCTTACGACTGACGGATCGCTTGTCACGTCTACTTAACTCTGACATTGCATTCCCACTATAGGTATTAAATGAATCTAAAATATATAATCTGGGACCTATAAGATATTACACAAATCGTTGGTTGGCGACCTAACCATCACAAAAACAACGTGAATAAGCTGTTATTGCGACCTTTAAGAGGCCAAAACAACAAAAATGCTGAAAACAAATGTCGAAAGTCAAAGTGTTTGGATCACAAAAACGATACAGAGAAACACTTGTCCTACAATATACCAGTAAATTTCAACCATTTTTGACGCCTATAAATATTATCTTAACAAGATGCTTCTATTACGTACATATTGTTATGATCTAGTCATAAAAATGCTAATCGTTATCTTAAAAATCTAACATCCATAAATTTAGGCCTTATTAAGCATACTTTTGTATAGAATAATTATGTGAGTTGAAAAAAGTTTTGAATACAAGAATTTTATAACTTATTTCAATATCACCACCTTATAATTAAAGTGAAAATATTATAATTTTGTGCACAATCAAAACCTCCGATCAAAAAACAAGGCTTTAACTCTTAAAGCATTTTTTTTTCTTATAAAACAAAACAAAACAAAACAAAAAACTTATCCGTCATGGTGTGCACTGAAGGAGTACGTTAACCCCAAACAACCTCCACCTTAGGGGGAATATGATGAAACAAAAAGCTTTTTAAGAACAATTTATCATTTGCTCATACTATTTCCGATGTATTAAAGATATATGTATCAATTTACACCATAATAGAGTCAGTACGTATAACCTCTTTAGCCCATTCCCACACAATGACGCTTTTTCAAGAAAAATAATTTTGATAACATTGTGTAAAATGACGAAATTGCTTGCTAGGAAAGCAATGCTTAAGGACGGGTCCTACTATGTGCAAGCAATTTCGTCAATTTACAAATGTTTTCTATCCAGAAAGCTAAAAATCTAAAATTTCATAAACCTTTAATTGTCGTCTGCAACTCCTTTCAACTTCGACCAGACTAACTTTTGTTACGTGGTAATGGGTTAAATCTGGACCCGTCCTAAAGTATTGCTGTCCTACAGTGGAGTAACTATTTTCGACAAGGGTACCCCGTTCGGATTGAAAGAACTTTTCACCAAACAAGAAACTGGTTACACTATGCCGAAAACCTTCTTTAATCTTCCTTCTAATTAAATTTTCAAAGAATCCGAGAAACATATTAATTAAATCCACACCTATTAATGAGGTTTTATTGTGACATAATACCCGGTATTTATCTTTGATATCTGGGGCGCATCATAACTCACAAAATCTACTTGATAATATCTTAAGATCGGGTTTCTTCTGTTCTAGCTCCGCTGCATGCACTGTTATTCTGAATAGATTCTTGTCTACAAAACACATCGATTCTTGTAAAATATGAAATGCAAAATGGAATTCTTTGTCGGCAATGTGGACTTCCTTCTTTATTTCAGATTAATTGTCAATTATTGTTGTTGTTGTTTGTTTCTCAGTACTATTCTAAACAAAATCAACGAATGTGCGATCTGGAAAGTGTAAAAAAAAACACAATAGACTCTTGAATTTTTCTGTAATTGTAGTTCAAATCAGAAACAACCAACCGATGAAATACAAAAGCCAATATTCAATATTCTATTTGTGGAACCTACAAAATACAGTTCATTATTAAAAGTAAGTTGGATAACTTTTGACAATTTCAATTGACGAATACAAATGTCCCTTACAGGGTGTCAAAAAATCCAGTAACATCATTTTGATAGTGATCTTAATATTTTATACAAGAAAACCTTTCCATCCTTTGTATAGGTGTTTATCAGACAATCTCTAACCCTTTCCCGTATACTTATACCCCTTGAATTTGTAACAAATACACAAGAGAACGTTTCATCATTCGAATTATAATCGATGTTTAAGGAAAACCCGAAGTTCACCCGGAACTTCTCATTCTTTTCAAGCAATTTCTTCAATGTCCACAGTGCTTTCTGCCCTAAAAGACAAAGATTTTTTGACCTACTCGAAATTGTCGTCTGTAACCTCTTTCAATTTGAAAAAGTCTTAAATCTTGTTATGTGGTAATCGGTTAAGCATAAAATTCTATGAAACACCGATATTTCAAATGAAAGATAAATTAGCAATCGTTCATAAGAAATAACACGAATGAAATCACAGTGATAACTTTGAAAAAAGTCGTTTTTTCCTGAATTTCGATTGTTCAAGATTGCTGACTTTCTCAGTTCACCGTTTGGCTTTAAAGCCAAGAAAAGAGCCATTTGGGGCAAAATCGTTTTAGAAGATGGCAAAATAGGAAAGTTGAATACGTAAGAACTGATTTTACAAACAAAGGCATTCCAGGATCATTGAACAACAGATCGAGATGATCTATCTGATCTTAAAAAAAAGTACTTCTCTTCAACATTTCTAGCCTTGCAAGCTAACTGTACCTCACATGTTGGGAAAGGGTAAACTCGAATTCCCATCTCGATTTGATGGTCGGGCCTTTATCATATTATTAAAACCTCACTTTTATGAAAATTCATAAGTCTGATAAATTCGTCCACACAATACAAAAGGTGGAAAATAATTCGTCCGAGGCACAAGAAGACGATACAATTGTTATGTTGTTTATTGTTAATGGGTATAGAACATGAGTGTATGTTTACAATTTAACTAAGACAGCGGTTTCTTTTTATATATTCTTAGCCAGAGAATTTGAAAATCTTGCATCAAAACGACCAAACGTTCACTAATTTCTCAACATGCATACTTCTTCAACCCATTTTCCTTGTTACAATACGATGAAAATAAGAGAGAAACAGAAGTATATGCCCGAGGGTCGACCAATCGTTGTCCAATAGCCAACACACAAACTTGCTAAACTCAACTTTAGATAATGTACGATTGGATTAATTACAACAACAACAATAAACACCAAACCCTAAATAATAAAAAGTTACAAAAAGTTTGAATTAACTGCTATATAATGCACAACTTCGTTCGATTATCACGTGAAATACACAACTAGTCTGCTCACCCGCGGAATGACATTAAACTATTAGACGGTGAACATGTTGACGTCACGCTTAGTGTAACCATGAAAAATGCCTATTCTCAACTTTTCGTTGCCCTTAGTCATGACACATTTACTGAAGACGTGCTGCTAATAAACAGGGATATTATAGCCTAATAACCGTTAAAATAAAGCAGTAAAATGGGGTAACAAAATACTGAATATAAAATGCTGCACGTCCATGTACCGATTCTCCAAATATCTATGTTACCGCATAATATTATGCATATTTTTTAAAGAGAATAAATATGATGGATAAAACTTGTAATGGGCGACCGCCGAATGTAACTGCAAACAGATTTATTAAGAAATGGTCAATGTTACACCCCTACCCTCACCCATCCAAAACTCCTAAAGTATATTTGAAAACACATTATTACAATTTTGTATTGATCCCTCTCTACTTTTCTTTATTGATATTACATCAGTTCTTTAATCGAATGTGATACCATGCATTCATAGGTCAAAGATCGATAGCCGCCCCAGGGAATCGAAGACAGGACATCTAAAGTATGAAACCGCACATAGGATGAAAAAGATACTGGTTGTGTACACATTTCAGTGTTAGATTCATGACGTAGATACATATTCCGTTTAGCAGACTTTTGTTGGCGAAATTATTGATGTTCGATACTCGGAGATGAAGTCCTAAAATGTATTAAAAATGATTTGGTAACTACAAATAATGATGGACTCGCAACAAAATCTCTAAAAATATGAGTGATAAGGAACCAAAACGTGTTTTAATTACATCGATAGGAGAAAACGGTGTCATTTAGAATAAATTCTATTAAGAAATATGGTTTATTTTAAACGATATTTTCTTTGCAAAAATGGGGGAGTGGCCTCATTGTAATTGATCATCTAAGCTACAGCCTCTTATACATATGTATATTCTTCCAAGCTCGACAGAAAATTTTGACGTTCGGATTATCGGAGGTATTACTTTCTGCCCAGATCTCCGGTCGATAATGGACAGGTCTGCCCACGGACACAACCTGCTCATAAAAAAGTCGCATTAAGAACTCGTACTATTGTTCAAACCTAGTCTTTTTTCCGATATACGATTTAATTTCTAAAGCGGAAAGGGAGTTAAAAAAATCACGAATAACTAGTGTTGGGTGTGACCCATATATAAAATGACGAAGAAAGAGATGACATGCAGAGAGAACGCAGATTAGTGAAGAATCTTACTCGTGTATTGCCAGATGTATTGAGGTGACGAGAACATTATGTAATTAATTTCACAGTCAGACAAATGCATTCTACGCCAGGAAACTACCATTAAGTACTTAGGAACTTTGATTAACGATGCTTCCCGGTTCATGATAACATGCCCAAATGTTCTGCGGAGTGATGATGGCAGAAATTTTCAGCGGTGTTACCTATAAGATTAATAAAGTCGTCAAAAATACAGTGAGCCCAGGCATGAATAGTAAATTTAGAACAGATGTTTCTCGTGCATAACTTATTTTACACAGACGCGTAGTATAGACGCGGTTATTCATCTTTGTACTTCAAAAAAGAATAATTTCTTTTCTGAAATGACAACTTTAGCATTTGTTATTTAAGCGTTTATGCAAAAACATGTGCAGTTCATACGAAAACAATTACTAAATAGTGCACTTTTTGTAGGAAAAACTAGAAACCTTCGCCCAATACAGTATGCATTTTGTTGATAGAAGGGTTATTCTTTTGATATAGAATATTTTTCTTGGTAGGCTTTTCAATATGACAGGGATATGACAACGCCACCACGCCAACACCGAAGACACAAACGTGATAACAATATGTCAACTTTTCGTTAAAAAGCAGCCGAGCTAAATAATTATGCTGTTTTTGGTCAATTGCTCTGCCTCGTTATCACTTTTTTTTCGAAATATACACGGAGATGACATCGATGGCTTCAATAAAGGGGAAAAGGACCACGCAATAAATTCAAGGAAAGATTAGAACCTCTAAAGTAGATGAGACACTAAAAGCCTCACATGAATACACATTCTCTCGTGAGCCAGCTCATTAATAGTTTATATTGTGATATTTAGCAGCATTTTCAGCGGGGGAGATTAGAATAAATGCATTTCTCGCTGTTATCAAAATTACTATCTTATCTTTTTAAATAGAAATTTTATGATTTTACTTTACTACATTACTCGCAGATGTTCGCACTCAGGGCGAAATATTATTGCGAAACCGAATCAAGGTTAGGGTGTTTTCAGAGATTTTTGGTTAGTTCTTAAACCATCGTAACAAAATAAACATTAAGCACATTTTCGTTCGTTGCGATTGTGTTGATTTCTATCTGTCAAGTTTCGTTTATCCCCGAAAGTTGTTATGCAGCTATATTGAAGAGGTAAAACGTATTTTACGGTCTTTTAAATGAACATTTCATTTTTAAAATAATAAATATTATGAAAGTTCGAAAAAATCTTTTCTGTGGAATACAAAGGTCTACACAATCTGGTTTCTGCCTCGTCTGTCGGTAGCACATCCCTCTTGATGACGATAGATGATTATGTTCACGTTTGTAAGTTTCAGAACACACACACACAAAAAAAAAGATGTCGCGGAAATTCTATATAATCCGCACGCTTACAATCACGGTTTCAGCCAGTCCGTCCACCAAACACATTGTATTTTAATTTCTTTGTACATCGTCTGATTCACGTTTTAGAGTTCGTTGACAATTGCAGAGACCAAAAAAATTATTTAACACCCTAGTGCAGAAAGCACGAGAGCGCGGAAGCCTTTTAGGGTGTCTGCAAATGTTAACATCCGGAAAACAACGCGACAGAACGCTATTTTTGCATAAAAAATACAAAACGAATTAATTATTTAAACAGAAAAGGCGATAGAAACAATTATGACTAGCTAGAAACTTACGGAACTTTCCCTAAGCTGAAAGAAAATCGTGTCGTGTATTTTGCGGCTTTGTAGTTTACAGTGACATTGCTGGGTGAAATGACGTCACATTCGCAGTCTTTCAGGAGAATAACGTCAACATGTTCATTTATCCGCTATATCATTGATGAACCTGTATTAATTTTCTTTCGCAGTCATTCTTATCAATGTGTAAATTCTTCAAATTTGTACATTTAGATTTTTCTTAACATAAAAAGTAACATGTATTCCTAGGAAGAAAATGTAATCTATCACTATGAATTGTTCCCAATAGAATGATCCGGGTCGAGGATAAATAACTAAAAAGAAAAGTCGGACATTAACGGCACGTGATTTTACTAATTAATACACGATGTGTCCGTTATTACATACCTAAAACGACACTACATTCTATGCAATAATATCTATTTCTCCTAAATATCGTAAACTTACATAGCGGTAATTCTGAATGTATGCTCTATTACATTGGAATAAAGTTGAATTCAATTTGATACCGTTGAAAAAAGAACTTAATTTTAAAATGGTTAAAAATAAGCTTGTCTCTGTATCTGTATTCATAAAGCCAGGGCTTGCTGCAATTCATTTAGCTAATCGAAACGTAGGCATTTAGCTACCTTTAATTTGGGAAGCCGCCGTCAGTGCAGTTGTTAGTGCATCAGACTCCAAATTTTCAATCATGGGGTGTCATGGGTTTTGGCGACGGCATATATTCTTTCCGACATTTGTCTCTCACCAATTGGTGGATAATCGTAAATCAGCTTGAGGCTAGGAAAGGATGTTATGGTAGATACCAGGAATTCATTGCTAGGAACAGCAGCTGCTGCGATATGACTGAAAATTGTTAAAAGCGGCGTTAAAGCCCATTCAAACAAACAAACAAAACCTTTAATTTTTGTTTGGAAAAATGATTATTCACATCTAATAAGATAATCCCCAAAATGATAAAATCCTGTTAAAGCTGATATCTTGAGACTGGGTTCACATTATTTACATAGATAAGAATATCAATAGGATTCCAGTCCAGGTGTTATTGGGGTAGGTATTACAGTATACCCGAAAAGGAAAGGTCATTTGTGTCATCATCGTCTGTCTGATTAATAATCTTTCGTATACGACTAAACCACGTCGAATTAAAATTAAACCCGAGAATAAAAATAGACTGCATGAATAGATATGCCAGGGTTAACTTGGATTTATCAGTTTTAAGCTGTTCTACTACAGATTTTCATACAATAGGCTTTGCAAGTAACTTTTCACTCGTGTGAAAATCTAAAGCAAGGCAGGCTATATATTCAAACATATTCACTGGTCACTCATAGAAATTTTAGATCAGTACCTTCTACAGAACTCACAATGAAGACTCAGATCGGACTGTATGGATGCGTATGCTGATTTAACATTAAAGTGGGCGTACATGTGAAATAGTTGGATATGGTATGGTAGGCTAGAATTGTTAATACGCGTATTTCATGGCAGGTTTCTCTTTTTTTTTAGAAGAGCTTCGCGCTTTTTGTCTGGTTTTATAAATATCTGAAGACTGAAAAGTCGAAAATTCTCAATAATCATCATAATAATTAGTTTTATCTTGTTTTATATATCCACTTACTTACATCGAAATATTTGTTTTCAAGTCTTTCAATCACATTCGTCACTTGTATAGACAAATTTGATATTTGGTGACTCACTATAACTTGTGCATCTATGGCTTGTTTTTACGTATTGAGAAACGTTATTCAAATCAGGCATTCTTGTTTTGAATGTTTGGTTTGTTGATGAATACAGAAACGTAATTGTAGCTAAACACTAAACGCCCGTCTTTTGTTAGCGAAGATTGGTTGTTCCACCTTCGAACATTCAAGCATCTCGTCCTCTTTCGAAGTCCAAACACGCTTAGCTATGTTGGCCTTGGAGTAGACTTATTTTACTTTTAAATCCTAAATACTGTGCAGCTTAAACGCACACTCACCTACACACACCCGCCATCGTAAACTGACTTTGTAATATCAGCGGTTTTCAGAGTTGTAAAGGGGTACTGTGTGGAGAGTTGATTAATACGTAAAACCGTTTTACCAATAGAAACCTTTGATGGAAACAATAGTAATGGCACTAATATCTATTGACCAGGAATGTCAATCAAAGAATCAATCGACCAATCAAATCATTACTTTAGACCGGAAGGGAACTTTGAATTCCGACAAAAGCCAACATTTGTGTGAAGTTTTTTTGTTAGTTGGCGACCAACCAACCTTTTTACTTTTTTGTTAGAAGTTACTTGCCATAAAGCATGCAAAATAAGGCCGTTTAATGTTGAAGTGGAACTTCCTGTTTGAGTCAGTGGGCGGGGCCGGCTATCCGTCTTGTTACATTTCTTGTCTTGTACTGACTTGTTACATTTCACTTGCATGTCTTTTGAACTGAGCCATCGTTACACATTTTCTAGGTCACAGGTGTTTTTAAACAAGTGCATACAAATTCACGTGAGCAGTACTAAATCATATATCAGACACTCGGAGTTCATATTATACTATTTGTTCTGACATTTGATTTGTCACTTCAATGGTGAATTATTCGTTATAACTCTTGGGCTTAAGATGGCAAAAAAGTTCGAGCAAGTATTTTCACCTTCTTAAAACCATCAACAAGTTTGGCTCAGTGTCAAATAGTCCAAATACTGGAAAGAAAGCACACACACACAGACAAACAAACAAAAAACAAACAAACAAAAAACAAAAATCAGGACCCCACTTGATTTCCGATATAAAAGCGTTCAAAAGTACCCAGCCTATCCAATTTCCAAAAGGTTCTATAGTTAAGGAAACTTTACTGTCTCACATTTTAACCCTAACAGTCATAGCGACTATCTAATGCATATACGATGATGACGCCACGTTATATAAATGTACGACATTGTGGTAGTTCAAAGAATTAGTTTGAAAGAAAATAAATGAAAGAATGATGTCTATGTACAGAAAAGAATAAGTGACTAGAAACACCTCGATCTTAACTCGACGAAGACCAAATGGTCTCAAATCAAATCAAGTGACTGATCCTATATGATTCTGTCCTGTGAATGAATCGCAGATATAGTGTTCCAAATGTCCCTATAGAAACAGAAGCTCGCCTTCCTGCCTAGTTATCCGTAAAAATATAAGATTGCTTCGATTCAAACTAACGGCCCTATTCAATACAATAAGAATGGTTCAATGAAGAAATTGCTTGTTACCCAAAAAGACAGAAAAACTGTGAAATTTATCACCTTGAAATTTTTGTCTACAACTTCCTCCAACTTGGATTAGTTCAAATTTTGCCGTTTGGTGATTGGTTTAATGATAATACAAATGCTGAAGATGGTATTCTAAACATGCCCTTTTATAGCTTTTCTACTATAAATATTGCAATTACATATAAAGAACTTAGTGGCTGCATGACTAAAATGTCGGAATATAGTGGATTATCATGGCATCAATTTGCTTCCTTCAAAATTAGGTCAAACTCTGAATAAAATGAGTTACATAATGTACCCAATCTCAGCTTCTAGAGTATATAAAGCACTCGTCTCGTTTTCATCCTTCTGTAATATATCTTTCCCCAATGTCTATTTGTGTCATATATGGACAAAGGCGGGCCATCCTCCCAATTAGAGCGTGGTTGAAAAACATCGGGGGTACCCTCATAAATAACATATGATATCCTTAATCTTTCTTTATCATGTAACTGTAACATAAGTATCTCTCTGTAAAGTGAGAAGTTTATAGCACCACATAGAGCGGCGTTGGTGTTACGGCCACGTGTATGCTCAGAGCAATCACTCATTAATGCTCAGTGAAATAACTCATCAACGAAAAAGAGGTGATCTTTTCTATATCGTTATGTAGCGATAAAGATATATTTGTGTAATATTAAAATCTATGTTATTATTTAGTAAAGTTATAATTATTGTAAATATGTATATATATCGGACATGGGTTAAAGACGAAAAGGCAATTGCAGACACCATGTAGATGAGCACAAGTATTCTAGTATTTAAAACAATTATCAATTATGCATGATTACACTTCTGCCGAAATTGGCTTCATTAAAGACAGAGTAAAAGGGGATGATTTCGGATGTACACGGTATCTCTAAAAAGTATCAATGAAACAAACTAGTCTGCTTTGTAGAACATTCATCGGCCTTCAATATGTTACCAGGAAAGTGCTATCATTAGCAACTTTGCTATCATTAGCATCACTATCTTCGAAAATTATACTGCGGCCTTGCTGAACTGATTCACTAATGAAAACGCTACTCCAGGCTTGAAGGGACTTTCAAATGATACACTAGTCGCTATTGTACATTAGTTTAGTACAAACCAGTTCCAAGTGAGAACCGTTCGATTTGTTTGTTTGAATGGGGTTTTACGCCGCTTTCAACAATCTTTCAGTTATATCGCGGCGGCTGGAGCACCTAACAATGGATCCCTGGTATTTCTAACACCAGTACTACCATTACATCCTTTCCTAGCCTCCAGCTGCTATCCCACATAGATCTACGATTATCGACCCATTTGTGAGAGACAAATAGTCGGAAAGGATGAGTGCCGCCGTCGGGGATCGAACCCGGGACCTCTAGATTGACAGTCCGACACGCTACCAACTGCGCTATGACGGCGGCAGAACCGTTCGAACACTTGCGCATAGTGTAGCAATGGACTACCATCATGCCTATATAAACTACTGTCTTTATCTAAAGTTTTTATCTTTAATCAAAACAAAACTTTATTGTTAGTAAAATATTTAAAGATGTTCCTATTTGCAACTACTATAGGGTAAACAACGGATTTAAGAAGTCAACCCATTTTACCACACGTGTGTAATGTACAGACCTTGACTAGAATACTGTTTAAGTGACCAGCGACAAGTCTACTATTTCGATGTCATGGCTGATCATCTGTTTTACGCAGCCTTGAATACTATACCGGTACCGCCGTCGACTTTAACAAAGACGACAGGTAGATCCCAAACGACTGCATCACGAGATTGGCTGATGGGCATTTAGTGACGTATACCTAAACATCGAATCTGAATGGCTGATCGGTTGTTTTTAAACAATATGATGTAAGCGGGTCGCGGAGTTCCTCATGTTTTTTTTACATGAAAAAGGATAGCATTCTAAGGTTTTTCTCGCACACAATTTCGATTGTTGATGTGAGAATTGTTTAACATCAAAACTAAGTACTTTAAAACTACAAAAGTAAGCTCTTTATCGTACTTGATGGAAATCCCGCGGTGGGTCCGTTAGCCTCGTTTTCGATTTCAGTAAGGAAAAAAACCTAATGGTCCAGGCTTTCCGTGTATGTACCGAAAATCTGTGTATACCTGTTTAAGTCGACAGTGATACCAGTCTACCTTGATTACATGAAAATTGTAAAGCACAGACCCCTTTACAAGTTGCTTACAAACGCGATTTCAAGGCAAGGGGGATAACCTAAAATCCGAATTTCAACTGAGTTTCGATCATTTAATCTCTAGATTTTGTTAAATCATGAAATAAACATATAGGTAATACGTCACGTGATTACAAGTAAAAAAACCCTTAAAACTGGTTATTTTGACAGAGTTTGAACAAGAATAACGAAGCAGCTGATTCACGAAATTTTGCTATTTATTTTTAATTCCTTAGCCTCCTGGGCTCGCACTGATTTGATGTTTCGATTCAAAAGTCATCTTTTGGGTTTTGCTAGAAATATTAAGTTTCCAGGTTTCGGTTACAAAGTATGTCTTAAATACTTATAATGATATACTATTATGATATACAGAACCGCTTTGCTCTGTAAAATAATAGTTGACCTTCATTTAGAAATTATAGTATACATTTTGGTAAAAAAAAAAAATGATAAAAAGATACAATTTCTTCCTTAGTAAAGAGTTTACAATAGATGAGATTCAACACTTCCTCGTAAAATTCAAAATCTTTACGTTGCTTGAGAAAACATTGCGGAAAAAGAAGAAAAGAGTCCAAAATTTGAAAAATAGTAACGGGTTAAAAACATATTTTCAATTTCCTTTCTTTGGTTTCGCATCTATTTGGTTGTTAACCAATAGCAGATCAAAGCTGCAACCCAACATTGTATTTGTCTTTTTACTGAGTAGTTTTGAACAATATTGCTTGCTAGATACTAAGCAAAATAACACTGACTTTGTCGACTTATTCATGATCTAAGCCAAATCCCGACATTAAGAAAGGCCTCACAAAGATCCAAAGATCAAGTAAAGTGAGAAATTGATGCTTTAGAAGACAGCGAAAGCAAATGAAAATAAATAAATAGATAAGTCAATTCATGAATAAGTTAAAAAATGCAAGCAATCATCGTAGGAAAGTCAAAACTTTTGTAAAAAGAGTTTATCCTAGACGACAGTAGCGCAGAATACGTAGTTGAGTTATGTGATTCACCTAAACAAGAAATGCTCAGAAGGTCCCCATAAATCACGGTTTAAGATAAGTTCATCTGTTTTGTGCAAGATTGATCGTAGTTTTCAAGTGCTGTTACACATTGCTAAATTTTGAAAACCCTTCTTTCTATCTCAGTGTGTTCATGGTCTATTTGAAAATCAATTAATACCTTTTGATGTGTAAAATCTTTGAGCGAACATTTCTAAAATTTTTGCAAAAGTTTTGCCTGCTTGTGTATAACGCCCGTTTATAACAAGAATGCAGTTTTTATATGATTATCAATTTTCAATTTTTCTTCTTTTGTAAGAGTTAAGATAAAAGAATGCACCTCTCCTCTGGATTATCTTATCACAGTAGTTGCTAAAAATGACAATTTATAACGAGCTTTAGTAACAAATACTACCACAAATATTCCCTTTATCTATAACATGATCCTCCAAGTTATACTAAACAAAATTATTAGCCATTATATATCCGAAATTACCGATACAACGAATTAAGATCAAAGTACTGAAAGTACTGTAAGCTAGCAAAGCAAGGTTTAATTTAGAAAATTTGTCCTTGTTAGGTAGCAGATATTGTGGACATTGAAGAAAATGCTTGTTACAAGCAATTTCTTCACTCTTCGCAATGTTGTCCAAAGCTTTTTTCTTGAGATGCTTAAAAAATGAGTGGGAACGGGTTAGCATGCTTTTGACAGTTCTCTACAATTTGAATAGAGTTTGCTATATTCCTGAAAAACATAAGAACTACATGTACTTTTTATGACGTAGGCATTTAACGGTTCTAGTGGTTAAGCCCCCAGTAGCAGTTTGCACTCGTTGAACTTTGAGACAACCTCAAAATTTTGTTGTTAACTTAAGATATCAAAACTGACGTTTCGCTAGCTAAAAATCATTCATCGATTTCTTGTGGGAGGGTCAGGAGTGTGACGGTTGGATAGCGAGGATGCGATGACGGGGATTCCATTGTTCGATGACGAGATCACTAGACCACAATCAAGACCTCATCACAACCTGATCAATGTATGCTAGACCCTTTTCACAGCTAAGCACACAGTGCCAATGGTCCTCGTTCTTGGTGTATCAATTGACAAATTGCGGCTGTCAATCAAGGAATTAATCAATCAATCAAATCATTTATTCAGCCCGGACATGTTTATTTCATCTCCAACATTGGTCGTCATTTTTGTTAACATTTTCTTTTGTTGGTTTGGCGACTAATGTTACTACAGCTTATTCAACCAACCTATTCATATTTTTGATATATGTTACTGGCTACAAATTTTGTAAAATCGAAGCGAGACTTCCATGTTAAAGTCAATGGGCGGGGCTAACGAAGTAAGTGGCGGGTCAGCGATTGGTCAATTACATTATTGTGAATAAGCAAATGGTAAAGAAATCGGTAAAAGTCATGAAGTTAGTCGAGCAAGCGCACGTGATAATTTTGTCAAAACGCTTATTTTCTGAATAGGTATGTTTGTGTCTAATAAATTTAGTACCAGTTTGAACGATATTAATTTGAACGGTATTTCAGTTATATCACGGTGAAGTTAACATACATACTGCTTGCTCCTTATCCATAGTAAAAGACCGGGTTTTTTTAATGATGCAAACATACAGTATGGGGGGTGATTAAGTTAAACAACCTCTGACCATTTACATGAATCATTCTGTCATTTGTTAAAGTTTCCTCGACAAAATTGTGACCGTTAACAATTTGACCCACTATACTATATAGAAAGAAAATCGGCTTATTATTGATGATACCCGTCCTTGTTCCAGAATTATTAAGGTGACAGGTGAATCAAATGGAAATAAACATAACATCTTTCACGGATAACATACTTTATTTTGGAATTTCAAGCATGCATGGTAGTTTCATCGTAATTTTTTCTTACCCATTTTCATGCCGAGTTGCCAGTTTGAAAACCCGGGTAAACGTTTAATACGTCGAAATCTGGCATATAAACTAGTTTACAAAATGTATTGTGTGTTTCACATTCTTATAAATTATTGTTTTTGTGAGTAATAAATAATTTCAAAATCTTTTCTTTACCCATTTCCACTTAACGAAATTTCAGACTGGTTCAAATCGAAGAGGCTGAGGACTACAAGGTGATTAAATTCTAAGTGTCATTGTCTTTCATCGTAGAAAACATTGTGGATAATGAAGAAATTTCTTGTCACAAGCATTTTTTTTATCATATTCCTCGATGTTTTTCTTAGCCTTGTTTTGTTTGGGGCTTATATAAGTGGGATCATCTGGGAATGGGTTAAGTGAGAAAACGAATAAACAGCTGTGTAACACTTGCGTGAAATAACTTAATACTCCAACACTTAAGGTGTTGGATCTAAATCCTGATCTATTGTACAGTCTAGATAATCGGTTTACTTTACTGCTCATTCACTTTAAGGCTCAAAAAACAGAAAACGATTATTTTCCCTTTTAACCACTTTCAAAACCGGAAAATTAGTAACAAAAAAGGTTTGAAATACAGTCTTCTCCGGTGATCTTATGCACTGCACTACTTTCGTGTTTAGGAAGTTCTTTGATTTATAAAGGTTTGTTCGTCAGAAATGTTAGACTGTTTATGATTTATATTGTTTAAGAATGGACAGAAAATAGTTTGAAAGTAGTTTGATTATTTATTTAGTTTGCGTATGAAGTTGTTGGTGTATGACGTCATTCTATTTAAGTAACCATAAACTCTGCATATTGACACAGTTTCCAGTGAAGACTGTCTACGATATTTTGTTTTCCGATCAAGATCAAACTTTTGGTCCTGTCACAAAATAAACCTAACAAATGATTTATTTTGGAAATTATATTAGATTAACTTTTAATAGCATTTTCACTGTTTAAAGCGTTCAGTGTAAGAATCAAATTCCCGCCATTGTTTTTTTAACTTGCTGAACATGATGGCCCGGATAGCGAATGACCAAGTTATAAGGAGTCTGTTTTGTTTTAAGGGCCCAAATGATTTGAAAATTCATCTCAATGACATCATACTGTACAAGTGCGCAAGATCACCGGATAGCTGTACACTTCCAAAACCACGGGGATACCTGTTTACGTGCTTGGTTTTTGCGCTCGCGAAGTAAAATTTCTCTCGAAATTTTGTGCCATTATAAGCTTGATGGAACTATGTAAACTGTGAAATAGTTATGAGAATCAGTATTATACTTAGACATATTTTTCTTAGGCGCACAAGATCATCGGACAGCATCGTATCTCATGTTTAAGAAGTAGAAAAAGAACGTCTGAAGAACTCTATTCGGCTTATAAATTCTTCGTGTGACCAAGATTAACTCACCATATCAAATTTACAATACATTGTATATCATTTGAAAATTGACTAAATCTGCATAAATGTTACAAAAAAAAAAAAAAAAAAAAAAAAAAAAAAAACTATTCAAATTCGGTTTTGCGTAGCAATGGAACATTAGCGATATATCGATAAATTGTACGACAGCATTCGACATGCGTTTCATTTCATATTCTGTAATTTAACGTTAAAAATATTCTAAGGGCGTTTAATATAAGGTCATATTCTTTTATATACGAGAAATCATTGCACTGTTAAAAAAGCGCTCTGCATTCTTAGAAGAGTGCCTTTAGAATAATCGATTCCCATTTCAATATGACCCAGGCTACATGACGTAACAATATGTCCGATACGTTAAAATAAATCTGTACTTAGTAAATGGGTGATCAATTTACCTGGGCTGATAGATAATTACCTTAGCCTCTCTTACCCCGAGGGAACACTGGAATTCTTCAATGATTGGATACAAATGAGAACGAATTGGGGAACGCCAGGAGATTGCCGGAAGGGACAGCATCACGTGATTTGTTAAGGGTCTTTTGACACCTAATGTGCAATTTTTTCATCTAAATTGTCATAATTTTGACACGCGATTTGTAAATTTTAAGAATAATGTGGTAGCTTGGATAAGAACATTCTTTAAAAAGTAGATACAGGAATAGGAACACTAACTTGCGTTTGCATAAATCACCTCATTAGTTTTGAAAGAAGTAATATTTTCTTGTATAATGTAAAAGAGGAAATACGTGATAAAACTGAAAAGATTTCCGAATCGTACTTCCAAGATTTAGGGATAAACCGCTTGCGATATTTCACCAAATTTCTGGTATAATTCAAACGGATTTACACGGGAAGGAAGTGCGTGCTTTTACATCAGTTCGTATTAACTTTATGTGAATATCTGTTGAAAAGCATTGGAGAAGTTCGTCAGATCGGGCTACTATCCTGTGTTTTGTGCCCGCCTTCCACTCAAAGTTGCGATTGTATCTTCCCTTTGAACTGAGTTTACGGCACAAAAATCCTCCAGCAAGAGTTTTAGGAGCTTTTTGTGATACCATTCCTCAAATATTTTCAGCTTCTGGATTGAGTCCGCGGGCTTATTTATCTTGGAAATAGTTTTGTTAAGCTCTTCGATTGATGTGTTATTTTAAAAGGCGTAATAATATATCATCTAACAGGAAGAGAAAAGATTATAACGAAAAGAAGCAAGTAAAATTCAAGGTGCACAAAAGTAGTTCGGTCTAAGAAAATTGTTGTGAAGTTATTTGAAATTTGAACTGATTATAAAGGTTTGATATGTCTTATTGGTAGATAAGAATGCAATTAATCGCGGATGAGAACTATCTTTATTTCAAGTAAGACAGGGAGATCTTACGTCAAAATAAAGTAAACACTAACACTTTTAGAACGAAAGTAAAATATACAAGGGTAAAACAAGAAAGACTCAGCGTGATTTGTTTTGCATTTTACGGAAGTAGTTCTGATTGTTTTAGCGATGTTTAATTACCATTCTATCATTCCTTGTACAGGTGTTCATTCAAACCCCGGGACGTGAAACCATCAGCCGGGGAATGAAAATAATCAAAATTAACATTTTACGAATGTAATTCTGTATGACTGGCAGCAAGTCATGACGGCATTTTATATCTCTAATCGATGGAAATAATCTCTTACTTTGTTTTAAATGCTTGATATCTTGCAGGAATAGGTCGTTAATCAATTATTCCTAATAGATCATTGCCAGTTGGCTTAGTGCTTATAAAAACAAACTAGGACTCCACAATGTGTGAGGTGTTTTACCGTTCTACTGGCTTTGTTGCAAGTATAGGGTGTTCGCAAGATGGGATCATACTTCCAAGAATGAGTTGGATTATGCGAATTGGATTTATCTTATATGTGATTCAAAATGTGCTATGTTCTCCACGGATTTTGGATCTAGAAATGTTTCAAAATCCTGCATCAGACCCATGTTTGAACAATTCGTTGGCAATGAAATGTCTTCCAGACTTCGAAAATGTGGCATTTGGTAAGGATATAATTGCCTCAAGCACGTGCGGGTCTCCACCTTCAAGTCATTGTCTGCCAAGAAAGCGATTTAGCGATTTTAATTCACTCTCGGAAAACGGGGATTGTTTTATATGTGATACTATCAGACAATACCCATCTACATATCTTAGTGATCTTCATAACCAAAATAATGAAACTTGCTGGGTTTCCCAGAAACTGACGGAACCAGAAGCCCATGATAATGTGTCCTTGACGTTATCTTTCGGGAAAAAGTTTGAAATCACGTATATCAGTTTACAGTTTTGTTCCAAAGTCCCCGATTCTATGGCGATCTTAAAAAGCAAAGATTTTGGTAAGACGTGGATACCTTTTCAATACTATAGTAACGATTGTGTAGCGAATTTTAATGTTAGTCCAACCTCTATAGTCTCAAAAGCGAACGAACAAGAGGTGCTATGTTCGGAATTCTTCAACAATCTCCCTCCGAAATTCGGCACCAGAGTAGCATTTAGTACACTAAAGGAGAGACCATCCTCCTATCACTTTCAGGACAGTCCAGTTTTACAGGATTGGGTCACGGCTACAGATATTAAAGTCGTGTTTCGGACAACTGGTCTACAAAATCGGAGTTTAATCGGACAAAATGAATCAGAACCTTCAAAACAAAACGTATTTTATAGTGTGTCCGATTTAGCTGTCGGTGGTAGATGCAAGTGCAACGGACATGCTTCTAAATGTATTGTGAACCGCGAGGGTAGAACGGTTTGCGATTGTAGACATAATACCGAGGGTGATGATTGTGAAAAATGTAAACCCTTTCATCTTGATAGACCTTGGGCACGTGCAACAAAGACAAATGCGCACGAGTGTGTTGGTGAGTTTTCTCTTTATGGTATTCATATTTAATGCATTTCTTTTTAAATTAATATTTTTGTAATCTATAGAGCTCTAGGATATCACCGGAAGATTCTCTACTACTGTGTCACTTTTTGTTCAAATCGAATTTATCCTGAAATAAACAATTCTCCTTGTTCTGCACGCATCATTTGTGCATATTTGCACAAACATTACTCGTACATGTTAATACTTTATTTATTCATCCCTATCTTTTTTTTTTGGGGGGGGGGGATAGTCATTGAAATTAAAGCATTCTAATTTGCTGAAAATTCGCTTGAACATTTTTTGTGCGGATTTATTTTTGTATTCTTTTTACACAAACTACTTCCTTTGGAACGGATTTAAACAAGACCAATACGTATTTATTTACAAATATCTGAAATATACGTCTTTAAAATATCATTTATAAGAAAGGAAGACCAACTTTTTGTTTTTAGTTTGTTTGGTTTTCACAGAGTTATAATTTGATTTTTAGTTTCGTCTATCAAAAACGAGCGTATTGATTGGTCGAAAAAAAATATTCATAACTCCATGAATAAAATTTGAGCACGCAGCGATTTTGTATGTTCCCGCACAAAATAGTCCCATGCAAAAAGGTATCAAATTTTGTACGCGTATTCATACAGTGTGATTAGTTTTTTCGGTTCATACCTCCATGAAAATAAACAATATTCTCTTCATCTCTTAAATGAAATTTAAAACATAATCACACTTGGCAGGAGTGTAATTAGCTTTTTAGCTTCATACTTTCGTGATAAATCCTCGGTTTTATACAGAAGTTTGTCTCACACCCAAATGAAAAAAAAAAAAAAAAAAAAAGAAAGAAAAACTACGCATCCATTTTGTGATATAATATCGGCTAGTCACACATGAAAAAGGGTTATTGAAAAAGATTCTATATTGTGCGCTGGTTATGTCTTTATTTCCAAACAACAAGGGTTTTTGAAATTCCATTATGTATTTTCAAATCATCTTGAAAATAAATCTAAACAAAACAAGAGAACATTTATATATTTTTGCACTTAAATTGGCAATCCTTACCGTCACTAAATTATATAGCCGTCGCATTTTGGTAAATTTTCTTCTCATTTTAGCATCGGAAAACCTATTAACATCAACTCAATTAATCTTCGTATCTGCCTTAGAACGATATGTAACCGGTGTCACTTGGTTCTTTCTAGGTATGACCTGACAGGTTTCTTGGATAGTCCACACATAGACTCGGTCAATAATCATGGATTTCTTACAATAAAACATATATTAAACGTCGAACACCAAATGCATGGCTTGACAAAATAAAGTTGCAAGAGAGGTATCTTTCCCCCCTTTTTTTCAAAACCGACTTCCCTGTTATTGAAAATGGAATGCAGGGTCACAATCAGGATGTCAGTGCGTTTGTAATAGGTCCTCTTATGCTATCCATGTTTGTTTATAGCAGGGTGCTTTTAATTGCTGTGCCATTCTGAACGCAGAATTGGTTGTACTTGCCAATGGACTGTTCCATTTTTTAAAGAGTTGGGGCTGGTAAAAAGCTGTACACTGTTAACTAATTATATACAAACAAACCTCATGCTGTGTAATTGGTAGTTAATCTAAATAATTGTTTTCTACCACTCGGAACAAAGAAATTGATATTGGTTCCAACAGGGAGACAAGTGTACTACAGAAGGTTGGTAGTGACATCGTTATAACTCTCCACTTTCCGTTGACATTGTGTTTAACCCTTTCCCACATGAGAAAATTTAAGACTGGTCCAAACTTAAGACTGGTCCAAACTTACAGAAGCTGCAGACGAAAATTTTAGGTTGATGAAATACTAAAATTCTTTGTCTTTTGGGGTAGAAAATTTTGTGGACAGTGAAGAAATTGCTTGAATCAAGCAATTTCTTCTATGTCCACAATGTTTTCCAAAGTCTTTATATTAAGGCGCATAAAAAGAAGGGGTTGTGTGGGAATGGGTTGAAAGGTACAGTAAAACTTGTAGTAAGCGACCACTCAAGGGTTTGGCCAAAAGGTGGCTGCATACGAAAATTGTCGCTCAACACACTTTTTGTAACACATTTATACGACTAAATGACGTAACTTTATGACGTTGGATCATTCCTGTTTTGATGACTTCAAAATTACAAGATTCGAGAAATAGACTTTGAATAGAACATAGTTGAAAATGAAATAAAAAATGATTAAAACAAGCAATTTTTACATTGTCCACTATAGTTTCCAAACCAAAAATTACATATTTTAGAAATAACACCAACAAAAAATAGTCATCTGCAACTTTCTTTACTTTTTACCAGCCTAAATTGCTGTCGTCTGTTCATGGGTTAACAAATACTTTTTGTGAACCAGAAGTTTCCATTAGATATATTTTGCCTTGATACCGGATAACGGATATATTATAAAGTATTGATTGTTATTTCATGCATGAAGTTATTGCGAATTCTCACCTAACCTGAAAAGTTCCAATGAAATAGGATTTACTTACAATATATTTTAAGTAAACACGTCTACTTCTTAAAGAGCTTTTGGTTTTTGATAGACAGTTTTCCGAGTGGTCGATCAGCCCATTCCTACTCAATACTGCTTTTCAGACCAACGACATGAAAAAAAAAAAAAAAAAAAAAAAAGGAAAATGAAGAAATTGTTTGTAACCAGCAATTTCTTCATTTTACACAATTCTTTCTGTCTCGAAGGAAAAACATTTTGAGTTTCAGCGGCTTTATATATCATCTGCAACATTTGACAATAGTCTAAAATTTAAGTGTCTAGTAATGAGTTAATCGAAGTAATTGTTTAATAGAGATGGCTGCTTGAGCAAGGTTGTTTTTTTGTACCGACAACCTGCCTGTTCTGTTTTTACGATTGACTGTAAGAATTTTCAACATAAAAGTGTTACAGTGTCATTTTATATGTAATACTGTGTTTTCAAATAAATTGGTCATTAGCCCTTTCCAGTTCAATTCCCCACTTGTACGTCCCTTTGTTTTAATGCTTGAGAAAATATTGAGGAATATAATTACAAGCAATTTCTTCTTTTTTCACAATATTTACTCCCCTCCTGAATGATTATTAATAAAACCGACTTTAAATTACCTTCTGCAAACCTTTGAATTTGGGCAGGTCTAAAACTTTGCAATACAGTAAAGGATTAACACTTTAGATTAAAAGTTACTTATTTTACGTACTTTTGCTGTGGGGTATGGTTTTTGTGTGAAATATTTCGATAGCAGGTGTTACAGAACAAAGTACCTGCCAATATAGAAAATGCCCAAAAGCAACGCAGTAGTCACACATTTAAGTGTCCAAATTGTCATGATTAAAATCAATAAATGTGTCAGATATCGATCTTTGATAATGATAAATCGATCATTAATTTTTCAAGTATGATATTAATCGAACAAACAAACTATTTGTTCAGTTTATATTTATCAAAGGATTCTGTCTTTAACAACCCGGGATCCATTTCAAATGGTGCACGCATTGCGATATCATCATTAGAAGTTAATATCTCAAATTCCAAGAAATACATTATCCATTTTAATGATTTTCGGATCTTTTTTTAATTGTAAGAAAGTTTCGGGTTAATTTTCAACGGATCTACCAGAGATTCCTTAAAAATGAAACTAATAGTATCTATTAATCGTACAAACTACATTGTAATTTCTAAAACGTTTCTCCAGGGGTTTCTATGACAAACTTCTATCCAGCAGACATAAAAATCCAGTCTTTTCAAAGTCCGGCAACACGACTCGCCGTTTTCAATTAAAAAATCAATCGATCAATTAAAACCTTCGTTCATTTGTAGTGATAACATCTATCATTTATATAATATATTTTCAATTTAAACGTCCTAATAGCGACTTAACCAATCTTTAATTTCGACTTCAATGACACTCACCAAAAATCAACGTTTGAGGTCAATCAACAATTTACTATAATTTATAAATGTCCCAAAACTAACCCTGCTTTATAACCCTGACAAACAACCTTGAAGTATTCAGCGATCCGTCTTATACCAATTTCGATTTAGAGGACAAGATTGACCAATACTCGCCCATTTACTTCGTTGAGTCCAAAAGGAAGTTCCACTTCGAGTTTAAACAGCGTCATTTTGCAATTGTATAGCTAGTAAAATATAACAAAAGCGTAGAACGGTTGGTTAGCGACCTTAACCTCTTAACTACAGCTTGGATAGTCGCCAAAAACAACAAAAGGCTTCATAAAAAATTAGGACATTGCCGGCGTTTCAATTCCACTTCCGATCAAAATGAATGATTTGATTGGCCTTTTTTTCTTTGATTGTTGGTCATGTACTACGTTACGTTCGGTACCATGAAGTATCGAGTAGTATCGACATAGATCAGGCTGTGCGGGCTGGGGAGCCTGACCTAGTTCATAGCAATCCGCTCTTCAAATTAGCTTAAATTTACTTTTGAAATAAAACACCTAGTTTTACCCATATTTTGCTGCGATTTGAACAAAATATCTTAAATACAGCTTTATGTAAGCTGTATTTATGTTTGGTCACCCATGGACGGTTTGATGCATTTTTTGAATGTTTATGAACAATCAAGCAAAATAATCTTACTTTTTTCCAGCATTTTTATGTCTCGTTGTATTTTCAAAGCTGTTTTTTTTTCTCTCTCTCTCGTTCAATCTGCGCTTACGCGTTTTTTTTTTTTTTTTTTTTTTTTTTTTTTTTTTTGTTGTTGTTGTTTTCTTTCGGAAATGTCACAAAAGAAAATATTTACAATGTTTTACAAATTTGTAAATAGCGATGGTTAAATGTCGGTATATTCCCATGAAAACAAAAACAAAGTATATGAGTTATAACGTTAGAGAGCAACTAAACATCGTAACTAAAGATTGAACAAAGCTGTAATGACGGTAATTTGGTCTTGCACCGACGAAATGAAATCACGAATTAACCTTGTTTTTCTTTCTTTAAAGAAAGTGAATGTTACATATTCTGTTAGTCTAAATTTTAAAAGGATATTTCAATCCATGTCAGGAAAGTATTAATGATTTTTTAAATCATTGTTCTTATAATTACCTTCCACCCCCACAAAAAAACAACAACAACAACAAAAAAAAAAAAAAACAACACTTTTTGTCAGAATAAAAGCATGAGTGTCTGGCTTGTCGAATGATCTATAGTATACCTACATATTCGGACCGATGATGTGACACTGGATCGATCGTTGACGCCAAGGTTATTACGAGAAATGCCATATATTTTTATTTGGGTCTCTGGCGTGATGCTCTTTTCTCTTTGAATTATTAATCAGGTTACAGGGTCTTATAATGTTTCTCAGTTTTAATGTATTTACTCAAACGCTTACTAAACAACGAATGAATGAGTCAGTGAGTGATTGAATGAATAAATAAGTTAATTAATGGATAGTTAGATGGATGGATAAATGGATTGATTAATCAATAAATAATATTTTAGTAATTTTCATTGAAATTAATTTCATCTGAAGGTTTAAACAGAAAATTGTTAACATTTTAGCTATAGCCTCTACTCCATGTAGTAGGTTCGACGGATAGTTTGCCACGCCCACTGACCTATGACATAACAGTTCGACTGAAATTAATAACGGCTTTTATTTGCATTATTTTTTACCAGGAACATATAGCAAGCCTCAATCGTTCGTTGGCGACTTAAATGTCATAACTACAGCTTGAAACAGCTGATCATGTATTAAGGACATTTATGTCCCCCCCAAACAAAAATATTTGAACTTAATGTTGGAGGTCAAAGATCTCTTCAGGTCTAATTGAACATTTTTTATTGACACCGTCGATCGATCAACTGACCAATAGCTGACCCCGTCGATTGAAGTTCCGCTTGATATTTAAAGGCGTTATTTGGCAAAATGTATGGCCGGTAGCATGTAACAAAAAGTAAAATGGTTTGTTGATGACCTAAACGTTAAGTTGTAGCTACGATGTTTAAGTCGCCTAACCAACAGAAATACTTCTGTAAAGGGTTCTTCAATATTCACAAATCAAAAACTAAAACATTGTGTCGAAATCCACGCGGTGTAAACGTCTAGATAATACATTTAACTTCTAAGATATTTGGCAGACACTTCCCAATTTTACCGGGAAAATCTATCATTTTGAAAAGATAAATGATAAATAGATTCGTCTGTACTCATTCTCAACTTCTGTTTCGTGAAAACGTTCGATTTGATTTTAGAGTTATTGCGCACTTATTAGCACAAGCGAACCTATACCTAATAACAATAATGCCAGTAAAGAATAAGTCGCAGTTAAGGTATGACCCATGGCAGCAGATCTGTTCCATTTTAAAGTCAAGTCCAGTGATTCTAAGTTATTGGCGAAATCACGTATCCATCTTTCCTTTTAAAAACTCAATTTTGCTCAAGCAACCACCCCCATTAAGCGACCTGCATCGAAATTCCCTTTTCAAAAAACAAAGAATTTTCATGGTTGGTCGCTTCCGTTAATAAAATTATCAAACTAAATCCTATGTTGATGGATCTCATTAGAACCGTCTCAACGAGACGATTCCAATAAGTTAATTCAACATAGAATCTTAGGTAAGAATCCTGCAATAATTGATACATGGAGGTACCGATCCTTTGTATATGTCACAAAAAGGTGAATTAAGCGACCATTCTATTAAAAGTGTACATTTTGACCGCCCCTGAGTGGTAGCTTATAACAAGTTTAACTGCATATCTCATAATTTTCAAAAAAGTCTATTTAGAGGCAATAAATATACCATGAAAATGACGATTTTCATTAAGTCTTGTCAGGGTACAAGATTCAAGGTACTTGATTCAAGATTTGCTCTCCATCATTATATGATGGACAAATAATTGTCTGAGTCAGTAAATGGTCCCCTTTTCCATGCAATGTCACATTTCGGGTGTCTCATTCTGTGTGACTGTGATTGATCCGCCACGTCAATACTCGTCTTTTCAACGAACTCATTAACTGGCTCTAGGGCCGGCACTTCACCACAAATTGCTATTTACTTTGGGTCAAATTGGATGTTCAACCCCCGCTGAAGAGGCCCTTCAAACCCTACCGATTGACAATGTAACATTTGGCCCAAAATGTCGGGCGTTGATACCCGCCGTCGTGTACATGGTATGTGTCACCATGTTTTGTTTGCTCTACCGGAGTTATTTTTTGTTATATTTTCATTTGCACTTTTCGTCATTTCGTCCCCTTCACAGAGACTAATTAACCCGATCTTTCTCAATTATATTCGTAAACGGGTTTAATGAAAATGTTCAGTCACAGGTTCATACAATTTCTTGTATTTTTATCAAATCATGGACACAGAACAACAGAACAAAATTACACTTCTTTGTCGAAAACTAAGCTGTTACGACACTAAGTATTCCAAACGGTAGGGGATTAATTTAAAACAATATTAAAAGAGTTATATTGAACATTCATTTAAGCTGTTTGAATTTTAGTATAATATAATTATTTACTTTAAGACTGAATGTATTTATGTGTAATGTAGTTAATTCTATACGTGTTCAGATTATTTTATACTAGTACAAACCATATTTTAACAACAACAAATGTAAGAAAAGTAATAATGACGGATCCTTGGCTACGCCCACTGAACTCTGACAGAAAGTTCGACATTGTTATTACATTGCATTATTTTGCAAAATACATAGTCGATAACATGTGATAAAAATGTTGGTTGACGAACTAAACGGCGTAACTATAGCTTGAATAAGCTATAGTCACGAAATTTAAATCGCCTAACAAATGGCAAAATGGCCTCACAATAAAGTCGGTCAATATTGGAGTTCAAAGTTTACAGATTAATCGACAAATTCATTGATTGACAGGTGCGATCGGTTATGTGAAATAGTTTACAATAGCCTTACATAATCCTAAAAAAATTGATAATAGAATATATTAAATAACAGAAGACAGTGATGGAAATAGGTTGGTTGACTAGATTGGGTTTAACTCAACTTTTGACAGTATTTAAGTCATATCGCGGCGGCTGGAGCACCTAACCGTTGATTCCTAGTATTTCTCACACCAGTAGTACAACTACATCCTTTCCGATCCTCCAGCTGCTCATCCCATTTAGGTTTACGATTATCCATCCATTGGTGGGAGACTATTGTCAGAGTATATAGTCGCGGTCGAGGATCGAACCCAAGACCCCTTGACTAATAGTCCTATGGGCTACCGCTGCGCTATTGCAGCGGCCTGGTTGAAATGGAGAGATTGTTTTAAAAAAAGCATGAGGTCTACATAAAACAGGGACTTTGAATTGAAAAGAAAACTCATTATCGGGTAGAAAAGTATTTGGAGAAATTAGTTAAACCATTCCAACACATTGACGCTTTTGGGCGCCCCTCAAGAAGAAATAAAAAAAAAAAAAAAAAAAAAAAAAGAAATAGGGAAAACGTTTTGTAGAATGAAGAAATTGCTTGTAACAAGCAACTTCTTCATTATACACAATGTTTTCTATGCAAACAGTTGAAAAAATCTAAAATTTCATAAATTTAAATTTGTCGTCTGTAACTAATTTCAATTTCGACCGGTCTAAAATTTTGCCGTCTGATTAAAAGTTAACTAATCATCTTATAGCACGCGAAAAGGTTAATAATTTCAGTCAAAAAAGGCGATAAGGATAGACCTCAAATCTTGAAGTATTTCGGTAGGAGTATTATATTTGTTTTTCGAAAAGGTGTAAAAGTGAAATATCAAAAAGTCATAAATGACCATTGAAGATTTAAACTGTCAACTTCTTTCAATAGCCTTGGATAAGTGGCTTCTTGATAAGGCACGCTTTACTATAACGATGTAAAAACACTCTTATTTCTTCTACAAACAAAAAGTAAGAGGAAACACCAGATTCTAAACTCTTTAGAACTGGTCCGAAATTTATTGAAAAAAGGGATTATTGATCTTCACATTACAACTCAAAGTAAGAGCATAATTAAACAACGACAACAACAACAAAACCAAAAACTCACCTCCATTTATGGAAGAAACAAATAAGAAGACAAATACTTCTTAAAAACAATTTTATTTTTTTTAATGTTTTCCCATACCCGACAACGATTTCCCTTATACTGAATACAGGCAAAAGGCAGTGGTTGCATAGAAATGGAACACTTTCTTTTAGAAATTACAGCAAGGAAAGAAAATTACGCATTCGTCGATGATTTACAGTGAATTATTACTGTACACTTACAGAGCTTTTGCTGTTTTCCTAAAAAAAATAATAAATCGATCTTTTTCTGAATATCTACCCCCTAAGTATTTGTCTTACGGGCTTGAATAGTATCAGAACTGCATTCTTGCGGTTGTTACAGTTTTATGTCAGATAATTATGGTAATTAAATATCATTTTGCGTTGATAATGTTGAATTGGTTTCATTAAAAAGTTTGATTCTCCCGACGTTTAGTGAATCGAATCCAGGAAGATCATGTACATGTAATTGAAAACGGCAAACTTTTACATATTTGGTCGAACAATAAGATGATTTGAAGAAAGTGAATCATATTTAGAAGAATCTATTGTTGTCCCCCAGTATAAAGACACCTCCCTCCCTTTTCAATAGCAATAAATTACCCCTAAGATGCAATTTAGCCGATCTAGAAATAGCCCCACATGTTGATGGCAAATTAATCCGCTTTCTGATTCGAAATTAAATGACAATTCACATCCCCAAACCCTCAAATTTACAGAATTGGATATCGCCCCTATCCTATTGTATGACAGAGAGATCAAAGATGATCCGAAGTCCGGGGTCACATGGTTTCTCAAAAGGTGACTCGTCAAGTTTGACAAATACTTTCATAATTATATATATCTGTTTGATACATTTTTGTCTCACTGAACTCGTTGCATGTTGTAATTCACCCAAAAGTCTTGAAATAAATCTGTATCGAGAAGGGGTTTTCCTATTTGGAACACACTCGATCAAATCTCTTTTGGTGGGCTACTTTTATTTTTCGTCTAATATTATGACGTTGTTATTTCTGAGTTATATCTTGAAAAGTACTCCCTGTAAATAGCTACTCGTACTTATCCGGAAATCCGACCATGTCTTGTTTCCTGACATATAAGTATATTCGAGGATAGGAGACGATCTGGGCCGAGCGACTGTGCTGCCATGTAAATTCACATAGAGGCAACTAAATGCAAAGATAGTCGAAGATTATCCATATTTTTACTAAATTTACCGATATTGAGGATGAGTTAACAGTTTGATTTGATTATTATAACGATAAGAATATTAATCAACATAACATCAACTATTGTATACTTGTTTGTGTATTGTTAGTATTGTTGTTGATGTTGTTATTCTTCACCAAGCAGGATTATTGTCATTTAATCGCTCTCTATTTTAAATGAACAACCTATTGATAACCAACAAAATTGACTCTCGAGGTTATTCACTAATTAGTCACCCCGGCTTATTTCTTCGATGTAGGGTAACTACAGGAAATAATGCTTAATAATCGCGATGGCCATGTTCATTATGTCCATAACATAACCACAGATAACATCTGTATGTCAACTAGATCAGGGTGATCACTATGAAATCTGTAAACGGTTTCTGACTCAAAATTTGTTCCGACCACCAAAAAATAGTCTAAATGTATTTTTCCGTATTTGGTTGTACGTACATGTGAAATTAATTTAAATTACTTGTACGTATATACATATATCGTCAACAGATTGTCAACACGCTGTAACCTTGGCTTATTAAACAATTCCCACTCAGTTCCGCTTTTTTTAAAAAAAAAATTTAAAAAAAAAAAAAATGGGAAAGCATTGTGTGAAATGAAGAAATTGCTTGTTTCAAGCAATTTCTTCATTTTGCACAATGCTTTCTATCCCAAAAAGTTGAAAAAACCTAATATATCATAAACTTCCAATTGTCGTCTGCGACTCCGTTCAATTTGGACTGGTCTAAAATTTTACGGTCTCGAAATGGGTTTAAATTGAATTCACAATCGCTTTAGTAAGGCAAGGACGCAAAGTTTGCCCGGGATAGGATTGGGACCTATAAGGGTGTGAAATATCTCACAGAAAGTCAACAGATTTTAATTTATTGCCAAGATTTGATTTATTGTCCTACCACAGGCTTATGGAGATTTATTTGATTCTATTTACAAGTTAAATAACATCACCGGGGAATGATTGAAATCAAAAGAAAGACACTGCAAATGAATAGGTTGATGAAATATGTTGACTTCAAAAGTGTTCAAGTATTTAAGCTATAGACGGAATGACAATACAGCTTTTCTTCTCACTCAGATTAACTTGATTTCTATATGAAACAAATTACTTATTACTGAAGTCTTGCATTTTTATCGCTAGAAATAAAGCATGTAAATCCTATTAACGACGTTAAAGAAAGAAACAAACACATATAAGCAACAACAACAACAACAAAATGACGCCCGTTTTGGAAATAGTAGGTCTTAAGTTCGATTGCTGGTGGAAGCCTACTCGTAGGACAAGAACTGGTCAGTGATGGGCCATCGGAAAGTTAAAGAATAATTACTGTAGGATATATTGTCCCGTGACTGGCGACAAAGAAAGGTGATCCGTGAGTTACCGAAACTTGTTGGCCCTTTCATTAGGGGAAGCACTTTAATAATCTTTTGTCTTTTGTCTTTCTACACGTACACTAACACATACATGTATGTACAATCTTCTTTACACTTGGTTAAGAAAAACTTTAAGATCATGGATGATGCTTGTTGAACAGCGTTGTTTTGTTGAATACGGGCCCTCATAATAACACCGCCTGAAGGGACACCAATTCTTTATCACGCAAGAAAGTTGCAACACGTATTATTGAATCTAGACAATCGTAATTGTAATATACAACGAGGTTGGACTTGCTGAAAGCGAGAATTGCCCACTCAATGATTCTATTTACTTTTTTCGTTTACCATGTTACGGCGTTTCGAGACGCAATTAGCCCCGTCATTTATGTCTAAATTGACAATTTTCCGTCCGATTGGAATGCCTTTATAGCATTAGAGACTCGATAATGATAAGTCTTGGACTAGACGCAAATTTGGTTAGAGGCGATGGTTATTTGGTCATATCTTATTAGTTGTTGTTTTGTCCTAATGAAATAGGGGACGATCGTTTCTGTCTTCACATTTTTGCATAGTCATGTCTATGCCATATCAAGCGATTCTTTGAATTTAATGACATTTTATCGTATGTTTATGAGACATGGTATCACTGATATATGTTTTACCATCGACGTTCAGAACCGTCATATATATCGTCGTTATCGTTCTAAAACCTCGTAACAAGAGATTGAATCAAGCTGTAGTTACGAGATTTTAGAACGAAGACGACGATGCGGACACTGTGTATGAACGATGTATCTTGTAGATATAAGACAATTATACGTGACCCACAAGACAAAAAGGAGCCTTCTGTGTATACCGTGAAACAAATACTTCAAAAAGACATTGGATAACACATTCCGAAATTAATAATATAGTACGGAAGAGTGATCATTTCAGATTCAGAAAAAAAAGCGCGAACATTTTCGAGGCTGGTCACTCTCAGTAGGCCGAAAATACTCTTAACTCTTCCCAGGAACTCCTCTTTCGCCTAGCAGGCCAAACATCTTTCGTGTCAAATTTTGGGAAGTGCTATCTTAAAGATTAAAAAGTTGCGTGCTTAATTCAAAGATTTTGGTCTATCTTAAGAATCTATTTTATCTAAACTGTTCGCTAATTTCCACCAATTTACCTGATTATTTGAATTATAGTGTCGATGTCTTCTTTTGAAAAAGGTTTCATCTAATAAGTTGGATTAAAGCATGACAATGTCTTTTCTTACAATACATAAGTCTACCATGATATTCTTAGAATTTCTGTAAGGTTTCAAACTGAAGGATCGCTGGCCCCGCCCACTGAGCTCCAACAGGAAGTTTCTCTCGATGGCGTTATTTTGAAAAAAAAAAAATTATGGTCAAAAACATGTAAAAAAAAACAACCGTAAAATGATTGGTCTTATGTATTTGCACATGACAAGGGTAATTTGTCAGTAAAAACTTGACCACTAAAACACATCACCGTTTTTAAAATTGCTATAAAGGATTTTCTTAGCGCCTATATATGCCTTAAGCAACCAGAAAGCACTAATAAAGGAGTTAATAGGTTGATTTAGAGAGCCTTTTATACCCTATAACACTTCATTAATAGTTCATTGCCCGTACCCACAAGGGATCAACACAATTGCTATCACTAAGATTCATTCTCTTCATTCGGCTAATGTCTGAAATTGGGTAAAATTGAGCTCAAAATTAGTTAATGATTGATTGATTGATTAAATTGGGTTTGACGCCACTTTTAACAGTATTTCAGTCATATCGCGACGGCTGGAGCACCTTACAATGAATTCCTGGTATTTGTCACACCAGTACTACCACAACATCCTTTCCTAGCGTCTAGCTTCTATCCCACTTAGGTTTAAGATTATCCACCCATTGGTGATAGACAAATGTCGGAAAGGAGATGTGCCGCTGCCGGGGATCGAAGGCACCGCGCTTATTAGATTTTTGCTTGTTACGTGCACGTAGATTTGGTGTAAAGCTTCGTGAATTCAGTAAAAAAAAAAGAAAGAAAAAACAACAGTGAAGCGGAAATTAAGCTTCACGGTGATATAGTTAGCAGCAAATGCATCCATTTTTAATATTATAATTAGTATTCACTTTTTGATATACTTATGTAACGACATTGGTATTTGGAGTCAGTATAAAACAAAACAAAAAGGTAAAACACCGGTTCATCAAATACCAGTTTATTTGCAGGTGTTTATAAGAGATTTCTATAATCCTTTCTCCTTGCCTCTCTGATATCGTAATTTTCTCGACATCTAAAGCAATGTTTTGAAGATGTTCTACATAACTGACGGGAATTAATTTCATCTCATTAATTCTGGATTACGTATTAACACCTCGCCTCTCTTTGAGTTATAAGATCAAATGTATAACGCGCAGCTGTTTATTTATGTGTATCTATCTTTCTTTATGTTCCAAAATATCGTAACTATAGAAAGATTTCGTTCTTGAAACGATGTTTTGGGTCGCACATAGATGCTTCATGTATATTCCAGAAAGAATAAATGGTTGGCTTCAACGCGATGCCTCATTCGTCTCTCAATTCATCCCTTCTTCAACCCTTCCTTTCCTCATTCTATCTTTTTCACTCCACCCATTCCTCACCCCATCCCTCCTCACTCAGTCTTTTCCTCACTCCACTAATTCCTCCCTAACGTACCATATCTCTTCCCCTTTTCATCATTTCTTCCTCTCTTAATTCATGCATTCACTTTCTCCTTTTCTTTCTCTTTTATCATTTTAGCAATCAACATGTTAATCCTTTTTTCTCAGTGTATATGTTTTTGTTGACTTCATAACATGTTCAATGGTTTTGCATTTTAGGCTCTTTTAAGAAATCAATGTATATTCAATCAATCATAGTTTGATAGAAAATATTACCCAAGAACCCTAGCACACCGAATCTTCTTGCAAACGTTATTTATAGCAAACAGATAAAATGATATATTTAACTAATTAAAAATACGAAAGTATCGGAATTTAGGAGAATTCCTAAAGATTACGATATAACACATATTTAATTCTAGACTCATAAGCCTTTGGGCCTTTTAAGATTTTTTGGTAAGAGAAATTCTCGCGAAAGGCTTTTGACAGCTATTATTAATTATCGTTCCTCTGAGAAAATAAATAACAGAATTTCCGGGGTAAATCTAACTGCACGTGCCGCATTTATCCTTTGCATTTTCATCCGCTCTCTACAAATCATTATGCGGAACGAAAAAAGACGATATTTGCATAATATTTGACTCGTCACAGAATGACGGATCAATGACCACGCCCACTAACCTCCAACATGATGTTCGACTTAGATATTAAACGGCGTTATTTTGCATAAAATAAAAGTCAGTAACATGTAACAGAATTATAATACTGAAATGGTTCACATTAATGTTGGAGTACAAAGTTGACGTAGTCTGAATGAATAATTTGATTGGTCAATCTGTTTTTTGATTGGCAGCGAATATCTGTCAATCGGTTACACCGTCTTGATATTGCAAAAACTATCTCGACATAAGTCTTGCTACTTAGAAGAGTTCTTAAAGATTTCTAGTTATCCGTTTTAGCAATAACAACCGTCTCTCGAAAAACGGACAACCTTGGACGTTCGAAAAATTCTGCGTAGAATGACCTTGGTCATTTTTTTCTCTCTGCTGGAATACTCTCTGAATGTAGAATTACCATTCTACCTTACCATACAATAGTTTTAAAGTGCAATCATATCCTGAGCTATACAGTCCAATCTCTTCTACCAAACATTTCTTACTAAAATTCTCGAATGTCGCTGTACGTAGGTCCAAAATATTTTGTCTGCTTTCAATTCACAGCTAGAGTAAGAAATTGAAGCCAGAAAAAATATGTAAAAACCAACATTTTTGAGTAATGTATTAGTTTACATGGCTTTGATAGGAATGAAATTATGTTCGTAGCGATGATTACTACTGAAATTGTGTGTTTTAATCCCAATGCCTGAAAATTATGATAAATAGTAATGACAATAATAAGAATATAAGAAAAAACTGTTGTTTAATAATATTTGGTTATTTTTAGATAATTTTTTAAGAAGAACTTTTGTTAAAAAATTCATTTCATATGTAGACAACTTTATTGCTTTTTTTTTTTTTTTTTTTTTTTTTTAAGTTTATAGACAAGATCCTATCTTGATCTTTAATTCTTATTCATATGCATGTATAAATCATGTTTAGTGATTTTTTTTATTTTAAGCGCGAATTTTAAACCATTATTTTTCACAATTTACCAATCGCTGGCCCCGCCCAGTTTCTCAGATAGACCCACCCAGTTTCTCCGATTGGCCCGCCCAGTTTTTCCGATTGCCCCGCCCATTGACTGTAACAAGAAGTTTCATATCGATTTTAAATGGCCTTATTTTACCAAATTAATGGCCAGTAGCTTATAACAAAAAAAATAAAAAAAATAAAAAAAATAAAAAAATATAAAAAAAAATAAAAAATAAAAATAGAAATAAAGTGGTTGGTTGGCGACTTAAACTTCGTAACTACAGCTGGAATAAACCGTAGTTACGACGTTTATTTCACCAAATAAACAAAAATGCCTCACAAATATGGAGGCTAATATCGGAGTTCAAAGTTAACTTCAAGTCTAAATGAATGATTTCATTGTTCGATTATTTATTTGACATCCGCGATTGATCAATTTACTGTTATCCATTATGGTACCTAATCCGATCATTCAAAGCGAAAATGGTCAACTTAAATGAAATCAGCGCAGTAGTCAGTGCAGATTAATGTTTAATATCATTGTCATTATTATCATTATCATCATAGTAACATTTATTGCGATATATCCCATTTAAATGTTTTATGTCGAAAGCGAAAGCAAATGACAAAATATTCTCTCCTTAAACAGGACGATGCAAGGAATGTTTATAGACAAATACAGTTCACTGTTCTCTTTTGAAAGCTTAGAAGAGGTTACCATGTAATAAATCACCCTGCTTTAGTCCGTCGAGTGTTTCAACAAACATTGTTTAACACTAGTCTACTAGCCCCTTGTTTACTCATCAAACAAGCAGATCTATACGCCGCGAGAAAAGGGTATTTAGACTAAAAATACAGGGTATATATTCACGAATTTATTAAACGAGTTTCCTTCAATAGATAAAAATGAGTCGATGTCGTATCTATTGTCAATGACAAGTTCATTCGATTCAGTATTTTACGATCACGAAGTTGATATCATTCCATTTATACCAACTTGTTTTTTGCGACAAATCGGTATAATTCGTTGAATAACGTTATTAAAATAACGATCCACTTGCGCATCTATCGAATACATCGTCCAACGGGTGTTATCCTGAAGAGGTAGAGAAAAATACAAATGTAAAAAATGGATACAAAATTCTTGAAAAATATGTAGCAGGTGACTCGAAGAAAGTACTTTATACCGGTTTAAAATATATTGTGCTTTTCTAAATGAGCTTACAGTCGCACGTCGGAAATAAAGTCCTGTGAGTGCGGTAATTGACGGATAATAATAATAATAATAAGATCTTTATTTAGAGAAGGCAGCTCGTTAAGCTTTAACATATTCTAGGAGCACATTTATGAGATATCTGGTTGCCATATCCTGATCGTAAAAAATAGAACTGGTTGTCGTTGACCACTATAAGACATATGTGGTGGAGCTAAGCCATGAATAGTTTTATTAACCATAGGAATTGTGAAATATTTACATCTATTTTCAAAAGTTAACCATTCAAGAGAAAATGGATTTCCCTCCGTACTATATCGTTTTGGTTTGCATAAAGTAATTCGCGCAGTTCTTTTTGGATTTTATTAACTCTTTTGAAGAATTACAATGGTTCCAAAAAAGGCATCCATAGTCAAAATATGGAGTAATGTAAGAATTGCAAAACATTTGTTTCATTTCCTTTGAACAAAATTGTTTATTCTTTTAAGTAGATGGAGTTGCGATGATCGCTGGTCCTGCCCACTGACTCCGGTCGCCACGCCCACTGACGCCGGTCGCAACGCCCACTAAATGAATGATTTGATTGGTCGATTGTTTCTTTGATTGACAGCCGCGATCGGCTAATTCCAACAGCGGCCAAGCGCCAAACTATAACGCAATAGTAATTTTTGCTGTTCTTTTGAACTATTTTTTAATTGATGGTACCATGTTAGAGGTTAGATATATTGAGGTAATTTGTGCATGCCTTAGAATAATGGCTAAGTTTTAAATTACAAAAAGTTATGACTGCCTAATTAAAACATCTGTTTTTTAAACATGATACTATTCTTTCTGTGTGATATAACTGACATGATTATTAGTGAACGTAAAGTCTTATTCCATAATGATCATTAGAAATTTAAATAAGTTATAACATAAATCAAAGAAAATTAATTTCAAATTATAATGAATTTTTGTTTTATAAGAGTGAGCTGAAAAATTCTAGGATTTCTATTGCAAAGTGATAAAAAAAAAAAGTCGAGCGTCCAAATTGTTCCCCCCCCCCCCAAATACTGATATATATTTTTAGATTTACTTTTTGCTCAAAGTTTTGAAGGTTCTTCATCTTGGGAAAGAGAACAATCCGAAATTATTTCGAAAAACTATCATTCAAGGTCGAATATCATCGAGACATCTTTTTTTTTAAAGAAAAGGGTCTGTGGACTATCTTGCCAATGTAAAGGGTAAAGAATTTCAAGCCTTCAATTCAAAATCAATAGGATTGATAATAAGGATATATCCTATTGTTTGTTTAGACCAATGACTAATTCTATCCGCTTTATATTTACTGCTTCTACTTATCATTCCAGTAGTTATCCATTCCAATAACGCCATCATACGTTTACTTTACGGTTTCGAATTTTGTTTTTCCTTAAATCCATAACCAGACGACTAAATCTTTGACAGTTACAAATTGAAAAAAAGTTGCAGACAACTTTTTGAATTTGGTGAAATCTTATCTCTTTTAAAGTGAGTCTTTCGGGAATGAAAATATCTTGAAAAGAAAAAAATACATGGAATTATTAAAAAAAAGAAAGAAAAAAATGGTCAGTCGAATGATGTTTTGATTAAGGTTTATTCCGGAAAAAAAATACCAATGGCTTGACGGCAGTTAAATCACGGCTCCCATTTGGAGGGCGTGGCTTGATCGTCGACGGGCTTATTCATAAATAGTCATTCAAAAGATACTGATGCAGAATGTTGAAAAAAAATATCGCTCTGTCAATAATGAAATCAGCTCTCCCCTACCACGTATATATTTTTTTTCAATTACATTTGTAATTCCAAAGTTTGAAAGTGACATATAGGCCCATGGGGCCGGGTGTTCATATTTTTATTTTATACTACATTTCATTAGTCACTATAATAAAAGAATTACTTACTTACTTACTTACTTATATTTTCTATGTTTTCCAAAGCCTTTTTCATTCAGGATTATAAAAACGGGACTGTATGAAAATGGTTCAAGCTACCTTAGAATTGATTTTACAAAACAGAAATTGGTCGGCAATTTACGACTTCATTGTCGGTACCTAAACTTAGAACACCGGTTGGAGTAGAACGATTTTTTGGAATTGTGAAAAAAATTCTTTAGATGGGCCACGAATTATAGGGTATTAAAACCCTACAGTATTCTTTTAGTTCCTATCAGATCTATGCTCGTTATTTAATCTGTTCGCACATATTTTTTTAAGACTAGTCCAAATTGAATGAACTTGGTGACAACAATTTCAAGTTGATAGATTTTTTTAAAATCTTTCTTTTTTATGTAGAAAACAAAGTGAAAATAAAGAAAATGCTTGCAACTTATGGTGAATAAACACAGATTTGGAGGACGATGAAATTTTCGTAAATACAGATTTATTCAAATTGTATTTACGACATTTTGTTCGCACACGGACGACATATTCCTTTTGAGGACGTTTGGTAGGAGGCATCGTAATTCTTCGTAAATGGTACTCAATTTGTCCAGTGGTGCAAGATAACAGATCCAGTTATTTAGGATGACTCGGGCATTTTATATGACGAACGATATCACAATAAAATGTGTCTTACGGGTATTTAAGTACAAACTACTCTAAGAAAAATGCTGTTAAAGTAATCTATTTTAGAATAACGATTAGACATGAGAATGTAACTGCTTACTTAAGAAGAACTCCGCGCTTTATCAACCATTCTCTTCGCCTATGTTGGGGTGTTGGTTCTTCTTGGTAAATCTCTGGTTACGTGAGTTTTGTCGCCATCGGACTATTCGCGTAGCGTCAGAACCTTCAATACGGTTATTGATGGGACAAGGGTTTTGTGATATCTGGAAAATAGTTTCAACTTTTAGACGGCTACATAAGGTGTCGCGGAAAGTTTGAAATCTGTTTTAAATTTTGTTTAATACTATATTGTTATTAGAGTTCGCCTTTTACATGCGCCGACTGAAAAATTACACGATCGATTTAATTAAAAGAGGTATTTTTCTGCTCTAATCACACCGATCAGGCAAATTAATTGGTTGATTTTTATCTCATTAGTGATTCTTAACGATATTGTCATCGAATTGCATTTATTAAATACCTTTTTACGACGTTTACCCTCGTTGTATAAAATATCGAAAGATGTCGATTTACCTATCGAAAAAAATAATAAAAACAAAATAGCACGTGTACCTGAAAAAAATAAATCCTAAAACGTGAAAATTTGAATTTTGAATCGATTGAACCAAGTTGAGACAAATTAACCTATTCCTAAACGACACAATTTTAGACTGGTCCAGATTGAAAGAAGCTACAGATGAAATTTTAATATTTTTCGTCTTTTTGGATAGAAAACATTTTGATAATGAAGAAATTGCTTGATACAATCAATTCCTTTATTATCCACAATGATTTCCAAATATTTTTTCTTGAGGGGCTTGTGTTGGAATGGATTACGGACAATCCATAACTATAACTCTAGATAATTGAACGCAGATTCACCTGTACTAGAACATGGTACTTTTATCCATAGGTATAAAGACACCCTGTATGTGGCACAGTCTCACTAGAGCTATTGCATTGTAAACTTTTCCAGGTAGACTCTTGCTGTTTGACGTTTCTTAACCCACCCCCAAAAAACAAAATTTTGGGCTGGTTAAAATTGAAAAAGTTGCAGATGGCATATCAATAAGTGTGTAGGCTGAAAAATGATCACTTAGTATGGTGGAAAACATTATGGGGAAAGGAGAAATGACTTATGAGAAGCTATTTCTCCTTACCCTACAATGTTTTCTCCGGTATTACTTTATAGGGGCGTCAACAAGTATTATTGTTGATAATGTGCTAAACGAGTTTTTTTTTTCTTACAGTGTATTTTGAATATATATTCTTCATTTTTTATTATTAGTTTTTTTTTATTATTAAATCGGCCTGTTCTCGCTTGGCTTAATATAACGGGCTACCAGCAAGAACTAAAATAACTGTGCGATAGTACAATTTTGCGAAGGCTTTCCATTGATGCCAAAGATTATAACGGTCGTAAGGAAACATATGAAAAACGACTTGGGATTTTACTGGAATAAATGGCGACATTCAATGGGATCTAGATCGCTTTCAGTTTAAGTCGAGGCTATTAAAATCGAAAACCAACCTATAGACAGCCGAACGTGAAAGTAAGCAACATTAAGTTGTCCCTTTTTTTATCTTGTGTACGTTGGTAGAGGTATCGTTTTATATCTTATTTTCCAAATGATGCTTTATCAAAAGCAAAAGTAAGCCAGTTCTCAGATGCAGGAGGCAGAAAAACTTAAAAATCTTGAGGCGGGTTAAATGGAGTGCACCCAGGTGTTTCTATAGAATTAATTCAGTTAACTTTGAGTAGGTGTTTTGACCTTATTTGATCAAATATGGTCATGCATTGTGGTGCAGTCTATTTGACAAACATGTGTCACACACCTTTTGACCCTACGCAGCTCATTGAAACGAATCGAAACTCTTCTTGAGGAGTATTGGTAAAATTTCTTTTTCCAATTCTACTAAAGGTTTTAAATAAACATGCAGACTTTTTACCGTTTTTTCGAGCGTAAAACAAAGTTGTTTAATATCATATACATATAACCCGTACAACTGGACATTTTTGCGGTGATTTATACTTGTAGAATATTTTGTGGGTGATGTAGAATGGCAAGATTTAAATGCACAGATGCTATTTTGCAGGGGGTATATTATAAAGACAACATTAAACCATGAAAATGATGTGCAAAATAAAAAGTAAATTGAAAGGAGCTTAAAAGGTCGAAAACACAATAAGATAAAGGGAACACTGCTTGTTAAAACCATTTTATCCTTTTATCACGTTTTTTCCCTGCGATATTATGTCACGAATGTGAGCTCCTAGTCATACTGTTTATTTAGCTATCTTGAGTAGTCGCTTTTTCGGATGTTTTGATTCTCCTGACATTGACCAGATCTAAATGTAACAGACAGAATAGACCTGTAATAATTCACGATATTTTCGAGATGAACCTTCAAGATTATGTTAAATGTTTCCACACCTTTTTAGAAAGATACATATCTCTGACAATGACCCTTTTCTTGTAGTTGGGTATTTTAGGGCAACGTTGTTCTGAACAACTCTAATTTTTGTTGAGGATGCTATTTAGAAATAATACCGGTTTCTTTTTCAAAAGATGTATCTTACTTTACTCTTCTTTGACTTTTTTCTCAAAAATCTGTTCATTCATTAAACCAATAAATACAGTCGGGTTAAATACTGTATGATATGAGGATCGTGCTTGGTAGCATAAACATTTTACTATTTAGTCTATCTAGGAGGTAGCTTGTCATTGATGTGACTTTTACTGGTCCTGGCGGTCGAGTCATCCCGGTCAGTGCTTTGTGTGGAGCCTCGTGTACACACCGATCGAAAAGATATGTCAAGATTTATGATTATCCGCTTTCCGGATATTTGATTATAGGAGACGCTCGAATATAACCGAATGCCACAGCAACAGTTTGAGGATTGTCACGCTTGTGTTTGACGAATTGTGTAACAGTTTGATTGACAAAGACTATTCACATTCATCCGAGACATGGACTAGAGTGTTTTTAACTCTTGTTGTGAAGATATATCCTTAAGTACAACAATGAAAAAAAAAAAAAAAAAAAAAAAACCCAACCAGTGATGGCGATTTTCCGCAGCTTATGAGTAGAAAGATTTTGTCCTGATGTAAAGGAAGTGTTGTCCAAAGCGACACCAAAACAAGGGAAACGTTGTCATTGTATTAGACAAATTCATAATTCAGAAAGAGAATTAAGATTTAAAATTGAATATTCGTGGAAAAATTTCCGTTTTACGGTAATTACGTTTTTCTTCTGTAATCTCAAATGGAAAAGTAGCAAGAATGTTTTGGTGAGATATGTTTACACGTATAAAATCTTATGAGTTTCGTAAAGGGATACATTGATAAACCTGTCAGAACAAAGACAAAATTTATTTCTTAAAATATAGCAGAAGTTTGATACAGCTGTATTCCCAATCACGCCACTGTAAAAGGAGAAAGAGAGATAGAGAAATGTTACCATAAAACATTTACCAAACATTATCGTGAGTTTCAAAAACAGGGTAACTGTGGAAACAGTTGAGCTTTGGCTTGACATCTTCGAAACTGACCAATCGTAGGCCCCGCCCCCATTGTCTCCAAGAGGTGTTCAAGTTCCATTTTAACGGCGTTATTTTGCAAAATTTATGGCCAGTGGCATGTAATTAAAAGAAGAATGGTTAGTTGGCGACCTAAACGTCGTAACTACATCTTAAATATCTAGTTACGACGTCTAGGTTGCCAAACCAACAAAAATGCTTCAAAACGCTACAGGCGACCAATATCAGAGTTCAAACTTCACTCCCTGTCTATATGAAGTAGTCGATTTTTCTTTGATTTACAGCCACGATTGGTCAATTGCACACGAGCGCCATGTAAGATTCAGATCAGCCTGTGTATCTGCCAATTCTGATACGAGTTTCCCAATGTGCTTTTTAGGTAGACAATGACCCAAAAGCTTCTTTAACCCATTCCAACTCAACAAAATTTTAGACTGGTCCAAATTGAAAGAAGCTGCAGACTATATTTTCAAGTTGGTGGAATTTAAATTTTCTTTGTCTTTTTGGATAGAAAACATTGTGGATAATGAAGAAATTGCTTGATACAAGCAATTTCTTCATTTTCCACAATGTTTTCCAAAGCTTTTTTCTTGAGGGGCGTAAAAAGGAGGGCTTGAGTGGGAATGGGTTAAGCGATCAGCAAATATTTTAAATGCCCTGTGTGGCTGTCAAAGCTTCTCAGTTCGTGCTTCAAGCATATGTCAAAAGGTTGGACTGTCGCGTACAGGCCCATTTAACATAATCTTGACATCAAAGAGAAGAAATTAAACTATTCATGTATTTAGATAATGGTTTGGGCTGAATCTGCAAATCCACGGCAAAGGTAATCCTAGATGTATGTATGTTGACCTTCGCTTAGTTTTTGGAATCTGAATACAAACGTGGTGCAGCGATGAAAAGCGTGTTTACTATTTTTGTGTTTTGTGTGTTGTCGCCATTTTGATTTTGATGATGTAACATGTCAATTTCCTTTGGTGATATTTAAGTTTTTCACTGAAGAGTCAAAACATTCACACGCACAGATTGCCGTCGAATAGAATGACCCGAATTTCCATTGTTTGATTGCAAACGTGTCCTTGAAAAGCATTTCATGTTGATTGTCTTGTGATTGTTTTATATAAAAAAAAACCTTCAAATATCTTTCTAAGACTTTTCGATTGTCTTGAATAAAGCTGTAGTTACGACAATTTGCTCGCCCATTAACGATATGTATCTTAGCCTGTGTGATATTGATAATGGACTCTTCTGCAATGGTACCGAATTCCTTACTCAATTTCCTCGGCCTTGGCTTGTATTGAACCCGTGCTTCGGCCTACCCGTGGTGTTATTTTACATTTAAAGGAAAGTCTGAAATTTAGATTATTGCTGATTGTTTTCATCCTCGTATCATTTTTTTTCAATAATTGTTTTCCGTTATTTGTATTTCGGCTTTTATGTCATGTCGCAGAAGCACTGAATAACAATATCGAGTTCATTTCTCAAATCCATAACATCTTAAACGATTAGTGTTTGACCGGGGTAGCACGATTTTACAAAGGGCAGCTTATAATGAAACGTTTTACTTTAAATTCTCTTACCGACTCGCATCTACTTGCTATCGATCTTCGTGAAATATTTTTTGCGAAATCTTTGAATTAAAAAGCAGCGATTAAATACAATCTTTGAAAAAAGCGATAAAATTTAAAACCCTATTTCAAAATTTCGATAGATTTAAATTGGTGGAGATTAGGGTAACATATCTTACTGTTGAGAGAAGATTTTCTACTCAGCGATTCAACCTATTCAGTTGATCAATGGGTTCCATTATGACCCGATGTGTGTGTAATTGGCGCAAGATTCTCGCACTAGGGGAACTCTTTGTCCGAGATTACTGACGTTTATACGCTCCCCTAGTGTCCCGAGGACGGCAATCCAATCCTTTACACCGTAAGTAATTACGAAGCAACACGTTTGTCCGGAGTTTTGATATTCCGAACAGAAAGGGGGAACGATTGTACTGGCATTTAGAAACGAATGTCTAAATGATTTTATAAATGAAATAAAAAGATATTTTTATTGTTATTAAGATTAATATTTTCACCATTGTTTGTCGATCGGTTCATTACGGACTTTTGATTTTCTGATTGACATCTTTATAGACGAATTACCCATTCCAACACAGCAAAATTTTAGACTGGTCCAAATTGAAAGAAGCTGCACACTACAATTTCAAGTTGATGGAATTTTGAATTTTGAAAACATGGTGAATAATGAAGAAATTGCTTGATACAAGTAATTTCTTCATTATCCACAATGTTTTCCAAAGCTTTTTTCTCGAGGGGCGTAAAAAGGAGGGATTGAGTTGGAATGGGTTAAACGAGATAACGGATTCGCAACCTATTCTAAATGACGGATTGTCGCCAAAGACCAACAAATTCCTTCATTTAGACCGGGAGAAAAATGTTGATCTTCGGAAGAAAGACAAACATTTTCGTTTGTGAGCGGCTTTTGGTCGCCCAACAAAGATTTGTAGTTTGTTTGTTTGTTTTATGTGCCGAACAAAAAATTTTGTTTACTAATTTCTTTTGAAATCTTAGACAAACTAACATTTTGAGTTGAGTCAGCGCGACCAACTATCCTTTATTATTTCCAACCGGATCTTTTTTATTTTTTTTTTCTTAAAAAAAGAAGAAAAGAAAAAGAAAGCAAAGAGAAGAAAAAAGAAAAACACACACAAAAAAACAAATGTGGGTCAAATAATTTTTTTTTCTTATTTTTAAGGTACCTTTAGGTAGATTTTCAAAAATATAAACCATTAGATAATTTTTCAATAGTTCATGTCTTTTCTTTTACCATAAAGGGAGCGCATTTTTCACTTTGTACTCATTTAAGCTACAACCGAAGATTTAACTCATTCCAATACAATTCCGTTTTTACGACCTCTAAGAAAATAGTTCACGAAATAAACTTCGAAAAAGAACAGGATGCTTGTAACAAGTATCCTTTGATTTTCGAATTTCTACATTGTTTGCTATCCATAGAAACAGTTGTAAAATGCTGTTGTTCATCCAAGAAGTATGTACAATGAGAATTAAGAGAGCAGTAAACATTAGGAAACGTGTTAAGCAATTATTTACCTAATGGATATTAACCCATCACTAGACGACTGGTTAAATAGAAAGAAGTTAGAGACAGCAATTTAAGGTAAATTACACCAAGTGGTGTACTTTAGGAATGAAAACGTTGTGATTACAGGGAAAAAATGCTTATTACACGCGATTTCTCATTTTCTAACAACGTTTTCAACAACTTCTATATTTGAGTGCTTTAATATGCGGGACTGTGTGGTAATGGGTTAATTTTTAGTTTGGATTATAAAGGGTTTAAAATTATTGATGCTAGGAGATCTCGACAGAAGACAGACCTAATTTGATAAACATTCATAACAAATATTTCTTTTATAGGATGAGTCTAAATTGATAAAAAGTAATTAAAGGTCGACATTGTTGCAAATCATGTTAAGGGGGGTTCCCATCGCCGGAAAATTGGTATATTAATTTTTTTGAATACCACTACGGGTAGAAGCGTGATCATTCATATATGGAAAGGATTAACCCCCCGGGATACCTGACCCTTACCCATGTAACTAATAATCTGTCATCTATTGATATCATTATCAACACTTTTCTATTCGCAAGTTTTGACAACAATAAGGCTTTAACTCAAGTATTTTTAATACGTGAACAGGCGACATATATTAGACTGGTTCATGTTTAGGGAAGTTGCAGGCGACATTTCGAAGTAGCTTGAGATTTAAAAGATAAATGACATAAAAAACGTGAAAAAATGAAAAATATTTATAACAAATACTTTGCAATTTCTCATTTCTCACATGGGTTAAGATCACACTGAACTACGCTTATATGTGGATGCAGCCAGATCTTTAGGTTTAGTTTCGTCTATCAAAAATTTCTGCATTCTGATTGGTTGAAAATTCGATTCAGAAATGAATAAAAGGTTCTATAAGAAATGTCTCAAGCTTGTGTAATTGTAGACGCTTGTTTGGATTATATTAGATTGTGAAAGATGACCAGAATATTGTGTTTGTTTGTTTTCATTGGGGTAGGACACTTAAAACATAATCACACTTTACGCCTTTATACCATTCCACAAATTGGGTTTTACTTTCATATCTCCATGAAATCAAATAAAAGCTTTCCTTTACATCTCTTGACGATGAAGGGGATAATATATGCTTAAAGATAAAATATGAATGAGATCAATTATATTTGAAAAGGTAATCAATGATATACATCTTCTTTACTATCCTTGAGAGAAATGTCGCCTGCAAACAGACGCGCTAAGCCTTATTGAAAAATGTTAAATGCTAAGGAATTACGAAATAGAGAACATTTACAATTGTCAAAACGTTTTGTGCAGCGCTGCCTTATCATGTTCAGCAAATAAATTCAAAATTCTCAAAAGAGATGATAAAACGCAGTATGTAATTTCCCTTTTTTATGTATAGTTAATATCAAAGGGGTTTGTCTTGAAATCACATATAACGCGAATAGAATTTTTGCACTTTTCAAGGAAGATAAATGTTCACTTATTTGGTAGAAAAAAAGAAGAATAAAAAAGAAAAAAATAAAAAAAAAAAAAAAAAAAAAAAAAAAAAAGAAAGAAAGAAAAAATAAAACACTGTTGGATATACATATATGTCCTGCCCTCTTCGAATCTCTGTCTTCAAGAAACGTTTATTTGAAAAGAAAATCTCCAAGAACATTAGCGCAATAGCGCATCAAGTTAAACGAAAATGTATTGAAAAGTTACTATTTTATTTTTTCTCATACGACGAACAAAGAATTACATTTAAAATGATACGAAGTTTTCTCTGTAACTTGTCAGAACGAAAGGGAACTAATCAGCCATAAACACTTTTTAATCCGTTCAAAAGGCGCATCAATTTCGCGTGCCTGCCTTTAATCGAATGACGCTCGTCACATTTTCGTCAATTCATTAGGGTTTTAGAATGCCTTTGATATCAGTAGAATTGAACATTTGAAACCGATGCGGTTTTTACTTTTGCTTGAAATAGTTTCATATTGGCACCCTTACACATAACTTTATTATAAATCACATTTTGCTGGTTACAAGTTCAGATCTTTTTCTGGACAACCATTTTAGACATAGTTGAAACAAATACTCCATAGTACATGTCTATTGTACTTATACAATATACTTCTTTACAAATTTGTGTTAGCATAACTTCATCCGAATGCCCTTTCCATGTTCGTCTAAGAACATTACCTCTAACAGCGACCGAAAACCAGTAACCAAAGCCTATTAATGCTGCATTTATGACATTGCTGTCGCCTATATGAAATCTGGTTTCGTAAGAAAACATTATTTTCAAATATAGATTTGGCTACAAGAGGTCTCATCAGGAATAAGGATTTATGAAACTATAATTCAAACTGATCAGAAAGTGAAATTAAATAAGTCGAATTTCAAAATGTAGAAAGGGAAATGTCTACGGACAAGATAAGGGAATTGTAATTCAAAATTGAAATCAGGGACCTAACACCTGTTACATGTACTTTACATGTCCCCTCCCTTCATAAATTTGCATTTATTGAAATCAAAATGCATATGATTAGTGAAAACCGTTTGCATACAGATTAAAGTCATCCAGGTCACTTTTTAGTAACCTCCTTTCTTTGACATTTGTATAATTCCGCTTCTCAGTCTGAAAGTCATTTATGTATATTTATGTTTAACTTTGCCATGTTGTTTAAACGTCATTTTTTTCTTTTTCTTTACTTTTTCTTTATTTTATTTTTTCTTCAAAATTTAATCTATGCTATAGCAGTAATCTACTTTGCTATATATTCTTATTAAGCCGTGTCTTTGCTATTCAGGTTGGGGGAAAAGGTACGATTATACAGTTGCAATTCGAACTCATTGTCTTGCTTAAGGACTCATACGATTTTGTAACGTTTCTATGGCAACTTAAGTTTTACTATCTCGCATGTACGCTGACTTGACGGATCGCTGGCCCCGCCCACTGACTCCAACAGGAAATTCCACTTGATTACTAAACATCGTTATTTCTCAAATTTTATAACCAGTAATATGTAACAAACAAAATAAAAATGTTGGTTGGCGATCTTATCGTCGTAATTACTACATGAATAAGCTGTAGTTACGACCATTGCCAAACTAACAAAATTGTTTCAAATTAAATCCGGCGATTGTTGGAATTCAAAGTTTCTCTTTCAGTCTTAATGTATTATTTGATTGGGCGGTTGATTCTTTGATTGATAGTAGCGATTGGTCAAGTGTCGGAAGCCAAGGAAAGAAACAAGAATTACCCGCATAAAAAGTCTCAAAATATTCCAGGGTTCAAAATTTTCCAGAGATTTAAGAAAAAGCCATACTGATAGAAAAAAAATGATTATTTTATTTTTGTTGCTAGTTTTTTGTTTTGTTTGTTTTTTCGTTTTGACTTTTTGTATCTCTGAGTTACATCATGCACGTTTTTGCCATTGTCGAGCGTTCATACACCATTTGCCGTTTATGAACAATACAAATTCAGCCGCTGGATTTCAGTTGAGTTGTAAACTGTGACGACAGATTTGTTTACTGTTTTGACTCGTTCAAAATACTAGTGATATATTTTCCAATCGTGGGAACCAGATTGATAGGACGTTTGTAGTGTAGTGCCTTTTTTCACAAGTCAGAATTCCAGCGGGAATCAGTGGTTAGGACTCACTAGCGAAGAAAAGTCGAGGAGTGTCGGTTCGAATCCTAGCCGTGTCGCTTGTCTCGCGGCAAAATCCTTAGAAGGGAAATCAGAGCCTCAGTCTAGTACTTGAGATAGCCAGGAAGCACATGAATATGTGAAAATCGCCGTGATATAACTGAAAGATTGTTCAAAGCGAAGTTAACCTTTCTGTTTACTAAGGACGAGATACCTTGATACTTGGACCCATGATTTCAGTAAAGCTGTATAAACATCGCTGGTCATTCTTTCTATCATGATTTTGTGAATGAGTACAGTAGTACTCAAAACGTTGGTTTTGATAAATAAAGGCGCCTTGCAAAATTGAAGCTGTTTTGCATCTAGGCATGTATATGTAAAATTAATCTAACTACTCTCGGCACGGAACGCTTTAAACTTCGACCAAAATGTCACTGAGAGTGAATAATGCACCAATTCGCATTTATTTAATTATTTTGCTTAAATTGTCATTTTTACTTTGATTTTATAAAAAAAAAGTATTGACGTTTTGACAAAAATATGGATCCTGTGTGTATTTCTATCAGAGAATCTTTTGGTAGGTTCCTGCCTGTAGAAAATAAGTAATGTAGATTCTATTCCATATTGTTTGCGTGCATTACATTCCGCTTGCATTTTAAGATCAGAGGAACATGTTCTCGGAGTTATATCTGTCAAATTGCATTTTGTTGTTCGAAAACTTGGCAATTATCTCATAAATTCTACCAAGATAAAACAGACCCTTTACTCGAGAGGGGACCAAGTGGAGAGTGTAAAGTAACGACTCATTTCAGATTGCGCGGATTGTGCAGGCTCACTCGGGTCAAAACTTCTACCTTCTAGAGACCAGTCGTTTTATCTCATTCTCAAGTACAAAATCTTATTGATGTTTGCTTGATCCGATCTCATTTTCGAATAGTTGTATTCACATTTATCACATGATTCTATCCCTTTAACCCATTGCGGCAAAATTTTAGATTGGTCCAAATTGAAAGGAGTTGTAGACGATAATTCAAAGTTTATGGATTTCATTTATATGTTTATTTTTGTCAACTTTCTCGGTAGAAAACGTTGTGTAAAATGAAGAAATTGCTTGCTACAAGTAACTCCTTCGTTTTACACGATGTTTTCCGATATCTTTTTTTTAGGCTGTCCAAAGGTTGATGATGGGGGAAAGGGGCTTTAATAAATCGCAGGCTTGGTTTGAAGTGTTGGATTTTTCATGTGTTTCTTTTTTGTATTTTGAGAAAAAGGGATGTGAAAAATGACAGTGCTTTTTTGTAATGGTATGCAAAAAGATAATAAAAACTTGGTAATAGTATATCATATTAAAACTATGTTGGTGTTACAAAAACCAGATTAAAGTGACATTTTTATTAAAATGTCACAAATTTAGACAAAATCCATTTGATGTGTTTACAATGGAGCGTGACACATGCTACGTGTAGTCGCATTATTGAGAAAAAAAAAATCATTTTAGTTTTGTCTATCAAAATTTCTTCACTCTGATTGGCTGAAGTTCACACCTTAATGACCCCAACCACCACCACCACCACCACCAAATACGGACATATTTTGTGAATTGCAAGCGAAGTCATGTACACGATAGATTACAGTTATATCCTTCCCATTTCACAGGATTTAAAGATTTCACATTTTATCGGAATAATTAAACATAAAACTTGACACACGAGAATACGAGAGTTCATAGAATTTTAAATATCTCTGTCACTCTTGGTTGAAAACAAAATGGAAATAAAGAAATTGCTCTGTTTCTTTCGGGCGGGAATCAATAAAGAAGAATGAAGTAGGAATGGGTTGTAATGGTCACCAGCAGCTTCTTTTACTTTGCATAAGTCCAAATTTTGAAATACTCTTGAGGTTTGTATTTCTTTATTTCTTTTTTAGACAATGAGATAGTTGTAGCCAATGCTAATCTAAAGATATGACAAAGAGTTATAAAAAATATAAGTATATTTGTATACACAATTACAAGGAATGTCCAAATCAATTAAAGAATATCTTCAAATTAAAACATTATTAAATAAACATTTTAAAATTCAGATAAATGAAAAAAATATGTATAATTTGCGATAGACAATAAATACTTGTCTAGCAGATTGTTTAATATATTAATTCTTATTTTACGTTGGTGTTTCGTCTGCAGTCTCTCATTTTTGAATTCCCTCCTTTTTTCTTTTTCAACCATTCCCACTCAAAATCCTCAATTTTACGGTCTTCAACTACACGGCTTTAGAAAACATTGTGGAAAATGAGGAAATTGCTTGTTACAAGGAATTTCTTCGTTATCTACATTTTCTTCCTACCAAGACAGAGATTTTTAAAATTTCACCAACTTCAAATAGCAACTTCAAACTGCAACTTGTCTCATATTGGACAAGTCTAAATTTTTCTTATCTTGTAAAGAGTTAAATCCCCGAAATCGACCTGGAGCTCGTGGATTTCTATTTGGCAGAATTTCCCAACTCCCTATTTCAACCATGAAAGTTGACATAAGATCATTTTGATTATGAGAGAAGAGTATACAATTTCTTTATTAACGAAATACGCGGTCTGGACGCTGTGGTTTTGTGTGGATGACATGACGCTCTCTCGGGTTTCATATTTTATATGTATAGATGTATTATGGAGGCTGACTTTGAAATATATCACCCCAACAAGTTATCGGCCTCCCATTCATCCTTCTCGTCATTTATCACATTCGAGACCAAACCCTTGGGACTGATAAATGGCTTTAAACTGTAGTCCAAATCTGTTTTCTATGGTGGTAACATCACGAAAAAAAAAATTATATTCTATATAGATTGGTGGTAGAAATTGCCAATCGAAAATCGGAAAACGTGTGCACCAACTTGAAATAGTGCCGACAAAGTACAGCAGGCTTTGCCATCATCAAACTTCTTTTTAAAAATGGGACAGGGAAACCGAAACATCACCTGATACAAGTTGTATACAGTGGCAACCTGATAGGACTGTGATAGTTATCCATGGTTATTAAATAAACAGAAGGGAAAAATAACCAATCAAATCTGCTTTAGGAACCACCCGTATACCAACCCCACCTGCCTCGGTAAACCAATTTAAGACATAAAAGTCGATAAAAAAATGTCCCTATGTAAGAACTTTACCTGCCTGATCCAATCGAAAGTAAACTAATTTGGGGTCCTAAAACGAAGCAAATCCTATATTTAAAGGCCACTCCAGGAAAGAATTAAATGAATTAATAGAAATAACTTAATTAATAAATTAGGCGTTGTCTTTTTAGATTTAAATTAAAATTCGTTTTATGACTCGTGGTGACTGTCACTTTCAAGGTAGATAGATCCTGCTGTCTTTCAACCTTGTAAGGACAGTTCTCTGTAAAAGAGACACACCTTGGATTACGATCACATTCTTAGACAAGTCTAACAGTACTTTATACATCAATGATTACCTCAAATTTTCGTACGCCGATTTTAAACATGTTCTGCTTATTATAGAAAAAAAAGTAAATACTTTTTTTTTGAAAAATGAAAAGCTGGTAAAATAAAAAAAAAATGAGGGATTTACCATTGATGCTCCTGCTCTAGACGTTTTCAAGATATTTTACCTGCAGGATTACGTTGATATTAGTATTTTATTGTGTATTTTCAGCATGTAACTGTAATCTTCACGCCAAGCACTGTCGATTCAACATGGAGCTGTATGAGCTATCTGGCTACACGAGTGGTGGAGTTTGTCGTAATTGTCGTCACAATACAGAGGGCAGGTTCTGTAACCACTGCAAGGAAGGTTTCTACAGAGACACACGGAAAGATATCACACACAGGAAGGCTTGTAAACGTAAGTTAACTTGTAAACTTCTAATTCAGTCTTTTTAGGCCCTGAAACTCGTGTTCTCTTTCAATGGACTACTTCAATTCTGGTGATCAGTATTCAAATTTCTTGGCAAAGTTATTGACATGATTTAAACAAACACACCAGAGTTACTTATTTATGCATTGAAGAAGTGCAATATTGAATATGAAAATGGGTTATTATGTTTAACTTTCATATATCTTTAAGGCTCTTTAAAATTATACCCATTGGGTCTAAATTGGCCTCGCCCCTTAGGTTCAAATTTAATTAAAGTGAGCAAGTTAAACAAAATATTCTTCTTGAATACTTCATATATGGAATATAGTATAACCCAATAGTTATTACGCCCCTTGAGTAAAAAACAGCCCTGCCCTAGGGGTCCAATGTCCGGGAAATGCTCAATTAGAGCAATTTCAAAGTTCTCCTCCTCCTTAACTTTATGACCTAAGGTATTCATATTTGGAATGTAAGATAACTAGATGGATTTGAAGAATGTTGTAAAAAGTTATGTCCATGGGATCAAATCGGCAACACCCTTGAGGTTCAAAGTTTGGTAAAACACTAAATGATAGTAAATTAAAACGTCTTCTCCTTCTAAATTATAAGGCGTATGGCATTCATATTTGGTACATGTACTTTTATTAGCATATTAATCAGGTAGCCGATTTAAACGATTACATCGAAAAGAGGCCATTGGATGTTGCAAAGAGCGTTTTTTGAGTAATCTTTCAAAAAGCACCACATTTAAAGGTACTTGTAATTTTCCCAAAATATGTTACATGTCAGGCGGACATTTGACATCATTGGATGTGCGTATAGTATTGAACCTGCCTTATTTAGCGGACTGTGAAGGCTGACCATAGTCAAAACTTTTCGCCCTTTGACTATTTACTGAATCTAAAACGACCACCCTCTATTAGTATGTAATTATTTCCAATGGTATCCCTGGATGACGCCAGCTAAACCCATTCTACTTTTCTAATATCTAATTGTTTCACTAAACGACCGGTTGGTACCTTTTCCCTTGATGGGTCACATATAAGCACGAGACCTACACTGAGTAAAATATCTCTACATATTGCGCATAACCTCCACGAGAGCATGTTTCCAAATTGCCGGTCGGTGGTTAATGGTCCGAGTAGGCTGTCATGAACCCAGCAAAAACACGTGTTTGTTTACCAGAAATCATCCTGCGCACACCGTCTGTAATGACGCAATCTTCCTTGTATCTGTTTTTCGTTGCCGTGTTTACACCATGGCCAAATAAAACCAAACTGCCTAAAAGAGACTCTTTGCCAGATTATCAAAGAACAAATTTTGCTCTTCCAACTGCAATGTTTTCAGACATCTGAAAGAAGATTAAGCTGAATTTGTAATGATAATGGATGTTCATAACTTTAAAAAATACTGAAAATAAACAAAAATATTTCGACGCCAAATAAGTCAACGAATGAACCCTGAATTCACCGGGTAAATACGTGATTTGTCGATTGCAACGAAAATTGCCTTGGTTGCTTTGTCTCCATGACGTAACAATGACGCCATTGGCTTCAACTAGCAATGCAGTCGTTATCGACATAACCGGAAGACGATCTCATCCAATAAAATCAGATGTTTCAAAGTCGTGCAAAGGGAATATATTACACTGAAATAAATTCATAGTAAATTTAGTAGATTTAATTCGATGAAAGAAAATTTAGCGTGAAATGAACAACTGTTGGAAAAAATTTAATTTTCCTATATCAAAGTTTTACGGAGGCTCTTTAACTTTCCATTCTTTATAATGGACTAAGCCTAGTCTCTGACAGTCAGCCGATTTCAATCATTCGTCTATCACAATCGGAAAGTATCGACAATAATTTCTGACATGTCAGAAAAATATTTCGGGTAACTGAAATAACCGACAAATCTTCGTATGATTCGACACTAGGAATTTCAATTTTCGAAATTATGTCAATAGAATTCCGAACTTGTACGAAGTAATTCTCGGGTTGACAAAAATAATTTTGTTTTACTGCCAAGATTTCTGAGTGGCAAAGTTGCCTTATAATCTATCTGGGGGAAACTGGCTCAAGTACCTGTGATTTGTTTTATAGAACGAAAACACATCTTTCTATAAGAGAATGACATCGAATCATCAACGGTTTTTGTCATGCATTGTTTAAGTTCAGAGTATAATAAACGAATTCGGGGTAAAAAAATAATCCCAAAACAATGAGTTTACCACTATGCTATTTCAATGGCCTATCATTAAATCACTTAGTGATAATATACCAAGAAATCTCTATAGTTCAGGAAACAGTATTAACGGTATTCGCATAACCTTACTTAGTCGATTAACCCAATCCCACACAATGACGCTTTTACGGACGCCCTCAAGTAAATAAGCCTTGGAAAACAGTGTTTCACAAGCAATTTCTTCATTTTCACAATGTTTTCTACACAAACACACACACACACACACAAATCATAAACTTTAAATTGCCGTCTGCAACTCCTTTTAAATCGGACCATACTAATATTTTACCGTCTGGTAATGGGGGATCTTCGTTGTAAGAATTGTTGGTTTGGCGTCCTAACTACAGCCTGGTCAAGGTCTTATTTAGGTCGCCAACTGACAATTTATTTTATTTATTTTTTTTTTACATATTGATGACTTTTCAAACGTTTCAAAATTACGCCGTTTAATATCGAAGTCAATATTCCCGTCGGAGATCAGTGAGTGAGGCAAGTGATCCGCCATTTAACAAATATTTGTGTCATGATTTTGATTCATGCATATCTATATTATCAGCTTGTGACTGTCACCCTGTTGGAGCCCTTGGTAAATTTTGTAACAGCACAACTGGACATTGTCCGTGTAAAGACGGGGTAGTGGGATTGACTTGCGATCGCTGCGCGGAGGGATATCAACAAAGCAAATCGCCTATTGCACCTTGCATAAGTAAGTAGAAGATTATAACAATAAACGTTGTTTGTGTGAAAGCTGAAGATATGAATGAGGTTTGACTAATGTAATTCTTTATCTATCCTAAGAAAACGTATATAGTACTTGGAATTTTAAGGTAAAACAACGAGGTTATACTGAAATATATCAATGTAACCGGATTCGACACTAGTTTTTGACCGAACATAACCAAACAATTTTCTGGAAATGCATTTTATAACTTGTTATAAAACCAATGAAATGGTATTTAAGGAAAGAATAAAAATAATACACCCATTTGAAAAATGGAATCCTTGTATTCTCTGCATAAGCAATTTCATTTATATGTAATTTTGTTGTTAATGACATATGGGTGTTTTCATTAAGATTTCTCTCTTATTTTTCAGAAATACCCAAACATCCGATTGGTCCAGATTCACCAAATAAACGTAAGACATGTATTCAATTTTATCTTTCTTTTCTCGCGCTATTGCTCAGTCAGATATAGATATGTAGAAATATTGGAGCTGTCTGTTAAATTGCACTGTTTCACAGTCAGATATCGTTTTGTAGAAATATGTGGACTCTCTAAAATATGGCACTACTCACATTCAGATATCGTTATGTAAAAATTTTTGAACTGTATGAAATATGGCGCTTCTACACAGTCAGATATCGCTATATAGAAATATTGCGACAGTCTATTAGTACAGTCAGATTTCGTAATGTAAAGATATTTGGACTGTATGAAATATGGCCTAACTATACAGTCAGATATCGTTTTGTAGAAATATTGCGACTGTCTAATAGTACAGTCAGTTTTCGTAATGTAAAGATATTTGGACTGTGTGAAATATGGCCTAACTATACAGTCAAATATCACTTTATAGAAATATCGCGACTGTCTGATTGTACAGTCAGATATCGTTATGTAGAAATATTTGGACTGTATGAAATATGGCACTACTACACAGTCAAATATCGCTGTATAGAAATATTTTGACTGACTGATTGTACAGTAAAATATTAAAATATCGTTATGTAAAGATATTTTGTCTATTTGACTGATTCGAAATATCCGTACTTCGACATAGCAAATTTGTATGTTTGATGGGAGAAAGTACAACACATTTAATGTTGATGCTCAAGTTTTGAAAATTTGACTTCGTCATAAACAGATGGACGAGGTCGAATTAACGAAAAGAAACATCACCTTTTGACCTAGAATTAACTGTGATTTCTGACTTAAATATATCACGACCCGTGTTTTGATAATAAAGACAATGAGGGGTTTTTTTATTTTCTTTGGGGGGGGGGGGTTATTTATTATTCAATTCCAGTGTAACTTGTAATGTATGTGTGCAACTTCCTTCAAATTTGAACTATTTTAAAATTTTGTCGTCAGGTAACGGACAATTATTTTCGTTCTTCGAGAATATGACGGTCCTCGATGGTACCGTCATAGTAACTAACAATTTGTAACTTTTACTTTATATTAACATGTAATAGACTGTACTCAAGTCGTAGAAAACAGGCGATATGGATTGGCGCAAATTTCAAATTAATGAACAGAGGTTCATGCAATGTCAGCACACTTTCGGCATGATTAAAAATTCATCCGCTGTCCAGAAAATCTTGCCAAAATCATGTTAATTTATGACATCGGAAACTCCAATACTTTAATGACGTCATAATTGATATTAATGCTCATCGTGAAAAAGTCTTTTGGAAACATAGTGGAAAATAAAAAATTATTGTAACTAGCAATTTCTTCATTTTCCACAATGTTTTCCAGCCGAAGATACGCATTTAAAATTTAAAAAAAAGTGATTGTCTGCAACTTCTTCAAAGGCCTTGTCTAAAATATTGTCGTCTTTGACTTTGTCAGTCTTTAAGATATTTTTCAATAATACAACATTCTTGAAAATTCGACTTGAACGCTTGACATTCATCGTCGACATTAATAGTTTTGTTTCGTTTTTTTGATTCAGAAAGATAGCTCATTCTTGAATTTTGAAAACTTTAAAAAAAATAGGAATAGTTATAACGGATAAGATATTCTCTATAAATTTTTATTTTTTTCTCATTTTCTACTTTATATCTGTTACAGCGGATAAGTCGAAATGTAGTAGAAAATGCAAGAATTACAGAAAATTGAAGTTAAAGAAATATTGTAGAAGACATTACGGTAAGTTATATTTCGTTTTGTTTAGTCTTCGTTTCTTCGTTGTGCCGTGTTTGTAAAGAATGAGATAAAGTGAGCGATCTCCGCTGATAACCAAAGAACAAATCGACCAATCAAATCGTTCTCTTCGACCAGAAGTGACCTTTGAACTGCAGCATCTGCCGACATTTGTGTGAAGCATTAAGACTTAAGAAATTATTTTTTTCCGTAATGTAAAGACGCATTGCGAAAAAGTGCCGAGGGCCCTGCTGACCAAATGTTCAAATGTTATGAGATATATATTTTTGTTGAAATTGTCAGACTTTTTGTATATGAGATTTTCTTTTACATTGGAAGAAACAAAAAGGTTGTCATATGTGCCTTTAGCGCAACAATATGAAGACTTACGTCTTAGATATTTAATCAGGGATAAGTCTGCAAGTTGCTTGCACAATTTCCACATAATCCCACATTTTTACGTGGTCCCACCAGGAAATGTGGGTATGGAAAAATGTGAGAAAAGAATAAACTGCTTGTAACAAGCAATTTCTTCTTTGCCTAAAATGTTTTCCACCTCATATGACCCTTTATTTAAATTTTGAATTCAAACCAACTTTGTTCCGACGTCTTTCAATTTGGACCAGTCTAAAATTTTGTCGTCTGGAAATAGGTTAATTAAGCTAGTAAAAAATAAATATATAACTGTTAACCTTTTTCATCCATCCAACTTGACTCACAATCGAGAGCTGGCCGTAAGTGCTTCATCGCTTTTACGAATTACGATTTGTGCTTCATCGCATATATGACTTACGGCCTTTTAGCTCTGATGCGTTGTTACAGTACCGTAAATGAACCCATACCTGATATTTGCAATATTTTCAAATGCACGACAAGCAAAGACCTGGATCAATCTTATCAGTGTATTCATTATACCCTCTATAGAGAGCTAATGACTCAAAGTTTCAGAGAGAGAATCAACGAATATATCAATTATACCGTGTTTGTGTTCACGCTTTTCAGTATCTGTGCTGCATACTCATGTGGTACTTAACAATCGCGGACTGCCAATCAAACGATACAAGGACAAATCAAATCATTCATTTTGATCTGAAGCGGGATTTGAACTCAAACATTGGCTGCCATTTCTTTTAGGATTTTTGTTATTCAAACTGTGAAAACGTTTAGGTCGCCATACATTTTTGCAAAATAAAGCTGTCTAAAATCGAAGAGGGACTTCCTGTTCGAGTCAATAGGCGGGCTTACGGAGTTAGTTGGCGGGGCCAGCTATTGGTCATTTGTAGAAAATGTCATACAAGAGCTAATTACGGCACAACAATGAATCTAGTATTCCGTTTTATAACAAATGGTTAGCACAAACTAAATCTCGTTTTACCCCATTTCATTTCAGCTATAAAAGCAGAGGTGGTAGCGAGACAGAATGTTGGTAACTGGGTGAAGTTTACGATCAACGTTCTGGTTGTTTACAAAAATAAGGCCGACAAAAGATACCAAAGAAGAGGGGAAAATATCTTGTGGGTACCCAAATATGACATGCAGGATTGTCGGTGTCCGCGAATCAAACTGAAACAGAAATACTTGATTCTTGGAAAAATCAGAAAGAACGAAACTCGACCTGGGTTTATAGTGGATCGTAAATCCATAGTTAAAACTTGGAGACCTAAATGGCAAAAGCGAATTAAAAAGTACATGAAAGTTGACCAACGGGGGTTGTGCCCGAGAAATAAAAACTGACGTCACATGATATCTTAAATAAAAGACAGTGATTGACATATAGATGTTATTTCGAATATACCTCATGTGTTGGGATACTTTAAACCTGGGTATTAGAGTAAAACGTGAAAGTTGATAAGTATAACTGGTAAATTTTACAGAACTGTGTTATTGATTTATGCTTTAGAACATACGCATTTCCTTTCTGTGGCATAGTTAAAATACTCATTGTTGTGAAAACTTCAAGGACTTTGTGAAGAAGACAGGGATGTGGTGGTTTGAAGAAGACAAAAAATAAAGAACACTTTTTGTGTCTTTGTTATTGAATACTTATTTGTTGCATACATGTATTGTTATTTATGTTTGTTGTTGATGGACGAAGAAAAAAATCGTATTTATTTTCAAATAGATTTTCTTCATGTATAGATGTAAAAGTCTTATATGGTGATCAAAGGTCAATTTTGTCTATACCTCTATCGACAAAATCGACCTTTGATCACCCATTTTAACTCGTATATCTGGGTTTCAAGGAAATGCTTTTTCACTGAAAATGATTCAATCGGTGTGTATGCTGAAAGATATTTAAAGACTCCGTTTTAACACAACAGCTTATTGACGTGAAAAATGTAAAAACTTTCATTTGTTGATAAGTTAATTGAATGATCGCTGATCACCCCCTCTGTTCTACGACATGTTAGTTCGACTTACCAAAGGACGATAGGTTTCCTAGCTTTTAGTCAGGAATGTAAAACAAAAAGGGTCGATGAATTTGGTGTTACAGTAATAAAGTATAACGTTTGTAGCTAGTAGAATATAGTTCCTACAAATAGCCATTTCCAGCGACTGATTTCATATTATACGATTATAGACATTTTGTAAATTACAATTTTGGCAAAAAATACCTTCAGCTTAAGCATTAAAACGTTTTAGTCAGCTTGTCCCTAAATTAATCTGATACAGCTGACTCCTTCTTTGACCAAACATACAAAATGTCTGCATATTATTCTCTTTTTTTTTTTTTTTTTTTACTTACTAAAATTTAGTTTATCTAGCAAGTCAGTTGTATATTCAAACTCTTCTTCCCACACATAGCCTTCGTTGTCCAGATGATAATTATATATCGAGCCATGTATAAAAAAGAACTATTATAGGATAAACATTACTTCAATTATCACTCAAAAATAAAGTGGTGAATGGACTTGTTTGGAAAACCAAAATCGGAATTTGGTTAAAAAAGTTTTGTTTTGTTTTCAAATAGAAAAGTATGTGAATTTCATAAGAAATGAAGCGCTATATATGATCTTATTAATATATACGAATAATAATTTTTATAAACGATATTCTGACTACCTTATCCGAGTATACAGCTTCAATAGATTTTTGAAAAATAATTACTTGTGTCTTTCGAAATATCGATACAGGTCAGATTGCTCGTTTCTGGCGCAATAACTAAGTAATAGATAAAGATACGACACCTAACTAGTTCTTATTTCGTGCAACTTTCATATTTTGATCTAGGTTGATCTTCTGCAAGTTTTGTTGATTGTACAAATACATATGAGCGCGTGCGTGACATTTCCAACCATTACACATGTGCGCCAGGTAAAGACTCAGATCAGTCTGTGCATCCGCACAGTCTGATCAGAGACTTCACTCTGCGCTCAGTAGAAAGATACTGACCCAAAGCTTCTTTAAACAATCAGCGAATATTCTCATTGCCCCGAATGGCTGTCCATGGTGCTCTATGTGTGCGAGTCACGCACATAAGAAATTGTTGGAAATGTCACAAACAGGCTCATATATCTTTAGGAGACAGGAATTTCTTTGCTAAGATATTGAAAAAAATGTATCTTTTAGGCGGTCTTAGATAAATCAAACCATATCATTTTAGCTTTAAAATGTCTTAATCCATTCCCACACGATGGAATTTAGACCAGTCCAAATTCAAGAAGTTGCAGACGACAATTTCAAGTTGATGAAATCTTCAAAATCTTTTTTTTTATTTTTTTTTGGGGGGGTAGAAAACATTTTAAATAATGAAGAAATTTCTTGCAGCAAGCAATTTCTTCATTCTCCACAATGTTTTCAAAAGCTTTCATATTGGGGGGCGTTTAAAAGCGTCATTGTGTGGGAATGTCTTAAATGCTTATTATATGGAGATATAGCTGGCAACTTTGCCAGAATTATTTACTGTATTTGTGCTTTTATCGTGTTGTTCTGTCATAATAGCAACTGTTGTATGATATTTCTTTTTCATTATTTTTGTATAATAGTTGAGTGTGTATATATTTGTTAATTTACGATCAATTTTTTCGATCTTTAATGTTGTTGATATCATGCGTAGAATTATCATACTGTAAAACGACTGTCCCGACTCACACCATATACCCCATCCACTTAAATAACATGTACCCAACCTAATTCATTCACCCCACCCATTCACATTCCAGTGTTTCGTGGTATTGCTGTATTAGAGTTACATCAATTAGAATTTCAACAACCTTTTCTGAATAACATACTAAAATTTAACCCCTCGCGCAAAAAGGGTCATCTTAGAATTAGCGAATCCGGTCCGGATTTCGGCAATAATTTCCACTTTGATATTTAACTGCGTTAGGTTGCAAGATTTATAGCCAGAATAATGAAGCAAAAAAGTAAAGTGGATGGTTGGCTACTTAAAAGTTGTAACTATAGCTTGAACAAGCTGTAGTAACGACAATCAGTTCGCCAAACCAACGAAAATGCTTCATATAAATGGCGGCCGATGTCAGAGTTCAAAGTTCACTTCCAGTCTAAACGAATTGCTCGATATGTCGATTTATTCCAAGACAACAAAAAATAGATCAGATCCAGCACAGATCAACAATCAAATGTTAATTTTCTAGTTGATAAAATTATACCACGAGAGAAAAGATTTTCTCATTCATGCTTTCTGTTAGCTTTTCGTAATACGTTAACGAAAAGGTCCTGTTCAGCTCAGTGACAGGGACGGCGGTCTCGACACCTTAAAGAAGTCGCGACGCGCAGCCGGTCTTGTGGATATGTCCTTTGGTTAGACATTACAGAGCCCCGGCCTAGATCTTTGTCTAGATGTGATTCAAATATCATTTAAAGCGGCATTAAGCCTCATTCAAATAAACAAATTAATTTGTTGATTGGATTCAAGGTTCGATAAGGTCACGGCAAATTCCCTTTCCGACATTTGTCGCCAAAAGATTTGTGGATAAACGTAATCCAATCTGGACTCATAAAAAGATGTTCCGAAACCTGATAATGGCGCTATTTGAATAGAGAAGGAATTTATTAGTTAGAAACAAGGGGATGAAAGAAAAAAATGGTTAATGCAAATAAATACTGCAATTTTAGAAAAAATAATCTTGGTTTGTCATAAAAATGAGTTTAAATGACTTTGATACAGTGATTTACCTTGGCTAGCCGACATACCCTAGTTTGGCGACCAAAACAAATAATTTAAAAGAGATCTGATCTAGCAGAGTTAGCTACTATTGATAGCTGTAGCGACAACATTATGGCAATCAAATTAGGATATATCGTCAATAACAATGATACAAGTTTGACCTGTATCTCAGTGTGAGGCCATCCGTCCACTCCCTGCATAAAACAACTAAATACAGTTGACCAATCACGACTGTCAATCAAATAACCAGTCGACCAATGAGATCATTCTTTGAGACCAGAAATGAGTTTTGATCTCCAACACTGGCCGCCATATTTGTTAATCTTTTTTATTGGTTTGGCGACTTAAACGTCGTAACTACAGCTTATTCAAGATGAAATTACGACGTTTAAATCGCCAGCCAACTATACTACCTTTGCGTTACATGATACTTGCCATAAAGTTTTCGAAATAACATTGTTAAAAATCGAAGCCGGACTTCCTGATGGAGTCAATGGGCGGGGTTAACGAAGCAAGTGGGCGGGGCCAGTTATTGGTCAATTTCTCACCCAACATGGCTCATTATTAATTGGTTCTTCAATTATACACAAATGACGTTAGTTTATGACGTTTGAAAATTCATATGTTTCGGCGTCACAATTTTTATGATTATTGGTACGTCCCTCCACAAAAATGCTTTGGAAAACATTGCGGAAAATGAAGAAATCGCTTCTTACAAACAATTTGATTTGTCCATTATCTTTTCTATCCTATAATTCATATTTTTAAATTCATCCACTTATGATGGACTCTAGAGCTACTTCAAATTTGGTCAGTCTAAAAGATGTCGTCTGGTAATGGATTCATGTGCAAAAAAACAATTGTAACTAGTCAATCTTTTACAACATTGACAATTTTCCAGTAGGTTTTTTTCCTGTAATATATTATTAACTTTCGAAAAATTGAACAGAATCATTCTTGTAATTTAGGTAAGTTTTCCTTAATAGCGGATCATATATAGTAAGGTAGAATGTTCAAAACGCCATGCGTTCATTGACAAGTTTCGGTCCGTGCATTCTGAATGGGATGGTCTTTTCACTTGTGACAGGTCAAACATGTACAAGTCGCCAGTATTTTATACCAACTTTTAACTGTCATCAGAACTGTAATTGTTATCATTCTCAATAAATTTAGAATATTAATTTTGATTTTATCTTCTTTTACTTTCCCATTGCAAGATGAAACAAAAAATAGACCCTACACAAGATATGCGATTTTTCATACTATTTTTGTCGGAGTGGAAATATGTAAGGTATCGTCCAAATTCAGTGGGCACAGAGTGTGCAGTTTGACTAGAGCCGATACTTTTAAATATTTCTAGATTTTCCTACTCTTGAATGGCGGTTTCAACCTTAGTATGTGATTTTTCTCGAAAACTGTATCCAGTTGACCTTTGCTGGGTCCATTAATTTCTAAGGATTTGTTTTATTGAACAACCTAGAGGTCCCTTTCCATTTCGCTATATTAGAAGGGAAATAACCCTTATGAATCAACAGACTATAAATTTCAAAATTACCGCCCTTCATATATGCCTGGCCATCGCGATGTGGCCGCAGCCATATACCTAAGTTGTTTCGACCCCATGAACGACCAACATTCTTTTCAATATTTGACATAGACATTCGTCTCTCATCAATGGGCAAATAATCGCTTAGTTGAGATGAGCAGATGAAGGCTCGGATAAATTTAGGTGGTAGTTCTTGGGTGAGAAACACCAGGAACCTAAAGTATGACTGAATTTATGTCGAAACTGACATTTAACCTCATGTAATCAATCAGTATATATCGCCATGTCCAAGTCAAATTGAGAATCTCGAGACAATGCCAAAATAAATGACATTCGATATGAGCACCAAATGATTACAGTTTGGACCCATTCTTCTTATACAATCTTTTAAAGGTTTAACTGATTTCCACTTTATTCTGCATTTTTACGCGCTTGAGAACAAAGCTTTGGAAATTCTTTGAGAAAGGGAGAAATTGCTTGTAAGCAACATTTTCCCTTTTCCTCACAATGATTTCTACCCGATATTACATTTATTTTCGTGTTCAACTTCTTTGAATTTCGACCAGTCTAAAGTTTTGTTGTGTGGGAATGGGTTAATTTGAGTTACAACTGACTTGATATCCGCACGTTAAGGGTTTTTTGTTCTCCTTTTCTTTACCTAGATAGTTAGTACACCGTTTACTGGGTAAAGATGGGACGGGGGAGCTAGGACGAGGAACATGACCGACATGTTGTCCGATCGGAAAGGGTGCTTGACTCTTGATGTGGAGGTTCCTTGTTCGAACTTCATTGATAAAGGGTTCTGTCTATGATCAAACTACTTTATAGCCAGTCAGAGTAACGAATATTCTATAGAACAGATTGACAAACACCGCTTCTCTCGTGGTCAAGAAAAGTCTTGGGTGACAGACCGGTAGGATGTTTTCCTTTCAGATTGACGGTGCTATTAACTTGACGGATCGTTGGCCATGCTCGCCCATCATCTCCGACAGAAAGTTCGACTTATAAAATCAATCGGCGATATTTTTGCAAAATATATTGTCTATCAAATGTAACGACTAAGCGAAAAAGGCTGGTCGGCGATCTAAACGTCGTAACTACAACGTGCCTCGCAAAGGCATCAAAATGCTTTCCCTTAATGTCAACCAATGTTGGATTTCAAAATTCTCTTCCGGTCTAAATGAATTATTTGATGGGTTGATTTTTGAAAGACAACTGTACGACTGTTACAAGTTATATGAAGTTGGAGAACGAAATTTAAATTGTATTTTTGCAAATTGAAATTGTATGCCTTATTGAGAAGAAATCATTGTGAAGTGATGAGAAATTGCCATTACAAGCAGCCTCTTAATGTGATACTTAACCTTAATGATACAAGCTTGAAATTGACACATTGTGTCATGGGGAGCGACATATCAACCAAGTCATATAGAACCGAACAAGGGCTGAGCTATAAAGCATTCATAATGTTAGTTACAGACAGTCAGGCCTACGGACATAGGTACGAAAAAAACCTACATACGGTCTAAATTTGAGTAATTAGAAATAGACCGTACTTGTTATCTAAGAACAGTTCATTTTGATTGAAGCTGTAGTTACGTTTATATAGCCCACCAACGATATTCTATATCCCTGCCCATATATTGGTCAAACTGACCACGCTTGATATCTCAGTTGAACTTTAGTGTCGGTGGTCAAGGGGTGGGGTCAACGATCTGTCAACACGATGATTAGTGATGACGATGGGTTTGTGAGTGTGGTCATTGAAATTTTAATCTCTTTTAAGATCATTTCATCTCTTCATTTATTTTTGTGTATCGTGCAAAACATCATTTTACATTATGATTTGGTTCATTAACCCATTCCCACACAATGGCGCCTTTTGACGCCCCTCAAGAAAAAAAAGTTGAAAACATTGTGCAAAATGAAGAAATTTCTTGTAATAAACAGTTTCATCGTTTCCCAAATGATTCCTATAGCTAGAAAGGTGATTTTAAAAAAAAAATCATACCCTTTAAAGTGTCGTCTGCTACACCTTTCAATTTGGCCTGATCTAAAATTTTGCCGTCTGATAATTGGCTAAATCATTCGCTAAGATTAATCTTTGTTTACTGTTTGCTACTTTAGGTTTTTTTGCGGTCTTGATTAACATTTTGTTTTGGTGTAAGTTATTTATATATGTGGCTATAATAACTCAATACATGTTTACAGTAAGGCCCTCACAATTCGTTTCGAATACAACAACCACATCGCATGTGGATGTCTTGACCCTGGCGTTAAAGTGAACAGAAATCTAACACTAAAAGGGGTAAATACATTTAGAATGATCTTTTTTGATACTATAGTTTGCTCTTTCAGTAGTGAGACCATATGTGAATGTCATTCGTTATACGAGATATATTACGAAAAACAGGTTTTGTTTTTTCACAACGATGCCGCGAGAAGGTTATGTTTAACAAAACAACTTGGTTTTTCTCTGAAAATCATCCTTGCATTAAACGAACCGCTGTATCCCAGCACACACATACGCATACTCCATGCAAGAGGGCCAGAATAGCCCTAGATCGATCACCCGAGTAATTTACGATGATTGAAAAAAAAAAAAAAAAAAAAACTTGAAAGAACACTGGCATACTTGACCTTGAGCTGTATTTTTAGGTAATCTGAAAATTTCTTTCAAATGGCACATCTACTAACGATTGAGTTAATTCTGACATTTTATTTTTAGCAACCAAAATGGTTCTCACAAATATGGACCGACTTGTCATAGTGACAACTTCGTCTTGCTCACAACAAGTAGGCTTGAAAAAAAAAGAAAGTAATTATAATCTTAAAAATTGTCCTGTTTGCTTAATACTGGACATCAGTTGTTGTTTCTCACTAGTTGTCCATGTCACTTGCGTATACCACTTGTCTTTTTGCCCACTGGTGGCAGGCAAAAAGTACTTGTCACAATGATTGTGCTAAATGTCCGATGAAAGTTGACCAAGTCGTTTTTAACAATTTTTCATTCATATTTCGGAGCATTTAACAATTGATTCCCAGTTCCTAGCCTCCAGCTGCTATCTCATCTAGGTTTATAGGATTATCTACCCATTGGGGAGACAAAATGGTAAAGATTTTATGCGTACTTATTGAAAGTACTTAATGCTGTAAAGTTCCTGTTGGTCAGTTATTTGAAAAATTAACATCACAGCTTTGTTTACTAACTTTCTTACTATGGATATAAAACAAATGTTTTACAACTCTTACATCACTCCATATTTTGACTATGGGTGTATTCTTTGGGGCCAGGGTAAATCCTCATTAGCGTAGAGGGTCAATAAAAGTTTAAAAAAAAAAAAAAAAAAAAAAAAAGAGCTGCTCGGATTATTTTATGTCAGCATATAGGATTTCGGATTCTGAGAAAAAAAAACAAAAGCTAAAAACATTTCTTTGAAATATTCATTTTTTGAAAACCGATGTAAATATAACACGATTCTAATGGTTTATAAGACGATCCATGGGTTAACTCCATCGTATATGTCCGAATTTGTAGCAGTCAGTAACAACCTATTTCATAATTTAAGATCAGGGTCATAACTAGTTATCTCACAAAAAGTGTTCCCAGAACTTTATTTTTCATACACTTGTACGAAATTTTGGAATGAAATACCGACAAATCTTCGAACAATTAAAAGTTAATCTTACTCTAAAAGCTCCCTGAAAAACCATTTGATATCGAGTAACGGGTTATAGTTACAATTACATCACTAAGGTTTTTGTATGTCAAATGAGATTACCTTTATGTTAACTACCATTATCATTTCTCATAATTATCATCGCCGTTTCAGTAGATAATTTCATCATGACCACATAATCATCACCATTTTGATCTTTTTTCAATTAGAATTATAAACTATAAGGTTATGATAATAATCACAATCTCTGCCTCATCATAACTTATTTGTTGCAGAGGGGCCTCATTGTAAATAAGTTCTTCATTGTATTGTTTCGTATGATGATAGCTTAATGAGTTACCTTCTTTTAGTAAAGATTTTATTATTACTATTAATATTTATTGCGTCCGTCGAAAAGACGGGACGAATTATGGGATCAGCCAAGGCGTCCGGGCGTACGGGTGGGTGGCGTCCGGATTTTTTGTCCGGGGCATAACTCTGGAACCTTATGTCTGATAGATTTGGGACTTGGCAGTTGTATTCATGGAATGATTATGGAGTGCACTTCATAAGAACCATAATTTTATTGTTCTTACTTTTTGGCTATTGTCCTTTATTGAATTTCAGACTTTTGTCTGTAGCATATCTCTCAAAGAATAAAAGACATGATCAGAAAACTTCATATGTTGATAGATCATACCAAGGGAAAGAATAGTGTACAAGAACCATAACTCTATCGTACTTGTTTTTCAAGCTATGGCCCTTTTTAGTTTTTCAGACTGGAATTTGTCCGTAGCATATCTCTCTAAAATATAATAGGTATGATTATGAAATTTCTGAAATGGATAGATCTCAACAAGGGGGAGTACAGTGCACAACACAAGAACCACAACCTTACAATACTTTTCTTTTGAGTTATTGCCCTTTGATGTTTTTTCAGCCTTGAATTTTGTCCCGAGCATATCTCGGAAAGTATGATAGGTATGATCATGAAACTTCGTGATCAAAATAATATGCAAAAGCACCATGAATTTACCTTTTGAGTTATTGCCCTTTTTAGACTTTTATTTAAATCCCCTCCGCTAGTCGACATCAAGCAGTGTGACGGGCGTATCTTGTGACAATTTTGCACCTTGTCAAAGATCATGTTTGATAAACAGTGAGTACACAGCCAAAATCGCCTTCCGAATGAACGGGCAGATCGATAAGCTCAGTTGGGAGAGCTTCCTTCAGGTGTTAGCAAAAGCGTCATGTCTCTTCTCTCATTTTGTTTCCAAGTAGTTTGCATTTGTGGCCAATGGTAACAGGGTCCATTTTGATCAGACGGGATGATAATATGTGACAAAAGATTAGATATACTTCTTAGTTTGTAAATAATTTATAATAAGGTAGAAAGGTTGCAAAACATCTAAATATCTATCAGACTAGAGGTTAATCCAAGCCCCATGTGACGGTGCTATACATCAAACACAATAGAGGATCAGACGGTTCCAGTAAACTCGCCCTTTATCCTTGCATTATCCCCATTTAAAATTAATCATTTACTGGAGACGAAACGCTACGGTAGCGGTATACATCAACGAAATTAAACCCAGCCCCGGGCCTCAATTAAGAGCGTAAACACGTATATATATATGTGTGTGTGTGTTTCACACGGACCTTTTAAAGGTGTTTCATATCAGACTTTAGAGAAAGGTTTTTGTTTTCAGTTCTTAAATGTTAAGTTTGTTTTAATTATAAATTGGACGAACGATTTAAACGAAAATGGATTACTCGAGAAGGGCTGAAAAATAAAGGGTATCATTCCACAAAAACTAATTATTTAATAGCTTTTATTCACATAATCGGAATATGGATGCTTTGAAAGGGTACAAATGCACTGTTTATGAAAAGGCGATAACTATATTATTATTTTTTCATGAAAGACTGGCAGCTTGAAGAATATTTTGTGAACTATAATCAGTAAAGTCATTACCAGATTGCAAAGTTTTACACTGGTTCAAATGTGAAAAAAAAGTTGCAGACGAAAAGATCAAGTTCTTAGCATCTTCATTATCTCTGTCTTTTTCGTTAAAAAGCAATGTGGAAATTGAAGCACGTACTTCAAAGGTGGGATTTGGGTATATAAAAGGGTTATTACAATTAAGTACATTTTTTTCTTGTAATGAGAAGTGATGTGTAATTGCGTTATTTTTCAATTACATGTATTTAATTAATTGCTTTCAAAAACGTTATTAATCGCAGCATAGACCAGGTCTCAACCCATAACCGAGGATGAAATTTTAGACTGTTCCAAATTCAGACAAGACGCAGAAGATATATCAAAGTGTTATGAAATAAGTGCCTAGTAGTGTGAAACGTTCTGGTAAAAGAAATAGAATTTCTACAAACTATCTCCTTTTCTTACAACTTCTTTCAATAACAAAGCTCCTTAACGCGTCAAAATGCAGGGTTGTGTGCTAACGCATTATACATTTGATCTCTTTACATAACATTTGGTGCACATAACCTTTACTCGTGGTTTTTCCTTAAACATTTACTACTCTTCACATGCTTGATATACTTATAAACCTTATCATCAAAATATGTTTTCAGTCTAACATGAAGAGATTCCTAAGCATATTAAGCCTAATTCAAATGGTGGCGGAAGTGACGTCATCCAAAGTGCTGTTGGTATCTATGGACGGGTTTCGATGGGATTATATCAAAAACTTTTCAACACCGAATTTCGATGATTTCGCCCAGACTGGTGTTAAAGCAGAATATATAACGAGCGCTTTTATCACTAAGACGTTCCCGTGTCACTACACTATCGCAACAGGTAGGGAAGATTTATAAAGGAAGAAAACAATACGAAGGCGGAATGCAATAGAAAGAGAGAGAAATGTTTTGGTTTTTTATTGCACAAAAGTGTTAATCAAAATACAAAATATACCGAGTTTGTCGGTTTAATCTAATGGCGATGATGTGCCACCTTACTAAGACCGATTTACGTCTGAGCTCCCATTAATGCAGGTTAAAAAGTTAAAATTAACCAAGATCATTTTAATAAGTAGCCGATAGACAATAATTGGTTAGAACGATTTTGAATTTGTAAGTTTTTTTTTTGCAGACGAAGTTTAGCAAGTTGTGGGACTCTATATAATGTATAGACACATGGAACAAAGTCCCTGCAGCCCCTCGTGATATATTCCTGACTTCATTTTTGCACACCCCCTTGATATGTTAATAAGAAAAGTAAACGATCGGGAGTTAGTTTAAAACACGGATAAATATTGGCGGTACTCGCTATCGCTTTTTATAATGTAAAGCACTCACTATCGCTTTTTATAATGTAAAGCATTGCATTTGGTAAATTTTCGACAACTGAAGATATCTCCAATTCTTTACAATTTGTTAACCCTACCTCATGCTCACAATACAACTTTCCCGGTATGGTTTATAAAACATGTCTTGACGTGCATAAATATGGCAATGAATTAAGGTAAACGCTGCAAAAACACGCCTTTTGGGCTGAACCATGAATTAGTTTGATGAATATTTGTCTGTTTGTTTTTAGAAAAATTTAGTGCGTTTTTGTAAGAATTTATAAAATAAATATAACGTAAACCGCATTTAAATAGAAATGACATTCTTTGACATTAGGTTACAGATTGTTATTTTTTTTCCTTTGAAAATTGTAGGTCTTTATGAGGAATCCCATGGTATAGTGTCAAATAGTATGTATGACCCAGTGCTCGGTGAATACTTCAACAAAACAACATTTGGGTCCAGATGGTGGAATGGCGCAGAGCCAATTTGGGTAAAAGTTCAGAGGCATGGGCTCCGAAGCGGGGCATATTTCTGGCCCGGGAGTGAAGCAGAGATTCATGGAAAGAGACCAAATATCTGGTTCTCGTACAACGAATCTGTTCCTTACAAAGATCGGGTTGACACTGTGGTCAAATGGCTTTCTAATGACTCCTTTAACATTGATCTTGCCATGGTTTATTTTAACCAGCCGGATACCTTAGGTCACGAGTATGGACCGTATTCCGAGGAAATCAAACACGTTGTTTATGAAATGGATGGTATTCTCGGATACTTAGTTAGAGAAATCAACAATGCAGCACTTACCGACAGTGTGAATATCATAGTCACTAGTGATCACGGAATGGAACAAATTGACTTCATAAACCAGTTGATTGAATTACCCAAACATATCGACTTCCAGGCTGTTGAATTTTTCCCAGACGAAGTAGGTGCAGTTTTGAGTATGAGGCCACATGACGACCGAATCGATGAAGTGTTTCATAATTTGTCATCTATTAATCATATGACGGTGTTTAAAAAAGAAAACCTCTTTGATCGCTGGCACTACAAAAATAATAGACGAGTTTTACCATTGGTTCTAGTAGCAGACGAGGGATGGACAATCGTAAAGGTATGGCAGCGGGTTCAGTATTAGGCTTAATTTTCTTGCGTGATTTATATCAGCGTTTTGTTTGTTGGGTTATTTTCTTTCGGAGTGGCGTTTTGCATGATGGTAGAGTGTGAAATTCCGTTTATTTATCGTCGCTACCGTAGCATATGCCCATATCAGCGACGCCACCAGAAGACGGTTAGTTGTTACTGGGCAAAACTGCCAAGAGCTCCGCCTGGTTCTTTAACGTGCTCGATGGATAGCACCGTCACACGGGGCTTCGGTTTAATGATGATTAGTTTGTTAGTCGATATGGTCAGCCAAATGCTCGGTACCGTCAGGTTTGAAGCCAAGTAATCTACCAGCTGAGCTGATCGGGCTGACTATGAAGGTTGACTGCATTAAATAAGTTTCTATTTAAGCCTTTGCATGTCATTTCAATAGTTTTCAAATAAGCATTAAGCGCGATAACGAGCAGGCTTGAAAAACACAAAATGCTAAATGTCTGCAGAAGACAATAAAGGCCCTGATCAGATTATATTGGCTAATTTGAATCTTACCTAAATACATAAGTGAAATTGTTAAAAGTATGAGAAAGGTTCATTTGGCATGTCACGCAAAAAAGAACAACTTCACCTGAATACGTTACAAACGCGTTAGTTCGTAGAATCTCTACAATAGATACTGAAAAAATTAGGTCGTATATATTTGTTTTCAATCAGTCATTGTATTTCAAAAATGAATAACCGTTCTGTATTCGGTATATCTGCAAAACTCGAAAACGACTCAACCCTGATGAGCCTGTAAAGTCTATCTCACATGTTTGACCAATCACGTGCAAAGAGACTCTCTGACATGTGAAAAAAGTATCGCCCCTAGTCGGACTGCGAGATTTGCACGGGTTGACCAGGGTCGAAACATTTCGCTCTTAGATAATATAAACGCCAGGTAATGACATTTTGCTGACATTGGCTAAGAATACAAACTTCTTCCATTAGAACGGGGGCATATTGTTTTACAAATGACAGTGTGTCCATCTGCCTGTCTGTCTGGTCACAAAAATCTTAACCATGAACTTGACATTCTGCTGCTTCATTAAAAAAAGATTCAACTATAAAGCTCATGTACCCTATTTATGTACCTTGCGTTCATAGGCAATAGCTACATGTATAAAACAAGGTCATTGTCGTCTCGCAAGGTCAAGATTAATGATCAGGGCCATTTTACAAAATATTGACTTTTATTGGAGAAGCAGTATTTTCCTTTTTTACCTCCTCCTTTTTTACCAAAGGAAATTTTACACCTAAGTTAATTTTTCGAGAAAAAAAATGAGCTTAAACCAAAATTAAGGCTTATAAGAATTTTGGTAACGATTACAAAAGACAAAACAGATTGAAACCTCTCATGTACTTTAAGTACATTTTTTTTCAACTATACCTTTTATTCGTAATTCTTCGGGTGGAAGGAAGTGAAGAGTATAAATGATATAAAAAATAGTACTCATCACAACTATATCATTTGTTTATTCATTTATCATTCATTTATTTGCTAATTTATTAATTTATTATCTTATCTATTCGTTTATTCATTTATCATCATCATTACCAACTATAGAATCATCATAGTTTGCGTTGTTATACTTGCATGGATCGTGTTTTATAATTCATGTCTATTTCAGAACAAATCTAAACTTGAGAAGTACATCAATCAAAAGGGTGCCCATGGTTACGACAACGATCTGTCTTCCATGAAGCCGATATTTCTAGCGAGCGGTCCGGGGTTCAAGACCAATGTTACGATTGCACCATTCAACTCTGTTGACATCTATCCTTTGCTGTGCCATCTCCTGAGTATCGAACCTACACCAAACAATGGTTCACTGGACAACACGATCAATGGTCTTGTTGTAAAGGATACGTCAGGCACTCCGAAAGTGGTCTATGTCTCATATTCAATAATGGGTTTGCTGTCAGTGCTTGTAAAGGTTACAATTATTTCACGCTGCTGATCTGGGAACTTTGTTTATTTAGCAGACAGTATAGACTAAGATCAGCCTGCATGTCCATAAGTTTGTCATTAGTCGATAAAGCCAAGCTCAGTTTGTTTAGTCGTTCTCAATTCTGGGGTCCTGGCTTTGTTATCCCTCTCGGCTATATTCTTTCCGGAAAGTGATAAAAGTCATCGCGAGATGCATCATTTGTCTCTCGTCAATCGGCGAATGGTTAATACTACGTATAAGGGGAAAGCTGCTGTTCTTTTCTGATTTTGGTCGTTTCCTACACCTAGCTGAGGTACTAATATGGAAATACCCTGATCCCTACGGGGCTCCACATATGACCATGAAACTTAGACATATATCAACGGGCTAATGCAAGACATAGTAAGTGTCTTTACATTGTATTGACATTTACAATGTTTTTGCGCTAACCCGTCCATAAAATGTATAGTGCCCATTAATATATACATTAAATTACCTAACCCCCGATCTATTTTCATTGGATGCCAAAGTAAAGGTTCCGACCTACGTAAAATAAGTCTCGAACAAATTCGGGTGGAATTCGCATGACTCCCGGATGATACCGTCATACGTGACGGATCATATTTTAACTGTGTCTGCAACTATTTTACATTTTGGTAAGACGAAAAGGGATCGCGATAGAAACGTGATACTGCATCTTAAGTGTTAGCACTAGCTATTCTTGTAGTGCTTTGTTCTATTTGGTTACGCGTGTGTGTGTTGTTTTGTTTTTACGTGGTGCTTGGTATATATTCTTTTCTTTTTTTCTTTTTTTTTTTGTTTGTTTTGTTTTGTTTTGTTTTGTTAGAAGATCTCTATGGCCCTTAATTTTCGCACCATCCAGATGGCCCTGTTCTTTTTGTTTTGAAAAAATCACGGATCTTCTCTTGTCACTTGATGGATGAAAAAGGATTAAATCGTTTGGGCATAATTTCTCTGAAAACTGTCTTTGTGATAATTACATGGGGCTGAATACGACTTTCAAAGGTAAGTCGGTTACATCGTCGCGGCCGTGGGATACTTATCCTTGACTTCCTGTCGTTTCACCCACCAGCACAACCACGCCATTTAGTCTAAGCCGCAAGTTGCTAATTCTACCCGGGTTCTTAACTTATTTATCGTCCATTGGTGATAGATAAATTGCCCTAGTTACAGTGAATATTGGAAAATTTTGATAATAATATTGGCCTAGTCGAGGTTCGAACCCCAGACTACAAGTTAATATTGACTGAGCTTAAGGGCCTCGGTATAACTCGGTTTAAAATGAGCAACACGAACTCGAGATCCCTAGCTTCAAATAAGATGGCCTATCGACTGAGGAAGATGGGTAGCTTTGTGGCACGCGCATTTGTCTGATTCATAGAAATAAACTAGGATGTTGTTGATTCTCCGTCGAAACGACGGATCGCGCATGTCATCCAAAGAAATTAATTCGCCGGAACCGAACTTTGAACCCCGACATTGGTCGACACTTAAATGAAGTTTTTTTGTTTCTTTGGTGATTTAAACGTTGAATAATTTGTAATAACTAGAGAGAGAGAGAGAGAGAGAATGTGTGAGGTACGTTTAAGTTCGTAATTACTATTTTCGTTTATCTGTAAGAAGGCCGTGTAGTAAATAAGATATATTCATAAATGTATTTACTTGTTTCCCTCTTTGTCCCTTGTCGTGCTGATCCCTGTTTGGCAAGAGGTATAGACTAAGATCAGCCTTATGTTTGTGAATTTTCTAAAAGAAACACGAGCCCTCTATAAGGGATTCCAGTGCTTAGAGTGTTTTGATTTAAAATCATTCTTGATCAACAGTTTTTGTAAAGCATGACATAGGTAAAATAAGGATTTTATTATCTTTGACATAATTTTAGTTAGCAGCCTTAAGAAACTGTTTCATAGACGGTAATTTATCCTATTTCTCACAAACTTCAGTTCTGTATAGGCCACTTATTGTCAGTTTACACTCATTTTGATTTCTCCTCAGCAGCTTCCATTAATTCGAAGCTGTTTGCAACTTGTAATTTTGTTGCGGATTGAATTGATGAGCTCCCCTGCCTTAGACATTTGTTTGTAAATTAATAAAACAATTCCCACACAATTACTTCTTTTACGCTTATCGAGAAAAAAGCTTTAGAAAACATTGTGGAAAATGAAGTAATTGCTTCTACAATATCCACAATATTTTATTTCCAAAGAAACAAAACAAGACAAACAAAAAAGAAAATATGAAATTCCACTAATTTGAAAATGTTTTTTGCAGCTTATTTCAATTTGGACCAGTCCAAGTATTGGTTGTGAAGGAATGGGTAAAATTATCAGTTGAGTTTTGTGCCGTTTTGAAAAAGCCCCAATATTTTTAGTTATACCATAGAAAGGTCCATTTGTGCGGCGGGGTTTCGAATCTGCAACCCTTGACTTCGATCAAATAACGGGTCAGCCGCCCTAACCACCGAGTCACATCCCGTTTTGTTAATTGCGTGACGCCTTACTTGACACCATCGAATCTGAAATTCAAGTAAGTAATTAAGATAGAGAATTTTTGACATATCGACTGCATGGTATTTTAACAAAAAAAAAAAAAACTTAATGCAAGACAAGGCCATCTTGATACAAACGACTGGTCCTCTATTAAATAGACTTATTGTTGTTGTCAATCTTTTGATACAGCTGGTTCTCTTTATATCGACTTCCGTTATCGCGAAATATACGCTTATGACGATGTTGGGATTTGTCAAGTTTTAAATACATACGCTATAAAAAAATAAGCTTGGAATTCTGGGTAAAAGATGGCAACAAAGACAAGAGAGTCCCTTTGATTTCGATATAATTTACTTTACTGCCTCATTCATCACCTTTGGAAAATTCCGGAATGAAAAACTTGCAAACCTGGTACAAAATAAGGCTCTTGGGGACAATTTTTAAAAGAAAAGGGAACTTTAAGTGTATGGCAGTATTACAGATATGCACAGCCACATATTTTTGAAAGAGAACCATATACGCTGATAATGATAAATCATTGTAAAAAGAAGAAAATCACCGCTTTAGATCCATTTAAATAATGAGCACTAGCCGAGAGCGAGGCGAACTCACTAGAGTGCAGTCTATACAAACTCCTAGATTTGAAATGGAAATGCATATTTTGGTCGAGGGGTGGCCCCAAACTTAGATTTTACTTTTTTCTCTGGGTCAAAGGTCAAATCATTAGTAAATAATGAAAATATTAGTATTGCTGATCGAAGTGTAGAGCTGAACATATACGGAATATTTCATAAATTCTGCCCAGTGCTGTTAAGGATATTTTAACCCTAAACTTATTTCTCTGATGTCAGTCATTTAAATAATGGTAGCCATTTCAATTTTTTCGTGGAATTAATATGTGGTCCTTAACATACCCATCCCATTATGTGAAATCCAGCCTGATATTGGCCGAGATATAGACCCGTTCTATATTTTCTTTGATGTCAGCAACTTTGAATATGGCGATCATTTTTATTTTCTAAATACTGATGAATGATTCGTACTGAACATATCAATCTAACTCCATGAAAGACAAAACACACACACACAACGTTAATTGTCCTAGATAATATATTTCCTTTAATGTCGAATAATCTCAAAAGATGTGGGAATGTCATGATTATTATTATTTTTTTTTTTTTTCATATAAAATTGATCGATTCTGAAATAACCATCACATTTCATGACATTCCGACATATAGTATTCGAGATATCAACCCAACCCATATTTCATTTGATAGAGGCCATATCTAAATTGTAATCCAAAACTAATCGGTTAGTGATAAGTGAACGTAACTGAAATTCTGTAACGAAGTGTCCAGGATCTAAACCCTACTACTATATTATTTGATGTCGGTCATTTTGATTTTTTATATTTGATTTTTGCGTGGTCTTGAACATGTTCACCAACTTTAAAGAAATTCCTGGAAACTGAGATATAGGCCTGGCCAATTTTCCTTCCATGGTGGTCTTTTTGAAATCAACCACCATTTTGAAAACTCACTAGACCTTTTTGAACATATATAGAATGTACTTTATTACCTTAATAAGTCTCAAGAATTCACACGCTCATTAAAAAATCCTGGGATAGGATTCTACCAAGAAAAATAAAGAATAATAAGATGAGGATGAAGTAGAAGAAGAAAAACAAGAAACGGAGAAAAAACAATGTCACCGCAAAACTTTGTATAAGGGGAGCATTGGAATAGAACTTACCATGGCCCTTCGCTACGGGTACTTGAGCAGCAATCTAATGTGCGCTGAAACTGTGGTATTTTCAAAATTATTTTAGAAAAGTGGATGTGTTTTCAAGAATTACTTCTTTAAAGTTCGCTCGTTTCAAAAGTATTCAGATTACTTTGGCGGTTAACTCTTGATATTAAAGGTATTTAAACAATACCACAGTTTCAGCGCACATGCTCTCCTTAAATAGTTTTAGAAAAGTGGATGAGTTTTCACGAATTACTTTTAGAAAGCTCGCTAGTTTCAGAAGTATTGAATATAGCTGTTTTCAGATCACTTTGGCAGTTTACTCTTGATATTAACATAACATAACATAACATAACATACATTTTATTGCATGAAAACATAACATGTTTAAAGCAAGTATAAATACACATAACAAAATCTGTGATATTAATCTACTCCAATAAGGTGCGTGTTAATTCTTAAAACATATCCTAGATCACATTGCAAATTCCAATAAATTTGATATGAATTTTCTCACAGTTACTATTTTATATGATAAAATCTTCAAACAGAAACTTATTTCTTTACTGCTTGATATTAGGTTGCCATGGTAACGCTTACTTTTATTTTGGCGCTAGCATGCACACACAAGAGTCTAAAACGACTATAGGGATTTACACAATAAAGAAGACATTACAAAATAAAGTACTAAATATAATTTGAGCGCGTGCGTGACATTTCCAACCATTACGCATGTGCGCCAAGTAAAGACTCAGATCAGTCTGTGCATCCGCACAGTCTGATCAGAGTCTTCACTCTGCGCTCTGTAGAAAGATACTGACCCAAAGCTTCTTTAAACAATCAGCGAATGTTCTAATTGCCCCGAATAGCTGTCCAGGGAGCTCAATTTGTGCAAGTCACGCACATGTGAAATTGTTGGAAATGTCACGCACAGGCTCATTTATTATATTTTCATAACAACTTATGTAGATACCATGGTGACATGTGAAGATGTAAGGTATTTTGTTGTAATTTAGAAATAAGTTATATGACTTTGAATCATGAAACATGTACCAAAACAACGTTTCATGCCACTTTTTGCTGAAAATGGGAAATATTGTAAAATCAGGGCTTGTTGTGGCCATGGCAACAATGGACAATGAAATGTGTAATTGAATTGAGAAGACCTAATACAATCGCGTAAGAATTTAAATGCCGTTATTTTGTCAAAATTCGTAATAGGAACAAAACACCAGTTTGTTAATCTTGACTTTAATTACTAATCATACTTCCGTACGAAGCCGACAATCCTATAAACGTCAAAAACGTTGTAAACAAAAGTAAATGGAGCTGTAGGAACCCAATTTTTGTCGTTCGCCAATGATTTACTTTTTGTTTTATTGTCAACAACCAACAGGCTATATCGCCCGGTATCTCAGACAAACTTCTCTGTCGAAATCCCGTTTGCCATATCCGAGAAAGGCGAATCGTGAAGTAACGGATCGCTGTCTACCGCTAACTGACCTCCGATACGACAGATATCAAACGCCGTTAGTTTGCATGATGCATAATCAGTAACGCAAAGGGCAAAACTCAGGTTGGCGACCTAAACGTCGTATCTACAGCTTGAATAGCTAGATCATCAACAAATCTTGACATGAACATCGATATTCAACACTCACTTCCAGTCTGAATAACGATTTGATAATCATTCAATGTCTTTTATAGACACGGGTGTATAAAGCTGTGGAGGCTTGATTTTTGGTCGCCAAACGATCTTATACAGACGATTTCGCACCTTTCTCTTATTACTCAACTGCCCTTTCTATCTACCCTAGGGGTAAACTACACGGAGATAAAATCTAGGGTACTATACAACCGTTGTTTTCGGTTCATAGTGGCTTATCGAGATAAACAAGTCAATCACGAAAATTTCGCGGAGTTAATCTTACATCAATATAGGTAACCATTTACTTTTACTTGATAATTAAAAAAAGATACATGAAAAAAAAAACTATACAAACCATTAAGATTGAAGCATGAAGGCGTCTATAGCGAGAAGGGACTGTCTTGGAAATACTTAAAGTATCGTCCAAAGTCACCTGCGAAGACGCCACAGGCTGACTCAGTAGTTCTAGAATGGCCATTTTACCTCACTTTAAAATCAAGTTTCTAAAAACGATCTTTGATTGACCTCTGCTACATTTTTTCACTTTTTAGTTTGTTTCACGGAACACCCGCGAGGTCCCTTTTCACTTGACCGTCTAACACTTAAAAAATCTTTATGAAAGAAATGTTAGATATAATAACTTTTGTAGTCTTTATGACAATGTTTTCATCAGTGTCGCATACATAAGAGGTTCGTGTAAAACGGGAAGATTTTTTTTTTTCGTGGAAGTACGAAATTAAAAACACAATCCTGTAGTGTGATTAGATTTTATAGTTTTATACCTCCACGAAAGCAAAACCATACTCTTCGTAGCTTATTACTATTCCTACCTGGTCATTATGTCTTCACAGGTTCATATAGTGAGATCAGCTCTTTAGTTATATACCTATAGAGGGAAACAAAACGTAGTATCTTTTGGATAACCTTGATAGCGGTTTCAATCGCAATGATTAATGCATTGCCACGCGATGTCGCTTTTAGACGCTCTAAAGAAATTTGCTCAAGGAAAACTTTCTAAGAAAAGGAGGAATTGTTTGTAATAAGCAATTTCTCTTTTCGAACAATGTTTTCTATCTTATTTGGCAGTAATTTTAGCGCACTTTGAGATGACGTTGCCAACTTGTAGCCGCCGTCATAGCGCAGTTGGTAGCGCGTCGGTCTTTCAATCTCGAGGTCCCGGGTTCGATTCCCGACGGCGGCACTCATCCTTTCCGACTATTTGTCTCTCACCAATGGGTCGATAATCGTAGACCTATTTGGGATAGCAGCTGGGGGCTAGGAAAGGATGTAATGGTAGTACTGGTGTGAGAAATACCAGGATTCCATTGTTAGGTGCTCCAGCCGCCGCGATATAACTGAAAGATCGTTGAAAGCGGCGTAAAACCCCATTCAAACAAAGCCAACTTGTATAAATTTAGACCCATGTTAATTTTTGTTGTCTAGAAATGGGTTAAAGGACCTGAAAAGCGGTTTCAATCTCGTTCATTAGTGAACGCAATGTGTTCAGGGCGACATATCGGTCGAGAACGCATTACTTTTGAACCCCGCGATTTGATATGCTTCAGTTAACAATGCAGGGTAACATCTCACAAGCGTCGGTGAGTATGTTGCCATCCTGAACAAAAGGATGGATATCAGCTATAACCTGTAATGAAAAGGTCAATATTATGGATAAATATGTTTGCAAAGGATTTACAGTTAAGAAAATCGTAAAATTTACAAAGTCAGTCATTTTGAGGTTAGGTTTCGTATCCAAACTTTATACCGACAATATTATCTATTAACCCATTTCTTCACATTGAGGCCTTTTACGCCTCCCACGATTAAGCTTTGGAAAACATTTTGGAAAATTAAGAAATTGCTTAATTGTCACAAAAGAATTCTTCATTTTCCAAAATGTTTTCAAAACAGGAAGTTGAAAAACCTAAAGTTTCATAATCTTTAAATTGTCATTTGCAACTTCGTTCATTTTGGACCAGTCTAAAATCTTGTCGTCTGGTAACTGGTTTAATAATCTCAATTTACATGAATCAAACCATTCCTAATTGAACAAGGGAGAGTTCTAGAACGCTTTAACCATATGGGTGAACTGCAATGTATCTAATTTTATTTATAATTTATGTATACGTTTTTAACGACGAACCGTACGTGTTCAAAGCAAATTAATGAATAAAGAATCTCAAACCGAATGAATGGAATTGGGATGAGCGTCTATTTAATGACGTTATTAACCGTAATTGTATAACCGATAAACAAACGTAAGTCAAGGTTTTTATTATTATAATTATCATTGTTATAATTGAAAATGACTTCGTCGAGCTTGTCTTTGTTTTTTGTAGAAACTCGATTCAATACAACTAAAATAAAAGTATTTGTCAGTTACATCGCGTATAAGGGTAGGAATGAATTGTCGGATCGCTTGCCCTACCCACTCACCTCCGATAGAAAGTTCGACTTAGATCTTAACCCTTGTCATGCTGTTTAAATTACCTTACTGAATTGTTGTAAAATCAAAGGGCTGAAAGCGCTGATAGAACTTATTAAAAAATCAATATTTCTTTTAGAAATCAATTTCCTTAACAACAATGAAGGAAAAGTACAAACAGGAGGTGTAGACTAAGATCAGACTGCATTATGTGCAGGCTGATCTTGGTCTACATCTCCTGCCAAAACCGGAATATTCCGGGTTCAGCATGACAAGGGTTAAATGGCGTTATTTTGGAAAATTTATGGCCACCAACATGTAACGAAAAAGTAAAACGGTTGATTCGCGACCTAAACATCGTAACTATCGCTTGTATAAACCAGCATACATGCTTAACTTACATGTCGGAATATGTCAGGATTCAAAGTTCACTTTCGATTTAAATGATTGATTTGATTGGTCAATTTTATTTTTTAATCGACAACAGCGGGATCCGTCGATCGGTAGTACGACACCGAGGACGTTATAAAACGAAGGCGGGAAAAAAGAATATGAGAGAACGAGGTAAAAATGACGGAAAAAAACAGAGTACGACAACACGGACATGAGCTGATCTATCACTGTCAATATTTTATAGCTTATTTTCCTTATGTTTACCAAACACTTTATTCTAGGACAATGGTTCGAAGTATGGACACAATCTTGATATGTACAAGTATCATTCTGATAGTGGCGGAAGTGACGTCATCCAAAGTGTTGCTGGTTTCTATGGATGGTTTTCGATGGGATTACATCAAAAACTTTTCAACGCCGAACTTCGATGATTTCGCTCAAACGGGCGTAAAGGCGGATTACATAACAAGTGCATTCATTACAAAGACATTCCCATGCCATTACACTCTAGCAACAGGTAAGTTAGGACCATAAAACATAGAACATAAAAACAAGACATAAAAACGCCATTTACTTGGTGAGAGTCTAAGCGTCAGCTTTGATAACATAAGTTTATAGACAAAATTTTGAAGTCTTCTCAGAGTTCGTCGAGTGCAAACTGCCACTGGAGGCTTAACAACTAGGCCAAAAGGTATATTAGCGGATATTAAAGACTTTGACAATTGTCGGTAAAATTTCGAGTGTTTGGTCTAATTTTTAGCGAGGAACTGTGAAATAAAAATCATTGAAAAGTCCAAAACAACGGATTAAAACGTCCACTTTTCTAGTTAGGATATTATCAGACAGGGTAAACCACCCAAGCTATTATCTATTATATAAAGACAGACAAAATTAGCACGAATGGGTTACAGCTAAATACACAGTATGGATTACATCGAACAAGGGGACCGCCTATAGGTTAACCCTTTCCCGTTTCTTGAAATTTTAGACTAGTCAAAATTGAAAGAAGTTGCAGATGTCAAAGAAAATATGATGTAATTTGAAATGATACCATCATGTGTGGTAGAAATATTGTGGAAAAAGGACAAATTGCTTGTTACAAGCAATTTGTCCTTTTTCCACAATGTTTTCTCAAGTAGAAAATAGCAGCAACGTAAAATCCCGTGTTTGTACAGGAAAGGGTTAAGTTATCCGTAATCATGTAAAAATGGCCCTTTTTAGTTATTATGGTGTACAAAATGTCGATATGCAGAAAACTCATTTTGCGTCCGTTAGAGTATCTCTAGAACGAAAAAAAATGCTTTTCATAGACATCATTTAATCTGAATTAAATTTCTATATGGACCTATCGCTCGAATGGCTTGTTAAATTGAAGTGTAGAGCTTTGAAAACTACGAATTTTCTATTGCCTTTATATGACAATACAAATTGCCAGAAAATTAGACAATCACAACTGCCATCAAAATCCTTTTGTAAGACAGGTACTGCTAAATCATTTATCTCTTTTTAGCTGTCGAAAACTTTAACACAAATGCATGTAGTTCGAATCCCACTATAGAGCCATTACTGATTATGCATGGTAGCCCTTTGGAATATAAAATCAGAATTCCACGTTGATTATTCGCTTATTGGAGGAATGGAGAATCAGTCCTTAAAATCTCGTATCTACAGTCAGATATCAGACAGAATGCTTCTTCGATCCAGGGATTACATAGAACATTAGCTAAACTATTCTGTTTAATCTGGAGATACTTTAAATTGACCAGCGCGTTTAGTTTAGCGTGTAAGATTAGAAGGGTTCGGATCACAACTAGTCACGTGATATATCTGGGTATTTCAGTCATTCACGATCTTCCGGCCAACATCTATAAATAAAGGTCCTGGGTTGTAGGCCTACTTAAAGAGTGTTTAACCTAAAACAACAAACAGAAAACTAACTTTCTTTGTATTAGTTATAAAAATGTATAGTTTAGTGTTAAAGAAAATTTATGAATAACATTGTCACTCTGGGATATTTTACTTAATTCTTTAAACGAGAGAAACTATAACCACGCCCTGTTTTCTTTTGATGTTTTGAAACCGATTGAATACATTTTTTGTCGATAGAACGACGTGTGCATGGCTGGTGGAAGCTGCGTAGAGTCGATATCCGTTCACTTTTGTCAGGTGCGCTGAATGTTTAATCTAACCATTCTACCTTACTTTGTATTTTTGAATCACCAATACTTGTCCTTTGCTGGATACGATCTTTATTTTTTATCTGTTTTCAAATATTAGTTATATTGAAATTCCCGGGTGGTCGTTTTACGACATAGACATATACACTTTAGACCAACCTTAATGATAAGAGTGATTCCGCTTATGTTGTTTGGTTATATAGCCTTATGTATAATAATGGACGGGCGGGGTCCTTCGTCTAGATGATTCGAACGATGTACATAGATGAACTCCGCTCAGATGAAATGTACACAAAACTGTCACTGTCAGCCACCTGACCATGTGAGTACGCCGCCAATACGATCCGTTCGGTGTTAAACCCTCGGTAACCCTGTAACCCCGACTTTCAAAGCAGAACTTTTTTAACTTTTTAACAGGTAGTTCTACTGAGATGTCAAACGACGTTACTTTGTAAATTTACGATCAGAAATATAAAACAAAAAACAAAGCGTTGGCTGCGACCTGAACGTCACAACAATACCTTTAATAAGCTTTAGTTATGACGTTTCAGTCGCCAAACCAACAAGAATACCTGACATTAATGTGGAGTTCAACATTCAATTCTGGTAAAAATGACTGATTTGATTTGTCAATTTATTTTGTTATGACAGTGGCGATACGTGAATTCATAAACTGAAGATGAGATAAATCAGCTTTAAAGTACATTTGTAGGTTTATATGAAGAATCCCATGGTATCGTGTCAAATAGTATGTATGACCCTATCTTCGACGAGTACTTCTTCAAGGGGAACGTGGAATCAAGATGGTGGGACGCTGGAGAACCAATATGGGTAACGGTCCAGAGACATGGGCTCCGTAGTGGGGTATATTTCTGGCCGGGAAGTGAAGCGGAGATTCGAGGAAAAAGACCAAATATCTGGTTCCCGTACAAAGAATCCGTTCCGTTCAAAGATCGCGTTGACGCTGCTGTGCAGTGGTTGTCGAACGATTCCTATAACATTGATCTCGCCATGGTTTATTTCAACGAACCCGATACTACTGGCCATAAATATGGACCCTATGCCCAAGAAATGAAAGACATGGTTTATGAAATGGATGGTATCCTTGGGTACATTGTTCAATCTTTGAACAACGCAGGACTTTCGGATATATTGAACGTCATTGTTACGAGTGATCACGGAATGGCACAAATTGACGTGAAGAATCAACTCGTGGATTTAAGTCAATATGTCGACTTTAGCGCGGTTGAAATTTTTCCAGATGAAGTGGACGCAGTTTTAAGCGTGAAGCCATTTGACAGTCGGGCCGAGGAGCTGTTCAATAATCTATCGTCAGCGCATCATATGACGGTGTACAAGAAAGAAGATCTTCCAGACCACTGGCACTACAAAAATAATAGACGTGTGTTGTCGATAGTTCTAGTTGCAGATGAGGGATGGACAATTGTAAAGGTAAATCTTTAAACGAATGCACGAAAATTGCTGTTGAGCTAGAAAAAAAGCAACACTATTGATGAACTTGACATGAAGGCAATTGTTAAAGACTGGTCCAAAATACCCGTAGTTTCAGATGCCGACTTTTTACACTTTCTTTCTGCTATCCCTTTATAATACAATATAAAATCTTTAACCCTTAACGGCATTGCAAAATTTTAGAACTGACCAAAGTTAAAGGTTTGGCAGACGATAATTTTAGTGGATTTAATTTTAAAAATTATTTTTTTCTGGGGGCAGAAAATAATGTAGAAAAAATTGCTTGTGACTAGCTATATCTTCTTTCTCTAAAATGTTTCTCAAGTATAAAATCACAGGTATATAAAAACAAAGGAATGTACAAGAAAGGGTTGATTCATCAAAAGTTTCGATGAAATCATTTTATTTTTTGCTACTCTTTAATCTCAGTCTCATCTTGTCCTTTGACCTTGCCTTATTTGAATATAAACCAGTTATCAACAATTATTGATTTCTAATTCCATCAAAAATCCAGTTCATTAAACGATATTTTAAAATTCCGCTAGAGAAGACATTTACAATTATAGCCAATGTTATAGCCAAGGTTAAAGTTCTCTGTATTGTCACATATTATTATCATCTATAAATTAACATTGACTTACGGTCAATGTTAAATTTCAAGGTGATAAATAGTAAGTGGAGCTCCGTGGTCTAGTAATATAGGATGCGGAACTCGGGATCAGAGGGTCCCGGGTTCGAATCCCGCCAGGTTCATGGGAATTTTTCTGAGCAAAAAAACTTACTCCAAATTGCTCTTCTCCCCTCAGGTGTATAAATGGGTACCTGTGAGGGTTGTAAGCCAAAGTGCTGTGGATGCCATGGGCGCCGTATGTTAACAGCCGACTTGCAATTCAATGATCGGGATTAAAGTGTAAAGTCATTTGATTACGCAACGCGTAGAAAAGACTATAGACCTCAAACCTTTAACTTTATGACCTTAAACTATATATCAACAGAAATGACCCACTATAATATAGATGATCCTGTCATATACCACTAGGGATAAGTATGACCTTCAAAATGACCTTGATCTAAACTGAAGAAATTTAACCCATTATGAGTAAAAATATCTTACTAGTAGGAATACACATGTGAAAGATGCAGCCCCTACACTTACCAGTAAAAAAAGATGGCAGATATCAAAGGTCTAATGGACACACAGACGGAACAAAACTAAATGCAAACGCGCATAAAAAGCATTTTTGTGTTAACTGGTGTAAATCGTTTACACTTGTACATTCTGACAGATTTATAACTCAGTTACGACATATTGATCAAAGATTCAAATAAATGCACATGCATGTACACAACATTCATCTAAATAGCGAGCACGGGTTAAAGGTTCTATACTTTATGATACGTTTGGCAAGTTTTGTACACAAAAGTAAACTGGACAAACACGCCGTCAGAGTTCAAACATTTATATCCTGCCCGGTTGCATCAGTATTCGTCCGATTTAACCCCCTCTATAGTTCAACGTACAAGTGCTAACAGATGATAAGGGTAAAACATTGTAAAGGCCTTTTATCGCTTACCCGTCGGATTAAACTACTCTCTTACTTTTGAGATTAAAACAAAGAAAATTGATTCCCAAAACCGTCTCAACAAAATCACATTTATAGCAGTGAAAGAACTGATAGTGGACGTCCTTGTTGGCAAAGTAGCGTGAAATCTCCAAGAAAACCAAGAAATGGAAGAAATGTTATTTTTCTTCCGATTCGGGTGAAAAAAATCTTTTAGGTAATGGTAAATATAATTAAAGATACACAATATTTGCATTATAACTTAATATTTTACCTTTAAACAACAGCACTACTTTTGTTATAAAATTGGTTTGAAACGTTGTCTGCGCATGTCATATTCTCCGAAGATTGACCTGTCTTCGGGACAATATCACTTGTCCCGGTTGGGATAAATATTACTACGTCGTACGCATTACTCCATAATATATCGTCAAAAAGTAGAAAGTGGATAATTGCAATAAAAACTACAACTGTGGAGAAATCGAACTTAGTTTTTTAGAAAAATAATTATTTAAAATTGCGAAAGCATTCATGTCTTGCCTTTGCCCTATGAACAGGCATCAAGAATTTCATGGGCGCTGACATTTTGAAAGTAGTTCGACGGAATCGGCCGCCTTGTCACGAATTACACTACCCAGAATGCTCAACTTAGATAGGTCAGTATTTAAAAAATGCCACCTATCGGAAGATTTTAATTGCCAACGAAAATCTTTCATATTTATGCGCCAAATTTGAAACTGGGATAGGATGCGGGGTACTTGAAGACGTATCGGCTGTCTATTTACTGAAGTGAATGTTGAATGAACCGGAGCACAAGAGAGTGAGTAGAGTGATATGCCCATTTAGGTGTAGAAATTGCATTTTCATATACATAATGTGAATAAAGCGTAGCTCGTCAAAATTAATAGGTAATACTGGACGTTTGTTACTCTAGTGTAATGAACGAAATCCCTAGTTCGGCAGAAAAATAATCGCCATTGCCATGCATGTTAATTGTCTTTAACCGATGAAAACATGCTACGAGATTTCCCTGAGCCCCTAATGCTATACTTTAATGTTGTAGTTGTACATGTCCTAGTAAGAAAAATGACAAGAAGACATGGTTATGTGCACCTACTAACCGCTGTATTTCTGAACCTTTACTAAAAGAGATATTAAAATAGAGTCACTTAATTGCAGTCTTACTAGCTTTCAAAAAAGGTACACCTCTTAAATTTTTACGAGATGTTCCTTTTCCCATGATGTTGCACAAACAATTGAGATATTAGTGGTAATATTGGATTTGCAATTCTTTCAGCATTATAACATTCAAGAAACAAGTGGGGAATTCTGTATATCCTTTAAACCTTCTGCGGCCCAGTAGCAGTTTAATTATAATTCAAAATTATGATAAAAACCTTCCACGGATCTACAATATACTAAAGTTGTGTCCGATTGTCTAAATAATTTCTATATAAGGTATCATGGCTAATCACCTTCGTGGTATATAGCTGGTACTCTGAAATGTAAAGATGGATGTTTTGGATTCCCACAATTGATAAGCGAAGCGAATCAGAATTTCTTGGACCAAATCCGCGAAGCGCTATTCAAAACGCCTGGCAAATAAACCCATTCCAACACAACTGTTCCAAATTGAAAGAGGCTGCAGTGGACGATTTCAAGTTGATGAAATTTCATTTGTTATTTATTTATTTATTTTTATTTTTTATTATTATTATTGTTATTCATTTACTTATTCATTTATTTAATTGTTTGTCTTTTTGTACATAGGACATTGTGGATAATGAAGAAATTGAAATTTCTTCATTTTCCTAAACATTTTTTTTTCCTGAAGGGGCGTGCAAAGGAATTATTGTGATGGAATCAAGTTATATTGTGTAAATAAGGCCGGATCTGGATGTAGCATGGTTTACGAAGATACATTTATACACAAAAGGCAATTTTACAATATATGAATTAACTGATTCTTACATTACCCTCCTTTAAAATATACATGCAACATTAAAAGTGTTAAAGTGATTGGTTAATTTGACATGTGATTGGTCAATTTAATCAAAATATCGATAGTTTAAGAAATCAGAATATTTGATAAAAGTCAATATGAGCACAAACGATTTTTGAATATCCTTTAACCGAACACATTCAACTGGGAGGAAACTTGTTTTATCTGTAAACAACTCATACTTGAATAATCATATTGCATAACTTTGTTAAGTCGGCGAGTGCATTTATGTCAACATTATTTTTGATTAATTTGTTGACAGTCGGGAAATAATAGGTTACGTCTTTAGAAACTCGAGTGGATACATTAATAAGAGAAACTGCGGTTATCAGTTTCGTAAGAAAAGTGAAGTACATTCATAAGAGAAACTGCGATTATTAGTTTCGTAAGAAAAGTGAAGTGCACACTATTTGATGACGTCAATTCACTTCATTTTCACACACACACTCACACACATATATAACCCGCAAAATTTATAAAAACATACAAATTACAGAAGAAATCAAATAGTGCGTGTAACAAAGATTATCATACTAGAATGGCTCCTCGCCGTGGAAGAGGTTTATCGTAAAGCCGAAATATTCGGCCTTGTTTGACCTATGCATTCTTCATCCATACTTTGAGTCGTAACGTTCAATAACTCTGTATGGAAAACGTCGGTAATTGAGAAATTGCTTGTAACTATAGTATTCTTTTTTTTATTTCTTCACGATGTTTTCAACAATATTCATGCATTGTAATTTTTCAGTTAGCACGAATTCTGAAGTTCCGTCTGTAAATTCTGAAGTTCCGTCTGTAACCTCATTTGACTCAATATCATTGTCACTAATATTCAGAGTATGCAGGAGCACTTTAAGAGTATAAGAGTATATAGGAGCACGTCAACCATTGTCGTGCTCAATAAAATCTATTTCTGAATTTGTATTAAAAACCAAAGGGTTGAAAGCGCCAGATGAAATAGGTAAGAGTCATAATTCTTTTTAAAAAGTTATTTTATAAAAAACAACGGCTTCAAGAAGACAAACTGGAGGTGAAGGCTAAGATCAGACTGCACTTAAGTGCAGGCTGATCTTTGTCTATGCCTCCTGCCAAAGCAGGAATATTCCGGGTTCAGCATGATAAGAGGAATGTGTCTCTACAGTTTTCAATATTATTTACAATAAATTGAGTCACAATATTGGTAAATCTTCAAGACCAATGGGTGACTGTCAATAGACGGTAAGGAGTTATGGAATGTCTACCCCCGGTTTCCATATTTACCTTTCTCACAGCACTCCGTCGATGCGCGAAGAAAATGTCGTAACTCCAGTTTTATCAAACCAATATCTTCTTGCATCTCATAGTGTAGTGTAGTAGTTTCCATCTGAGTGGACGCAGACAGAGGTCCCTCAAATTTTCTTTTCTTTTTCATTTCAGAATCCTTTTAAGATCACTAAGTTAGAATTTGGCGGGCATGGATATGACAACGACTTAACTTCGATGAAGCCGATCTTCTTCGCCAGCGGTCCCGGGTTCAAAACCAACGTGACCATTCCCCCTTTCAACACTGTCGACATATATCCTCTGATATGTCGGCTCCTGGGTATCGAGCCTGCACCCAACAATGGAACATTAGACAACACTATAGAAAGTCTTGTTACTGGAGATGTCTCCGGAGCATCTAGTTTCCCCCAAATTTCATATGTCTTAACTATTCTATCAACTGCTTTGTATAAACTACTATTCTAAAGATTACACAACGCACTTTATAAATTGAGGGAACGCCAGCCACGCCCACCGATCTCCGACAGGAAGTTCTACTTCGATTGCAAACGGCGTAATTTTGCAAAATTTATGGCAAGTAACATGTAACGAAACGGTTAAATGGTTGGTAGGCGATATAAACGCCGTAACTACAGCTTGAATAAGAAAAGTTATTACGTTAAAGTCGCTACACCACCAAAAATGAATGATTTAATTGGTTGATCGATTTTTTAATTGACAGCAGCGAGTCGTCAATAATAAGCATGATTGTTCAGGATGTGTGTTAACACTTACTGACACTCTCAGTAAGACTTCCAGCACTTCCTTTAGGAATTTGATCTGATCATCTAGGTGTACTTCCATTGTCTTCCTATCCACAAAGCGCTTGGTGAAAATTGATGAATAGGCCAAATCTTTACTTGAATCATTTAAGAGGCGAAAATATCGTAGATTGCCTGAAAAGCTGTAATTGATTAATCGCTGGCTCCGCCCACTTACTTCATTTGTCCGCCTTTCGACTCCGACAGGATTTAAAACAGCCTGTTTTTTTTTTTTTTTTTTTTTTTTTTTTTTTAAGCTTTTAGGATCGTTGAATGTCTCTCGCCGATCGGGCGTCGTCAACAATATAAGTGTTAACACATTAGAGGCCACAATTTTGCCCAAATATTCATGAAACTTGGTCAGTATAATTGTTAAGAGAAAAGGATGAACCCTATTGACTATTGGGAAGGTTCTATCAGAAAACACAGGGAAAGGGGCCTTAATGACAATTTCTTTGTTTACTCTCTAGAGGCCACAATTTTGACTCAATATTCATGACACTTGGCAGAATAATTGTATGGTCATTTGGATGAAATCTATTGATTTTGGAAGGTTCTATCGGAAAACACAGGAAAAGGGCCTTAATGAAAATTATTTTTTTTTTTTACACTCCATCATTTTGGCTCAATTTTCATGAAACTTGGCCAGAATAATCCATAAGGATGAACCCTATTGATTATGGGAAGATTCTATCAGAAAACACAGGAAAATGGGGCCTTAATGACAAGAGGCCACAATTTTTGCTCAATCTTCATGAAACTTGGCCAGAATAATAGTTAGGTCATAAGGATGAACCCTATTGATTATGGAAAAGTTCTTTTGGAAAACACTGCAGGAAAAGGGGCCTTAATGACAATTTCTTTGTTTACACTAATAGAGGTCACAATTTTGGCTCAATCCTTATGAAACTTGGCAGAATAATTGTTAGGTCATTTGGATGAAAGCTATTTTTTAAGGGAAGGTTACATTTGAAAAGACAGGAAAAGGGGCCTTTGTGTTAATTTCTTTGTTTACACTTTAGAGGCCACAATTTCGGCTCAATCTTCACGAAACTTGGCCAGAATGTTTGTTAGGTCATAAGGAAGAAACTTATTGATTATGGAAAAGTTCTTTTAAAAACACTAGAAATGGGACCGTAATAATAATTTCTTTGTTTAAACTATAGAGGCCACAGTTTTGGCTCAATCTTCCCGAAACAGATTATAATTATTTGGCTCCAGTTGCATTTATTTAACGGCAAGTGATTCAGGTGAGCGACTTAGGACCATTATGATCCTCTTGTTTTCAAAATCTAATGCGAGTAGCATGTAACAAAATGTAGAACAGTTTGGTTGGCGACCCAAACTTGAAAAAGCTGTAGTTACGATTTAAACGTCGCCAAACAAACAAAAATGACGGTCAATGTTGGAGAACAAAACTCATTCCTGGTATCAAAGAATGGTATCATTGGTCGACTGGTTATTTGATTGACAGCTGCGATTGGTCAATAACAAGCCTACACGTGGCATTTTAATAATTGTCACATTCAGGCCTTATTGACGATACTTAAGACCTCAACCGACGAATTGCAAATGTTAAATATTTCAGGTGAAGAATCTTTGTTATAAAATAGACAACAAGGTTAGAGAATAATAATAATATAATGGTCTTATTGATTGTTGTTACAGATAATTGTTGAAAGTGTGTTCATACTGAAATTTTAAAACTGCATAGGAAAGAAAAAAATTCGAGAAAGGGAGAAATTGCCCATTATAAGTAATTCCACCTTTTTTAAACTGTATTCCAGAACTTTTGTTGTTGTTGTTGTTGTCGTTCGTGTTGTTTTTGTTTTGTTTTTTGTTGTGCTTTACTCGTCAAAATTCGTGGTTGTCATTTTTTTTATATACCAAACATGCACAAACCTAAAACAAGTCATCTTTTATTAGTAGATACTTTAAAATCCGGTTTGTTACTTTTTCACAGATCTGGGTTAGATTGGTAGCTGTCGGCCTGTCGTCAGAACTGTTCCGACAGCCTCACTTACTCGATTACCATCTTTTAAATATTACAGTATCCATACACTCGGCAAGCATTCTTGCCAAGATATGACTAAGGTTAAAGCGACATGCGACAACATTAAATGCCTTTTGACAGCTTGCGAATGGCAAGTTGTGTGCTTAAGTGGGATCAACAGCTTGTTGAAAGTGGCGATAAACCCCATCGAGTAGCCGTATTGTTGGTGTACGAAATTGTCTCCCTTAGACAAAATGATTCTTAATAAAGGGGCTCTGATGTGCGAAATATATATATCACGGCCACAGCGCACAGCCCTGTCTGCCTATGAAACGCTTTAAATTCGACAAGCTGCTTTAGTTAAGATGAGTCATTCTACCTAACTTAACCTTCGTAAACAAAAAGTCAAATTTCTTTCTCTTTCCTATTTTCAAATATCGTCGGTGCGTGGGCAAAATGTCGTAGCTACATGTCGTTTGGCGAGCAAAATGTCGTAACTACAGATGAACTGAAGCTGTGGCTACGCTTAATTGCACGCCCAATCGACGTACAGCTTCATCAAAGCTATACGATATTTTGGTCGCGTACACACGATATTTGTTATCCGTCAAGCCAAAGGGAACTCCTGAGAAGTGCGTAAATAGCGACTTGGGCAGACCGATCAATATTGAAACTTCGCGCATTTTTTGTGTTTGTAGAATAGTTTAACTTATTATATGTTTATTCTAAAACTCTTAACTCTTTCCTGGTTTTTCCCTGGTTTTTACGTTCCTGTAAGTTTATTACTGAGAAAACATTGTGATAAAAGAAGAAATTGCTTGTAACAAGCTATTTCTTCTTTTTCCACAATATTTTCTATCCTAATAAATGGTTATTTTTCAAATAAAATCAACTTTGAATTTTCGTCTGCAAAACCTTTGAATTGGGACAGGTCAAAAATTTTGCAAAACAGGAAAGGGTCAACTCTGATTGACCTCTGCTGGACCCTGTTTTCAGATATCTGCTTTGCGTTGGTCAAATGAATCCACCTTTGAAGCTTGGCGGTTCAAATTTATTTTAAGATTTTCCAGGTAGAACATTATTTGAAGGACGGGTCACGATGTCCAAACTTCAGTATAGATTTACATTGTTAATATTAAATTAACCCATCCCCCCCCCAAAAAAAAAAAATATTTTTTTTTGCTGGTTACTAGTAGCCTGACTTGACTAGTAATTGAATAAGGCCGTAAAATAGAGTTTGGATTAAGTTATAAGGATCGTTTGAGATAGAAAACATTGTGAAAAAAGATGGAAATGCTTTTCACAAACAATATGGTCTTTTCTCATAATACTTTCCAAGGTCACATTTCTTCGGTGCGGAAGATTGCGGGATTGTGTGATAATTGCTGAAAAGTGACTTACATCAAACATGTGTGAAAATTTTAGGAAAAAAGATTACTTTTCTTATCATCATTCCACAATTGCCCTTTCACTAGATAATTAGGCATTTGTGACTTTTTATTTTTTTTAAATGTGACCAAATACCAAAGAAAAATAAGGCTGTAAATGACGGATGACTAGCCCCGACAAGATGTTCCACTTCGATATAAAATGGCGTTAACTTAATGGCAGTTAACATATAACAAAAAGTATAATTATTTGTTGGTGACCTAAAAGTCGTAAAAAGCTGTAGTTATACGTTGAAATCGTCATATCAACAAAATCATTTAGGTCGGCCAATGTCGGAGTTCAAAGTTCATTTCCAGTCTAAAGGAATTTAATTGGACGATTGAATCTTTAATTGACGACCGCGACCCGTCAGTTGTAAAAGCAGTTCCATTCTAACTTCAGCTACTTTCATCAATAAAACATGATAAACATTTAAGAATTTAAGGTCAAATGTGACAATATAGCTTTTTTTATTCACGAAATGAAGATCTTAATTCTTCATTTCAAATAGAAGGAGACGTCTTATGAAATATTTCGTTTTGTTTGTTTGATTTGGGGTTTTACGCCGCTTTTAACAATCTTTCAGTTATATCGCGGCGGCTGGAGCACCTAACAATGGAATCCTGGTATTTCTCACACCAGTTCTACCGTTACATCCCTTCCTAGCCTCCAGCTGCTATCCCACATAGTTCTACGATTATCGACCCATTGGTGAGAGACAAATAGTCGGAAAGGATGAGTGCCGCCGTCGGGGATCGAACCCGGGACCTCTAGATTGACAGTCCGACGCGCTACCAACTGCGCTATATGAAATATTTCGTCCCTAGTCTCCAAAAGCGCGTCATGGCGTAAGTGAATTACGTGGCACGATGATGACGTCATCAGTATATTGGGTCTGGCTTAGATGACGTTTTATAGCTCGAAATTATCATTTAGACATATTCACTGTTTTTTCCGATCACGATCTAGGAGAACGTCTGAAAGAATTGTTTTATCTAAAATGCTAATAATATTTTACCTCTTCTAGATTCATATCGGAAAATGGGGTTTGGAAAATTTAAGGAAAATGGTAATCGCTTGCATCAACCTTTTTATTCAATAGCTCACAAAACCTTTTTTTACACTCTTTCTATGACTTTCTAATCCTTTAAAAGGGAGTTATCGATGTCTCTGAAACCTAGATAAGAATTTTTTTAAAATACGCCAAAACGACCATTTGGTTCAAAATATCGTCTTCTCTGTAATTTGATAAGCTTAAATCTGCTTTTTATGGTTATTTAGGAAAGTTACTGCAGAAATTACGTTATTTTTTCAAAGAAATAACGGTTGACACCGCAATTCCTCATTTGCATACGACCCAAATTTAAAAGAAACAGTGATAAGGGAAACCATCAACGTCCTGAATGATGACACATCAAGTGGTGAACGCAAAACTACAGTAAGTTTCTAAATCTATATTAACTATTGCGATAGTTATAAACTAGCGAATAAATTCCTAATGACTTCACGACTGCGATTTGAGCAAATTAAATCAAAATCGTTATTCTAACGTTTAAATAGGAAAAAAGCCAACGTAGACTTTTAGCAAAATATCCTAGTTCATTTTGATAAACGACCTCTGCTTTTCGCCAAACCACTTTTCAGAATATTGTATTCAAAGAATATATGAGAAGGAATAAAACTAATTAAAAACAAAACATCGATACCCCCCTTTAATGGGTTAAGATAATGTGGATGATCAATATACAACAAATTAACCAGGCTAAAGGCACCAAACTAGTAGCAGCTCCAGTCGGACCAACCTCATCTTCAATACGTTGAATGATGTCTAATGTTCCGTTATTTGGTGAGGCCTGAATACCCAACAGTTTGCATATAAATGGATATATGTCCACGGTATTGAACGGCTCAACAACGTAATTCTTCTTTATACGAGGACCTTTGGCGTAGAAAATAGGTTTCATTGACAGCAATTGGTTGTCGTAGCCGTGCATACCGTGACCATAGTAACTGTAAGAAGAACCATTCTGAAACGATAAAATACGAGTTTGAATTTCTATCAATATATAAAATTTGACCCTTTACTGTTTTTTCAAAATTTTAGATTTGTTCAAATCCAAAGGGGTAGCAGACGATGTTATAAAGTAAATGCAATTTAAAAAAAATAGCTATCCAATAGGATAATTATAGTGAATATTGTAAAAAATAAATGCTTGTTATATGCAAATTCTTTTAAAAGTTCAGAAACATACAATTGTTGAAAAATTGTGAGCTAATTTAGCCGGACAAAGGTTAGTACTCCTCGCACTTGAACAAAGAGTGTTATAAAGATAGGGATATTATTATAGTTTATTACAGAGATTACAAGGACTTTCATCACACCATAAATTACAAAATGATGATAGAAATACCAAGCTGTCTGTGATAGAGGAAACTGAACTGATTGGTCCACTTCCTTTATATATATAATAAGTGATTTTGTTGTAACTATCCAGTATGGTGAATTCTGAAAGCTTTAAATTAAATTCTCGACATTCAGAGAGGATTTAGAACATTTGTTGTTTTTGTTGTCGTCGTCGTCTTGTCTGTTTGGTATTAGATGTCTTTTTTGTTGTTGTTTCTGTTCTTCTTACTTTTTTTTATTCCATACTTGAACTTTTGAATTCTATAAAAACTGTCCCATAATAGTAAATTAAATCTTCTCTGTGTCTTAATGATATCAAATTAAAAAAAAGACGAGATGTGTGTGTGTTGGGGGTGTGTGAAAAACAAATCGATCTTGCACTGAAAACATTCCATTATTCTGATTCTTTATTTCAGAAATATTTTGGTGACAAAAAAGTGCGTCATTTTGTACGTAAATTATGCATGGCAACCTGATATCATAACGCATTTGGCCCCACTGAGATAACGTGTAGTAGAAAGTTAGGCTTAAATACACCAAAACGGTCGGTTTATCTTTTAGATAATTTCAATTTATTCACCGAGAAAACTTGATAATTAACTGGATAGCATTGAAGAAATACTTGTTAGGGTTAGTGATATTTCTCTTTATTATATACCTTGCTGTGAAATCTTTGGATTTCTCTGTGTAATAAATTTTGATATCGTCACTGGAGTGACGACAACACTTTTCAGTTTCACTCTCTGTAATAAATCTTTAAAATGTATTCATCCGCACTTTTTTCAATAGACCTTCTCTCTATCGAAAAGATTGGTTTCGAAACTTTGGATATTTAAATAAGAAAAATGAAATAATAATAAGGTATATATAATAGATATACTCGGATGCGTTGTTACGCGTAAAAAAAACCCACGTGCTGCGCACTCATTTTTTCAACGCCTAACAACGCATCCTCGTGAACTATTTTTTTCATATCTAGAAAAACCAGTTAATTATCCTCTATATATTATACATCAACATACATATCTGATATTAACCATCTCTCAACCGACTTTGATGAACAGGTTTGGGACCCCAAAGTAGATGCTGTAATGGATACACTCATTATGTCGTAATTGACCAACCATGGCTGCCAGTCAAATGATCAATCGACCAATTAAATAATTTATTTAAACGGAAGTCAACATTTAAGTCCGATATTAGCAGACATTTATGTGAAGCATTTTGTTGGTTTGACACTTATTCAAGCTGTGGTCTCATTTAGAAGAGCACTTAAAATCAGCGGTTGTAGGTTCGAGCCTTGAGCTGAAACAACTAGCAAAACTGATTGTCTTCCTTATGAGGCGTGTAACTAAGGTGCTATACATCGAGCACGTTAAAGATCCCAGGGGAACCGTCAGTAAGCTCGTGGTGTAACCTATTACTATTCCCCCTTACAAATAAGAGTCTAATTATAGGTAATTGTTACCACATTGGCGATAAAGAAACCAAAATAAACTCACCAGCGCAAGGAGCCACTCGTCGTTTGCAACCAGTAACAAAGGCAAAATTCGCCTGTTGTTCTTGTAGTGCCACCGATCTGGAATGTCATCTTTACGATATATTCGCATGTGTTGCGCTTTTGTCAAGTTTTCATATATTTCATCAAGCATGCCGTCTTGTGGGATTATATTTATAATTGGACCATTACTAGCGGTCGTGACTTTAATAGATGAAAGGTCAATAAACTGACTGACATCAACCAGTCTGGTATCTGAATTCACTTCAGTCATTCCATGATCACTTGTGAGTAGAATATTGACTGTATTTGTTAGCCCTGCATCGTCCAGTTTCTTCATAATAGAACCAAGGACCTGATCCATAGATTCGACCTTTTTTCTAACTTCCATAGAATATGGTCCGTATCTATGACCAGTTGAATCGGGTTCCTGGAAGTAGAGTAACGCTAAGTCGATCTCAAGTGTATCGTTTTGTAACCAAGATATGACGGCATCGATTCGGTCTTCAAAAGGAACACTCCCGTTGTAAGGCTTCCAGATATTTGGTCTGTAACCTTGAATCTCTGTTTCACTGCCAGGCCAGAAATAAACCGCACTTTTCTTTCCGTGTTTACGAGCAGTTGTCCAGATTGGTTCTCCTGCGTTCCACCATTTTGTTTCTTTTGTCGCCATTGAAAACCGTTCGTTGAATTCAGGGTCATACATGGCATTACCCACAATTCCATGGGATTCCTCGTAAAGGCCTATGAAAGGAAAAATAGCAAGCGATAATCTCATGTAATAAGATTTAACAAGTTTAATGTTTCATTCAGATACTGGACTACATTGCTTTACTCCAAGGGAAAAATGAATGATTTCATTTAGCAGTCGAATTGCGATCCGTTTTGTCAAAATCTTATTCTAAAGGAAAGGGCTGAATTCTGTTTCAGTTGGGGTAGAAATTTGTCCTTTTTGCTTTTGAAATTTCCTTCGACGTTTGCTTAACCCTTTACTCTATCACAAATTTTGACCTGCCCAAATTTTATGGTTATGAAGATGACAATTTATGTTCGATTTCATTTGGAAAAAAAGTAATTCAATGGGCAGATAATATTGTTGAAAAATGTTTTTTACAAGCGATTTCTTTGTTTTCCACAATCTTTTCTAAAGTAAAAACACGGGGACGTAAAAACCAGGGATATACAGTAAATGGCTTTAATCGCGGTAAACTAAATTGGATAAGAAGCTACAATCTGTCAAATATAGCAGAGCGAAACAGGTTTAATATCTAAATATCATGTAGGGCTCCTGTCTTGATAAAGGTCCGTTCTGGATTTATTTAGTCCACTTCTTTTTGATACGATTAAAGAAATAGCTGAAATGTCAAAGGAAGAAAGATAAAAGTAGACATAGTCTTTTGGATTGATAACATTGTTGGAAAGATTTATCTTACAAGTAAATTGACTCACTTGTCGTTTCCATAAAAAGCGGCTCTCTGAAATTACACATACCTTGACATAGGGTCACTCACAACTAAACAAAACGCCACTCATAACTTTACATAGCGCCACTCATAACTCTTAATAAGAAACAGGAGAAAAGGCCAAGATTATATTACAATAGCGCCACTCATAACTCTACATAGCGCCATTCATGACTCTACATACATGCATGTGATTAGAGCGGGTTTGACAGTTACAGACATGCTATAGGGTTTGATAGAAATTATCTGCTAATCAGTATACAAATATAAGCGTTATTTGGGGGTAATTGTCATTTTCATCGTTTTATTACGTTGATTTTTTATATTTGATATTTTATTGATAATAGTATTGCTAATGAATGAGCAAGTTTCTTTGTGGTCTTGTAAATGATGTTTAAAATCCAAACTTATTCACTTTGTGTCGAGAACTCGGACGCTGAAGCCAGAGTAGGTCTTCAACATGCAGATAAATTGCTTCCAAACTTGCTTTTGCAATTTCTTACATCCTTTACAAACAAAGTTTTGAGGGTTATCGTCTAAAGTATTTGACGCTTAAGACTTGTCAAAATTCACTACCACCATTGACGTTGAATTATATTGAGTTCTAACTATCTATTCCTGTTATTTCTAATTTGAGTGAAAATTTTCGCTCCAACAGTTATTTCAATATCTTGATTATTAAGTATATTAAGGAAACTTGTGTTTCAATTTTGTCGAGTTGTTTGTGTATTAAGCTGATAACAAAGACATTAGACAAGAGGATGGTGTTACTAGTGTGACGGTTTCAGGGAGAGGTAATTTGTATTAAGGGTTGAGGACCTTTTTCTCTGAATGAGGCGTTATCTATAGCTCTGCACGTTACTTTGGTAGCAGTGGTGGGAAGAAGACAACTGCAAGACCGGGGTTGCCTTACCAACGGATTTCCCAGATCAAGACTCGGGACGAGTCTCTGAGGTGAAAGTAATGTGATGTTTTCAGTATCTCAGTGATTTATAGCGGTATGCAAGTGAGGAAACCCTCAGACAGACACGTGACTATTTTTAGTTTAACATAGACAAAGTCAACCGATTCTCTGAATTTGCTTTGTCAACGAGCCCTGGACATTACACTAGGCGTGTTATATTCGGCTTTTTCTAAAACCAAGTCATGCAATTTCAATTCTAATTCTTTGTCATTCTTGGCTTATCAAGATAGACACAGTAAATTACGTAGGTCTAAAAACTAAGTTCACCAATCTATGTGGCAGAGAAGCTATGAAACTCACATCTACGATTCATGCCTGTATCCTGAGATATTCATATATTGTAGAGCCCGTGGAGAGATATTACTCATATTTGACACTAATTGACCAATCGCAGTGTCAATCAAGGAATAAACCGTCCAAACAAATATTCTATTCAGCCCGGACCTGAGCTTATTGACTCCAACATTGGCCGCCATTTTTGTTTACCTTTTTGTTGGTTTGGCGACTTAAACATCGTAACTACAGGTTATTCAAGATGTAGTTACGATGTTTAGGTCGCCAACCAACCATTGTACTTTTTTGTTACATGCTACTGGCCATAAATTTTGCAAAATAACGCTGTTAAAAATCGAAGCGGAACTTCCTGTTGGAGTTAATGGGCGGGGCTTAGGTAGACATTGGGCGCGGCAAGCGATTGGTCAATTCTAACTTTGTCTACTATGTTTTCAGTTTCCGACATGTGCCAATTTCTTTGAGTTCATCTGTTTGTTCTGATTGTACGAGACTGTAGTGACTTACCGGACTGATTGTCAATTCGAGGGATTACTCGTTTCAAATTGCGATTTCAATTATGGCAAAGATCTTCGAAGTCTCTTCATTTTGAAATACAGAACGGGGAATGTTTTGTGTGTTCTATTTCTTTAGGGACAAAATATGCTTCTCTGATCTAGCGGAGGTCAGCCAGAGGTCGCTTTTTTCTTTTACTTATAATTTAATCCAGAAAATCGTGACAAAGCACTAAGTTTCGACCCAACTGCGCAGTTCTCGCAGTCTGACTAGGTCGATATTTTTCGCACAAGTATACAATGAGGTCTTTTCCCCTGACGGATCATATATGTGCCATGAAACATCTCATTCCGGTTGTGTCGACATCTTCTATCCTGAATTACTGCTCGTTTATTTTTATACGCGAATCTCTCGTTTTAAAAATTAACTTATAAATAATAAAGCGAGAGTGCGAAAATAGCTTTTTTGAAGAAACTTTGCTTACCATCTTGATCTGATACCGTAAATATAATATGATGATATAAGTAAAGACACCAGAAACTCCTATGATGACAATTTAACACTTTCTCGTTTTTTTTTTTCAAAATTAAATACCTGACCAAACTCAAGGATTTGCAGACAAAAATTCAAAGTGGATTTAATTTGAAAAATAATCTTTCGGTTGGGTAGAAAATATTGTGGCAAAAGAAGAAATTGCTTGTCATAAGCAATCTATTCTTTTTCAACAAATATTTCTCAATTATAAAATCAAAGGGCCGTAAAAACCAGGGATAGAACATGAAATGGTTAATGGGGCTATTTGAAAGGTTAAATGACGTCATGTTACTGTGGGGCTTATTATTCCCGTAAATCGTGCCCCTCGTGTGCATCGCAAAGGTCTCTAAGTACGTGACTGCGTCTCGATAATAATCATACTATAAATGAAGTGTTGACTTTGATGAAAAAAACATTAACTTCATATATAGAGGATTGTTTCCTGTCGATACTTATTTGTCCCTATTCTCATGGTGTGGTAAATTTTGTTTTGCCTGTGTCATTTATTGTCTGTTTGGTCATCCGCCAATATGATCTTGTTTGGAAAAAAATCTAAAATCATTGAGCTGGTTGCCTTGATGTTTCACACTTTAGTACTAGTCTTTCTTGCGCAAAAAAAAAAAAAAATGCTGAAAAGAAGGAATTAAAGGTCAAAACAAGCCAAGGCGCTTGTCTAGATGGGATTTATAACCATTGGAAAAGGGTTTGATAATTCCACATATTTGTTTAGAAACAAACAACAAATAATGATAATAATTTCTCTTCCTAATTGTAAAGTTATCGATCGACTCCCTATTTAGTTCCAGCCAGCAATATGTATCGAAATTATTCTGGGCCATGGAACCTATAGATAGGGTGTGCCAACGGGATATCAAAGTCCTACCCCCCCCCCCCCAAAAAAAAAAACTTTTTGTATTATTACGGAAGTAGGTGGTTTATTTAAATTTCGGGAGGAAACTTTATCTGGCTACCCTGGAAACTCATACAGATCAAATCAAAAAGCATTTTTCAAACTTTGCTATTTGCATGGTTATATTTTCTTAGCATAGGCTCTGTTCTTTGATTTTCCCGTGATTTTATAACAATATCAGGCTCTATGATGACATGATGACACTTTTACATATCCTATCGGCTACCGGAAAATTTAGTTTGAGAAAAAAATAATTTTGGCAGAGAGCAGAATTAAGAAGTGTCTTTTTCTTCATTTGGCCTATTAGCATTATCACTATTATTACGGGTCCTTCATGGGTCCAACACGGGATTAATTTTCAATATAGGACCCACATGGGTCCCGTATGGCCATCATGCCAAGTTTCTGACCATATAGGTCTCAAATTACTATGCTTGCTAGGATGTGCCTATAAGTTACGCAACGGGCAATAATTTACTTGCTTAACGTGAAAAGTAAATGCATTATGTTTTGGCAAATCAGAGGCTAAAAGAATTTGACATGACATGTCCAAGGGCGATTAAAAGGGAAATGAAAACTAACTAATCCTTACTTCAGATAGTCAAGTTTATCAAGTATAACAATTTAGCCTATGATACACACACAACCTTCTTTGGCGAGATTTGATGCAACCTTGGTTGTTACAATGATGTTGAATCTTGTTAGATGCAAAACAAACTTGAGATCATTTTTATTGCAAATATACGTACTAAATTGTAAATAAACGAAAACTTGTTTTCTCTAAATCTAATGTTTATGCATAAAGCAAGTTGCATTTTGAAGTGAGTTTCAATGTGTGAAAGATCACTTAAATCGAATCATTATAGATTGGAGTAAATGTACATATTTCCCACGAAAAGATCTTAGCATGCACAGAAGCTTCAAACTATAAAGAGAGCAACCTAACATAGAAAGGTAAAAATAATTGATGCATTCATTCAGTTTAGTAGTGCTTAAAGTGCTTTGCTAGTCTGTATCCCCAGCGATAATTCACCGATCTCGCCGCAAACTTAAGCCTATTAGTGTCTTCGATTAGGTGTTTTGTTGTGGCTATCGATCAGTGCCTTTTCGGAGGGATGTGTTCGTCGCTACCGACCAGTGCCACGTCGCGGGGGTGGGGATGGGGGTTTTTATAGCTAGCGATCAGCGCCTCATCAGATAGATGTATCATCAATGATACTGAATCGTCAATATTTTTAATAGTTCTATCAAATTCAATCAACAGTTGAATTACTTTCATACACCTTTGTTCTTTTTTTCTATAATAACTGTTTTTGTTTTAAGAAAATAGTATGTTTTCCAAATTTGGTTACCAAAATTTTCATTTGCTGTCGTTTTGGCGGGAAAAATGGCCAACCTTTGATTTAAATTGGCCAAAAACTTTGATTTTCGGACGGTGTAGCAAATCGAGACTTAAATGCATGAAATATCTGACTTTTTGCAGATAAACATTTATTAAGATGGATAGGTCCATTCTGGTAAAAAAAAAAACAACTTGTGTTTGTACTATTTACACAACTTCCAATAATTGACCCCAAAGTGCCCAGAGTGATTCATTCCCGCCTCTACAACAAAGAGCAAAGAAGGGGGTGTCGTAGCCCTCGCCAGCAGATTATCAGTAAAAGGGCTACGATATCGAAGCTTCATTTAAGAGGTGAATGGAATATTTTTTGTTTCAATGCAGGTATGAAACGAAAAAATTTTTTTCGTTTCATACCTCCATAAAACAGAGCCGCCGTCATAGCGCAGTCGATAGCGCATCAGACCCCAATCTTCAATCATGGGATGTCATGGGTTCGATCCCCGGCGGCGGCACATATCCTTTCCAACATTTGTCTCTCACCAACGGTTGGATAATCGTAAGCCTAAGTGCGACAGTAGCAGGAGGCTAGTAAAGGATGTAATGGTAAACTGGTGTGAGAAATACAAGGAATCCATTGTGAGATGCTCCAGACGCCGCGATATGACTGAAATACTGTTTTAAGTGACGTGAAGCCCTATTCAATCAATTAATAAACCTCCACGAAAACAAAAAATATTCTATTCACTTCTTTTAATTTAATGACATCAAGCGAAAAAGCAAATATTTTGCAATATCTGATACGTTTTTTCATGGGACTGTTTTGTATGGAAGCATACAAAATAGCTGCATATTCAAAATTGTGTTCATGGAGGTATGAATTTTTTTCAACCAATTAGAACGTTCGGTTTTGATAGACGAAACTCAAAATTGAATTAGGGCTATATCAATGTTTATTTCCTGTAATAGTTGTCTTACCAGTTACTGTAGAATAGTGACATGGAAATGTCTTCGTGATGAACGTGTTGTTTATATACGGTGCTTTCGATCCCATTTTCGCCATCTGATCGAAGTTCGGCGTGCTTGCATTCTGGATATAGTCCCACCTGAATCCGTCCATAGAAATCAACAACACTTTATCCGCCAATGAAACATCTACTAACACGGAAAAAATTAGAATAATGACCTTCATTTCTCGCGGTCTAATTACAATGGAAGTCTAAATATAATCAAATTATCAAGCAGTAAGATTGTTTGTTCTAACCTATACTCGATGACACTTTTACCAAATTTACAGCAGAAGATAACACAGTTTGGTTGAGTCACGACAAAAGGAAGATAAGACATTGAGGACTAAAGGAATCAGAAAACTGGTAAATAATACAGAATATTACATAATCGGTGAAGAAAATAACTTCTTTCTCAGAGAGATTAAACAAATAAGAAAAAGATAACAAATTAAGATTGACGAGTCTTTACATCAAAATCACTGATCTGCACATGTCCCCCCTCGAGTAGAGTAGATCTAATATCGAGGTAAATTGGTACTTCGAAGGGCGAAACAACAACAATTATTCAATTTTGTTATGTTGTTATTGATGGTGGTGGTGTTTTGTTTGTTTGTTTTCGTTGAGGGAGCTATATAAGGATACACATAAATAATTTTGTCATTTTTTTGTCTATCTAAACATAAACAGGCAAATCAATTTTCTTACATTTTCATGACGAATGTTCAGCTTTGTTGAAAGTGGCGATAAGACATACAATTACAATTACATTATAATTGACGTCTTCGTTTGTGGTTAATTCGTCTCAGTGTAATAAATAAATGTGTTACTAACATGGTATAATTGGTAAGAACGAAAATTATCCTTTCATGTAGAATGACATTCTTATGTAACCAACAAAAACGTTTATACCGTACGAAATACCGATAGGGACATTGCAAGGAACAACCTGTTTATTGCTAAGGCGAAGTTCGAGAAAAATTACATTGATATTCAACCTTGACATTGCAAAATGGCATTAGCTCAATTTGCAGCAAAAATCTGAATGTGTTAGTTACTCGCATACCAAATGTGAGCATTGTTGATGACATATCGATAAAAAAAAACGATTAAACCACTACAAATTGATATATATTTTTATATAAGAGGTCTTAAACTGTGACCTTGACATTCGAAATGGACATTGAGACATCGATCTGCAAAAATGCCTTAAACAAAATATGAGAAACCTGAAAATGTCTATAATACAATCAAGCCCACCATCGACGTGGTCGTACGTGCACTCTGTATTTGGGACGCACTTAGCATTAAAAAAAGCATTCGATCCATACAAAATCGACCATCCTTACAAAATCAAATATTTGATGCTGTTTTCCATACTATTGTCAAAATCATCAAGCTATCTCTCCATGACCTACGGATAGCAAATAACACATTTTTAGTCTCTTTTTTGGTCTCCCTGTGAAGAAATATGCAATTTTCGAGCTAACTTAAGGAAACAATTCTATCGGTTTATTTTCAATTAAGGAATTTGATTATAATATATCGTCTTTGTCCTTCTAAAACCTCGTAACTACGGCTTGAATCAAGTTGTAGTTACGAGGTTTTAAAAGACAACGACTGGCCATGTAGGTATTGTTTTTAGATGTTGATATCAAGACAGTATTATCAAAATAAATATTCGATTCGACTTGTAAGAAAGATTTCCTCGAAAAAATGTGGATGAGAAAGGGGGATTCGTATTTGTCCAAGTACCTTTCAAACATATTAGTTGTCTTTCTGTTGGGTCTGGTTTTGAAAATAAGCGTAATTTCACAAAATGCGCCTTACAATCCCAGGCGACTTTAGATTATTTTGATCGAACATATTAGTTGTCTTTCTGTCGGGTCTGGTTTTGAAAATGAGCGTAATTTCACAAAATGCACCAGAAACAATTTTTTACATTCCCAGGCGACTTTAAATTATTTTGATCAAGGAAAACGTTTTGATAAAATTCTAAAGTATTTAGACCAAAATGTAGCGTTATGAACTTTACACAAAGTTTTGTCTAAGACTTCCCAAAGCAAAACTATAATCGAGTATTTGAATAACCCTTCAATATTCTTGTGTATTCCACTAGTTTATACAAATAAAATTGACAAAATAAGCTGAACTATTCCCATTGAATAATCATTGAACATAAAAAATATTCTCAATATACAAAAACAATGAAAATAATACATGAAAAGTTCTGTACATTGTAACAAAACCGTTCTTCATACATCGCAGTCTTTGAAGACACTACATGCGACCCTGAGCAATAACCTGTAAAAACACACTACAGTATTCCCCTACCGTTAAAAGCTGTATGACTCGCTTTACTTGTTGGTGCTATAAATTTGTTGCTTGAGAGAAAACCAAATATTTGAGCAGCATTAGATATATGTGGATTATTTATCTAATGATGTGGTCTTCGGAAAACTACATTTATAATACAATTTAAGTCGCAGGAGTGAAATAAATCCTGTGACTAGTTTGATATTAAATCGATGATATTACACTTGTGGAATAACTGCAAATGAATTGAGTCTAAAGTAACGCCTTTTATAACCGCGAAAATGACCTCAAAATGCACGTAGTCACGTCTTTTCATTAACGGCGTTACGTTTCGCGGAATCATGTTAATCGATTACTTTTAAGAGTTATGTCGATATATTAAAAAACCGGTTTATATAGAATATCGAAATTGTCTTCAGCGATTACTAAATTTATCAAAGACATCGTAAAAAACCCAGATGAAATCTCGACGAAGCCTCTTATTGTCTGTTAATATATGCCCGCTAAAATACATTCGGTAGTTCACGATTACTCGGTGAATATCCTCTATGTAACTTTGATTATCACTCGTCTACAACACACTGTCACATTTTGTCGAAAACAAGAACAAATAAAAAATCTACCATCACGGTAAACAGTCTGGCTTCCAATGGCCCACTGTTAAACTTTACTGTGATGGTAACTCCTCCGCAGGTTTTATTGAACGTAAAATGCTTGACAGACACGTGCTTATAGTGGAGGGGAAGATATTTATCAATTATCTTATGGAAAGTGACGACAATCCGTCAATAATAAGACCAATTATGTGATGGTTTGTCATAACAAGCATTTGAAATGTGAAAGTGATAGACACTTTATAAAAAGCGTGCTTAGCCCATAAAGATGTATTAGCTAAGCGAAGTACGGCATTACGTTGTATGGACATTGTGCCGATTTAAACGAAGGAGTAAGATATCTATTGAAAATAAAATCATTTTCTAAACGTCTTCAAAAGGTTATTAGGTCATAGTTTCAATGAAATAGCCCAACGTTTTGTTTCATATCGGAGAGATGGTCTGAAGCTTCTCACAGACGACAAAAACAGCTGATCGGCGAGTTTGATGGGGATTCTTTATATACGTTTTTGAACAAATATATCGTGACGATTTAGTGTGAACAATAGGAGAGGATGTTAAGTCATCAGATACTGGACTAGTAAAGGAGAAAAACGAATGTTAAAATCAATTAGTTCTTTTTGATATTTTTAATCGATACAACACTTTCTTTCACTTGGCTTTAGCAGTTCTTTCATCTCGGTTCTCGTTCGTTTACAGCTTTGTTAATGCTACACTTTTAGAACATTCAACTCATTCCCACACAATGACGCTTTTTATCACTCCTCTAGAGAAACTACGGAGAAAATAGAATGAAGAAATTGTTTATAAAAAGCAATTTCTTCATTTTTCACAATCTTTTCTACCAAGAGAGTTGAAAAATTCTAAAATTTCAATACTTTAAGTAGCCGTCTGCAACTACTTTCATTTTGGACCAGTCCAAAATGTCCTTGTGAGGTAAGAGATTGAATTTTCCTGTCGCCCTGAAATACCTACAGACACAATATTATTAATCCAGCCATTTTTCATTAAAAGAAATGAATGCTGTATTGGTATAAGACCGAAGATTTTAATCTGTTAAAATTAGGCCTTGATAATTTCAAAATTTAACAATACCAAAGTGTTCCTAGTTTTATTAATTTCATCAAAGTTCATTTGATATTTACTAATTTAGATGACAGTATCCACTGTCAGGTCAACTTTAATCGGTATGACCTCAGCCTATAATAACTAATGCATGAAAATGACGCCATGGTTCTTGTAATGACATCAGTTTATAAACGTATGAAATAGCGATTCAAATTTAAACCGGGATTTGGGGAGTCGCTTACTTATAGTTTTTAGTTTAACATATTTCATTACCATGGTAATACATGTACATACAAAAATCTAGTACTTTAGAATTGAAGCACAGCTCGCAGGAAAAGAATTTTGCCACAAGTCCTCGTAACTTAGATTCGGCAAATCCCTCACTAATTTCTTTTGCCTGAATAAAGTTTACTTGACTAAATTTAGACCAATCAGTTTGATGGGTTTCGGTAACGACTGAAGGTCAGCGGTATTGCCATGAGGCCAGTAGAATTAGTCGGAGATCAAGCTGTATCAAGCCCAGGTCATTAATTTGTATGTAAAAAGAAACAACCTTAGTATGACACGAGTCGATTTTTTATACATACAATATACTGATTAGTTAATTAATGAAGTAATAGTACAAATCCAATAATACGATACCCTATCGACTGTATAAAACACTCCTATACTCAAAGTTCAGAAAAATTCAGGTGGAAGTAAAATCTATAGCCATAATTGCAGATCAGTCCCAGTCAAATCTCTGCCCTAAAAGAGAAAACAATTTTTCATTATATGGCTGGAAGAACTCCTTCAGCTTTGACAGAACAAGTGGGTCAATATCAGGGTGTTTATTTCCTTTGTTGGATTTCAAGCAATTGACATTGTCTTGTGCAATCTGCATACAATAAAACCCCTTATCACTGTCAAAGTAGAAATCTTGGTCTGTTATCCAGTGTTTTAACCCAAGAAACGTCTCCACTTTACGTAGTTCCGGTACGGGATTGTGGGCGAAGGCGTCACCGTCAACCACGTGAATTTGACTCATCGGGAAAAACCATAACCATTGATTTAAATGTTCAACGTACAAACTTGGCTCAATGATTGGCGTTCCGTTCACGTTTATATTACCACTTGTGAAATCTATGACGTAATCTTCGAATCGATCAACGTTGATTATCTTCTTCCTTTTTAGTTGAAGAAAGTGTGACATTGCTCTATCGATTGGATTACGGAGAATAACGATCAACCTGATATCCATATTATACAAACGAATTCTTTGCCTTGCATCTTCCGATGCGAAGTAAGCTGGTGATTTTTCAATCGTAATATCGCCCGGATACGACACAGGCATGTGACTTCTATAGTAATCGAATCCTTTACTAAAGTTTTCGTCCTTGTTAAAGAAATCAACGTCCCTACTGTTTATCTTGATTTTTGGGTGCATCCCAAGAAAGACAATAAGGGCTTTAGTGCCACTTTTCATGGCGCCGATTATGATACATTGAGGCAAGCGTTGTTGGAGTGGTCTATACTCCCTGATGTAGGCCGAATGTTCGTAGATACTAGAGATGAAGGATATCACACTGCCGCATAATAAGCTAATGCTGGTGAATGTTATTATCATGATGAATAAATAGTTCACCGTCTGGAACGTGCTCGTCTTTCCTGACATTATCTAACCCTGCGTTTGATATAGTAGTTGGGACTAACTTCTTTCTGAAACGACGAAAAAAAGGGGAAAGGTTTACGCATGCATTGTAATGGAGGGACCCGCGTGGCTCAAAGGTTGGGGATACATAGGTGGTAGATTCGAAACTTGGCAGTGCCGTTGGTCATACGGGCATGCCTCTGGGAAGTCATACTATAGAGCCCCGAATTAGTACAGGTGTTTTACAGGAAGCATATGAAAAAATTAACGCTGCCTTGATAAAACCGAAAAATTGTTCAAAGCGGCACACATCACCGTTCCAATCAGCAAAAATAGTGGGAGAGCGTTTCATGTGACTTAAGAAAGCAACAAGGAACTGACATCATAATTGTTGGATAAATCAAACAAACAATTTAGTTAAGCGAGTCGTTTGAACCTGTAAATCACTACATGCCAGTAACGTTATGAAATCGACAGCTCTTTATACAATTTGTCAAATCAGTTAGGTTATGTTATTTCCGTTAGAACGTGATTAACGGTCTTCAAAAACATTTTTTAAAAATTCCATTTTTTTTTATTATTATAATACTTACAAAGAGTATAAAATGGCATTAGGTAAATATTCTTATGGTTCCATTTCAATATACAGGGGCCCCGCATAAGGATACTTGCATAAGTATATATAATTTTGTTCTGCTATACAAAAAGACGGGTCGCTGACCACGCTCACTGAGCTCCGACAGGATATTACGTTTCAATATTATTACTTTTTTTAAAAATTATGGCCAGTTACATGTAACAAAACAGTAAAATGGTTAGTTGGCGACCTAAGCGTCGTAGCTACAGCTTGAATAAGCTGTAGCTACGACGTTTAAGTCTCCATACCAACAAAAATGCTTCACACAAATGTAGCCCACCCTTGGAGTTCAAAGTTCTATCCGGTCAAAACGAATAATTTGATTGGTCGATCGATTCTTTGCTTGACATTCTCGGCCCGTCAATTATCCTTAAACAATCACTGTTTTAAATGATCCCTATTTTTGCTAGTAAAGCGTCAGCTTTGATAGCTTCAGTTTACCGACAGAATTTTGAGGTCATCTCAGAGTTCAGTTTGTGCAAACTACCACTGGAGGCTTGACCACTAAATCCATTGAGTGTCTACGCCATAAAAAAATCAGTATTTATTTATTTCATATTGCAAACCCTGCCTGCAAGGTCATCTCCAAGGTATTTTAGCTCACCTGAGCATATTGTGTTCAAAATGAGTTTGATCAGTCTTCACTATGCAAAGTGCTTTGTATGGCCACATAAATTAATTTTGTTCAAATTATAGAGAACTTCAAAAGCATACCTTTCAATCCATTCTCGACCAATCCCGCTTTTTAAGCTTCTAAAGAAAAAAAACAACTTTGGAACAAATTATGGACAATGAATAAATTACATGTAACATGCAATTCCTTCAATGTAGACTATGTTACAAAGCAAAGATGTCCTAATTTTCACCATCTTCGAATTGCTTAACAAAACCACGCTTTGCTAGCTTACAATACTTTCAATACTTTGATTATCTATTACACGATTTGAAAACGGTTTTCCTTACACGCTTGAAATAAAAACACGTCCTTTATCAATTCAATCCTAAGCTAATAATGACCTTTTAAACATATAGAACTACCTTAGTAATAAATGATTATTAAACCACCTTATTCGTATTGAAATAAAAATATTCTAGGACTCGAAATCGTCACTTACCTTCGTAAAAGCAGTCGGATTAGTATTATCCAGATGATGTCGTGTTTATTCTATTTGCATTTACCACAAACACACATGTTTTTGTCCTTTCTTTATTTATAACTGTTTCGTGTTCCTCATATAGTTTCCTGCATTCTTTCCTCTTCCTCTAGGGTTGATAATAACTTTTTTTCAAGAAATGAGTACTCGTGTTTTAATAGCCCCGTAATTATTATGTTCTTTCTTTCATTGCTGTATTTCTTCCGTCACCTTCTTGTAGTTCTTGTTAACAAGTACAGAGCTGTTGTTTTGTTCCTCTTAACAAAAAGGTTTCTTGCAAAATATATGAGACCGAGCGTGAAATTTCCAACAATTTAACGTGTATATACAGCGAAGATAACCAGCAGCTTGAAGATCCACTGAGTGATTGACACCTTTTTACAGAGCGCCTAGTAAAGACTCTGATGAGATTACGTGAATGTGCAGGCTGATCTGAGTCTGTATGGATGTTTTAATTGTTATGCTATAGGCTTGATTGTTGATGTTTCTATTACATATTTTGGTAAGATCAAACCAGGGCCTTGTAAGAGTCTTATAGCACCCCCTATACCTAAGACACTCACTTTTGAATCAACACTTTCTCTCATTTTCGCTTTCGATTGTATTCCTGACCGACGATAGGTATACATAGATTTAAGCTTTGATATTCAACAAGAGGTTGCAAATCTTTATAGAAACGAAAAACAAATTCCATTGGGGATAATATAGTGTTCGACCTAGAAAATGTTAGTTGACATCCAAATACTTTTCCGTGTACGCTTTCACCTTCTCTCCAATGTTAAGTCTAGAGAAAGTGTCTCAACAGTCATAACAGCAAGTTCTTTGGTAAGGTTGGTGGTAGGTACATTCTGAAATGACGATTGTTTACTGTTACTCAATGGTGACGGAGTTCTCAGAATGAATATCGCGACAAATGACTAAATAAGAATGTATAATAAACATGCGTCCACAGCTTGTCATGTTTATAAATGAGCCGTTTGAATGAATACATCTTACAGCTGATAATATTATAAATCAGTCGTGATTGTGCTTCCTTGTAATTGCGAGTGTTGGAGAGGCAGCAATTTCAGAATCTAAATTGATCCCCTTTATGCATTTTAGATGCACGAACACGTTTCATCGTATCTCCCTTTGCATCTACGCAAGTTATTTGGGTTGGTTACACTTCCTTATCGACCTCTTCCTAACTTGTTAGGAACTGCAGTTTGATGCGTTTAAAATCATGCTATTAGCAAAAAAAAATATGAAGAAAAAATGTATGCAGTAGTTGCATTTTCATGGAGTCGTTTCCATTTCACGTACAAAAATATTAATTTTGATTACTTGACAAAACTACAAAAGTTGGGCTTTAGAATATTTGGAAAAATCTCTTTTAATAAACCTAACTAAGAAAATACAATTATTTGCGCTTGAGCAAAATTTATTACAAATAGATTTTTAGTTTCTGGGGCCTAGAATCTATAAACGAAGACCATGATGCTTTCTATGAAATTTGTATTGAGGGGAGTAGAGACTCAAATGTTCAATCTGACATTCAATGCTTGAAAAAAATGAATTTCTAATAATTTGATTTTAGTTGTCAAGATTCAAGCGTTTTGATTAGTTGATTTTTTTCCATACTTCCATGAACAGAATTTTAAGCACGCAACTATTTTTCTTATATTTTCACACAAAGTAAATCCATAAAATTATTACTCAAAACTAGGAAATCACTTGCTTTGTATTAATTGATGGCAATAAATTATAATAAATTAAGAGAATATTTTGTTTTCACTGAGGTATGAACCTAAGGATTGAATTTCACTGTATGAATACTCGAAGCGTGTGATTGAGGTTTTGGGTTCATACCTCATTGAAAACAACAATAAAATCTCTATATTTCTTAAATGAATACTGTGAAAACTTCCCAGATATACAATAAGAAACATCACGTGAAAAGGGTTTTTGGATTGACGCCGCCAAATGAAACACGTCAAAGTGAGGTTTCGAAGAAGTTAAGTTGAATTTTCTATCTTCTGGGATTTTTTTCCGATTACAAATTATATGAGGAATAATTGAAAAGACCTTGGACATGTAGTTTTATATCTTTTATTCATTTTCAACGTAATAACCTTGCGAGCTTACACTATGTTCCCGCGGTATGCATTTGATACTCTAATGACTCTAATGGTCGTCTATCCATAGCTTTGCATTTTAGCAGCTTCTCCGTAGACCATTTAATGTTAGAGTCAGGATTGTTTAACTTATCTCAACGGTCTCAACTTATTGTAGCTGATTTTGTCTATAACTAAGGTGATAGATACTTTTGGGGTTAAAATTAACTCGTTTTCATGTATTGCAATATTTTCTATGTTATTTACTTACATTGAGGAATGACTATTCGCACCTAGTCTTAAGTATATCGCTGTATCTATCTCTTACGTCTCGTGAAACCTTAAATAATCCCGGCATAGTGTATATATAGACAAGGGGTAATAAGAAACAGTAATTTAGACGTGTATTCGTTGAAGGATTCTGGAGAATTTGGCGATATTGGAATTAGGTTGTCAACCGCATCCAGTATTCTCCAAATCTAACTCTCTAAAATGCTCCATTTCCCAGGCTTTCTACTCCCTTTATAGATCTATTTCAACATACAATCTAGATCAATTTATCCCAATTATTCCCAAGAATCCCCATCTTCTATAATCCTATCCAAAAGCCGAGTCCAGGAGATCTTTGTGCTGTGACTGGACATATCCCCCATTAAAGTCTCTCATGGGTCTTCGAACCATATGCGGGTTAAGGGTTATACGCCCTTAGAGCCCGTTGTCCGTTGCCTTTTTGTTGTGCATCTGTCAGTCTGTGTCTGCGTTACGGCGCATCAATTACAAGATCTTCCCTACAGAAGGTAGCATCTTGGACCCTAAAAAATGCACCTACAGCTTGTTTGACGTCATCATTAGAATGAAAACGGCGGACTCTCAGTTCTTTTTCATATTGAAGGAATGGTAATTGTCAAGGGGTACTAAAATAAGGTGAACAATGTGGATGTTCAATAAATTTGAAATATCATTCCTGTATCGCAGCAATGGCAATAGTGAACTGATGTGATGGAACAATAATGAAATAGCTAACCCTAAGAAACTTTTCTACGCCTTTCCTCTTAGATTTTTATCACGAACCTGGCGCATGAGATCAGCATAATGCCTCGAATTTATTGTGTGTGGGGTTTTTTTGTTTGTTTGTTTGTTTTGTTTTGTTTTGTTTTGTTTTGTTTTGTTGTTGTTGTTGGTGGTGGTGGTGGTGGTGGTGGTGTTGATTGACATTTTTCAGGGCCTTTGATCCTGGTAAGTGTTATTCTTTTTCTCTGATTCGAAGTAGTGAACCTATGTCTGCTTGAGCAACTTCTCAAGATCCCGCTGAAAAATAGTGAGACATTTTTCACCGAACCATATTTTGCAAATACACCGAACTTTTGAGCCCAATCTGGCAGAAATCTTTGTTATTTGCAAATTATTATAGATAATTGCATGGACTTGTTCCAGTGAGAGATTTCCACCCATTTGTGAACGACACTTATCGGAAAAGATATTTGCCGAGACCGGGGATCGAACGCTTGACCCCGAACCAACAGGTGTGGTCTAATACAACCAACACAATTAATATACTATTGTACAGATGAACTATGTTATGTTCCTAATCCCGTTCTGAACAATACATTGCAATTTGTTGCTGTTGCTGTTGTTTCTGACAATATTTGTGTATTAAAATAAACATTATTTGAAAGGGAGAAATTTGTAACAAACTACACCTTTCTTTTCACGCTGGCTTCGACCAAAATTTAAGTCCAAGACTGATTTCGATCACTTGAATATAAACTCATTCTTTCAGGTGAGCGATCAGCTATTTGCATGTCTACCTTGAAACAAGAGACTGGATTTTAAAACCTAGCTGTGTTCGCACGCTTATTCTTATGTGCCATAATAATGATAATAATTAAAAAAATGTAATAAAATTGTTATTCAGAGAAGGTAGCTCATTTAGCTTTAACATACAAAACAATCAGCAAACCGACTTGAAATAGAGGCAGACAAATGGCACATCCCTAAAAAAATCCCATTTGAAAATAGAAAATGCAAAATATATACTTGGGGATGAGATGCACTTCTTTCTTGAATGTATGTAAGAAAACTTACATTAAGCAGTACTATTGCAGAAAACCAAGAATGTTCATTTGTTGTACTACAGAAGTGTATAAATGTGTAAATTACTATAAAGATTTTGAGCTCAAAACTGGCTATATTCTAAATGAAAACTCTTTGATTAATAAAATCATTAAATAACAGTAAAGTAATAAAAACAAGTATAATTACAAAAATAGAATAATAATAAGGGTTTTTATGCTATCTGAAATAAAATTGATACTAACATATATGATGTTTTAATAATGTAAGAATAAGTATCATTATTCTACTAATAATGAACTGAATGTATACAAGTATGATGATAATAAGGTTCACATGAACTATATTGAGTGTGTTTACACATGCTGAAACAGAAATTATAAGTATATCATAATAGACTATCTAATATCACCAATTCCTTGCTGGAATATAGTTATGTAGAAGAGTAACTTATTTCTCTCAGTAATAAAACTTCCTAAAAGCATTTATATAGACGGAATACTCTGACATAAATGTGTAGGATGTAGTGGTAGTACTGGTGTGAGAAATACCAGGAATCCATTGTTAGGTGCTCCAGCCGCCGCGATATGACTTAAATACTGTTAAAAGAGGCGTTAGACCCATTCAATCAATCAATCAATATTATTTGATGGACCTGTAACCTTGATAGAAGACCCGACATTGCATCCCTAATAATCTGTAATTGCGATATTCTAGTGTACGTAATGACGATACATACCGTATTATTTCAATATTTTAAATACGCATCTGCTGGTTCATTCAACAGGTTGACGGTGAGTGTCTTGGACCTAGTATAATTACAGTTGAATATAGCTATTGATGTGTGGTTTTGGTCGCCTGTCGACGACGTTTAAAGAAAGAAAAACCAATCATCATTGCCATTAAGTTCTGAAATTGATTTATCTCCCTTCCATCATCATTTTCTTATTTCAGGCACATGAGTAGAATTATACAATATTTATAACAGCTTAGAAATTGTCATCTGCACACTATAATTTCACCTTAAAATGTCAAAAAACATTCTCTCGTTAAGATGTGACTAAATGTTCAAATAAGATGAATTGTGTTAAAAAAATATTGAATTCATTTACAAAAAAAATGTATTGAAATAGTTTCCATCCATGCAATTAACGAAAACAAGCCCCTTTGGAGTTTTCATTAATAAATAATATATGTCCTTATTTTTCAAAAATGTAATAACAACCATCGATTGAATAAACAATTAACTAATAGTCTCTCATTACAGAAAAAACCCTTAAAAACCCTTATGTAACGAAAAGGTTACATTTACGAGAGCTAATCAGATAACCACAAACCAGATTTGTCTATCAATGTGGGACAAGTCTCTGCAAATAGAGCTACTGCATATAATGACTATGATAATGATATTGAATTCTTTATTTACAGAATGTTACTCATTAACCCTTGTCATGCTGAACCCGGAATATTTCGGTTTTGACAGGAGGTGTAGACCAAGATAAGCCTGCACATAAGTGCAGTCTGATTTTGGTATGCACCCCCTGCTTGTACTTTTCCTGCCAGAGTTGTTTCTTAAAGATATATTGATTTTTGAACAACAAGTTCTATCAGTGCTTCCAGCCCATTGATTTTACAGCAATTCAGTAAGGTAAATTATACAACATGACAAGGGTTACGTTAACATCATGCATTTTACGAGACAACTAAAGAATTGAAAAAAATCAACGAGGCCTTCTGTGCAAGTAATATGGTTATTTAAATTATGCTTCCGGAAAAAACAGCAGATTTTCGAATGAATATGATTAGCCGACAGAAAAGTAAAATGGCCAATCCCGGCGGTCAATCAAGGAATATATCGACCAATGAAAACATTCATTCAGCCCGGAATTGAGATTTGAACTCTGACATTAGCCATGTGAAACATTTTTGTTGGTTTGGCGACTTAAACGTCATAACTACAGCTTATTCAGCCTGTAGCTACGACGTTAAGGTCGCCAATCTACTATTCTACTTTTTTACTACTGGCCATAGATTTTGAAATATAACGTCATTTAAAATCCAAGTGGTACTTCCTGTCGGAGTCAGTGGGCGCGGCTAAAGGAGTAAGTGGTTGGGACCACCGATTGGTCAGTTATGACCGTAAAGATGATCATGAAATCTGTATATAAAGCTGCATAGTTTGTAAAGTGAGTCATGATACTGATGATGAAATCATCGAACGGGAACTTAATTATACGTTAAGAACAACTCAAACATAAAGTCAAAATAGAGATATGCACAGATATACACAGCAGAGTGCGCTGAATAACTTGTTTGTATCAATATGATTAAATTAAATATCTAGTATTAAGTGGTGTTATTGTTGTTGTTATTGTTGCTACCTTTTCCTTTTTTGACTGCTTGTTGTCTTTCATTTAGATAGGACTAAAACAATTTACATGACTTGAGAGGAAAATGAAGCGGTTTGATCATAAAATGATCTGAAGATCATAAAAAAGGACGACTGAATTAAATATGTATTTAAAACACATATTTCTAATAAAAGTGTGTTTACGTTTATTGTTCTAAGCCTAAGATAAGATGATGAATGCTTGGCATATAAGTTTAGTACTACTAGTTTTTAACCGATCGATCTTATTCGGTGCACTAGGAGCTCTAGGTAAGTCAGCAACTTACGATCGCCATGGGCAAGGAAATCTCCTGAAGGGAAACTGATACGATTACGATCGGGACGGACATTTTGCATCCTTAAAGCGTACAAAAACTTCTATTTTTAAACACTTTTAAACAGCGTTACACTGATGTAGAGCCTCATCACTTTTAGGTCACATTATTGTCGCCTAATCATACTTCAAATATATATACATGTAAAGGTAGATATTTACGATGTACACACATGATATGGATGAATCGATATTCACGACGTTTCTCGGTCAGGTAAATATCTGTTTGTCTTTTTCTGAAAGAAAGTTACTGTTGTTTGGTTGTGATGACAGCTTTCTTATAAGTGTCGATCTCTTTGCAGTAAATATATTTTCATTTCCTTCTTATACAACATTGTTCGATGTTTAAAAAAATTACTACATCGAAATTTCACTCTTACTACCACCCGTACAATCACTGATTTTCACAACCCTGTGACATACCAAATTTTAAAGAACGAAAACAAGTATAAATTGTAATTGTTTTTCAAACTTTGTCATCCGGAATAAAATCCTTTTAGTGAATTGCAGTCACAACATAGGACTGTAATCACTGTAGTTGTTGGTCAAATTGGTATCCTAAACAGCTGAGGCTTAAAAGGGACTAACATGTTGATCAGACAGCACATATGTACAGACTGATCTTTGTCTTTACCTCCTGCGAATTCAGGAAGAGCCTGTATGACAAGGGCTGAGAACATAATTTTTATGCTTTTTTAATGTTGACAATACTCAAAATGTGTCGTATATAACGAGGTAATACATCAGTGAGGTGAGATATCTGATATTCATGGTGTGGGTGATCAAGTCTTATCTTTTTCGGTAACAAATAACAAAGTCGAAAGAAACATTGATTGTTTGTTTGTTTTATTATTTGTTTGTTTAATTCATTACGATACGATCCTTTATTTTCAAACAAATTAGGAATAGTAGCAATAGAAAAAAAATGTGAGAAAAAGAGAAGTTGCTTGCTATTTGTACAAGTATTTTCCCCTTTACAGATATTGTATATGTCCCATTTGGTATCTATTTTTCAATTTTATTTCAATTTTAACAACTGTCTCCAACATCCACAAAATTTGCCCAGTCTTTATTTTGTCGTCTGGTATTAAGTTAAAGGTGCATGGACATGCGACTCGATAGGATAGAAATCTTTTTTAAGATAAGTCGGATGTATCATTAGGACCTTTAGAAGAGTTCTAAATATATAATCTAGTACAGCTTGTGTCGAGCCCTCAAACATTTGACCTCTAAATATGACCTTGATCGTTGACCTACTCGTGACGCGAAATTTTGAATTAAAATCTGTCCGTAGGTTGAGGTGTTATTTTCCAGAAAAATGTTGACCAATAACTGACCTTGACATTGAACCGAGCTGATCAAACGTCTAACATAGATGAAGAATGCCTATGCGAAATCTATATTCAGTTCGATCTTTGACCCATTGTAATATTTTAGACTGGTCCAAATAGAAAGGAGTTTCATACGACAATTTAAAGTTGATGAATTTTTAGGTTTTTTCAATTTTCTGTTTAGAAGAATTGTGAAAAATGAAGAAATTACTGTAGCCAGCAATTCCTTCATTTTACACAATGTTTCCCAATCGCTTTCTTGGTGGGACAACAAAATTTGTCGTTGTGTGGCAATGGCTTAAATAAAGGAGTTATTGTTTGAACAAAACTTAGACCATCAGCTGTGACCTTGCCCTTGCCCCTACCATAGGGGTACGTAGCTCAAGTCCGCTCCACCCCGTCTTACTGATCTTACTTTACAAATGGTTTTTTTTCCCGATATAGTGCCGACGAATTCTGACTGACGGACAGATAGACGAATTAATTACGAACTGTCATTGTTACGACTATGATTCGCTCACTATAAGCGGGATCTTATTATTCTGTGCTATGATGCTAGATTGGATAACAGGTTGCAGGTAGACAGGAAGATTTTTAATTTGATAAAAAAAAAATACATGATTTTTTAAAAAACATGCCTATATTGCGGGGAGTAATTGGAACCATAAACATAGAGATTTGAAGAGTAATTAAATATTAAAATCTACATTAGTATACTATATTTCTTTTTAAAACACGTGGCGATTTCTTCTTGTTGGTCCATGGCTGGATCCAAGTCACGAAAAGGTCATTTTGTACACTTTCTTCTTGGTACACTTGTCGCCTCAAAATTAAACGGTTAAGGCAAACGACAGCGAACGTACCACATTTACGAAGGTAATACGGTTGTCTGTGAACCCTTTCTCAGTATACCTTCCTTGTCACCATAAGTATGGGGCATACATTGATTTTTCTTATCTCTTAGAGTTAACAATGGTTTCCCCTCTTGCCTTTGATAATGAAAAATGACGTGTAATTCTCTAAATATTTTCAACGATTTAACATATTATTTCCTACACAGATAAGAGGTAGGTCCTAGGTTTTCAAATATACTACTCGAAAAAAGGATAGGGACCACAAAATGTAGGACATAGTTATTTCTATTTTATTTGTGTATGGCAAGACCTTTTTGAGCTCGAGTCGAAGGAAGGGCTGTGATTACCGTTTACCCGCACTTCATTTTTCTCACTTTGACATACAGAGCACTTGACACAAATCACAAGGCCGGTGTCATTCAAAAGTTTGTATCCATCGTTTAGCGCCACTGTCATAGCACAGTCGGTAGCGCATCAGACTCCCAATCTTCAACTATGGGATGTCATGGGTTCGATTCCCGGCGGCGGTACATACCATAACTGACATTTGTCTCTCACCAATGGTGGATGATCGTAAATCTAAGTCAGATAGCAGCTGGAGGCTAGGAAAGGATGTAGTGGTAGCACTGGTGTGAGAAATACCAGGAATCCATTGTTAGGTGCTCCAGTCGCCACGATATGACTGAAATGCTGTTAAAAGTGGCGTTAAACCCCATTCAATCAATCAATCAATCAATCCATCATTTAGCATAATTTATGTCAAGCTCTATACTGACTGTAGGCAAGCTGTTACCGTTCCTCTCACACGACCGTCTTGAACAGGCGACTTACTTTATCTTCATCTGTTACTTCTTTGACGACATTATGATCTTTGATTGTAGCCTTGGTCTGACCGACGTTCGAGTACAGAAATTATGATTTTTATTTTTTTTCTATTATAACTTTAGGTAACCAACTCGAAACCTTGAATTCTCTTTCAAATTCATTAGCACTTGGATTCAGGAATTTATGACAACTTAAAAAATATCTCACACTAACAAGGTAGTGCAGCTGCCATTCTTTAAGGTAACAAATGTTTTAATAAACATCAGTGGCTCCGTATTCCTACGGGTCAAACATTTCCCATGACGGAACTAGTGATATTTGTCAAAACATCCGTTTCCTGTAGTGGTAGTACTGGTGTGAGAAATACCAGGAATCCATTGTTAGGTGCTCCAGCCGCCGCGATATTACTGAAATACTACTAAAGTGGCGTTAAATCCATTCAATCAAACAAACAAACAAACCAATTTATTACACATGTACGAAATAGACTGTATTAATTACAAGTACACTCGAAACCTTTGGATTTCAGGCCCAGTAGACGAGTGTATGTGGATAGTTAATGAGATGAGGAGAAAGCCGTGTTTGATTCAAAGATAATTAAAGAGCATGATTTACATCATTACTTTGTTGGTTGGATTGGTGGACTGGTTGGCTGGAGAAAAGGTTCTACTTGTGTCAATGGACGGCTTTAGATGGGACTACACTCAATTAGTGAACACTCCAAACTTTGACCGTATGGCTCGACTTGGTTCCAAGGCGAAATATGTAGTTAATACGTTTACAACAGAAACATTTCCTTGTCATTACAGTATTGCAACAGGTAGTTTTGACGTCTTCCCTCTCTCTCTCTCTCTCTCTCTCTCTTTCTCTCTCTCTTTCTCTCTCTCTCCCCCTCTCTCTCTCTTTCCTTCTCTCTCTCTCTCTCTCTCTCTCTCTCTCTCTCTCTCTCTTTCTTTCTTTCTTTCTCTCTTTCTTCCTTTCTCCCTTTTTTGTCTTTCTTTCGTTCTCTTTTTTTCTTTCTTTCTTTCTTTCTCTCTCTCTCTCTCTTTCTTTCACTCTTTCTTTCTTTCTTTCTTCCTTTCTTATTTGTTTGTTTTAAAATAATTGAGTTTGGATATAGCATACGTAAGAAATATTGCTATAGAAACTCATTCGTTAATCTTTTAAAATGAATTTCAACCACTTCAACCCTGATTAAGTGCATCGTTTTAGTGATCTATGCGCACTCGTATTATCACACATTTGAAAGCTGGAATACTGTGACCGAAGCATGTTTGGGAAAGACGAACAACACACGTTCAAGTTGGACTCGAAACCGTTGCAATCCAATAACAAATTAAGCGCACTGAAACTTACCGTGCGAGACTGCTTCAAGAGTTTTTCATATTAATATTGTCTTCTTCGGCCTTTTACATCTTAACTATCTTCTTCTTCTTTTTCCTGAAAGTTCATTTGTCTCCAACAGAATTATTCGATCTATACCAGGCTATGTAAGATTTCAACTTTAACGTATTATTGACAAGATTCCATATGAACGAATCGGAACAATTAAGTTTTTATTAGAAGAACTTTTAACAATCTCGTGATCTGTGTCCAAACGGAAAATAAGAATTAAGTTTTTCGGGTCGAACTATTGTATTAAATTGTGTAAGTGTTATTGCGAATTTAACTAGGACAGTTTGATTCCTATATCTATCCGTATAGATCCATTATGGTTTACTAACACTAGTAGTATGACAAGCTGAGCACACGTGCTCAAGGGGAGTTTTCCGTTATCAACAATTTCTTTAAAAACATTTTTTCCCAAACCATTGGGACAATTTGGACCAAACTTAGACAGAATCTTCCGGACAAAATTCTAAGTGGGTTTAATTTAGATAATAACCATTCAGCAGGGTATGAGACACCGTGGAAAAATAAGAAATTGCTTGTTACAGGCAATTTCTTCTTTTTCCACAATATTTTCTCAATCATAACATCAGAGGGACGTAAAAACCAGACATTGAACTGGAAATGGTTAAAAACCCTTTTTTCCCTGACCACCTAACCAATTTGGACCAAACTTGGCAAGAGTGTTAACTTGGTGAGCCTTTACATAAAACGTTCATCAAGTCGTTGATTAGTAAGAAAAGGGAGTTTGGCAGGGCAGGCCGCATCAGACTTAAAGGAATCGTAAAATAGTTCTTTGAAAAATCTTATTCCAAACCACTAGGTTAAATTAGACCAAACTTGGCAAGATTGTCCCTTCAGTGGCCCGTTGCAACACATGTGGCCGAAATTCCGATTCGTGAAAAAATTGGGCGTGGTATAAGTCAGACATAATTCTTTAAAAATATTCTTCTATAAGTCACCTAGCCAGTTTAGACATAACTTGGCAAGAATTTTACTTGGTTGACCTAGTTTCGATTTTTTGATGCAACATGAATTTAATGCCTTGCAGGGCAGGGCTTGTCATGAAATAATTCTTTAAAGATAATTTTCTCCGAAACTACTGGTCCGATTTGGACCAAACTTGTTTTTGAGTCCTAGATCAAATGACACTACAGGGGAACCTTTTTTCTGAGAACCATCTCCACATTCTGGCTCTATAGTTATTTGAACTACAATCCTTAAACATTCCATAGTACGGATTTGATCTAGTGTTTACCAACTAAACTCAGGTGTAAAGGGTCCCTAATTCGATCCCCCGCTCCTTCGGTCTATCGGGTGAGACTTTAAACCGAAGCCGTCCATATGACCTGAGTTGTTAAATCGAACATATAGCCCCTTACAATCATTCAATCTGATACATAGCATAAATTCTACCTATTATCCAAGTAGGAATGAGTCTGAAATAAACCTATATACCTGTCAGAATTAACGCAGGTGAGCGGCTCAATGCCATTTTTCCTCTGGTTTATAAGTGTTAGATATTTTCATTATGGCCAAATTACTTGCATGTTCATACTAAATGTCTTCGATTTCATTATTGATAAAAACGTGTCTTTTATCAGACAGCAAAATCCAGGGACAGGCGCAGAGTAATAGAATTTATATGTTGGGTTTTTTTGGGGGGGTGTTGTTGTTTTGTTGTTGTTGTTGTTGTTGTTGTTGTTGTTGTTTTCACTCAGTAAATTTTAAATTGATAAACTAGAAGAACCTAGTTATCTTTTCATAAAAGTGTTTCGAAAAGATGCACTACATGTTTTGGTGTCCGAAGTTGCAATTAATAAGGATGAAGGACAGATGAGCTTTAGGTGTAAGTTTTTTTCATTTTGTATTTCAACAGGGCTGTATGAAGAATCACACGGTATTGTAAGTAATGAATTTTACGATCCGGTTTACAAGGAATATTTCACCATGTCTTCCAAAGAAACAAAATGGTGGGACCAAGCTGAACCTATCTGGGTTACAGCAAGGCGCCAGGGCCTTAAAAGTGCGGTCTTCTTCTGGCCAGGAAGTGAAACTAAAATCAAAGGATTTAGGCCGAATAAGTGGAAGAAATATGACGAAAAAGTTCCATTCAATACTCGTGTTAATACTGTCATAAACTGGTTGTCAAATGATATTGATTTCGCTATGCTATACTTTCATGAACCAGATGGTATAGGGCACATTTATGGACCAAATTCTGAACAGTTAAAGGAAAAGGTTACAGACATGGATACTCTTCTAGGAACGATTCTACAAAAACTGGACATTGCTAGACTTTCTGATAAAGTAAATATGATCTTAACTAGTGACCATGGGATGACTGATATCAATCCGCATAATGTCATAGATCTCAGTAATTATATCGACTTATCAATGATAGAAGTTTCAACAGAACAAATAGGCCCAATTATAAATATACTTCATAAAGAAGGACATCTAGCGGAGTTGTATATCAACCTAAAGAAGGTACCCCATATGTCGGTGTATATAAAGGATAATATTCCTGACAAATGGCATTATAAACATAGTAGACGAATTCTGCCGTTGTTGTTGGTAGCCGAAGAGGGATGGCTTCTGTCTCTGGTATGGACTTATTATTGTTATTGCTAAGCATTCAATTCTTCATGGCATTAATGTTCTAAGCGTCATTGGCTGAATGCGACTAAAAGTCCTTATTCGTTATATTCCCCGATGTATACACCATAATAATCGTCATCGCCGATATTATTGTTAAGGTAAACGCTATCAAATCCGGAACTGATAAATTTTGGAGAAACGGGGATTTGACGTGTTTCAAATATTAGTAATTAAGCCCATTTATTTTTGTCTTTTACTGCTGGCCCCGTCGCCTAAAAAATATCATTAAAAAGAAATTCTATTGGTAACCAAATTCGAAAAAAAAGTATTCATCCGTATTAATATCATTCTGGTAAAGGTACTCGGGTGATGTTTATTATCAAATTTCGTGTACATTTAACAACAATTAGTTTAGAGTTTTCTAAATCTCAATATTAGTTTCAAAATTTAAGAAAAAAACTTCCTTCTTCCGGACTACTTTGTGTTTCAAACTACAAGTAGCATTTGACCAATTCTTGTTGAAAACTTGAAAAGTTGATGACATTTTCATGTGGTTATTTTCTTTTCTATCCGACAATTATAGAAGCGCATTCTTTTTAAATACATGTTTCTCAATCAATTGAAAATGGGATGTTCTATCTTATCATCGCTAAAATCTGTCTATTAATCTAAATTTCGTAAGGAAAAGAAATACCGTTCGAGAGAGCTCTTGATATAGGCAGTGATCTAATTTTTAAATTATGTAGACTTACACTGTTTAAATCAAACCTTTTCCTGTTCAATCCCTGGTTTTTACGTGCCTGTGTTTTTATACTTGAGAAAACATAGTGGAAAAAGAAGAAATTACTTGTAACAAGCAATTTCTTCTTTTTCCATAATATTTTCTACCATTCTCATAGAACATTTTTTAAATAAATTTGACTTTAAATTGTCGACTGCAAAACCTTTGAATTTGGACCAGTCTATTTTTTCTTTTTTTTGTTAAAGTAAATGGTAATTAAAAAATATTATATTTGTGGGAAGTAAAGTATTAAGAATACAATCTTTCCTCCTATGCAGAACCCTTCAAAGACTAGTTCTACAATATGTATTTTTTTTGTTTCAGAGATATCGTAAATCACTTCCAGGCGATAAGGGCGGCCACGGCTATGATAACCAGTTGCGTTCTATGAATCCAGTGTTCTATGCAAAAGGACCAAGTATACGACACAACTTTGTAGTAGACCATTTTAACTCTGTAGATATATATCCGTTCATTTGTTTATTACTCGGAATTACACCGGCACCAAATAATGGTACCCTCGAGGTTGTCATGAAGATGGTAAAGAAAGGGTTACCTTAAAGGCCCCTTTCTTCGGATCAGATTTTGAAGAAGTCTCAGAGAGCCCCCCAAAAACAGAAGAAAGGGAAACCAATGCTACAATAACCAGTTACGATCAATAAATCAAGTGTTCTATGCCGAAGTACCGAGTAAAAGGAAGAACTTCGTAACGGACCATTTTAATTTTGAAGATATTAATCTGTTCAGCTTTTGATTTGCGTCTTTTGGGGATGTTCTAATTTTGGAAGTGGGGGATTCTTACATTCGATTTAATCCCTTATTGTTTTCGGCTGGGTTGCTCCTCATTCCAATCAATGTTTGAAAGACCGAGGAAACGAAAATGAGTCAAGGGGAAAAAAGGACGATGACGATTGGAATGCGAATTGCATAAAATGTTCAATTTTCTTACTTAAAAACACTTTTTTACGTTGGTTTTGTTATCGAACGGTCGTCTTAAACTTATAACTCATGTTAAACTTTGTTTAGTTTGCTTCTGTCCTCCATGTCCTGCGATTTGCGATCGTCTTCCGTCTTCCGACCATAGCAGTGCTTTGGATTTTAGGAAGTGACTAACTGAAGGTGGTAATGTTCATTACTCAAAACGTGTAACTGCTCAAAAAATGATAAACCCCTTGATTTTATCATGCTAATGTTGAGGAAGGGTCGCCTTACAAGCGTTCTACTCCATATTTCTTGACACTTGAAGGGTTGTCGGATTGATCTTTTTTACGTTAAACAAGTCTTTTGTGCAAATAAAAGGCAATGTCATGCTTTTTTTGGGAAAGGGCAAATATACGGTGCATAAAAATCATGTTTTGTATTCAAAATGAAAATCTGCAAAAAGGGCACAAAGTAAAAATGCATTGCATTTACGACATAATCCATATTTCCCAGAGACAGGTTTGTACGTAAAGTTTTGAACATTTTGGTCTTTCTTGGTCCCAAATAATTTACCTTGGTATCTGCTTATACTTTAATCCATTTTATCTTTTAAATAAGTACCCTCGTGAATGTTACATGAAAAGATAGGCATAATAAAAAGCAAATACTAATCTAATATCAAAAATAAAGTCTGTGAATCTAGAAAACGAAGTTTCTTGTAAAATGCATGCATTTCAACATGACGCAATATTGAAGTCATGCAGTGTGCTTCAATATATCTCATTAGGACTTTGACTGTCTGAATTTCGATGCATCTTATTCAACTTCTGTCAGGCCAGTATCACAGTGTTAACCTTTTATATCTCAAATATCTTTACACTACAAGTCAATTGTTTTAATTTGAGAGTTTGGTGAATTTAGTTCAACATGCAATAATTTTAGAAAAATGACGTCTAGCTGAACGTATATTCTTTACGTCCATGTAAGAGAAAATACAACTAAGAGAGCTAGGTTATTGAAAGTTCCATTGGGACATTCAATAAATACGCGCTAGCGACATTCATAAATTTAGCATATGATGTTCGTGTAATATTGAGGTGTCAATAGCCGGGCAGAGCCCAAATATGACCCAAGGGGTATCATTTGAACCAACTTGATAGCATTCCCTAAGCGGTACTACATACCAAATATCAAAGCTCTCGGTCTTCTTGTTTACAGAAGAATAAGGGGAATTGGATGCGCCCGAGCAGGGCCAAGTATAACTAATGAGCATTATTTGAAACTTGATAGGTGTTGAAGGTGCTAAATACAAGATATCAAAGATCTCGCTCTTCTGGTTCTCGCCCCCTTTTTTGTTGCAACTGGATTTCAATTATTTAATTATTCTTGAAGAACTTCACCCAAGGAATATCCCTGCCAGGTTTTATCAAGATTGACCCACTGGCTCAGAAGGAGAAGATGTTTAAAGAAATTGTGAGTATTTGAACCTTTCTCAAACTTGATTCAGTATAGATCCTCATACTCAATCACATCAATTAAAGCTAAAGAGCTTCCCTGAAAATTTAAACTCGGTTAAGCGGGTACTTATATTCTTTGCCCTCTTGTTATTATTGTCCTCTCTAATTCGAAATGACCTTTGCAAATATATTCGTTGGATGACCCACTTCAAATATTTTAAGCGAAATTATGATTTGCGTGACAGGATGGGACTAATTTTCATCTCACCTGAGCTCAAGCATTCAGGGGGGGGGGGGGCTTTTTGAATTACTCAAACTGCGTCCTGTTACATAAAATTTATCTAAATATATTTGCCTGCCAGGGCAAAACTTAACTAATCTCTGAGTTCTGGAAATATCCCCTCAAAAACAAATTTTGCTGGAATGTTCCTTTGGTGACCATATTTAAATCCAGACTACTAACATAATTTGGCCAAAACTTTTCTTTAATGTTCCTTAAATGACACCCCTCAAAACGTGATGGTGAAATTTTGTTTAGAATTTAAATATTTGCGCAACAGTTCTTGGCTGGATTATGAGTGTTCGACAGTGACTGCAAGCTTAAAAGATTCCATCGCAATCCAACTATTATTAATCAATATAAACCTTAAACAAGCTAGATTTTAAGAAAAATCATACAGTGAAACTTTTCAAAACTTCAAGTAATTAAGGTAAGTGCTCAGATATCGGCGTGGTGGGATTTTTCAGTTTGAATTATTGTAATATGTTCTCCGACTTAGTGGATCTATTTTGTGTTTTTTAACAAAAAAGAATAGGGAACTTATATTTGTTCAATAGTGTAAGTGTTTTAGTCTGTTTTGTAATGTAATTCGCTCGACATGTTTTTTATACTTGACCACAATCATAGTTTCTAATGTCGGCTGTTTACAAATTGCGCGAGTGTATCCGCTTCATGTTTGCTTAAAACTTTCGCCCGGTAGAAAGAATATCGTGGCGCTAATTTTTTTCCCAAGAGATAAAACGATACATCCTTCTTTTTGTTAATTTTAATCAGACGGGTAATATAGAAACAAAAAAGGATTTTTAAACGACACCTTGTCTTAAACTACTGAGCTAATTGAAATCAAATTAAGTAGAAATAGTGCTTAGGTGGCCCTCAAAGTGAAATTTTAAAAAGAAACCTTTAAATCTTATCTCCACGTGACCCAGAAGGAGTAGAACCTGGATATTAAATATCTCCTCCCTACCCAAAAGGCGTATTCCATGAACATCGCTAAAATCTTAACCTTTGAATCACCGGGTTCAAAGTCGGTATATGTCTGCTGTATGGTTAGACCCACTTGTATCATAATCCTAACCTTTACATTAAATCTAACTGTTAAAAAAAATAGCACAAGTACCAACGGCCCTCCTGATAGTACTTTTATCATTGGGATCTACTCTGTGTGCAAGCATACAAAATAATTGCGTGATCTAATTTTTGGTCATGGAAGTATGTAAAAAACATGAGGATTATGAACGTCCTTAATCGCTCGCCTGAGTCTCATTGTGAATAAAAGCTTATTTTCCAAAAACAGAGTAGTCAATCAAAAAAGAAGAATGTTTGAAGATTTCTCCCTTTATTCTTCTTTAAAATAGAGTATAATGGCGAAGAAAAATTGGAACAAATGGTATTTTTTAACAACTTATAAACAGGGTCGTCAGGTGATTTATACCATTCAATCTTTGTGCCTCACAAGAGGATTTATTAAAAATATCCTTAGATATTTTTATGGAAAATCGGATGGGCAGGAGGGACCCATATTGGATCAAGACGAAATCATTTTAACAAGAGAAAAAGTTGTCACAAAACCAGGTTCTTCTGCATCAAAATCGACCAAGAATTATAGGAGTGGACCTTCGCACAACAAGAATTTAGATAATAAATTATCTATTTCCATTACGCAGCAATGAACGCTCATAATGTGCGGTTGGTCACGTGAAGATAAACATTTGGTGAATATTTCACCCGAATTAGTCAAGCATTCAAGGAGTAGTTATGCATACAAGGTAAAGCTATCCGCACGCAAGCCCATTCAGGAGAAACTCCAGGAGCATTATTTTAACAATTGTAGCAGATGCTCACTAGACAATAGTACTTGCAAAATTTGAAACCTATAGACCTTATTGTTTCTCACACGAAGATTTTTTTTAAATCCTTCATGTTTCTATGTAAAACAGGGTGCGCCAAGGGCGGAGCCCATATAAGATCATTTAGATATTTCCTTCTTTGTTTCTATGTAAAATAGAGTGCGCCTGGGCGAAACGGAAATGAGACCCAAGGGAGCGTTATCATAACACGTTTTTAGTGCCACAAGATATTGTCGCATACAAAATTCGGAAGTTTAGGCCTTATGGTTTCTTACAGGAATTTTTTTAATTAAGATATTCCTCATTTTTGGTCTTTCTGTTGCCATGGCAACCGGTGGTTGGCGTAATTTTATTCGTTTGACAAATTTTGGAGAGCTTAATCCATGCCAAGTTTCAGCTGGATTTGTCTGGTGGTTTCGGTGGAGAATATGTTTAAAGAAATTGATGAAAGAGTGACGACGGACGGACGGATGGACGATGAATGTTCACAATTACTCATATTTACCACTTAGTGTTCATGTCAGCTAAAACTTCAGCCAATCAAATGATTTAATCTTGATGGACGAAACTAAAATCAAAATGTTATCATATTTAATCGAATTATACTTGATGTTATCTGACCAAAAATGAACCAGGAGAATATGACCCAGTAAAGGGTAAATGGTTCGCAATCTGGGTCGTTCATTTGAATGCATCAATTATCTGCATTTAGATGATAACTTTTAGTATTGGCTCGCAATTTACTTCTTTCGTTCATTGGGCCCATAAGCAATCAAGATTTACCCGCGACAAATTTGGAAGACAAGTGGACAGTGCTTCAGATGTCTAGAATCTGAGGAAATCATTTTGATTATTCGTATATAATAGACAAAACATATAAAGTCGGAAGATGTGGACGTACATGTGTTGTCTTATTTCTGTTCTCATGTACACATTATTAAGTAAAGTGCACTCAGTGGAACGGATACCAGTTGATACTGAACTTGGTAGAATTAACGGCATAGTTCTGAAAGTAAAGTTAAGGGATACAGATGTAAGGTTGAAGGCTTTCCTTGGAATTCCGTACGCTTTACCCCCTACTGGAAAAAACAGGTTCAAAAAACCCGAGGCTGTGGGCAAGTTTGAAGGAGAATTCGATGCCAGTGAAATTGGTGCCGCGTGCATGCAGCCTCCGACGCCATCTTTCAGGGAGTTTACAAAGATGTCCGAAGACTGTCTCTTTCTAAATATCTATGTCCCGGATCAGGTAGCAGACAAAAGTACGGGTCATGCAGTCATGGTGTTCATCCACGGAGGCGGGTTCCATCATGGAGCCGGAGAAACGTATCCTGGAAACAGTCTAGCGTCCATTGGAAATGTCATAGTCGTCACTCTAAATTACCGTCTAAATCTTTTTGGATTTTTGAGTTCCGGTAATGAAGTTTTCCCCGGTAACGTAGGATTGTGGGATCAACATATGGCTTTACAATGGATAAATAAGCACATATCAGCGTTTGGAGGTGACAACAATCGTGTGACAGTATTTGGTGAATCAGCTGGAGCATCGAGCGTCTTGTATCAGGCCTTGTTACCTCAAAACAAGGACTTGATACAGAAAGTCATTTCTCAAAGTGGAGCTCCAAGTCTTAGAATAACACTGAATACAAAACCAAGGGAACAGTTTTTCTTTCTAGCTAAACAGTTTGGATGCCTGGTAACATCATCGGTCGAAACATATAATTGCATGACAAACATGGACGCAAGGTTGATCATGGAGACTATTAAGAACATTGCTGAAGAATTAAGTAAACAGAAAACCCCGGATATTTCTCAAGTAATGGCACTTTTATTTTTTCCTGTCGTTGACGGAGATTTCATTAAAACTTCACCAGCTGACCTCAGTGCACGATCAAAAACTGAATTACTTGAATCAGTTGAATTTTATCGTTCGCTTGATGTTATTATAGGCCACAATAGTCAAGAGGGTGGTTTGATGATGTACAGTTCGCTTTTATATCCTATTCCAGACATGGACAAATTCATGCCATCGAGAGAAGATCTTACTAAAGGTCTGATAGATGCAGTAATGGTTCACGAGTTTGGCTTTATTCCAGTACCTGACGTCATTAAATCACTATTTATATCTGAGTTCACTGATTGGTCGAGCCCGAATAGTCCAGAGAGTGTTCGTGAGCAATACGTAGACATGATGGGAAATGTTGCATTTGAGAAAGCAACTATCGAATTCATACGCATGCATTCAAACACAACATCAAGCAGTAAAAGCTACGCCTACGTGTTTGATGCTGTACCATCTACTCGACTTCTCCCTACACCCGAATGGGCGTCTGGTTCAAATCATGCAGACGAGCTCGGTTTTGTTTTCGGTTTTGCTGCAAAGCTATTAGAAGATTTCAAACAGATCCCAACTTCACCAAAAGCTTGGGAATGGGACTTGTCCGAAAAAGTACAAATTGCATGGAGTAATTTTGCCAAAACTGGGTTAGTATGATCTGCATAGGTTCTCACTTTTCGAGACAGTTTTGTTTTTCAAATAATACTACTGTTTAGCTTTTGTCTACCAAGTACTTGTCGTACTTGTAATTGGTAAATTGATATGGGGGTGTAAGCTTCAATAATGAATAACTGTGACATTTTGTACAAACGGGAAGGGTCTTTGTCGATCCGCTGGCTGATATATGACCATGCACAGATTGTACTTAACAACACAAAAAGAAGAATATAATGATATCAGTTTGCTTTAAAATAAACTCATTTTCTTGCAAATATAAAGTATTAAGAAATTTACAAACTTCCCCTGACCAAGAATTCAAGCGTAATCATTCAAATTCAAGATTTTTTACTGACTAGCTAATCGTAGACCTAAGTGGGATAGCAGTTGGAGGCTAGGAAAGGATGTTGCGGTAGTACTGGTGTGAGAAATACCAGTTATCCATTGTTAGGTGCTCCAGCCGCCGCGATATGACTGAAATACTGTTAAAAGTGGCGTTAAACCAAACTCAATCAATCATTTAATGACTCGCAATTGAACCAAAGGAAAGTATAAGGTTGTGTAAATATTGTGGAAAATAAGAAATAAGAGGGTCGGTGTCGCTCCACTGGATGAAATATGTTCACCTACATTATGTAGTTCATTTTCCATAATGTCCTTCCCCCTTAAGAGTCTGTAAAATTTTGTTCTTGTAGTAGCTAAAATGAAATTTAATATTCTTTATGCTTTAGTCAAGCAACTGTGCAAGGCAATATAAATGACAAAGATGTAAGATTCAAGTGAGAAAATACTTTTAAATGTATTTGACTTATTTACAAAACAGTATGTCTTGACTCTCTTGGACCATTTAAATACAACGTCACAACTATATAGCTATGATTTGTATGAGAAAAAAAGCCTCAAAGACGTTTCTTTTCACAAATCCAAATAATTTTACGGATTTAGGTAGACTTGACCCGAGGAACTTTTCTGCAAAAGAACAACGAAATAAAATGTACAGTTTGAGGGGAAATTGTTTTAATTCATTCCTAACATGGTTTCCATAACAACCAGAGTTCTTCATTCGAAGGAATCTGAAAAAGGGCCATCTAGGGAACGATCCTGTAAAGTTTGAGACCCGATCAGTAGTTTCTTAGGGGTTGACAAGGTTTACACTCAAATGGACGGATATACTGTCATACGACAGACATGGCAACTGTTCACTGGCCTTCCACCAATGAAGCTTTAAAAATGTCTTAGAAATGAAATGACTCATCTTTGTTTCCATGGAGATATGAAACTAAAAACCAAATCACACTGTTTTGTGATTCCCTGGAGGACTCATACAGAAATGTGAGTAGCTGTTTAGTTTCTTGCAAAAGAAATTATCAACATTTTTTATTATTCAATATATAACGTCAAATAAGCTGAGTTTACCAGTTTTAGACATTTGCTTTTTTTGGGAACTACTTTCTGCGCAAGCTTTCACACAGCGTTCCCGAATCAGTTTTCATGTAGGCCTGAAAACAATTTCAGCCAATCAAAATGCAGAAATTTTGATAGACAAAACTAAATTATATTAAACCATATATGTTTAATGAATTGAAATCAAGCACTATCATTTGAAATATTTGAAAATGCATTACCTAATCCTTTATATATATTCAGGTTTTATTATCTCATCTCCTTCTGTTTCATTTATAATTTCTTAAATTTCAGCAACCCAAATGAGCCAATACCTGTTTTCCCATGGCCTCAGTATGATATGGATCATCAGCATTGCCTTCATATAAAACAGGGAGAATCAGTGAGCAAGCCGTTTTGTAATTCTAGACGTGCCAACTTTCTACTAGATATCATACCGGAAGTGATGTCAGCTTTACAGGACCACCATCATATGACACCATCAATCATTCAAAATGGCAGAGACACATGTAACACAGCAGATGACTGTAATAAGACCTGATTTATAACTTGTTAATTGGGGGTAGTTTTTTAGCGATTCGAAATTTCTTTAGAAAAATTCGCCATAGTGGTAATTCTAGCAGGCGGCTTTCTTGGTATTCATTCTTCCTTGTATACATTCAATAAAATGAAAAGTAAAATATCTTAAATATTCGTTTGATAGAACGAGCGTATAGAGGATACATCGCTTTTTTCAAGAAACAATAGTTCCCAAGAAGCTCCCGGTGATAAGCGTTGGCTTAAGAGACAAAGCTGATGGATAAAATAAATGAATATGTAATTTTTAAGACGCCAAGTTGTAATAACAAAAAGTCTAGATGATAAGATGAAAACTGCAATGGTTTGAGCTAAGAATATACTGCATTTTTATATAAAAAGCATTATTTTAGCTTAAGTCGTTCGTGTAATGATGATGTGTCGATGATAATTGAAACACCAATCCTTCAATATTCAGGTATACAGTAACACTCAATCCTTCAATATTCAGGTATACAGTAATAAGCGAACACTCAATCCTTCAATATTCAGGTATACAGTAATAAGCGAACACTCAAGGGACGACCAAAAAGTGGTCGCTTAAAAGAGTGGTCGCTTTTTACACTTTTTTGTGAAAGGTATACAGGATTGTTTCGATTGGTTCGATGAATTATTATAAAATTCTCATTTAATCCTATGTTATTGCGGCTCCAACTCCTTTTTATTCTTCAAGCAATTCCACAAACATCTAAGTTTGGCACACTAAACTTTCAGAGTCTCAGAAATGTGATGGTGTTATAACTCTTTTTTGGCGTCAGGTGAACTGCAAAAAAGTAATATTTTTCAAAACAAATATTGGTTTTTACGGCTTTCACATTTTAGATTAACACATTATCTCACAATACTGATTTTGAAACACCGAAAAAAAAGCTACAGAAACATAGTAACTTCTCCCATTGCTCTCAATGTTTTCTACCTTAAAAACCCATTCCAACAAAATAAAATTTTGGACTGGTCCGATTGAAAGAAAATACAGATGGCAGTTACAGGTTTGTGAAAATGTAAAATTCTTTGTCTTTTTTGAGGTAGAAAAAATTGTGGACATTGAAGAAATTGCTTGAAACAAGCAATTTCTTCTATGCCCGCAATGTTTTCCAACACTTTTTTCACGAGGTGCGTAAAAGGAGGGGTTGTGTGGGAATGAGTATTTCATGAAAAACTTTGGTTACCATGGTATTTATTTGAAATGGGAAATTTCAGTCAACCTCTGAAAATCTTTTTTTCAGAAACTACATTTTAAGCAGAAAAAACAGCGTCTTGTCACGTGTTAAAATCAGTATTTTTGAAAAAAAATTTGTTGCAAGCAGCTTAAATTCTTGTGACGTCAACTACCATTCGTGTAATCCTTTCACGTTCAATCTCTGCTTTTTACATCCCGGTGATCTTATACTCGAGAAAACATTGTGGGAAATGAAGAAATTGCTTGTATTTTACTCATTTTATAATTTCGTCTGCTATCCTTTTGAATTTGTAAAGTCTAAAATTTTGCAAAACAATGTATGATATTCTTACTAAACCGCTCTATTTTATGTTCATAGTTGAGTACCTAAACAGAATGTAATCATGGTGAGCTTTTGTGCTCCTAAATGATCATTCCTTAATTGTTGTCGTTGCTATTGTTTTCTCTCTACAGTTCACGATTCATTTGTTCTGGCCCTATCTTTGTCCAATGTGATGAAAATGTTTATAAAATGGTCATAAAATAGAACCAAATTGATTTAAGCTAAGAGGGTCCTTTTTTTGTTGTTGTTACCGACTTTGAGGTCACAATGTTAGCCCAATCTTTCCCAAACTTGCAGATGATATATGTGCAAATAGTTATCGTGACATTTAGTCAAATAGTACTTAGTTGAGGTATCGTAATCATTCTGTTTCCATCGTATGTCAGTCCGTCCGTCCATTTGATTACAATTACATAAATAACTTCACTCAAACCAGCAAGTGGATTAGACCCAGACTCCAAAGAAATGAACATTAGATCACGCTCTTTAAAACATTTTCAAAAAAATGAAATCCATGATGAACTTAAGTTTTCATGGCACCCGAAAGAAAAACTTTAAAGTTCTTTTTTCTCCTAAAACATACGACACGGGACTTTAAAAGTTGCTGAAAATGTGTATATGGCATTGAAGAACTCTTTGGATTACGGTGACACTAGGTTACTATCAAGTTAAAGGGGTCGTATTGACAATTTTCATATCAGAAATGTGAAAAGTACACTTTTTGAATCTTGATTCAAATATTTATACGGTTACGGGAAAAAATAGGGTATTATTCTGACCAATATCAAATCAAAAGGCGCCTTAGCGACAACTGTCTTGTTACTGCCCTCCCTCTACTTCAGTGAAACTTTCTCCTTCTCTGAAACTTTTTAGCAATTTAACAGTCAGCTGAGCGATCCGGGGTATTTTGGTCCTCTTGTTTAATGCTCTAAAACAAAGATCTAACTTATAAGACTTGTTCTATAAAAATTTAACACAAAAGACGTAAAAAGGGATTATATTGGAAAGTGTTAAGAGGATCTATAACATCCGAGAGATTTCGTTGACGCCAAGAGAAGCACGATGAAAAGGCAGAGAAAGTTGTATGAATATTTTAGCATTCATTCATATGTCTGAAACTTTCCGTTTAATTTGTTGTGGTTGTTTTTGTACGCGTTGAAAAAATCGATGCATTTCGCTTTCATTAATTTACTTACAGCGCACTTTTTCACCAGGATACGGGTTTCGTATTCAAAATGGACGTGAAAGAACTTTTTCTCACTTTAAAGCCTACATTAAATAGCAATCATCTTTAACATTTGATATTATCACCGGAGAAACCTGTCGAAACAGAGGGTATCTACTCTGTATACGAGGTATTACGCGAGTTCATTTAGTTGCTCTAAACGTGTATCGAAGACATATAACTGCGTGCATGTCGGTATTCATGTGTATTTACGAAAACGTTTACGACAGAAAAAAAGTTGCAACTCCCATTTTCTAAAAATTCGAATCGAGCGTTTGGCTACCCATTATACAATTTCGTAGTACCATGCTTAATGATTAAAACAGCGAGAGAGAAAATTATTGATATAAACGAGAACAAGCCTTTTTTGTGGAAAAGTTTTCCTTCACATTAGATAACAATTTATTATAAATTATCATCACTATTATTATAATAGTTTAATCATTGTGACATATGTCATTATCTTCAATCGAGTATAACTTAATCAGATTACAGATGTCATTTGACCCAAATTGGACCTGTTAAATTTTCCCGTTTCGTAAAGGGGTTAACGGTTCGAAATCTGGGTCGTTCATTTTTAAAAAAAAACCTTAAATATGGCCTCGGTAGTTTACTTCTTTCTTGCATTGAGCCTACAGTCTTTTAAGATTTCCTCGCCCGTCTTTGCAAAATGATGGCCGTATGTAAACATCGCCAAAGTAGGGTCATTGCATATCTTATTGCATGGGATTATTCCTGATGGACTATACTAAATAATGTATAGGACCACCTTTGAAAGAACATGTTTGATTACATATAACAGGCCTGTAGGAACGGGACTGTGGGATGAGTAACATTCGAACAAAAAGTGAAACAACACATTACTTTGATCTGATTTACATATATCCACAAAAAAAACCTCCATATTCCCAAACTAGTCCTTCCATCTTGAAATGGGCTTCCCTAATCTTGTAATGCTTCCTATGGACTTGTTTAAACCAGTCCTAGTTCTATTGTATAGTTAAAAATATATATATCAATACAATACAATACAAAATCCTTTATTCACTCTTGGTACATTATTGTACAACATGAGAATAAAATGCCTACATAAGTTTTAAAGATAGTCAAGTTTTAATAATACATATTTAAGGACACATGATTAGTCAGCTTTATAAAGAAGGAAAAATATAAACATTTCATTGAAAGTAGGGTCTTGAAGTTAACAGTGTTTTTTTTACAAATATTTGCAAATATCCGTGAACAGATATATCTTGGGAGGAGTTACATTTATGTAACATCTTGACCTTGTAATAAGTTTTTGTCATATCGTGAATGAGTGCCCAAAACCGTGTAACTATACCTTGAGTAAAGATAAACGGATTGCCAATTACTTATAACTGATAACGCTTTCGATATTTCACCGTATAGGGTACTACAATCATTTCAATGAAACATATTTCAGTCTAAATTTTTGGAACAGAAAGAATCTGACATAAAGGGCTATGTAACATTAGTTTGCGTGCATTTTCATGTAAGTGAAAACAGCTATAATTCAAAGCAGACAAGTACAGCGCTTAAGAAACCTAAAACCCGGAGAAAGCAATTCGTTATTATTTGTATATAAGAGCAAGTGAATACAATCGTCGCAAAATGTGGAAGTATTGTCTTATCTCTGTTCTCATGTGCATATTATTAAGTAAAGTACACTCAGTGGAAAGGATACCAGCTGACACTGATCTTGGTAGGATTAACGGTATAGTTCAGACAGTAAAGTTAAGGGATACAGATATAAGAGTAAAAGCCTTCCTTGGAATTCCGTACGCTTTACCCCCTATTGGAAAATACAGGTTCAGAAAACCCGAGGCAGTGGGCAAGTTTGAAGGAGAATTCGATGCCAGTGAAATTGGTGCCGCGTGCATGCAGCCTCCGACGCCATCTTTCAGGGAGTTTACAAAGATGTCCGAAGACTGTCTCTTTCTAAATATCTATGTCCCGGATCAGGTAGCAGACAAAAGTACGGGCCATGCAGTCATGGTGTTCATCCACGGAGGCGGGTTCCATCATGGAGCCGGAGAAACGTATCCTGGAAACAGTCTAGCGTCCATTGGAAATGTCATAGTCGTCACTCTAAATTACCGTTTAAATCTTTTTGGATTTCTAAGTTCCGGTGATGAAGTTTTTCCCGGTAACGTAGGATTGTGGGATCAACAAATGGCTTTACAATGGATAAATAAGCACATATCAGCGTTTGGAGGTGACAACAATCGTGTGACAATATTTGGTGAATCAGCTGGAGCATCGAGCGTCTTGCATCAGGCCTTGTTACCTCAAAACAAGGACTTGATACAGAGAGTCATTTCTCAAAGTGGGGCTCCAAGTCTGAGAATGACCCTGAATACAAAACCAAGGGAACAGTTTTTCTTTCTAGCTAAACAGTTTGGGTGTCTGGGAACATCATCGGTCGAAACATATGATTGCATGAGAAACAAGGACGCAAGGTCGATCATAGAGAAATTTATGAACATTGCTGTAGAATTAAGAAAACAGAAACGCCCAGATATTTCCCAAATAATGGCACTTATATTCTTTCCTATTGTTGACGGTGATTTCATTAAAAGATCACCAGCTGACCTAAGTACACAAGCAAAAACTGAATTACTTGAACCAGTTGAATTTTACCGTTCACTTGACGTTATGATAGGCCACAACAGTCAAGAGGGTGGTTTGATGATTTACAGTTCTCTATTTTATCCTATTCCAGACATGGACAAATTCATGCCATCGAGAGAAGATCTTACTAAAGGTCTGATAGATGCAGTAATGGTTCACGAGTTTGGCTTCACTCCAGTACCTGACGTCATTAAATCATTATTCATATCTGAATTCACTGATTGGTCGAGCCCGGATAGTCCAGAAAGCGTTCGTGAGCAATACGTGGACATGATGGGGAATGTTGTATTTGAGAAGGCAACTATCGAATTCATACGCATGCATTCAAACACAACATCAAGCAGTAAAAGCTACGCCTACGTGTTTGATGCTGTGCCATCTACTCGACTTCTCCCTACTCCCGAATGGGCGTCTGGTTCAAATCATGCAGACGAGCTCGGTTTTGTTTTCGGTTTTGCTGCAAAGCTCTTAGAAGATTTCAAACAGATCCCAACTCCACCAAAAGCTTGGGAATGGGACTTGTCCGAAAAAGTACAAATTGCATGGAGTAATTTTGCAAAAACTGGGTTAGTATTATCTACACATGTTGTCTTTTTCGTGTGTTTTTGTTTTTCAAATAACACCAACGTTTAACTGTCGTCTACCAAATATTTGCCATCTTGTAATGGGTAAAGTGATTTGGGTTGTTGTAAGAAACAGAAATTATCTAACCGCAAAGTTTTGTAGGTGTCATGCTCCAGATAAGCACAATAAAAGCGTTTAACATATTTATGCTCTACTCTTCATGAAACTATGAAAAGAACACAAGGCCTACGAGGGAATGTGTCCTGTTTACCTTAAAATAAACCCACTTTCTAGGGAATAAAATGTATAAACTTTACAAACTTCCTCTGACCGAAAATTTCTGCTTAATAACGCCAAAGCGCAAATAAGTACTGGCTATCAAGCATACAGAGGTTGCGAAAATATTGTAGAAAACAAAAAACAATGTTAGTACAGAACAAATCAAATCTTTCCATTTTCCATTATGTTCTTTAACCATTCAGACATACATCTTCGAAATTTCATAAACTTAAAAGTACCATCTGCAACAAATTTCAGGCTCAAAGTTTTTATAATATTTTGTCTATTGATAGGTCCAATAAATTCTCCCCCGATTATTCTAAGGGCCAAATTTCCTTTAATTCGTCAATAAATTGTGCATGTCAATATGAACAACAGGTCTTATACCCACAATAGATCAAAGGAATAAGGGACAAAATCCATTTATTTCAATATTTCACTGAAAAATAAGTCGTCTTAGACCATACATTAAACGACTAAATGCGTTTGCAATATGTGGAAAATAAGCTCCGCCATAACCCCGGTTTTCTTCGGCCCTACCACTGGAGCCTGGAGACCCATAATTCTAAGCCTGAAAGAAAGTTTGAAGGAATTATAGTTACATTTCCTATAACTTTCAAATGCTTACTTCTACACAAGATCACCATAATCGTCCTAAATCGCTCTCAGGAGTCACCTGCTTGTTAACCCTTTTAGACAGGGGGCATAGACAACTAGATGGTTGTCTCGGGATATCTGCTGTCGAGCCCGCAAAGTTTTGTAGGTGTCATGCTCCAGATAAGCACAATTTTAGTGTTTGACCTTGAGCTTTGACCTTGAACTTGAAGTTATCCAAAAAGTTCTTTCAAATGAAACATCTACTCATGATGGAGAACAATTGTGCCAATTTATTTTGAAATCCATCCGTAATTGTAGGAGAAATGCTCCGGACAAGCACAATTTTAGTGTTTGGCCTTGAGCTGTGACCTTGAATTTTAAGCTATCCAAAAAGTTATTTCAAATGGCACATCTACTCATGATGGAGATTATTATGCCAAGTTATTTTGAAATCCATCCACAAATGTAGGAGTTATTGTCCGGACAAATTCGGACGGACGGACTAACATACACCAACTTGTCGCCGCAAGCGGGCTCGACAAAAATCAGCCTGCACATAAGTGACAGTTTGGTTAAAAGATTTCTTTCTTACTTTCTTTGTAGAAGGAACTCTCTGGTTACTCCGGCTGTGCATATACGAATACCTTAGACTCGATACACGAGGGTGGGAATAAAATAGTATAAAACCATAGTAATGCTACATACCAAACATGAACGTCCTTAAGGAGGAAGAGTCTTTAGAACTTGCTATAATTAAGCTGTCTCCCAACTTTACATCTCTGCGGTGAGACAATTTTTGACCCAAGGTGTATATTTTTTAATACATTTGGTAGAAAACCATGTAGTAATGCTGTATATGAAATATAAATGTCCTTCGTTTTGAATTTTCTGGGAAATGATTGTCTATGAATTACCAGAATTTCCCACTTTCAATGCCGCGACAACCAGTTTTTCTTGAAATCAATTTCTTATAACAATTTTTGTAGAACTTCACCGTGTGAACATTTCTGCCAAGCTTCAGCTTGATCATCTTTGTGTTTTTGGGGATGTTTCTTAAAGAAATTGTGGATGGGCATATGGACAGATAGAGGGACGACGGACAATGACCGATCATAATAGCTTAACTTGCCTGTTGTGCTCAGTTAAGATAACAAAACATTAGGAGGTTTTGGGGGGGCTAGGGGGCAACATTGGCCCCAACCCTTTTCTTTTCTTTTACAAACTGTTTAATCCTTGCTCCAAATAATCCAAATATCAGAGTTTGGTTGAAATACACCCAGTGGTTCTTAAGAAGTCGAAAATGTGAAAAGTGGACGCATAACAGATACAAAACGATCGAAAAGGGTTAACATGACCATTGACCAGTTGAGAGTTGTTTTATAGAACTACTTTGTACACAAACATTCAAAATATCCGTACACCTATCACTGTTTAATGTAGGCATGAAACGAAATTTTCAACCAATGCAGATTTTTTTTAGGCAAAACTAAATCATATGTTTAATGAATTGATAATAGGCACTATCCAATTATTTAAAATTTCACTACCTAATCCTTTGTGTTTCTCATCCCCTTCTATTTCATTTATAATTTCTTTTAAATTTCAGCAACCCAAATGAGCCAATACCTGTTTTCTCATGGCCTCAGTATGATATGGATCATCAGCATTGCCTTCATATAAAACAGGGAGAATCAGAGAGCAAGTCGTTTTGTAATTCTAGACGTGCCAACTTTCTACTAGATATCATACCGGAAGTGAGGTCAGCTTTACAGGACCACCATCATATGACACCATCAATCATTCAAAATGGCAGAGACACATGTAACACAGCAGATGACTGTAATAAGACCTGATTCATATCTCGTACGAGCCACAAGAATTTTCTTTATCTTTATGATTCTAAGTTTCATTAGAAAAACTTGCTATAGTGGCGCCTCTTTAATAGCAGACAGTTTTCTAAGAATTCGTTGTGCTTTAGAAGCATTTAATTGTGTAAAAATCAAGTCTTAAATAAACCAGTGTGTAGAGGAAACATCGAACTTTTTTCTGTATGAAACAGATGTCGAAAAGGAGCTCTCAATAATAAACGATGGCTTTAAAGACAGATGCCAATGGATAAAATAAATTAATATGTAATCTTTAAAATGCCCGGTTGTGATAACACATAGTCAATTTAATGACTGCTGTAACAGTTTAAGTTAAGAAAGTAACATACAAGACTTTAAAGTATCATAAAAACAAGAAGGCCAGTGGCCCTGGCGCTCACCTGATTTAAGGCTCTTTTTTCTTTAAGGCCTAATACTAACTGGGTCGGGAGAAGACCTCCTTTAAAATTTAACTAAAATCAACTTGTGTTGCTAGCCAACCGATTACAAATGTTTAGTAATTATCAAAAGGGGGCAAACTAACGTAAACGTCTGCCAAATTTTGTTTAAATTAGCCAAATAGTTTTGAAAGGGTTGCCTTCTTTAATTCTTTTTAACCCCAATTGCCCTGTGGCTCTGAAATTTCATCGATTTTGAAAGAGGTCTTTGTACTGATGCTTCATGCAAAATTCAAGATTCTTCGCCTTCTGGGTAAGCAGGAGATTTTTTATTATTTATTCTATTTTTTTTTTCAATTTTACGCTTGTTGTCATAGCAACCAGAGTTTTTATTTAAATTCTTTGGTTGAAATCGTCCCAGTGGTTTGGGAGATGTTGTTTCTTTCTTTATTTCTATATAAGCCCCATCCCCGTTTCAGGCCCAAGGGTGGTGATTTTACCAAATCTGAAAGAGGTTAATTGTACTGATGCTTCATGCAAAATATCAAGGCTCTAGGCCATCTGGGTTAGGAGGAGATGATTTTTAAGGATTTCATTTAAATTTCAATTTTGTTACCATGGCAACAAGAGTTTTTAACAGATTTAAATTATTTTAGCAAGAACACCACCCCAGGAACATTTCTGCAAAATTTGGTTGGAATCCACCCAGTGGTTTTGGAGGAGATGTCGTTTCAATATCCTTCTTTATTTCCACCCCCAAGTATCCACCACTGGGGACCCGAGGGTGATGAGTTTAGCAATTCTGAAAGAGGTCAATGTACTGATGCTTCATTCAAAATATCAAGGCTCTTCGCTTCCTGGGTCAGGAGGAGATATTTTTCAAATATTATCTCTAAATTTTCAGTTTTGTTACCATAGCAACCACAGCTTTAAACAGATTTCAATTGTTTAAGCAAAATTTAAAGGGCACCACCCTAGGAAAATTCCTGCCAAATTTGGTTGAAATGGCCCAGTGGTATGGGAGGAGATGTTGTTTTTAAAAAAATCCTTCTTTATTTCTAAATACCCCCCTTGTGGCTCTGCCCCTGGGGACCCGAGGGTAATGATTTTACCACTTCTGAAAGAGGACAATTTACTGATGCTTCATGCCATATATCAAAGCTCTACGCCTTCTGGGTCAGGATAGTTTTTACAGATTTTATTAAATTTTGTGCCACAAGAGTTTTAAACAGATTTCAATTCTTTTAGCAATTTTTAAAGGGCACCACCAAAGAAACATGCCTGCCAAATCTGGTTGAAATCCGTCGGTTTGGGGGGGAGATGTCGTTTTAAAATTGATACATGACGGACGACGCACAACGCACACTGGACAAAGGATGATCAAAGTACCTCACCATGAGCACTTCGTGCTCAGGTGAGCTACAAACCTGATGATTATCGCCCAAACTGACCTGGCTAAGCATATATTCTCAAAGCAAGAGGAAAAACAAGAGGACCTTGGTAGTCATAAACTTTTCACCTGAGTCATCTGCTAATTGAAGTTCTTTTTTGTGTAAAAAAAACGCAACTAGAGCCGAATAAATACAACAAATAAGAGCTTTTAGGCATAGTGCAATACCTTCGAGTAATGCGATGAATGCCTTAGGCCTCATAGTTTAATCCATTACCAAACAACCTAGCATTTTGACGCGCTCAAGGAAAAGGGATTCGAAAACTTTTTGAGAAAAAAGAGAACTTGCTTGTTACAAAAAAGTTTTTTATCTCCCACCATGTTGTCTACCCTAAAGCCTCTTATATCTAAATTCTAATCCAATTTGAATTTCCATCTGCAACTTACTTAAAGGATGGACCACTGGGGCAGGGCCATTTTTGACCCAATGAGTTTAATTTTAGCAACCTGGTAAAGAACTATCTGTACATTCCATATACTTAATATTAATGGATTACACCTTATACTAGATTTTGACCATAAACCATACTAAACTAAACATACCATGAATGCATACAGTGGTGTGTAAAGTACGAACATTAACCTTTGTCATGCATGCAGAATAAAATCCCCTACAGATTTGCAAAGTTTTATATCGATTGGCCTATTGGTTTTGAAGTAGAAGATTTTTTTAAAGATTGAAGATGGATAGACAGATAGATGACATTGACCTATCACAATAGCTCACCTTTCTCTTTGTGCTCAAGTGAGCTAAAAATCCCAAAATATCAAGATGGGTATGTGAAACACCATGCCCCTGTAACAGCCATTTTTTGAATTTGACCTTGGTTAAGTTACCTTGACCTTGTCAAATAACATCAATATTGGCATCTGCAGATACCTATCCATAAGATCAATCATCAAGCCAAATATGAGCAGTGTATCTTGAAAAGTCTTGAAATAATGGTAAACGTTAAGCTTATTGGTTAAGTTATGGAGAAGTTTGACCTTGACAAATGACCATGACCTTGTCATGACCTCAACTTTGGTATCTGCAGATGAGTTGATGAGGTCTATTATCATGTCAAATATGATCATTTAATCTTGGATAGTCTTGAAGTAAATGTAATATAAGTTTTGCAAAAATTCGACTTTGACATATGACCTCAACCTTGGTATCTGCAGATGCGTTCAATGAGATCTATCATCATGCCATTGTGTCTGTAAAAGGATAAAAGCAATGTTTTTTGTTGATGTTTAGCAGACATCAGGATAGACAATGGTTAACAATATGCCCCGATCTTTACATGTAGGCATTGCACTGAGTGCTAATTTTATAAGAATAAAAAAACCAGCTATACTGTGAGTTATATGGGATCTGGCATTAGATTTTCTTTAGGCCATGCTGTTAGCAAATAACAAAACAGAATATAATAAGCCTTTGTATAATATATGTTGCCTCGAATTTTACCCTTATCATGATGAATAAAATCCTCTACAGAATCGCATTAAAATCAAAGGACTGAAAGCACTAGAAACATTTAATGTTGGTTACCTTTCATTTCAAAATTTATCCCATAAGTAACATAAAGGGACAAGCAGGTGGTGTTAACTAAGATAAGACTGCACATATGTGTAGGCTGATCTTTGTCTATACCTCCTGCTCCTGCCAATACAGGAATATTCCAGGTTCAGCAAGACAAGAGTTCTATACATGTTTAAGACAAGAATATTTGCAGTGGCTCTTTGCTACCTAAATAGGGTAGTTATGTAGAAATGTTTATCTGATAAATATGATTTTATAGTCTTTATTCCTTCCATCATTAATTTATTAACCCTTTCCTGTTTTACAGAATTTAAGACCTGTCCAAATTCAAAGGTTTTGCAAAGAAAAAATTTAAAGTTGATTTAAGTTGAAAAATAACCATTCAGTAGGATCAAAGATATTGTGGGAAAAAGAAATTGCTTTTTTCTACAAAGTTTTCTCAATTACAAAATCACAGGAACATAAAAACCAGGATTGAACAGGAAAGGGCTAACAATATAAGATAATCGTTCTATATACAAATAAATGTATAAATATCTGTTTAAATGGAATTGTTAATTTTCATTAATATTGCAATCATACCAAAGGAGTCCACACCCACCTTAATTAAACTTCTTGCCTCTCTCTCTCTCAATCTCCAAACAAGTGGACTAGTTCAGTTTACATAAACAATTTGTAAGTTCCACCTTAAAAAAATTAACATGATTTAATTGAGTTTCCTCTACATATTCTACACGGTCTATCATATCCATCCATCATTTTCAATTCTGTATTTAAACAACAAACCCTTTCTAATAACTTCAAGGCCATTACTTCAGATTAGAGGTCAAGATCATATCCACTGAAAATTGTTGTAGCAAGACATTCATGTTTAAAAAACACATATTGTTTTGAGACTAGGAGCAATTTACAGATTGCAGCTGAAAATTAAAAAAATAAAAAAAAAATTGAATCATTCGTTTTCACTGGAAGTGAACTTCGAACTCAGACATTGACCCGCATTTATGTGAAGCATATTTGATGGTTTGATGATTTAAATCTCGCAACTATAGCTTATTCAAGCTGTAGTTACAATGTTCAGGTTTTGATACATGTTATTGGCCAAAGATTTTAGACTAGATGGTTGTCCTAGGACAACTGCTTTCAAGCCCGCAAACTTTTGTAGGTATCAATCTCAAGACAAGCACACTTTTACTGTTTGACCTTGAGCTGTGACCTTGAACTTGAAGCATTCCAAAACATTCTTTCAAATGGCACATCTACTCATGATGGAGGACAATTGCGCTAATTTATTTTGAAATCCATCCATAATTTTAGGAGAAATGCTCTGGACAAGCACAATTTTAGTGTTTGACCTTGAGCTGTGACCTTGAACTTGAAGCTATCCAAAACATTCTTTCAAATTGCACATCTACTCATGATGGAGAACAATTGTGCCGAATAATTTTGAATCCATCCATAATTGTAGGAGAAAAGCTCTGGACAATCACAATTTTAGTGTTTGACCTTGAGCTGTGACCTTGAGCTAGAAGCTATCAAAAAGTTCTTTCAAATGGCACATCTACTCATGATGGAGAACAATTGTGCCAATTTATATGAAATCCATCCTTAATTGTAGGAGAAATGCTCTGGACAATCACAATTTTAGTGATTGACCTTGAGCTGTGACCTTGAACTTGAAGCTATCTAAAAAATTCTTTCAAATGGCACATCTACTCATAATGGAGAATAATTGTGCCAATTTATTCTGAAATCCATCCATAAATGTAGGAGTAATTGTCCGGACAACTTCAGATGGACGGACGGATTAACGCACTAACGCACATACACCAACTTGTCATAGTGACAACTATGTCTCGCTCACCGCAAGCTAGATGGACAAAAAAAACACAGTTTTATATCTGTCAATTAGCTCTAGACATGTAATTTCTACCATTTCCTACAGTTTTCTACAATACAAGATGCTTTATATTAAATTCATACACACTTTCATCTGCCATTTCTTTCTTTTTGGACCAAACTATTAATTTCTAACCTGTTTAGGCATAAGTAATAAATGTACATACAAAATGAACAATCAAAATGTTTTCACGCCAAATAACTATGTTTACAACTACACGAGTTTCTTCTTTATAACAGACAGTCAACTGACCATATAGTTTATGTCGGCTTGAAATAGAAATTGACTTTTAGACTGGTCCATATACAAAGAAGTTGCAGAAGACAATTTACAGTTGATGAACTTTAAAAATTCTTTGTCTTTAGGGGTAGAAAACATAGTGGATAATGAAGAAATTGCTCGTCATAAGTAATTTCTTCATTTTCCACCATGCTTTCAAAACCATTTTTTTCTTGAGGAACGTAAAAGCAAATAAGATGACCTTGGTGCACTCACCTGAGATAAGGCTCTATTTCTTACAATTGTTGAATTTAATGCTAAAAGCTAGGATCATAATACAAGTAGGCATAACCGTATTTCATATATATTGCTTTGTACTTGATCCAATGGTCAAAATTTTAGCAAATGTTCATTAATGAAAGAGGACCACCTAAGGAACATTTCTGCCATATTTAGATCTTTTAAAAATCCTTCTTCCTTCATCCCTAGGGCTCTGGAGACGCAACAGTAATGATGTTAACAATTTAGAAAGAGGTCAACATACTAATGTTTCATGCAAAAATGAAGGCTCTATGACCGCTGGCTGAGGAGGAAAAGATAATTAAAGGTCTTTCAAAAAATTTCACATGATCTTTTTAAATTTTATCATCGAGGCAACCAAAGATTTCAAGGGATTTCCATTCTTTAACTATCGTGAATGAGGACCATCTTTTAAACATTTCTGCAATATTTGGTTCAAATTGGCCCAATGGTTTGGGAGGAGATGTGGTTTAAAAATCCTTCAATGATTTCATATAGAACCCCCCTTCCCGGGGCTCCACTTCTGGGGATCTAAGGGTAATGATTTTAGCTATTTTGAAAGATGTCAATATACTGATGTTTCTTGCAAAATATCAAGGCTCTAGACCTTCTGGGACAGGTGGAGAAGATTTTAAAAGATTTTTTCAAATTTCATTTTTGTTGCCATTGCAACCACAGTTTTCAAATGATTCTAATTCTTTCAGCTATTCTTTAAAAGGGCACACATTTCTGATCACAATAGCTCGCATGAGAACTTCATGCTCAGGTTAGCTAAAAAAGCAGTATTGTGTAGGAATGGGTTAAAGCTTTTCTAGTCACTTTCTAACACACATTCTAGATATTTTCACATCTGTAAGATTGAGGCAAAATCTTTAGACCTACTGGTACCAGTTTACTTGAACCTGTGACCTTCATATCACTAGTCAAGGCAACACTTTCTTAAATCTCCTGTACAATCATTGATTTGCACCCAGGTATTAAAGGATTCATTGTAGGAAAATAAAAAAGGGTTTGTGATGACAATGTCTTCTTTTCCAACAAAGGTATCTCTCTTAACTAATATCTTCATAATATTGCTATTTTACGACACATAAGAAATAAGCTTGCAAAATTATTATGAAAATTTAGTAATGCTTGTAAAAAGTGATTTCTTCATTTTTCACAATTTTTCTACCATGACCGACAAAGTTTTGTTGTAATTTTATCAATTTTGAATTGTTGTCTGCAACTTATTTCAACTTACACAGGTGTGTGCTAATGAGATAAAGGTTAACTCAATCCGACACAATCCCGCTTTTCTAACGCCCCTAAAGAAAAAAGTTTGGGAAAACTTTGTGGAAAATGAAGAAATTAATTGTGAAAAGCAATTTCTTCATTATCCACAATGTTTCCTACACTAAAAGACAAAGATTGTTAGAATTGCACCAAGTTAAAATTGTCATCTGCAACTTCTTTCAATTTGGACCAGTAAAAATTTTCTCGTGATGTAATGTGTTAAATTGGTCCCTCAATGACTTTTGTTTTATAATCTTTTACATTTACTTCTCACATAAATTCCTTTTACTTCCTTTCCTATCCTATATTTGTATTAGTCTGTGGCTTGGACAAAAATCAACCAATAAGTTGAATAATCTGCCTGCATTGCGTATTTGGCAGAAGTTTTTAAACTTACTCTGTCATAATCCCAGTTTTTCTGCAGGAGAACGGGCTTTTGAAAAGCAATTTCTTTCTTTCCAATAATCTCTTTAAAAGATGTACATTATTTTATTCATACTACCATAACCCATTCCCACACAGTCACAGCTTTTTGATGCTCTTAAGGAAAAAGGTTTTGATAAAAACATTGTGGAATATGAAGAAATTGCTTATTACAAGCAATTTCTACATTATCCAAAATGATTTCTACCCCAAAAGATAAAAATTCTAATCAACTAAATATTTTCATCTGCAAATTCTTTCAATTTGGACTAGTCTAAAGTTTTCTCCTCTGGTAATGGGTTAATTTTATAACTTTTGAATTTTGTCCAAAATTATTTTGTTTGTTGCTGGGCCAAGTGCATTGTTCAAGAATTTCCAAGTCTCTGACCACCACCACCTTGTGAATATCTTGACCTGCTGTTCCCACTTTGTCCCTGACCTTGGTCCCCTCCACCAAAAAATGCACCCAGTCCTCCACCACTTTCACTCATTTTAGCAAAAAAGAACAAGACTAGTCCAAGTAATATTCCTGGTAAACCAAGAAGTAGTCCGGCCAATATGAAACCTACACTAACAATAGGTTCTATAGTGTGTGAGCCAATGTTGAATCTTGGAAACCCGTAACCAATTAGGCGTTGATTTAGTCCATCGAACACAGAAAACTGCTGACCCCCTCCATAACCCCTTCCATCCCCTGCTCCTCCCCCTCCTCCCTGACCCTCGTACTGCTGGGCTATGGCATCTGGATCATGCTGTATTCTACCAATATTCTGTTAAAATGACAAAACATCAGATTTCATGTACTTCAAACATTTTCAATCCATTCCAAAACAACAAAATTTTAGACTTGTCCAAATTGAAAGAAGTTGCAGACAACATTTCAAAGTTTGTGTAATTTTAAAATTAATGACTTGATATGAATGAAAACAATGTTTATCTTAGTATTATTTTACAGCTGGGTCAAACGGGGTTATTGAGTGTTAATAGGTTAAAATCATACAAAACAAGCTTAGGAGCTTTTCTTTCTATTTTTGTTAAGAGGCTTTAGAAATTTTCACTGTAAAGCTGTCATTTATACTACCAAGTTTTAATCATCTTTGGCAAATGATGAACCAGACAGTTACTAGTTTATTTTCAAACAGACTTAAGGTCAGGAAGGAAGAGAGACCATGTGACTTTATCTGAAGTAATAAAATTAACTGCAACCAGTATTCAAATGTTGGAGATTTTCCTAAATAAATCTGACACTTAAAACCGATGCAACTATGTCAAATCCCAAATAGGACATAAGACATCATGATATCATAAGTGATATCATTTGTTTGTATTTGAGTTTTTGCAATGTTAGGAACTCTATATGTCTTTATTTGCCTTTTTTTAACGCTGAAGTATGGAAATAATTGTGCTAAAATGCCAGGTTACATTATTAGCATTATATATTACAGTTCATTCTGTAAAATTGTATTTTGAGTCTCTGACCAAAGACACTCAAATTCATGTAATGATTTTTACCTCATTTACCAGCATTGGAATCACAATTTAGGGTGATATGCATTGGATTGAAACAAAAGACTTTTTATGATATTTGTTCCCATATATTACTAAACAAGACCAAGGGCTTCTTATCTTTATAGTCAGACTTCCCTTTAAGAATTGTGTCAATTGATAAAATTTGATTCAACTTACCCTTCTTTGCCTCTCCCCACCCTGTCTGGCTCTTGGATCATTATCATCCACAATATCACCTGAACTCAAAATTCTGACCATTCTGTACTCCCAAGCTTACAGATTTCCACTGAAATATACATATGAAATACAATAAATACTTGGATCATCTGTCATGGTGAAATATCTACTTTGGGTTGATAATTGGTTTTGATGTGTGTGCTTTTTTCAAGGTCCTTGAGTATTTATGAATTTTGAAATAACATTAAGTATACCAAATTGTTTCAACAGTTAATTCTAGGGAGATTGTAGTAATGAAAAGCACTGTCATTTAAAGGTTTAAGGTAACTTCGGTACATTACAACTTCGGTAAATTGATATAATGGAGACTTTAGTAAAAAGGTAATTATAGCGTAATTATCACAGGCGGGTAATTCGTATCGGTAATTCTAAGTTTTTCATATATTTATCTTTTTATACTTAGTCATAATTAAAGAAAATTCTTACATTTTATCAAAACCGAAAGGAAAAGGGTTTAATATCATTATTTAGAATAGGTATATACAAACAATAACACTTGCACCAATCCCCTCGATGAAACACAAAACAATCAAGAATATGGACATTAATTGGTTTTAAATTATTTTTCTATTAGAACCAAAAGTGAATATTATTAAATCTGAGATAAATCTTATTACCCATTTGGTATATTGCCCTCAAATTTGGCATTCTACACCTGCCTAGAAATTTGAATCATAAAGAAACAAGAGGCCCATGAGGGCCTGAGATGCTCTACTGGTTATCAAGTTTTCCGTTAAAGAAATCTGATATTTAAGGAAGTTAATTGCTCAAAGAAGAATGCATGAAGAAAAAAAAAAGGGCTTTATCCCCTTTATCATTTTAAGCATCAATCCTCAAGGCCCCTTTTCCCGTGTTTCATGACGGATCCACTCCATTTCCGAAAGAAAGTTACCTTATGACCCTACAATCATTCAGTGAATATTTCATCAGAATCTGACAATAATTGTGGACTTTATCACATAAACAGGATTGTTTTGAATGAAAATCCATAAGGCCCCTTTTCCTGTGTTTTCTGATGGGTCAATTTCATTCCAAAAGGAACTTTCCTTACAACCCTACAATAATTGTCCTGTGAAATTTAAAAGACAATTTGATAATGATTGTGATCTTGATCACATACACAAGAATGTTTTGAATGATAATCTGTTAGGCCCCTTTTCCTGTGTTTCAAATGCCACAATTATTCCATGCATCTGTTCTCATGTGGCCCCTTTTCCCGTGATATTTTACTGTTGGTTTTATCATTTTGTGAAAGTTAAAAGTGAATCCGATGAAATATTGGGACTTCATTATGTTTACTAGAATATTTAAAAAAAATCATATGGCCCCTTTTTACATGATACTTGATGGATTGTACCCAGTTCTAAAAAGAACCATTTAAGTGATTGTACAATCATTCTGTGAAATTTTGGAGTGAATCCGGTGAAATCAAGGGACATCATTGTGTTAACCAGAATATTAAGAAAGTTTTTCATAAGGCCCCTTTTTATGTGACACTTGCCATAATCAGATCCACTGTCAAAATCAACAATTGGAAAGATGGTACAATCAATCTGTGTAATCTGTGCAATTCATTGTGTTAATGAGTTTAAAGTGAAATCTTCATAGGGCCTCTTTTTTCATGATACTTTACAGAACAAACAAATTTTCAAAAGGAACAATTCTAATGAAGGTACAATCATTATTTAAAAGTTAAAGAGAATCAATGAAAACAGTGGACTGAATTGTGTCAAGAATTTTTGTAACAAAATTTTCATAAGGCCCCTTTTTCCGTGAAACTTAACAAATCAGACCCATTGTACAAAGGAACAATTCTTATGATAGTTTGAAGAAAATGATAAAGACTGAGGACTTTATTGTAACAATGATGTTTTGTATTAAATTTTTTTATAAGGTCCCTTTTCTTGTGTCATTTAACCAATCAGACCTAATTTACAGAGGAACAATCCAAATGATGGTACAATCATTCTATTAAAGTTTGAAGAGATTCTACTAAAGACTGAGGACATTCTTGTGTTTGCGAGGATTTGGTAATATTTTTTCATACAGCCCCTTTTCCTACAATACTAGACAGATCAGGCCCAATTTGGAAAGAAACAATCCTAATGATGGTACAAACATTCTGTGAAAGTTTGAACAGAATCTGATGAAAACTGCAGACTTTATCTTGGTGTAGAATTTTTAAAATAAAATTTTCATAAGGCTCCTTTTCCTGTGATACTTGAAGGATCAGGTCTCATGTCAGCATCAACAATCGTGATTATTGTACAATGATTCTGTGAAGGTTTGAAGAAAATCCAATGAAAGCTCTGGATTTGGTTACAAGGATTATAGATAAAATTCTCAAAAGGCCCCTTTTCCCATGATATTAGACAGATCACGCCTAATTTGAAAAGAAAGAATCCTCATGATGGAATTAATTCTGTGAAAGTTTTAACAGAATCTGATGAAAACTGTTGACTTTATTGTGGTACAATGACTTTAAAATTAAATTTCATAATGCTCCTTTTCCTGTGATACTTGACAGATCAGATCTAATGCAAACATCAACAATCATTATTATTGTACAATTATTCTGTGAATGTTTGAAGAAAGCTCTGGACTTGGTAACAAGGATTTATTCATGAAATTTTCATAAGGCCCCTTTTCCTGTGTTTCCAGTTCAAACTCTGTTATGAAAAGATTGATAGTTATGACCTTCCAATCATTCTGTGAAAGTTTCAACAAAATCTGATCAAAGCTGTGGGCTTCAATGTGTTAACAGGGTTTTATTAATTGAATTTTCATATAGCCCCTTTTCCCATGTTACTTAATGGATCTGAACCAATTCCAAGGGAACTCTTCTTACAAAAGTATAATTATTCTGTTTGAGTATAAAGACAACCCCATCTCATCTGTGGACTAACAAGCATTAATTAAGATTCTTTTAATTGAATTTTCCTTAGGCCCCTTTTCCTATGTTTCTCAATGGATCAGACCCAATTTGAAAGGAACAATCCTTATGATGGTACAATCACTATGTGAAAGTTTGAAGTCAATCAGGTGAAATTAGGGCCATGATGTGTTAACTAAGATTTTTTTATTAAATTTTCATAGGGCCCCTTTTCCCATGAAACTTGATGGATCAAACCTACTTCAGAAAGGAACAATCCATTTAAAGAAATAATCATTCTGTGAATGTTTGAAGAGAATTTGTTGAAAACAATGGACACTATTGTGTTTATGAGGAATTTTTCGATCCAGTTTTTATCGGGCCCCTTTTTCTTATGGTCCTTGACTGATCACACCAAATTTTGAATGGAACAATTCTTATGATGGTAAAATCATTCTGTGAAAGTTTGAAGTCAATCAGATGAAAACTGTGGACTCTAGAGTGTTCACAAAAATCTTTGAATTAAATTTTAATAAGGCTCCTTTTCCTATGTTTCTTGAGGAATCATATCCGATTCCGAAAAGAACAATCCTTATGATGATACAATCATTCTGTGAAAGTTTGAAGATAATCCGTTGAAAATTGTTGGCTCTAGATTATTAATGAGGATTAAAATTTTCATAAGGCTCCTTTTTCCTGTGTTTCTTGACAGATCACACCCAATTTCGAAAGGAACAATCCTTATGATAGTACAAGCATTCTGTGAAAGTCTGAAGAGAATCCGCTGAAAACTGTGGACTCTATATCGCGTAAACAAGGATTTCTTAAAAGATTTTTCGATAAAATTTTCTTAATGCCCCTTTTCCCGTGTTTCCTGATGGATCTGACCCAATTCCAAAAGGAACAATCAATTTTCGAAAGGAACGATCCTTATGATGGTACAATCTTTCTGTGAAAGTTTGAAGAGAATCTGATGAAAACTGTGGACATTAGAGTGTTAACGAGGAATTTTTAATTAAATTTTCATAAGGCCCCTTTTCCCATGTTTCCTTTCAGATCATACCCAATTTCGAAAGGAACGATCCTTATGATGGAACAATCATTCTGTGAAAGTTTGAAGAGAGTAATATGAAAACTGTGGATTCAAGAGTGTTGACGAAGACTTTTAATCGAATTTTTAATCAAATTTTCATAAGGCTCCTTTTCCCATGTTTCTTGACAGGTCTTACCCAATTTTGAAAGGAACAAACCTTATGGTGGTACAATCATTCTGTGAAAGTTTGAAGAGAATCTGATGAAAACTGTGGACATTAGAGCGTTTATGAGGAATTTTCAATTAAAATTTTCATAAGGCCCATTTTTCCATGTTTCTTGACATATCATACCCAATTTCGAAAGGAACGATCCTTATGATGGTACAATCATTCTGTGAAAGTTTGCAGAGAATCTGATGAAAACTGTGGACTCCTTCCCGTAAACGAGGAAATTTCTATTAAGTTTTAATTAGGCCCCTTTTTCCATGTTTCTTGAGGGATCTGACCCAATTTTGAAAGGAACGATCCTTATGATGGTACAATCATTCTGTGAAAGTTTGAAGAGAATCCAATGAAAACTGTAGCCTCTAGAGTGTTGACAAGGACTTTTAATCGAATTTTTAATCAAGTTTTCATAAGGCCCCTTTTCCAATGTTTCTTGACGGATCTCACCCATTTTGAAAGGAACGATCCTTACGGTGGTACAATCATTCTGTAAAAGTTTGAAGAGAATCTGATGAAAACTGTGGACTCTTGAGTGTTAATGAGGATTTTTTAATTAAATTTCAATTAGCCCCCTTTTCCCATGTTTCTTGATGGATCATACCCAATTTAGAAAGGAACTATCTTTATGATGGTACAATCATTTTGTGAAAGTTTGAAGGGAATCCGATGAAAACTGTTGACTCTATCGCGTAAATGAGGATCTTTGAATTAAGTTTTAATTAGGCCCCTTTTTCCATGTTTCTTGAGGGATCTGACCCAATTTTGAAAGGAACGATCCTTATGATGGTACAATCATTCTGTGAAAGTTTAAAGAGAATCCAATGAAAACTGTAGCCTCTAGAGTGTTGACAAGGACTTTTAATCGAATTTTTAATCAAGTTTTCATAAGGCCCCTTTTCCAATGTTTCTTGACTGATCTCACCCATTTTGAAAGGAACGATCCTTACGGTGGTACAATCATTCTGTGAAAGTTTGAAGAGAATCTGATGAAAACTGTGGACATTAGAGTGTTAACGAGGAATTTTTAATTAAATTTTCATAAGGCCCCTTTTCCCATGTTTCTTTTCAGATCATACCCAATTTCGAAAGGAACGATCCTTATGATGGTAAAATCATTCTGTGAAAGTTTGAAGAGAATCCGATGAAAACTGTTGACTCTATCGCGTAAATGAGGATCTTTGAATTAAGTTTTAACCCATTCCCACTCAAGCCCTCCTTTTTATGCCCCTCAAGAAAAAAAGCTTTGGAAAACATTGTGGAAAATGAAGAAATTGCTTGTATCAAGCAACTTCTTCATTATCCACAATGTTTTCTATCCAAAAAGACAAAGAAAATTTAAATTTGACCAACTTGAAAATATCGTCTGCAGCTTCTTTCAATTTGGACCAGTCTAAAATTTTGTTGAGTTGGAATGGGTTAATTAGGCCCCTTTTCCCATGTTTCTTGAGGGATCTGACCCAATTTTGAAAGGAACGATCCTTATGATGGTACAATCATTCTGTGAAAGTTTGAAGAGATTCCAATGAAAACTGTGGACTCTATCGCGTAAACGAGGATTTTTTAATTAAGTTTTAATTAGGCCCCTTTTCCCATGTCTCTTGACGGATCTGACCCAATTTCGAATGGAACCATTATTATGATGGTACAATCATTCTATGAAAGTTTGAAGGGAATCTGATGAGAACTGTGGACTCTATTGCGTAAACAAGGAAAAGTTTAACGGTTGGACAGATGGAAGACGCCGGACAGGAAAAAGCATTTGCTGGGGTTAAACTCCATTTCCCACTTTTTCTCCCACTGCATTAACTTGTCTAGATCTTCTTGTAGGGTCAAACAATCTTGTCTGTTGTTTATAGCTAAGTAAATGGCAGTGTCATCTGCAAACAAACGAACTTGGGATGTGATGTTATTTGATAGATACCAACAAACATGTGATTTCCAGACTATTTACATTCTACGACACAATCTTCTACCAGGATTCTGTATCTCATTGGAAAAAACTACACTACCATTTAACAAGTATATAAAGCCCATGGCAATATTAGCATAGTATCCTCCATTCCGCTCGATTCGTGGTACCCTATCGATTCGTGGATTTTTTTGTGACGTATTTTTTCGAATTACAACGGCACTTCGCGTGTCCGGATTCCAATCAAGTTCAAGACGGGTTGACAAGCTCTCGGTAAATCGTAATAATGCGGGCCAAACAGGTAAGTATTCTAATACTAAATATAATATTTATAAATATCTTAATTTCTTACCAGTTTCGTGCCTATTCATATCAAAATATCTCTTTTATTTCATGCAAATATGCCTTTTCAATCCTCGAAGCGGACGCCCAACATTTTTCGTAAGAAGTCACGTGACTTGATCCTAGTCACCGAAGTGTATGATTGGGGCGCATTTGGGGATTATTATTTTTTTCCACATCTGTTCCAATCGCTAATTGAAACGCTAATTGGTTTTCTTCAAATATTGTAATATTTACCATATCTTGATTGATAACCGCCAAATTTTCAAGTTAAGAAAATCATTGTTTCTTAATTGCAGGTAATTAAACTTCGTCCTTTTTTTATTTTAAAATGGATCATTTTTACTTTACAGGTCAGGCCCGTAAAAATCGTTAACAAGTACCGAACATACGATGCGCAGAATCTCTTGAAGGCATACGAAGATGTGATGGCTGGTGGTCTTTCAGTCAGGCGCTCCGCAAAAATACACGGTGTACCTGAACAGACACTCCGAGATCGGGTGAAGGGGAACATAGACCCTATCAATTTCAAAAAAGGCGGCGATACCTGTTTTACGGCAGCAGAGGAAGAAGGTCTGGTAGAGCATCTAGAGACATTGGCTCAACTTGGTTATGGGGCTACAAGTCGCAAAGTACAACATCTTGCAGGTGAACTTGCCCATACACTCGGAAAAAGACAACATTCCACCCCAATGAGTAACTGCTGGTTGTATGCATTCTTAAAGAGATGGGGAGAACGTATTAAGGCAATTAAGCCCCAAGCTCTAGAATCCACCAGAGCCAAATATGCCACACCAGAAAGTGTTGAACGATATTTTGAAAACTTGCAAAATGTACTTGATAAGTATAGTCTACAGGACAAACCACAGTTTATATACAATTTAGATGAGACAGGGATACATCCAGAACACAGACCCCCTAATGTGATAGCCCCAGTTGGAGGGAAGCCGCAGTCTGTTACATCCCCTAGGTCCACTTCCACGACGGTTATAGGATGTGCTAACGCTGCCGGACAGTTCCTCCCCCCATTCTTCGTTTTCAAGGGAAAACGCTATAATCCAGATTTGATGAAAGGTGCAAGTCCCGGTAGTAGAGGCGTAATGTCGGATTCAGGATGGTCGAATTACCAAATATTGCGCCAGTATTTAGAGGAGCATTTCCTGCCTTCTATAGCCAGAGAAGATAGTCAACACATTATTTTAATTTTTGATGGTCATTCATCCCATATTTCAAAACCCCTGATAGAGTGGGCAGCTTCAAAAAATGTTATTTTATTTGTACTACCCGCCCACACCTCGCATATCCTTCAACCACTGGATGTAGGAATATTTGGGCCCTTTAAAAGATTTTACTATGGTGAATGTGCCGCATTCATGCGAGAAAACATGGGAACAGTTGTAACTAAATATGACATGGTGAAAATTGCTTGCACAGCATACCTTAAGGCCATGTCGCCAATCAATATCATGGCAGCTTTCCGAAAGAGTGGTATCTACCCTTTGAAAAAAGATGCAGTTTCACCAGATAAATTATACCCGACAGAATCTTACAGAGACATTAACCCAGTACGAAAAGTTCAAGCCCTGCGAAGTGTAAAGGAAGCTGTTGAGGTATATTTGGCACGAATGTATGAAAAGGGAGAAAATTCCAAATTAACTACAAGTGAACAGGAAACCAAACACTGTCAGTGTTGCTGTAAGACTGTCAATAGGGCAGTAAAGCCAAAGGCAGGAGGAACTGCTATTACAGAGGAAGCATTCATAGAAAAAATTAACATTTATGAATCTGAAAAAATGAAAAAATCTGGAAAAAATAAAGGCAAAAAACTGGCTAAAAATACAGGAAACAAAAGTATGATAGTGGACAATGAACAACCTTCAACAAGTGGGCTGAACATAAACAATAATGCCATTTTGATTGATAGTGAATCAGAAATGGACACAGATGACTATTCTGATTCAGAACTTTGCTGTGTCTGTAAAAAGTTTTCTCCTCCTAAAATCAATGACAAGCCATACTTGAAAATTGTCTCTTGGGCACAATGCTCAAAATGTGATCATTGGGTACATTTATCTTTCTGCCATACACAAAATGTAGTAAGACGAGGGGACACCTTTTTATGTCCTCACTGTTCTATTTAAATGTGCCCGACTGTTCCTTGTTTTTTGTTAATGTTATCTAATTAAAGTTGAGCACATTTAAACTTAGTAAACATAAGAGTTTGATAATTGGTTTTTAGAAGATGTATGAAATTTTCTTTTCATTTTTTTTAACCCTTTCTTTTTTAAATTTCAGACTTGTCCAAATGCAAAGGTTTTGTAGATAAAAATTTAAAGTTGGTTTAATTTTAAAAATAGCCATTCAATAGGGTATAAATTATTGTGGAAAAGCGGGATTTTGTTGAAATGGATTATGAAATTGTTAAGTTTTGCATTATTGAAACATCAGCAAAAATAGGAAGAGCATACAATAGTTAGTGCAAAAATACACTGTTTCTGAGCAAATACGCCAAAATGATATAGCACATGTCAAGTAAATTGTTGAACACATCCTCACTTGAAATACCCCTCTGGTGCCCCAGTATTTGCAGCTCGTCCTAGATACCACGAATCTGACAGGAAGCTTCTCAATGACCAAGATCTTATGATATTGACCTACTTTGAGGTAATGTTTACAAAGTTTGCCAGTTTTCACTTGTTTTTGATCTTTTTATTATGTTAAATATGCTTTTATGGTTTTGTCTTCAGTTTAAAAAAACAGCAATTTGTTACGGTAATACGCATGCGCCATTTAAAAGAATAAGCCCCACGAATTCACCGGACAAGAGCATAGTGTTTGAGCTGCAAGTTAAGTATAGCATTGTTTGTTATCAAAATTTTATTAAGATCTGTCGTGTTTAATTTCTATTATTGCAAAAATAGTTCGTGTGCATACTACTAAATTTTTGGAGGAAAGTTGGAAGTAAGCGTAAATGTGAAAGAGAGTTAGAATACTACGGATTGTCCGGATACTACTACCGTCCGATTAATGGATCGGTTTTATACCGCTTCAAAATCAGGGAAAAACTTTCATGTACAGATATTTATAACAAATCGAAACAATATAAAGGAAAAGAACGACAAAATACCGACTAAAGTGTCTTAATCGTATCTACTGCGAAAGCCTTTTATGTTTAGGAAAATCTGTTGACGATGTGAAAATCCAAGTTACTGGACGGTTGTTCTTTAAAATCGTCTACCAACACGGATGTACTTTAGGAAACTTTTTTCAGTCGATATTTTTTATGAACTTAGGTAACTTTACAGCAATGCCGTATAGTTTTGATTTAGAAAAATCGTGGAATAGGTTTGCATTTAGACGAATGTTTTATAATCATTATTTGTATTTAACATCGGACAGTCATGCTTACGTCTTCGTTCCTTGCATGTTTCGCTATCAAAATGTGTATCTTGGAAAAAAAAAATAAATAAAAATTCATTTTTTTTTTAATTTTAAGGCTGTTTTGGGGTTTAATATGATAATTTTTTCTTATAGCACTTTTGGAGCCCTTCAATTCGACTCTTTCACGTTCTATGTAGTTAAGCTGTTTGGAGGGGCAGATGTAGCAACACCCGTAGATAGTTGTGACGGGGGGAGGGGGGGATAGTGAGAGGGTACAGGTTCTTTAACATACTCAGTGTATGGTACTGTCAGACTGGCCACATTTTAACATATTCTCTAAAAAGACTTATTTGTTAGTTGATTTAGCCCTGAATGGCAATTCCAGTGGTATCAAGTGGGGGTTTCAAACTTATCAGGGAGGGTCTATTATTGCAAATTTTTATTTGATGACACCATGAAAATGAAATAGTTAGGCTACTGGGGGGTGGGGGATGAGGGTGTCAAACAAACCTGAAACCCCTTAATCCGCCATTGGCCGGAGACGCAAACCCATGATTTCTAGGTTTGAAGTCAACAGTCCAGAGCTAATGAGAATGACTGACAGTTAAAATAATGCCAAGATAGGCTTTTATATTATTGGTGCTTGATCACAGTGATATTCAGCTTGCACACTGACAATATATTTCAAAAAGTTATGAAAATTCTTATTGACAGTACTTGCAAACTATCAAACTAAGGGAGGTGATATTGATAGTGTAGGAAATTCTCTAGTATAATCTTAAGATATGGAATGGAAATACATTGTATTTATTTGGACATGAACCCAAGTACAGATGACATTTCAAATTCCACTAAAATTGAAACATAAGTGGGTAGATAACACTGTGTGAAAAGTAGAATTTGCTTGTTACAAGTGATTTCTCTTGTTTTTCACAAAGCTTTCCATGATCATATTTCTTAAGGGCGTCAGAAAGTGTCATTGTGTGTTAATGGGTTAAATGATACCTATGATTCAATCTGATATTCCTTTGCAGTGATTTGCCAAGGCAGTGTTTTTGCATCATTGTCTCCCCAAAGTCATCAATGTCCCCAGTTCTTTAAGACCATTGGGACATTCTTCCTTTGGTTCCAAAGCCCTGATAACTAGAATGTTGTGTGATCCATGAAATTTGCAAAAATGTCCCAATTTTTTTTAGATCATGTGGAATTCAAAAACAGGAAAATCACTGCTTTTCTTTTTCTATGGTATTGGTGAATAAGGTTCATTTTTAACTCTTGGCATGCAACCCATAATTTTTCATATTATGAATTTTTATTGTACTTATTTTATCAATTTTCTATCTTGTTGTGCAGCCCATCTTCAGATTGTATTCATCAATCTATAACATAATTTTTGCTTATAGATTTGATTTAAATACAAGGTCCTTTTTTTAAAAAAAAATAAAAAAAAAAACATGAACATTTGGAAACCTATTTTGGACACAATAATTGACAAAATGGCTCCTATAGTGATTGAAAGTACACATTTACCAATATTATAAAAAGATAACAAAAAATTAACCTCTTGGTTTAATAGCTTAAATTCAGAACACCACCATCTTCTGTACAATGAGAATTTTCCTGGAAACAAATATTGTCTTTGTAACAAGAGTTGACTTTACTGACTTTGGTTGGTGATAGATGATAAGTTGTACAACTTTGAATGTACAATTATAGCTAGGTTATGCTACTTTATAGAAGTTTGATTGCATTCCAACAATTTTGTACCAGTGGCAGATTTAGAAGGGGTTGGGGGGGTTAATTTGAACCCCCTTTAGTCTAACTATTTCATATTCATGGAGAAATTCAATATACCGGTAAATAGGATAATACAGTTGATCTTGCTCAAACTACCACTTCTATTCAGTGACCATGTCAAGGAGACAATTCTAATGAGTACCAACAACATAGGATTAAGCAAGAATCCTGTAAAAAATTTTGTATGCAACTGAATCAATCCTTCATATCTTTGGCAAAAAAGTACCATGCAACCATTCCTTTAAGTGGTCACTATTTTGTCTTCCCTTGATCATTTGCTTAATTTGATAGAAATTTACTGTAACTAATTTCAAACCACCTACTGAGTAGTACGGAAATCCCTGATCCACTATAGCATACTTTTTTTACATCCGTCAAGAAAAGAGTTCAAGAAAACTATGTAGAAAAGAAGAAAATGCTTGTCAGAAAGTAATATCTCCATTGTTTGCTAACATCAACAGAAATATTTGAAATTCTATCAATTTGAAACTGTTGTCTTCAACTCCTTTACTTCTTTGAATGTTGAAGTCTAAAATTTTATGGTCAGGTATTGTCAACACTTGTATTGCTGAATAAAAAATCTGTTTCAGGTCAATATTTCATTTAAAACCTGTTTCTATAAACAGTTCTGGCTTGAAAGGGATAAGCAAGTGGTGTAGACTAAGATCAGACTGCATATATGTGAAGGCTGATCTTTGTCTATACCTCCTGCCCAAACAGGAATATTCCAGGTTCAGCATTACAAGGGTTAACATGCTACAGATCCTTTGAACACTAGATCCTGATGTTTTCAAATCCATGAAAGCTTGGTAGTGGCTTAAGTCCTCTGCTACCCATTTCACATATAAACTGACTGGGCTGGCAGTCAGTTAAGTTTTTTTGTCCATTCAATACCCTTATGAGAGAGAAGCTTTATGACAATGTGTAAAAGATTATTCTTTATTTTGTTTTCCATTGTAGGTCTTAAAGTACAGAACAATTAGAGAAACCTGATATAAGGTTCTCTCAGCAATAAATAGATGGAGAACAAAAGTGATTACAAAGAGCAAGCTGTCACAGTCAAAGAGGAACTTGTTACTGATTTAGCCAACAAAGGAAATGATAAAACTGTAGAACAAGAACAAACTGGTCCCCATAATGAACCAGATAATAGGGGTATTGATAACATTAATGAGAGTGCAAATGGTGAAAATTTAACAATAGCCAAAGAACAAGCAATAGAAAATGCAGAGGAAGGAAAGGAGGGTAATGTATAACTTATATAAAGACAATAGCAAAGGAATAATAGCAGTACACGATGTTGTCCCATTCCCAAACCATCTCATCTACAACCCAAAAAGAGAAAAACTTTACAAAAACAACTTTGTGGATAATAGAGAAATTTCTTTTAACTCGATTACATATAATTTTTTCTTCCCTGGAAGATAAAAATGAATTTCAAAAACTTGGTCATTGTCTGTTACATCTATTAAGTTGGACTTATCTAGAATTATATTGTCTTGAAATAGGATTATAGTGATAAAGTCATAATGATGGGTAAGGGCATTTATCACTTTTATTGGTATCTGTTAAACTTTCATTTTGTGACTACCTTTTTCATAATTTCAGATTTTCTTGGCACTGAAACCTTTTTCATAATTTCAGATTTTCTTGGCACTGATTTATTGTATGTCAAATAATTTGTCCGGTTGTTATATAAAAATAAAGTTTGTTATGACTGAAAATATTTTTTGAATGATTGTTTCAGTTGTAGAAGAGGATGAAGACATAGTTAGTATAGATCCTGCAGTCATTGATAAGTTAACTACAGGTGTATTAGGTCTATTTTTACCGAATCTGCAGAGGGCCAGAGGAACATTAAATGAATGTTTGTAAGTAAAAATAGGACAACAATGTATACTTGTGTATAAATCTTTCCTATTTAATCCCTGATTTTACATCACTGTGATTTTATAATGGAGAAAACATCGAAGAAAAAGAAGAAATTGCTTGTAACAAGCAATTGTTTTTTCCCCACAATATTTTGAATTTCTTCCCTACTGGATGGTTATTTTTCAAATTAAATCAATATTAAATTTTCATCTGCAAAACCTTTGAATTTAGACCAGTCTCAAATTTTTCAAAACAGCAAAGGGTTAAGGGTGGTTTATAAGCAATTCTAGTGAGTGTTGAAGATGCACATTCAGCAATTGTTACTAATCAACTACAGTGAACAGGTAGTAATGAATTTTTAAAAGGTTGATAGTGTATACCTTAAGGTAGTTATTTGTGTCAAAAATTCATTTCATTCCTTCATTCAGTGCACAACACACAAATTTTAAAGTTTTGAGAACAAGCTGTAAGATATATTTTCTAGTCGTATTCTTAAAACTTATTAGCTTTAGGTGGTCCTTTGAAGAAATGAATTACTGTTAAGTTAAATTTTAATGTCTTAAAATGAGTATTAAAATGAATTAAGTTTACCAGCCACTTGATAAGGTGCCTTACCCAAACATTTTTAAAAAAATCCTTTTGTGAAAAAAAAACAAACCCAGTGACCTATACTTTTTAAGCCTTTGGCTTGAAGTTTATTACCTTAATTAATCTTATTGAGAAAATGAGAAAAATCTTAATGTTACAACCTATTAAAAAATATGCTAAATTTGCAAAATATTTGCATTTTTTTCACCATTTGCATTTTTAGCTCCACTGACCAAAGGCCAGCAAGCTATTGTCGATGTGCTGTATCTGTTGTACCTCTGTCTATTAGTGCGTTAACTTTTTCTTAAAAACCTTCTCTCCACTGGTCATAAACTTCATAGGATTGTTTTCTGGATGGTCCTCAAAGATTACAGATTTCTTCAAACATTAATATTATATGAAGAACTCTGGTTGCTATGGTAACCAAAATAGAAATCCTTCAAGATCATTTTCTCTAAAATTGTTTATTAGATGTCATTGTTCTTTGCCTCCTGGTCTACCTAATACTATAAAATTATTTTGATTTGCCTAAAACAAGGCTTTTATTGTTGGGGCTTTTTTCCATTTAAGAGATGAAGAGATTTTTTTTGTTTTCATGGAGGTATGAACCAAAAAAACTAATCACACTGTATGAATACGCGAAGCGGATTCATACATTGTGTGATTAGTTTTTTAGGTTCATACCTCCATGAAAAAAAAAAATCTCTTCATTTCTTATAATTTAATAGTGTCGAGAGAAAAAGGCAAAAACCCTACATCTTTTGATACCTTTTTGTATGGGACTTTATTGCGCGGAAGCATACAAAATGGCTGCGTGCTCAAAATTTTGTTTATGGAGGTATGAATTAAATTTTTCGACCAATCAGAACGCTCGTTTTTGATAGATGAAACTAAAAATTAAATTAAGTGTACTTGTTATATTGTACTTAATTAATGGAGGAAGGGAGACAACACATAATTATTTTGTTAATGAGTTGCATTAGTTCCCTGTTTCACACTTCTTAGTTGGAAAAAAGACTTGTTGTTAATATTGACTTGCACAGTTGGTTAACTTTCTAGTTTCTAAAGGGTTGTAAAAAAGAGGGGTTGTATAGAAATGGATAAAAGTGGCAGGGTTTGTGAATCTGAGACATGTTAATAGGTACATGTAGTCAGGACTCTTAAAACTTAGTAAATTGGATCCAATGGAACCTCCTGGGCTTGACTTTTTTTAAAGGATTTTATGACCTTTTATAGTCATAGATATAAAATACATGTATTTTATATACCTTTAATCCTAGGGCTTTAAATTCGTAAAAAATCATTCATTAAGATTTTTTTTTAATCAAAGACTATTCTGTCACAAGGTCAGTCAGTGTTTATAAAGGGCCCCAAAATCTAGCAACTAGCCCTTTGGACGCCATTTGTAGGTGTCAGATTAAACCCTGGTTAAGCAATTTCCAGGCAATCACACTCTTATGCCACAATTTCTTCATTTTCCACAATGATTTCTACCAGAAAGACAATAGTTTTCAAAATTACATTAACTTGAAATGGTTGTCAGCAACTACTTTCAAATTTGACCTGTCTAAAATGTTATCACTTGGTAATAAGTTTAAAATAAATTCAAGGAATTGTCTTTTAGAACTTATAAGGTATAATTCTGTTGAACCAACCTTATATGATATTAGCCTTACTTATAATTCTATAGACATAACCAAGAAGTATTAATGGAAACAGTGCAACAAGAAAATGCCAAATTCACAGAATCAACTTCTATGCAACAACTAATTAACACTGTAAGTATATTTTAAGTCCCTTTTTAACTGACCCCAAAGTTTTCACTTTACAAGTTGGTTTTGATCTGCGGAGTTTCTTAATATCAATTCAAACTGTTCATATATGGCTTTGAAATTATATGATTACAATGCCATTCTTGTTGATTACAAATTTTCCTCTGCTCATACTGTTTGATATTTGTAGTACATGTATTTTCATCTTGCATTTGTAAGAGTGGTTAACATTAGGTTTATCAAGAAGATTCATGGCTTGTGAAGATTTTGTACTACATATACTGTGATCTCAAGTTAACTTTCTGTACTTTGGAATTTCAGGTATAGAATTGACAGATCATTGCTGCCATTCAAAATAATTAAGCAACCAAACAAATCATTCATTTAGACTTGTGCGTTTGTTTTGTTTAGGATACTGACCAAAAATTTTAGAAATATAATACTATTTAACCCTTTCCTGGACAAACCCGGGATTTTACATCACTGTGATTTTGTACTTGAGAAAACATTGTGGAAAAAGGAGAAATTGCTTGTAAGAAGCAACTTCTCCTTTTTCCACAATATTTTCTACCACATAGAATGGTCAGATTTACAAATTGCATGCATATTTCATTGTTGTCTGCAACCTCTTTCGAATTGGACCAGTCTAAAATTTCATTAAACAGGGTAAGTATGAACTCAGTGGGCGTGGCCAGTGACCCTTAAACTGTTTATTAGTAACTATTGTGTGTAAGTGTTGAGTTGGTATTTATTAATGCTTTTAGCAATCTATAGGTTTATATCTCAACTATTGGAGAATAGGAGAGCTATTCTAGCTACCTGAGCATGGGCTTAATGCTTTGTTAAAGATTTTTCCTAAAAAAAATGTCATGTTTCTTTTTAGCTTGCCTGAGCACAAAGTGCTCAAGTGAGCTATTGTCATCACCTTTTGTGCGGTATCTGATTGTTTTGTGTCGTGTATTGTACGTCGTCCATCAACAATTTCTTTTAATGACACCTCCTCCCAAAGCACTTGCCCAATTTGAACCAAATTTGGCAAAACCCCTAAAAATAACTAAAAGAATTGAAATCCATAAAAACTCTGGTGACCATGGAAACAAGAGTGAAATTTTGAAATAATCTTTAAAAATCTTCTCCTCTTGAACCAGAAGGCGTAGAGCCTTGATATTTTGCAGGAAGCATCAGTATTTTGACCTCTTTCAAATAACTTAAATCATGATCCTCAAGTCCCAAGAATAATTTTTAAATGGTATCTCCTCCAAAACCACCAGGCCAATTTGAACCAAATTTGGCAGAAATGTTCCGTAGGTAGTCCCCTCTAAGAATAGCTAAAAGAATTGAAGTCTTTAAAAAATTCTGGTTGCCATGACAAAGTGAAATTTTAAAAAAATCTTTGAATATCTTCTCCTCCTGACTCAGAAGGTGTAGAGCCTTGATATTTTGCATGAAGCATCAGTATATATACCTCTTTCAAAATAGCTAAAATCATGATCCTCTTGTCCCCAGTGGCAGGGCTCAAGGGGCGGGGTTTGGGAGGGGGGGTCCCCTTTAAAAATAGCTAAAAGACTGTAAATCCGTAAAAAACTCTGGCTGCCATGGCAACAAAAGTGAAATTTTAAAATAATCTTTAAAAATCTTCTGACCAAGAAGGCGAAGAGTCTTGATATTTTGCATGAAGCATCAGTATTTTGACCTCTTTCAAAAAAGCTAAAATCATGATCCTCTGGTTCCAAGGGGCAGAGCCCAAGGGGGGGGGGTATATGCATTGTTCACCAACTTCTTTCTTATTTCTGAAATAATAACCCATGGATCCAGAGGGAGGAAAATGTTTTCTCCTTCTTTCAAATTTGGAACTTGTAATTCAGACTTTTGGATCCCCAGGTACAGAGCCTATATACTCTGACGTTCATTTTAGTGAAACTGCTATGCCTTTACAAGGATAGATCCAGGCATTTTGTTTGCCAGTTATTGTCTATTTGTCAACTGCCAAAATTTGACATTAACTCAAGGCAAAATTTTATAACACTGACATTCATTTTTAGGTCCTCAGTGCTATGGCATCAGAAAGGAATTTTTAGGGAAATCTTTAAAAATCTTCTCCTCCTAAACTGTAAGGTCTAGAAATTTTAAGTTTTGTATGTAGGATTGCCTCATGGTCCTCATGGTAAGCTCATTTGTAGTTTTCAAGGAAAAGTTGCTGAAAAGATACTGACATAAGTTCTGTGAGAAAGGTTTTTGTCCGCTGATTCCAATTTTAGTTTAGAATTTAAGAGAGATCTTTGAATTCAGAGAAAAACTCAAGTTGAATGAAAATAAAATAAAATGGCAAAAAAAAGATTGAAAAAAGTTTAAACATTGCCAGGTGAGTGATCCAGGGCCAGCATGGCCCTCTTTGTCTTTAAATGTTTGCACATTTTTGACTCTGCGGTCAAATATACTTTATCCTTACAATCATTCAATAGAATTTTGCCCTATATTATCATGAAATTAATGTTACTATCCACAACTTTGACTAATGAATTGAAGCTTTCACTGGCAGCTCTTTTTTGTCACGCTGGCGTGTGGTCAGGGAGACATAGTTGTTATAATTTCAATTCGAAGTTAGTGTGTTAGTGCATGTGTGTATGCGTACGTCCATCCAGAAGTTTGTCTGAGGTATAGCTTCTACATTTACGGGTTGATTGATAATAACATGGCATTGTTGTTCTCTTGATGAGTGCTAGTGTCATGCGAAATATTTTTTGTGATACCTCCTAGGTCAAGGTCAAAGTTGAAGGTCAAACAATAAAATTGACCTTGTCCAGAGTATAACTTCTACACTCATGGATGGATTAGAAAAAATGTAACAAATTTGTTCTTCTTGATGAGTACTAGTGTCATGCAAAACATTTATGATACCTCCAAAGTCAAGGGCACAGTTGAAAGTGAAACGACAAAATTGACCTTCTCTGGACCATAACTTCTACATTTATGGATGGATTGGAATATAGCTTTGCACATTTGTTCTTCTTGATGAGTGCTGGTGTCATGTGAAACGTTTGTTTTGATACATCCAGGGTCATAGCTGAAGGTCAAATGACAAAATTGTCCAGAGCATAACTGCTACATTTATGGATGGATTTGAATCTAATATGGCACAGTTGTTCTACTCTGCCAGTGTCATATGATACCTCCAAGATCAAGGTCAGAGTTGAAGGTCAAATAACCTTGTCCAGAGCATAACTTCTTCAGTTTTGAAGGATTGGAAAATAACTTGGCTCATTTGTGTCACTACTTTCCTGTTTCTGACATAGTTTATCAGATTTTACAGCTTTTTTATGATAAGTCTAAGCCTTAGTGTGTTAGTGCCTGTTTTAGTATGTGCCAGAATGCGTTGGTCTGTCTGAGTTTATCTAGAGCATATCTCCTACATCTATGGATGGATTTCAAATAACTTTGCACAGTTGTTCTCCACATGAGTAGATGTGCCATTTGAAACAAATTTTTGACAGCTCCAAGGTCAAGGTCATGGCTCAAGGTCATGTGCTCAGATTGAGCTTATCAAGAGCAAATCTCCTACATTTGTTGATGTATTTTGAAATAATATGGCACAATTGTTCTCCATCATGGGAAAATGTGTGTTTGAAACAAATTTATTCAGCAGGCTCGACATGTTGTCCCTTTGTCTTCTATATCTTCTCCTAGGCTTTCTATGACCTCTTTTTCAAGTCTAGGTTTAAAACTGGACTTGAATATCATGCAAGAAAGTAATGTTGACAATACAAAAATCAAATTGACCAGTATTCCTACTTCAGATGCAGGAAGCCAGGTTGTATCATAGCAAACTAGTGAACTTGAAGAAAGAAATGAATATTTTATCAGAACGGTCAGCTAAAATAAAGGTAAGTAATAAAAGTAAAATTGGATGATTTTTAAGGCAATTCTTTCTGAAACCACTTCCACTAAATCCTGCTTTTTTAAAACAATTAAAAAATCTTTTGAAAAAGTTAAGAAAATAAAGAATAATTAAAAAGAAAAAAAAATGAAATGGTGAATAGATTCATTATTCAAGCCAAACTCAGAATCTAACCCATTATCGGACAACAAAATTTTACATTGGTCAAAACTGAAAGAAGTTGCAGATGATATTTCAATCCACACAAAATGGGGACTTTAATGAATTAAGTATTCCGTTTCATTACTTTTACCAAGGAGATATATAATATTTGCAGTGTTAAATTTTTGGGCTTAACATTAATGACAAAATTCTACAAACAATACATTAAAAAAAATCCAGTAATAAGGATGCTGCTTGTACTTTTCCAGCGAAGGGCAGTTCGTTTACAGCAACAAAAACAGAAAGAAGATTTAGAAAGAGCAGCTCAAAGGGATAGAGAGACAGAAAAAGAAAGAATGCTTGCAGCAAAAGTAGCAAAAGATGCAAAATAGAATACAAGCATGTAGAACAAATATACCGTTTATTACTTTCAGCTAAAAGACAATAACCTATCTTGTTATCTTTCATACTGAAAAGGACCATCTAAGAATTCTATAAAACAAACTGAAGGTTAAAATAATCATGAGACTATTTCAAGTGTCTATACAGTGTAGATAGTTCTAAGTGTGTATACATTGTATGGACACTTATATCAGTATTGCAACTAACCCTAGATATATAAATTAGGTTGAAAAAGAGACATCCAGCCGAGGTAAAACAAAGATTACTTTTTGAAAATAAACATATTGTGAGATAGAATGACCATTCTAGATTTGGAAAACCTGAAAAGTCTTGCCCCTGGTCAGCTTGCATTCTCTCCACAAAGTGACTTTAGTAAATACTATGTACTCTTTGCATTTTCCAGTTAGCCCCTGGCTCATATTTGGGATATAGGTTCCTTGCATTTACAAACATCAGTTAGTTGTCAGATCAAGGTCAAGGCCACTTATCTAGGTCACATTTAAGGAAAAATGGTGTTACAGGGACATGGTGTTTCACAAACATATTGTGTGATTATTTTAAAGTTTTCTGGAGTAATCCAATGGCAATGGAAAGCTTCATTTCTGAGAAATGGATAGATTTTTCTCTGGTTTCTTTATCTGTTTTATACAACAGCCTCAATTAGATTGGGTGTGTATTTATTTACCTATTTCTATCTATGTCTGTGTCTCTGTCCAAAACTTAAAGAAAAAACCCCCCAAAAAAATCCCATAATTTCAATCTTTGGTGTAGGGAATGAAGTTACTTCATTCACTCATTCACTGTTCCAAATGAAGAAAGTAGTTTAAAAAATCATCAGAAAAGGAGAAATTTGTTTCTTACAATATTTTCCACTCTATATGCAACTTGTTTTTCAAATTTAATGCATTTTGAATTGTTGTCTGCAACTTCTTTTAATTTGGACCAATCTAAACTTTCTTTTGATGGGTTAAATACTGGCTAAGAATTGTAGAATAAAATAATTCCTAGCCGACTGCTGAAAAATAAAATGTATCAAATGATTCAATACATTCCAAAATAATGTGCAATAAAGTTTCAGATTATTAAATGCTTTGAAAATAGCAAATTTCTAGTTTGTTTTCTCTTCTTCTGACATATTCAGTATTTGATTATAAAAAATTCTTTACCTAAAACCTATAATGATTGATTTACAAATCAACAGTGATACCAGTCTCATTAGAATATGGGTCCCAAACCTAACAAAAACAATCTATTTTGGCAATAAAGATAACATGTGCCGATATAAATCATTGCCAATACCCAGAAAGCCACCAAAAATATAAAAAAGTTTACACTAGCTTTCATTTTATTGAAGAAGTTTCAATGTTAAATGTACCCATCTGATCAATGTGTGGTTTTGTTGTCCATATGTCTGACAAGCTTTAACTCTTGTCATGCTGAACCCAGAATATTCCGGTTTGGGCAGGAGGTATAGACAAAGATCAGTCTACACATAAGTGCAGTCTGATCTTGATCTACACCTCCTGCTTGTACTTTTCCTGCCAGAGAAGCAACAAAATTGATTTTCAAAAGAATTATTGATTATTGAAAATTAAGTTCTTTCAGTGCCCTCTGTTTATGCAATTCTGTAAGGGATTTTATACCGCATGACAAGTGTTAAGAACAATGGTGTTGTTGCCTTTTCCAAGGGTTTTATGCTGATTTGAAAATCTTTTAGTTCTATCAAGGAAAAGTTCACTTATGTGGTCCCAAGGTATCACAGTTACAAAACCTTGTTCCTGATGGCCTTGCTAATAGACATACCTATGACCAGTGGTGCTCCAAGAACTGGAACTCTAAACCCTTGACTTCTCTTGGATTATGAGTCAACTTCCCTAACTCCTGAATTTTAAAGGATTTAGCATTTACAAAGTAGCCCTTAATTTTACACCTTCATATGTCAAGGGAACTTGTTTTTTGATTTAACATTTTCCCTTTTTGGAAATTCACACTGGTCCAAATAATGAATATTGGATTCAATGAAACCAGCCTTTATGGTAGAAAATATTGTGGGAAAAGGAGAAATGCTTGTGACAAGCAATTTATCCTTTTTTCACAATGTTTTTCAAGTATAAAAATCATTGTGACGCAAAATCCTGGGTGTGTACGGGAAGGATTAAACTTTCTTTTGAAATGTTGTTTGTAGGCTCTTACTATGTCAGAATGGTGTTATCTTCCATTTTAACCCACTTTTAATTGTCATCTGAATTGTCATCTGCAACTTCTTCAGATTTGGTCCAGTCAAAATCTTAGCTGCTTACGGGTTACAATTTCAAACACTTTCCACGTGAAACCAGATATTTCCATGTTAGTCAGACTATAGCAGGGCCCCATTTACTAATTATATTTTTGGTTTTTGTTATTTGGAGTGGGGTTTTTTTTGCAGAAAAGAAAACAATACAGAAATTGCTTGAATTTATCACCAAGGTTTGATTAAGGATAACATGGCCAAGTTCCAATTTGGTTCACCCTTTCCCGAACAATCACTGATTTCAATATCCCTGTGAAAATATACTTGAGAAAACATTGTGGAGAAGCTCTTGTGACAATCAATTTCTTATTTTCTACCATATAGGATGGTTACTTTTTGAACTATAACTACTTTATAATGTCGTCTTCCACCCCTTTTAATTTGGACAAGTCTAAAATTTTGGAAAACAGTAAAGGGTTAAGACCTCGGACAAAAACTAGGTCACTAGCTCAAATCTTAGAAATATTTTGTTTATACTTATGCAGCCACATTTTTTGATGAAATGTCTTAATATTTCATAAGGATGTTTGTCTCTATAATATCTCAGCCAAGTACTCATTTGGGTCATTTAATGCCAAAAACTTGTTTACTAATCTACTAAGTCAAATATTAGAAATAGCCTGTTTGCACTCTAAACATTAGTAAGAATGTTCATCTAAGAAATATCTTCGACATAACCAATATTTGGTCCCATGGGTTAAAAGCTAGGTCAACTCTTTTAAAAAAGCTTTATTGTGTTAGTAGTTGATGCTTTATCAGTGGCTCAAATCTAATTGATTATTATCTCAAATCAGATTGACACAGAGTCTCTTTTTTGAAAAACGTTGTCAATTTTGAACATTTGGAACTACTGACTCAGGTTAGCGCTATTGGTCTATTGTTGTTATTTTGTAATCAAACAATTTTTCTGTAGTAAAAGACAGTATTATTTTTGTGCCCGTGTTGACAAACTGGACGCATGATGTTTTGTTGAATCTGTTTGTCCTTCCCTATATCCAAATGCTAGCCTTCAAACTTTACATGTTCCTTTAACTTCAATACTATTTAGGCTTCAATGCTCATATTGACTGAGCTACTGCCTCTAGATTGACTTAAACTGGTTGCCAGCTATCTAAACATATTGTTAGATCTAAGGGCAGTAGCCTGGTCAAAGAATGACTGGGCTGCTGCCACTAGATCGTCAGTCAAATGGTGGGCTACCAGTTTAACTGCTCATACTAGTATAAAGGTGGCATTCATCTATGCGCTACCTTTAGGTCATTGTCAAATTTTCAAACCTTCATACCGAAAACTTTCACTGAGAACTTCTAGCCTTTGACCTTAACATTTTTAGCTCGGCTATTTTCGGAGAAAACCTGAGGTATTGTGATAGCCTCCGTGTTATCGTCATTGTCGTCGTCGTGCAAAAACATGGACATTTTCTGATATCTTTGGTTCTACTGAAGGCATTCACTTGAAACTTGGCACACATGTTCCCTATCAAAAGAGGAACATAAACTATCAAGGGGGGATAACTCCAGATGCATTTTGTGCGAATTGTGCACTTTGTTCGACTTAGATTATTTATCGACTATCCAGCACCTAACAGCCGAGCGTAGGCACCCGTAGGTGTGGCTCTTGTTTTCAATACAATTCACATTTTCAATTATTGGATCGTTGGTAATTTCTCTGACCTCCGACATTCCAGCCAATAATTTGATAAATAAACAAAGATATGATTTTGTATAATATGTGCCGCACAGCGACAAACATTTTGTGACAAATCCTTGGTAAGCGACCTAAATGTTGTAACTACAGATTTAATAAGCTGTAGTTACGTTTTTCATTTTCTTAACCATCAGATGTTTAATTTTGGAGTTCAAAGATCACCGCTTGTCTAAATGAATGATTTGATTGGCCAAACGATTTTTAATTGACAAAGGCGATCCGCCAATTGTCATATTTGATATAGGCGTACTTCTCCTTGATATGCAGCAGTTTATCAGCGTTATATTTGTGATGGAATTGGAGGGCAAATATATATAAAGACATAAAGATGCTGTTTACTGCTTTATTAACCCATTACCAAACGGCATTTTTTTAGACTGGTCCTACTTCAAAGATATTGCAGACAGTTAATTTAGTAAGTGAAATTTTGCAGTTTTTGTGTTTTGGGTAGAAAAAATGTGGAAAATAAAGAAATTGCTTGTAACGAGCAATTTCTTCGTTTTCCATATTTTTTTCCATAGTTTCTTTTCTTGGGGGCGTCAAAAAGCATCATTATTGGGGAAATGGGTTGACAGACCCTCAAGGACTGGGCATAGTATTCATTGAAATACCAGGCATCATACCTTAAGTAGATGTAGAAAAAATACATTTTACCAGGACATAACAGCAAGGTCATCTTTCAAGGTCAACCTTCTAAAATCTTGTTGTTTCCGGAGCGTTAGTATTTCACAATGGTATATTTTCATCTATCAATTTTTCAGTCACCTTAACTTCTGTTTGCAACCAATTTCAATTTTGACTAATATAACGTATTGTTGTCTAGTATTGGACTAGAACACAAGTCAAGAACGAAGATGGAGAATGTGAAATCAGGACAGATTAAATAGCATGCGAATTCTAATTGTCGATTTGTCAAGTTCTCTGTGGAATCGACACAAATATCCTCTCCTTACTCAAGTAAAATGTCAAATACGATTAGATATGTTGTGAGAAAGGGGGGTATTGTTAGTCACAGGCAATTTCTCTGTTGCAACTAAGGTATCTCAGTAATAGCATTCAGCACTTCAAATTGTTTGATTTTTATGCCCCCGCATCTGTCCGTCTGTCTGTCTGTCTGCAAAAGTTAACTTGCCAATTTTCCAATAACTTCAACCCTAATTAAGAAACAATGCTAATGTTTGGTATGTAGATAGGTCTCAACAAGGCGCAACTGGGGAATTTCATTTCTTCAGGGTCAAGGTCAAAATTTTAACCCTTTTCCCTAAAACTTTACTCAAAAACTTAACATGCCAACTAAACATTTTCCTATAACTTCATCCCTAATTTAGTTACAATGCTAATATTTGGTATTTAGATAGGTCTCAACAAGGCGCAACTTGGGAAGTTCGTTTCATCAAGATCAAGGTCAAAATTTTAACATTTTTCCCTAAAACGTTACTCAAAAACTTAACCTGCAAACTAAACATTTTCCTATAACTTTATCCCTACTAATGTAACAATGCTAACATTTGGTATTTAGATAGGTCTCAACAAGTTGAAAATGGGGAAGGTCATTTCATCAAGGTCAAAATTTTAACCCTTTTTCCTAAAACGTTACTCAAAAACTTAACCTGCCAACTAAACATTTTCCTATAACTTCATCCCTAATTAAGTTACAATGCTAATATTTGGTATGTAGATAGTCTCAACAAGGCACAACTGGGGAAGGCCATTTCTTCAATGTCAAAGTCAAAATTTAACCCTTTTCTCTAAAACAAAGAATAAACAATAAAAATCACCCGTTTCTAGAAAATTCCTGTTTTGGGGGCATGGTGTTTCACAAACACATCTTGTTGGTACTGGTTTGATGGTGAAAAATCTTTCATGGTATTCATAATTGACAGAATTATGGCGACACCCTCTTGCTCCGATGGCCATACCAGAACTTTGATATTAAACGGTGTTCTTGGAAAACTTTATCGCCAGTAACATGTAAAAAAGTAAAATGGTTGTTTGGCGACCTAAAAATCGTAAATACAGCTTGAATAAGCTGTAGTTTCGATAGTTCAAGTCGCCAAATGGTGAACATAAATGTAGATCAATGAGAGTTGCTTAAAAAAAGCATGAAGTGTTTTTCGTTTTCCAGTTTATTGCAAATAGCTGAATATCTGATCACGCAGAACACTTCATGCTTTAATGCACAAAATACTCTGCACCTAGGCATATTTTATTTAACAAAATGAAAATCTACTAGGCTACCTTGCAACCGGACACCGACACATCATTCTGAATATTTTGTTCATTCAATGAATCCAGAATCATCAGATGAAACTAGATTGACTTTATTGTAACTCCTATAAACTTAAGATAGTTTCAATGTTACATTCATTTATTCTTTTTTAACCCTTTCCTGTTTTTCAAAATTTTAGACTGGTCCAATTTGGAAGAAGTTGCAGACAACAATTGAAAGTGGGTGAAAGTTGAAAAATAACCAACTTACAGGTTAGAAAAAATTGAGAGAAAAGAAGAAATTGCTTGTCACAAGCAATTTCTTCTTTTCCCACAATGTTTTCTCAAGCATAAAATCACAGGGACGTAAAAACAAGGGATTGTACGGGAAAGGGTTAATTACATTTTGTTGTTTTTTTAGGGGGACACGCACTGTGTTATGTAGGCATTAAAACTGAATAAAAGAATGATTTGATAAAATTATCCTCTCTAAATGACGTAATCATGACGTCATATTTAATCACAAATATTGCGGCAAATTCAAAGGATGAGATTAAAGGAATGCGAAAAAAGTTATCTTTTAATTGGTTTCCTTTTAGAAAACCTGATCGTAATTAACATGGCACAGAATAGAAACCAAATCTAGCTCAATGCTGGTTGCTAATCTGTCTCGGTTAGGCGGTACTCGATCAAGGCTAGCTGCGATATCGTAGCCCTCTATCTGATAATCTGTTGGCGAGGCCTCGTCAGCAGATTATCAGAAAGAGGGCTGCGATATCACAGCTAGCTACTGGCAAACAGATTGTCAGAAAGAGGGCTACGATATCGCAGCATGATCAAGACCAGCTTGTCTCTATAACTCTCGAGATGGGTTCATCATATTAAACAATAACAAAAGACAAAATTAATCTCGTGATTTTGTTTACATGTCCGAAATTCGGCACAAATGTAACCCTTCTGCTGGTTGGACAAAAAACTATCACGTGATAGACACACCTCTACCTGTGTTGTTAAGCCAAGGTCGAATAAATATTCTGAAGTTAGAATTTTTTGTCTTGTCACCATTGTAGTTTACGAAAATGTTGCGACGCTTGACTATAGATCTTGCGAAGACTGTGGAAAAGACTGTCAGCCAACGAACCCTCGGCAATCCAGTGTTTTTGTGCCAAAGGAAATCTCTTACAACACAGAATGATGGAGAAATCGACACAGAGAGCATGGGATTCTCACAAACTGTGGATTTCTTCTTTGACAAAGCTGCGACGCTTGTCACAGATAAATTGGCTGAAGAAATTAGAGGAAAGTTTACATTAGAGGAGAAAAAACAGAAGGTATACAACATTTTAAAATTGATGAAACCAGTCAATCACATCATCAAGTTTTCCTACCCCATCAGAATGGATAATGGAAATGTAGAGATCATAGAAGCATGGAGAGCTCAGCATAGTCAACATAGAACCCCTTGCAAGGGTGGTGAGTATCAATTTTTCAAATATCATCCAGCCAACAGCCTTATTCTGTTTCTTATCCTGCCTAGGTGCATGGTTGACATGTATAACAAGATCACACAAATAAAAATCAAAAAAGAAACATGGCAAAATGATTTCAAAAGCTTTTTGAATGGGAATTTCTAGTTGCAAAAGTTTCAGAAAAGGAACTATAATGCTCTTGACTCAATTTTTGAATATCGGAGAGACATTCATTGTTTTGATTTCCCTTATTATTTCATTTGGGTGATAGTAACTTCGGTAAATTACAACTTCGGTAAATTGATATTATATAGTAAAATAATGGAGACTTCGGTAAAAAGGTATTTATAGTGTAATTATCACCTCCCGAACAGGTATTGACACAAGTCAACTTAATTAATTATGACAGTTTGTAATAATTACAAATTTATCTTGGAGTAAGTATTTGAACTTGAAGAATTGGTCGAGAAACAAGAAATTCATTAAAAAAAAAAAAACAATCTTTTATTCAATCAGAAAATGCAGAGATTAAAAAATAGAATTCAATAAAGTAACCATTCCCCCACAAGCCCTCCTTTTTACGACAGCTTTTAAAACAATGTTGAAAATGAAGAAATAGTTAGTGTTAAGCAATTTCTTCGTCCCCCACAATGATTTCTATCCAAAATGACAAAAAGAAAAAATCACCAACTTGAAATTGCCATCTGCAGCTTCTTTCAATGTGGAACCGGTGTAAACTTTTGTTGTGTGAATTGGGAAAAGTTCAGCCTTATCAGCGCAGAAATGTTGATTTGATGGTCAGGTGTTTTTTTTGGTTTTTTTTACGATTCATCTATTTATTCTTTTAATATTATTGTTTTCCAGATCTGAACGCTAGTACCTCCTGTATAGCAACATTATCTAAAGTTTAGAAAAAATACAATTGATACGATATAACCATCCTATAACAAAGTGAAAATGGAATAATCAGAACAGCAAATATCGTATTTCATAAAAGGAAATTGTTAATGTAAATACAGTTTGAAGATTAAAGCTGTGTTTCTTCATGGATATTAATCAAACCTGAAATAGGAATACTCAATCTTTTCCAAAGGAAAAAAATCATACTGTTCAATGGCATAAGACGTTGCCAATAATCTAAACAATTGGTTGAAATATAGCAAAAATGGAGAAATTGCTGAAGACAAGGAATCCTCATCTTAGTCTTAACTTTAATGGAAATGACAAGAAAATAAAGGTGATGAACTTGTTTTTAACATGCATTTTTATACTTTATTTACCAAATTTCAACTAATATGCCACAAGAAAAAGAGAAAGAAAAATGTTTGATACAGAACGATATAGCATTGATAACTTTTTAACATTTTTCTTAATGATTTAACTTTTTACACAGATTTAAGACACCAAAGTCGAGGACAATATAGCAATTTGGTAAAAAGATTTATCTTGTATTAATTGATATCCATATTTGTTTCTGATCAAAATTAATTAAAGACCAATGATTATTGTTCATATTTTTAATTGTTGTGTGCTTCATGGGGGGGGATTGGTGCAAGTGTTTGTCATATATAGCTATCATCAATAATAATAATCACTTTTCTCCTTTTTGTTTGTGATGAAATGTAAGATTTTTTTTTACTATGACTAAGTTTAAAATGATAAATACACTTAAATTACCGATAAACCCAACCACAAGCGATAATTACACTATAATTACCTTTTTACCGAAGTCTCCATTATTTTACTATATAATATCAATTTACCGAAGTTGTAATTTACCGAAGTTATCTGAAACCTTTCATTTTATATATTTAGGTATTGATTGGCTTTGATAACATACCAAACTTTTAGACTGACTGTCAGACAAATATCAGGGGCAGCCCATGCTTATCAGTGATGGATTAAGAGAGGGTTTTGAGGAATCCCCACTGTAGGCCAATTATTTCATTTTCATAACAAAACTCAAAAAATATTTGATAATAATAAAAAAGCAAACCCCCATTGGTAAGTTTGAGCACTCCTAAACACTACAAGAAAACTGGATCCACAATTGGGTTAAGTCACTTATGTAAAAGTGTTTGTTAATCCTTTGCACTGAAGCTTTAATTTCAGAAATTTGTATCATTATTTTGCATTTACACAAAAATTTAATTCATGACTGAAGCTATAGGTATGACCTCCTATTCTTACATGACAAATTGTTAGTTTGATCAAATTTGTCAAAGTAACCTAGTGCAGTTTGTCTCAGAGTATTGAAATCCTATTAAATTTTGAAAACTAAGAAGTAGCCTGTTTGGATCTCAAACCTTATGGTAATTTATCTTGTGTGGTATGAAATACATACGATAACATGGGCAGGTTTTTATGATGTGGCTGTATTAACCCATTCCCAGACAATGACGCTTTTGGACGCCCCTCAAAAAACATTTTGGTAAACATTGTGTAAAATAAAGAAATTGCTTGTAACAAGCAATTTCTTCATTTTTCACAATGTTTTCTACCCAGAAAGTTGAAAGAACCTAAAATTTTATGTACTTTAAATTGTCGTCTGCAATTCCTTTCAATTTGGACTGGTCTAAAATTTTACCCAGTGGGAATGGGTTAAGAAATTACTTAAAAAATGGCTTTTTGTCTGAGCCAGTAGAAAGATGATGTTTTTTTGGGGCAGATTGGTGGCATGTTTCTCCTTGTGCCATTTGGTGACCGCTATGTAAGGACAGAGACAACATTTGTTATATACAGCAATGAACATAGCAATAAAGCAAATGATAAAAAAATCGTCATTATATTCAGTTAACAGTGATCTACCAAGGCTATGCTTTTGCACCGTTGTCTGCAAAAAATCGTAAGTGTCTCCACTTTTTTTAGACCATGGGGACATAGTCCCTGTGCTTCCAAAATCTTGGCAGATCTCTAGAGTTATGTTATTTTGGATCAATTCCTAATGTGTAAGTTGTAATTTTGGGAATTAACTCACACAGATATGATAGAATGGTTGTCAGAAACAAGGGTCCATAACTAACTTATTTTGCAATTGGCGCACAGATCTAAATACTTTAAATTCTTACAAGGTCTAGACTGTGATTAAAGGGTCCTTAAAATCTATGTTCATTCTTTTTCAAATAAAAAGTGCATGTATTGTGATGTTAACCTGCTACCAAAAACGCAATTTTAATGATCAAGATTGAAAGAAGTTACAGAGAAGAATTGAATGTGAATGATGAAAACTGAAACTGATTGATGAAAACTGAAACTGATTGCAAAAATCATTGCAAGAAAAGGATAAATGGTCTGTTTCAATCAATTCCTTCTTTTCTCACAATGATTTCCAAAGTATCATTTCTTTAGTATGTCAAAATGAAAATAATGTATTGCGTATGACTGAAAGCAAAATTTGAGAATGAAGAAATTTCTTATAACAAGCAGTTTCATCTTTTCTTACAAAATATGAATTTTTCAATAAAAGCCAGGAATTGGGAAAGAACAAAAACATTTCATTTGTATTAGATCAGAACTGTATTTAATAAACAAACTACAGACCCATAGGATCTGCATCATATAGGACCTCCTTGTAACAAGCACTTTCTTATAATGACAATGTTTTCTTCTTTAACCTGTTTAAACACAATGACGTTTTTTGAAGCCCCTTAAGATTAAAGGCTTTGGAAAACATTGAGGAAAATGAAGAAATTGCTCCTTAAGATGTCATGATTTTCATGTTGTTGTTTTATCATACTCTTGTTCATGTAATGGGTTGGTACCAGCTTGCAGTGCTCCTGTGGTCAGACAGTTGAGAGCAAAGATAAACATGACAAAATAATGCAGTATGTGACAGTATGGGCTGTTTCCTTTCTTTTCAATATAGAACATTTTGATGGTAAAAAGTTTTGATTTGAGAAGGGTAAGTCTTCATTGATGAAGATGTATATTATAAGCTTTAAAAAAACTTTTATGCTACAAAACCTTGTCAAATGGCTAATCTGTAGCCCAATAAGGCTTTTAAAACTACCATGCTCAATTTGGTTCTTTTCAATAGGTTAAATTATCATGAAAACTGTTAGGCCAAAGGCATTCAGTTGAAGGTCATCCTATAAAGTGGAAAATACAGTGACTACAAAAAATAAGATATTAATTTGTAGATACAGAACAGATGGGGGTTTGTTCAATATGATCCTCAGAGTTGAATATTTAATTTCATCAATAAAAGATAACATCTGCTTTGAATCATAACTTCATCCTTCGATTAATTTGAAGGGTTTAGCAAATCTGCAGGTAGAGGGAGTTTCAACAATTTTCAACAGTAAATTTTCTTTATACGGTATATCACTTTATTTCTGCGAGGTCTGGATTCTGCAGTTTCCCCAAAACCAGGGGGATTAAAATTCTGCGTAACATTTCTCTGCGGTCATTATACTTGCCAGAAGACGTATAAAATTACTAAGCTATGAAATAAAGATGTTGTAAAGTGTTGTGAATTTGAAAATTAAAGTTTCATGAAGTTAAATTTTGTCTACTTATTCAAAGAAATAACAGCTAATACTAGCCACTTGTAATGGGATAACCCAACAAACTCTTAACTGGAAACAGTGCTATATACAAGATAGTGTAAACTGAAAGACGTGTCAAACTGTTGCCAAATAGTCAAATGTGTTGAATAATTGTTGATAGAGACAAACAAAATGTAATAATTGCTGAAATACGTCTGTAGTTACACCATTTTGAATGGGACATAACAACACAATTATTGTAAAATTGCACTTTTCATAAGAAGGTAACTGCTAGTATAACCTGTCTATCAACATGATATGTGTTAAATAGGACTCATAATTGAAAGCACCAACTTCTACATTTAGTGTTAATTTTTTGCTGATTTTAATTCTGCAGTGTGGTCCATGACCTCAGATAAAGCCGAAATGAAATAGGGATGTCTATCAAACCCTAATTTATTGGTACACTGGAATCTATTTGTCAAGCTTATTCCAATAAGTACCTAAAACATAGGGTTTGAAGTGCAATCTCAAACTCTTATCAAAATCTCTATACATGTATAAATAAAAAACCTACATAAGAACATGTGACCTCTGTAGTGTGAAAAGTGGTGATCCTCAGATCAGTCTGAGTCATATTGAATTGGTTACGTAACCCATTCCCATACGATTCTGTTTTTTTTACGCCCCTTGAAAAAAATGCTTGGGAAATATTGTGAAAAATGAAGAAATTGCTTGATACAAGCAATTTCTTCCATATCCATATTGGTCTTTACAAAGAAAGACCAAGAATTTTAATTAAGAGATGAAGATAATATTTTTTGTTTTCATGGAGGTATGAACCGAAAAACCTAATCACACTGTATGAATGCGCGAAGCGGTTTCATACAGTGTGTGATTAGGTTTTTTGGTTCATACCTCCATGAAAACAAAAAATATTATCTTCATTTCTTATAATTTAATAGCATCGAGCGAAAAATGCAAGAACTTAACAAATTTTGATACCTTTTTGTAGTGCGGAAGCATTCAAAATGGCTGCGTACTCAAAATTTTGTTCATGGAGGTATGAATTAAATTTTTTGACCAATCAGATCGCTCGTTTTTGATAGACGAAACTAACAATTAAATTATAATTTCATAAACTTAAAATTGTCATCTCGAATTCTTTGAATTTGTACTAGTCTAAACTTTGTCTAGTGTGAATGGATTAAGGGTCATCCATCAGGGTTTTCAAAGAAGTCAGTATATCCCATTAACACACAATGAGGCGTTCTAACTCCCTGAAGAAATACTATCATAGAAATTGTTGTGGGAAAAGGAGAAGTTGCTTGTTTCTCCTTTTCTCACAATGTTTTCTACCCTATTTGGCACCTATTTTCTTATTTTAGCACCATTGGAAATGTTGTCTGTAACTTCTTTCAATTGGGCAAGTTAAAATTTTCTTGTCTTGTAATAGGTTAACAATTAATGGTATAAGAGATTTGATCTGAGGTAATAAAAAAAATGTTTTTCTGAAATAGATATATAGTAAGGTTGAATGACCTATCTTCATTCAGGGAACATGTAAACAGCAAAAGTTCATGTCCCAGGTCAGCATTTGCAATATATGCATTCTGATCAGGGTTGATACATTTTGTGCTTTGGTGATATTTTTGTTCCATGTGGCAGGTCAAAAATGATGAAGTAAACATCATTGCTTAAAAAGTAGGCTTCTTGTTACATAGTTATAGCCTTAACCCATTTCTAATCAGTGACTATTTTAACGCCCCCCCCCCCCCCAATGTTTTCTACCCCAAAAGACAAATATGAATAAAAAAATAAAATACCATCAGCTTTAAATTGTCGTCTGCAACTTCTTTCAATTTGGACCAGTCTAAAATATTGTTGTATCATAAAAATGTTCCTCAGGGAACTGTTTAAACACTATACAAAATCACTCTAATTTTCAATATTTCGGCCAAAACGCCTTTATCAAGAAACAGAAAATAAATTTTTATTTTCTTTTTCTTGATAAAAGCATTTTTGCCGAAATATTGAAAATTAGAGTGATTTTGTATAGTAAAATATTGTTGTGTGGGACTGGGTAAAGGCAAGACCCCTGTATTAACAGTAAGTTCAATGGCCATCTTTCATAGATATAGAAGTCCTAGAGCCTTGAAATTTGTCAATAAGAATCTTTTTATGGAATCCTATGAATATTGGTACAGTCTTGACTTTTGGATTCGAAGGTACAGAGCCTACATATTACGTAAAAAGTATGGTTAGGGTAACTTGTATCATACTCCAAACATTAACATTAAATTTGACTGTTGAAAGAAAAAGAGCCTTAACTCATTTTGTAACTATAGTATCCTCAACTTTGATCATTGTATCCCTGCTGTCACGTATCCGGGCTATTGATGAGCAACACGAGTTATACGATTATAAGTTTAATGAAGTATTCTCATACATTGACTTGCTCTAAGTCCTTAAGCAATACAAAGGTAGAATACTATATAGGGTACTGCAGCAGTAGAATGTATATACCAGCTTATAAGACAATAGGTATTACTGAATACATCACACCTGCAATATTTGTTTATCAAAATTTGTTGAAAAATAATCAAGAATGAGTTTTTGAGGAAATAACTACCCATCAATAATATAGAGGATGATTGAAAGAGTGATGTTATTATGCCTTGGTATCAAAAGATTGGGGGGCATATTGTTTAACCATTGTCTGTCTGCTATTCTGTTGTTCTGTCTTTCTATCGGACTGCCTGTCTGCAAAAAAAATTAACACTTAAAATTACTCTAAACCTATTCAAGGTGCAGTGCTCATTTTTTTGCATTATGATGGATTGTGTTGACATGAACCTGCAGATACCACCCAAGGTTGAGGTCATGTGATAAGGTTATGAGTACAATGTATTTGTCAAGATCAAACATCTGCATAATTTAACAAAAAAACTTTACATTTATAATTACTTTAAGCCTATACAAAATACAATGCTCATAATTGACATGATGATAGATCTCATCTACAACCATCTTTAGATACCAGGTTGTCATATAACAAGTCAGAAATATCTAAGGACACATTTGTCATGATACCATAGATCAGACTGCAACTATCCAGCACAGGTTGTCATATGACAAGTCAGAAATAATTATGGACACTTTGGCCATGTTACCCTAGATCAGACTGCAACTATCAAGCACAAGTGTTTCATGTGACAAGTCAGAAATAATTAAGTACACATTGGCCATGTTACCCTAGATCAGACTGCAACTATCCAGCACAGGTATTTCATGTGGCAAGTCAGAAATATTTAAGAACAAATTGGTCGTGTTACCCTAGATCAGATTGCAACTACCCAGGATTGATGTTTTAAAGTACAAGTCAGAAATATTAAAGGACAAATTGGCCTTGTTACCCTAGATCAGACTGCAACTATCCAGCACAGGTGTGTCAAGGTACAAGTCAGAAATAATTAAGGACACTTTGGCATGTTACCCTAGATCAGACTGCAACTATCCAGCACAAGTGTTTCATGTGACAAGTCAGAAATAATAAAGTACACATTGGTCATGTTACCAAAGATCAGACTGCAACTATCCAGCACAAGTGTTTCATGTGACAAGTCAGAAATAATAAAGTACACATTGGTCATGTTACCAAAGATCAGACTGCAAATATCCAGCACTTGTGTTTCATGTGACAAGTCAGAAATGATAAGGCCATTTTTGCCATGTTACAATAGATCAGACTGCAACTATCCAGCAAAGGTGTTTCATGTGACAAGTTGGAAATAATTAAGGCCATAGGTGTGTCATTTGACCATAGATCAGACAACTCTCCAGCACAAAAAATTTGTTGTGACAAGTCAGAAATAATTAAGGACACTTTGGCCATTTTACAATACATAAGACTGCAACTATCCAACAAAGGAGTTTCATGTGACAAGTCAGAAATAATTATGGACACTTTGGACATGTTACCCTAGATCAGACTGCAACTATCCAGCAAAGGTTATCATATGACAAGTCAGAAATAATTAAGGACACTTTGGCCATGTTACCCGAGATCATACTTCAATAATCTGGCACTGGTGTTTTATGTGACAAGTCAGAAATAATTCAGAACACATTGGCCATGATACCATAGATCAGACTGCAACTCTCCAGCTCTGGTGTTTAATATGACAAGTCAGAAATGATTATTGACACTTTGGCAATGTTACCACAAATCAGACTGCACCTTTCAAGCAAGTGCCAGTTACGGTTTATGTATGTTAAGATAGAATGGTCAACAATCAGAGGGATAACGTGAAGTTTAGACTCTAGTTATCCTGCACAATCTTGGCAGTTTGTCAAAGGATGAATTTTTTACTTCCAAGAAGGTCCCTCTTTGTGGTGTTTTTTAGAATATGTTATGGACCTTTAAACTCATCAAATTGACTTTTGACCACTGACCACAAAAGGCTTTAAATTTACAAACCTAGATTACACTGAACTAGGATTATTATTTAGAGGTTTTTTACCCCTTAGCCTTCTTAAATTGGAATATTTCTTCATTTGCATGTTAGTATTATAAACAAAAACCAACCTGCCAGGCAGTCTAAACATGGTCTTATTTATATAATCTTAGTTTTATCATTGAGGTAATGAATCAATCAAATTTTAGCCAATAAGTTTTAATCAACAGAGAATAAATATAATAGGTAGAAAAGAAATAAAAGGTAAAAATTCTTCCAATAAGACAAGCATAGATCTGGATCATATTGGACTTGCAAACATGTACTGTTTGGTTCCAAATGGCACAAGATCTGAGTTAACCTATTACCACACAATAACACTTTTTGTCTCGGTTTAATAAAAAAAACTTTGAAAATACTGTGGATAATTAAGAAATTGCTTGTTACAAGCAATGTCTTAATTATCCACAATTTTTACTACCTGAATATTCAAAATGATTTAATATTTCATTATCTAAAACTTGTTGATGCAACATCTTTGATTTGGATGAGTCTAAAATTTTGCGGCCTAGTAATACGTTAATACAAGTGTGAACAAATACAAGATTGGGCTTAATACAAGTGTGAACAAATACAAGATTGGGCTTACCCTTTACAGCCAACATTTTGGAAAAAACTGACTGCGGTAATTATTCAAAGTGCTTTTGAATCGAAAAATAGTGGCTGCATTATATGGTAGAAAACAATGTTAGTAAAGGAGACATTGCTTGTCAAAGGTAATTTTTTTATTTCCTTCATTGTTTTCTTTAGTATATTACAAGCAATTTCTTCATTATCCACAATGTGTTCAACCCCCAAGGCCAAAAAATTTAAATTTCATCTGCTGAAAATTGTCATCTTCAATATCTTTGAATTTAGACCAGCCTGAGTTGTTGTTGTCTGGTAATGGGATAAATGATCTCTTGATTGTACCTCGCAGGTATCCGTTACAGTATGGACGTAAATGATGATGAAGTTAAAGCCCTGGCCCAGTTGATGACCTACAAATGTGCTGTTGTTGATGTTCCATTTGGGGGAGCAAAAGCTGGTGTGAGAATTGACCCAAGAAAGTACTCGGAACATGAACTTGAAAAGATCACCAGAAGACTAACAGTTGAACTTGCAAAGAAAGGATTTATTGGTAATAATTCTGTTTAAAAGTCTCTGTGTCTTACAAAAATCATGAAGAAATTTATGAGAACAATTAAATTAGAAATAAAAAATGATAATTAGGAGTTCTTTGATAGGTCAATAGATTTTTTTATTGACAGCGGAAATCCATCTGATAGTGAGTGCAAAACTTCGGCAAATGTTTATACATTGTCTCCAAACTGAATACAATTGTACACTTGTAATACTTTCAGAAGTAAGATAAAAGTTCAAGAGTTCTGAAGAGCATTTGATAATTCATAGCTCCAAATAGGGGCAAATATTTGAGTATTGAAGATATTATATAATACAATGTGCTAATGAACTGTTCTGTTGTATTTTCTAAACTGTACCATAGTTCTCCTGATAAAAACTTACTCCCTACTAACTCCTCCATGAAATTTATGAATAATTTTTACTAATTTTAAGAGTATTTCAATTAATGAATTCCCACACAATACAGCTATCTTATGCCCCTCTAGAAAAAAAGCATTGGAAAATATTATGGAATGAGTTGAAATATTCATGTTAATGATTGTTTAGAGGAAATTATCCACTGATGTGAGGAAATAAACACAGAAATATTAATTTGACAGAATTAATGTTTTGCTTTGCTCTAGGCAGTTTTTATTGGCAGAAATATGGTATGTTTTAACTATGCCAAAATGACTTTAAATGGTTGTTAGTAGATTACATGGAAGAATTAGAAATTGGTTGTGACTTTATCTACTTGTGACGTCTTGTAGACTTGTTTGTACTAATAAGGTCAAGAGTGTCAAGTTTTCTCTTTAATCCATTCCCACACGTTACGGCTTAATTTTTACTCTTAACCCATTACCACACAACACAATTTGAGACTGGTCCAAATTAAAAAAAGAGTATGAGACAACAATCCCTAATTGGTGGAGTTAAGAAAATCTTTGTCTTAAAGGGTAGAAAACATTGTGGACAATGAAGAAATTGCTTGTAACAAGCAATTTCTTGATTGACCACAATGTTTTTCAAGGCCTTTTTGTTGAGAGGCGTTAAAAGGTATCCTTGTGTGGGAATTGGTTAAGGAGAAAAAGCTTTGGGAAACATTGTGGAAAATGAAGAAGTTGCTTATTTCATTTTGAAAAGTGTTTCTTCCTTAAAAGAAAATATTTTTTTTTTATAATTTCATTATTTTAAAATTGTTTCTATAACTTCTTTAAATTTGGATTAGTTTATTTTTTTTAAAAAAATCTTACGGTAAAGTATTAATGTCTTCACCAATGAACACAGTTTTTGAAAGCTACAAGATATATAAGTTTTGGAAAACATAGTGAGAAAAGAAAGAAAAGCTTGGACGATTTATTTCTCTTTCCTCAATAAAGTTTTTGTTAAATTTCACATGATCTCAAGTTTGACTAGCTAGTCATTTTAAGAAAGGTTACTAGCACCAGTGCAGACAAAAATTTAGACTATACCTCCGTTGATGCAGTTCTCAGACCGCTGATAAAATATCTCTTAGGACAATTGACTTAGAAATGTAAGATGGTAAAAAAGTTCAACTGAAGTCTTTGTGAAATCTTGAACACGTTTTAAATTTTGTCATTTGGTGTGAAAAACTAGGAAATGGGTATCAGTTGATAGAAAAATCTGTAGACACCCTACAGGCCACATTTTGTACTCAATCAAACTGACCCTAAAGGCCACACTTTATACCCTATCAAACTCTATCAAAATTGGTCAATGTTTATCTTGATGAAATCTTGGACAAGTTTGATGTTAGGTCATTTGGAAGGAAAAACTACTGTAAATTGGGTAATTTTCTTGTCGTCTTATTTTCGCGTCAGAAGGACCCAAAGTCTTATTAGCGAATTCATGAATTCGCGAGCGGCCGTATGGTATTTCGGTAATTTCCAAAAGTATCCCCGGAAATACACCGCCGAAGAAAAAAAAATCCATATACGCTTACAGCCTGAATCGACACCGACCTTTGAATAGAATGATTACTTATTCTCTATTCTCATAGTATGACAATTTCTCTCCTGAAATCCTTGTAAGATCGCAAAGTATGCGTTCAAGTTTAAGAAAAAATATTTTTGAAAAGAGCTAAAAATCCATTATCAAAAAGATGTTTCAGGTCTTAAGCACTAACCCATCAAATTATCAATACGATACTATGTTTACCAAACTGTCATAAGATGAAATAATTATATCCCGTAACAAAACAGGTACAATTATTTGATTAATTCATTTATTTTGCTTCATCTGCTTTCAATTTCTTAAAAGGTTCTATGAGTCTATGCAATAAAGCGTCAGTTACGACTTTTTAGTTCTTTGTTGTCTTAAAGATGTCGCCTAGATATTTATCACCTCGTCTTATTTCCATTGTTATGTTTGTAGATGTTGTTAATATACTAAGTGGACTAATTTTGCAGTGTATAAAATTTTGCCACCTGTTAAAGATTCGTCCTGTTCTCCAAACTGAATTATTTAATTTTTACGCCGAGAAGGTGATAATCCCCATATGAATGAATAATAAAGTTGGATGACGCCAAAATGGATTAATTATTTTATCTTAATTATAGTCGGCAGCTTACTTTGGATATCTCTGTATTTTCTTTACAAAAAAATCCAATTTAAGAGAGATTCTTGAACTCGCGATCACATTGACTCGTGAATATTAGGGAAAATAAAACCCTCGCTAATAAAACCCGATTTACAGTATGTCACAAGGTCAATTCTGTGAAAAACCTTGTAGACACTTTAGAGTCAAAAGTTTTGGCTCAATCAACTTGAAATTTCTCTGAATGTTAGTCTTCATGAAATATTTAACATGTTTTAAATTGGATCATTTAGGGTCAAAACTAAGTGTTAAGGTCAATTCCTAGAAAAATCTTGTAAAACCTGTAGAAGCTCACAGAAATGATCCTGTGGTGACCCTTTATCAGATTCCTTCAACGAAATTTGATCAGATGAAAAAATGGCTTTAATTGGCGGGACTAATTTCCTTATATGGTGAAACCAAAAAAATCTTCTTCTCAGAAACCAATGGATAGATTTCAACCAAATTTTACAGGAATGATCCTTTTCGGACCCTTTATCATATTACTTCAAAGAATTTTGATCGGATTAAATACATGGCTTTAATGGGAGGGGCTAATTTCCATTTATGGTGAAACCTTTAAAGAATCTTCTTTGCAGAAACCAATGGACAGATTTAAACCAAATTTTAAAGGAATGATCATTTGGTGAACCTTTATCAAATTCCTTCAAAGAATTTTGATTGGATGAAAAAACATGGCGGGGCTAATTTACATTTATGGTGAAACCTTTAAAAGTCTTCTTCTCAGAAACCAATGGATAGATTTCAACCTAGTTTTACAGGAAGGATCATTTGGTGACCCTTTATCAGATTCCTTCAAAGAATTAAGATCGGATGAAAAACATTGTTCTAATGGATTGGGCTTATTTCAATTTATGGTAAACAGTGAAAACCTACAATCTTCTCAAATTATAAACAACTATAAATTTTGAACAAAATTTCACAAAATAATTCTTTGGTGACTCTGTCAGATTTCTTCTTAAAAATATGGCTTAGATGAAATTATGGCTTTTATGGCAGGGCTTGTGTCCATATATGGTATACAGTGAAATTTTGAAAATCTTATTCTTGCAAACTGCAGGATGGTTTTCAACCAAATTTCTCAGCAATGATGAATTCAGGCCAGTGGAGCGAATCAGGCACTCAAGCGCCTCTAGTTCTTCAATCAACTGAAAAAAGATCAGAACTTTTGTATTCTTGGTTTCTTGGACAAATTTGAAATTAGGTCACTTGGCGTAAAGTCACTAAGACAATCATAGAAAATTCTATTAGACCTATATACCCGGTAGGTTTTGCTCAATTAATCTTAAAATAGGTCAAAACTTTAGTCATCATTTAGTCTTGTATAATTTTGAAATTTGTTCTCTTTGGGGTCAAAAAATTAGTTCACAAGGTCAATACATGCACTTGGACAATCTATTAGACACTCTAGAGGCTCCAGTTTGTGCCAAATAAAAAAGAGAATTTATCAAAATATTTATCTTGATGCCAGCTTAGACAAGTCTGAAATTGGGTCACAATTTCGGGTGAAAACTCTGTGATCTAGAGCCACTTCGGTCCTCTTTTTCTTGTTTTCCAACCCACTGTATTTCTCGGTAAGCTTCTTTACTAAAGTACACCCCGGAAGAGTTGAAATAAAGTATACTCTAGATTGTCTATTCCTACAAGTATTACAGGGATTAACACATTACTAGATGTCAACATTTTGGACTGATCCAAATTAAATGAAGTTTGCAATTGAAAATTCAAGTTGGTTTGAAATTTGAAAATAAGAGCCAAAATAAGGTAGAAAACATTGTGATAAAAGGAGAAATTGCTTGTTACAAGCAATTTCTCCTTTTCCCACAAAGTTTTCAATGATCATATTTCTTGAGGACAGCATTGTGTGATAATGGTTTAACATTTGGGCTATAGCTGGCCTAGGCGTTTTTCATTTAAATAGACTTTTTTTTGCTCTGCTATTTACAAAGGAACAGACCAGCACCAGGTTGCTATAGGTGGTGCTCTTGTTTATGTTATTTTGAACAACAACAACAACCTGTAATGTTTTTGTAGGTCTGCGTGTAGTAGTATTTTTTTTAGTTTTTAGTTCTTTTATTTTGTCTTTTGTCATTGCATGGTGTATAACCTGGACCTGCCCATTTTGAGAATGTATACCAAAACTATGGACCCAGACTTTAGTAAAATAGTCAAAATCCCTGTTGGCAACACACCAATCACTTCCAAACAAAAGTTAAGGCCCTCAATCAGTAACCTGCAATGAAAGAAACAATTTCCTAGCATAAATGAACAGTAAAAAAAATGCTATGATTTAAAAGCAAATATGAAATCTGTCTAAAATTTACCAATCACAGATATTTGACATGGCCGCCAAATTCAGTGAAAAATGAGCAGTTTTACGCACAATTCAAATCCTAGTAGTAGCCACAAGGGAAATGATGGCCAATAAAAGGCTTGCTTTCTGAAAAGTAGAAACAGTGCAAAGTCTGCAGATACACCAAAAAGTATATGGTTACTATCTACTTTTTCACAATTTTTCATGGAAATCATACCAGTCAATTTAATGCCTTGCTGCAAGCCAAAATCCGCAACCCCACCTTTTTCTGTTTCTGGCGTCACTGGATGCAGGCTAACAGTGTAGAGCTCATGACCCATGGCCACTTCGAATATTTCACCCTCTTCTGTAGACTGGGACCTAAAGACAATACCCTATATTATGTAATGGTGCTTACAATGGAGTTGCTCTTTAGAACTCCTAAGATAATTACTGTGTAAAGAAACAAGTCAATGATGAGGTGCATGAGATATATATATATATTTGTAGGTCCTGGAATTGATGTCCCTGCTCCAGACATGGGTACAGGAGAAAGAGAGATGAGTTGGATAGCTGATACTTATTCAAATACATTAGGTACCATTACAATAAATGAAAAAAAGTAGTGTGGTCAAAATTCAAAGAAGCTGCAGACAACAATATTGAATATATGAAACTTTAAAATGTCTGTTTCAAGGGTTAGAAAGATTGTGGATAATGAAGAAATTGCTAGTAATTTCTTTATTTTCCACAATTTTTTTTGAAGGATTTTTCTTGAAGGGAGTAAAAAACAGGATTGTTCGGAAATGAGCCAAAGTATTGATCTGACTCATATTGGATCCAAGCTATGAAGGTACATTTGATAATGTCACATAACTGAAAGAAATTCATATGCGATCCTGGAAATGATACCGTTTAGAAGAAATATGTGGTCATCTAACATGATTATATTAGAAGTGTATTTGACACTTGACATATAATGTATTTTTTCGGTTGTATCCAATTTTGTCTGTGTACTATTTGCTTTGTTTTACTGTACAGAATTAGTTGGTATGTAATAAAAAGTATATTAAAAATGAGGGCATATTGTATACTATGGGATTAATCAATTTACATTCTAGCAAGAAATTTATACAGAAAAAGCTATAAATTGATGTTTTGTTGATAAACAAATGCTTTGAATAAACTGCAGGGTAAAATTTTATTTTACCTTAACCCATTACAGTTTTATTACATTACAAAATTTATACATTTTGAAATTTTGAGATGTTGTAGTGACAGTATACAGAAATCTATAAGATGAAATTTTATGAAAAAATATTTGTCCTTTTAATAAGAAAGCATTGTGGATAATGAAGAAATAACTTGTAACAAACAAGCAATTCTTCGTTTTTCAAAATGTTTCCAAAGCTTTTTATTATTGATTGGAAAAAGAGGGATTTTGTGAAAATGGGTTAAATAAGGACGCTAAACATAAAAACTTTTACTACATTTTGTTTTAACCCAATCCTGTTTTTTAACTTTTAGACTGGTCCAAATCTTCACTCAATTCATACTTTTGTGTAATAAACAACAACATTACCCCATTACAAGATGACAAAATTTTGACTGGTCCAAGTTGAAAGAAATTGCAGAAGATTTTTAGATTAAACTAATTATTAAAATTTTATATCTGAGAGGAAAGAAAATGTTGTGGCAAAATAATGAAAATGCTTCTTATTCTTAGATGTATTTTAAGGTTAGTTTTCTTCTAGGTGTGTAAAGGCTGGATTGTGTAATAATTGATTTAAGGTTGGTTCATTGTGATGTAAGTTACATACCACATTAGACAGATTGCTGGCCTGCCCACTAACTCCATTGTCCACGCTCACTGACTCCGACAGAAGGTTCCCATTGGATATCAAACAGTTATTTAGCAAAATAAATGGCCAGTAACATGTAACGGTTGGATGGCAAGCTAAACATCGCAACTGCAGCTTGAATAAGAACAAACATTCTTTCAATAAATGTCAGCCAATGTTAGAGTTAAAAGTTCACTGCTGGTCTAAATGATTTAATTGATTGGTCCATTGAATTTGATTTACAGCTGTGATTGGTCAATGCATTAAATGTCCAAAGGCTGCAGTGCTGAATAGGATCAACTATGGGTTTAACCCATTCCCACACAGGAACGGTTTTTGATGCCCCTCAAGAAAAACAATAGGGAAAACATTGTGTAGAATGAAGAAATTGCTTGTTACAAGCAATTTCTTCATTTTCCACTATGTTTTTTTACCCAGAAACTAGAATAATCTAAAATTTCATAATCTTTAAATTGTCCTCTGGAACTCCTTTCAATTTGAATCTGTCTAAAATTTTGCTATATTTAACTACATGTCTTAAGAACATCAAAAACAATTTTTCTGTAGGTCATTATGATATCAATGCCCATGCCTGTGTTACTGGAAAACCAATTACACAAGGTGGTATCCATGGGAGAATTTCTGCCACTGGGAGGGTAAGTAAATTTGAAATTATGTTGGTAAAATGTCGATCCAAAATACGATCGTCTACACAATACAATGGTGGTTAGATTCTTTGACTGTAGTGTTTATTAGTTTGACCGATATATTTCTAGGCTTACAGTAAAGTATTTTTGGGGGATCTTTTTTCCGCTAATCTAGGCAAAAAGGATTAATTTCTGTGAATAAATCATATTTTTTGTTTCAAAAACCCGTATCTACATTATGGATTGTATTGAAAGTGGTAAATTACCTTGCAGCATAAAGTTTGCAAGTGTGAAGCCTATTGCACTATTTAACCCATTCCCACTTATTGACACTTTTCCACTAGAAAAAAAGCTTTGGAAAACATAGTGTAAAAAGGAGAAATTGCTAGTAACACGCAATTTCTTCTTTTTCCACAATAGTAAAAAAAATCCAAAATTTCATAACTTTTGAATTTTCGTCTGCAACTCCATTCATTTTGTCTAAAAATTTGCCTTCTGGAATTGGGTTATTAAGTGCTACTCAAAATAATTATATATCTGTTCAATTGGTATTATTGTTTTCCATATTTGTTTTAAGATTATTTTCTCCTAACCCTTTCCTTTTCAATCCCTATGAATTCTTAACTGAAAGAAATGTTGTAGAAAAAGAAGAAATTGAATGTAACAATTTCTTATTTTTCCACAATACATGTGTATTTTCTACCCTACAGAACAGTTATTTTTCAAATTAAGACAAGTCCATATCAAATTTTTTGTTGCAAAATCTTGATTTGGACAGGTCTAAGATTTTGCAAAACAGGAAAGGGTTAAAGGCTCTATGGGTTAAAGGCTGTCTAGTTGGGACAAAATTTATTACAAAAGGAATCCAAAATATTTGTTAAAATCATGTACATACCCCTCTATAAATAACTTCAGAATAGGTCACAAGCTCTCTTTAGAAATCTTTGCCAACAGAAAACCAAAATGAATTTCAAGATTATTTTATGTTGCTAAAGTAAAATAACTTTGAAATCTATTTTGTTTTTCTGTTCGGCAAAGCTTTCAATAGCATGCTTGTGACCTATTATGAAATTATTTTTAGAGGGGTCTGTAAGCAATTTTAACAAAATTTCAGGATTCCTTTTTGCCAGAAGTTTTGTTCATAGGAGAGCCATAGAGTCTTTAACAATCATTGGAAATGACTGTATAGAGGAAAATTTGATAATCTTCAAATAAGAGGAAAATCTCGATAAATATCAAATTTGGAGAAATAGGATAATTTAGTAGTGCTCTCCATATTCTGTAACTACAAATCAAACACAGTAATGTCACAAAGTTGTGTGTATTTCATATAGGGTGTTTACCATGGAATACAAAACTACATAATGGAAGCTTCCTACATGTCTATGGTGGGTCTGACGCCAGGGTTTGGGGATAAAACTGTCATTATTCAGGTAAGAGGGATTCTTTACTTCAGTAACATACAACACCATAAACTAATGGCCAGACTACAAAGTTTTTGACTGGTCTGAATTTAAGGTAATTGCAGATGTTATATCAAACTGTGTTAGAACTCTGAAGAAGTGCAATATACAATGTATGATAAAAAACTATGTTAGAAGAAGAGGACCTGATTGAGCATTTTTAGATCACCTGACCGTATGGTCATGGTGACCTATTGCAATCATCGTTTGTCCGTCGTCGTGCGTCGTCCGTTAATTTTTAAACATTTTCATCTTCTTCTCAAGAACTACTAGGCGGATTTCAACCAAACTTGGTAGAAAGCATCATTCACGCCCGGTAATCTCGGGCTCCATCTCTTTTTGGAGAACAGTGCAAAATGGAGACAATGATACTTCCGATATGGAGCCAAGGACCGGAACTGAACAGAAAAGGTAAATAAAACTGCACCTCGCGTACAATTTGATCTCCTATTAACCTATTATTAATTTTCCCAAAACGTCCAGAGTTTCATACCACATAGAAATGATTATATTATCCGTTGGCAGTGATAGATTTCAAAAATAATCCCGATCAAACACGGAAATGCGTGTTGAAATCGTTAAAATTCATGTAAACAACAGTTCTGAAATATTTAAGCAGCAATAACTGTGAAATGAATCATAACGTGTTGATATACAATAATGTTACCACAAAGAACCGCGTTTTCCTACCCATTTTGCGGATTTTCTTAGATGTGAAGGAGACCAGGATGCGGTGCAGGAGACAAGATTCAGAGGGAGAGGTGATGCATATAAAGAATACAGTGAATGATTTTCTAGGACTGTAACTTTATGCACATTACAGGACACTTTTTCTTTCCCTTTTACACAGAAAATGTGTCTATCAGACTCTCTAGAACAGCCATATTTATATCTGGTCTATATTTTCTCCTTTCTCCAAACTGACTTACTGGGCCACAATGGTGAATATAAAGTGAACGCGTAATAATTTTTGTAAATCTATTCTAACGAAACATTTCCAAAGAAAAACAAATAGCTAATTCAGGTCATCACAAAATTTGAAAAATACGCTACGTTCTTAGAAATATGTTACGCGGAAGGAGTTCAGATCTGCAATAAACGGACGTTCTGTGCCTTATACGTTGTAAAAGCTCTATAACAACACCGGTGGTTTATTAGAATTTTCACACTTCTTTAAAAAGGGGTGGGTGTTAATTACAGGCTACAGATGTTAAGACGGAAAAAGGGGGGGGGCGAAGATTTACTTTGACTGCAAAGATCAGGTGGTTCATGACTAGAATGAATTTACAGTATACATAGTATACAGTTAGTAACATCGTGAAATTGACATTTACATTGATCAAAACCATTCAAAATCACTCAAACAGCGCTCCAATCATTCATTCCAAACACTCACTCAAACCATTAGAAACGCTCAAAATAGCTCAAAAACATTTAAAACCGTCCAAAATGAGCAGCATTTCATTCAAATCGATAACAATTTTCCACAATTTTTACTGGCAACTGTGGGTTTTTAAGCGTTTGATTGGTCCGTGAAGACACACGAACACAAAATCGCGTATACTTTTATAGAAGGAGGTAAAAATATTGCAAATTGGACGAAATTAGCAATCTTGGATTACATACTTTTAATTTCATTCAAAACTCGCTCCTCCCACTCATTCAATTTCATTCCGAAACCATTCCCAAATCATCCAAAAATTGTCAATTACGCGATGTTATTAACTTAAGCAGTGAAGTTTTTTACCTTTTGACATAATCTAGGATAAAGCGCCTTCTAAATATAAAGAAAAAAAACAACAACTGTAAGCAAACCATTATCTAAGCATTAAACATCACAAAAGGGGACATTTGGTTGAGAACAGTTACATTCACTCTCTATTGAATTCAATGTGGCATTGATTTGTAGGGGATTGGGGTTTATTACAGGTTATAAGTTTTCCGAAAATCATACAAAAAGGGTCGGCTTTAACGTCCGAAGAGGGGCTGGGGTTACATAAGAGTATGGGGTCCAATTAGAAAGTTTACAGTACATTTATATATGCATCGCCTCTCCCTCTGAATCTTGTCTCCCGCACCGCATCCTGGTCTCCTTCTCATCTGAGAAAATCCGCAAAAGGGGTAGGAAAACGCTGTTTTTGTGGTAACATTACTTTATATCAACACGTTATAATTCATTTTACAGTCATTGCCACTTAAATCTTTCAGAACTGTTGATTACATGGATTTGAACGATTTCAACACGCATTTTCGTGTTTGATCGGGTCCGATGTCCAAACTTTGATTCAAGTTTCTATTCACAAACGGAATCATTTTTGAAACCTATCACTGTCAACGGATAATATAATCATTTCTATGTGGTATGAAACTCTGGACGTTTTGGGAAAATGTAAAATAGGTTAATAGGAGATCAAATTGTACGCGAGGTGCATTGTTTTATTTACCTTTTCTGTTCAGTTCCGGTCCTTGGCTCCATATCGGAAGTATCATTGTCTCCATTTTGCACTGTTCTCCTAAAAGAGATGGAGCCCGGGATTACCGGGCGTGTCATTGGGGGATGCCAATTCAAGTTTGTGAAAATAGAGGTTATGGGGGTCATAGGGGCCCAAATAGGGGGCAAAAAGGGGTAATTTTTGGTTCTTCTATAAAAATCTTCTTCTAATAAACCTTTAATGCCAGAGCTTTAATATTTTGTGTGCATGACAACTAGGACAGGTATTTTATAAATTGTGAAATTCATGCCCCTGGGGTAATGTATGGAGCCACACCCAGAGGTCAAAGTTCATCATGTTAAAAAATTCACATTTTCATCTTCTTCTGATGAAGTATTAAGCCAATTTCAAACAAACTTGGTAAAAAGCATCATATGGTAATGGTTATTCGGATTTGTGATAATCAAAAGGCTCGGGGGTCAGGGGGCCCTAAAATGGGGACCAAAAGGGGGTAATTTTTGGTAACTTTTGAATATTTCATCTTCTTCTCAAGATCTACTGGGGGGATTTCAACCAAACTTGGTAGAAAACATCATTGGGGGATGCCAATTCAAGTTTGTGAAAATAGGGTATATGGGGGTCAAAGGGGCCCAAATAGGGGGCAAAAAGGGGTAGTTTTTGGTATTTCTTTAAGAATCTTCTTCTAATAAACCGTTAATGCCAGAGCTTAAATATTCTGTGTGCATGACAACTAGGACAGGTATATTATAAATTGTGAAATTCATGTCCCTGGGGTCATGTATGGGGCCACACCCAGAGGTCAAAGTTCATCATGTTAAAAAATTCACATTTTCATCTTCTTCTGATGAAGTACTAAGCCAATTTCAAACTAACTTGGTGAAAAGCACCATTGGGTACTGATTATACAGATTTGTGAAAGTTAAAAGGCTGGAGGTCAGGGGGGCCTAAAATGGGGACCAAAAGGGGGTCAATTTTGGTAACTTTTAAATATTTCATCTTCTTCTCAAGAACTACTGAGGGGATTTCAACCAAACTTGGTAGAAAGCATCATTCGGGGATGCCAATTCAAGCTTGTGAAAATAGGGGTTCTGGGGGTCAAAGGGGCCCAAATAGGGGGCAAAAAGGGGTAATTTTTGGTACTTCTTTAAAAATCTTCTTCTAATAAACCGTTTATGCTAGAGCTTAAATATTCTGTGTGCATGACAACTAGGACAGGTATATTATAAATTGTGAAATTCATGTCCCTGGGGTTATGTATTGGGCCACACCCAGAGGTCAAAGTTCATCATGTTAAAAAATTCACATTTTCATCTTCTTCTGATGAAGTATTAAGCCAATTTCAAACAAACTTGGTGAATAGCATCATTGGGTAATGGTTATTCGAATTTGTGATGATTAAAAGGCTGGGGGGTCAGGGGGCCCTAAAATGGGGACCAAAAGGGGATAATTTTTGATAACTTTTAAATATTTCATCTTCTTCTCAAAATCTACTGGTGGGATTTCAACCAAACTTGGTAGAAAACATCATTGGGGGATGCCAATTCAAGTTTGTGAAAAGAGGTTAGGGGGGCTTGGGGTAAAAGGGGCCCCAGTTGGGGGCAGAAAGGGGTAAATTTTTGTACTTCTTAAAAAATCTTTTTCTAATAAACGCTAAATCACTTGTCTTGATGCTCTTTTACCCAGGTGACCGTTAAGGCCCACTGGGCCTCTTGTTTGCTTTCTCTTTAATGTATATCAAAGAGTTTTTGTTGTAACAAATAAATAAAATCGCATTTACCTTTTGTGTTATTAGGTTAACTTGATTTCAGAAATGCATTAACTAAAACGTTAACAAAGAAAAGTGTTTGAAAGGTTGTACTTAATTTTTGAAATATTTGATGGAGACCTGAGTAAAGGCCTGGGTAGATGTTCTGAAAAGTTGAATGGTCAGGGCATCACACTCTTTCAATAAAGTGTAAAAAAAACCTTCAAATCAGTAAACATGTTTGTACAGAAAGATTGCAATCAGAATGTATTGAAAGAAGTTGTTCCATTGATATTTCAGGGATTAGGAAATGTGGGTCTACATACAATGCGATACCTGCACAGAGCTGGGGCAAGAATTATTGGTATTATAGAGAAAGATGGAAGTATTTACAATGCAGAAGGAATCAACCCAAGAGACATGGAGGATTATAAAATTGTAAGGCAATTTGATCACTGAATGTATGTGAGAAATTATGAGAATGTTTCATGTTTTCATAGGGTTATGAACCTAACAACTTAGTCACACTTTATGAATACGAGAAGGTTCAAATAGTGTGAAAAATGGCGTTAAACCCCATTCAATCAATCAATCAAGTAAAAATTTATGGATCTATTATATGGTGAAAGTTTTGAAAATTTTCTTCTCAGAAATCAGTTGATGGATTCCAACCTAATTTTACCGGAATGATCCTTGGGTGACCCTTTATCAGATTAGAAGAATTTTGATCAGATGAAAAATTTAGCTTTAACAGGTGAGGCTTATTTCCATATAGGGCATGTTCTGAAAACTTGAAAAGTCTATTCAGAAACGTAATGATGGATTTCAACCAAATTTCACAGGAATGATCGTGAGATGACTCTTTGTTAAATTCCTTCATTGGTTGAACAACACAGACTTCGAGATGGTAGTTAATGTCCGTATACGGTATTCATTGAAAATTATATTCATACCTTTTCATCTGACTAAAAAGAAATTTATATAACTTGCCATGACTTTTGTAAAACAATGAAAAGTTTATCATTCTTCTTTTGAACTATTTCAAAGGTTTCAGTGACTACATCTGTTTACAAGATATGGCAAAGATAATAGAGTCTATATTGAATTCCTGAAAACATTGCTTAATTGGTACATTCAGGCCTGTGGAGCAATGCAGGCGCTTAAGCACCTCTAGTTATATGGTTCCCATTGTTTTCAATCAGATGATGAAAATTGCAATTAAATCAGCGTTTAATGTGGAATCAGGAACCATCTAGACAGTAACCAAAAATGGTCAACCTCACCTAATTTTGGGATCCAAGTGAACATCCCATTTTAACCCTTTCCTGGTTATTCCCTGGTTTTTACGTCCCTGTGATTTATATTTGAGAAAATTTTGTGGAAAAAGAAGAAATTGCTTGTGACAAGCAATTTCTTCTTTTTCCACAATATTTTCTGACCTACTGATTGGTTATTTTTCAAATCAAACCCAGTTTAAATTTTCATCTGCAAAACCTTTGAATTTGGACGGGTCTAAATTTTTGCAAAAACAGGAAAGGTTTGAATTGATTTGGTGCTGTATGGGATAGCGCTGTAATTGAGTTGCAGTGTATATTCATATTCTTTTTTTTTTTTAGGAAAATGGTACTATAGTGGGATATCCTATGGCCCAGCCCTATGATGGAGACCTTCTGGTAGAAAAATGTGATATACTGGTACCAGCAGCAAGTGAAAAACAACTTACTAAAGATAATGCTGACAGAGTTCAAGCAAAGGTAATTTTGAACATTATTACTTAACAGTTCCACCTGATTAAGCCATTTAAAAGAAATATAGGATCTCTAATTAAATTTTCTACAAAACTAGCTGATCTTAACCAGTCTTGTATTGAAATGTTAGTAATCAAACGTTGGCTAGTTTAATAACTTTTCTATCTGGGCAGATTAAAATCAGCTAGTCATAAAGAAAATAAGCATACAAGTTCCTTTTCTCAAATCAACAACAGGGTAGTTAACCAATTGACTGACAGCAGAAAATTGAAAGTAGCTGCAGATGACAATTTCAAGTTACAGAAATTTTTTGTTCTTTCAACTTTCTTGATAGAAAATATTTTGTTCTTTTTCAAAGTGAATACTGTCATGATGCCTTAATCCAAACACTTTGATTCATAGTGGTATTGTCAGTTGTAAGTGTATTTTTTGAATACTTTTGAATATCCAACCTCATGTGCTTTTAAGCTCTATTGGCCAAAGGCCACAAGCTTAAGTAATGGCTTTTTCCCATCCGTCCATTAACTTTTCCTTGTTAAAGTTCTAAAGCCCACAGTTTTCATCGGATTCTCTTCAAACTTTCTCAGATTGAGAATAACTTTATACAGGTACTCAAGTAACTCTAGTTTATATTTTTATGCCCCCGCATTGATAGATCGGGGCATATTGTTTTACCGGTGTCCGTCTATCTGTCTGTCTGCAAAACTTAACCTGCCAACTTTACATTTTCCTATAATTCAACCCTGATTAAAGTACAATGCTAATATTTGGTATGTAGATAGGTCTCAACAAGGTGCAACTGGGGAAGGTCATTTCGTCAAGGTCAAAATTATAGCCCTTTTCCATAAAACAAAGAAAAAAAAGCAAATATCGTAACACATCAATTACTCCTTTTCTCACATAATAACTTATCTTTGAATTTGTCTGATGCTAAAGACTATCAGCGTTCGACACTAACGGGAGTCCGGGAGTCCGAGACTCCTAAAAAACGGCCCGGACTCGTAGAATTTCTGACTAGGCAGTCCGACGGACTCCTTTAAAATTCACCAGTAACCTTGTTAAAGTGGTAGCCCATATTGTTTGACAAAAATCCTTACAATCATTCTTACTCGTCACGTTTTTCGGCGATCGGAAATTATTTCCGTAGTTCAAATTTTCTAGTCAAAAATCTACCGGTGTCAACGTAAAAGCACTTTAACAAATTAACTGTTGCTCAAAATTAATTAGAAAAGTAATTATCTTAAATTGCAAAAGCATTCATGTCTTAAATTTGCTCAATGGCGAGGCATCAAGAATTCGAGGCGTGCATTGAATGGGCCCTGACATCGACGGAATCGGCCGAGTTGTCACGAATGACACTACCCAGAATGCTCAAATTAGATTGAAAAATGCTACCTATAGGAAGATAACGAGTGCCCGGAGTGAATCACTCTGGGCACTTCGAGGTCGATTATTGGAAGTTGTGTAAATAGTACAAACACAAATTTAATATCAAAATGAACCCTAATCATTTATCTATCCATCTAAAGAAATGTTAATCTGCAAAAAGTTGGATATTCTATGCATTTTAGTCTCTTTGTCACGCCATCGGAAACTCCAAGTTTTCGGCCATTTTGAATCAAATGTCAGCCATTTTTGCTGTTTGACAGCGAGATCCAATAGGAACCCCTCTTCAATTCTAGAAGATCTCAGGCTTCCCGCCAAAATGATAGCAAATGAAAATCTAGGTCACCATATTTGGAAGGCATAGTATGTTTTGAAAATAGGACAGTTCTGATAGAAAATAAGAAAAACAAGTATGAAAATAATTCACGAGTTTATTGAATTTGATAGAAAAAAAATATATTGACAATTCAGTATCTTTTGAGATAAAATATTATCATGGTGGGTTAAAAAGGATACTTTGATTTTTTAAGAACAGCTGACATCAGTAAACAACGTGATGTAATAATAGATCACATGGCCAACCAAATGTCATGGCCGCCAAACATAGGAAATATTTTATGAACTGAAAAGAAACCGGTATTAAATGCTTGATACAATTGATACTATTATTTAGGAATTGGTCCGTAGAGAGTCGCTATCACAAAACATACAATATTAGGACTTGCAACAAAGCGCAAAGAAGGTGGTAGTCGTAGTCCTCGCCAGCAGATTATCAGAAAGAGGGCTACGATATCGCAGCTAGCAGGGATCGTACACCTGTCTTATGTATGACGGTAAAAAAAATGAAATGTAATGTTTGTACTAAGTATGAGAACTTTGGTAGTTTTGTAACAGGTTGCAGCAATTTTAGAGTTGAGGCAGTGAAGAGGCACAATACCTTCTAGAGTCACAATGTAACTAAAGAGAATGATAAACAACACACAGAGCTCAACCAATCGACTGCTGGTCGTTCATTACTCCAACTAAATAAATCTATTTTTTAAAAAACTGTCCACAGCCTGGCATGTTATTAAATTCTAGTGCATTGATTGAGTATTCTCATCACTGTCTCTTAAAAAGTGGTTATTTTGATCAATATTCATGTACAAAGATAAGATTTTTCTAGTGTACATTTTCAAATTAGCATTTTACATTTTTATTAGGATATGGAGATAAGCAGTATCAAATGATCATATACCAGTTTTATTGATGAATAAATTAATACATGTTAATAAAACAATTTAATTTCAAGACAATTTTCAGAATTTTATTCGGACTCCTTGATTTTCCTCCGGACTCCCTGACTTCTTAAGTTAGGAGTCCGGTGGACTCCTTGCTTGGAGAAGTTAGTGTCTAACGCTGACTATGTCAAGCCTTTGATCATTGACTGGTGAGGTGTTTTCTGTATACTACAGATTATTGCTGAAGGTGCCAATGGACCAACAACTATAGAAGCTGACAAGATTTTCTTGAAGAGAAATATACTTGTTATACCTGTGAGTATTGTAATATTTTTATTGAGTTTCTATGAATCAAAGCTCCTGTGGCTATGCTTAATACTAATTAGGAGCTCTTATCAAACCCTTCAACCCATTTCAGGGAAAAGGACTTACAGGGGCCCAGTGGCCCATGGCCCCTAAATTTTGGGCTGGGCCCCTGAATTTTTGGAGAAATGCCCATACCTCTAACATTAAATATTGTATTTTTGCAGCCTGAGCCCCCAAGTTCAAATTGTTAGTCATTTGTCCTGCATTCCAACACAATGCCACTTTTTGACACTCAGCAAAAATACAGTTTGAAAAACATTGTGTGAAATGAAGAAATTGCTTGTTCTTACAAGTAATTTCTTCTTTATGCACAAAGTTTCTTCAAAGAAAGTTAAGAAAAATCCAAAACTTCATTATTATCTTTGAATTGTCGTCTGCAACTTCTTAAATTTGGACCAGTCTAACATTTTGTTGTCTGGTAATGGGTTAACCAAATGAAATTCTATGGAATGATATTACTTTAGTTAGAATAATTTCATTTCAACAGTAATTGGAATGGTTATCAATGATAGCATGTATTTGAATAATGCTCCTTATCAGTATAGAATAGTTGTCACTTACTGACTTCTCATCAGTTAAAAAAGTAAGAGTTTTTTTGTTTCTAAGTTATATTGTGGAGAAAGGACATATTGGTTGTGTCAAGCACATGTAAATTCTCCTTTTCCAACTATGATTTTTTAACAAACACTCTTTTGCAGGATTTATACCTCAATGCTGGTGGTGTGACTGTCTCGTATTTTGAATGGTTGAAGAATCTTAATCATGTCAGTTATGGTCGACTTACATTTAAATATGAAAGGGAATCCAATTATCATTTACTAGGTCAGTGTTCTTGTGTTTAGCATTTTTCCCAATTACATGCGTGTGCAAAAATAAAGATGGTCTTATGAACAAACATGTTTGCAACAATTGCATAGGTAAAAAAATGACATTTACGGGCCAACCTCACATGGATACAGAAGAAAGTTAAAAGATATGCTTAACATAGTTGTTAAGCATAGTACAGTATTTCAAATGCATTGTGGCTGCTCAAGTGCCAAAATAATAAACCAGTCCAAATTAAAGTGGTTGCAGATGATAATCAATTTGCATTTGAATTGAAAAATAACTGCTAAATAGGGTAGAAAACATTGTGAAGAAAACTCAGAAATTGCTTGTTACAAGCAAATCCTTCCTTTTCACAATGTTTCTAGACTTTTATTTTATCAATAACCGTCTGGTAATAGGTTAAATACCTACATGAGGAATTATTTGTTAATTCCTCATTTAGAATTTATTTTTATGCCCCCACATCGATAAGATCGGGGGCATATTGTTTTACTGGTGTCCGTCCGTCTGTCTGTCCATCTGTCTGTCTGTCTGCAAAACTTAACCTGCCAACTAAACATTTTCCTATAACTTCAACCCTGATTAAGTTACAATGCTAATATTTGGTATGTAGATAGGTCTCAAGAAAGCACAACTAGGGACGGTCATTTCATCAAGGTCAAGGTCAAAATTTTAACCCTTTTCCCTAACACAAAGAAAAATAACAAGAAAAATAACCCGTTTCTAAAGAATTCCTGTTTCAGGGGCATAGTATTTCACAAACACATTCGTGTGTTATTTTTAGAGAGGGCCTTTTCGAAACTAAATGCAAGGTCATGTTATCAGCCTGAAGTTGAAGGCAGTGACTTCAGTATTTCTTTCATTGTTTTACCCATTCCCACACAATGACACTTTTAGATGCCGAAGAAAAAAAGCTTTGAATTGCATTGTTGAAAATGAAGAAATTGCTTGTAACAAGAAATTTCTTCATTTTCAACAATGCTTTCTATCCTTAAAAATCATTGTGTTACAAGCAATTTCATTTTCAATCAAGCTTTATATCCCAAAAGACAAAAATTTTAAATTTCATCAACAAAAGAATAATGTCTTAAACTTCTTTGAATAAGGGCTGGTCTAAAATTCTGTCATCTGGTATTGGGTTAAAATCTCTGTTTTGGTAGGATATTTCAATTTACAACTCAATGAACAAAAAAAGAACCCTATAAATTCATAGCATGTTATTCCTTTCATTTCAATGATAAAATGGTGGAAGGAGATAAAGAGTTACAATAGGCAGCGTGTGTGTGTGTATTTATCCCATTTATATCCAGAGCATACCTTCTATACTTATCAATCAAATTCGAAAAAGGCTTGACTCACCTGTTCTCCTTGAAGACTACTAGTGTCATGCAAAAAGTTGTCAAGGTCACACCTGAAGGTTAAGTGAAAGAATTTACAAGGTACAAAGCATATCTTCAACATTTATAATTGGATTTCAAATAACTAGGTAGAGTTGTTCTCCATTAAAGATATGTTATTGTTTAGATAGGCCCAAGTTAAAGGTTACAGTTGAAGGTCAAGCAACAAAATTGACCTTGTCTCGAACACATCTGCTACATTCATGGAATGTTTTTGAAATAACTAGGCACGTTGTTCCCCTTGAAGTGAACTAATGTCGTGAGAAAAGTTTTCTTGGATACACTCAAATTCAAGGACATTTGACCTTGTCAGGAGCATAACTTCAGTATTTGAGTGTTTCATACTGACTTGGGACAGTTGTTTGTCTTGACAAGTATTTGATTCACATACCCCAAGTACTTAGAGTACTTCAAATGCTTACTATGAGTCAAGTGGACAAGATCATATTGTGTAACAACAACAACTATTGACTGATCAAAGGGAAGCGCATGATTTTTCCAATCATGCACATTACTCTATTTTTAAAAGATTAACCTTGCTGATATATCAGTTCTTTTTCACTGCCTAGAGCTTTGATATTTGGTATAAAAAATACCAAAATACTTCAAAGAATTACCTTAGTCTGATAAATAGCTCTTTTCTGTGCACATTACTTTTACATGAGAATAAGAGAGAATATTATAGTAAATCTTCTCCTCCTAAACCATAAGTGTTGATATTTGGTATGTATTAATGCCTATTGACTATGTACCAAGAAGCTTCAAAGAATTACCGTACTCTGGAATTTTGCACCATATTTTGCGATTTAATATGTACCTTGGATTAAACAAGAAAATCTTTAGAAATCTTTTTCCTCCAAAATAATTAGGTTTAGAGCTTTGATATTTTGTATATATCATAAAGCCTTGAGCCATCATACTCGGGGGAGGGATATAGGACCATCATGGACCTCTTGTTTATTTTGTTCTCTTTTTTTGGCGGAAAGCATTGTGGACAAGCAATTTTTTCATTTTATACAATAGTTTCAAAAACTTGCTTTCTTTGGGGTGTCATAAATAGTCATTATGTTGGAATAGTTTAAGCAGCTTTTGGGACACACAGCTGTTTGGGTGAGCTATATTGTCTGTAGACAACACTTGTTAATCAGTGTTTATTCTTAGTATCCATAGCAAATCCCTGACATCCCAAAATGGGGTTCTTCTTTCTTTAGTTCTCCTGAAGAAACTGAATTACCGGTTGACAGTTAATCCTTGCTATGTTTAATGAGATTTTTTAGCTCTAATGTTTTCAGAGAAAACCTGAGGTATTGCGATAGCCTTGGTGCCGACGTCGTCCGCGTTGTGTGAAAATTTTGACATTTTGTGATATCTCTGGTTCTACTAAAGGCATTCACTTGAAACTTGGCACACTTGTTCACTATCAAAAGAGCAACCTATACTATCAAGGGGGATAACTCTAGGTGCATTTTGTCCACTATCGAGCACCCAATATCACTATCACAAGAGCAACCTATACTATCAAGGGGGATAACTCTAAATGCATTTTGTCCACTATCCAGCACCAAAAAGCCAAGCGTAGGCACCCTTAGGTGGAATATTCAAGGTTCAGCATTATGAGTGTTAACAAGCTCTGTATATCTTTAATTATAGACAGTGTACAGAAATCTTTAGAAAGGAAGTTTGGAAGGAACGGAGGAGCTATACCTGTGATCCCATCAGAAGAATTTGAACAGAAAATTGCTGTGAGTAGTCTTGGCATTACAAACAAATGATCTGTAGGTTTAACCCTTTCCTGTTTTTTTAAAAACTGTCATCTTAAAAGAAGTCGCAGACGATTAAAAGTGAATGTAATTTGAAAAGTAACCAACCTACAGGGTAGAAAATATTGTGGGAAAAGAAGAAATTGCTTGTTAACAAGCAATTTCTTCTTTTCCTACAATGTTTTCTGAAGTATAAGATCGCAGGGCATAAAAACCAGGGATTGAACAGGAAAGTGTTAACCTTTCAACGAATTATCAAATGGTTCATGATCCATATCTACGAAGATTAGGTTTGGAAAACTCAAAACTCATTTTCAAAGTGGGTTTAAATAGAAATGATAGTGACATTCAGGTTACATTAACTATGTATAGTCCTTCAAAGAATACTTGAAATTTATTCAACAGCTTGAAAGATAAAATTGATGGATCAACACAATCAATAGAGAAATGGACTGAACAATCAAATCAGTCATTTAGACCAGAAGTTAAATTTGAACTTCAACATTTATGTTTAGCACTTTTGTTGTTTTAGTGTATTCAAGCTGTAGTTTACGCTGGTTAGGTTGCCAATCAAAGATTTGCTGGCTGATGTAAAATCTTGTCTTTCAACTGTACAGGAATATGATTGTCAAAATCTAAATGTATTAGTATAATGATAAAACTAGCTTATAGAACACTGGTCAGAGAAGATAAAAGGATAATATTAAAGGTGTACATAAAGCTTGGTTAGCCCTTAAATGTGAAATTTTAGTCTTTAAAGAACCCTCAAATTGTTAAAGAACCCTTATTTTTCTGTTATTTCAAATTTGTATGAACCATATAGAATAATTCCAATTATCATCTGTACTTTGAAATTGCAGGGTGCTTCAGAAAAAGATATTGTACATTCTGGTTTAGATTATACCATGGAAAGATCTGCAAGGGTAGGTAAAATTTCATGTGGACTAGGGTTATATTGAGTATTTTGAGTTGTCAATTCAAGTGAAAGCTATGTCAGATAAACCTTTTTTTTCAAGGAAATATTATGAATTAACAATTTGAGAGGATTCTACCCTATAGGACATGGAAAGTAGCTTTTTAACCCATTTCCACATAATGACTCTTTATTGTGCCCCTCAAGAAAAAACAATTAGGAAGACATTGTTTAAAATGAAGAAATTGCTTGCAACAAGCAGTTTCTTTACTTTCCACTTCTATAAAGGTCAAATGACTGAAAGATTTGCTTGTTTAGGAGCATTAAGTTTCACAAACACATCTTGTATATAAGTATGAATACAAGTGATTTTCTTGTCTTTCTTCAGAATATCATGAAAACAGCCATGAAATACAACTTGGGATTAGACTTACGAACTGCCGCCTATATCACTGCTATAGAAAAGATCTTTAAAGTATATTTAGATGCCGGACTCACCTTTAACTAGGAGATTTACGTCAACAATTTTCCAGTCCTAAACAGATTCTATTGACAGCATTTCTGTAATATTCCATGATATGATCTTTTAGCCCTTTATCAAAAGTTCAGGGGCAAACTTTAAAATGTGTGAATCCTTACCATTTCATCATACTATATATCATTTGTGCAAATCCAAACCATTTCATCATTCTATATATTTTCTTTTACTTGAAATCTTCAAAATATGATTCTGTCACTGTATGTGTGGGGGGAGGGGGTGCTATATTCATAAGGATTATCCATTATTTACGAATATTTTTGTAGTGCTGAAGAAGACCATGTTTGAATGCTTCAAAATCTATATTTTAGTAAAAGAACATAATTATCCTTCAAGGATCAGCAAAGGTTTGTCCTTCAGAAATAGATATATGGTTAGTAGGATAAAATGAACCGATTTACATATAGAAAATCTAAAAAAAACCAGGAATGTTTTTTGAGCCTGGTCAGTAAGTGAAATGTGTATATTCAATACCTTTTGTACTTCAAAGATTGTTGCACTTTGTATGCTGTTTTACAATTGGTAGATTGCTGGCCCCGCCCACTGCATCCTTGGGTCCTGCCCACTAACTCGGACAGGAATCGCCACTTCAATATCAAAAAATGTTATTTTGTAAATTTTATCGCCAGATATATGCAACATAACAGTTAAATCATTGGTTGGTGACCTAAATGATGTAGCTACAGCTTAAATAAGCTGTAGTCATGACATTTAAGTCATGAAATAAACAAAACACTAAATATAGTGAATAGAGGAAAAAACTCTGCAGGACAAGGGTTAAGATTATTTATCTGTTGTTCTAATAAAACCAAACTGAAAAGTGTTAAAACTTCATTTTATTGATAAACCCTTGTCATGCTGAACCCAGAATATTCCAGTTTTGGCAGGAGTTGTAGACCAAGATCAGCCTGCACATAAGTGCAGTCTGATCTTTGTCTACACCTTCAGCTTTTCTTTTCCTGTCAGAGTTACCTATGAAATTGATTTCTAAAAGAAATGATGAATTTAGAGCAAGTTTTATCATTGCTTTCAGCTCTTTGATTTTACATCAATTCGCTAAGGTAATTTATACAGCATGACAAGGGTTAATATAGAGGCCATCCCATAAATTTAAAAAAAATTTGCTATTGATTATCTTAAGGTCGTCATCAATCCATCTAAGAATCTACAATTTTCATGCAGGCACATTCTAAATTAACCTAAACACCTTATTGAGAGATTGTATTGGTGCCAATAATTTCAGGGATACCACTCATTTATATCACTCATTTAAAATAGTTATTTAAAGCTGGACGCATAGAGTTTTGTTAACAGGCTGACAAAATAGTAAAAATGTAGCTTAAACAGCTTTAGATAAGATGAAACCAGTCAGTATCCTGAACACCAAATTTACTGATTTGTCTAAAGAAACTTTGAATTGTTATCAATCTACATAGTCCAAAGTGAAGCTCTGATCAGATTTTCTGTATACATAGGCTGATCTTAGTCTTAACATGTAACACATGTGTCAACATTTGAAATGTCATGCTTAGACTCAATTATTTTTAGAAATATATAAAAGGTGGTGAAATTTTGCTGACTGTTTGTTCAACAGGCATTTTGTCTGATATATTACCCTTTCCCATCTTTTGAAAAATTAGACTTGTCCAAATTGAAAGTGGTTTCAGATAACAATGGAAGTTGGATGCAATTTGAAATCAAATCATCCTTTGTGGTAGAAAACATTGTGTGAAAAGAAGAAATTGCTTGTTACAAGCAATTTCTTCTTTTTTTAAAATGTTTTCTTAAGTATAAAATCACAGCAATGTTAAATCCTTGGTTTGTACAGAAAAGGTTTAACAGCATTAAACATCATGAATTATCTTGACAACTTTTCTTAGTCTAGATTGATGATTCTACTTCACCTTTTTGTCTAAATGAGTGATTTGATTTTTCAATCAATTTTTCTGTTTACCAACAGCAACCCATCTGTTACGTTTGACCAATGCCATCACTTTGTTGTATTTTTGCTGATTATTTGTGCACTTTTGGTACATTTTTTGCACCAAGCTTGTATTTTGCTTGTTTTATTTATTTGTTTAGATTTGTTTAGATCTGTTTTCATATTATGTCAACATCATATACATGTTTGTATGATCATTTTGAAAAATAGTTTTAATTTTTAATCCTTTCCTGCTCAAACCCTGTGTTTCTATACTTGAGTAAACATTGTGAAAAAAAGTAGAAATTGCTTGTAACAAGCAATCTTTTAGCACAATATTTTCTACCCAACTGAATGATTATTTTCAATTAAATCAACTTTTAATTTTCGTCTGTAATACCCTTTGAATTTGGACATGTCTAAAATTTTGAAATACAATAAAGGGTTCATTCTTGCTGGTACTTTGAAAAACATATAATTCATTATAAAAATTAAATTAACACAGCCATTTCTGAAAGCAGCAGGCTGCAATCTAAATACCCAGATGACAATTCTGTTTAGGCTGATTCCAAATTGTTGCCCTGCATCACATCTAACTTGGGGGGGGGGGTATAGGGGGGGGGGGGGTTATAGAAACTATTTAGTTATGAAAAAAACAAACTTCTTGTTACAATCATTTTCTATTTTTCATGAATATTTTCCCAAACACCATCCTTTCAGCATATCCATTGAAAGAATAATGTATTATATGGTAACTTGATAAGCCCTAAGAAGTCAGATGTTACATAACAATGGACATACAGAATTATAGGAAAACTATCATGTTAGTATCTTCTAGTTAATATTTGGAGAACTTACAATTTCCAATTTACACCATTATATCAGTAACATTTTTTTTTTTTACCCACTACTGTGAATTCCTGGATTTTGAACCACTGAAGAAAAGTAGCTCTTGAAAATATCGAGAAAACAAGACATTTTGGCTGTTTTGGAGATAACTAATTCAAGGTATTTTCATCACCCTGTTACTGATGTAAGCTTTTTCACATGACAAATTTTAACCTTGGCCAAATATCAGTTATTACTATCATATTTCTAGAAACTTGATGTGTGATTTCATTATTGCAAGGGCAATCCAAATGAACTCTTCATGTATTTTTTGCAAGAATTATTCCCCCTTTTTAATTCAGATTTGTATATCACTTCTAGAGCATGGCATTCACTTGCAGTCCTCTTGTCGACCCTTTCTTACAATTTACTCCATGCTGACAGCAATCCAGTTCAGTTTAGATGAGCCTTAAATTTTGTTGTCTAGTAGTAAACTTTTTGCATGTAATGAGAGATGAAAAAGAAACCAAATCAACTTCCACGATTTTGGCAAATACCTATCTTGCTAAATCTTGTTATCATGTTACAAAAATACATATACAATGTATTTGTATCTAAGGATTATTTCATGGCTTTACAAATTAATCCATTTCACGCAGAATCAAATCCTCTCTTTTTTACTGCATTAAAATCAAAGGACTGAAAGTACTGGGAGGCTTAGCTATGGTTAAAATCTATTTTTATAAACAATGACTGCTTGAAACGGGGCAAACAGGAGGCTTAGACAAAGATCAGACTGCACATATGTGCAGGCTGGTCTTTGTCTGCACCTCCTGCCAAATCAGGAATAGTAAGGATTCAGCATGACAGGGATTAATTTTGATTAGTTCGATCACTATGTTTTACCAGACTACTGTTAATTACCAAATAATATATAGGCTAGTCTTATACAAAGGGGATAGGTGCAAAAAAACATTTGTTCATTTGCGACCTTTCACATGAAAAAGGATTCATCTCGGAATAGAAAAAATTAAGCATTTTGTCCTTATTATATAATATTTTCAATCTTGACATTTTGTCCAAGTAAGTGATTCTACCTTACTACATAAACTGTATATGTTTATTTTTAAAAGGCTTTTCTTCTGTTTGATCTGATCTCTTTTACAAAATGTTTTACAAAATCACCAGATGATCCTTTTACGAGTGAGGGATCATATCTCTGTACACATTGCTAAAAGCTTTAAGTCTCTGTATGGGATCTGAAAGTAGATACTTATAAATTTCACTTTAGCTTGTATGAATATCCAAGTTGTAGTTGCCAATTATAGAAATCTAATGATTTGTGTACAGTAATTTTTGTTTGTCATGATATCCATTTACATTATTGTTGTATCCACATTTATGAATTTGCAGATTATTCTTTAAGATTGATTGATTGAATAGGGTTCAACGTCATATCGTACCTAACCATGGATTCCTGGTATTTCTCACAATAGTACTACTACTACATCCTTTCCAAGTCCTCCTTAGGGATTTATAGATTAAGATCAGTATCATAATATTGCAGTTAAGTTTAAAACTGTTTGATCTCATTGAATGATATTATTGTTATACATTGAAGATAATCACTTGTTTAAATGTAAGATTGATTTATCTTATGTGAGTGAACAACAAAAGCTATATTTTCATGAGAGTGAACACATAACTCTGTTGTGCGAGAATTGAAAATTACATGGTAACCTGATGAGTGCCTCGCTGAGATGATCTGTGGTGGTGAAAATGAGCCATTACCATGATAATCGTCAAATCCTGCATTTTGAATCTATGAAAAATAACATCTATGGAAAACACTGTAAGAAAAGCAGAAATTGTTTGTAGCAACCAAATTTTCCTTTCCTCTTAACACATTACCACATGGAAAAGATTTAGATTGGTCCAGATTGAAAGAAGTTGCGGACAACAATTTATCATTGCTGAAATTTTGAAATCCATATTTTTTGGGGGGAAAACATTTCTTCATTTTCCACAATATTTTCCACAGCCTGTTTCTAGAAGGGCTTTAAAAAGCAGGCATGTGTGTGAATGGGTTAATGCTTTCTGTTTTAAATGTTTTTTCAATTCAACTTAGAATTGTCTTCTGAAATCTCTTCAATTTGGGCCTGTGTGAAATATTGGGTAGTTGGTTGTAGTTGGCAACATCAAGAATGAATTATGCTTGTGATAGTCTTAAGATCATACGGGTCTACTTGGAGGGCTTATTACTATGCTACTGTAATTTGTACATGTATTACCCATTGCCAGCCAGAATATCTTAGACTTATTCAAATTGAAAGAAGTTGCAGAAAACAATTCAGCTCAATTTTGAAAACGCGCCAAACGAGTAGAAAATGTTGAGAAAAGAAGAAATAGTTACAAGCAATGTCTCCTTTCCCCATAAAGGTTTCCATAAATATTTTCTTTTGGACTTCAAAAAAAGGGTCATGTGTGGTAATGGAATAACTTCCTGTAAAACAATATGTACTGGTAATTACAAAATTGTTTTGCTTGCCTCTTGAACTTTGAACTGTGATGATCACTTCCCAGCAGCATAAAAAGCTGGTACTTGTTAATGATCTTACCTTACTGATTGTATTGTACATATAAACCCATTATCAGACAATCCCACTTTTTAGCTAGCAAAGCGTCAAATAGCTTTAGTTAACAGACGAAATTTTGAGGTCGTCTCAAAGTTCAACGAGTGCAAACTACCACTGGAGGCTTAACCACTAAATGCCTAAGCCGTTAAAAGTAGTTCTTAATGTATTTCAGGAATATTGCAAACTCTATTCAAATTGTAGTGAACTGTGTCAAACGCACGCTATTTAACCCATTCCCAGTCAATTCCGCTTTTTAAGCATTTTGAAAAAAAGCTTTAGAAAACAATGTGGACAATGAAGAAATTGCTTGTTTAACTATGCAAGAAATACCATTATGGAAAGCTTTGTTGAGAGGGAAAAGAGGCTGTGCTGCTCTGTGAAGTTCTTGGTTTCTTTCCCACAATGTATTCTATCCTATTTAATACAAATTTTACAGATTTGGCTACATTTACCTTGTAGTCAGCAACTTAATAAAGTTTTGACTGGTATAAAAATTTTGTCATTTGGTAATGGGTTGAGCTATCTTGACTGTTTCATTTGTTTAAGCATATGATTATAGATCTATAACATTAAAAAAAATTAAATCAATCTGTTTTATAATTTGTTTCATTCCAAATCAGAATAGTCGCAAAGAAGAGTAGGTAGTTCTTAATTCACTGAAATTCATAAGCAGCACTTTATAACTTACCTGAGCACAATGTGTTCAAGCGGAGCTTTTGTGATCACCTTTATTCTGTTGGTAGTCGTCAGCAATTCTATGAAAAATCTTTCCTTCTGTAATCATTGGACCAATATCAACCAAAAGTTTGTTTCTTTTCCAAACTTATTCATAAAAATTTGATTAGAGAAAACAATTGCCCTGATTAAGAAAAATAGTTAATATTATCAGACTTTGAGAAATCATGAAAAAATAACCTCTTAACCAATTACAAGGTGGCAAAATTTTAGACTAGTCTGATTTGAAGGAGTTGCAGACTAATATTTCAAGTTCATAAAATTTTAGATTTTTCAACTTTCTGGGTAGAAAATATTATAGAAAATGAAGAAAATGCGTGCTGAAAGCAATTTTTTCATTTTCCACAATGTATTTGTGATTGTTTTTCATTAAAGGCTTCAAAAATTCTCATTGTGTAGTAATAGGTTAAATCAGTTGGCCAATATGAATGAAACTTGACAGGAATATTCCTTGTGTGAGGCTTCTCTAAACTAAAATGGGGATGTTGCAGGGTGGAGCTTATCAGACTGAGAAATCATGATATAATTCTTTAAGAATCTTCTCCTTCTAAACCACTATGTAATGCAGACCTAACTTGGCAGGAATGATCCTTGGGGACACTTTTCAGTTTGTGAGAATTGATTTGCATAAAAAAGGGCTTGGCAGGGTGGTGCTTATCAGACTTGGAAAAAGAGATCTATTCTCCTCCTACACCACTTGGCCAATTTTTATCTCTACTAGCAAAAAGACAGAAGAGTTATGGCTTGTTTCCCGTCCAGCATCTGTCCGTCTGTCTGTTAAATTTCCTTATCAACACTCCAAAGTCTACAGCTTTCATTGGATTATCCTCAAACTTTCACTGAATGATTGCACCATCACAGATTATTCTGTTCTAAATTGAGTCCCATCCATCCAGAAAAGGGGCTTTTTGAAAATTTCTTTAAAAAAAGTCCTCAATAACATAATGAGGTTTTCATCACATTCTCTGCAAACTTTCATAGAATGATTGCACCATCATTAGGAATGTTCCTTTAGAAACTGGGTCTGATCCATCAACTATCACAAGAATGGGCCATTATGAAAATTTCATTTTAAAATTCTTGTTTACAAAACAAATCCAGTTTTCATTGGATTCTCTTCAAATACTCACAGAATGATTGTACCATCATTTGGATCCTTCCTTTCAAAATCGGGTCCAATTTGTCAAGTATCATGGGAAGAGGAACTTTATGAAAATTTTATTGAAAAATCCCCCTTAAAACTTATATCCAAAGTTTTTATCGGATTCTCCTCAAACTGTCATTGATTGTACTAATATCAGGATTGTTCCTTTTTAAATAGGCTCTGATTTGTTAAGTCTTTTCAGAAAAGGGGCCTAATGACAATTTTGTTTAAAAAATCTTCATTAATAAAAGTCGACAGTTTTCATCTGCTTCTCTCCAAGCTTTAACAGAATGAGTGTACCATCATAAAGATGATTCCTTATAAAATTGGGTCTGATCTGTCAAGTAACATAGGAAAAGAACCTCATAAAAATCTCGTTAACACAATAAAGTCCATAGTTTTCATCAGATTCTATTCAAACTTTAAAATTTCATCGGTTTCAGTTCAAACTTTCAGTTTGATTGTACCATCATATAAAAATAGGTTATTTTTGAGAGTGAGTTTGATTTATAAAATTAATGGGAGAAAGGAACTTGTGGGAAATTTTCTGTGTCACAGCCTAAAATTGCAAAGCCTCAACAATTTACACAAAATCAGGCAACTAGGATTCTGTGAAAATATCAATCAAATCTTTGTTGTATTTCGGAGGAGATGTGTTATCATTTGCATTAAACCTCTTTTCCTGTGACCTAGCCTTAAATGGCAAAACCCTGTCAATGTGTGCAAGGACATGTGGCTAGGATTGAAAGACTGATTGAATGGGGTTTAAGAGTATTTCAGGAATATCACAGCAGCTGGAGCACCTGGTATTTCTCAAATCAGTACTACCGCTACATCCTTTCTGAGCCTCCAGCTGCTCATCCCACTTAGATTTATGATTATCCATCCACCGATGAGAGACAAATGTCATAAAGGATATTTGCCTTGGTTTGGGATCAAACCTAGAATCCATGGCTAGGATTGCTATGTGCTACCACTAGGCTTTGCCAGCGGTTTCTTGTGACTATGAACATTCTGTTAAATTTCATGCAAATTTCTCTTTAGATGTAGGAGATATCAAAACACAATGTTACAACATAGGTATGGATGGATAAACGTCTATCAGGACAGGCAGACACAGAAGATGATGCCAATATCTGTCCACCTTTGGTGGCATATCAAAGATGATCTTGAACCAAGAATCAGTATGGTTCAGTAAGGCTTGCTTTTTCAAAACTGAATAAATTACAGTAAAACCTCTGCAGTTCATGGTGTTAGGGACCGGGACATTTTATACCAGCTAAATGTAGTGCATATAAAGGGAATGCAGATGATTTGGTGTCCAATATTACAGTTCTGAAGTAACTTCCATTTTGGGCTTGATTCTAAACATGGGTTGATTATATCTTGAATAGCATAAAAAAAACTTTGATTTTCGTTATATCATCTGTCAAAATGTACAATTTATTTATCCCCTTTCCCAATTTTTTTTTCGAATATTACACTGGTCCAAATTGAAAGAGATTGCAAACAACAATGAAAAATGAATGCAATTTTAAATGAATCCATTCCATGTGGTAAAAAATATTGCGGGAAAAGGAGAAACTGCTTGTTACAAGCAATTAATTCTATTTTCACCATGATATCTCAAGCATAAAATCACAGTGACATTAACTTTATTGTTCGTACCGGAAAGGGCTTCACAGTCTATTTGATTTATTTTATATTTGAATGATTTCCCTTTGCAAATAGATCAAATCCCTCCTATAATCAAATGACAAAATATATGAGGAAAATGGTGAAGAGAGCAATTGCAGATGAAAATGAAATTCAATATCCATATATATGAACTAAAAAAATATCCACTGATTAGGGGAATGCTGGTGTTTTAAAGAAATTTTTGGCCAGTAACTTAAGCCTTTAACCCATTCCCACAAAACAAAAATGTAGACTAATCAAAATTGAAACAAGATGCGGAACGTCTTTAGTTGATGAATTTTCAAAAATCTTTATCTTTTCAGGAAGGAAGCTTTGTGGATAATGAGGAAATTGCTTGTAACAAGCAATTTCTGCATTTCCCAAAATCTTTTATAAGGGACATAAAAAGGCAGGTTTGTTCGGAATGAGTTTATCAGTTATTTCAAACAAATTACATACAAAACAACCCCTTTAATTTAAGATACATAAAAAATGATCAGTATAAATTGGTTGGTGTGAAAGTCAAGGAAGCAGTGATTTGTAACACCATGTTACAATGAGATGCTACACTAGAATCATTATTTTACCATTACCATGTTGGTACTTTTACGAATCTTAGATGCTCCTTCTTATCACGTTGAATGATTTCCATTTAAGATAGAAAATATACCAGATGGAAAAGTTTTAAATCTATTACCAGACTACAAAATGATAGACTGGTCTGAATTGAATATTGTAGACAACAATTGCAAGGCAATTAAGTTTTAACAATCTTTGTCTTTTTGGACAGAAAAACTTGTGGATAATGAAGAAATTGCTTATAACAATGAATTTCATCATTTTCCACAATTTTTCCCAAAATCTTTTAATTCAGGGACCTAAAAGGCATGATTGTGTGGGAATGGGTTAATCCATTTCACTTTTTCTTTGTCTTTTTGGTTCCTACATTATCACTATCACTGTCTTCATTTTTCACATCACTGACTGGTGTTTCATCACTGTCTATTACATCACTGACTGTTCTCTCACCATCTTTTTCTACATTATCTTCCTGATCATTTTCTATTTCAGCTTCAATTTCTACTTGTTTATGATATCCAACTTGTCGTTCAACAGGTTTTCTGGTAATATAGTTCATATTCAACACAAATCTTTCTGTTGAAGGTGGAGCTATCAAAATCACTTCTTGGACATGAGGTGCTATAAAAAGGAATGTATTGAAAAGTTTAATCTTTAACCTATTTCAACATAATCATGCTTTTTGACACCCCTGAAAAAAAATTTTGTAAACATTGTGTTTAATAAATTGTTTGCAACAAGCAATTTCTTCATTCTACACAATGTTTTCTTCTTATAATGTTGAAAAAGCATGAAATTTCAGAAACTTTAAATTGTCGCCTGCAACTCCTTTCAATTTCGACTGGTCTAAACTTTTACCATCTGGTAATGGGTTAAATCTTGTAATGATGAACCCCAATTATTCCTGCTTTAGCAGGAGGAATAGACAAAGATTTTGCATGACAAGGGTTAAGATTCTTTACAGAAGGCTGTATTCATAACCCATTATCAGATGGCAAAATTAAGGCTAGTCCAACTTCAAAGGAGTTGCAGATGATGAATTAAAGTGTATGAAATTTCAATTTTTTTCATTTTTCTGGGTAGAAAACATTATGTAAAATGAAGAAATTGCTTGTTATATTTTTTGTCTTCAGAGTATGAAAACATTCTAAATAATGAAGAAATTGCTTACACTAATCAATTTCTTCATTTTCCTCAATATTTTTAAAGATGTTTTTGTTCAGGGTGTCAGAAAGTATAATTGTGTGGGAATAGGTTAAAAAGCCAAATTGATAATCTCCCATATTCCATATTGAAATATACGGGACCAAATCCTCTAATGAGGGCATGAAATTTCTGATGTCTTTCATATGAAAAGACACAGTCTCGTATATATTTGGCAGATTTCATCTTTTAAACAATGAAGAAAATAGAATAATTTTAGTTTTACTTGTAACATCAATAAATCTTTCATTTTGTGAACAAAAACCAGTATTTCAATTCTAGCTATTGTTCACACATTGAAAGATGAATTGACCTTACACTTCAATAAACAAATCTCTCCAAAGACTTTAAGAAGAGTTTAGAACAGAAATTAATGGATCAGAGCTGTCAAAGAATCAACTGTCCAATCAAATCATTCATTTAGACTGGAAGAGAACTTTGAACTTTGACATTGGGTGACATTAATGTGAAGCATTTTTGTTGGTTTGGCCATTTAAATGTTGTAACTACAGCTTGTTCAGACTGTAGTTACAATGTTATGGTCGCTAACAAACCATTGTATATTTTTGTTAATTGTTACTGGTCATTAATATTGCAAAATAAAGCTATTTGAAATTGAAGTGGAACTTCCCGTCAGAGCTGAATGGGCCAGGCTAGCCATCCATGTAATAATCACATACTTGATGAAGCATCTCATCATTCAAAAATAAGTAGTTGTGTACATCTACTGATTCAGAAAAGAATTAATATGAGGGAAAGTTTAAACCATTTCCAAACAATCCTGCTTTTTACATCCGTCACAAAAATAGCTATGATGAACATCATGGAATATGAAGAAAATGCTTGTTGCAAGCAATATCTCCATTATCCAGAATATTTTATACCAAAAAAGACTGTAATTTTCAGATACACTTGTGAAAGAAAGCAAGCTATTGTCCATCATGTGTGATTGATTGAATGAAGTTTAACACTACTTTTAATAGTATTTCATTCACATCGCGGCGGTGGAGCACCTAACAATGGATTCCTGGTATTTCTCACACCAGTACTACCACTACATCCTTTCCTAGCTTCCAGCTGCTATCCAACTTAAGTTTATGATTATCCATCCATTGGTGAGAGACAAATGTTGGAGAGGATATGTGCGATTGCCGGGGATCAAACCCATGACATCCCATTATTGAAGATTAGGAGTCTCTTGCGCTACCAACTACTATGACGGCCGCCCATTGTGTGTGTGCATCTGTCTTTAACCTTTTACTTTATAAATCTTCTCCTCAGAAAGTACATAACGGGATTCAATCAAATTTCACATGAATGATCCTTTGGTAAAACTTTTATCAGATAACCTCAAAGAATATTGATTGGCTAAAAAACATGGCTTTTATGGGCAGAGCTAAATTCCATAAACAGTGAAAATCTTCTTCTCAGAAATCATTAGATTGATAATAACCAAACTTCATTCGAATGATTTTTTGGGTGACCCTTTGTAGGCTTCCTTCAGAGAAAAATTGATCAGATAAAACGAATGTTTTCATCTGCAGGGCTAATTCAAATGAATATTGAAAATCTTTAGAAACAAGAGCTTTGTCCACAGGACACACATGCCCCCAATGGTAGCTTTGATAATAACAAAGGGCAATAACTCCAAAATTATGCAATCAAGAGTTGTGGTTCTTGTGCACTGCACTTCTCCTCATTGAGGTCTATCCACCTATGAAGTTTCAAGTTGATAGCTATTATACTTTCAGAGATATGCCCCGGACAAAATGTAAGTCTTTAAAATAATAAAGGTCAATAACTCAAAAATTATGCAAGCAAGAGTTGTGGTTCTTGTGCACTACATTTCTCCTCAATGAGGTCTATCCATCTATGAAGTTTCAAGTTGATAGCTAGACTTTCAGAGATATGCCCCGGACACTTTCGGACACTTTCGGGACGGACGGAAGGAAGGAAGGACGGAAGTATGGACAGACGGACAAAGGCAAATCTATATGCCTCCCCCCCATTAAGTAGTGGGGGCATAAAAAAGCGTTGTGGAACAGCGCGTATATGCACCAAGGGGTCGTCAGTGAAACACAATATTTTACCATAAGTTTTTATGATAAGAAATGACCTTTAAACTGACCTTGACAGATAAGGTTAAACTTGATATCAAAAAAATGGCGGTACCCCAAAGATTACAATTGTTACTGGTCTTACAAGAGGAAAATCTGATCCCAGCATCAAATAATATATGCACTATTTCAACACTAAGATTCATCAATGTGAAACACTGTTTGTTTTAACAGCACTATGGGTCACATTGCACACAAAAACACGACAATATTAAGCAATTTCCTGAACAAAGGGGAGACAATTCATTCATCACTGGAAAGACAAAATGTTTAAAATCACAAGTACACATCATGGAGAATCATTGTAGTAAATTTCAATCATTTTCAATCAATATTAGGCACAAATTATGACCATTCGAAAAGTTGCTCACACTAGAAATACGGCAATTTTTAAATTCAAGGGGAGATAACGCAACATTATAGAGACTATGCAGATTCATTATGCAAAGTTACAAATTCTTTTATTAGAAACTGTAGGAGGAGTTTGGCATACAAGGAATATGATGATTCATTTCAATTCAAGGGAAGACAATTCCTGAAGGACCGGAGTGATTCACATTTTAAAAGTTTTATGCACAACTAGACATCATGTAGCAAGTTTCAGTTCGTTCCCATTGATGCTGTAGGAGGAGTTTTGCACACAAGAAATATAGTGATTTGTTTCAATTCAAGAGCAGAATATTCTAGAACGACTGGAGTGATTGAGTTTCAAAGGTCTTATGCTCAACTAGACATCATAGAGATACATTGTAGCAAGCTTCAGTTCGTTTCCATAGATACTACATGAAATATAGGGATTTTTCTTTATCAATTCAAGAGCAGATAATTCAAGATTTTGTAGAACGAATGGAATGATTTGAATTTCAAAGATCTTAAGCATCTAGACATAGAGAATCATTCTTCTACATTTCAGTTCGTTCCTATTGATACTATAGGAGGAGTTGTGCACACAAAAAATTGTTAACGGAAAAACAGACAGACAAATGTGCCAAAAACATAATACAGCCCTCTAGGCGTATAAAAAGAAGATGGATATTAACCAAATCTCACAGGAATTATCTTCAGTGACTATATCATAGATTACTTCAAGAGTTATGCCGGGCTTTTCCATTACATGGTATATAGTGAAAATTTTGGAAATCATGTTCTTAAAACACAACCATTTCACGGGAATAATCTATCAGATTTATTGAAAAAAAATAATATTTTGAATAATAACCCTTTGGAGGATTGGACAAATTTCAGGCACAGATCACATAGTGATTATAGGGAAATAATTATTAGTGCTTAACCGAGAATATTTTAAACATAAAAGAAAGTTGCCTCAATATCTTGCAACGAGAGGTCTAAGAGGCCCTGTGTCACTTCACTAGCTGTAATATGTCTACCAAAAGAATGTTTATAATTTTCTATGATGTTATTTACCCATTCAGACAAACATTTTCAAAATTTGACAAAATTGAAATTGTCGTCTGCAACATCTTTTAATGTCAAATTATAACTTTAAAATTCTATTGCTACTTATTGGTTAATAAGCTCTCCCCCTATCTCTTTTTAAGACGAAATTCCCTTTAATCTATTCTAATCAATCAAATAGTGAATGTAAATATGAACATCAAATCTTATATCCAACTTAGATCTATTTGGGACATAATCAATTGTTCGACTATTTTACCAAAAAGTGAATTGTCTCTCTTAGACAATATGATAAACTACATACATTTATGGAAAATAAGCCCTGCAAATAAAAGCCCTGATTTTCTTTATTAAATCTTTTTTTATGATAAACTACATATATTTGCCATTTATGGAAAATAAGCCCTGCAAATAAAAGCCCTGATTTTCTTTATTCAATTTTTTTCAACAGCGTTTTCTTCAAAGTTTTGACCAACTTAAACTCATAATCTGCAACATTTTTCCATTGACCCAGTCTAAATTTTTGTTGCCTGGTAATAGCCCATTTTTTAAATTTTTTTTATAAAACCCCAACAGTTCAAGTCAATACAAACAACAAGTCTAAAATGGGAACGACAAGGGAGATAGTACTATATTTTCATACTAATTTACAAAATCATTTGTGTTGTGTCCCTTAGATAACATCTCTATATTGAAAAAGTCCCACACATAAGAGTCATGTTTTTTTTCACAAATCCAAATAAATTTTATAGAATTAGACCCTTACCCAAGAAATATTTTTGTAAAAGAACACTGAAATCAACTGAACATTTTGAGGGAAATGATATTCGAAGAATTTCTACTTTGTTGCCATGGCAACAAAAGATCTTCACGGATAATAAATGTTTGAAGGAATTTGAAAGAGGACCATCTAGGGAACAATCTTTAGAAGTTTGGTTGAGATCTGACCAGTTTCTAAGGAGAAGATTTTCAAGAAAAAGTTTACACACCAACAGACAGAAGGAAATATCAAGCCACAATAATAGCCCACTGGCCTTCAGTTTGACTGATAGTGGAAATCCATCAATTTTAGTTGACATGCAAGTTAGTTTAATACATTTACCTACCTAGTTTTTCACTTTTCTTTTTATTGAAGAGAAACTGAATCAGGTGATCGAAATTCTCTGTTAAATCATCAGTATCCTGCTGCAGCTGTCAATAGACATAAATTGGAAATATTGAGAAACCTGGTTGACACTACAATTTAACCTTTAGGAAAAAGACAGTCTTATAGACAAAAAGGCCTTGTCAGATAATTGAGTAATCGCTAGCTATGTCTTCCCCAAAAGTCTCTCTGACAAGGCAGTTAGTCTGATTGCGCACTGACAAAATGGTTTTTAATATGTGTCAGATGGCCGCTCCATACTAACTGGTAATGTGGTGTAAATTGATGTTTGGGCATGGTGATTTTCAAACTATGACTGCATGTACGTCACCTGTCTATATGAACAACTGGACGTGGAAAGTGATCAAGTTTTGTGCAGACATCTGTTAAAAGAAAGACAAATGACAAGAACAATGATGATCATGCTGACAAGGGTAGAAAAAATTGTAACCCCTATTGTGACCCTGGAAAACAAAACAACTTTTGAAGTAAGTAAAAGCTACTATACAAAACAATACAGAGTATAAAACCTTTTGGCCAAATGGTTTTGGGTGAATTCTTAAGAATCGATTCCTAGTTCTTTGTAAAATACAGAGAGTAAAAGTTGAACAAAGATAGAGCCAGTTTCAAAACATCAAACCTCTTTCCCTTACAATTTGTCAGAAAAAGAACCTAGGAACATTTCTTTATCTGTTTCCATGTAAAATAGGGTATGTCTAGATGGAGCCCAAATGGGACTGTCTTTTAAAAGATATTGCAGGGTTGCCATGACTCTTGCCATGGTGAATATCACCCTAAATTCCTTTTGGGGTGTTTCAACTCATTTCGTCTCCTACTGTTTTGTATTACAATAAACTAGTTCTAAACCATGCAGTAAGATAACAGGAAAAGCATTCTTACCTGACCAAAGGGAACCTGTACCCTAGACTGGATCTCATTGATTGTGTTGAGGTGGGTTGCCAGTCTAACACCTGTGTTCAAATGATCAATCATAGCTTTAATGTCGTCTCCTACTTGGCCTGAAATGTACCAAGATTTGTTTTTAAAACATAAAAAGTGACACTCACCCCCTTTCCAAAATGCTTATTTTACGAAATCTTATTTCAACATTGAACTTCACGATGGTACCAAAATATAGGTCTTACCCTGATAAAGAAACATATTTGAATTGCAATGGCGCTATTACTTACCTTCTATAAACAATTATCCTATTATCACATGATGAAATTTTAGACTGGTCTAAATTCAATAAAGTTGCAGACAACTATCTGTATTCGATGAAATTTAAAAACTTTGTGAAAAATGCAAAAATTGCTTGTTTCTTCATTTTCCAAAATATTTTCTAAAGCAATTTTCTTAAGAGGCGTAAAAAAAACAGAACTGCGTGAGAATGAGTTATTTAATAATTTCAAAATTACAAGGACTTCAAAATTGGTTCACCCATTTACCAACAAACAAAGTTTAGACTTGTCTAAATTTTAACAGGAGCACTGCCTACGGGTGCCTTCACATGTCTGTTGGGTGCTTGAATGTGGACAAAATGCACCTAGAGTTATCCCCCTTGATAGTATAGAATGCTCTTTTGATAGTGAACAAGTGTGCCAAGTTTCAAGTGAATGCCTTTAGTAGAACCAGAGATATCACAAATGTCAAAGTTTTCGCACAATGACGACAACAACAACAACTACACCAAGGCCATAGCAATTCCTCGAGATTTTTCCGAGAACAGCCAAGCTAAAAAAATAGGAAAGGGTTAAGTATAAATTTTGGAGCATGAGGAAAAAATATACTAACTAGCGTCAGTCTTGGGAAATTTTGCCTTCAAAATAGATCTCAATTTCACCATTTTGGAATATATTTCTGGTGTAGCAATGACGTAATCTGTCATAGCTATATCATCTCTATGGACCTGTCCTGCTACCATCTAAGATAAGAAATACATATTATTTTATAAACCATTTTCATTTTCATATAATGTTTTATCCTTCAAAACCTGCCTAAATTACAAATCAATTGATTTTTTTTTTTTTTTTTTCATATTTCAAATTTCAGAATTGTGTCTTTTTTGTTCAGAAAAATGAAAAAAATGTCAGTATCCTATAACTGACAAAGTATATAAATCCATCAAGCAACAAAATTTTAGACTGATCCAAATTTAAGGAAGTTGCAGACAACAATTTTTTTTTAAGAATATTTAGTGATCTTTTTCTTCTTGAAAGAAAACAATGCGGATAATGTAGAAATTGCTTGTAATATTGTTTTCCAAAGCTTTTTCTGGGGAGCAGACCAACAGCATCTTGTAGCATTCAGCCACATTCCAAACAGATTGTCAAATTCAGTACCCATGTTCAGTACTGTAAAATCAGACAACTGTAATGTCATTAAAACACATGAATAAAGTAATATCACTAAGGCAGTTTTTCCTGATTAACGTATCATAAACATATTTCAAATGAATATGTTGACTTTCCAAACCATTATCTATTAACCAGTTTATAGTTTGACTTATCATATCCATAACCTTTATTATTTTAACAAGATGTGTGTTGTGAAACACCATGCCCCCGAAATAGGAATTCTTTAGAAACGGGTGATTTTTATTGGTTTTTATTCTTTGTTTTAGGGAAAGGGTTAAATTTTGACCTTGATGAAATGACCTTCCCCAGTTGCGCCTTGTTAAGACCCATTTACATACCAAATATAAGCATTGTAACTTAATTAGGGATGAAGTTATAAAAAAATGTTAAGTTGGCTGGTTAAGTTTTGAGTAACGTTTTAGAGAAAAGGGTTAAAATTTTGACCTTGATGAAATGACCTTCCCCAGTTGTGCCTTGTTGAGACCTATCTACATACCAAATATTAGCATTGTATCTTAATTAAGGATGATGTTATAGGAAAATGTTTAGTTGGCAGGTTAAAGTAACATTTTAAGGAAAAGGGTTAAAATTTCGACCTTGACCTTAATGAAATGAAGTTCCCCAGTTGTGCCTTGTTGAGACCTATCTACATACCAAATATTAGCATTGTAACTTAATTAGGTATGAAGTTATAGAAAAAATGTTTACCTTCCCCAGTTGCGCCTTGTTGAGACCTATCTACGTACCAAACTTTAGCATTGTAACTAAATTAAGGGTTGAAGTTATAGGAAAATTGGCAGGTTAACTTTTGCAGACAGACAGACAGACGGACAGATGGACACCGATTAAACAATATGCCCCCGATCTATGGATGCGGGGGCATAAAAATTCACTTTTGTTGCCATGGCAACCAGAGTTTTCAATGGATTTTAATTATTTCAGCTACTTTTTATACATGGCCACATAAGGAACATTTCTGAATAATTTGATTCGATTTAGCTAAATTATTTGGGAGGAGAATTGTTTAAAAATCATTCTTTATTTCTATATAACCCAATCCCCTTGGGGCTCCACCCCTGGTGACTGGAGGACAAGGATTTCTGCAATTTTGAAAGTGGTCAATATACGGAGGTTTCAAGCAAAAATATTAAGGCTCTACGCCTTCTTGGTCAGTTTGAGAAGATTCTTAAAGATTATTTTAAAATTTCACTTTTGTTGCCTCGGCCACCATCGTTTTCAACAGATTTCAAATCTTTATGCTAATTTTAAAGGGACCACTTAAAGAACATTTCTGCCAAATTTGGTTCAAATTGGCCCAGTTGTTTGAGAAGAGATGTTGTTTAAAGAAAATGTTGATGGATGACGCACTGTGGACAGACATCCGATAAAAGGTGATCACTTCTTGCTCAGGTGAGCTAAAAACGACAGTAAATGTTAATTTGGGTATCAAGTATTGGTTTGTTTATTGGGTTTTGAAAGGTCCTGTAAATTAGTGTTTAAAATTGCTTTCAACAGTTTGGCATTGTGAACTCAATTTTTTTATTTGTTTGTTTGAATGGGTTGTTATGCCACATTTTACAGTATTTTAGTTATATGGAGGTGGCTGGAGCACCTAAGCATGGATTCCTGGTATTTCTCACACCAGTACTACAGCTACATCCTTTCAGAGCCTACTGCTGCTCAGCCCACTTAGGTTTATGATTATCTACCAATTGATGGATAACAAATGTTGGAAAGGATATTTGCCACGACCTTATGATTTATTAATCTTTACAATAAATTTATAAAAAAAATTACAGTTGCAGTCAACTGAATACAAAGACAAGTTTCATTTCAGTTCAAGCAGCACATAAGATTTACTGACCTTTTCAATAAACTCCATTCCACCACATAAGTTAACTCCAAATGACTTAGCTTTCTCAAGTTGTTCTTCTGACTGAAACATACAGAAATGCCAAGTTCTTACTTTGATGAGCCGCCGTCATAGCGCAGTTTGTAGCACGTCAGACTTTCAATCTCGAGGTCCCGGGTTGGATTCCCGACGGCGGCACTCATTCTTTCCAACTATTTGTCTCTCACCAATGGGTCGATAATCGTAGACCTATGTGGGATAGCAGCTGGAGGCTAGGAAAGGATGTAATGGTAGTACTGGTGTGAGAAATACCAGGATTCCATTGTTAGGTGCTCCAGTCGCCGCGATATAACTGAAAGATTGTTCAAAGCGGCGTAAAACCCCATCCAAACAAACAAATCTTACTTTGATGAGCTTAAAAGCTCATAACTAACTCTTTTTTATCATAGATTGATGCTCTAACAGGTAGACTTGCCATTTACCCTTCATTCTTACTTGAATTGAGCACAGGAATTTGAAATTCTATTGATATGTTATGGGTGACTTATTCATTCTCCGGTGTAAAAACACTATATAACACCCCAGTTTATTTATATAGAGATAGGGATATTTTAAGTGTTTTACACCTGAGAATAAATAAGTGTACCATAGCATATCGATAGAATTTCAAACTCATGTGAATTAAGTTATGTTAGATAATCAAGTCACAAAGAGTAACCAAAAATTTTTTCAATGATTCAATAGACCTTTTCAGACAAAGCAGCAGATGACTATTAAGTCTTTATCTGTTAGGCACTTTCAAAGAAAAAATATTTTCCATGAGCATGTCTAGTCATTTCAGTTTCATTTTTTGATGTTATACAAAGAAAAGCATGGGCTAAATAATGTAAATAATATTGTTGGAAACCTAAAATTTGCTTGTAAAAATATTTGCCGTTCTGTTGTCTCTAGTCCTCAGTATGTTCTTCAAAAGCATTTAAAGAACTCTATATTTACGGACTTAAGTAATAAATAACAAGTGTTTTGTTTCATGATTTATTTTATGCCCATACAATTAAATGTAAGATATCACTTGGTATATTGTATATGTTGAAACAATCGCCTGTAATGAATGAATGCTTATGATTTTGGGGTATGCACCATGGAAAGGTCAATTAACAGTTTTGACTCCGGAATCCACCAGAATCACCACAACTCTTCTTCTTCATCTCTGTAAATAGTTTTTGACGGCATATTGGTTGAAACATCAAATCATAAACTTTTCAAATTAAATGTAAGGGTGTGCCATATTGTTAATTGGACGCTTGTGACAAGTTGCCGGTACATAATAACCCTAAATAAAACATCAAGTTATACCAAAGGGAACCCTTAACATGAAGGCTATTAACCGATCATTCTTCTGATTAGCTCTGTCTCTCTAATTATATCAGTACATTCAATCATTTCTATTTTGCATACTTTTCTTCACACTGTTAACATTGTCATCATTAAAACGATTTCTGCTATTCACTTCATCTTCAATATAATAATGATCCCCGTTTTTTGCATTTCAACATGTTCTTTTTAATTAGTTGTATGGCACTTTTGTAAGAAAAGAGGATTATTTATATTAACCCTTGTCATGCTGAACCCGGAATATTCCGGTTTTAGCAGGAGGTGTAGACTAAGATCAGACTGCACTTATGTGCAGGCTGATCTTAGTCTACACCTCCTGCTCGTAGTTTTCCTGCCAGAGTTGTTTATGAGGTTGGTTTCTAAAAGAAATATTGATTTTTAACAAAAAGTTCTATCAGTGCTTTCAGCCCTTTGATTTGAAGGCATTTCAGTAAGGTAATTTAAACAGCATGACAAGGGTTAAGAAAACATTAATTAGTTGTATGGCACTTTTGTAAGAAAAGAGGATTATTTATATCAAGAAAACATTTTGTCTGTAGCATCCTACATGTGGTCAATAGTATTTAAATGCTCTAAAAATTAAACAAATAAATTTTGTCAATCATATCAATTAGAATTGTTGTCACTCATTCGTTTATTAGGCCTACCATGTGAAGGGCGGGGTGAGCCTATGATTGATGCATATTAGCAAATTTAACAAGTTAGTGTGCCAGAAAAATTTGATAGGCTTATGACTTTTGTGTAGTTTTGATAGTTGTAAATATTTCAAAACCATTGATTTACCGCATCATTAACTTATAGTAATTTGTAGTACTGATATATTATGTAATTCATCAAAGTGATCATTCAGTGTTTGTAACGAGTGTTGGACTATAACTATATTTTTTTTCTGTTTGTGTATTTGTGTGAGAAGGGAGGGGTTGTGAATATGATTTTTAAAAAATCTTATTATTGTAGGAAAGGATGATTTTCAACAAACTCTGGGTACATAATATTTCCTATGGCCTAGATTCAATTTGGTTACTAATACACATTATGTCATCAATATCTTTCACTACAAATGGTCTGCATATCGGCTCATAGGTTGAAACTCTTATTTCACCGTATTTTTGATTTTTAACCTTCATTTTGCTTGTTGAAAATAGCCAACTTTAATAGGTTTATATAGTGAAAAATTATCATGTGACCTAGTCTTGAATGAATATTGCATTTAACAAGATTTGGTTTGATTCATCCGCACTAAGAGTATGAAAAGGTCTATTCAATGTTTCTGATAAACTAAAAGTTCCTGTGAATGTAATTTACAATGAAAATTAAAGAACAGATATCAGCAATTCATTTGATAACAAGATGTGTTTGTGAAACATTATGCTCCCAAAACAGGAATTCCTTAGAAACGGTGATTTTTATTGTTTTTGTATTTGTTTTAGGGAAAAGGGTTAAATTTTTACCTTGATGAAATGACCTCTCCCAGTTGCGCCTTGTTGAGACCTATCTACATACCAAATATTAGCATTGTAACTTAATCAGGGTTGAAGTTATAGGAAAATGTGTAGTAGGCAGGTTAAGTTTTGCAGACAGACAGACGGAGAGACAGACGGGCAGACAGACAAACAGACAGACAGACGGACACCGGTAAAACAATATGCCTCCAATCTTATTGATGCGGGGGCATAAAAAGGGTATAATTGACATCATATTCAAATGCAAACCTTTAACAAGTAACCACTAAGTGAGGCATTAACCTTGGAGACGTAGACACCATGTTGCCTACCAGTTATTTCAAATCCATATTTGTGAAAGAGTTGTGAGGATGAAATTAATACTCTTCCTCAAATTTCACCTTTGACCTCTGAGTGAGACCACAACCTTCGAGGCAAAACATCCGAGATTTGAAAATGACTTATTGTGTCATGGTGATTGAAATCTAACAAGTTATTTAAATAATGGCTCTGGGTGGATGGTCTGTTTATCATATTTCTTTGTATCAAATAGAAATCTGTTGTTGTTTTTTTCAGCTAAGCCAACCAAAGGTTTGTCAAAAGCTTACCTCTGAGAACACCATGAATTGATTGTCCTGCTCAATTTGAAACTTGTGTGGAAAATGAATACAGTCAATATAGTGCTTCATTGGTTTTGTCTGTAATTAAAAAAAAGGCTAATGTGCTGTCAGAGGAAAAGATGCTCTCTTCCTCAGCTTATAGATTTTACTTTTCAGTTTGTAATACATTCTGTTAAACCTTTCCTGTTTTTCAAAATTTTAGCCTTGTCCAAAGTCAAAGAAGTTGCAGATGACAAAAGTGGGTGCAATTTGAAAAGTAACCAACCTGCAGGGTAGAAAACATTGTGGAAAAAGAAGAAATTGTTTTGTCCAGTATGAAATCACAGCAAAGTAAAATCCCAGTTTTGTATTATATCCCGATTTTGACCTTTGACCTCTAATAGTGATGTTAACCTTTAAGTTACAGACGTGAAGTTTTCACATGACATCATCTCTCACAGATGGACAATTGTGCCTGGTTATTTTATAACCAGATTACAGAGATGGACGTGAAAACTTAGCCAATTTTTTACCTTTCAAGACATGAGGTAATACAATTTGAACAAGATTTGTTTGTGAACACCATGCCCCTGAAACAGGAATTCTTTAGAAACGGGTGATTTTTATTGTTTTTTTTTAGTCTTTGTCTTAGGGAAAAGGGCTATTATTTTGACCTTGACCTGGATGAAATGACCATCCCCAGTTGCGCCTTGTTGAGACCTATCTACATACCAAATATTAGCATTGTAACTTAATTAGGAATGAAGTTATAGGAAAACATTAAGTTGGCAGGTTAAGTTTTTGAGTAACGTTTTACGGAAAAGGGTTAAAATTTTAACCTTGACCTTGATGAAATGACCTTCCCTAGTTACCCTTTGTTGAGATCTATCTACATACCAAATATTAGCATTGTAACTTAATTAGGGATGAAGTTATAGGAAATGTTTAGTTGGCAGGTTAAGTTTTAGAGTAACGTTTTAGGGAAAAGGGTTAAAATTTTGACCTTGACCTTGATGAAATGACCTTCCCTAGTTGCACCTTGTTGAGATCTATCTACATACCAAATATTAGCATTGTAACTTAATTAGGGATGAAGTTATAGGAAAATGTTTAGTTGGCAGGTTAAGTTTTAGAGTAACATTTTAGGGAAAAGGGTTAAAATTTTGACCTTGACCTTGATGAAATGACCTTCCCTAGTTGCACCTTGTTGAGATCTATCTACATACCAAATATTAGCATTGTAACTCAATTAGGGATGAAGTTATAGGAAAATGTTAAGTTGGCAGGTTAAGTATTTGAGTAACGTTTTAGGGAAAAGGGTTAAAATTTTGACCTTGACCTTGATGAAATGACCTTCCTCAGTTGCGCCTTGTTAAGACCTATCTACATACCAAATATTAGCATTGTATCTTAATTAGGGATGAAGTTATAGGAAAATGTTTAGTTGACAAGTTAAGTTTTTGAGTAACGTTTTAGGGAAAAGGGTTAAAATTTTGACCTTGACCTTGATGAAATGACCTTCCACAGTAACGCCTTGTTGAGACTTATCTACATACCAAATATTAGCATTGTAACTTAATTAGGGATGAAGTTATAGGAAAATGTTTAGTTGGCAGGTTAAGTTTTGCAGACAGGCAGACAGACAGACAGATTGACAGACAGACAGACACCGGTAAAACAATATGCCCCCGATCTATCGATGAGGGGGCATAAAAATATTTCTTTTGCAATTTAATTTAACCCATTACCACATGATATAATCTAACAATGGCCCAAATTTGAAGAAGTTGCAGACGACAATTCAAAATGATTTGAAATTGAATACTAAGGGCCATATCAGGGTAGAAAACATTGTGACAAAAGAAGATATTGCTTATATCAAGCAATTTCACCTTTGAAAACCTGTAATTCTTCAGGGGAGTAAAACAGCAGGAGGTTAAGGGAGGCAACTCTCTTCTAAGCAACAAACTTACACAATGCAGCAATATCCATTACTGTACTAGCATCACAATGTGATCTCTTTTTGAAATTTTGCATATCGAAAGCAATTTGATTTTAAAACCAATCGAAAATCTTAACCCTTGTTATGCTGAAACTAGAGCTGTCGCCCTCAAGGGCTGACGAGAATACCCCCCACACCGCTAAAAAGGCTTTTCTATGAAGGAGTGGAATTTGAAGCTGTTTAATCACATGCATGTCATGGTGGATGAACATTGCCAACCCTCCACCTCTTTCTGATTTTGTGTTTGTTGCTAGAGTTGACTGATTAGGAAAGGTTGGTCAATATGAGCCTATGTTAAAGAAAACTGTGTGAGGAGATGATGACACAAAATTATATCCACGAAAAGTCAATATAAGCCTATGTTAAATTTTTGACCTCAGGAAATAAACCGTTCGATATTTTGTAAAGGTCAACAAGATGATGTTACTTACCAAATTTGGTAACTCCCCTTATGGTTACTGAGTTTTGCAATTTTAAATTTTGACTACTCCCCTCCCCCATTAAAAAGTTCAAAATGGCATAACTCTGAAACTAACGACTGGATCAAGATGAAAATTGCAGGTGCACAACTTCATATGATAGGAAACAACCTGATAAAATTTCAGCAAAATTGGTCAAAAAATGTGGGAGGAGAAGAGGACACAAAATTATGTCCACGGACGGACGGACGGACAGACAGACGGACGGACAGACGGACGGACAACCTGATTCCAGTATACCCCCCCATAACTTCGTTGTGGGGGGTATAAAAAATAATTTTCTGAATTTCATTAGAATCAAAGGGCTGAAAGCACTGGTAGTGCTTGTTGGATGGTCAATACATCTTATGAAAATTAATTTCATGAATAGCTCTGGTTTGAAAAGGATATGTAGGAGGTGTAGACTAAGATCAGACTGCACTTATGTGCAGGCTGATATTGTTTACAGCTCCTGCCAAAACCGGAATATACGGCTAAATTCTGAAAGGGTCATCAAAGGATCATTTGTGTGTGTCTGGTATTGGTAAGAAAACCCATACTGGTGTAGTAAGGAAAATTGACCATTTAGATTGAGAAGATCTTTTTCAAGCAACACATTTGAACCCTGGTGGTTGGTCAGCCTTTAAATTCTGTGCCTTCACAAGGTCTACTTTTTCCTGGCAGTCCTACCACGACAAACAAATAAGATGACCATGATGTTCCTTTATTGCTCACCCGAGTATTAGAGCTCTATGTGAGTTTGAGGTTTTAAAAGATTTCCATCTTTATCACTTAATACAATATTGAATTTTACAATAATTCTGATCTAAGAGTGATAGTTTGATTTATTTTGAAAGACCACCAAAAGACAATACTGCAAACAAAACTATTTTTGATAGCACTGAGACTTATGTTTTGGGAGTACAAGATTTTTTTCATGTTTTTCTCCAATTCTGGGATACCACAACATATGGTTAATTTCATTCTCAGGGTTACAGTTCAAAGTTAGTGACCATTACTACAAAAAGGCAATTAAAATTGTGAACATCCTAGGTCTAATGGCCTTGAAGAAGAAGAACCTTAAATATTTTCTCTTCAACTCTTATTTAAACAACAGGATCTGATCTAAGAGCAATATTTTCAAGTCTTTAGTACAGGAGTATAAGGTAATACAAATTCTAGAAAGATGTAGACTTCACAGTTTGCCAGATTTCTAAAGATTTTCCTGTTTATTTCTATAATAATTTCATGATCCAACAAAATAGGGGCCTTTTCAATCCAAGATATATAATTTTGATTATTTTGGAAGAGGACCACATTGCAATGCTACATACAAAGTTTCAAAGTTCTAGGCCTATTAGTCTTAGAAAAGAAGATAAAGGCTTCTTTTATTCCTTTATAAAATCCGGAATCCCACAACATAGTGCTATTTTTAACCCATTACCACATGACAAAATTGTAGACTGGTCCAAATTGAATGGAGTTGCAGACTACAATTTAAAGTTTATGAAATTTTGGATTTTTCAACTTCCTAGGTGGGAAAACACTGTCGAAAATGAAGAAATTGCTTGTTACAAGCAGTTTCTTCATTTTCAACGTTTTCTCAATTGTTTTCTTAGAGGGGCGTGCAAAAGCGTCATTGTGTGGGAATGGGTTAAGAGTAGAGTATGTCTTTGGTGTATTGTAGTAGAAGGTCAGAAGGTAATGATAATGACCCAAATATAAATGCTCTATGCCCTGCAGTTTGAGAGAGGAAGGTTTTTTATGATTTCCTTCTTTATTCCTTTATTAAAATCCAAGATTGCAAAATATAGGGCTAATTCTCTGACTACAGTACCTGTAATTCATTGAAGTATTTGGGTAGAAGGTGATTAGTTAATGATATAAACCAAATACATGTACCCAAGTTCTAGGCCTTGTGATTTGAAAGAAGATTTTTAAGTTTTTCAACCCATTGTCAAGGCAACCAGAGTTCTTCATGGATTTCAAATCCATTTAAGTCCTTTGAAAGAGCATAAGGATCATTATTATAAAGTTTGGTTGAAATCTGATGGTTAGTTTGGGAGAAGATTTTTTGTAATGTGGACAGACAGGTGTCGGACAGTGATCAATCACAACAGCTCACCTTGAGCACTTTGTCTTATGGTGAGCTAAAAAGCTAATACAAAAAAATGGCCATGGTAGTTACCTCTGTATAGAAAGTAGGTCTGACCAAGGCAGATACTTTCATTATTTCCACATAACAAGTCTAAGAGACTCCTAATATGATCATAGTCTCCAAAACAACCCCCCACCAGTATAACAAATCTATAGTTACAGCAACCATACCACTTTTGTTGATGAAAAATCCAGCAGCATATCTGCATAAATGTGGCCTTGCAGGTTGTTAGCCATTGCTGTTTGCGCAGCCTCTTTGTGCATGTTTACAGCATCCTCAAATTTGAAGATGAATGGTGCATGTTCTTTCATTATGATAAGTCCTCCAGGCCGGTCTTCCCATGGCATAGGTTCTCTGAAATACAATTGACAAACTGCTGCTGTCAGTAAAACAAGAGGCAAATGAGGACCTGAGAGTGCTCTACCGGATATCATGTTTTCCCTTAAATTAATCTAATATCAAAGGAAGTTAACTGCTTAAAGAAGAATGAACAAATTGTACTTTATCCCCTTTATATTTTGCGCAACGATACTTAAGGCACCTTTCCCTGAGTTTTCTGGCAGATCCGCTCCATTGTTGGAGCTCTATAATAAACAGTAAAAGTTCCAAGAAATTTGAATAATACATATAGACCGTATCACACAAACCAGAGTATTTAGAGTAAAAACACAAGGCTCCTTTTCCAGTAATTTCCAAAGGATCCAATCCATATTTTGACCCTATAATCAGCCTGAGATAATTTAAAGAGAATCAGATAATAATTATGGACTTTATTGCTTAAATACAAATGATTAGAGTAAGGAAAATAGAAAGATCCACTTGATTTTGGTGAGGACCCTTCTTTATGACCCAACAACCATCCTGCAAAAGTTTCAAGAGAATCTGATAATAGTCATTGCTTAATCCCTAAACTGAGAATAATTTGAGTAAAAATCATAAAGGCCTCTTTTCCCATTTAAACAAGTGATCCTGTCATCACAGGTTCACACTCGCATCAGTCCTCAGGCCCATGGGTTTCATAGGGAGGACTGGCAGAATTCTTAAGCTTCGGGTCCTTTGAGCCTGTTGTTTATTTGTTTCAAATAATCCATATAAATATAATCAATATTTTGCATTTAATCATATGCACTACACATTATTAATTTCATAATGCGTGTACTTTTATATTGCAAATAATGACCATAGATTTCCAGGACTTTCAATCTCAGAGGACCTGTAAGAACTGGAACCAGCTGGTCATACAGACTTGTGGTGATATTCAGTTACAGTTGAACCCTATGTCACAGTGTTCTGTGTTTATATATATTTTTTTGAAGTGGTTGCAGTTAGGGATTCATCACTTGGCCCCTACTGATATACAGAGTTACTCTGCTTGACCAGTTTCTTCCCTTGAACTTCCGGTTGGTATTGAGATTATATTTGTACACTATCTATAGATAGGAAGATACAAGAATGCCTTTCAAATTCAATGCTATTCACCTGGTCAAAAAATTTAAAGCTTTTCTACGTTATTCTTGATCTTATTTAATCCATTACCACACAACAAGATTTTAGACTGGTCTAAATTCAAAGCAATTGCAAATGGCAAAACAAAGTTGGCTTATATTGAAAAAAATAAGTGCCATATGAGGAAGAAACACTGTAAGAAAAGAAGAAATTTCATTGTACAATTAATTGAAAGCTAAAGCACTTTAACCCTTTCCTGTTTCTTGAAATTTTAGACTAGTCCAAATTGAAAGAAGTTGCAGACGACAACAGAAATTGGATGGAATTTGTAATCAAACCATCCTCTGTGGTAGAAAATATTGTGGAAAAAGAAGAAATTGCTTGTTACAAGCAATTTCGTCTTTTTCCACGATATTTTCTCAAGTACAAAGCCGCAGCAATGTAAAATCCCGGGTTTGAACAGGAAAGGGTTAAATCACAAAACAATACCATAACTAAATCACCATAATAGGTGTGACTAGCTGTTGTTGACTAACCATACCAGCTTTTAAAACTTTGTTTCAAAATACCGGTATGAAGAAATCTTAAACTGAGTCTATAGAGGATTTTGTTTGTTTGTACATGTGCTTCTTCCGTTTATGTATAACTTACTTTTTTGATTTACAACAGTGATTTAGCAAATTTAGGCTTATACATTTATTTTTGGTAACATAAATATGACCGAAAAAATAAAATAGACAAATTCAGAAATGTTAAAAAAACTAGAGGCGCTTGAGTGACTGTATTACTCCACAGGCATGAATGTACTGATTAAGCAAATTTTTTTAATGAACTCAATATAAACTGAATATAAGGGAAATAGATCTCAGTCATTGAAATTTTTGAAATAGTTCTAGAGCACCAATTCAAACTTTTGATTGTTTTTACAAAAGTCAAGTTACGTTAAATTCATTTTGTAAAATTTTCACTGTATACCATATATGGACATAACCCACCACTGTAATAGCCATGTTTTTTAACCAATCAAAATTATATGAAGGAATTCGACAAACAGCAATCTGAGAATAATTCCTGTGAAATTCGGTTGAAATCCATCAACAGGTTTCTGAGAAATTGACAAAGTTTTCAGTATATACCATATATGGAAATTAGACCTGCCCATTAAAGCCATATTTTTCATCCAATCATAATTCTTTTTTATAATCTGATAAAGGGTCAACCAAGGATCAATTCGGTCAAAATATAATATACCCTGTAACTCATGTCTGAATTATACATGTGTATTCAAGAAACAAAACAATTTTTAATTTTTTCATGTAAACAAGACCTACAAAACCTCAGTCTCAATTCCGAAAAAGCTAAAACTATCAAGGTCTTATCAATATCTTCACTCTGTCTTAAAAAACAGACAAACTGAAAATTGAATCTTTTCTACCTGATAAGATAAATTGGGTGATTACCTTTTTTGGGTTTTCTTTGTTTTAGCTGCTGTCTTTGTCTTTGCAAATCTCCTGCACTCTCCATCTCTTCTGCATAGAATGTTGAGTCTTGACACCACTGAAAGGAGTAACTGATTACCTAGCAGTCGTGCAATTTCATGCAATGATAAAAACTATTCCCTAACATTTTGGAATAAAGGGAGATATATTTTTTACAATTTGCTACCAAGGTGATTTGAAAGGCATCATAAGACAAAGCCTTTGTCATGCTGAATAAAATCCTGTTAAGAATTGCACTAAAATCAGAGGACTGAAATTACTGGAAGCACTTATTGCAGGTTAATATTTCATATGAAGGCTGATTTCATAAATAATTCTAGTTTGAGCTGGATAAGCAGGTGGTGTAGACTGAGATCAGACTGCACTTATGTGCAGGCTGAACTTGTCTATATCTCCTTCCCAAACAGGAATATTCTGGGTTCAGAACAACAGGGGTTAAGTATGCACAGCAATTGGCCCGTTGGAAACAAGTTAACTAAACAAACTTCTGGTTACTGATTTTTAGTACAAAGATACTTCAAATTCAACTTAGGGACACATCAGATTGTGATTCTTTTGGGATTTAGCTGAACCAGTTTGACATCTTTGACACCAACTACGCCCTTCCTCCAAAAAAGCATCAAGAAATATAAATGTCCAGTCCCATCATTGCCAACAAATGTTCTATGTCTGATCTCATTTTATCATTTAAGTTCTCATTCATTTCAATGAATCTGATTAAAAATTTGTCAGGATGCATAAAATGTCAATAACTGTTGATGATATTAAAAGGATTTGATAATAATGGGTACTCAAGCACCCATGGGTTATATAACAAAAGGTACCCATGTACAAAATTTCTACCTGTCCCAGCTCTATTAAAGGGCTCTGTCACCATTTCAGCATCATTTTGTCGCAAACTTCAATTAATTTGAATTTTCAATTTAATAACTTGGGATTGAATATGAGGTTTTTTTCGGCTAGCAATTCAAACAGTTTTATAACAATAGAAGTTTGTGGTTTAAAGGTAAATTAAGTTTTGATGCAAATGTAATGTATCTTGAATCATGAATTTACCATGCCCTAAATATTTTATTTCTTGCGAAGCAACAGAAAAACAATATCGATGGCTTTGAGCAATAACATAGTATGGCTTACTTTTTATTAGTGCATTAGATGCATCACTGAAAATTTGAGGTCACAAAATAAGCTCTTGATGAATATGCAGCATTTTAACCTACTTTCAAATTCTACAAGCTTAACCCATTCTCTTCTTTTAGGGCCAATTTACTTTACAATTTCAAATGGCAATATTTGTCTTAGCCAATCATTTTAGCAGTTCTCACCGCACAAATAAGTAAATTTTCTTTTGACTGAAGTTTATCTCAGCTCTGACAAACTCACTGTCATATGCACACTGTCCTTAGTAGAATGAAAGTGGCATTTTGACTCTTAATGTTTACAAGTACTGTATTTTGTGCATCTGTCAGCAAATGAATTGCTCTTACCCCAGGTTTATCACAAGACACATAACATCCCAGATTTCTTCTTGGTGTTTCAACCACTTGTAACTTTTCAACCACAATTTCTAACATTTAGCGTTAGAGTGACTCTTTTTGGGATAAGGTTCCAATGATTTTTGTTTTTTTGCTCCCAAGAACTGACTAGATTGTCTTTATCTGTGTTTCTTCTTGTCCGTTGACAACACCAGCGCCATCCTCTAGTGCCAACATGACTCTCAAAAAAAAATCTGTAGTGCGATTTGATGGCATGATGTTTGATTTGAATAACTTCTAGTTATCAAGGGTGATGTGATTTTCTTCAACAAGAAATGGAAAGAATTCACTGTGCATGCTCTGCTGAATACAGGTTTCCTGCCTCTCAAAAAATACACTTTGCTTCAAAATCTGGGACCAGTTTAAGTTTACTTTATGTGGTAAGGGTTACTAAGGGCTAAAAATAGCAAATATCTAAGCTATTTTAATCGAGTAATCCATGGACTGTTCTGTTTTTTTTAATTGTCATTCTTCTTTTAAACATTTTTATACTACCCTGTTGCATTTTAGATTGTGCGGGAGATGGAACGTTGTTGTGTAATTTCTGTGCTATGAATTTAATAAAGTTATGAGTAAATAAAAATAGGGAGATTCCTGTTATAGTGGCCTGGATACAACACTGCATCTATGCTTGAGGGGTGGGTAGTTACTTGTCGGCTTGTTAATATTGACGCCACTACCAGTCTATTAATTTTTTCAACTTTGCTAGTGAACTGACAAATGATCCTAACCAAGTTTTTGAATCGTCGGTTTAAAGTTTTAACCCCTGTCATCCTGAATAAAATCCTTTTCAGAAATGAAATAATAAATCAAAGGACTGATAGCATTGGAAGCATTGGTTTTGGATCAAAATGTCTTTTGACAATTAATCTCACAAACAATTCTAGGGTAACAGAAACAACTATACTCAGCTCAGAAAATCTGTATTGTGTCACAACATTAACTCTATCTATTTATTTTTAAGATGGCACGTAAATTTCATTTTCTGATGACCCGTAACCTTTTCCCTATCACTATAGTACTAGTTTAACTCAGCATTGTGCACATGTTTCTCCTTGTAAAAAATCTGACTTACTTCCAGTCAATTACTGCATTTCTTCGTCTATACTTTTTGCACATATGCAAGTCAGATATTTCCCTACCTTTCCTACTTTCCTTTAATTGCTATATAACTCAGGAACCTAGTTATTCCGACATTCCTTATTCCACTACTGGATTATTGTTTTCAGACTGTATTTATATGCCATTTTACACCCTGCACGTACAACCAAGACAAGCACAACAGTTACCAGTCAACTCGGCCCATCAAATAACTCAGCCCGGTCAACTCGGCCCCAATACATAATCTATAGTAAAATATATCATAATTCTTAAAATATGTTTAAGTTTTGTACAAATGATGCTATATTTATCTTTAATATTTTCAAATATATCATTTTGTGTTTTTAATATTATTATATCGAATAAATGCTTGAATGTGTGCAATTCAAATGACTGTTAAATTTTGATTTAACTCTTCAATCTGCAGATGATGCATACTTAAATTTCCTCACAACTGAATGATAATTGGATATACTTTTGTATTTGTAATAATTGTACTTAATGAATAATAAATGTTAAAACTGTTCTGACATATAAGATTTGGGCCAAGTTATATGTTGGGCCAAGTTGCCGATGGGCCGAGTTGTAAATGGGCCAAGTTGACCGGTCACCAGTACAACTACATTAGGTGGGTTCAACCCTATTTATTCTAAAGAACTGATTATTGGACGCCTTATTGTGATCGTTTGTCCGTCCGTACAGATGCATCCAGTTACACTAGTTTGAAAAAGGGCAAACATGTGGTGTAGACTAAGATCAGACTGCACTTCTGCAAAAAAGGGATATTTCGGGTTCAGCACGACCAGGGTAAATGGCAGACCTTTAGGAAATAGACCTTCTTTGACGGGGCATGCATAGCTGCGATATCGTAGCCCTCTTCCTGATAATCTGCAGGCGAGCAGATTATTAGAAAGAGGGCTACGATATCGCAGCTATGGCATGCAGAACTGTTGTAGCTTTTCGAACCGACACCCTTGATTGGCCTTTCGCATCGGAAATAATTGTATTAATACTGAAATGACTGGAAGATCATCTTTGAATTTAGAAAAAAATCTATTCATTGTGGCTTTAATGCCTCTATCTTGCCCGACCATAGAAAAAAAAAACTTGCCTTTTCGGAAACTCATGGGGGCTGCCATTTTGTTTTATATTGTAAGGGCAATGTCAGAACGTTCCAAATTAATAAAGGAACTAACCAATGAGATGATTCGTTACAATAATGAGCGTACTGTGAGTTGTGGCCATATTGAACTTGGCAAATTGGGTCAGGAGCATTTGTGAACAAACGAAGAATTCCAGAACTTCAGTCGACGTTCTGGAAGTTATGAAGGTACAGCGAAAAAAGTTGTTGATACATTTAGTTGTCTGTCAATTTACAGCGGACAGTGTTCTATTCCACCCATTTATAAATTTGAACACCTGCTCCAATTTTGAGCTGTTGTCATCTTTCCTTACAGCTGATTTTGATTTTTGTTGTATTTTTCATTTGGGTCGAGAATATTTAAACATAAATGTAGTAGTTTTATGAGAAGTCATGATGTAATGCAGGTTAGAATTTTTGTAGACCTACAGTGTGTGGTTCACACAAATTGGTTGGGTTTATGCAAAGCGTTTTAGCATTCAATTTTAATCATAATCCTGGAAGCTGTATAGGCTTCTTGACCCTATTACCACTGGTCCTAGGGCCAACTGTCTAACCACTAGATTTGCTAGATTTTTTTCTAGGCAGCCATACTATACAGCCTGAATTATCTGGGACAATACAAAGCTTCAGAATGAAAGTGAGCCTGCGCCAATCTGGCATATTTTTAAAAGGAAGCACATGAATTTGAGCAGTACTGACTCGACCTAGTACAGGTTTATATAGAAAATATGAACAGAAAAAATGTGTTTTAAATATTTTCTTGTCTATTCAGAGGGGAGTTAGGCAGTATATATAGATAGATATATATAGATAGCCTATTCATAGACTAGTCTTGGCCTCAACTGAATCCGCTGTCACAATGAATTGATTTTAGTTTGATTACTACTCCCTTTCTATCACCCAATCTCTTACTAAGTTGTTGCAGTGTTGATCCTAGGATTTAAAAAATGGGGATTTCAGCACAAAATCTACACAAATGAGAAAATTTTGGTATTTCGTGCACTTTGATTATAGAAAAATATCCCTCACCAATGTTGAAAATATTGGTGATTCTTGATTAAAAGTAAGGGAATCTCCCAATCCCACAGCCTACAATAAGCACTGCAGTTGAATGAGTTTACCTGAAAAATTAATTTATTGAATAACGTTTGATCGTCATCACCTGAACATTGAATTGGTAACCAGACCATGTGATGACTGATTACATCTGGTTGTTTTGGTATTGATTATTTCCCAAGAGAAAATGGCCCCCAAACGCCTAAAACACTTATTAATTTTAAGCCCTAAGGCTAAAATGAAAGTAAATAAGGATTTTTTTTCTAAAATACAGATGATTATTAGTCCACAATCTTCTACTGTCTAACCCATGTATGACAATGATTTAATGTGTACAGGTTTGATAGCAGACGACTCGCAGAATGTCATTTGCAAATTAACTTCTGTGTTTAGCATTGCTGGGTTTAGACAACACTATAATTTTTGTTGAGTGTTAAAATATCGTAATGTCAACAGTCATCTACCAGATTTTCTTCAACCAAAACAAAGATGGATAGATTTTCAAAAAAAAATTCACACTAGTGACTATTGGTATAGGAAACCTTTAACCCATTACAACTCAACAAAATTTTAGACTAGTCCAAATTGAAAGAAGCTGCATACGATATTTTCAAATTGGTGGAATTTAAATTTTCTTTGTCTTTTTGGATAGAAAACATTGTGGATAATGAAGAAATTGCTTGCTACAAGCAATTTCTTCATTTTCCACAATGTTTTCCAAAACTTTTTTCTTGAGGGGCGTAAAAAGGAGGGCTTGTGTGGGAATGGGTTAACCAGTGGTGATTATAATTTTTGAAAGTCTATTCAAGTTCATATTATTGAGCCTGAAAGTACTTCTATGTGTAGCTCAGAAAAACAAATTTTACCTCAATCTGAACCATCTGCTTGTAGAAGAACTAGGGATGGGTTAAATGAACTTAAGTATGACTGTGACACATTCTTTTAGAAAATGATCCCTCAAATTTAGCTTGATGGGTCCCATATTGCCACAGGGTTCTCCCCAGAAATTTTTGAAGGCGTATTGGCAAATGCGCGGCTGTTGTCTGTCAACATCTTGGTATGACTATACATAATAAAGGTCATTAAAAGTCTTTTTAGCTTGATTATTGACATCTTCTTGTTTTATTGAGAGTTATTCTTGAATTATATTCTTCAACTTTTTAATTATTATAAGTTGATTTATCTATTCTGAGGCTTATGTGATACCAACCAATTGTATCATTACTCAGCTTACTTCAACTCTCTATCCTATTTGTTGGAAAGGGCACTAAATTGTCTCATAAAAAGGATGTGAAAAGGAAAGATAATGAAAGAATATACTCAAAAGTCTCATTAGTGAAAAAAAGTGTCAACTGCTTGTCTATTAGATAGGATTAGCTTTTCATGCTTGGCCATTTTATCAAGTCTGTCCAAAAATCATATCCTTGAGGACTCTCTAAAAAAGCATGGAGTGTTGGATTGACGAAAAATGCCCTTCATCAGAAAAAAAAATTGAAATTATTATCAGTAATTTCAAAAAATGTATTTATAAGGTTCTGTGTGAAATACCTGGTTTCATTTTCAAATTTTGCATCTTAAAGAGCTCCATTAGATTCTCTGTGTAAAATTTGAAATGCTCATTATTTGCCCATTCAGAAGCCTTCGACTGTCTGACACTAGAACTATTCTTCTAACAGTACTTTCAGCTATTTCAATAAGTTAATAAAAAATGTATAATATATCAGCAGTGTCCAACCTTATTTCTCAAATTATAACATGAAACTTGATCAAATTTATTAAACAAGTGTCTTTACTCTTCTATTCTTTAAGTGATTTTAGCACTTTGATTTTCAAAAGAGGATTTTGTTTTCCAAATATTATAGCGTGAATGATCTTTTCCTGATTCTAAATAATAATTAAACCATTACTTTTTATAAAAAGAAATCCCTAATTGGTCTAAGGCATTCTTTTCTTGAAGTGCTTTCAGCACTTTGATTTTTATGGTGGTAATATTTCTTTTTGGGTAAAAAACATGAGAGGATGAGATATTATTAGATGATTACTAAAAGTATAATAATTTTTTTCATCAAACTTTTAAAACAAATTTATTGAAAAAATTGGTTGAACAAACCAGGGTACGAATGTTTGAGATAATACCCTCCATGTTGGATAAAAAATAAATGGCCTTATACCAGAAGATACAGGTGTGTAATTATTAAACTGAGTTGAAAACAAGAGCTTAGGATAACTAGGATGGCTTCTATACAAATCTGTCTTTATTATTTTGGCAAATTCTCGTAAGGAAAAATGATCGCGAAAAGGGTATGTTTTCAGCGATCAATGTATGAAATAAACTGACCAAATAAATCTTTCCGTCAAAAAATTAAATTTTAAACCACTGTGGCTTTAGTTTGATAGTTGTCACATCAAATAACCATATCTTTTACTTTTAACTAGACCAATCTCAGCCGAAGTGACAATTTTCCGGAACCGGGTCGCCATTTTGAATTCATTGTTTACATATTGGTACCTATCATGCTTGGTGACTGGTAGCGAGGTACCAGTGGGAAACGCGAGAAAAGTCGATAATCACCAATTAGTAAGAGTGTAAGGGTCTTATCAATTGAGATGTTACGTAATACGTGGTATATAACACTATAGATAAAGAGCCTGTCGCGTCCGCGCTTCTGCAGCCAATTTTAATGGTTTGCTTTACCCTTTCTTCTGCTGGAAATTAAGCCGTATCGGTGACAAAATTTAAGCGTATCGGCGATCTGAAGGCGTATCGGCAAACTCTCTTAAATAATGAAGGCGTATCGGGGCCGATACGCCATAATGGCCTGGGGAGAACCCTGTGCCAATAGACCTTAAAAACAATCTTAAGCTGTGATAGTACTTGATTTTCACAGCCTGTGCATTATTTTCAAGATGTTCCTGAAATTTATAAATAAAAATCCTTAGATAGTTGGGAGCAAAACTGGTGTAATGGTACTAATTAGACAAGCTAAATTAATTTAACAGGAGTCAAATGATCAGGGATATACAAGTAATAATTGTTTATTGGTTGCATCTAACACCTACCAATCGCCAGTTTGAAGATGACCCCACACCTTTACTGATATCACACTATGAACAGGGTTTTCATTAGTACCCAAAACCCAAGAGTCATTGACCCTTGAGCTAAAATTTTCAAGAGTCAAAATGAGATCCCAAGAGTCAAAATGCGACATCCCCCCCCCCCCCCCCCTGCCCCAGTAGCAATTTAGAAAAAAAAAAAATAATAACAGATAAAAAAATAAAATGTAAATATTTTTTTTAGCAGTGGTGCCTCAGAATATACCATGTCTCAGATTGGAACATTTCTCCAATCTGATAGTATTCTATTTTGGATAAATTTTAGGTAAAATTTAGTAATCATGCATATATCATTAATTTTGAATCAGTTTTAGAAAATCTCAAGAGTACTAAGAGGATCAAATTATTCTTATTTTTCATAGAAAGAAGTGCCGATTTTATCCACGAAAACCAATGACATTTTTTTTAGCAACATTTTCTTGGGTTTCATTTTACTTCTTGGTTATATTTTGTGAGGTTTTTGATAAAAGTATTAGCAAATAAGAAACTTTCAGTATGATTAGAACTCTGAAAAGGGGTTTCATCATTAATTTCACATGTGTCATGTACCTGTCAATTACGATCGCCATGCATGTCCATCACTTGAGAGTGTTAATTACCAATCAAGTTTGGTGTTATCCATGATTGGGTTGTATATTTTTATAATCAATTTACTATTTTCCAATAATTTAGCACACATATGATGACCCTTGACGCATGGCTGCTAATTTTCGAGAGTCAATATGACGCACAGTGACAAATTTTCGGGCGTCAAAAATGCTTCTTTTTGAATTTCTGTGCGTCAAAACCCGAGGTCCCGGGTCAAACGAAAACCCTGATGAATATCGTACCAAATATGGGGAGTCCGTAATTATGGCCAAATCAATGAGGTAAATGTCGTCTTCATTTAGCATAACGTCGAAACTCATAGACATTGTACATTAAAATATTTGCAATGATTATTTACCATCATACAGGTTACTAGTCTAGTTCTCTTTGCATGCAGCCGTGGCCATAGTGTTGTGGTAGCACGTAGTACTCCTTAGTTCATGGGATCCTGGGTTTAATTCTTAGCCGCAGTGAATGTCCTTTCCAACATTTGTCTCCTACCATCAGGGGTCGACACTAACATTGTCCAGGGATCCCGAGGATCCCTGAAACTTGGAAGGAACCCCAGCAATCTCAGGCTAGGGATTCTGTCAGGATCCTTCAATATTTCTCCAGTGGAATAGATCTTAATGTATCAAAAAATGCTCCTGAATTTTTTTTTTTTTGCTCGTTTTTGTAGAAAAAAATTGTGGATAACGAAGAAATTGCCCGTAACAAACAATTTCTTCATTTTCCTCAATGTTTTCCAAAGCTTCTTTTTTTCAAGTTAGGCTTAGAAGGGAAGGATTGCGTGTGATTGAGTTAATGTATATCAAGGAGGGATCCCTGATTATCTGGAGGAAACCCTGAAGTAATAGGTAGGGATTCCTGTGGGATCCCACTGAAACAAAGTTAGTGTCGACCCCTGACCAGTAGTCGGATAATCTTAAGCCTACGTGGGATAAGCAGCTGAATGCTAGCAAAGGATGTGGTAGTACTGATAAAATACCAGGAATCCGTGATTGGGTGTTCCAGCTGCCACAATATGACTGAAGGACTGTTAAAAGTGGTGTTAAACCCTATTTTAAGTTTATGAAATTTTAGATTTTTTTAACTTGTTGGGTAGAAAACATAGTTGAAAATGAGGAAATTGCTTGTTGCAAGCAATTTCTTCATTTTCCTTAATGTTTATCCATTTTTTTTTTCTTGAGGGGCATCAAAAAGCATCACTGTATGGGAATGGGTTAAACAAGTTTACTGTTTTCATTCATGAATGAAATGAAAAGAGTTTGCAGATAAGTTCTTGCGTACTTCTATAACTTTGGTGACAGACATAACTGGCCCACTTAAGCATGAGTTTCCCCGGCGACGGCACATATTCTTTCCGACATTTGTCTCTGACCAATGGATGGATAATTATAAACCTAAGTGGGATAGCAGCTGGAGGCTAGGAAAGAATGTAGTGGTAGTACTGGTCTGAGAAATACCAGGTATCCATTGTTAGGGGCTCCAGCTGCCGCGATATGATTGAAATACTGTAAAAAGCGGCGTAAAACCCCATTCAATCAACCATTTTACTTGTGAGTTGAGATTGTGACACAGTCAACTGTCTTACCAAACCTAATTTGTCGTGATGCATATTTTCTAGTAGGTGGTTACATTAATAATTAGGGTAATTGTGCATACAGCAAAATTTTAGACTGGTCTGAATTCAAAGTAGTTGCAGACCTCAGTTTAAAGTTTATAAAATAGAAGATTTTTTTCAACTCTCTAGGAAGGAAACATGGTGTAAAATGAAGAAATTGCTTATAACAAGCAATTTCTTCATTTTACACAATGTTTTTCTAATTGATTTTCTTGATGGCATCCAAAAGCGTCCCTGTGTGGGAATGGGTTAAGCAATTGTAAATTATCATCTTTGAATCAAGGTTTATTTCAAACTTCTTACTGTTTTCTTACTGTCTTTCAAAAATAGATAAAACTTTGGAATAGGTAGATTGCTTTCTAAGATTAAATTACAGAAAACTTTGTAGGGAAAGGAGAATTTCTGCTTTTTAGCTCACCTGAGCACAAAGTGGGAGGTGAGCTATTGTGATCGGTCGTTGTCTGTCGTCCGTCTGTCCTTCCGTCCACAATTTCTTTAAAAATCTTCTCCTCCTAAACCAGTAGGCCAATCAAGCTGAAACTTTGCAGGGATGTTCCTTGGGTGAAGTTCTTCAAAAGTTGTTAAAAGAATTTAATTCTGTCAAAAACTCTGGTTGCCGCGGCATATGAAAATGGGAATCTTTAGTAATTCTTTAAATATCTTTAAAAATCTTCTCCTCCTAAACCAGTAGGCCAATCAAGCTGAAACTTTGCAGGGATGTTCCTTGGATGGAGCTCTTCAAAAGTTGTTAAAAGAATTTAATTTCGTCAAAAACTCTGGTTGCCGCGGCATATTAAAATGGGAATCTTTAGTAATTCTTTAAATATCTTTAAAAATCTTCTCCTCCTATACCAGTAGGCCAATCAAGCTGAAACTTTGTTGGATGTTCATTGGGTGAATCTCTCCAAAAGTTGTTAAAAGAATTTAATTTCGTCAAAAACTCAGGTTGCCGCGGCATATGAAAATGGGAATCTTTAGTAATTCTTTAAATATCTTTAAAAACCTTCTTCTCCTAAACCAGTTGGCCAATCAACCTGAAACTTTGCAGGGATGTTCATTTGGTGAAGCTCTTCAAAAGTTGTTAAAAGAATTTCTTTCCGTGACAAACTCTGGTTGCCGCGGCATATGAAAATTGGAAATTTTAGTAAATCTTTGATGTTGTTTTTTTCATAGACTACAAGGCCAAAGGCCTTTATATTTTGTAAAGAGCTTAATAATATGGTTCTCTATCAAGTTTTTAAATATTTGATCTCTGGGGTCAAAAATGGCCCCGCCCCTGAGGTCCGAAGTTTGGAAAAATTCTCAATAAGAGCAATTTCAAAAGGCTTCTCCTCTTAAACTATAAGGTCTGGGATATTCATATTTGGTATGTAGCAAAACTAGATGGTTTTGTACTATATCACAAAAAAGTTTTCATCCAAGGGTCAAAAACGGTCCTGACTAGGGGTCCAAAAATTTGGAAAAACGCAAAATTTGAGTATGTTCAAAACAATTCTTCATTTTAAGGCGGAGGGCATTTATATTTTGAGTGTAGCATAGCCTTGCTGTTATCTATCAATTTTGATTAAATTATGCCTGTAGGTTAAAAAACACCCCTTCCCTGGGTGTCCAAAGTTCGTAAAAATGCTCAATTAGACCATGTTCAACAGTTTTCTCCTCCTAATCTACAAAGTCTAAGGTATTCATATTTGATTTATAGCATAACCAGATGGTTCTCTACTATGTTAGCTAAAATCTTAGCCCTGGGATAAAACATGGAACCGCCCCAGAGGTCCTAAATTTTGGAAAACACCCAATTAGAGCAACTTCAAAAGTCTTCTCCTTCTGAAATATACGGTGAAGGGCATTCATATTTGGTATGTAGCATGACTAAATAATTTTGTACTATGTTACAGGAAAATATGCTCTTAGGATAAAAAATGTCACTGCTCCTGGGATTGAAAATTGCATAAATCACATTGAAAGGATTCTTCTTAAATAGATATGGAGAAATTGCTTGCTTTCTCACAATGCTTTTTTAAACCTTGTACAAAGCCCAAAATCTTATATTTGTTTTATTTATTTTGCTCAAGTTGTGTCTTTTTTATACAAAAAAGTACTATAATTTGCAGATGCCTCAGGTGAGCGATTTAGGACCATCATGGTCCTCTTGTTTCACAATGTTTTCTACCCTATTTGATACTTATTTTCTGATTTGAGCACAATTTAAAATGTCATCTGTTACTTCTTTGAATTTGAACTAGTCTAGAGTTATGTCATATGGTATCAGGTTTAAAATGATGTATGAGTAGCTAAGATTTTCAGACTGAATTGTTTTCACCAGTTATCTTCATGCCAAATGCATCAAATAATTGCCTTTCCCATTCTGTATACCTCTGATGACCATCCCAAAATTCATCAAATTGTAATTGTTAGAATTCATTATTTCATGGTTGTATTTTAACCCATTCCAACACAGTGGAATTTTAGACTGGTCCAAGTTGAAAGGAGCTGCAGACGACAATTTCAAGTTGATGGAATTTTAGATTTTTTCGTCTTTTTGGATAGAAAACATTGTGGATAATGAAGAAATTACTTGATCCAAGCAATTTCTTCATTTTCGACAATGTTTTCAAAAGCTTTTTTGTTGAGGGGCGTAAAAAGGAGGGATTGAGTGGAAATGGGTTAAGGCAAATGATAGTACAAAGGATAAAACTTTGAGATTAAATTAAAATTTGCCATGTATTACAATAAGTGCTGACTTGTATAAGCTCTTGACAGATTGCCTTTATCCCATATAAATTTCTAGACAAGCCAAAATTGTAAGAGACTGTGAACAACACATAGAGTGTGACCAGATAAGTACAATCTACATCAGGAGAAGACTGGGATTTTGAATCTATTCTTTTCTCACAATGTTTTCCGTTGGTGTAATTTATCATTATGTTAAAAGTTTAGTCAAGATAAATGTTGGAATTACTGTAATGATTTAAACCTGTGACCACATGACCATGTTAAGATAAAGAAAAAGAGACCTGCAAAGCAGTGTGAGAAACGGAGTCATACTAGAACCATTCACACAATATTTCTCCCTCATATGGCTATCACTTTTCAATCTAGATGCATCTTGAAATTCTGACTAATCGTCTTCATAAAAATGTGTGTTCTGATAGTGGGTTTAAACCCTGTATTGGTAGATGGTAAAATGAATTGACAATGTTTCCCTATTTATTGCAGTCAAGATGCCAAAAGAAAAGTATGAATCACCTAATCCTAGACGGACACACACCCTTATGTCCCAGGAGGATATACAAGCAGGCAAGAAGTCATCATGGTATGAGCTGGAAATAACAGGTAAATAATAATGGTATGAACTGTAAATAACGGGTAAACAATGATGGTATGGACTGTAAATAACGGGTAAACAATGATGGTATGAGCTGGGAATAAAATGTGAACAATATCATATTTATGATCTGGAAATAATGGATGAACAATAGTGGTATGACCTGGAAATAAAAGGTGAATTATCATAATTATGAACTGTTAATAGCAGGTAATTAATCATGATATGAGATGGAGTGATCAAAAACCATAAGAGCTGAAAATAACAGGTAAATATTATTGATATGAGCTGGAAATAGCAGGTAAATAATCATGGTATGATATGAATATTCAAGATAATTGATCATGGTCTAATCTAGAATATTAACCCTTGTCATGCTGTATAAATTACCTGACTGAATTGCTGTCAAATCAAAGGGCTGAAAGCACTGATAGAACTTAATGTTCAAAAATCAATATTTCTTTAAGAAATCAACTTCATAAACAACTCTAATAGGAAAAGTACAAGAAGGAGGTGTAGACTAAGACCAGCCTGCACATAAATGCAGTCTGATCTTAGTCTACATCTCCTGCCAAAAACAGAATATTCCGGGTTCAGCATGACAAGGGTTAACAGGTAATGGATTGTGTTATAAGCTGGAAATAACATACATTCATGACTCATCCTGTATCAAACATGATTTTGTTTAGAGGCATTTAAAAGCGTCACTTTGTGGGAATGGGTTAATACTCTAGAGTCACCTGTTTTCATCGGATTCTCTTTAAACTTTCACAGAATGATTGCACCATCATAAGGATCATTCTTTTTGAAATTGGGTATGATCCGTCTAGAAACACGGGAAAAGGGGCCTTATTAAAATTTAAGTAAGAGATCTCCGTTAACACTCTAGAGTCTATAGTTTTCATCGGATTCTCTTCAAACTTTCACAGAATGATTGTACCTTCATTAGAATAGTTCCTTTTGAAGTTAGGTTTGTTCTGTAAAGTATTGGAAAAGGGGCCCTATGAAGATTTCACTATAAACTCATTAACACGATAAATTAGACAAATTACACAGGTTGGTTGTTCCATCATTACAATTGTTGATTTTGAGAGTGGATCAGATTTTTGCAAGTGTCACATAAAAAGGGGCCTTATGAAAAACTTTTTTAAATATTCTAGTTAACACAATGATGTCCCTTGATTTCACCGGATTCACTTTAAATCACAGAATGATTGTACAATTACTTAAATTTGTACAATCCATCAAGTATCATGTAAAAAGGGGCCATATGATTTTTTTTTTTTTTTAAATATTCTAGTAAAAATAATGAAGTCCCCATATTCCATCAGATTCACTTTTAACTTTCACAGAATGATAAAACCAACAGTAAAACATCATTGGAAAAGGGGCCTTATGAGAACTTGATTTTGATATCTTTGTTAACACAATAAGTCAACAGTTTTATCCGATTTTCTTCAAAGATGCATAGAATAATTGTAGCAATGGAAACACAGGAAAAGGGGCCTTACAGATTATTATTCAAAGCATTCTTGTGTATCACAATCATTATCAGATTGTCTTTTAAATTTCACAGAACAATTGTAGGGTTGTAAGGAAAGTTCCTTTTGGAATGAAATTGATCCATCAGAAAACACAGGAAAAGGGGTCTTATGGATTTTCATTTAAAACAATTATTATCCGATTCTAATGAAAATTTTGCATTATGATTGTAGGGTCATATGGAAGCTTCCTTTTGGAAATAGAGTGGATCCGTCATGAAACACAGGAAAAGGGGCCTTGAGGATTGTTGCTCAAAATAATAAAGGGGATAAGGTCCAATTTTTTTCCTTTATGCATTCTTCTTTAAGCAATTAACTTCCCTGAATATCAGATTTCTTTAGCGGAAAACTTGATAACCAGTAGAGCGTCTCTTGTTTTATCTGAATACACCAGAAAGCATTGTGTTGCAGACAGCCACTGCTAGATCAAAATTTAATTGAATGAGATAAGTAGAACTTGTCATCAGAATTGCTGTCACAACTCAGAGACTGTCAGATCTCTAGTCTCACTTTTTGAGTCATTGTTATCCAGTTCCCCAAGCTGGATTGCTGTATCAAGTTGATCAGGCTTGCCACACCTTTCATTTAATTTTTTAAACATCACAAGGATATCTGATTTAGCCATTTCAATGCTATATAATTTAATTTTAGTGTCATCTATCAAAAACGAGGGTTCTGATTGGTCGGAAAAGTTTATTCATAACTCCATGAACAAAATTTTGAGCATGCAGCGATTTTGTACGCTTCTGCACAAAATAGTCCTATACAAAAAGGTATCAAAATTTGTAAAGTTGTTGCCTTTTCCGCTCAGTGCTATTGAATTATAAGAAATGAAGAGAATATTTTTTGTTTTCATGGAGGTATGAACTGAAAAACCTAATCACACTTATGTATGAATCCGCTTCGCTCAATTAGAACAAATTAAAGAATATAAGTATAAGGTTTAAGGCATTCATATTTCATGTATACTATAACCTAATACATGTAGATTCTCAAAATTAGTTACTCTTTGGTCAAAAGTGGGTCCATCCTGACGGTCCAAAGTTTAGAAAACCCCTGAACTTGAGCAACTTCAAAAGTCTTCTCCTCCTAGACTATGCTTTCTAAGTCATTCATATTTGGTTTGTTGGATTACTAGTTTATATGTACTATTGTTATTAGAAATTAGGGTCAAAATTGTCACAAGGATCTAACATTTGGAAAATCATTCAATTTCAACATGTTAAGATAAATTACTTTTCAAAAGAGGAAAGAGCATTTATATTTGTATTAAGCCCACAATTAGATCAAGCATGTTTTTCCCCTTCCAATGTAAAAGGTGTAATTAATTCAAATTTGGTATATAGCAGATGGCTAATTACTAAGGTTGCTAAGATTTTACCCCATGATTAACCCTTGTCATGCTAAACCCGGAATATTCCGGTTTTGGAAGAAGGTGTAGACTAAGATCAGACTGCACTTATGTGCAGGCTGATCTTAGTCTATACCCCCTGCTTTTACTTTTCCGACCAGAGTTGTTTATTAAGTTGATTTCTATAAAAATATGGATTTTTGAACAACAAGTTCTATCAGTGCTTTCAGCCCTTTGATTTGACAGCAATTCAGTAAGGTAATTTATACAGCATGACAAGGGTTAAAAAATGGTCCCACCCTAGGGTCCAAACTTTTGGAAAAGTTCTCAAGTCTTCTCCTCGTCACCCATTACCAGATGATATTTTTTGACTGGTCTGTGTTGTAAGAGAGCTATTTAAATTGGATTGAAATTTAAATATTAGAAGGTATAAGGGAAAAAACAATCCTTTTCTCACAATATTTTTCAAACCTGTTTTCCTTCAAAATGCAGGATTGTTAAAAAAGCCAAGGGCATTCATACTTCATTTCTAGTAATTCTTCGTTGTTTAGCACTATAACCCAAATCATATATTTTTATTTGGTCCTGGTTAGTTGGCCCTTTTTTTTACTCTTAAATTAGCATATGACTCAGGTCAGCAATTTTGGACCATCATGGTCCTCTTGTATAAATTTTGGGGTGGTGTGTTTTCATTGTGTTAATTAAAGTATGGAAAAACACAAGCATATAATGTAGGGGCAGTACACTGCGACACTTGTCTGAATGTCTGTACAGAGTATGGCCACTTAAACAGTCTTTCACTCCATCTCCTGTATTATGCACTTGATCATAGCTTGGTCATCTTGTTTTATTGCAGGAACTGTCAGGAATCTCTGCCCAGAACTTTGGAGGTTAAAACATCTTACATCATTATATCTCAACGACAACAACCTTATGCGAATTCCACCCGACATTGCGAAACTCGAACATCTACTCTATCTTGATCTGTCATCCAACAAAATCCGAAGCCTGCCTGCCGAACTGGGAGAGCTCATTCACCTACGAGAATTACTTCTAAATCACAACCAACTCAGGATGTTACCATTCGAACTCGGAAAATTGTTCAATCTTCAAAATTTAGGTAGGTTCTCAAACTTGATTTTTTTTGGGGGGGGGGCGGTTCAATCACTTCCAGCCAGCAAAATTTAGACTAGTCCAATTTGAAATTAGTTGGGACTACTTGTTTAAATTTCAGATTTTCTCATCTTTTTTGCTTGAACCAAGCCATGTCTTCATTTTCCACAATGTTTTCCCAATTGTTTTCTGAGGGTGACAAAAAGTGTCATTGTGTGGGAATGAATTTAAAAAAACACAATAATCTCATTACCAAATGACAACAGTTCTGATGTGCCCAAATTTCCTTATATGAGAATACATGTATATATTCTGTGAAATTTCAAAAAAAGTAAGAAGGGGTCGAACAGGATAGAAACATCATAGTAAATTGAGGAATTGCATGTCACAAGTAATTCCTTCAAGTTTTTCTGTTTTCTTCATCATTTGAAAATAAAGGGTTGTGTTGTTATGGGTTCAGTTTGTAAAGAATGAAATGATTGGATGTGCAAAATGTCATAACTACAGCTTCATTCAAACTATAATTATGATATTTTGAATGTCCAACATTGATAAGTTATATGTCATGGCTATTAGGGTTGCTATAGTATGTAAAGTGCTGTCAACAAGCTGACTTTATCATTAACAATCTAGAAAAATGATTTTTAGAAAATTAGAATCAGACATTAGTATGACTTTTGCTTTCTCACATAATGCAATTTTTTTCATGAAAAAGAGCACACAGTTGGACATTAATAGAAAATCAAGCAAATTTCATTGACTGAATTTCTAATCTTTTCCATGTTCAAGTTAAGATGTTTAAAATTTTATTATGTATTGTTTAATGATTGGAAATTTAAAAGAAAACAACAAAAAATATAACAACATTGTTCAAATTGACCACTCTCATTAACAACAATATCGTCAATGCTCTCATTGAACATGGGTTTTGGATGTACCATAAGTCACAATTCCCTACATTTATGAAATAATGTATTTCCTACTTTGTAAATACCTATGTGAATTGTCTCCCTTTGTACATAAGAACCTGTTGAAATTCTATCATTGGCTATTGAATTATTGAAATCTAAAATGTATACTGTTTTTGGTCTCTTCATAAGTTTGTCCATTAATATTTATCTCTGTTTTCTCCTATTTTCATGACATAAAATTTTAATCTTGTTCCTAATTCTTAACCCGTTATCAGACTACAAAATTTCAGACTGGTTAAAATTGAAAGAAATCGGAAATAACAATTTTATGTCAGCACCTTCTACAGTTCCAGTTTTAACCCTGGTCATGCTGAATAAACTACTTTTTGAGAAAAGCATTACAATCAAAGGACTGAAAGCACTATATGTGGGCCAATATGTATTTTAAAATTTATTGCATGCAAATTTCTGGTCTGAAATGGACAAACAGGTGGTTTAGATAAAGAGGATATCAAGGCTGCAAATTTGTGCATGCTGATCTTTGTCTAACCCTCCTGCCAAAAAACAGAAATATTCCAGGACCAGCATGACAAGGGTTAAGATCGAGCTTTTGAAAATATTTGTTGACTATTTGAATTTGTAACACTCCAGTCATTCTTGGATTATGTGCTTTTCCTTGTCTTTTAAAATCATCACCTCAAATTACCAGCTATATTTGAATTAAATTTCATGGGAATAAGATTTGGATGACTATTTATCAGATTTGTTCAGATAAATTTTGATCAGATCAAAAACAGTCTTGACTACTTTATAAAGTGAAGACTTTGAAAAATCAATTCTTCTCAAGCTATAAGCAGTGTAAGTAATTATGTGGGGTGTCTTTGTCTGCAACACCTTTCAGTTATTAAGATTTTAATACGCCCGTCCAAGACGGGACCTATTATGGGATCACCCGTGGTGTGTGGGCGTCCGGTCGTCCGGGCGGTGTCCACTTCTTTGTCCGGAGCATAACTCTGTCACCTTGAGTCCGATTGACTTTAAACTTGGCAGTTATATTCTTCTCATCAATACAGAGTGCAGTGCTCAATAACCATAACTCTACCTGGCCTATTTTATAAGTTATTGCCCTTTGTTGTTTTTCATACATGAATCTTGTCCGGAGTATATCTCTAAAAGTATTATAGCTAGGATCATGAAATTTCATGGGTGAATAGATCTCACCAAGGGGGAGTGCAGTGTACAAGAACCATAACTCTACCTGGCCTATTTTTTTGAGTTATTGCTCTTTGTTGTTTTTCATACCTGAATCTTGTCCGGAGTATATCTCTAAAGCTATAATAGCTAGAATCATGAAACTTCATGGATGGATAGAGCTCACCAAGTAGGAGTGCAGTGTACAAGAACCATAACTACCTAGCCTATTTTTTGAGTTATTGCCCTTTGTTGTTTTTCATACTTGAATCTTGTCTGGAGTATATCTCTAAAAGTATAATAGCTAGAATCATGAAACTTCATGGATGGATAGAGCTCACCAAGTGGGAGTGCAATGTACAAGAACCATAACTCTACCTAGCCAATTTTTTTAGTTATTGCCCTTTGTTGATTTTCATACTTGAATCTTGTCCGGAGTATATCTCTAAAAGACTAATAGCTAGAATCATGAAATTTCATGGATGGATAGAGCTCACCAAGTGGGAGAACAGTGTACAAGAACCATAACTCTACCTAGCCTATTTTTTGAGTTATTGCCCTTTGTTGTTTTTCATACTTGAATCTTGTCCGGAGTTTATCTCTAAATGTATAATAGCTAGAATCATGAAACTTCATGGGTGTATAGATCTCACCAAGGGGGAGTGCAGTGTACAAGAACCATAACTACCTAGCCTATTTTTTGAGTTATGGCCTTTGTCGATTTTCATACTTGAATCTTGTCCGGAGTATATCTCTAAAAGTATAATAGCTAGGATCATGAAATTTCATGGATGGATAGAGCTCACCAAGTGGGAGTGCAGTGTAAAAGAACCATAACTCTACCTAGCCAATTTTATAGTTATTGCCCTTTGTTGATTTTCATACTTGAATCTTGTCTGGAGTATATCTCTAAAAGTATAATAGCTAGAATCATGAAACTTCATGGATGGATAGATCTCACCAAGTGGGACTCCAGTGTACAAGAACCATAACTCTTCCTAGCGTATATTTTGAGTTATTGTCCTTTGTTGTTTTTCATACTTTGTTTGACAAAAAATATTCATTCAAAATAACCTCAGTTCTATTCAAACCCCCAGTTAATATTAAGCAGTGTGATGGGTGTATCTTGTGACAATTCGGCACCTTGTTTTATGATAGTTGAACTTATGAATTATTTTTTATAATCTTGATTAGATATATTAACTGATTGTCTACTGTAACTTGCTTAAAGGTACAAGCAAGAAACGACACAAATCACTTTCTGTATGAAATTAAGACTAATATTATATAAATGAAGTTAAGAGGAATCCTAAAGACACATACACTATAAACAAAAATTAATGTAGTTAATTACATAACTTCATTGTACGGATTCAGTTTAATCCATTTACATACAGATTTTTTTAAGACTTGTCAAAATTGAAAGAAGTTGCAGATTACAATTTAAAGTTTATGAAATTTTAGATTTCTTCAGCTTTCTAGGTAGAAAACATTGTGTAAAATGAAAAAATTGCTTGTTGCAAGCAATTTCTTCATTTTACACAATGTTTTTCGAACTGATTTCCTTGAGGGGTGTCAAAAAGCGTCATTGTGTGGGAATGGGTAAAAAGTCAGATGAGATACAGGAGTCACATCATCCCAAATCCAAAATGTTAATGTTTCTAATTAAGGGTTAATTGCAATACTGTTATAAGTATTTATACTATGAATAGACACTTAGAACAGTATTACAATTAACTTTTGTAATGTTTAACCCTTTCCTGTTTTGCAAAATTTTAGACCTGTCCAAATTCAAAGGTTTTGCAGACGAAAATTTGAAGTTGATTTTATTTGAAAAATAACCATTTACCGGTAGTAGGGTAGAAAATATTGTGGAAAAAGAAGAAATTGCTTGATACAAGCAATTTCTTCTTTTTCCACAATGTTTGCTCAATTACAAAATGACAAAGACATAAAAACCAGGGATTAACCAGGAAAGAGCTATACTGCCTAAATTAAAGACATTACTCTACTCAAAGTCCTTGAAAAACTAGAGTTCATTCTCAGACAGCATGGTTCTCTGATTGATAACCTTATTTTGCACCTATTTTTAGAACAAGGGTTTTCAAGACTGAGTAAATGAAGCATCTTAGTTTCCTTTCTTTGTTGGAAAAAAAAGTAAAAAAACCCTCTATTTTTCTACTTAATCCATTACCATTTACTGTTTAAGAATGATAAAAATTTAAAGAAATTATAGGCAGCATTTCAAAGTACATTTAAATTGAGAAAAAAGATGTCAAATATGTTATGAAGATTGTTAATTATTAGCAAATTCTTCTTTTCCAAAAATGTTTTAATTATAGAATTCTTACAGAGCATTAAAATTCGAGATTGTATGGTAACAGGTTAAACCTGTAAATTCAAGCTGATGGAGTAATAAGGTGCTCAGGTGCCTCCGGTTTTAAAAATATGAAATCAGGTGAGCCATTTTAGACCGTCTTAGCCCTCCTGCCCATACTTGATATTTCTGTTTCCAATGAAAAAAAAAAAAAAAAATAGAAAATCTTGAACTAGACTATGAAAAAAAGGTTCCTTATTTTGTAACCAAAAACCCAGGTCAAGCATGTTTGTGAGTTTTATAATCACCCATTTACAAGGTTGCTTGTGAAGTTAAAAGCTCATCTTAAGATCAAAGTTTGTCATGTTGGACTGACATTATTCTACTCCTCTCAAATAAGATAATGTTTATACTTTGAACTGAACCCTTTCCTATTTTTCAAAATTTTAGACTTGACCAAATTCAAAAGGTTTGCAGACAAGAATTAAAGTTGATATAAGTTGAAAAATAACCATTTACTAGGGTAGAAGATATTGTGGAAAAAGATGAAATTGCTTGTTATAAGCAATTTCTTCTTTTTATACAATGTTTTCTCAATTATAAAATCACAGGGACGTAAAAACCAGGGATTGAACAGGAAAGGGTTACTGAAGGATGTCACCATCTTCTACATATCACATGGTACATTGTATTACATGTAAATTTTGTATTAGTTATATCCCAGCAAAACAAACGTTTCCAGAGAATCAGCCTGTCCTTCCATATGTCTGTCTGTCCATCCATCTGTCTATGACCAAAAATATTTAGCAAAGAACTGAACATTTTTCTTTGATTATCAGAAAGAGCCCTATTGAATATGGTGAGCTCTGACCAATATCAAGGGAAAAACAGCCTAATTGAAAATTTTCATGTAACCACTCTTGAGGTCACAATTTAGGCTCAAACTTTCTCAACCTTGATGAAAATAGTAGAAGTCATGAAGTCTTTGTTACCGCACTAGAGGTCACAATTGGGGCTTCGTATTTCTCAATCAAATTTGTTAAAACTATTTTTTTTTTTGTTCATGAGGCAGAACCCTATTGAATATGGCAACATTCTGACAAGGGCAAAATGGCCATTCTTGACAATTTTCTTGTTACCATTCCACAGGTCACATGTATGGCTTGATCTTCCTTAAACTTTGCTGAAAATGTTGGTATTGTCATGACTCATGAGGAAGAAATGTTTTGAATATGGTAATATTCTGACTTATTTCTGGGGTAAAAGGGTTTTCTGACAGTTTCATGGTTACCACTCTACAGGTCACAATTTTGGCTATATCTCGTAAAAGGTTTTATTGCCATGAAAGAATATCTACTTAGATTATGGTATCATTCCATCTTATATTAAGTAAATTGGAGCCTTAGTGGCAATATCAAAGTTCTGTTCTTCAACCAAAGCCTATTGCCATTATATCCATTTAACTTTTCAAAAACATTTTTATTTGAGTTGGTTAGTTGGCTCGAGAAAGTAAATTCAGGTGAGCGATCTAGAGCTGTTTTGGCCCTCTTGTTTCCTTTGACACATTCCCACAAGATCACGTTTTTATATGCCCCCAAATGAAAACAGATTTGGAAAATATTGTAGAAAAGCAATTTCTTCATCATTCAAAATGTCTCCCCCCCCCCCCCCCCAAAAAAAAATATATATCAGCCTGTAATTTTTTAACTTCTTTGATTTTGGACCAGTCTTAAATTTTGTTGTGTGGGAATGGGTTACAAATCTCTGAAACCACTTTGCCATTTAACATTAGGTGAGCAACCTCAAAGAGCAATTCTTGTCCTCTTATTTCAATTTGTATGTGCCACTAAAGATGGACATATATTAGCATCATCTTGTTTGACTATCTATTGGTCCCTAGGTGCAACTGTCCATCCACATCTTGCGAACACATCTACAATTATGGACAAATTGTCACAAGCAATTTCTTCATTTTCCACAATGTTTTCTACCAAGAAAGTTGAAAAATTCCTAATTTTCATAAACTTAAAATTGTCATCAGCAACTCCTTTCAATTTGGACAAGTCTAAAATTTTGCTGTGTGGTAATGGGTAAATGCAAAATTTCTTTTCTTGGTTAGTTGTCATCTCCATGCTGTATCCATGAGTTTTTACCCCTATACCTCTATAGCTACCTTTTTGAATAAAAGGTATGAAAGTTCTGTGAAGGATTTGATGGCGTATTTGTAGCTATGTTCAATAATGAGTCAGTAAAGGTACACACACACATAGTGCATCACCAAGTGTTGTTTTTGTTTGTTTTTTTCAATCTGAATATACAACGTATATTTCCTGCATAACAAATCACCACTGTGCCAAAAAAGAATCATAAGCAGTTTTGCTCATATCAAAGATGAAGACAGAGTATTAAAAATCAAACATGATCACAGACATATGCTCCTAGGGTTACCACAGTTTATAGTGTAGGCTTCACCTTTTATAAGGAAACTTACATGTGTATTCTAAATAAAAAAGATAATCTCCTTAAGTAATACTTGATGTAGAAGATTTTGTACCCCGGCGTCAATGATGAGACGGACGGCGTAAAGGTATTATTAAGGATAACGAGAGAAACAAATCAAATAAAATGAATTTAAAACATTGAAATGTTTATGAGCATGTGTAGAAATGCATGAAATTTACGTCCAGTGTTTTGATCAAATTCAAATAGCGATTTTGTATTAACAAAATCACTAAAAAGCAATTATGTGGTAGTGTATATTGTGGCTATGGCACACTTGATACCACCTTTTGAAAAATGATGTTAGTCTTGTTTCAAATTGGACTAATGTACAGTTTTGTCGTAGAATGGGTTAAGTGTTTGGTTTAACCAATTACATGACAACATATCTTTAGACTGGACCAAAGTCTACGGGGATACAGACAAAAATGCAAAATTTTTAAAAAAAATAAGATAACAAGGTTTTTGTTGTGAACTGGGTTAACAGTTTTTAAAGATTCTAACAAGTCTGCTTCAATGTTTTAGAGGGAATTTCAGTTTTGATAAGGCAACACTCCACCTTTCTTCAAGGGCCCTTATAATTGTTCTGTAGATGTTTACCTCTAATTATCATTAGCTCTAATGACCACTAAAGAAAAGAATATAGCATGTTTTTGACACATTTCTAGTAATTAAAGTTAAATGAGATAAAAGATCAAGACGGATCATGCACAACCTTGTGCTTCGACCTATTTAACTTGTTTACCAAGCATATCATACATAGCCTTGTGTTTCCACTTATTTAACCCTTTCCTGTTTTTAGCTCACCTGTACTATTTTGATTAGTTATCTTACCCATGTCCGTCCAACTGTCTGTCCTTCCGTTCACAATTCAAAAAAATTCTTCTCCTAACCTAACCATGGAATTTCAACCAAACTTCACAGAAATGATCCTTAGGTCATGCTGCTTCAAAATACTTCAAAGAATTGAAATCCATGAGGAACTTTTTTTGCCATTGCAACTAAGTACAAAAACCTTAAAAAAATCTTTTACCTCCCAAACTATAAGGTCTAAAGCTTTGATATTGGGGTTGTTTCAATGCCTATTGACCCTCTACCAAAATAATTCAAAGAATTACCATACTCTGGAAATTATCACTATATTGTCATTATTGAGGGGTCTTCGATATACCTAGGATGAAAGAAGAAAATTTTTAAAAATCTTCTCCAAAATAATTAGGCCTAGATCTTTGAAATTTTGTATATATCATAAAGCCTTTAGCCATCATACTCAGGGAGCAATATAGGACCATCATGGTCCTCTTGTTTGACATTTTAGACTCGTCAAAATTAAAAGGGATAGCTGACAATAATTAGAATTGGATGCAATTTCATATGAAACCATCCTATGTTGTAGAAAATACTGTGGGAAAGGGAGAAATTGCTTGTTACTAGAAATTTTTAGCTTGACTAGTCAAAGAATAGGGGGCTATTCTGGTCACCTGGGCGTCAGAGTAATGCTTTTGTTTAACCTGCAAGTGTCATATCTCAGTTTCTACTAATGCTATTGCTCTGTATACTTTTGTTGCTGTAATATCAGCTTCTAGACACAGATTCAATACTCTGACATTCATTTTAGTGGAATTTTAACCCTTCTTGGACTTAGATATTCTTGGTTAAACCTTATGTTCGACTGTCATATATCTGTAATAACTCTCTTTTTACCAATGCTTTTGCTTTAAAACTTTTGCACATTCTTTTGTTACCATCATATTATCTTATACAAAATGTAATTACAATTACATTTATTATAATGGAGTTTTAGCCCTTTTCAAACTTAGAAATTCTTGGTTAAACATTGGGTACAACTTTCATATACCTATGATAACTCTCTTTTTACCAATTCTATTGCTTTGAAACTTTGTACATGTTATTGTGACAATAATATCAGCCTCTAGACACAGATTCATTATTCTGACATTCATTTCAGTGGAATTTCAACCCTTTGCAGAATAAGAAATTCTTGGTTAAACTTTACATGCAACTGTCATAATTCTTCAATAACTCTCTTTCTCTAATGCTATTGCTTTGAAACTTTGTACTTTGTCATTGAATTGCTGTTACTATCCAGCAAGCGGAATAGTCGAGCATTGCTGTCCTCCGACAGCTCTTGTTCCTTTTCCACAAGGTTTTCTCAAGTATTAATTCTAAGTGATGTTTTATACAGGAAAGGATAACTAGCTTACAGCATTTTAAATCCTTATCTTGACAATAAAACCAGTTTTTATACACCACAATGTAATGGCACTGTGCATACAGAGCATTGGTGGGTGGATGTGTAGATGAGTGGGTATGGGTGTCCAATTCTTAACCGGGTAACCTACCTTCTGCATTAATTGATGAGTTTCATAAAAAGTTGTCACATTTGTTCCCCTTAAAGAGTACTAGTGTCATGCATAAAGTTGTGTTGGATACACCAAGTTCAAGGTTGAAGGTCATTTGACAAAATTGGCCTAGTCAGGATGACAATATGATTTTTTAGCTGGTCCATGAAGAAAGTCTCCAAAGAGCTTTTGTCAAACCCTTGGCTTCAGTGTCAGTGTCTGCTGGCCATTTGGTTAAAGTTTTTATATCTCTATTATAATTAGTGCTAGGGGGTTCATACTTCACACATGCACTCATAAGGATACCGTCTTTCATTTGAGACAATAACCTTAACCCTGTGACCTTGACCTTTCACTTTAATCAAAATCTTTAACTTTTTTTATCCATGACATTTATGAAGAGTGATTAGCTCTCCTATGTCATATCTCTCATGTACTTTTGCGTCAGCCAAACAATTTTTGAACTACTCACAGAAAATATTTATTCATCTTCATTTTATTTTCTCATTTGGCGATAATGGTGACCACCAGCGAAGGCCCTGCAAATTCTGTATGATCTGTCAAGTATCATTAAAAAAGGGGCATTACAATAAATTCATTAAGAATATCCTTGTTAACATAATCAAGTCTACAGTTTTCATCGGATTCTGTTCAAACTTTCAGAGAATGTTTGTACCATCATTTGAATTGTATCTCTACAAATTGGGTCTGATCTGTCTAATATCACAGGAAAAGGGGCTGTATGAAAAATTATTACAAAATCCTCATTAGCATAAGAATGTCCTCAGTCTTTATCGAAATCTCTTCAAACTTTAATAGAATGATTGTACCATCATTTGGATTGTTCTTTTGTAACAGATTACACAGATTGATTGTACCATCATTACAAGTGTTGATTTTGACTGTGTATCTGATACGGCAAGTATCACATGAAATGCGGCCTTATGAAAACTTTCTTGAATATTCTAGTAAACACAACAATGTCCCTAGATTTCACCGGATTCACTTCAAAATTACACAGAATGATTGTACAATAACAAGGATGGTTCTTTTCAGAATCGGGTACAATACGTCAAGTATCATGTAAAAAAGGGCCATGTGAATTTTTTATTAAATAATCTAGTTAACAAAATGAAGTCCCCTTTTTTTATCGGACTCACTTTAAACTTCCACAGAATGATTAAACCAACAGTAAAGTATCACAGGAAAAGGGGCCTAATGAGAACTTGATTGAAATATCTTTGTAAACACAAAGGTTTTAGCTAAACTGGCTGAAAGCCAGAGAGCTATTGTCATGGTGTGGTGTCTGTGGTGCCTGTGTCTGTCTGTCCGGTCGTCCGTCCATCCGTCCGTCTGTAAACTTTTCCTTTGAAAATCTTCTCAGAAAGTACTGAGCAGATTTCCACCAAATTTCACAGAAATGATCCTTGAGTGACCATTTATCAGATTGGTTCAAAGAATTTTGATCAGATGAAAAACATTGCTTTAATGGATGGGGCTTATTTCCATATATGGTAAAACCTTTAAAAATCTTCTCGGAAACCATTTAATTGATTACAACTAGATTTTACTGAAATGATTATTGGGTCAATATTCATATTCCTTCAAAGAATTTTGATAGGATAAAAAATATGGTGGGGCTAATTTCCATATATGGCAAAAGCTTTGAAAATCATCTTCTCAGAAACCAGCTAATGGGTATCAACCAAATTTCACAGAAATGATCCTTTGGTGACCCTTTATCAGATTCCTTCAGAGAATTCTCATCAATTGAAAAACATGGCTTTAATTTGCGAGGCTAATTGCCATATTTGGTAGAAGCTTTGAAATTCTTTGTCTCGGAAACCAGTTGGATACATTTTAACCAAATTTCTACCGAATTGAACATTTAGTGACTCTTTATCAGATTATCAAAAAGAATTTTGATATTAAGAAAAATATGGCTTAAATGGGCAGGGCTTATTTCCATATATGGTATATACTGAAAATGGATTGTTGATGGAATTTCAACCAAATTTCACAGGAATGATCCTCAGATGACTGTTTGTTGGAATCCTTCATATGATTTAGCTTGGTTGAAAAGCTTGGCTATTATGGTTGTGGTTTGTGTCCATATAAGGTATACAATGAAATTTTTAAAATTTTGTTGATACCTTTTCATCTTCCCCAGTGAATGAATTATACATAACTTAACTTGACTTTTGTAAAAACAATGAAAAGCTGAAATGCTTCTCTAGAACTATTTCAAAGATTTCAGTGACTTATATTTATTTTCCATATATCAGTTTATATTGAATTCGTGAAAAGTTTGCTTAATCAGTACATTCATACCTGTGAAGCGATACAGGCGCTCAAGTGCCTCTAGTTATTGGATTCTCTTCAAAGATGCATGGAATGATTGTGGCATTGGAAACACAGGAAAAGGGGCCTTACAGATTATCATTCATGTTTATGCGATGAAGTTCATAATTGTTATCAGATTGTCTTTAAAATTTCGCAGGACAATTGTATGGTCTTAAGGAAATTTCCTTTTGGAAATGAAGTGGATCCATTAGAAAACACAGGAAAAGGGGCCTTATGGATGTTCACTCAAAACAGTCCTGTTCATGTGATTAAGTCCACAATTATTATTGGAAATTGAGTAGATCCGTCAACACGGAAAAAGGGGCCTGAGTATTGTTGCTCAAAATGTTAAAGAGGATAAAGTCAAATTTGTTATTATTCTAATGCGTTTTTATGCCCCAAAGGGAGGCATATAGAAATTGAACTGTCCGTCCGTCAGTCAGTCCGTCTGTCAGTCCATCCCGCTTTCGTGTCAGCTCTGTAACTCCTATATGCAAAAGTGGATTCCAATATAACTTTGCACAAATGTTCACTGCTATAAGACAACGTGTCGCGAAAAGAAACCCAGGTTCCTATCTCAAAGATCAAGGTCACAATCTGGGGTCAAAGGTAAAAAATTGGCACTTTTTGCTTGTCCGCTCTGTAACTTCTATAATCATGCACGCAGGTACAAATTTCTTTCATACAAATGTTCACCACCTTCAAACGACAGGTCACAAAAAAAGACCCAGGTTCCTATCTCAAAGGTCAAGGTCACAGGTCAAAGGGGCGTCCAGAACTAAATTGCGGCCGGAATGGTTAAATTGTATTTTCTCTCTTACTCTTCAATGGATTGCTTCCATATTTGGACAAATGCTTAATTGGGTTGAACACTTTACATGTCCTTGACCTTGACCCAGTGACTTTGACCTACATTTGACCTAAGGAAAATCCATCCATAATGCATTTCTTGATTTCGTTCTGTATAGAAATTATTATATGTATTAAAATTTCATTTATCAAAAACCCAGACGTAGAGATCACAAATGCATGTGGTTGTTGTGTTTACAAAACAAATCAAAGTGCCACATGCTTGACCCTGTCCTTTGGGGGCATTTGTCACATGACTGTGACCAGCTCTTGTTCTTTTAGCAATTAACTCCCTTGAATATCAGATTTCTTTAACAGAAAACTTGATAACCAGAAGAGCTTCTCAGGCCCTCATGGGCCTCTTGTTCATCCTAGGGTGTGCACATTTTGCACATTCATTCAATAGGGGATGGCATTTGAATCTATGAACATGTGCTTTTAAAATTTTACATTATCAAATAGCACCCCAAAGGTTACAGTCACAAGCACGCTCTAGGGCGGGCTATGTTGTCAGTGGAGGTTGTCTTTCGAGGTAGAAAAAATTGTGGCAAATGAAGAAATTGCATATCAAAAGGGTGGTAATGGTTAAAATCTATCCAGCACTTATCAATAGCAATGCCATAGGTAGAAGGTGTTATTATGGATTTGAATTTAGATAAAGCACTAAACTATTGTTGATGTTGTCAAGTAGAGGCATTTATGAGGAGCACCCACAGCACAGGGTTTCCATTCAGAAATAACCGTCTTTAACAACAGACAGCTATGGTCATGTGTGTCCGTCTTACATCCCTGTGTGTATAAAAATCTTCTGAGAAACTACTGGTCAAATTAAACAGGACTATTCCCTAAATGATCGTCTGTCAGATTCCTTCGGACAACAATGTTTCATGTTTGCAACAAGATTGCAAAATTTCCATATGTTTGTCTCAACCCATTACCACTCTATCCCACTATTTCACGTCTTTCAAGGTAAAAGCTCAAGAAAACATTGTGGAAAATGAAGGAATTGCTTTCTACAAGTATTTTTTCACAATGTTTTATACACCAAAAGGCAAAGACTTTTTAGATTTCACACTAAAAGTTGTTGCCTGACCTTTTCTGAATTAGACCAGTCTAAATATTTTTTATGTGGAAATGGATAAATGGGTAAAGGACATCACGAGCTACATTTTGTGGTATTTCAGCCAGTGGAGCAACACAGGCCCTCTGGATCTCTTGTAGATTTGTGCTAATCAATCATGTCTGGATGTCTACTATGGGCTCTCTTTGGCTGATGTTAAATAATTATTGTATGTTTAAGTCACCTGACTGAAGGTCATGGTGACCTGTTACTATCATGTTTTGTCCGTCATCGGGTGTTAACCGTATACATGTTAGGCGTCTTCTTAAGAACCCTTTGACAGATTTCCACCAAACTTGGCAGGAAGCATTCCTATGGGAAGGCACTCTAGATTTGTACATGTCATGGAGTTTTCTACCCTTGACCCATTTCCACACAACAAAATTTAAGACTGGTCCAAATTGAAATAAGCTGCAGATGACTACTTTCAAGGTGATAGAATTTAAAGTATGTTTGTTTTTTTTAAATAGAAAACATTGTGGATAATGAAGAAATTGCTTGATATAAGCAATTTCTTCATTTTCCACAATATTTTCCAAAACTTTTCATTTGAGGGGCATAAAAAGGAGGGAATAGGTTAAGGTCCCATTTGGGGCAAAAAGGGTACATCTTAGAAAATTCTTGTCTTGAAGAAGCAGTTTGATTGGATTCGCAATTGGTATTTAGAGTCTTTAGGGCAAGGACAGCCAAATTTGTACAAGAAAAAAATTCTCTACAGAGATTGCCAAGGGTGGAGGTTAAAAGCTTATATTGTGACAACTTTGAAAACTTTTTCTACCAAACCAAAAGACCTACAGCTCTGATATTCGGTATGTGGCATCAAGTAGACCTCTACTAAGATTGATCAAATTAAGCCCCCAGGGCGTCACAAGTTTTACACAGGGCAAAAAAACTTTAAAAAATTTCTTCTCCCAAACAGGAGGGCCTACAGCTTTGATATCTGGTATACAGCACCTCTATCAAGATTTTTAGCTTGGCATCGTTGGCGCTGGAGTGACAAACTTTAACCTTGGTCATATCTCTGTTGTTATTGAAGATATCCTCATGACACTTGGCATGTGTATTGACCATCACCAGCTATCAAAACTATCAAGGGGGATAACTCTAAATGCATTTTTGTAAGAGTTATGCCCCTTTCTTGACTTAGAACTTTTGCATTATCCAGCACCTGCTGAATAATTGAACGTTGGCACCTGTGGGCGGTGCTCTTGTTTAAATCATGGCCCCTGAGTCAAAATTTGCAAGTTCCTCTGGGTCACAAGTTTAACATAGGCTTATAAAGAGAAAACTTTAAAAATCTTCTTCTCCCAAACAGGAGGGCCTAGAGCTCTGATATATGGTATACAGCATCATCTGGTGGACCTTTATTGAGACTTATAAATTATGGCCTAAGGGGCAAAATTAGTGCGTTTCTGAGGGGTCACCAATTTAACATAGGCTTATATAGTGAACAGTTTAAAAATGATTTTCTCTGAAACAGAAAGGCCAAGACCTTTATTGTAGAACCTACAATGCGCCATTGGCCTCCTAAAATCATTATGGACTCAAAGGGAATTGTAATCCATGCTCGGCGGTGGACAGGATTGAGCTTTTGCAATGGCTTATTGTCTTGTCTTTCAGAATGGTGGGTTTTCAGTTCTCCTGAACTTTGCTAATGGTGATCTGTTCTGATTGCAGTTGTCTGTCATCCATTATACTTCTTATTTCCTTCCTTCAACTTATTCCTGGGGAATAACTACTATATGCTTTATCAATATATCTATGATTTTTTGTGCTCTTTGGAATTAGGTGACAAATAAGGCCCTATGGGCCTCTTTTTTTTTTTCCCCACACTTTTTTTCGTTTTGCCTAAATAGTTTTTAGCTCCACTGACTGAAAGCCAGTGAGCTATTTTATGGCATTGCGTCTGTCCGTGCTTCCATCCATGCATATGTCTGTCTTTCCTTAAACTTTTACTTAAAAAAATCTTCTCCTCAGAAGTACTGAACAGAATTCAACCAAATTTCACAGAAATGATCCCTGGGTGACCTTTCAGCAGATTCCTTCTAAGAATTGTGATCGGATGAAAAACATGGATAAATAACATTGCTTTAATGGGCATGGCTAATTTCCGTATATGGTGAAATCTTTAAAAATCTTCTAAGAAACCAATTGATGGATTTCAACCAAATTTTAGTTTTACAGGAATGCTCAATTGGTGATCATTTATCAGATTTCTTCAAAGAATTAAGATTGGATGAAAAATATGGCTTTAATGGGCAGAGCTAATTTCCATGTAAGTTGAAAGCTTTAAAAATCTTCTCAGAAACCATTGGACGGATTTCAACCAAATTTAACTGGAATGATCCTTTGGTGACCCCTTATTAGATTGCTAAAAAAGATTTGATTAGCTGTAAACATTGCTTTAATGGATTGGGATAATTTTCATATATGGTAAACAGTGAAAACCTACAATCATCTAAGATTACAAAATATTTCATAAGTATAAGTTTTCAACAAAATTTCAGAAAATGAACCAATGGTGACTCTGTGTCAGATTCCTGCATAAAATATGGCTCAGATGAAAATTATGACCTTTATAGGGGGCTTGTGTCCATAGATGGTATATAGTGAAGTTTTGAAAAATCTTATTCTTACAAACTACAGGATGGTTTTCAACCAAATTTATCAGGAATGATTAGTAAATTCAGGCCCATGGAGCAAATCAGGCGCTCAAGCGCCTCTAGTTTCAGTGGTGTATTTTATATTTAGTCCTTTCCTGTTTTTGAAATTTTAGACTAGTCCAAATTGAAATAGGTTGCAAATGACAATGAAAAGTTGCTACAATTTAAAATTGAAATTTCCTTAATATAATGTGATAGAAAATATTTTGGGAAAAGGAGAAATTGCTTGTTACAAGGAATTTGTCCTTTTACTACAATGTTTACCTAAGTATAAAATCACAGCAACATATAATCCCAGGTTTGTACAGGAAAGGGTTAAAAGATTAGGCCACTAAATTACCTTCAGAAAGACATAATCACTGAATTTATTTTGTACTATTTTTTGACCAGGTTTAACTGGAAATCCCATAAATCAAGAGTTGGTCAAATTGTACAGCGAAGGAACACAGAAACTACTCACCTACCTTCTTGACAGCCTTGTTGGTAAGTACTGAATTGTTCCCCTTGTAAAGTCCTGGAGATTAGTTACCTCCCTTTTACTTTCTCTCTGTGACTGGAGCTGGTAAGCTCAATTCATAACACAGTGTGCTGTCATTCCCATGGTTGTAAGTTAGAATTCAGACTTTACCATATTCTGTACAACACCTGACAAATTCATTTGATGGATTGCTGACACAAACAAAAAAAAAACATTGACCATCCAAATAATTGTCTAGAATGGAAAGTCAGTGTTAACCCCTAATATTTATATAAAACATTTTCATTCACAGGTGACTAAAGAATAGAAGCTTCAGACTTTTCATGTCTTCCATCAATGATTTGCTGTTTACCTCATCTTCTATATAATCATCTTCTACAACATTAAATTTTTTTTCAAATTGACCAATCGCTGGCCCCAACCATTTACTCTGACATGAAGTTCCACTTCGATTTCAAATGGCGTTATTTTGCAAAATTTATAGCCAATAGCATGGAACATAATAGTAGAATTGTTTCTTGGCAACCTAAATGTTGTAATACAGCTTGAATAAGCTGTAGTTACCACATCTCAGTTGCCAGACAAACAAAAATGCTTCACATGGTGGCCAATGTTGTAGTTGAAATACCACTTCCTTTAAAAATGAATGATTTGATTGGCCGTAATTTTCTTTGATTGACAGCTGTGATTGATCAATTATAGTCATGTGATATCTTGCCTCATACTAGTCTAACGTGTTGTGGTGAAGTGGTCATGCCCAGGGATCTTTAACCCTTTCCTGTGTTGCAAAATTGTGGATCTGTCCAAATTCAAAGGTTTTGCAAACAACTATTAAAAGTGGATTTAATTTGAAAAATAACCATTCAGTGGTGAAGAAAATTTGTGGAAAAAGAAGAAATTGCTTGTTACAAGCAATTTCCTCTTTTTCCTCAATGTTTTCCCAAGTTTAAAATCACAGGGACGCAAAATCCTGTGTTTGTACAGGAAAGGGTTAAATAACCCATTACAAAACAACATAATCTTAGCCTGGTTTTAATTCAAATGAGATAATTTTAGGTGATGAAAGTCCTTTTGTCTTTAGCGGTTGAGAACATTGTTGATGATGAACAAATTGCTTGTAACAATGATTTTGTTTCTGTTTGTGTCCCTGACTATTTATTTTGCAAATTGATGTTGTTTGTTGATACTTCAGCTGAACTATCATATTGGAGGAAAGTTTCAGGGATTGCAAGCTATCCCTCCAATTAATCTTTTGCAAAACAGACAGTGAGGAGTGCTATAGAAAACAAGCTTTTTGCTTGGATTGAATGTTGTTTTACATGTGTGATAAATTACAGGATGCCATGATAAGGTGCACCAGGCACTTGGAAAAACGTCAAGAGTGGACCATAGAAATAATACAGTGGTGTGGTAATACACTTTCCCCACTTGTCATCGGACAAATGAGACATGATTTTCTACTTGACCAGTTTAAATGAACTTGTCCGAAAAAAAGTGAAAAGATAGATTTTGAGAAAATTGCGTTGTTACTTAAGAAAATCCTGGAACCTAGCAATTACTTCATTAACAACAATTTCTCTCCTTCAATGTAAATGTAATGATTTTATATACGTGTATAATGAGTTATCTTTGAGATCCATTTTGTACCATTCTAATATTTGTCCTGGTATCTTCTTGTCCTAGGACAAGTGGCCTTCAAAAATGTACTTTTCCTCAAGTAAAAAAGCCCTTGACAGACAAGTCGGACATAGGTATTCCTCACCCTTGTTTGTAGACACAACCATCAGATCTTCTACTGACTCCCAGCAGGTCTGAACAAAATTGGGTCATGTCAGTCCAATTTTGGTAAGAAGGAAGCCTTATGTTATTGTTACCTGTTTGAATGCCCTCAATGAAATGACTTCAGAGAGTGAGTGTAATAGTCATAGAACTTTGTGGTAAGTTCTCTGTTCTTGCAATGATTCTTTGATGAAGTATCTCTAGATCTTGCTAAGAGTTATTAGCTCACCTGAGCACAAAGTGCGAGGTGAGCTATTGTGATCGGTCGTTGTCCGTCGTCCGTCCGTCCGTCTGTCCGTCTGTCCGTCTGTCCGTCTGTCCGTCCGTCCACAATTCCTTTAAAAATCTTCTCCTCCTAAACCAGTAGGCCAATTAAGCTGAAACTTTGCAGGGATGTTCCTTGGGTGAAGTTCTTCAAAAGTTGTTAAAAGAATTTAATTTCGTCAAAAACTCTTGCTGCCGCGGCATTTGAAAATGGGAATCTTTAGTAATTCTTTAAATATCTTTAAAAATCTTCTCCTCCTAAACCACTAGTCCAATCAAACTGAAACTTTGCAGGGATGTTCATTGGGTGAAGCTCTTCAAAAGATGTTAAAAAAATTTAATTTCGTCAAATACTCTGGTTGCCGTGGCATTTGAAAATGGGAATCTTTAGTAATTCTTTAAATATCTTTAAAAATCTTCTTCTCCTAAACCAGTTGGCCAATCAAGCTGAAACTTTGCAGGGATGTTCATTGGGTGAAGCTCTTCAAACGATGTTAAAAGAATTTAATTCCGTCAAAAACTCTGGTTGCCGCGGCATATGAAAATGGGAATCTTTAGTTATTCTTTAAATATCTTTAAAAATCTTCTCCTCCTAAACCAGTTGGCCAATCAAGCTGAAACTTTGCAGGGATGTTCATTGGGTGAAGCTCTTCAAAAGTTGTTAAAAGAATTTCTTTCCTTCAAAAACTCTGGTTGCCGCCGCATTTGAAAATGGGAATCTTTAGTAATTCTTTAAATATCTTTAAAGATTTTCTTCTCCTTAACCAGTAGGCCAATCAAGCTGAAACTTTTCCTGGATGTTCCTTGGATGAAGCTCTTAAAAAGTTGTTAAAAGAATTTCTTTCCGTGAAAAACTCTGGTTGCCGCGGCATATGAAAATTGGAAGTTTTAGTAAATCTTTGATGTTGTTTTTTTCATAGACTACAAGGCCAAAGGCCTTTATATTTTGTAAAGAGCTTAATCATATGGTTCTCTATCAAGTTTAAAATATTTAATGTCTGGGGTCAAAAATGGCCCTGCCCCTGAGGTCCGAAGTTTGGAAAAATGCTCAATTAGAGCAATTTCAAAAGGCTTCTCCTCTTAAACTATAAGGTTTAGGATTTTCATATTTGGTATGTAGCAAAACTAGATGGTTTTGTACTATATCAAAAAAAAGTTTTCATCCAAGGGTCAAAAACGGCCCTGACTAGGGGTCCAAAAATTTGGAAAAAACGCAATTTGAGTATGTTGAAAAAAATTCTTCATTTTAAGGCGGAGGGCATTTATATTTTGAGTGTAGCATAGCCTGGCTATTATCTATCAATTTTGATTAGATTATGCCTGTAGGTTAAAAAACACCCCTTCCCTGGGTGTCCAAAGTTCGTAAAAATGCTCAATTAGACCATGTTCAACAGTTTTCTCCTCCTAATCTACAAAGTCTAAGGTATTCATATTTGATTTATAGCATAACCAGATGGTTCTCTACTATGTATGCTAAAATATTAGCCCTGGGATAAAATATGGCACTGCCCCAGAGGTCTCAACTTTTGGAAAACACCCAATTAGAGCAATTTCAAGTGTCTTCTCCTTCTGAAATATAGATGAAGGGCATTCATATTTGGTATGTAGCATGACTAAATAATTTTTTACTATGTTACAAGAAAATATGCTCTTAGGATAAAAATGTCTCTGCTCCTGGGATTGAAAATTGCATAAATCGCATTGAAAGGATTCTTCTTAAATAGAAATGGAGAAATTGCTTGCTTTCTCACAATGCTTTTTTAAACCTTTTTCCCTGAGGGTGACAAATTCTGGGATAGTTTGGTAATCCATTAAACTATGAAGCCAAAGGCATTCATTTTTATTTTAAAGCATTACTGGATTGTTTTGTACAAAGCCCAAAATCTTATATTTGTTTTATTTATTTTGCTCAAGTTGTGTCTTTTTTATACAAAAAAGTACTATAATTTGCAGATGCCTCAGGTGAGCGATTTAGGACCATCATGGTCCTCTTGTATGTTTAACCCCTTCCAGTTCAAACATGGGTATTTACATTCCTGTGATTTAATACTCGAGAAAGCATTGTGGAAAAATAAGAAATTGCTTGTAACAAGCAATTTCTCCTTTTTCCACAATATTTTCTACCACATAGGATGGTTTCATTTCAAATGGCATCCAGTTTTCATTGGCGTCTGCAAACTCTTTCAATTTGGACTAGTCCAAAATTTCCAAAAACGAGAAAGGGTTAATTAAAGGGTTGATTATTTTCCAGTTTTCAGTATTTTGTGACTGAAACGGAATCATGTCTAACACAACCCATTACCCCCCTAAAATTCTTAAATTGGTCCAAATTAAATAAATTTGCAGAGGACAATTTTAACTTCAAGGTGAAATTGCAAAATAAGAGCTAATTATAGAAGAATACAATGAGGCAAAATGAGAAATTGACAGCAATTTTCTTCTTCTTTCATAATGTATTCTTGAATGTAAAAACTGACTGTTGTTAAAAAGAGGGATTGTGGGAATGGTTTAAGACTTTTATCAGGAAAAAACCTAAAACATACATCATTTGTCATATCAAAAATAGTCTTTAACCCTTTACCTCATAAAAAAATTTGTTTTCCATAGTCCATATTCAAAGAGGTTGCAGACTGCACCTTTAAGTCATTGAAATTTAAACAGTCTATGGCATTGGGGAAGGAAACATTGTAGATGATTACGAAATTACTTGTAATGTTTGCTCAAGCTGTTTTTTTGAAGGGCACTAAAAAGTAGGAATGGGGTAAATGAAACATGTTCAATCCTTTCCAAAATGGATAACTGATTTTCTGAATTGGATTGTATATTGGATTTGTATAGTTATTTCCCTTATTTAACCCTTTCCTGTTTTGCTAAATTTTAGACCTGCCCAAATTCAAATGATTTGCAGACGACAATTTAAAATTGATTTTATCTGAAAAATAATCATTCAATTTGAAAGAAAATATCTCAAGTATAAAAATACAGGGACCTAAAAACCAGAGATTGAAAGGGAAAGGGTTAAGTGTAAGAGGTCTTGGCAATGTTCAGTATAATCAACTTGGTTGGTAGAGCAGATCCCTGGTTCACGCCCCAACTGACCAGACTATCAAACAAATTGTCTTTAGATGAATTATTATTCAAAGCCTCTGTGTAACTATGATGAAAGAAGAACCAGACAGATCTTTCTGTATTTTCATTCTTATGCACTACCCCATAACATTGAATTTTACAGGGAGGGGGGCTGGGAGGGGGAAAGGGGGGGGGATGCCACCTATATGGGTATATGCTACTCCCTACAGAAGCAACAATGGAAGACACACATGCTCTCTAGAATGTCATTCTGTAAATGTCTTTTTATCATTGAATAATGTCTTTAACCCATTCCCACTCAATCCCTCCTTTTTACGCCCCTCGAGAAAAAAGCTTTGGAAAACATTGTGGAAAATGAAGAAATTGCTTGTATCAAGCAATTTCTTCATTATCCACAATGTTTTCTATCCAAAAAGACGGAACAATTCAAAATTCCACCAACTTGAAATTGTCGTCTGCAGCTTCTTTCAATTTGGACCAGTCTAAAATTTTGCTGTGTTGGAATGGGTTAACTCATTACCACTCAACAAAATTTCAGACTAGTCCAAATCCAAAGATTTTGTAGACAACAATTTCAAGTTTATGAAATTAAAAATATTTTGACATTTAGGGTAGAAAATATTTTGGACATTGAAGATGTTGCTTGTTGCAAGCAGTTTCTTTACTATTCACAATGTTTTCAAGGGATTTCTTCTTGGGGAACATAAAAAATCCAGAACTTTAGATTTGTAAATAAGATGTAGTGTGAATTGGCATGGAAAGTTTAAACAGGATAGGAAATATGTTGAAAGAAAGTGTTTGCTGCAGTGTTTTGTTAACCTTTCCCACCCAATCCCCTTTTCTACCCCCTTCAAGGAAGCATGTAAAAACATTGTGGATTTTTTTTTTTTCATTATCCTCAATGTCTTCTGCCCTAAAAGACAAAGAGTTTTCAATTTCTCAAAATTGTAGCCTGCCACTTCTTTCTAAAATACAGTGACACTTTTTTAGAAACCCCAAAGACAAAAAGCTTGTTATGAGCAATTTCTTCATTATTCACAATGTTTATTACCCCAAAAGACAAAGATTTTTTTAACTTTCATTAAAAAAAAATTGTTGTCTGCAGCTTCATTTAATTTGGACTTGTCTAAAATTTTTAATTTGGCAATGAGTTCAACTTTCTTTAGAATGTCAAAAAACTTTCATTCATGAATCACTCATAATCAGTCTCATATTTTTAGTTGAAGTTTAACCCATTCCCACATGAGAAAATTTTAGTCTGGTCCAATTGGAAGATGATGCAGACGGCAATTTTAGGTTGGTGAAATTAAAATATTTTTTGTCTCTTAGGGTAAAAAACATTGTGGACATTGAAGAAATTGCTTGAATCAGGCAATTTCTTCAATGTCCACAATGTTTTTTAAAGCTTTTTTCTTGTGGGGATGGAGGGATTGTGTGGGAATGGGTTAATCAGCAGGAGAATTCTTGCTGATGTATAAGAATTGTTGTTGAATAAGAGAAATAACAGAACCATTAAATTTTGTTCATTATTCAAATGTCAATTTATGGAAGTTTGACAACAGTGGATTATCTCATTCTATATTAACAGTACACCTGACGTAATTTTGTATTAGCCATTTTATGCTCATAAAGATTTTTATATAACCTTACTTGATATTAAAACTGCTATAATTCACTTTGATGAATCGTTGACATATTAAAAAATGGTTTAGTGTTACGTCAGTCTGGAAAATGCCAAGTCAAGTTGCCTAACCAGAAACAGTAAATACTTCTTAACCCATTTTCAAACAATAAGACCTGATAAAGGTTTAATTGAAAGAGGTTAACAGTATTTCAGTGATGTTTGCAGCAGCTGGAGCACACAACCATGGATTCCAGATATTGCTCACTCCAATACAACCACTCTATCCTTACCTAGCCTCCAACTGTTCATCCAACTTAGGTTTATGAATATATACCCATATATTGTAGACAAACATCGTAAAGGATATTTGATACAACTAGGGATTGAACCCTGAACCTCATGATTGAGAGTTTGCAGCCACCCTACCAACTGGGAAATGGCCTCAGCTCTAAAAGATGTCATGCAGGTTCTGGTGACAGTAGAGATACAAGGAATCCATGATTAGGTGCTCCAGCCGCTGAGACATGTTTAAAATACTGTTAAAAGTGGCATTAGACCCCATTTAATGGAATCAGTAGAATCTTCTGGATTAAATACTATAAAGAAAGAACCATGATATCATTCAGAAACACCTCTGCTGAGTAATTCTCTTGGAATTGGACTGTTTCTTAATTTAAATCAAAGGACTGAAATTCCTGAGAGCAGTTTTGCTGGCTTATCAGTAAACGCGCTCAATAATGCCAGCATGTATCATCAATATGAGTAAGTAATTCTTACACCTAAGTAGGGTGAGCAGCTGAGGGCTCGATAAGGATGAAGTGGTAGTACTGGTGTTTGAACTACCAGGAATCCATGGTTTGGAGCTCCAGCTGCCCCAATATAACTGAAATACTATTAAAAGTTGCGTTAAACCCTATTCAATCAATCATGACCCCTTACTGTTCACCAAAATCGCTATTTTGATTTAATCACAAGGTTTTCTTTAATATTATTTCATCAGTATGTGAAAATTATTGGTTTTGTGGTAAAGGGTTAAATGATAAAAGGTAAAGAATCCAAAGCTAACATTCAATTTTTTTTCATTTAGCATATTAATATAACAATTGAAGCACTACATTTCCGTTTCAAAGATATAGTCGAATTCAAGAGGTAAAAGGGTGTTCAGACTGAACATCTGGCAGGCGTGTCTTAGTCTTTACACCTGTCATAGCCATTGTAATAGCAAGAATAGCCCAAGATAAGCATGACAAGGGTTAAAAACATATAACGTAGACAAATTTATTCAGGTTACCATTACATGATGACAAAATTTTAGGCTTGTCCAAATTCACTAAAGCTGTCGATTAAATCTTCATCTTTTAAGATTAAAAATATTGTGAATAATCTAACATTTCGTTCATTTTCTTGTTTTCATACACTATCAAAGGTAGTCGTATATTAGTCCATCCATCCTAACGACTGTTGGTCTAATATCTTGTTAATATATCTCCTATATTTGTGGATGGATTTAAATGAAATTCTCACAGAATTTTGATCGTCACCTGACATTGTGCTTATTGTCAGAATTTTGCAATGTAAGGCTGTGTTACAGAAAAAGGGGGATAAATGCATTTTTTTTGTCTAGTATAATTGGTGGCATATATTGTGACTATTGCACTCTTGTTTAGCTCATCCGAGCATAAAGTGCTTGGGTTGAGCCATGTGATCAATCATTGTCTGTCTGTATGTCTATACGCCCATCTGTCTTTCCATAGTTGCAACAAACTAACCTTGGAATTTCAACTAAACTTCACAGACGTGATCCTTAGGTCATGCCCTTCCACTTATGTCATCGAATTGGAATCCTTGAAGAACTGTGGTGGCCATGGCAATCAAAGGAAAAAAAAAGAATCTTTTTCTTCCAAACCGTCAAATGTTTCTTATGTAGCTTTGCCTAACAATGTAGCGGACCCCTGTACTAAAGTACTTTGAATTATTGCCCTAGAAGGAAATTAGCCCTAGTTGAGGTATCTCAGATTTTACATAAAGATAAAGAAGAAATTCTTCAAAAATCTTCTCCTCATAAACCAAATGGCCTAGAACTTTTTAATTCTGCATGCCAATTCATCTTATTGTTATCAACATAAAAACTAAAATTTGTTACTCTGGGATCAACCTCAGCCCTATATTGTGGATTCTCAAAATTTTAGAGATAAAGAAGGACCCCCCCCCCCAAAAAAAAAGCCAAATGACCTAATTGTACTCTACCAAAATACTTTGATTACTACTCTGAGATTACTATAAGCCCTCTCTTTTGGACATACAGATAAAGATAAAAAAAAAAACACATTTTCCAAAACCACAAGTCCTTTTGTTTGCAAGTTTTGCATGCATAACTAATTTATGTCTACTAAAATACCTGTTGCCTAAATTACTCTGGGATCAGGGAATTAATACAAGCCCCATATATTGTTGGTTTCAAATATTGCATACACTGTTGCCTGATGGTACAATACTAAAAATTATTCTTTTACTACCCTAAGTTGTGGTTTTTACATACAAGTAAAAAAGGAAAAACTATTACAATTTTGAATTATTCAAAGTTAGTTATCAGCTTAAGAGTTTCCAAATTTTTGTAGAAAGCATTGCCTTATGGTATTCTACTTGAATTCTGCAAACTGTCACAGTGAAGCCTATAGCTAATTTGCAATCATGATTGGATGAGCCATATAGAACCATCTTGTCTATCTTGATGGTAGAATGGGATTGTGTGATAATGGATTGATCAGCTTTAGGATTACCAAGATAGTTCCTTTTTGCATGACGGGTCGTGTAAATCTTTCTCGTGTGATGTGCCAGACATATTGATTAGAAACTAAAAAACAACTTTGCTATCTGTCATCTTGTTAAGCTATATATCTGTCTGCCTTTAATTCATTAAATTAACCCATTACCAGATGACAAATAAAACTGGTCTAAATTGAATAGAGATGCAGAAGACAATTTAAAGTTCTGGAAATTCAAGATTTGTAACAAGTAATTTCTTCATTTTACACAATGATTTCACAATTGTTTTTCTTGAGGGGCATCAAAAAGCGTCACTGTGTGGGAGTGGGTTAAATCAGTCAACAACTTTCAGCAGTGCCACAAGCCAGTGTTTTGAACGTCTGATTAGTTTATTGAAAAATTATTTTTAGTTTTAGTTTCGTCAATCAAAAATGGGTGTTCTGATTAGTCAAAGAAAATTGTTCATAACTCCATGAATAAAATTTTGAGCACGCAGGGGTTTTTGTATGCTTCCGAACAAAATAGTTCCATACAAAAAGGTATCAAAATTTGTAAAATATTTGTTGTTTTTTCTCGATGCTATTAAATTATAAGAAATGAAGAGAATTTTTTTTTTGTTTTCATCGAGGTATGAACCGAAAAACCTAATCACACTTGTGTATGAATCGGCTGAGCGTATATATACAGTGTGATTAGATTTTTTGATTCATACTGCCATGAAAACAAAAAATATTCTCTTCATCTCTTAATAACATGATTTGAGGAATGATTTTCTTGGAATTGATTCTTTGACTGACAGCCATGATCCAGCATTACACCCAATGTTGCTTAGTTTGTAGCTAAGATGTTTTTGGAATGAACTGACAATATGGCTATATTTTTGCTGTCTTCCCTGCTGGCATGGTTGTCTCTGTCTTAAATAGTTAAATTTGTTCTGTTATTAACCCTTGTCATGCTGAACCCGGAATATTCCGGTTTTGGCAGGAGGTGTAGACTAAGATCAGACTGCACTTATGTGTAGGCTGATCTTAGTCTACACCTCCTGCTTGTACTTTTCCTATTAGAGTTGTTTATGAAGTTCATTTCTTAAAGAAATATTGATTTTTTAACAAGAAGTTCTATCAGTGCTTTCAGCTCTTTGATTTGACAGCAGTTCAGTAAGGTAATTTATACAGCATGACAAGGGTTTAAGTAGATACAGCCATGAAACTTGAAATATAGGCTCCCCATCAAAAGAGTGACCCATACCATAGGGGAATAATTCTTGATAAATGTTTGTAAGAATTAAGCCAAGTTTAGACATTTCCCAGTCAGTGACGCCTTTAGACGCCCCCAAGGAAAAAAGCTTTGGACAACAATGTGGAAAATGGAGAAATTGCTTGTTACAAGCAATTTCTTCATTTTCCACAATGTTTTCTACCCAGAAAGTTGAAAAAATCCAAAATTCAGTAACTTTAAATTTTCGTCTGCAACTTCTTCCAATTTGGGCCAGTCCAAAATTTCACTGTGTGGGATTGGGTAAACGTCTTAAATATTCTGATCCAACAGGCAAACTACAAGGCATCTGATTGCTACACTCTTGTGTAACCATTACCAGACAAACAGATCTAGACTGGTCTAATTTGAAAGGAGTTGCTGAATACTTTTCTAAGTTTATGAAATTTTAGGAAACATTGTAAAAATTGAAGAAATTGCTTGTTGCAAGTAAATTCTCATCATTTTCCACACTCCTTTCCTTATTGTTTGTCTCAGGACATCAAAAAGCATCATTGAATGGGAATGGGTTCTCTAATAATGGCTCATAGAATATTCAGAGTTTCCTTTAGCAAACTACCTTTAACTCATTCCCACTCAGAGATGCTTTTAGACGCCCCCAAAGGAAAAAAGGTTTGGAAAACTTGAAGAAATTGCTTGTCACAAGCAATTTCTTCATTATCCACAATGTTTTCTATCCAAAAAGATGAAAGAATTCAAAATCCCATAAACTTTAAATTGTCGTCTGCAACTTCTTTCAATTTGGACCAGTCTAAATTCTTTCCGTGTAGTAATGGGTTAATTATGCACACGCATTTAAAGATCCGAGGGATATTGCTCTAATAATGCCCATCTGTCTGTCTATGTCTGTCTGCAAAACTTAATATTTACAAATACTTTAAGCCTATTCAAGATACATGGCTTTTACTTGGAATTTATAGGTTCCTTGCATTGATTGGCATCAGTTGGTTGTAAGTTCAAGGTCAATCATCAAGGTCAAGGCTACTTATCAAGGTCACATTTATATAAAAAAAAAAAGAAGGCTTTTCAGGGGCCACGGTGGTTCTCAAACACTTCTTGTTTTAAATGTATGTAGGTAGAGTTGTGTTGCCCTGAAATAGGATGAGAAAGTGAAGGCTCAGAGTTATAATCTTGTGGTTGATTTGTCGTTTACCCATTCCCACACGATGATGCTTTTTGATGCCCCAGAAGAAAAATCCTTTCGAAAACATTATGGAAAATGAAGAAATTGCTTGCTACAAGCAAAATCTTCATCATCCACAATGTTTTCTTACCAAAAATACAAAGATTTGTAAAGTTTCATCACAGTAGTCACTCACTTACTTAACTTACTTACTCAACCTACAAAGTGGGAGTTAAATTGACATTTATTCGATAAAAATGTTGTAATTTACATATTATTTTACTAATGTTCTGTATCAATGAAATGTTCGTTATGCATCAATCAGTCCTACATGAGCTTAAAGAGGTTACCACTTTCTCTCTGACTTCAAATTGTGGATTTAAATACTTTCTTAACCTATTATCAGACAGCAAAGTTTTCCATGATCATTTTCTGAAGGCATCAAAAGGTGGCATTATGTGGTAATGGGTAAACCAATATCATATGATGAACCTTTGTCATGCTGAACCAGGAATATTCCGGTTTTGTCAGGCAGGGTATAGACAAAGATCAGCCTGCACAATAGTGTAGTCTGCTCTTAGTCTAAACCTCCTGTCTGTCCTTTTAAAACAGAGTTGTTTATGAAAGAAATTTGCGGATGGTAGATTGTTGTACAAACAAGTACTACCAATCCTTTTGGGTTTATATGAGTATAACATGTTTCAGATTTTAATTTAGAGATTTTTCTCTCACCCGATCACGTAGTGGTCATGGTGAGCTATTGTGAGTCCAGTGTCAAGTTTTACCTTGTGTGCACTTTTGAAGTCACAATTTTTGGCTCAAATGTCTTTAAACTTTGTCAGAATGTTATCTGCTTGTTATCTCAGACCAGTTTGAAAAATGGTTATGTGTGGTCAAAAACTAGGTCACCGGGTCAAATCTTAGAAAAACCTTGTGTGCACTCTAGAGATCACATTTTGGCTAAAACGTCTTGAAAAGTGGTCAGAATGTTGTCTACGTGATATCTTGGACGATTTCAAAAATGGGTCTTGTAGGGTAAAAAACTAGGTCATCAGGTCAAATCTCAGAAAAAACATGTGTGCATTCTTGAGATCACATTTTTGGTTGAAATGTCTTGTTATTTGGTCAAAATGTTTGTCTGCATAAGATCTCAAACAAGTTCGAAAATGGGTTACACAGAGTCAAAAACTTGGTCACTAGGCCAAATCTTAGAGAAACCTTGTTTGCACTCAATAGGTCACATTTTTGGTCAATATGTGTTGAAACTTGGTCAGTATGTTATTCTACATGATATCTTGGACAATTTCAAAAATGGGTCATGTATGGTCAAAAACTAGGTCAAATGTCTTGATATTTGGTCAAAATGTTTGACTACATAAGATCACAGACAAGTTCAAAATGGGTCATGAAGGGTCAAAATCTAGGTCACTACGACAAACCTTGTTTGCACTCAAGAGGTCATATTTTTGGTCAAAATAGCCTTCGAAAATGCCAAAGGGAATCATAATTCATTTATAGCTCTAGTTGCTATGGCAACCAAAAGGAATTTCAAAGGAATTCTGTAAAAATCTTCTAAACCATATGGCCTAAGGCTTTCAAATTTTGTATGTAGCATCATCTTGTTATCCTCCGCCAAAATACTTCAGGTTATGATTGTGTGATTGATTCATGCCCTATGTTGTTGGTAATGTGAAATTATAGAGAAGTAAAGAGCATTTCTTTAAAAATCATCTTCTCCTAAACTCACCATCAGACTTGAATGAAATTTTTCAAAAATGATCCCTACATTACTTCAAGGAATCCTAATCCATAAATAATTCTTGTTGCTGTGGCAGCCCTAAGGGATTTCTAAGGAGTTCTTTAAAAATCTTTTAAACCTTAAGGCCTAAAACCTTAAGAATTCGCTTGTAGCCTCAACTTATCATCCTCGACCAAAATACTTCAGTGTATTATATATTAGCCCTGTGTAGTGGGAACTAGGAATTTGCATTGGAACTAATTCTTTTCAAATCATCTCCTCCGTATTGAATGGAACTTTCAGAAATTATTCTTGGATGGTGGTCTTTTTCAAAACTATAGAGATAAGGAATCCATGAATAACACTGGTTGCTTTGGCAACCAAAGAGATTTTCTTATGAATTCTTGTCCTAAACAGAGCTTTCAAATTTGCATATAGTAATGTCCTCTACCGAAATATTTGAGGTTAAGCTGATGATGTGATCTATATTAGCCTTATGTTGTGTGCAGCTTTATGATTTTCAAGGAAAACATGATGAAAAGATACTGATATTAGTTCTTTCAGAAAGTTTGTATTTTACAAGTGGACACAAATTCTTCCAACTTATATTAATCCCTTGTGATTCTGTTTCCTGGAGAATACAAAAGTAATCACTATGATTATATGGGCCTATGATAGAACTAAGATCAATAGCTGCTCAAGGGGAATCAAACTTAGGACCTCTTGATCGAGAATCAGATGCCGGGCTAGCTCTTGACTACAAACGTCATAGAAAGTTTGTAGTCCACTGTGCCTAATTTCAGTTAAGAATTTAAGGGAGATCACCAAATTCAGAAGGATGTCAAGTTGAATAAGGTGAAAACAATATGATTTGAAAAAAAAAACCCTAAAAATGCAAATACATGGTCTTTGGTCTTTGCAGTATCTCAAGTAAGTGATCCAGGGCCATCATGACCGTCTTGTTTATATTTGGATCAAAAATATTAAATGCAATGTTTTGTACAATTCCTCAGTCTTAAGTTACATAAGGTAACATATGGTCATATAATAAAAAGTTATTATTAGAACAGTTCAGCTACAGTGACAAAATATTGTATGTCCATGGAGAAAGGTTTGAGCATACAGTGGATTTGCCCTAACCCCTATCTATTTTGTTCTTCATTATGTCAGCTTTAACATTATCAATTTCTATGCTTTATTGGTCTGTATATTTGCCTGCAAAAAGGTAATTCAACAGTTAACGACACACACTATAGCTCTTGTTTTAGCTCACCTGAGTACAATGAAACACACTGAAGGGGAGTTTTTTAGATAACTTAAATAAGTCGGAGGCTGTCGCCCATCGAGCATCATCTGTCAATGGGTCGTCAAAATTTCTTCCTAAACTACTTGGCTAAATTGGACCGAACTTGGTAGGAATGTTCCTTGATTGACCATTTCAGAAAGTTGCTTGTGAATGATTGCAGGGCTAGGCTAATCAGACTTTGAGAAATCAAAATAATATTTGTAAAATCTGAGCTCATCGGACTCTCAATCAGGAGATCTCTAGTCGTAGGAAATATCCTTTCCTCCAATGGATGGATAATCTTAAGCCTAAGTGGGGTAAGAAGATAGGGACTCAGAAAGAATGTAGTGGTAGTGCTAGAGTTAGAAATACTAGGTATCCATGGTTAGGTGCTCCAGCTGCCATGATATGACTGAAATACTGTTAAAAGGGTTGTTAACCCCATTGAAACAACCAAATCTTTAAAAATCTTCTCCTCCTAAACCACTAGACAAATTTTGGCTACACCCATTCCCTCACATTTTGAAGTCCTTAAGAAAAAACTTTGAAGAAACATTGTGGAAAATCAAGAAATTGCCTTACAAGTGTTTTCTTCATTATCTACAATATTTCCTGTCCAAAAAGACAAAGAATTTAAACCCCATTAACTAAATGCAACATCTTTCTATGTTGACCAATTTTCAGTGCCTTGTTACGGATAAACAATAGCAGGAATGATATTTGGACGACCCTTTTCAAAAAATTTTGGGGTAATTTTGATTCACAAAAACTTTTTGGGGAATTTCGATTCACAAAAAATGTTGGCATGGCAGGTTCGAACTTATCAGACTTGGAGAAATCATGAAATAACTCTTTAAAAATCTTCTCTTCCTTAACCACTTTACCAATTTGGACCACACTTAACAGGAATGATCTTAGGGTTACCCTTTTAAAAACTTGTGAAATCTTGATTGATGAAAAAAGTTGGCTTGGCAGTGCTTGGCTTGTCAGACTTAACCAATTTCCCCACAGTGACACTTTTTTATGCCCCACAAAAAAAACACTAGGGAAAACATTGTGGAAAATGAAGAAATTGCTTTTAACAAGCAATTGCTTCACTATCCACAATGTTTACCAAAACTACAAATTGAATTAAAATGTCATCAACTTGAAATTAATTTCTGTAACTCCTGACATTTTGGACCAGTCTAAAATTTTGCTGTCTGGTAATGGGTTAAAGAAATAATGAAATTATTCATTAAAAACTGTCTCCTTAAGAGATGAAGAGAATATTTTTTGTTTTCATGGAGGTATTAACCGAAAAAAATAATCACACTGAATGAAGAAGTGAATACCGGCCAAAATTAGACATGAATTTAACTCAGGTGAGCAATTCTGGGCCGCTTTGGTTCTCTTGTTTATCAATGATTAAAAAAGTCAAATGTTTTAATCCATTTAGTTGAGACAATTTAATTTGAAAATATGAAATCTAATTAGATATTTTAAGGGCGGATACTTAGTGTTGAATAAGTTAAGCATATTTAATCTTTAATTATGAACCCTTAATTGGTTTCTAATATCATGCAATTCTCTCAAGTAATTAAGTTTTGTTAACCTATTACCAGATGACAAAATTTTAGACTGGTCCAAATTCAAAGAAGTCGCAGACGACATTTTCAAGTTGGTTGAGTTATAAAACTCTTTGTCTTTCGGGTTGAAATTGTTAAATTGCTTGCAACAAGCCAATACATGTATTTTCATATTGATTGAGTTTTTAAATTCTTTGTTTTTTGCATTGTCTTTAGCAGTTTCTTCCTTTTCCACAATGTTTTTTAGCTCACCTGAGCACAAAGTGAGCTTTTGTGGTTAGGTGTATGTCTGTCGTGTGTGGTGCAACAACTGTCATCAACAATTACCATGTATGCACTCTAGAGGCTACATTTTTTGCCCAATCAACCTGAAAATTGGTCAGAATGATGGACTTCGTGAAATCTTGTATGTGTTCAAATCTTGGTTAACTGGGGTCAAAAACAAGGTCACTTGATCAAATCTTAGAAAAATCTTTTATCCACTCTAGAGGCCACATTTTTTGCCCCGATCATCATGAAATTTGGACAGAATGATTGTCTTGATAAAATCTTGTGGGAGTTCGAAACTGGGTCAACTGGGGTCAAAGACTAGGTCACAGGGTCTAACCTTAGAAAAACTTGCATGCACTCTGGAGGCCACGTTTTTAGCCCTATCAACCTGAAATTTTGTCAGAATGATTGTTGTGATAAAATATTGCATGAATTTTGAAACTGGTTCAACTACGGTCAAAAACTAGGTCATAGGGTCAAATCTTAGAAAAACCTTGCATGCACTCTAGAGGCCACATTTTTTGCCCAATCAATTGTCATCAATGAAATTAGATAATAATAATAAATTCGAGACGTTCAACTCAGGTGAGCAATTTAGGGCCACTATGGCCCTCTTGTCGAAGCATTTTTCTTGAGGGGCATAAAAAAGCAGATCATGTGGGAATGGATTAATGAAAAGCTGCAAATAATTGACTGTTTTGGTATTCAAGGTACATGGTGGTAGTTAACCCATTCCCACACACTAATGCTTTTAAAAGCCCCTCAACATGAAAGACTTGGAAAACATTGTGGAGATGGAAGAAATTGCTTGTTACAAGCAATTTCTTCTTTATCCACAATGTTTTCTACCCTATTAGACAAAGAATTTGAAGATTTCATCAACTTAAAACTGTTGTCTGCAAGTTCTTTGAATTTGGACTGGTCCAAAATTTAATCATGTGGGAATGGGTTAACACATTGCCAGATAATATAATTTTGGACTGTCGCAAATAAATAGAAGCTAAAGACAATATTTTTAACCCTTTCCTGTTTTGAAAAATTTTAGACCTGTCCAAATTCAAAGGTTTTACAGATGAAAACTTGATTTGGATTGAATTTGAAAAATAACAATTCTGTAGGGTAGAAAGTATTACAGAAAAAGAAGAATTTGTTTTTTACAAGCAATTTCTTCTTTTTCTACAATATTTTTGCAATTATAAATTCTCATGGATTAAAAATCTGGAATCAAACAGGAAAGGGTTAAGGTGGGAAAGTTTAGGAAATTTTGTTGACATTATGAAGAAATCGCTTGTTATTAGAAATTTCTTTATTTACCACCTTATTTTTCAAAGTTTCTTTTCTTGAAAGCCATTACAAAGTTTTTAATGGGTGAGAATGGGTTTGATAGCTGCATGAGCTCCTGGGACAGAATTTTTTGCTCACCTGAAAACAACATCATGTTGTGTGTGGCATCAACAATTTGAGTTTATCAAGAATCTCTATCTTGATGAAACTTTGTCAGAATAAGAATGAACTCTTTTGATGGGGAGATTACATTGGAAAATACGGGAAAGGGGCTTTTAATGAAAATTTCTTTGTTTACACTCCACAATTGTAAGTTTTATCTCAATCTTAAGAAATATGGTCAAAATTATTGTTAGGTCATTAGGATGAACCCTTTTTGAAAATGGGAAGGTTCCATTGGAAAATATCTAAAAAGAGGCCTTCATGACAGTTTCTTTGTTTACACTCGAGGGGGGGGGCACAATTTTGACAAAATCCTGCTGAAACTTGGTCAGAATGATTATGTCCTGAGGATGAACCTGAAGAACCTGAAGGTTCTGTTTGAAAACACAGGAAAAGTCAGTGGCAATTTCTTTGTTAACAATCTTTGGGCAAAATAACTCTAGGGTAACAATTTCCCCCTTTCTGAATGAAACTTGGTCTGAATGATATTAAGTGCATAAGGATGAACTCTGTGGAAAGGTTCTATAGGAACATGTGTGTACACTCTTGGGGGTCTTGAGGGGCGTCATTGCATGGGAATGGGTAAAAGAACCTTGGAAGAAAATCAGAATCCCACATTCTTGGCACAATACTGGACAAGCTTCACCATGATCAAGGCTACTCCTGTGTTCTTTGTTTGCCTGCAATCTTTCATGGGGAAATGAAATACATCTAGTGTGTGGAATAATGATGAGGTGCAAACAGATTTCACACAAGAGACCGGTCAAAATTAATTTTGTCACCATTGATGGTTTAGTATTGAAATTTATCACCATAATGCATGCGAAATGATACTCTTTTAATATCATATCTGATATCTGATTAACAACATTCACTTCCAGTATGAATGAACTAGGTGGTAAAGTTGAGCTGTTGTGATAGCTGTTTCGACTTCTGTTGTTGATTCATCATCCATCCAAGATTTCTATAAACTACAAAGAAAATAAGTCTGTAACTTAGCAGGAATGTTCCTTGGGTTAAGCTCTTCTAAAGTTGTTAAAAGAATTGAATTCAATTGAAGACTTTGGTTGCCATGGCAACAGAAAGTTTGAAACTATTTTGAGAAAGAAACAAATAAGGAAATCATTTAAAATCTTAACAAAAATGAATGATAAAGCAAAGAGGTTTAATATTTTGTATGTGGCAGGCACCACCTGATGACCATCTTGTAAGATTATTATAAGAACAAAGAAACAAGAAAAGAAATCCTTAACTTCAAACCCTTTTCTGGAAAAACCAATAGGCTTAACCCTTTCCTGGTTAATCCCTGGTTTTTACGCCCTTGTGATTTTATATTTAAGAAAACATTGTGGGAAAAGAAGAAATTGCTTGTGACAAGCAATTTCTTCTTTTTCGACAATATTTTTTACCCTACTAAATGGTTATTTTTCAAACTTTAAATTTCCGTCTGCAAAACCTTTGAATTTGGACAGGTCTAAAATTTTGCAAAACAGGAAAGGGTTAAGCTTTCTGTTTTGCATGAAACTTTGCAATCTTCAAAAGTTGTCTAACCCTTTCCTGTACAAACCCCTGATTTTACATCACTGTGATTTTATACTTTAGAAAATATTGTGGGAAAAAAAGAGATTGCTTGTAACAAGTAATTTCTCTTTTTCCCACAATATTTTCAACCACATAGGATGGTTTCATTTCAAATTGCATCCAATTTTGATTGTCATCTGCAATCCCTTTTAATTTTGAGCCTAAAATTAAAAAACAGGAAAAGGTAAATAACAATTCTGAGGTTCCATTAAGGCTCTGACCAGGGACAACTTTTGTTATCATTCAGGTCTCTATGTCAATAGTTTTGATTATAAATCAGGTGAGCAATGAAGGACCGTCATGATGCTCTCTAATGACTGACAGCAGCAATCTGTCAGTCCTAAAGCACTAACCAATCTCAAATTACTGCACTTATACACTGAAGAAAACAGAGGTTTTCGAAATATTGCATGGAAAAGAGAAATTAGTTGTTGCTAGTAACTTCTTCTTCCTTACTATGTTTTCTACCCGTTACGGCAAGTATTGTCAATCAAAATACACCTGAAACCTCACTAGATTTAGACCAGTTTAAAATCTTGAGGTCTGGTATTTGGTTAATTCAAACACATTTGTTGCTATCCATAGGGTACAATGAATCAACAAACATCTTCTAATGTCACCATTGCAGTGGGTCATTGGCTTTAAAGAACAGCAGGTCTCCCTAATGGGTAGTATACACATTCTATTTTCCTAACCCTTGTCATGCTGAAAAAAATCTCTTTCAGAATTGCATGAAAAACAAAGGGCTGAAAGTGCTGGTAGTGCTGTTTATACCTGCTGCAAAAACCGGAATATTTCAGGTTCAGCATAACAAGGGTTAAAATGGTGGAACATATTAACAATTGTCATGCTGCAACAGGAATATTCATGTTTTGCAGGAGGTTTACACTAACATCAGCCTGAACATGTGTGCTGTCTGATCTTCGTCTACACAACCTGCTTTTCTTTCAAAGAATTTTGATAGAATGAAAAGTACTGCTTTAATGGGCAGGCCTAATTTCCTTATATGGTGAAAGCTTGCAAACTCATTTTTTCAGAAACCGGGCAATTAATTTCAATAAAAAATTTACAGGAATGATCACCTTGGTGACTTTTTATCAGATTTATTAAAAAGAATTTTGATCGAATGGAAAGCATGGCTTCAATAAGCACTGCTTCCAAATATGGTATATAGTGAAAATTTAAAAAGATTTTTTTCAGAAACAAGTGGATTGATTTCAACCAAATTTCCCAGGAATTATCCTGTCGAGACCCTATATCAGATTTATTAAATGAATTTGATAGGATGAAATACATGGCTTTTGGGTAAAGGGGGTGGTTCATTTCCATGAATGGAATATATTCTGACAACTTTAAAAATCTCCCCAGAATCCTGTTGATGGATTCCAACCAAATTTTGAAAAAAAAATGATCCGATGATGACTCATAGATAGATTCCTTCATATAATTTTGATCAGTTAAAAAACATGGCTTTAATTGTTGTAGCTTATATCAATATTATGGAAATTAAGGTTAAAACCATTTTCAGCTGACTTAGTAAATGAATTTTACATGACTTGACTCATGTGAAACAGTGAAAAGTTTGAAATGCTTCTATAGAGTAATTTCAAAGATTTAAGTGATTAGATTTATTTGCCAGATTTGGCAAGGATGTTTAAGTATGTTTTGAATTCCTTAAAATACAATTTGTGTAATCTAAGTACATTTAAGCCAGTGGAGCGATACAGACGCCCAAGCACCTGTAATAAAGTCAAAGTTGGTTATAAGATAAATATTAACCCACAATAAATACTTCCAGCCCTTTGATTAGAAAATCCCTGTAGAAGATTTTATTCAGCATGACAAGGGTACTGTAATTACCCCCCCGCCGTTTCGGCGAAGGGGATATAGTAATGGTCTCCGTCCATCCTTCCGTCCTTCCGTCACTAAACTTGTCCAGAGCATATGTCTAAAAGTATGATTGCTATCATCTTTGAACTTCATTATAAACCACATTTAGGAGAAGTTCAGTGCACAATAACCACAACTTTTGCTTGCATAATTTTGGAGTTATTGCCCTTTTTTGTTTTAAAGACTAAGATTTTGTCAGGGGCATATCTCTGAAAGTATAATAGCTATCAACTTGAAACTTAATAGGTGTATAGATCTCGTTGAGGAGAAGTGCAGTGCACAAGAACCACAACTCTTGTATGCATAATTTTGGAGTTATTGCCCTTTGTTGTTTTAAAGACTAAGATTTTGTCCAGAGCATATCTCTGAAAGTATAATAGATATTAACTTGAAACTACATAGGTGAATAGATCTCATTGAGGAGAAGTGCAGTGCACAAGGACCACAACTCTTGCTTGCATAATTTTGGAGTTATTGCCCTTTGTTGTTTTAAAGACTAAAATTTTGTCAGGGGCATATCTCTGAAAGTATAATAGCTCTTATCAAACTCATTGAGAAGAAATGCAGTGCACAAGAAGCCTAAATCTAACTGGCTTCAGTTTACTATCAATCTTTTACAGCGGGGGATAGCCATGTCCGACATTGCTCTTGTTGTCCTTTACCTTGACATCTCTGAAGAATATACTACCAAGAAAAACATAGTCAGAAAGACAATTTTTTTATCATTTTCTAAGTTGTGAATTGTCATTCTACCTTGACCCATTACTACACAAAGCTAATCTTAGACGTCCTGAAGATAAATGATCATGGAAAACTTTATAGGCAACTTCTCCTTTTCTCATGTTTTCTACTTTATTTTGCATTTGCTTTAAAATATGAAATGTCGTCTGCAACTTCTAAAGTTTTGTTGTGTGGTAATGGGTTGATATATATATATTTCTGAAATACATCTCTGACCTGCAATCAATTTGACAGCTTTCACACTTGCAATGTTTTTGTTTATTAGGTTTATGTCAGTCCTTTTGTGTTTGTGCAGGGTTTCAATTTTGAAATTCAAAAAAAGGTTTGCACTTTCTCCCCAAGATAAATCATATTTGCACTAAGAACTGTTTGTTTATGACCCTATAAAGGGCATATACATGCATGCAGGCTTTCGTCACTCTTCTTCACAAGTTATAATATCAGGACGCCTTAATTCTATAAACGGCTATATATGGCAGAGCCATTGGATACATCTGACTTCAAACTAATTCTAGATTTAGATTATTTAGAAAGGTTATTGTCAGGCTGTTTAACATTATGATAAAAGGAGAAATCACTTGTTTCTCCTATTTTTAAAAGGTTTTCCAAAGTGGTCCCGACGGCGGCACTCATCCTTTCTGACTATTTGTCTCTCACCAATGGGTCGATAATCGTAGACCTATGTGGGATAGCAGCTGGAGGCTAGGAAAGGATGTAGTGGTAGTACTGGTGTGAGAAATACCAGGATTCCATTGTTAGGTGCTCCAGCCGCCGCGATATAACTGAAAGATTGTTGAAAGCGGCGTAAAACCCCATTCAAACAAACAAACCAAAGTGGTCCCTCCTTTACAGTTTAGTTTAGGCAATTTGAGATGTTGTCTGCAACAACTGGTCTAGAATTCTATTGAATTGAAATGTATTTTGTTCAAATTTAGATAATGAAACAAAATTTTAGACTATTCCAAATTGAAAGGTATTGCAGGTGACAATTTAAATTTTATGAAATTATAGAATATGCAATTTTTTCATTTTACACAATGTTTTCCCAATTGTTTTTCATAAGGGATGTCCAAAAGCATTGTTATGTGGGAATGGCTTAAAGAAACTGGATCATCTACAAATTGGCCTGTGACATTTCTAATTATTACACTTCTGTACCAAACATGGTTAGTCTGATCCCGGTCTTCAAAATGGACTTTGCCAACATCATTGCGCAGTCGGTAGCGCACCAGACTCCTAATCTTCAATCATGGTATGTCATGGGTTTGATTCCTGGCGGCGGCCCATATCCTTTCTGACATTTGTCTCTCACCAATGGGTGAATAATCGTAAACCTAAGTGGGATAGCAGCTGGAGGCCAGGAAAGGATGTGATGGTAGTACTGGTGTGAGAATCCATTGTTAGGCGCTCCAGCTGCCGCGATATGACTGAAATACCATTAAAAGAGGCGTTAAACCCCATTCAATCAATCAAAATGCACTTTACAGACAGAATATTGACTTTTTAGCTCACCTGAGCACGTAGTGCTCAAGTGAGCTATTGTGATCGCCTTTTGTCCGGCGTCCGTCCGGCGTCCGTCCGGCGTCGTCCGTCAACAATTTCTTTAAACGACATCTCCTCCCAAACCACTGGGCCTATTTGAACCAAATTTGGCAGAAATGTTCCTTAGGTGGTCCCCTTCAAAAATAGCTAAAAGAATTGAAATCCGTTAAAAACTCTGGTTGCCATGGCAACAAAAGTGAAATTTTAAAAAAATCTTCTTCTCCTGACCCAGAAGGTGTAGAGCCTTGATATTTTGCATGAAGCATCAGTATATTGACCTCTTTCAAAATAGCTAAAATCATGATCCTCGGATCCCCAGGGGCCGAGCCCCAGGGGGGGGGGGGGTTATATAGAAATAAAGAACAATTTTTTAAATGACTTCTCCTCTCAAACCACAAGGCCGATTTGAACCAAATTTGGCAGAAATGTTCCTTGGGTGGTCCCCTTCAAAAAAAGCTGAAAGAATTGAAATCCGTTAAAAACTCTGGTTGCCATGGCAACAAAAGTGAAATTTCAAAATAATCTTAAAAAATCTTCTCCTCCTGACCCAGAAGGCAGAGAGCCTTGATATTTTGCATGAAGCATCAGGATATTGACCTCTTTCAAAATAGCTAAAATCATGATCCTCGGGTCTCCAGGGGCGGAGCCCTGGGGGGGGGTTATATAGAAATAAAGAACAATTTTTTAAATGACTTCTCCTTCCAATTCACAGGGCCAATTTGAATCAAATTTTGCAGAAATGTTCCTTAGGTGGTCCCCCTTAAAATTAGCTAAAAGAATTGAAATCCGTTTAAAACTCTGATTGCCATGGCAACAAAAGTGAAATTTCAAATAATCTTTAAAAATCTTCTCCTCCTGACCCAGAAGGTGTAGAGCCTTGATATTTTGCATGAAGCATCAGTATATTGATCTTTTACAAAATAGCTAAAATCATGATCCTAGGGTTTCCAGGGGCAGACCCAGGGGGGGGGGGGGGATGTATAGGCAGGAAGCATCAGTTCATAGATTTCTTTCTTATTTCTGAAATTATAACCCATGGAAAAAGTTTTTTCCTTCTTTCAAATCAGCACTAAAGCCTTGGAATTTGTAATTTAGACTTTTGGATCCCCAGGTTCATTGTCTTTATATGTAATTGTGGCCCACTTGTTTCATAATCCTAACCTTAACATGAAATTAGACTGTTGAAAGAAAAAGAGCCTTTATCTCAGGTGAGCGCCCCAGGGCCAACGGCCCTCTTGTTTGTGTGATCATAAAACATTTTAACCCAATCAAACACAATGCTACTTTCTGATGCCCCCTCCCCCAGGAAAATGAAGAAATATCCACAATTTTTACTATCCCTAAGAGATTTTTAAAATAACCTAAAAAATGCTGTCTAGAATTACTTTATTTCCCCAACCCTAACCCTTAACTCTGTTTAGTGGGGTATATAGGATTTCAGCTTGTCTATCCGCCAGTCTGTAGCTATTTTTCCGCTCTATTTCTCATAAACTACTGGATAAATTTTAAATTTCACTAGTTTACTCACTATCAAGCACAGATGTGCATATTTTATCTATTCACTTTTTACGGATTTATGGCCCTTTGATGAAAAATCATGTCCTCTTATTTTCTCTTACAGTACTGGATATAATTATTTTAAAATTCACAGACACGGTATCATGCAGAGATGTGCATATCCTATTTTGCTTTTGATCTATTTCCTTTTTAGGGAATTTTGGCCCTTTGATGAAAATATTGTCCACTAATTTTCCCTAAAACTTCATTGGATTGGATTTGAACTTCACAGGTAAACTCAGTATCAAGCAGAGATGTGCATATTTTGTTTGTACTGCACTACTGGTTGGATGTGATTCAAATGTCTCACAAGCAGTATCAAGGAAAGATGTAAACTTTGCTGTTATGGTTTACTTTTCTTTGAGGTTTGACCCTTTGTGGAAGAAAGGCTTCATTCTAGTGACAAAATGTATTTTCTGTGACAAGGAACCTTTTGGAAGTATTGATCACATTTAGTGATTATTTAAACTGGGACCAGTCTAATATGCCACTGTGGTCATGGGTTAAATTGCCTAAGTGGCTGTCCACTCATATAAGCTCCAACTCACACACCTCAAAATTTGTTGTAAATGTCACACATGGGTGCAAAACTAGCTACCTCTCCCAATCATTCTGACCAAAACGAAAGAAGAGATTGAAAAATTTAACAACAAATAGAAAAAATGCAATCTAAAAATTGCTTGTATAGCTTGAAATTATTGACATGACTTGACCTTTATGGAATGTATAAATTAACTATGCATAAATTTGATCTCGATGAAAGTCATGCATTTACGAGTTGTTTGTCCATACCCGGAGCAATTCAATGTAAATTCTAAAAATCTAGTGTTTGTGTATCAACCTAATTCTTCAACAGATAAGTGGTTGATTGGTATTGTACGCAAAGGCTTGAAGTAGTCAACACAGGTTCGAAACTGCCAAAAATCAGTTAATCAAATGCGTGTTAGAAAAAGTGCATCAGCACGATTCCACATTACAGTGATAAAAATCTGCCAGCGGATAAACAGTAACAATAGTATCATTTAGTGACCATTTTCATATCTTCCAATATCAGCTTAAGCAAATTTGGAGAACAACGGTACAGTATCAAGAATACATTAAGAAATTGAAAAAACGACAAAGGTGTTTTTTGTACAGTACCAAGCACTAATAAGCCTGTAATTCTCTGACAATTTGGAGTAAGATAATTAAAAAGTAGACGAAAATAAAATCAAACATAAAAAGAAAAGATCACTTTCGCCTCGAACTCCCAACTTTAAGTTCAATGGGGCTTTGTTCTATCACATTCGTACACATTTTGGTTAAAGAATTTGTGCATTTAACAAATGTTTAAGTGTTATTTTTGACTAGTGGAATAAAACAAGAAATACCAAAGACAATAAGTCAAGCGAGTAATTATACAAATAGAGGTAACGGTCAGTCAGGTCAATAAAATCTTACTATTACAAGCAATTACTTCATTTTCAACAACATTTTCCAACGCTTTCATATTGAGTAGGGAAAAAGACTATTAATTTCTACCTAGGGGCCCAGCCTGCCAAAATTCAGTATTTAATATTAGAGATATAGGCATTTTCTCTAAAGGTCTAGGGGCCCAGCCCAAAATCTAGGGGCCATGGCCGACATGGCCCCTGCTAGTCTTTTTCCCTGTGGAGGGGCAGATAAAAGCTTCAATGTTTGAGAATGGATTAACCCAATACCACAAAATTTGGCTTTTAAACATTCCTAGTTAAAAAAGCTTGAAAGAACAGAAAGCTTGTAATGAACAATGTCTTCCTCGTCCACAATATTTTCTACCCTTTAAGACAGTGTTTAAATTTCACTACCTCAGAATTGTTGTCTGTAACTTCTTTCAATTTTGAACAGACTAAAATTGTGTTGTCTGGTTAATGGTGTTGTTTTGTAAAGAGTTCATTGGGAAATAGAGGTAATATATGTGGGTAGCTTAGTAACTAGTCTTGAATATTGATTGGTTCTAGTAGGCATCATGTGACCCCTTGTAGAATTACCAATAAGAAGATATGACACACAAATGGTTGACTCGGAATGGCACTATTATTGTATTTGTGACTCTTGTCTTCTCTTGTACAGTGTATATATGATCAGTACGTCAAAATGGAAAATATTGAGGACGAACACGCATTTTCTTGACATACATATCTTGGGGGTTTGTTGATAGTGTTTTTAGTGATTCCAACAAGAAAGGAGTAAGAATCAATGAATCATGTATTTTTGGATTTGAATTGATTTTGCGGGGTTGTTTTTGTACTTGCTGTTGACTTGTTCCGTAGGTTTTATAGGAAAATTGATTAAAAGGGGATATACTGGTATGAAGATATTCTGGAGAAAATGGATAAAATGTATTGATTTTCATGTTTGTTTGGTTTGTAATGATTCTCCTGTTTGCTGAATCTTGTATAAGAATTGAGAAAATGTTGTTTACAGACCAAACACAAATTTTAGTTACTCAAAGAAAGTTACCATTAGAAGGAATTAATGTTCAAGTTTATCATCAACAAAGGACAAAATTTTAGACTGGTCCAAAATTGAAAGAAGCTGCAGATCACAATTTCAAGTTGATGGAATTTTGATTTTTTTCATCCTTTTGGATAGAAAACATTGTGGATAATGAAGAAATTGCTTGATACAAGCAATTTCTGAAATGTTTTCCAAAGCTTTTTGAGGGGCGTAAGAAGGTCCTGGCTTGTCTGAGAATGGGTTAATCTATTACCAGAAAGCAAAATTTTAGACGGAACCAAATTGAAAGATGTTGCAGATGATATTTTCAAATTGATGATATTGTAAAAATCTATGTCCTTCAGGGTAGAAAAGATTATGGAAAATGAAACAATCTCATGTTATTAGCAATTTCTTTGTTTTCTACAATGTTTTTCCAAGCTTTTTTATTCTGTGGCATTCAAAAGTGTTATTGTGTCGGAATAAGTTAATGCTGAAAATATTATCTCTTTTTAGCTCACCTGAGCAAGAAGTGCTTTGGGGGAGCTATTGTGATAGGTCATCGTCCAGTGTCCATCGGTCTGTGAAAAAACTTAAAAAATCTTCTACTCCGAAGCCGTAAGGCCTAGAGCTTTGATAATTGGTACAAATCATCATCTATTGACCCTCTACCAAAATACTTCAAAGTAGTGCTGTATTCTGAAAATTAGCCCTTTTCTGTGCGATCCCTGATTTTACAAATAAATAAAGAAGGAAAACTCTAAAAATCTTCTTCTCCCAAAACCATAAGGCCAAGAGCTTTGAAATTTGGCACAAATCATCATTTATTGACCCTTTACCAAAATGCCTAATAGAATTACTGTATTCTGATTATTAGCCCTTTTCTTTGCCATCCCTGATTTTACATAGAAATAAAGAAGGATTCTTTTTTTTGAAACTTCAAAAATCTTCTTCTCCTAAACCATAAGGCCTACAGCTTTGATATTTTGTATAGGTCATCATCTATTGAGCCTCTACCAAAATACTTCAAGAATTACCGTATTCTGAAAATTAGCCCTTTACTGTGTGATTCCTGATTTTACGTAGATTTAAAGAAGGAAATCTTTAAAAATCTTCTTCGCCTAAACCATAAAGCTGAGAGCATTGATATTTGATGTGTAATAATACCTATTGACCCTGTACTAAAATACTTCATAGAATTACTGTTTTCTGAAAATAAGACCTTTTCTGTGCAATCCCAGAAAGGATTAAAGAAGGATATCATAAAAAATGTTCTCCTTCTAAACCATAATGCCTCAAGCTTTGATATTTGGTATACATTAATGCCTATTGACCCTCTACCAAAATACTTCAAAGAATTACAGTACTCTTGAAATTGGCTCAACATGGTTTGGTTTTGACTATACCTAGGATTAAAGGAGAAAATCTTTAAAATATCTTCTTCTCCAAAATGATTAGGTGTAGGGCTTTGATATTTTGCATATTATATCAATAAGCCTTGAGCCATCATACTCAGGAGCGAAATAGGACCAGATTGAGCAAGTATTTTGAGTTTTAACCTGTTCCCAAATGACAATTTTTTAGATTGGTCCAAATTCAAAGAAGTTGTAGACAGCTTTGCAATTTCAATTTGATAGAATTTTTTAATTATTTGTCTTTTGGAAAACATTGTGGGAAATGAAGAAATTGCTTGTAATATGCAATTTCTTCATTTCTAACAATGTTTTTTTGTTGACTTTTTCTTGAGAGGTGTAATAAGCAGGATTGTGTGGGAACAGGTAAAATGATTTATTTCATTATTACTACACAAATACCTACCCGTATTGTAGGAACATAGAGATAGTTTAACCCTTTCCAGTTTTAAAACTTTTTAGACCTGTCCAAATTCAAAGGTTTGCAGACGAAAATTTAGAGTGGATTTAATTTGAGAAATAACCATCCAGTAGGGTATAAAATATTGTTGAAAAAGAAGAAATTGCTTGTTACACGCAATTTCTTCTTTTCCCACAATGTTTTCTCAAGTATAAAATCGCGAGGACGTAAAAACCAGTGATTGTACAGGAAAGGGTTAAAAAAGTTGTCACAACACGGGTATTGGCTCTAATTATGCCAATGATCAAAGGAAGTGGACCGGATTATTTCTGGGTCATATAGGTCAAAGATCAACTGTGCTACTTGGTGACAAAATGCTAGTCTAAATGTGTGTGTGTGTTGGGGGGAGTCAGGGGGGGGGGAGTCTACTTTGTGACAGGTCTACTTTTGTTAGGCTTACTTGCAGTGAGTTTTTGTTGACACAAACATTTGGAGCCATGTTGTTCACTTTCTATGGCAGTCTTTTCAGTCTACAAGCTGTAACTCATCTACCTGCATCATAGACTTAAACTCTTGTCATGATGCACCTGCAATATTCCTGTTTTGGCAGGAGGTCTAGACAAAGATCAGCCTGCACATGTATGCAGTCTGATCTTTGTCTAGACCTCCTGCTTGTCAATTTTGAGCTGAAGATTTTTGTAAGATGAATTTTCAAAATAATTTTTAACTCACAGCTGGTGTTTCTAGTGCTTTCAGTGCTTTGATTTTATTGCGGGTTTTATAATACAGCATGACAAGGGTTAAGTCATCATATTGACGGAGCCATTTTGTATGCTTATTCAAGTTTATGGGATCTAAAACTTCTGATTTTCGTCAAATTCAGATCTATTTTGTGATCAAATTTTTCTCTTGAGGGGCGTCCAAAAGCGTCATTGTGTGGGACTGGGTCAAGCTAAAGGCATTCTACATCAAAACCAATTGTATCTAATTTCTACCAACCATACTAGCATTGATTTTACCCTGCATGTACAACAGAACAAAATTTGCTCATAGGGCAGAAAGCATTGTTAAAAATGACAATGAAAGATGGATTAAATGGATTAAGAGATTAATACTGTCTTCATGCGGCCTTGATAAAAACTTATCATATCCTACTGAGCGAGGAAAAGGGTTTAGAGCAGAGCAATTCTCTGGGCATATAAATGTATTAATTTATTAATGTTCATTTACACCTTTGTGATTTTGAATACAATGTGGTTGTGTCTTGTGTCATAATGTAGGATTTAGTGTTTGGTATTTTGTTAGTGTTTTGTTGATTACATCCATGATGTTTGTATTGTTTTGTCTGCTCAAGATTTGCAGACGAACATTTAAAGTGGAATTACCGGTAATTTGATAAGTACCCTGATTCAGCAGGGTAGAAAAGATTGTAGAAAAAGAAGAAATTGCTTGTAACAAGCAAGTTCTTCTTTTTCTACAATGTTTTCTCAATTATAAAATCACAGGGACATAAAAACCAGGGATTGAACAGGAAAGGGTTAAAAACTGTACACCAGATGAGTTACTTATCACAATTATTAGACATTGACTTTGAGATTACTGACAGACACCTAGCCATGCCTACAGACCTCCCATAATTGTCTCGAAAATGAAATGACATACGATTGCTAAAGCTATTATTTTTGAGACATCAGACAAAAAGCAAGTTGTTGGACAACCTAAATATTGTAACTACAGCTTCAATAAGTATCAATGCAAAAAATATTGACATGAATGTCATAGGTCAACATTACATATCTGATCTAAATAAACAATTTGATCATTGATTTTTTTACTGACACCAAGTATCTGCCAGTTGCCCCAGTTTAAGAATTTTGTATCAATCATATGTGAACACATAATCCGTTTTTTTTGTTTTTTTTTTAAGTATGAGCAGGAAATAGATACCTGCTTTATAATTGACCATTACTGGCATGGCTGTTTTGACAGAAAATTAGAGGGTTTGCAATAGCATGATACTTTGGTTGTAATCAAGCAAAATCTTTGACACTGTAATATCTCTAGTATTACTAAGGCATTCACTTGAAACTTGGAATATACCATGTTTATTATCATAAGAGAATTCCATACTATTAATGGCAATAACTAATTGATTTTTGCAAGAATAATGACTTTCTGTTTTACAATTTGTTTTCCACTGTGAGGCACTTTAACCCATTCCAACTCAAGCCCTCCTTTTTACGCCCCTCAAGAAAAATACTTTGGAAAACATTGTGGAAAATGAAAAATTGCTTGTATCAAGCAATTTCTTCATTATCCACAAAGTTTTCTATTCGAAAAGACAAAGAAATTCGAAATTCCATCAACTTTAAATTGTTGTCTGCAGCTTCTATAAATTAGGACCAGTCTAAAATTTTGTTGTGTGGGAATGGGTTAAAGCGAAGCAGGAATCCTTATGCTCTCGATAAATTGTGTCCCTGTTTCTTGGGTTACCTCCCCTGCTACTTCCTTATCTGATTTATGGTTGTGCACAGGTATTCATACAACATCTTTCTCTCATAAATGTCTGCATTCAATTTTTTTTCAAAGGTTTAAACTCTGAAAACCCATCAAAAAGTCATTTTATAGGAAAACATTAACATCTTAAAATTTATTACTTTATAATTTGTGTACTCTGATCCCTTATACCTTTGAATTGGCTGAACTTTTCGTCCCATGTTTATTGACCTAGACCATGTTGTCTGTTGGCTAACAGAATATTGTGACTACAGCTTGAATATTGTGTTTTATAGTATCATCAGACCAAACTGTTTAGACCCTTCACATGTGGGACTAAAAATGTTGTCTCTTGACATAATGATTTTTGAACCTTTGACCTCTACAGTACGCTTTACCTATTTTTGCAAATCCATTACAAATAAATGGCGGTGTTGGATAGTTATGGCAATATCTTTGAGGCTAACTTTTCATACAAATAATAATTCTGTGGAAAATGGAGAAATTGTTTGTTACAAGTAATATTACTTGTAACAATCAATTTCTCCATTTTCCACAGAATTTTCAAAAGCTTTTTCTTGGAGGCATAAAAAAAACAGATTTTGTTGGAATGGTTTAATTGGCAAAATATTGATTGTATACTGTTCAATTTATTCTCCTGGATAACACAAATTACATGTACTTCTACCAAAGTTTGCTTAAAAGACATTTTGATCCATATTTCTTGTTATATATCACTGATGCAATTATTTTCCTATCAGCAAAATGTCTAACAACAAGTAAAATTTTTCATAAATAGGTAAAATTCATTCTGATAAATGCAGAGGTCATGTTGCATGTGTGTTAGATGATACTGATAGTAAAAAGATTGAGTGTTAATAAATAGGTCAATAATATCACTGAAATTTAAAGGACAGGCTTTGATGTAACTTTTGATTGCTATCTTAATTATCTCTACTGACCATCTCTTAATTGACCATTTAAATGACCCAGAAAGAGCTGATAAAATGTTCCTTTATTCTAGCTGTTTGCTGTAACTTTTAGCTCGCCTAACCAAAATGCAGCACTAGGGGAAATCAAAGGACTTCCTCTGTAGTGTCACAGTTGGTGCATTGACTTTTCTTGAAAAATCTTCTGAAAACCTACTGGATCGATTTCAATTTAATTTCACAAGAATGGTCCTTCTTCAAGGATTTTAGTGACTATATCTATTTGGGAGGATAATGTGTATTGAACACTTTAAAATCATATTCTGTGAAATAATTATTATATTCTGACCAGTGGAACAATATAGGTGCCCCTGCATCTCTTTTTTTAACCCATTCCCACACCAGATTTTAGAACGGTCAAAACTGAATGAAGCTGCAGACAACTATTTCAAGTTGTTCGAATTTTGGATAGAAAACATTGTGGATAATGAAGAAATTGCTTGATACAATTTCTTTATTTTCCCCAATGTTTTCAAAAGCTTTTTCCTTGAGAGACATAAAAAGGAGGGATTGTGTGGGAATGGATTAATTAATTGAATCTTCCGTAGATATTCAAGTAAAAATTAGGTTGATTGTTTTCATGATCGAAAAACATAAGGTATTGTTGTAGTCATGCCATAATTGTGCCAAATCTTTTTATTTTTTTCGTTTTTAATATTTTTTTCTTTTTTCTGATTTAAGAAAACTACAAGAAACTTGGAATATGTGTTCGGTATGACAAGAGCAATCAACGCTCTCAAGTGGGATAACTCTAAAACATCATACAAAGGATGCACCTTTTTCTAAATAGATTTTTCATTGTGTCGGCATCAGCAGCCAGGTTTTGGGCATGTAGTGCTCTTAAATGCTCCTGAAATTACAAAGCATAGACATCTTTCAAATTATGATTAGAATGAATCCAAAAATCAAGAGAAAAAATCCCTTCTCTAGCTATTTTCAATCTTTTCATAAAGTGTTTTCCTAGCTATTAGTTCAGAGCTTTGGTGCTATATTTTAGCTAGATTGAATGAATCTGTAATATAAAACACTGGATGCAAACAGGTGATTGTATGGTAAAGGGTTAAATATTTATTTGCAATTGCACTGTAGATAAATATCATGCTTTATGTAACATAATAATTATCTTGTCAAATTTGAAATCAATGACAGCCTTTGAAAAGCATGATTATAAGCTTTGTGTGTAGAATAGATTGAGAAGTGTGATTGGGAATCAAACCCATAGCCTCCAGCTTTTCCTTTATAACTCACTCAGATCATGTGTCACACATTTAAGACACACAATAACTTATTAACCCTTTAACAATTTTGGACCGGTCCAAATTCAAAGATTTTCCATACAACAAGTAGAAGTTGGTGACATTTTGTGTTGTTTTTTTTCAACTTTTTTTGGTGGAAAACATTGTGGATAATGATATATTTGCTTCTAACAAGGAATTTCTTCATTTTCCACATTGTTTTTCCAAAACTTCTTTTTCATGGGGGCATCTAAAAGCATCATTAAGTGGGAATGGGATAGCCCTTTATCAGACAACACATTTTTAGAGTGGTCCAAATTAAAAGAAGACCCAGACAGCATTTCAAAGTGAAAAGAATTTGGGAAAGAGGAATCGTAAGGATAAGAAAACATTGTCAGAAAAGGGGAAAATGCCCGTAACAAGCAATTTCTCCTTTTCTCATCAAGGTTTCTAAATCCATATCACAGCATGTAAAAATGTGTGAATGGTTATGGGTTAATGTCTGGGTAAAGGCTGCATTACAAAAGACCATATTAGGAATTAGTATGCTTTAGAGATTAGTGTACCTACCTTTATTATTCAAACAGCTTACAGAGTCAAAATAACAAGATTAACAGTGTCAATTTTGTAACATGTCTTTTCACATAAAGACACTTCTCCCAAAAGATCATTATGAATGGACAAACATTTATATTTAGTCAGGTCATTGTCAGCGTCAAATATCTTTTAAATTTCCTAATACCTCTGCGGTACTACTGAATATATTCGCTTGGCGCTCAAAATGCATGTTTACTATCAAAAGAGCAATCTACCAACAAAGGAGATAACTCTAAATGCATTTTTGAATGAATTATGCCTCTTTTTTTTACTTGAAGTTTTAGCCATAATCAAGCACTTGAACAGCGGAGCATTGGCATCTGCCTGGAATGGTCTCGTACAGTTTCATTACAATCTGAATTGTCATCTGCAACTCATTTCAGTTTGGATCAGTCAAGAATTATGGGTTAAAAGCAAGGCTCTTTTACACAGATTTTTGCTTAATAACTAGTTCTAACCCAGAAGTAGTGACTATTAGCTTGGTTAAGGCAGTTTGAATTCGTGGTTCATTATATGCAGTCAAAGGTGGACACATGTGGATGCATATTGGTATCATCTTCTCCATCAGTTTGTCTGTGTGTCCCAACATCCGTCCCTCAGTCTTTCCAATTTCTTGTCAACACAATTCCTTTGACCCTGGGCATATTGTCTGTGTTTACCAATTTTATGCTATGCTAAAAGACACAAAAGAGTTACAGGCTAGGTCAAAAAGGCCCTAAAAGATACAATAGAGTTACAGTCAAGGTCAAAAAGACCCTATAAGCTACAATAGACTTACAGGCTAGGTCAAGAAGGCCCTAAAGATACAATAGACTTACAGGCTAGGTCAAGAAGGCCCAAAAAGATACAATAGACTTACAGGCTAGGTCAAGAAGACCCTAAAAGATACAATAGACTTACAGGCTAGGTCAAGAAGACCCTAAAAGATACAACAGAGTTTCAGGCTAGGTCAAGAAGACCCTAAAAGATACAACAGAGTTTCAGGCTAGGTCAAGAAGGCCCTAAAAGATACAATGGAGTTACAGTCAAGGTCAAGAAGACCCTATAAGCTACAATAGACTTACAGGCTAGGTCAAGAAGGCCCTAAAAGATACAAAAGAGTTACAGTCAAGGTCAAGAAGGCCCTAAAAGATACAATAGAGATAAAGGCTAAGTTAAGAAAGCCATAAAAGATACAATAGAATTACAGTCAAGGTCAAGAAGGCCCTTGAAGATACAATGGAGTTTCAGGCTAGGTCAAGAAGGCGTTAAAAGATACAACATAGTTACAGTCAAGGGCAAGAAGGCCCTAAAAGATACAATAGAGATACAGACTAGGTCAAAAAGGCCCCAAAAGATACAATAGAGTTTCAGGCTAGGTCAAGAAGGCCCTAAAAGATACAATAGAGTTACAGTCAAGGTCAAGAAGGCCCTAAAAGATACAACAGAGTTTCAGGCTAGGTCAAGAAGGCACTGAAAGATACAATAGAGTTACAATCCAGTTCCATTAGAGTCTAATCATGTCAATATCTTTTTTAAAAAATTATTTTCAAACAAATCTTGCTTTAAAGGGACAAGGTGTTGTAGACTTAGATCAGACTGCATGTATTTGCAGGCTAATTTTTGTCTATAATTCCCCCTAAAAGAGAAATATTCAAAGTAGACAAGAGTCAACTTCAGACTCTATGGTAAAGGTAGAGTTTTTGACATTGACGAGCAGTCAAGTTGAACTTGCATTATAATAAAACATTAAGGAAATGTTCTCATAATGAGCCATTTATTGCAAAATACCAGAGACAAAAATTTGGTTATAATAAAACATTAAGGAAATGTTCTCATAATGAGCCATTTATTGCAAAATACCAGAGACAAAAATTTGGTTGTTTTGTATAAAAACATTGTAAGTGTCAAAAAAATGTATAGATACTTAACAATGTCCTTTCACTAAGCCATCAATACTTCAACACTTCCTTTTTTTACTTGGCTATTTTCGGAGAATACCCCAGATATTCTATATACATGTATACTATAGTTTGAGCATTGTTGTTATCTTTGGAACTCTGTTTGATCTGCAACTAGGAATATGAATACCCTCTTTTTCATAAGAGCAGTCTTCATCAAGGGCAATAACTCTGAATTCTATTTTTAATGAACTATGCATTTACAACTAATTCTTTTTCTTTAATCCTTGTCATGCTGAATTAAGATCCTATACAGAATTGCTGGACTTACAGCCCTGGAAGGTTTAAATGATGGTCATTATATCTTTTGAAAATTGATTATTTAAACACTTCTGGCTGAAGGAGGACAAGCAGGAAGTGCAGACTAAGCTCAGACTGCACTTATGTGCAGACTGATCTTTAGCTATATCTCCTGCCAAAACAGGAATATTCCGGGTTCAGAAAGAGAAGGGTTAGCATCCGTGTCAGGCACCTGTATTCTTTTCAAGTGAATATTAACCCTTGTCATGCTGAACCCGGAATATTCTGGTTTTGGCAGGAGGTGTAGACTAAGATCAGACTGCACTTATGTGCAGGCTGATCTTAGTCTACACCTCCTGCTTGTACTTTTCCTGCCAGAGTTGTTTATGAAGTCGATTTCTAAAAGAAATATTGATTTTTGAACAACAAGATCTATCAGTGCTTTCAGCCCTTTGATTTGACAGCATTTTAGTAAGGTAATTTATACAGCATGACAAGGGTTAAGATGGTGCTTATAAAGCCTTGTTGTCTTTGACCAATTGCAAAATTTAATGTATAAGATTTCAGTCTATGATTATTAAAAGTATTTGTCTTTAACCCTTGTCATGCTGAACCCGGAATATTCCGGTTTTGACATGAGTTGTATACCAAGATCAGCCTGCAAATATGTGCAGTCTGATCTTGGTCTACAGCTCCTGCGCGTACTTTTCCTGCCAGAATTGTTTATGAAATTAATTTCTAAAAGAAATATTGATTTTTAAACAACAAGTTCAATCAGTGCTTTCAGCGCTTTGATTTTAGAGAAATTCAGTGTGGTTATTTAATATTTTGGTCTGTGATGAAAAAAGATAGTTAACATAAACTTAGGATCTATATTATTCCATTATTATCTCAGAGCACGATAGCACTACCATAAAGGGAGATAACTCAAATACAATGCAATATGTTTCTTTCAAACCTATAATTTACAACCAATTAGAAGCCATTTGTGTTGAAGATGCTTGTCCAGTGGAAATGATTCTAAAATAAGGGATTGTTTGAGAAAGAATTTTTTCTCAATGTTTTGGTCTTCCTAAAAATGGTTTGCATAACTCACAGGTTCTCTTATCAGTGGAAATACATTGTACTGCAATTGATGTAGCCCTGTGATGATATCTCTTTGGAAATTGTACCTAACTGTCACACATCAAAGGACAATCCAGGAATTTTGAAGAACAGATATATGTAGGTCCAGAAAGAGTCGAGCATGTTGTTGGTACTTCTAAAATAAACTGAAATAAAATGAACATTTTGCATTCAGCAAATCTCCATGTAGAGAAATTATCTCATATTATGCCATCTGATCAGGGTAAATCCTTTTTCTTGTGACATAACGGTATTACGGTAATGCACATAATTATAACATTATGTCTTATGTAGCAATCGATCTAAAAGATCATGTGAAGGGTAAAAGACGAGTACCCAGTTATTCTCTTGCATGGATGGGTTCACACAATGTGGTTTGTCGGGAGAACGATTTTGCTCAGGTGACGTGGAGTTGTATTATTGAAAACTCATTACTATTGAGCAGATATCCAGTCTGATAGTACGGAATTTGAGATTTTGAGTTCATGTAAAATTCAAACAAAGGATTTATAACCACATGGTAATAGTGATTCCAAAATTCTAGTGTCATTGCTTTCTGTAATTGATTCCAATTTTCTTATAAATGAGGAAATTTCATGGATAAAAAAGAATGTGACAAAGTGGTTTTTACTCTAATATTTGACTTGATATTAGTTGATAAAAGACAAAGGAGAGTTAATGGGGGTAAATGCTTATTTCATCAATGCACGGCTTTAAAACATTGTACCTTCTTTATTATTATGTTTGTTATTATTTAAATCCTCAGTTGCATTTTCTTTCAATTTTTTTTTCCAAACAGATGTAAAATTTATATTTGCATTCAAGATTTCTTAGTTTCAATAAACAAATATCTAGACAGTCCCATTACATGTATATTCATTTCCTTCTATAGTCTAGGAAATCAGGAATTATCTGTTGTTAACATTTCATATCTTCTAAAGTTTACTTCATGGATTATTTTTTTGATGTCGTTTAGGATTTCGTAGGTACACATGTAATTGGGTAGACACAGAGCTTTTCAATGTTTCAAATAGAAAAGGGTCATTTACCTAACTTTATTCGGAAAAGGCAAATTTTGATACTGACCTAAGCAGCTCTTGACATCTGCCCAGATCTGCTTAACCCATTTCCACATGAGAAATTTTTAGACTGGTCCAAATTCAAAGGAGTTGGAGACGACAATTAAAAGTTTAAAACAATTCCCACACTATAACATTTTAGACCGGTCCAAATTTAAAGAAATTAAAGCAACAATTTTAACTGACAATTTCTTCATTTTCTACAATATGTCTTTTATAAAGCTTTTATATTGAGGGATGTTTAAATGTGTTGTTGTGTAAGAATGGGTTGAAATATTTGCTTTTTTTTTCATGAAACTTTGAGTCGGAAACCTTTCTAGTGAGGATGCAGTTAACCCTTTCCTGTACAAATCTGGGATTTAATGTCGCTTTGATTTAATACAGGAGAAAATATTGTGTAAAAAGAAGAAATTGCTTCTTTTTCCACAATATTTTCTGCCACTTGGGATGGTTTCATTTCAAATTGCACTGTTGTCTGCATTTCAAATTCCACTATTGTCTGCAATCTCTTTCAATTTGGACAAGTCTAAAATTTTAAAAAACAGGAAAGGGTTAAGACAGATCAGACTTTGCAGTTGCACTGAGACTGATCTAAGTCTTTACTTACAGTGTACATGATGTGTAATTTTTGGGCTTTAACCCATTTCCAAACAACAAAATTTTAGGCTGATCCAACTGGAAAGCAGCTGCAGACAACGATCTAAAGTTGATGGAATGTCAGAGTTCTTTATCTTTTATGATAGCAAAAATTGTGGACAATGAAGAAACTGCTTGTCACAAGTTATATCTTCATTGCCCACAATATTTTGCCAGGGTTTTTGTTGTTGTTTTTTAGGCCCCAAAAGGGAGGCATATAGTAATCGAACTGTCCGTCAGTCAGTCCGTCAGTCTGTCCCGCTTTCGTGTCCGCTCTGTAACTTCTACATGCAATAGTGGATTTCAATATAACTTTACACAAATGTTCACCAATATAAGACGACGTGTCGCGAAAAAGACCCAGGTTCCTATCTCAAAGGTCACAATTTTGGGTCAAAGGTCAAAAATAGGGACTTTTTGCCGTGTCTGCTCTGTAACTTCTATAATCATGCACACAGGTACAAATTTCTTTTATACAAATATTCACCAAATTCAGACAACATGTTGCGAAAAAAAAACAGGTTCCTATCTCAAAGGTCAAGGTCTTGGGTCAAAGGTAAAAAATGGGCACTTTTTGCCCTGTCCACTCTGTAACTTCTATAATCATGCACGCAGGTACAAATTTCTTTCATACAAATGTTCAACACTTTCATAAGACGTGTTGCGAAAAAGACTTTGGCTCCTATCTCAAAGATCAAGGTCACAATCTGGGGTCAAAGGTCAAAAATCAGCACTTTTTGCCGTGTCCGCTCTGTAACTTCTATAATCATGCATGCAGGTACTAATTTCTTTCATACAAATGTTCACCACTTGCATAAGAAGTGTTGCGAAAAAGACCCAGATTTCTATCTCAAAGGGTCAAGGTCACAATCTGCGGTCAAAGGGGTGTCCAGAATGGTTAAATTGCGTCCGGAATGGTTAAATTGTATTTACTCTCTTATTCTTCAATGGTTTGCTTCCATATTTTGACAGATGCTTAATAGGGTGGACCACTTTACATGACCTAGACCTTGACCCATTTGAAACTTTCTGTTGGAGTTCTGTGAGCAGAGCCAGCAATCCAACATAGGGATTAGTTTGAGAATTAACTATTTTTAAAATGGTGTAAACCCCACCCCCCATCCCCCACATCATCCTCTCTTGAAATCTGACATTTGCCCTCATTTATCAATGACTTTAAACCTGTAACAGACAACAAAATTTTAGACTAGTACAAATTGAAAGAAGCTGTGGACTACAATTTCAGGTTGATGGAATTTTAGTTTTTTTCTCTTTTTGGACAAAAAACATTGTGGATAATGAAGAAATTGCTTGATACAAGCAATTTCTTCATTTTCTGCTATGTTTTTCAAAGCTTTTTTCTTGAGGGTTGTAAAAATGAGGGATTGTGTAGGAATGGGTTAAACCTTACAACAGACAACAAAATATACGACTGGTACAAATTTAAAGAAGCTGCAGATTTTAGTTGGTGGAGTTTTAAAAGTCTTTCTTTCTGGGATAGATAACATTTTGGATTGATTGAATGGGGTTTTACACCACTTTCAACAATCTTACAGTCATATCGGGGGGCTGGAGCACCTAACAATGGAATCCTGGTAATTCTATCACCAGGACTACCATTACATCCTTTCCTAGCCTCCAGCTGATATCCCACATAGGTCTACGATTATGGGCCCATTGGTGAGAGACAAATAGTGGGAAAGGGTGAGTGCCACCGTCAGGAATCAAACCCAGGACCTCTAGATTGACAGTCCGACGCGCTACCAATTGCGCTATGACGTTTCGGATACTGTAGAGAAATTCTTCATTTTCCACAATATTTCATTTTTCTTTCTTTTCTTGAGCTGCAGAAAAAGGTGGGATTGTGTAGGATTGGGTTAATATCTTAAACAAAATGTTTGTGGTAGCATAAAAGGGAAAGAGCTGTGAAAGATTAGATAAGGCCTACTGTGAACCTATAGTATATAGTAGTTGTAAAACATTCTGTTGTGGAGTAAAAAAAAAAGATATGGGAGTGTTACAATGTGTCAGTTTGAACTCATTACCTGACTCAAATAGTTTAATCCTTTCCTGTTGTTCAAAATTTTAGACTGGTCCAAATTGAAAGAAGCTGCAGACAACAATTTCAAGTTGGTGGAATTTTGAATTTTTTCGTCTTTTTGGATAGAAAACACTGTGGATAATGAAGAAATTGCTCAATACAAGAAATTTCTTCATTTTCCACAATGTTTTCCAAAGCTTTTTTCTCGAGGGCGTAAAAAGGAGGGATTGAGTTGGAATGGGTTAATCCTTTCCTTTTTTTCAAAATTTTAGACTCTAGTCTAAATTAAAAGGTGTCGCAGACCACAATATGAAGTTGATTTTCTACCAAAAAATACCATTCAGTATGGAAGAAAATATTGTGGAAAAAGAAGGAATTGCTTGTTACCAGCAATATCTTCTTTTTCCAAGATGTTTTCCTAAATATAAAAACACATGGACGTAAAAACTAGGGATTGAATGGGAAAGGGTTTATCCATCCACACTCAATCCCACCCATGAGAAAAACTTCAATTTCATCTGCTAAAAATTGTCTTTCTTCAATTAAAAATTGTTGTCTGCAACTTCCTTTAATTTGGACTGGACTAAATTTTTGTGATATGGTAAAAGGTCTATCTATGAACATACAAAGAAATTGGTCTTTATTGAAAGAAATTAAAGCCATCTTGTATTATCGGAGTAATTGATAATTATAATGACCAAATATATAGGTTAACCCTTTCCCGTTCAAATACGGGATTTTACGTTCCTGTGTTTTTATACTGGAGAAAACATTGTGGAAAAAGAAGAAATTGCTTGTAACAAGCAATTTCTTCTTTTTCCACAATATTTTCTACCAAATTGGATGGTTTCATTTCAAATGGCATCCAGTTTTCATTGTCGTCTGCAAACTCTTTCAATTTGGACTAGTCTAAAATTTCTAAAAACGGGAAAGGGTTAAAACACTTTTAACTTTTAGACTGGTTAACTTTCAAAGAAGCTGTAGATGGTATTTTTACTTGTTGAAAAATTGGGAAAGAGTAACAAATTGGTTAGAAAACATTGTGAGAAAATGAGAAATTGCTTATTACAAGCTATTTCTCATTTTAACACAAAGTTTCCAATGATCGTATTTCTTCAGGGCATCATTGTTAAAAGAAATTTCTTACTACATTCGCTGCCGTCATAGCGCAGTTAGTAGCGCGTCGGACTGTCAATCTAGAGGTCCCGGGTTCGATCCCGGACGGCGGCACTCATCCTTTCCAACTATTTGTCTCTCACCAATGGGTCGATAATCGTAGACCTATGTGATATGGCAGCTGGAGGCTAGGAAGGGATGTAATGGTAGTACTGGTGTGAGAAATACCAGGATTCCATTATTAGGTGCTCCAGCCACTGCAATATAACTGAAAGATTTTTTAAAGCGGCGTAAAACCCCATTTAAAAAACAAATCAAACTTACTACATTTACAAGCAATTTCTGCTTTTCCCACACTAATTTTATTCAATTATAAAAGAGTTCATCAGAACAAATCAAGGTTAATAATAATAAAGCACATAGTGGTGTGAGAAATACCAGAAACCCATGGTAGTGTGCTCCAACTGCAGCCATATGACTGAAATGCTGTTAAAAAGGCCTTAAGCCCCATTCAAACATACAAAATCAGGTTATGAAATATATTAACAACAATTAAACCATGTGCTCTTTCTAAAGTATGATAATTATTTGATGAGTAAATACTGAAGAGGTACTATCATTATAATGGGGATCCTGATAACTGCTACACTTTTTAAAATGTGTGGGAAAAAATGTACTAATCTCAATCAAACCCTACTTTGTTGGTACTCAATCTAATTTTCTCATTGATCCGACTCAAATGAGTACCCACTACATGGGGTTTGTGGAAAAAATAAAGTTTTTAGCATCTCAATTATTTGACCTTTTTCTCCAACGGGATAGTCACTCCTTTCAAGCTTGCCACTTCAAAGTGAAATATAAATACATGGTTTTTAAAAGCACGTGGTCATTTTTACTTTGTTTAGCAATGTGAAAAGGAGTTTGTGAACATTTTATCTTAATGATAGAATTTAAATTAGTGTGAATATGGTTTTTCAATTTATTTATTTTTTTTTTTTAAACAAAATGGATTTTTAAAGGTTTGATTTGTATGATACTTTGATTTCTTATCTGATTTAAGCCCTTCACCAAATTCCTTTAAATTATCTAATTGTCAACCTTAGCTGCTTTTATACAATAATAGAAAAGAAGAGACATTAAGTAAGTTCTGACTAAAAATTATCTTGCCCACTGACAGTTTTATATAATAAATATTGAGTGACTGATTGACTAAAAACATATCCTCAGAACTTTATGAAAAATGTGTTGTTTTTTTTAACCCACTAAAACACAATCCCGCATTTTTACGCACTAAAGAAAAAAAACTGGGAAAAACATTGTGAAAAAAGAAGAAATTGCTTCTTACAAGCAATTTTTTCTTTCTCACTTTTTTTTCTCCCTGATTTAGCACTTACTTAAAAATTTAACTTGTCGTCTTCAACCTCTTTCAAATTGGACCATTTTAAAATGTTTGTTTTAGGTAATTGGTTAATCCATTTCCAAAAATATCCCACCTTAATTTAACCCATGTCATGCTGAACCCGGAATATTCCTGTTTGGGCAGGAGGTATAGAAAGAGATCAGCCTGCACATAAGTGCAGTCTGATCTTGGTCTACACCTCTTGTTTGTCCCCTTTAAGTCAGAGTTGTTTGAAAATCAATTTTCAAAAGAAATAATGACCCTTAATATTTTGATCTTCCAGTGCTGTCAGTCCTTTGATTTTAAAGCAAATCTGTATAGGATTTTAATTGAGCATGACAAGGGTTAACAAGTCATATTCATTTTAGAATCTTTCTCACGGTGCTAAAAATATACTGATTAAGATACTACATCTTGTTATAAAAATCCTTTTATGAAGCACTAAGCACTAATTGGTCAAAATTTATCTTGAAATATACGTGTGTATGTTATTAAAAACTCTGGCTTGAAGGCATCAGAAGGAGATTAGACGAAGATCAGATTGCGCTTATAAGCAGGCTGATCTTCATCTATACCTCCTGCCTAAATGGGAATATTCTGGGTTCAGCATGACATCACCTACGTACAATAATTGTGAGGGAAGGAAATGATGAACACTGGATAAGTGTGAAATAATTGTACACAGAAAATTCCTTTATGGCAAAATAATTCCTTTGTTATAGTTGTAGAACAATATTAGGATATATGGTATAATGAGCAGACTGTTTTTCAATTATTATTGTATAAATGAAAATTATGTGTATTTCTGAGCCTTAATCCTTTATTTGACTCATTACCAGACGATAAAATCTCAGACTAGTTCTAATTGAAAGAAGTTGCAGACAACAATCTCTTGTTGGTGGAATTTAAAAATACTCGCATTTTGGGATAGAAAACAATGTGGACAATGAAAAAATTACTTGCAACAAGCAGTTACTTCTTGTTCCACAATCTTTTGTAAAACATATTTCTTGAAGGGCATCGAAAAGTGGTATTATGTTGTAGTGGGTTAATTGTAATACCTCCTGGCCTAGAGCTGAAATTAAATCTTACCATGCTGTTCCTGGAATTTGTCTGTTTTGGCAAGAGGTATGGAAAAAGATCAGCCTCCACATAAGTGCAGGCTGATCTTAGTCTTACCACCTGCTTGTGCCTTTTCAGCGGCATTTGCTTGTGAACTTAATTTTTAAAAGAAATTCAAACCCACTATATATTATTATTAGGACTAATAGTTATTTCATTGCATTGATATTAAAGCATTCATGGAAACAGATTTTTATTTAGCGTGACAAGGGTTAAATTTCACATTTAAATGGTAAGGCATACTGAATTTTAATAAGAATTGAAAAAAAAAAATATCATAAATGTCTCACAACAGTAATCAAGTATGAGGGCTTATTTTTGTGATTTACTGAACTTAATTTATTTAGCTGTCTGTGAATTCAATAAAACACCCAATATTAAATAAGAAAGTAAATGACTCTCAAAAGTAAGTTTTGACTCTGGTTTATAATATGTGCAATCTTTGCATTGTGAAGATAATCGATACTTTTGACCCATTCTCACACAATGACCCTTTTAAACGCCCATCAAGAAAAAAGCTTTAGAAAACTTGTCACAAGCAATTTCTTCATTATCCACAAAGTTTTCTCCCATAAAGCTGAGATTCTTAAAGTTTTATCAACTAAAGATTGTCATCTGCAACTTTTCTAGTCTAGGCTTGTCCAAAATTTTGTCTTGTAAAGACTTAAAAAGTAATATGTACATTTTGAACAGGATCGTGATTCTTTCATTCTAAAAATGTTCGAATGTACTGGTCCTTTTAATGGTAAAAAATTAGACATTTTTCCTTTATGAGGTCAAACATAGGATATTTCCCTCAAGTAGTTTTGACAGCTATAGCTTAAGGTGCATATTGCTAATTAATTTATCATTCTTGAACCCTTATGACCTTATAAGGGGATACTATATGTCCATTTGAAAACAACATTGAACTTTGAAAATAAAACCAATTTTTGAAAGGGGATAATTTGATGTATATCAAATTTGAAAGAAATATTGTATTATAAGGACAATTTTTAGTTAAAGAAGCTTATAAGATGAATATTTTTATCCTCCGCCGTTTTTGCGAAGGGGATATAGTAATGGTCTCTGTCCGTCCTTTCGTCATTCCGTCCTTCCGTCACTAAACTTGTCAGGAGCATATCTCTGAAAGTATCATTGCTATCAACTTGAAACTTCATAGGTGGATAGATCTCGTTGAGGAGAAGTGCAGTGCACAAGAACCACAACTCTTGCTTGCATATTTTTTGTTGTTTTAAAGACTTAGACTTTGTCCTGAGCATATCTCTGAAAGTATAATAAATATTATCTAACTCTTTGAGAAGAAATGCAGTGCACAAGAAGCCTAAATCTAACTGGCTTCAGTTTACTATCAAGCTTTTAAGGCGGGGCATGGCCATGTCCGACATGGCTGTTGTATTGGTAGGAATGAAAGAAAAATGTTCAAACTGTTTAAAGCTGGTGACTCTGTTTTGCACGTGATATTCTCTAAAATACAAGACTTTTTGAATCAGGCTTCAAAGATTAAGTTCTTCAATCATGGGATGTCATGGGTTCAATCCCCGGCGGCGGCACATATTCTTTCTGACATTTGTCTCTCACCAATGGGTGGATAATCGTAAACCTAAGTGGAATAGCAGCTGGAGGCTAGGAAAGGATGTAATGGTAGTACTGGTGTGAGAAGTACCAGGAATCCATATTTAGGTGCTCCAGCCACTGCGATATAGGGGTGTAACGATAGATCGATAGGTCGATGTATTGTGATAGTGACAGTCGCGATATCGATGTATCGATTGCAATTCCCCGACATCGATAACTATCGCGATACATGTAGTTTGTTCAAATATCGATAGTTTCGATAGTAAATATTCAAAGCTTACTTACACCGAAATTCAATGTTTTCTTGGTCTCTTAGGTTAAAAGAGAGAGAGAGAGAAAGAGAGAGATAGAGAACGAGTTTTCTGTGTAACTTATCCTACTTTCACTTTCTATTATCACGTGATAGGCACGTATGATTTTTGTTTCTTCCGTACTCCGTTTTTGTTTAGGAATTGATTTTCAACTTTCAATTTACGAAGTGAAAAGGTCCTCAAAAATTCAAAAGCATGTTTAGTTAAAGCTTGTTATCAATGTTTTATGAATTCACAACGCTAAAATTGTCGAAAAATAAAAATATGTCATTCATAAATGATATTCGATTAATTACGATAATTGATTACTTATTTCGAGCACATTAATCGAGTTATTTTGTTTTACGTATTTTTGGCGTCTGACATGGCTGCAAATTTCGAGATTGCGAAAAACAAATTCGCTAAGGCCCGTGTTGGGACCATTTTTGCTTCGTAAAGAAAGGTGAAAACATAGATAAAAAGAGAGTCGCCTGTAGACTATGCTATCTATACAGATTAATATAGAAAATAACAAAGTAACATATACCGATAGTATCATGATATATTGCAATTGATTTCTAACGATAGTAATAGTATCACGATATCACAACTGCGATAGTAAAACCATCGCGATAGCAATTTTCTAAGCCCATAGTCAGCCCTACTGCGATATGACTGAAATACTGTTGAAGCGGCGTTAAACCCAATTCAATCAATCAAAAGATTAAGTAGAATTAATTTGAGAATGTTTGTTCCTTTCTGTAATTGCAAGAAGACAAGGACAGTACTGTATGGGTTTGTAATTAAATCTGGCGTTTAAAAAAAACAATAACAACTAAATATGCTTTATATATACTGGTTGGTTTTAAGTGGGTCCAGATCTTGTTCTAGATGCCTGCATGATTTCTAAATTGACCTAAAAATCTTGCAAGTTTACTTCAAAATTGTTAAATTGACCCTTGTCATACTGAAAATTCCTATTTTGACAGTAGGTATAGATTAAGATCAGCCTGCACATAGGTGCAGTCTGAGCTTAGTCTACAGCTCCTGTCAGTCTCCTTCAAAGCAGAGTTTACATGATTAAAACTAGTGCTCCCAGTGATTTCAGGCCTTTGATTTTAATGCAAATCTCGATAAGGATTTTATTCACAGTTAAATTTCTCTGAAAAAAATCTTCATAAAAGGGTGGGGGGGGGTATGAAGACTACTGGGGGGGGGGGGGAAGGCTAATATTACAGAGAGTGCATAGTAGGTAAAATACGGTATTTGAATTTAAACTCAGTAAAATTTGTGTTAACTATATAGGTCATTTTTCTGGACACTATTTAAATGTGTGAAAAATATATTCAAACTTTCTACCGAGATGAACCCTGGGGGTATGGCACAAAGAGTCATGCAGTATGAATTTTACTTGGCAATAAATGAAATGCTCTCCGGTTTAAAATATGAACATTATAAGCAATAATTTGTCAGGGAGAATTCTGTTGAAGGAATATTAATATTATGTGCAGAAAAAATCTGTGTTTGCTGTTAAAATAATGTATCGCTAGGTTACCTTGTGAGGTTTTAGCAACTTACTGATGGTAGGATCCCGCTTGGTACGAGTTTTGGAAGGAATATTAATATGTGGAATATGTGAGACAATTTTGGTTGAGGATGAATTTTATTCTTAACCCTTGTCATGCTGTATAAATTACCTTACTGTATTGCTGTCAAATCAGAGGGCTGAAAGCACTGATAGAACTTGCTGTTCAAATATCAATATTTCTTTTAGAAATCAACTTCATTAAGGACTCTGGCAGGAAAAATACAAGCAGAAGGTGTAGACTAAGATCAGACTGCACTTATGTGCAGGCTGATCTTGGTCTATACCTCCTGCCAAAACCGGAATATTCCGGGTTCAGCATGACAAGGGTTAAGTTAACCCTTGTCATGCTGAATGAAATGTCTACAGAATTGCATTTAAAGATCAAAGGGCTCAAAATGTTTGAATCACCAATCACAACCAGACTTAATTGCAAAGAAGAAACATCTTAATAACACAAGCTAAATTTGCTTTTTTTTTGTTTGTTTGTTTGTGATTGGTGTGTGTGTGTGTGGGGGGGGGATATCTTTTCAGACATTTGTCTCCCACCAATTGTCGGATAATCATAAACCTAAGTGGGGTGAGCAGCCTAATCTTTGTCTACACCTCCTGCTTGTATTTTTCCTGTCAGAGTTGTTTGTGAAATTTATTTCTAAAAGAAATACTGATTTTTTAACAAGTTCTATCAGTGCTTTCAGCCCTTTAATTTTACAGCAATTCAACAAGGTAATTTATACAGCATGACAAGGGTTAAGTTCAACAAGTGATTTTTGAAAAATGTTACTAAACGTATAAATCTCGAAGTGAAATCAATCTTTGATCGCTTACTAATCTTACACTCGTACATCTGTAACACATTTTTGAATTGCAAATCTCTCTAGTTTGCCTAGTTGACTCTTTTTATTTAAAGAATATGCAATTTCAAGTGTGTAGTTATGATAAAATAATGGGAATGATTAATTCTTTGATGTTACTTTGATAAGACAAAATAAAATCAGTCTGGATATTTTATGTCTGCCACTTAAATTGTGATAAGTGTTGGAACAAAGAGGTAACAATTGAATTTGTAACACTTAAAAGTCTTTTCATGGTTAAATCAGACCTTTTTAGTCCTCTTGTTTTGTATGGATAATATAGCTTATGAAAATTATCAGCTTAAGTGAAATGTTCTCTGCTTGGGGTATCATGTATCCATTGTGAAATTCTTACTCAGAGAAAGTGCACAGTGTATAGTTTTGTGATACTTAGCTGCAGACAATAATATTTCTTTGAATGGATTTTTTTCATGTGTTTGAATTATTGGGGATACTGTAATAAGTATTATTCTGGGATACTGTAATAAATATTATTCTGGAATACTGTAATAAGTATTATTCCGGGATACTGTAATAAGTATTATTCTGGGATACTGTAATAAGTATTATTCTGGGATACTGTAATAAATATTATACTGGGATACTGTAATAAGTATTATTCTGGGATACTGTGGTGTTAAAACTTGTGTATATTTCTGTAGCAGTTAATCCTTTACCGTTTAAACCTTTCCTGTTCAATCCCTGGTTTTTACGTCCCTGTGTTTTTATACTTTTGAAAAAATTGTGGAAAAAGTAGAAATTGCTTGTAACAAGCAATTTCTACCTTCCTCACAATATTTTCTACCCTACTGAATGATTATTTTTCAAATAAAGTCAACTTTCAATTGTCGTCTGCAAAACCTTTGAATTTGGACCAGTCTAAAATGTTGTAAAACAGGAAAGAGTTAAAACTGTCCAAAGTCACTGCCCCTTTTCTCCTAAATCAGGATTTCCACATCCATTTTTTCCTGAAAGTTTTTTCGAGGGGCTTCAAAAAAGCGGGATTATGTAGTAATGGGTTAAGCTAGCTTAGTAAGGCTTCACATTTAGTGAACTCTTTTTATAATTGATATTTCACTGTATTAGTCACCAGTAAATATATAACTGTGTCATATTATAATTATGGAAATGACCATTTGATAAAATCTTTCATAGTATGTAATGAGAAACAAGCTAGCATAAAATGTGGGTTAAATTTTTCCAAATTGTCCACATAAATCACAAGGGCTTTTGATGCTTTTGGAATTATGCAGATGGCCCAACATTGAAGGACTGAGGTCAAGACTGTAGTAACTATCTCTATACATCTTTGTGTGGTCATTCAAATTAATGAATTAGTATTTGATGGTCAGCATAGCTTAACCCATTACCAGATGACATAATCTAAGACAGGTCGAATTTGAGAGAAGTTTAAGACGGCATTTTTGATAGTTCTAAAATTGGAAAATAAATGCCAAAATAAGGTAGAAGACATTGTCACAAAAGGATGAATTGCTCCTTTTACTGCAAAGTTTTCCATTTTGATATTTCTTCAGGACATCCAATAATGTCTATGGAAAATGAAGAAATTTTCTCATAGGATTCCTAATCAAGGGGTCTAGGGTTTGATCCCTGGCTGCAGTGAATATCCTTTTTGACATTTGTCTCCCACTAGTGAGTGGATAATCGTAAACCTAAGTGTGATAGGCAGCTGGGGGCCCATGGTAAGGTAATCCAGTGATATTACTGAAATACTGTTAAACCCCATTTAACCAACCAACTCTAATATCATTGTCGTGAAATTTTCCATAGTGTTTGTCTTAAGAGTAGGCCTAAGAGTTGGAATGCCTGGTATTGGGTTTAAACAAGTAGGGTTCCACGTTAGGAAGGGCAAGACCATTTAGAATGATGTAATATGGGGCCATGTGTATATAATTGACGCAAGAAGTATTGTAGACAGACAGGTAATCACACTTCAGAAGTGTTTTTCCTCAAACAAATCCTTTAGTGTGGGTACTCATTAGAATTGTCTCAAGGAGACATTTCAAATGAGTACCCACAATATAGAATTCTCAACAGTTTAACCATAATTTTTAGATCAGAAATCCGTAAATCGTCCCCCATTATCTGAAGCACTGTATTGTAGATTGCGACCACTACAGGTAAAAACAGTATCTCATCAATGAAAATAATTACTTATGTCGTAATAATGTGCATTGTTGGGATTAACACTTGTGAGTTGTTACATATAAACAACAGATACAGGATGTTTAAGGTGTTAAAAGGATGATTTAAACCAAAATCATTCACTTATTCCTAAAAATGTAACGGATAACTTTATTATTAAGAAAGGTAACTTCTAAAAAGTTCTTTTGAAGTTTTTTTTTTATTAGGATCTATTTTTTTCTTAATGTTTAATACTATAGAAAACGATGTAAAAATGATTCAGTTAAAAAAAGAGCGATGGAGAGATTCATAATATCTTTGTGCTATTATCAAAGGACTGAAAACCAGGATGACATTTATAGGGTAATTATATTTTTGTGAAATACTGTTATTTAGGACAAGTTATAAATTAATCTAAGGAACAATAAGTTTGCTCTTTGTATTTAAAAGTGCACCAAGAACTGCTCTTTTTAACAATAGCCAATGAATTAAATCTCAGTTATTGTAATGGAAAAAAGGAAATTAAGATTAAATTCTTTGTGATGAAAGGTCTCAAAACATTGAATAACAAGGTTTGATAGTTTAGAATTATAGGTTTGAGATTAGTTGAATACTTAAATTTGTACTAGGTATTTCCAAATTGCACCGATTATTGTAGTTTACCTTTAAAATGTACAGAGTACTGTGAATCACAAAATGATTGCTGTAATATTACACAAAAAAGTATTGAATTGATTTTGGAAGAATATTACAGCACTAAGGTATATACGGACCCAATATCACACAACCTCATGGAAATTCTCCATCAAATACATTTTGAGGAAAGGAATTTGCTTGCGAAAAGCAATGTCTCTTTATCTCACCTATGTCAGTTTTTTACTATTTCCATTTTAACCTGTTCCAAGACTACAAAATTTGGATTGGTCCAAATTCAAAGATTTTGAGAACAACATTATTTTAATTGGTGAACTCTTAGGTTTCTTTTAGTTTTGGTGTAGAAAACATTGTAGGTAATGAAGAAATTACTTGTAATAAGCAATTCCCTCTTTAGCTCACCTTAATGCTCAGGGGATTTATTGTGATAACCTTTTTTCGGCGTCCATCAGTGGTCTGTCAACAATATCTTTAAACAACATCTCCTTCCAAACCACAGGGCCAATTTTAACCAAATTAGGCAGAAATGTTCCGTAGGTGGTTCACTCTAAAAATAGCCTAAAGAATTGAAATCTGTTAAAAAATCTTTGGTTGCCATGGCAACAAAAGTGGAATTTTAAAATGACCCAGAAGGCATAGAGCCTTGATATTTTGCATGAAGCCACAGTAAATTGACCTCTTTCAAAAAAGCTAAAATCATGATCATTGGGTCCCGGGGAGCCTGGATGGGGGGTTGTTATATGCATGCAGCATCAGTTCACTGACTCCTTTCTTATTTCTGAAATTATAACCCATGGATCCATGAAGCCTTTGATTTTGTAATTTAGACTTTTTAAAAGACATGTCCACCTAAACTACGGGGCTAATTTTTTTAAAACTTTGGAGGAATATGTTTTTGGTTCCCTTTCTCAAGAATTGTGTATGAAATTACTTTCGGTCCCTAAATATGGGCAAGTATTGGCAGTTTTTCACTTTTAAATTTTAAATGATATTTCCTCCGTATCTGTTGAGCCAATTTTGAATAAGCCTTGTAGGAAAGTTTCTTGGTTGACTATTCTCAAAATTTTAATTGGCCATTTCAAGGTAGTTTTTGTTTTTGTTTTTGAATTCTTTACACAACAACTACTGGATAACTTTTGATCAACTATTTCAGAAATGATCCGTGGATGACTCTTCTCAAAAATTGTCCCTTGAAATTTAGTTTGGCTTGTAAAAATGGTTGTTGAAGTTTGTGATCATTGTTAACTTTGAATTATTTAAACATTTTCTTCTCAACTTCAATCTAGACTAAAATTTGCAGGAATTACGTCTCTAAAGAATCCATTATTGAATTTCACTTGACATGAGTATTAAGTTAATGGAAATATTTGAACCAGACTGCGGAGCTATATAGGTCCTCCTGGGCCTCTTGTTGTCACCTGTGATCCTTGTTCAGAAATGCATTAAAATCAAAGAACTGATGGCACTGCGGGTCTTGTTGTCACAGTTAATATTTAGTTTGGAATTTGATCTGGTTTCAAATGGCCAAGCAGGTGGTGTAGACTAAGATCAGACTACATATATGTACACACTGATCTTTGTCTGTGCCTCCTGCCAAAGCAGGACTATTTTGGGATCAGCATCACAGGTTGATTAGAAAAGCCAGCTTACTACTATTAGCTTACTCTGTCTGTACTATGGCAGACAATAAATGATAATGGTTGATTTAAACAAAAGAAAATTTAACCCTTTACCATTTTAGACTGTTCCAAATTGAAATAGGTTGCAGAAGAAAATGAAAATTGAATGCAATTTGAAGTGAAACTAACCTAAGTGGTAGAAAATATTGTGACAAGCAATTTCTTCTTTTTCCACAATGTTTTATAACAAATAAAATCACAGTAAAAATCCAGGGTTTGTACAGAAAAGGGTTAAAGGATAATATTATAATCTTATGAAAGTTAACACACACACACAACATTATTGTTCACAGAAAACAACCGAATGAGAAGAAAATATCAGTTGAAAGAAAATACTGGTTTTCAAGATTATTTCATTTCCTTCATATTTTATTAGCGTCTTTCAAAGAACTAGTTCCGAGTCAAAAGTGCATGGAAAAAACCCATTGAAGAAAGTGCTGATTGAATGTAGTTATTACATAATCGGACTAAATTGAAAGTCATATTAAAACCCAGTACCACACAATGAAGCTTTCTGATAGCCTGAAGAAACACTATCATAGAAAACTTTGTGATAAAAGAAGAAATTGCTGGTGTGATAAAAGAAGACAAGCAATTTCTCCTTTTCTCAGAGTGTTTTCTACCCTATTTGGCACTTTTTTTCCAATTTTAGCGCAATTTGAAATGTCGTCTGCAACTTCTTTCAATTTGGACCATTCTAAAATTTTGTTGTCTGGTATTGGGTTACAATAAATTTTAGACACATCCAAATTAAACAAAATTAATTGCAAACTATAATTTATGAAGGTAATTTTTTTCATCATTTAGGTTACAAAAAATTAAAGAGAAAGAAGAAATTGTTTGTCACAAGCAATTCTTCTTTCCAAGTGTTTCAAGTTTTTCTCTTGTGGGTCATGAAAGGGAAGAAAGCATTTTGAGAAAAGGAGAAATTGCTTATTTTTTGTATGCATGAAGTTCTCAAAAATTTTATTCTAAAAGGGCAACAAAACAAGGAATGGTATAGTGGTAGGTTGAAATAGAATTTTGTATCTTTATAGTGACTTGAATAAACAGGATAAACACTTTAGATTGAGACAATCAGATAATTAATATGACGCAACACACATATCACAGGATTGTGAATATTTAGACCAAGGATTAAGAATGGAATTGGGACATTTAAGTTCATGTTCAAATTTGTTGAAGGATAAACACTGATAAACTATAACAATGAGTTCCGAGGAGGTGCCCATAAAGCGGGCGTGTGTCAGTGCATTAGTGGAGATTGTTGTTGAAGAACCTCCCCCCTTATCTTTACCACCTGTGACTTACAATATGGTTCCCACATGTAAAAAATGTCAACAGGAGAGAAATAGAAACAATTATAGACAAAAACAGAAGGTTTCAAAGAAAAAGCAAAACCGGGCTAACACCCCTATAGTCATACAACTCAAGGATTCAATCAAAGCAGCCAAGGTAAATCGGCAAAAAACGAAGAAAGAAACTCTGCCGAAACAGGACTCTCTTGAAACTGTTGATGAAGCAGATAATGAAACTGATAATAGTTCTGATCGAGATGTTGATTTCAATCAAAATAGAAAGAACAGAAAGAATTTCAGTGCCTTTATAGATGTCATTGAAAAGGTCCATCTCAAAGACAAGAATGCTCACGTCCAAAGTAACCTAGTCTCCGATAAGCCATTCAGTGAAAAACTTGTAGCTGAGTATGTGCTGAATAATGCACCAGTTAGCGCACAACGACTAAACCAATTACGCAAAAAGAACATTGTAGACTGTGACAATGTGGATATAATATGTAATGACTTAAATAGTGTCCAATCAATGAATGATGACACAGAGGAAAGCGAGATATCATCAACAACATCGAGCTCTGAAATCCAGTCTGATTCAGACATTCCAATCACTCAAGAAAGTCCCTTTTCAATCCAGGAATATTCTACAAATGAACTTCAGAGGTTGGCTGAATATACAACCGGTTGTCCTCTGATTCGATATGATTGTTCACCATCCCATTGTCCGCAATGTCAGTGGTATGAACATCAATTTGTTGCTAGTGTATCAGGGTCCAATTTAATCCGCTATGCTCAAAATACTCAGTCCAACAAACCATCTCAAAACCGAGGAGGGTACAGAAAATCCAAAAAATTTGCTCAGCATAACCAAAATGTGCCTTTAATGAAAAAGACAGCTTCTGTTGAAGTTGAAAACATTTCTAACACAGACAGTGACGTTGAAGATACACACACAGATACACCATCGGATGGTTCATTTGAAAATGACTTTCACTTACTAGACTGTTCACCAGTCTCAAAACAAAGTGCATTTGATTGGTCTAGCCAACAATATTCTAGTCCTGATAAACAATTAATTGACATCGAAATCATTAGTAACAACAAGAAACAGAAGCCTCATTCACGATCTCGCAAGGACTTGTATCTTGACAATGTGTACATCGATCTAACCAACACAAATGTTTCATTCACTGTGTATTATTATCATAACCTTACAACTGAAAACCAACTGCCGTATTCAACTGACTATGCAAGATACTCATCATCAACCATCAATGGATTACATCATCATGGGGACATGCTCCCTTACTACTCGATGCCATATTATTACTCACAGTGTATGTACTGGTCAGGCTACCTGGCTCCAGTATACAACTTATCGATGCAATTGTGTCTACAACCAGAGGAATCACTACCAAAAATCGCAATGGTGCCACCAGAGGAACTTGATGAATGTAAGTTTAGTTTAAGCCAGCTTTTTTTAATGTGTGTAACATGTATTTTGTTGGTGTATAACTTGCTTAATGTCGTATGCCAAAATTGCAACAGCTTAACCCACTCCAACAAGATGATGCTTTTGGATGCCCCTAAAAAATGATTTGGAAAACATAGCGGAAAATTAAGAAATTGCATGTTACAAGCAATTTCTTCATTATCCACAACGTTTTCCAGCCCAAAAATACAATACTTTCCAAAATTTGATCTCTTAAAAGCGTCATCTGAATCTTCTTTGAATTTGGAACGGTCTAAAATTGTGTCGTCTGGTTTTGGGCAAAATTACCTTTTATTTGATTGAAGAATACTTCCTGATGGTCAAACTTGAAGCTCTCTTTGAGTGGTTTCCTTTTATGGTTTCAAGGAATAGTTTAAAATATTTCCTTATGTGAATAGGTTGGTATTGTTAGTGTTTGAGAATTCAGTTTTACTGAAAAACTTGCTTCAGTTTTACTAAAAGATTGCTTCAATTTTACTTAAAAACTTGAATTGTGGTATTTACATATCATGGTACTAGATAGAGCGATGGATTTCATTTTTAACCCATTCCAACACAATCCCTCCTTTTTATGCCCTTAATGAAAATAGTTCAAGAAAACAAAGTGGAAAACGAAGAAATTTGCCACACTGTTTTCTTTCCAAAGAGACAAGATCGAAAAATTTCAAGAATCTGAAACTGTTGTCTGCAACTTCTTTCAATTCCGACCAGTCTAAAGTTTCATTGTGTGGATTAAGCATAAAATTTCTATATTTATGCATCGAACCCTATTTTGTGGATACTCTGTTTAGCTCTGGACTAGTTAAACGATTTAGGAAATTGTCACTAAAAACACCTTTTTTGATAGCAAAGAAAAAAGAAAGATTGATCTGAATGCATATATAGAATCTTTCAAACGTTCTATTTATGTTTCTCATTTGAAGTTTTCCTAAAGTGATTCTAACAAGAATGCTAAAAACAGGCTGTTTAGTTGGACTCTTTGGATGATGTCAGTGATTCATCTGTCAAAGTTAATCCCCCCCCCCCCATAATACCACTCTTTGATACCCTTCAAGAAAACACTTTTGGAAAATATAGTAGAAAATGAAGCAATTTCTTCATTATCCACAATATTTTCTTCGCCAAAAGACAAAGATTTTTTTTTAAATTTCACCAACTAAAATTTGTCATCTACATTGTTGTCACAAGCAAGTTCTTCATTTTCAACAATGTTTTCCAAATCTAATTACTTGAAGGGCATCTATTGGTGAGATCCAAATAAGGCATGTTGTCATGATTTTGTCAAATCTTTGGAAGTCAGTAGGACAATGAACTTCACGGTCATATAGCTGAAAAATCCTTTTCGATGATGGAAAAGCCTATATACAAAACAAGTCTCTGGCGTGGAACTTGGTTTTTACATTGTTTAGAAATAACAAAGACATTATATAATTTATATAATGGAAATAAGTAATAAAAAATTGTGATACATAGTTTTGCCCTAGGATATGATAGATGGTGCATCTTTCCTTGGTATAATAAACACTTTTTTTGTTAATTATGGCAATACTATATTGCGCCACTTAACTTTTTTCTCCATTAACCCTTGTCATGCTGAATAAAATCCTCTACAGAACTGCATTAAAATCAAAGGGTCAGCAGCACTGGATGCACTTATTGCAGGTTAAAATTCATTTTATAAACAACTCAGACTCAGGATTGACAAGCAGGTGGTGTGGACTAAGATCAGACTGCACATATAAGCCAAAGCAGGCATATTCAGGGTTCAGCATGACAAGGGTTTACTAATGATACATTACCATTACAATTTTATGGCTTGTTTCAATGAAAGGGGAAACATTGTGGGAAAGACAGGGGTGTGGTATTCCTATGCCTGACCTGCCCAACATTGACTTTTCTACATACAGACAAGTACATTTCTTAACCCATTCCAACACAGCAAAATTTTAGACTGGTCCAAATTGAAAGAAGCTGCAGATGACAAATTCAAGTTGATGGAATTTTGAATTTTTTCGTCATTATGGATAGAAAACATTGTGGATAATGAAGAAATTGCTTGATACAAGCAATTTCTTCATTTTCCACAACGTTTTCCAAAGCTTTTTTCTAGAGGGGCGTAAAAATGAGGGATTGAGTTGGAATGGGTTAAGGTCACCTGTCCAGGGACAAGTAAATACCAGGACAGTTATTGGAATGGTACTAAAGAGATGTCAAAGATTACTCATTTTATATTTGAGAATTATCCTAGTAACAATACAATATAATAAGAGGGATGTGGGTTTGAATCCCATAGCTGCGCGGCTGGTTACATGGGTATGACCGTAGGCAAGACAGCTTTCATAACCCCTACCTACTATCGTAGCACATGAATAATTGAACTTAACTGTGATATAACTTTACCCATTATCACTCAATTCCTCTTTGTGGCGCTCTGCAAGAAACAGGTCAGGGAAACATACTTGACGGCATAATTTTAGATTGGTCAAAATTCAAAGGAGTTGCAGACGACAATATAAAGTTAATGAAATTTTAAATATTTTCAACTTTCTGGGTAGAAAACATTTTGTTAAATGAAGAAATTGCTTGTTACAAGCAATTTCTTCATTTTACACAATGTTTTTCTAATTGTTATTTTTGAGGGGCGTCCAAAGGCGTCACTGTGTGGGAATGGGTTAAGTGAACAGACAAATTTTTGAGGTCTTCTCAAAGTTCAAACTACCACTGGAGGCTTTGCCACTAAATCCAATGAATTCATAAGCCATAAAAAGTAGTTTTTAAGTATTTCAGGAACTCTATTCAAATTGTAGGGAACTCTTTCAAAAGCATACTATTTATACCATTCCCACTCAATCCCGCTTTTTAATCATCCCAAGAAAAAAGCTTTGGAAAACATTGTAGAAATGAAGAAATTGCTTGTTTCTTCATTGTCCACAATGTTTTCTATCCTACAAGGGAAATATTTTCTAAATTCCACCCTCTGCAACTTTTTTCCAGTCTCAGATTTTGTCATGTTGTAAGGGTTAATTCATGTGTTACTTTAACATCATTCATTTATCAACAATACCTTTGACAAAGAAGATTACAAAACAAAACCATGCTTTGCCAGCTTACAATACTTTCAGTACTTTGATTTGATACTTTGAAATAGTGAATAGTTTTACACTAAACTCTGTCAGCTCAGATTAGCTCAGTCGGTAGAGCACTTGACGTCAAACTAAGAGCCCTGGCCTGACTAACAAGCTAATTGTCTTTTGGATGAGACTCTAAATTAAGGGCCTGTGTGAAAGTGCTATTCATCGAGCAGGTTAGCCCATTCCCAGATGGCAAAATTTTAGACTGGTCCAAATTGAAAGGAGTTGCAGACGACAAGTTTATGGAATGTCAGATTTTACTTACTTAGTAGAAAACATTGTTGAAAATGAAGAGATTGCTTGTAACAAGCAATTTCTTCATTTGACACAATGTTTTCCCAAATATTTTTCTTTAGGGGCGTCCAAAAGCGTCACTTTTTGGGAATGGGCTAAAGAACCTGGCGGAGCTCTCAGCAGTTTCACGCCGTATCCTTGCACTGTCCCCCATAACAACTAACTGTCTTCTAAAGGTGTCACTCATATGGGCATGTACTACAGCAGCGACTATAAATACACGGATATACACGCACACTGAACCCATGAACTACCCTCTTGTAGAGGCATCTTACTATCCTGAATACCCACAAAAAAGATCTTGACAGAATAAGTAATCATTAACACCAGCTCATGTGAAGTTCTGAGTTCAAGTTTAAGTGGCCGCTGTCATAGCCCAGTCGGTAGTGCATCAGACTCCTAATCTTCAATTATGGGCTGTGATGGGTTTGATTTCCAGTGGCGACACATATTCTTTCCGTCATTTGTCTCTCACCAATGAGTGGATAATCCTAAACCTAAGTGGGATAGCAGCTGGAGGCTAGGAAAGGATGTAGTAGTAGTACTGGTGTGAGAAATATCAGGAATCCATTGTTAGGTGCTCCAGCCGCCGCGATATGACTGAAATACTGTTAAGAGTGGTGTTAAACCCCATTCAATCAATCAAGTTTAAGTTCCTATAAATCATGAGAAATAGTATTATTGACAACTTCAAGTTTTAATGCTCATCAAATTTTATGTTCATTAAACATGGTGGGCCCATAACATATGCTGTGTTAGCTTACAGCTGTCACTTTATCAACATATCAAAATGCTAATGAGCCTTTTGTTGAAGAAAAAGAAATGAATTTCTCTGCATCCCATAATTAACATGGTCACGGTTTTTGCCCTGCCAGTTTAGTCCATCCCCTAATTTGTACTATTTGATATAATCTTTGAATGATAAATTATGAAAAATAAGGGGCTTTAACCCATTCCCACTCAGTGACGCTTTAAGACGTACTTGTAGATAATGAAAAATTTAGATAAACAGCCTGTATATTGTATGTGGGTACCCCTTGTTGACACACATCTTTCTGTGACAAGGTCAAGGTCATCTGACATGGTCAATTGTGTTCCTAAAGACATAATTCAGCCATTATTACCTCTCTGGGGCATGTCAGTGTATCATAAATACATATTGTTTTGTACATAGGTCTAGACAAATGTCAGCTATCACAGTTTCATCACCAATAAATATCAAAAAGGCTTTTGTTTCAAAGGGGTCATATGTAAATGTACCTCTTGATAAAAATTAAGTCTTGGCAGTTGAAGGAAATTGAGTCTTGACAAATCTTTGCTGATGTATAACCTAACATAGTTCTCATGGTAATTTTCAAATGGTCTGTTTCAAAATTAATTGAAGATTCCTTGAAAAACAAAGGCTCTGAGTATATGATAACAACAATTGTGCAAAAGTTGAATCATTTGACTAAATTTTGTTGGGTTACTTTGTTATGAGATTATTACTTTAACAGAATGTGTATTAGATGCTATAATAACCAATTGCCCTTATGAAAAAAATGGGCCGTCAATTGTATTAAATTTCAAATCAAAGTAAAAATCGAAAAATATTAGTATCTTTTCCCCAGAAAGAAATTCAGAGTTAATAAGCTCTGTTAGTCAACTGATCAATTTTCTGGGTCAATGGAACTTTTAATGAGTTTCATGTACTGCCAAATTAACCTGGCTATTTCAGGTTATATTAATTTTTCCAAAAACAGACAAAATTTAATATTTGTACTAATCATATATTTGTAATATAGTTTTATTTGGAGTCAACCAGAGCTATTTTTACCATTGTCTGCATGCAATGGAAAATCTAAACATCTTGTTATGTATTTACCTCAATATTATATATTATGTAAGGCAATCACTTAAAATATGGAACACATTTCCATTATCAAAAGAGCTATGTATACTATCAAGGGAGATAACTATAAGTAATTTGCAAATGAACTGCATTATGCCCATTTTCCCCCCATCACTATCCAGAACCAATCATTTAAGAATCTGATTGCTCATCTTAAAGATTATGCCATTTTTTGCTATCATGGACAGGCTCCATTATCCTTTTCCATTCCCACACAATCTTGCTTTTTTTGCCCTTCAAGAAAAGATTTGAGGAAAAATGGAAGACTGCAATAGAAAAAATTGCTTGTAACAAACATTTTCTTCATTTTACACAATGTTTTCTATCTAGAAAGTTGAAAAATCTAAAATTTCAGTCAACTTTAAATTGTCGTCTGCAACTCCTTTCAATTTTGATAAGTCTAAACTTTTGTTGAGTGGGAATGGGTTAAAGCCGAGCATTACACTTGTATGCTCTTTCATCATACTGCTCTTGCAGTTGTTCAAGAAGGCAAAATTTGAAAATTTGGTCAGTTCTAGTGAGTGATAAAGTATGTCATATGCATTTCATCTTGGTCCAAGAATGGTGTGCCACCACTTTGTATGTACCAACAAGGACAGCTTTTGTCACCATTGAATAATCTTTGAAATTTTATGTTCAAGGAGATATAACTGTTTGGGAATAAAGGCCCTTTGAAAATCTACTCTCTGCAGGGTCGACACTAACTTTGCTTCATTGGGATCCCACAGAAATCTAGTTGTCTGCAACTGCTTCGATTTGGACCAGTCTTAGATTTTGTTGTCAGGTAATTTGTCAATGTCAAAGAAAGAACAAGTTGAAATTTACTGAAACTTCTTCGTCGAATCAGGAGTATTAGTTAATTCACTGAGCTCTATTGTACTTGAAAAATATTGGAAGGATCCCGACAGAATCACTAGCCTGAAATTGCTGGAACCCTTTTCTTTGATCCTTGGGATCCCAGGACACTTTTAGTGTTGATTTCTTCTCTGTATTGATTCTTGTGAGAAAAGAAGGAGAAAAATTTTCTCACAAGAATCAATTAGGATATCCAACCGTCTCATTGTGTGCATTGATTAGGGAAGCATTTTTCTCATTTGAACAGTGTTTGCAACAATCTATTCTTATGTTCAAGGTTGTGTTTGTAAACACTGGTCGGAAAATCTACAACTCTCATGTATTGATTCTTGTGAGATAAAAAACTTGACTATACTGAAAAACCACATTGATTTACCAACAAAGTTATTGTAACAGTCTTCTCTGAATGCTCTTCTTTTGCCTTATATGGTAAAGCAAATTGTAACCCTTACTTTGTTATGATCTTGTTTGCAGAAAGACCCAAAACCGTTTTTCAGTGACCTGTTTCTAAGTGTTCTCTCTGTGTGCAACCATCCTACATTTAACTTTCTCTTGCTAAAAATTAACTCTTTCCCAATTTTCAAAATTAAAGACTGGTCCAATTTGCAATACATGAAAAAGAGTGTAATTCGAAACAAAACCTATGTGTTAAAAAATAGGGTGAGGAAAGAAGAAATTATTGCTTGTTATAAGCAATTTCTTAATTTTTCACAATGTTTTCTACACAGAAAATTGAAAAAAACCTAAAACATTATATACTCTAGATTATCATCTGCAACCCTTTCAATTTGGGCCAGTCTGAAATTTTGTTGTGTGGGAATGGTTCTACCCGTTACCAAACAACAAAGTATACATTGGTCCAAATTCTAAGAACTTGCAGACAATAATTTTGACTTTTTTGTAATATCAAAAGTCTTTGTCTTTTGGGGTAGAAAATATTGTGGACAATGAAGAAACAAGCAATTCCTTTATTTTTCACAATGTTTTCTAAAGCTTTCCTCTTATGGAGGGTCAAAAAGCGTATTGTGTGGGAATGGTTTAAATGAGGTAGATTGTCTTGGCAGTCTTACTTGGGTCGACACTTTTCACAACTCAAGATTGTCATTTCATATGATTGCTTCACACTGACCACTTGCATATTGTCATTGGGCTTGCAAAATGTAAGCTGTAGTTACTTTATTTTGCACACCCAATAATGATATTTATGATTATTGGCTTTGTAGATATTGTACTCTTATAATGGAGTTAACACTTACAAAATGGCTCAACATCTGTCACCATAACTGTGCACTCTTCTTAATCGTGAGCACGTGTCTTAGTTTGACTCTATGTAAACATGTCGCAGGAAACACACACAAAAAAGGCAAATTTTAGGTAACCAAATCAGATTATAATATAGGACTGTGTATTTCCAAATTAAAGATGGAAGCATTTCAATGCTTTGCCTATAAAAACCATCCTTATTCAGAATTGCATTTAAATCAAAGGGCTAAAAGCACTGGAAGGCCTTATATTGTGGGTCATTATTTTTATGTCTGTTGTCTGTGTGTTCGGCTGTCAGTCTGTCTGTCTGCAAAACTTAACCAATAAACTTAACATTGTCAATTACTACCAGCCTATTCAAGATACAATGTTCATATTTGGCATGATGAAACAACTCCATAACACACATCTCCACATGTCAAGGTCAAGGTCATGTGATATGGCCAAGGTCAAACATTTAGTCCTGTTGCGGGGGCATTTTGTTTCACAAACACATCTTGTTTCACAAACACATCTTGTTTGTTTATTTATTCTATTACAACTCTGAAATTAAAATGTCAAACAGCTGGTTAACTGAAAGATCAGTCTGCACATATGTCTGTACCTCCTGTCGAATCAGGAGTAAACGGGTTCAGTGTGACAAGGGTTAAGATTTAGCTTTGAGATGATGATTTGTCATAGGCTGTAGACAGATTACAGTCTGCTCTCTTGCTGTAACCTACCACCGTGCAGAACACACTCTTAGTGTAACAGTAACACTGCTTTTATGGACATGTTAAGGCTTTGAGCACTGATATAGCTTAGTAGATGGTTTGGCAAAGTCTAAGCATTTGGAATAGAAGCCCCCCAAATATTAAGGAATATTGATTCAAGTTAATCCATTCCCATACGATAAATTTTAGACCAGTCTAAATTCTGAGAAGTTGTAGACGACAATTTAAGGTTGATGAAATCTTTAAAACCTTTGCCTTTTGGGGTAGAAAACATTGTGGATAATGAGGAAATTGCTTGTAACAAGCAATTTCTTCATTTTCCACAATGTTTTCCAAGGCTTTCATACTGAGGGGTGTTTAAAAGCGTCACTTTGTGGGAATGGGTTAAACTGCCAACACATTTTATGTTTGCCAAAATGATATCTTTGGTGGTAAATTGCATTTAGAAATCAAAAGTTATCATGTCTTATATAAGATGAGTTTTGATTTGTCAAATTAATTTAAAAGCACCCATCTATTTCTCATTCAAGAGGTACTTTCATTCTGAGGAGAGGTTGTCAATCTTTCATCAGTCCATTCAATTGACCAATCACTTGCCACGCCCACTGAGTCCTTTGACCCCATCCATTGACTGCAACAGGGAGTTCCCCTTCATTGTTAAACGGCCTTGTTTTGGCAAAATTTATGTCCAGCAGCATGTAGCAATAAAGTAGAATGGTTGGTTGGTTACAAAATGATGTAGCTACAGCTTGAATCAGATGTAGTTACGTCATTTAAGTTGCCATACCAAGACAATTATTTCATACAAATGGCGGGCAATGTTGGAGTTAAAATCCTAATTCCAGACTGAGTGAATGATTTGATTGGTCAATATTTTCAATGTTTGAACAATCCTGATTGGTCAATTAACAGATCACTGGTCATGTACCTAGAACAGGAAGTTCAACCTTGATAATAAAAATACTTACCACACTGCAAAATTATAGACTGGTCCAATTTAAAAGGAGTTGCAGAGGACAGTTTAAAGTTTATTTTATTAACTCTTGTCATGCTGAACCCGGAATATTCCTGTTTTTGGCAGGAGGTATAGACTAAGATCAGCCTGCACATATGTGCAGTCTGATCTTAAGTCTACACCTTCTGCTTGTCCCTTTAAGCCAGAGTTGTTTAAAAGATAAATTTTCGAATTAGTAATTCCAGTGTTTTGGGCCCTTTTATATTTGATTGCAATTCTATAGAGGATTTTATTCAGTATGACAAGGGTTAACTTTCTGGGAAGGAAATATTGTGTCAATTCAAGAAATTGCTTGTTTCAAGCATTAGCTTAAGTAATTTCAAGCAATTTTTTCATTTTACACAATGTTTTCCCAATTTTTTTTAGGGGCATCATTGTATGGGAATGGGTTAAATGTTTTAGAGAAATTTATAGTCAGTAACATGTAACAAAAAACATGTAACAAAAAAGTGAAATGTTCGCTTGGTAACCTAAGTATCATAAGTACAGTTTGAATTGTTAGCTTTAGTTATGTTAAAGTCACCAACCAAACAAAAGGATTTATGTAAATGTTGACCAATTTCAGAGTTCAAAGTTCACTTCCGTCTAAATGTATGATTTTTATTGGTTAATGAATGCTTTCACTGATAACTGCATAAGACTCCTTATCATCAATAATGGGATGTCATGGGTTCGATCTCGGGCGGCGGCTCACATCCTTTCCAACATATGTCCCTCACAAATGGGTGGATAATCGTAAACCTAAGTGAGATAGCAGCTGGAGACTAGGAAAGGATGTAGTGGTAGTACTGGTGAGAGAAATACATGTACCAGGAATCCATTGTTAGGTGGTCCAGCCACCGTGATATGACTGAAATACTGTTTAAAGTGGTGTTTTAAAGATTTTTAAAATTTCAGCAACTAGAAATAGTCTGCAACTTCTTCCAATTAGGACTAGTCTAAGATGTTGTTGTGTGCTAATGGACTATAGCTAAAGTAGGAATAGCCCAGGATCTACATAGACAGGTTAATGGTAAAAAACCTGTTACTTTGTGTTCATAAAATCTTCAAAGGGTTATTCAAGACAAAAAGTTTAATTCTAGATAACAGCAGAAGTATAATTACAATGCAATGCATGCCATTATTAAAAATCTCCGGCTTCCTAATGAGGCTTTGTCATGAAAAACAGCATCATAGCATCAGTCAGGTTTCTTACAAAATTCACAGAAAGAATTTTTCTTTTTGTTTTGACCTATTCATAAAATGTTAATTAATTTGTTGCCAATCACCTGTATTCATAAACAGTTAAATGTTTTGTTTGGGAACTTTTAGAGGGTGATCAGTTTACTCTCTTGCTTGTTCATGAACAAGTGCTACTTTCTCCCATTTCTCCTATCAACTGAAAGTGAATCTTGTTCATTTACCTTTTTGAACAATTCTTGAACTATTCATGGGACAACGTAAGTGTATATAATACCAGCACTTTGATAATTCAAAAAGATACTGATATCCACTATTAATTATGTGGAACCAAGTACTGTTGAATTTTCTAGTCACCAATGATTACAAGTTGGAATGGGCCACAGCAATAGGGCAATGGTACCACATTGGAATCTCAGTCATGAGGTCAAGGGTTTGATTCCTGGTTGCAGCAAATATCCTTTCCGACATTAATCCCCCACCAGTGGGTGGATAATTGTAAACCTAAATGGAATGAGAAGCTGGAGGCTCGGAAAGCATACCCTAGTATTACTGGTGTGAGAAATGCCAGGTATCAGAGCTCCAGATAATTTTTGAAGGCAAGGAGTATTTACTCCTCAGAATTTTTTTCGAGGGGTATTTTTATAATAAAATTACAATCCAATGAGTATTTTTAGTTTTAATTTTTTTCTACAAGCCAATGATTTTTCTTTAAATCATTATCAGAAAACAGAACAAGCATATGTTAACCCTTTTAAACTCAAAAGATATTTGCAAAAGACAATTTGATAATCTTACATCATATCCATTATCACCTTTTAAATTTTGATCTGTTCTGAATAAATCAAAAATCAAAATTTACAAGATAACAATGGATATGATATAAGCAATTTCTCCTTTATAGTGTTATAATTCAAAGAATCACTTAAAGGATAGTAGGCCAAAACAAAATACATGTAACTGATGGACATGCTTCAATCACAAGTCTTTGTTTGCTTTTTAGGTCGAGGGGTATATTCAGCCATCAGCCTTTTCTTCCTTCTAGATTTGGTCAACCACTGTTTGGCACACATGACACTGTCAAAATCCTCTGACTTGGGCCCATACATACTAACTCTCAGGAGTGCTTCTACAGCTTTATTTCCCAGTGAAGACCTGAAAAAATATATAATCCACATATAAGTTATAATTTTTATGTAGATCCAAGATGCATAAATTTTAGTATACAGCAATTTTCTCGTATAAACTTGTTGAATAATTCAAACAGCCTATACAATTGTATTGCTATCTACTATATTCTCATTGTAATGTTTGAAAAAAAGGACTTTCTAACAGCCTGTAATAAAACAGTAACCAAAAGAATTGAAATTTAAGGTTAATGACTACAATGGGCTATTTTGAACAATCTAAGCTGTTGCAGGAACCTAAATTTATGTAGCAAGGTCTATGGTTGACCTTGATTGTTATAGCTTCTACTATACTATTATACTGAAAATTTCAAAGCATTCATTAGTCATAGAACATCAAACTAGTAGATCAATGATCTTTGTCAAAAACCTAAGATATTACTAGTTTGGTGCTTTAATTTGCTACATGTATTACATTTAAAGAGTATATAAACAACAATAGAAATTACCTGAATTTGCTTTTAATTCTGTTCTGTGTACTGAATGACCTCTCACATTCAACAGAAGTGACCTGCATACATAGGGCAATGGTACCAAGTTTAGCCATATTTGGGTATGATTCTCCATGCTTTAATAACAGTCTTAAACAGAACTCTTGGAGGCTTAGGTTTCTGTAAGACCCCTTGATCATTCCAATAGCTCCAGCCCACTCAGTCTTAATTTCAGTCCCATCTATCAGTTTATCAATAAGTTTTTCACTTTGAACCACACCGGTTTCCAAATCACCTTCTGCAGATTTTACACTCTTCTGTGTGCCATAGTGCTTGATCAATAAATCTAGAGCTTCATCTGTCTCACTTGAAGGAGTCACACACACAGTACATGGCTCTAATAGCTTGCTTAAACTTGACATTATCTTTGTATCGTACTTTGGAATCCTTTTCTTGATGTTTTTGATTAGATTCAGTAAGTACTCTTTTCTCACTGACTCAAACTGGCCATCAATTTCCTTGCTGTATTGATTCAACTCCTCATTTTGATAAAATGCCTTATCATTTTCAATTCTGATGGAAGACTTTATGAGTGCCAACCCATTGCCATCTCTAGTACTCAAAAATTCTAATTTACTGATTGTGCTTTCAATTTCTGGAGGCACATCACTAAATATCAAATTTTCCTGTTGCAACTTACAACATAGTGTTCCAAGAACAGTGTGCACATCAAGCATGAAGCCAAGAAGGAGTGCAGTTTTATAAGATGAGAAGTACTTATACAGTCCTTTGGCCTTTGGCTCATCATTGCTGGCTAGACATGAGAGAGTTGCCAAGACTGAACCATAACAGTCGTAGACAGCTTCAACAGCTCTCTTTAGGCCTAGCCATCTGATGCTGTATGGTTCTTTAATAGTCAATTGAGGTTCTTCCAACAAATCTTGCATTTGTTTCAGTGAAAATGTGCGATTTCCTGAAGCAGAAAAGTAATTGTACAAATTACCAAATTTTTCACTGAATTTCTTTAATGGGTTGATATTTTTGATAGAATCCATGATGGCCAGGTTTAGTCTATGAGCAACACAATGAGATTGTACCGAAAATGGGGCAGCTTTAGATTTGAACTGTACCCCTACCCCTAGACGTTTCCCCATCATTACACTTGCCCCTTCTGTCGCAAGTGAAACACATTTAGATACATCAATACCACACTCATCTAGATATGACAACAAAGCAGTTGTTATAGTGTGGGCACAGCCATCACTTAATTCAATATTTCCAAGAAATGCTGTCTGGGGAGTACCCCTATCAACAAATCGGATGCAAATAGACAGTCTTTTTGAAACAGTGATGTCTGTGGACTCATCAATAAGTACTGCAAAGTAACCAGATCGAGACAGTTTGGTTATAAGCTCTTTCTTCAAAAACATTGATATAGTGTCTTGAATTTCTGTCACAGTGTCCCAACTGAGATTCCTGTATGGCATTTCAACCTTATTAAGGCGCTGTAGATCCAAGAGAGAGTTGACTTTGTCAAGGGGGAGTTCTTCTTTCATAGCCCAGTATACTGTCCTTATCAAGAATAAGTCAGGGTCAGAAACTTTCGTACTGGCAACAACGTCGTCTGGTAACACGTCAGAAGTGGGTGGGGTTTGACTTTGAGAGACAATCGTAAAGCTTCGCCATGTATCTCTGAATCTGAATGGCGTTCAATAGAGGACCTTTGGATGTTAGGGGTACCTTCTTTTGACCAAATTGATTTCATTTTATACTCTTTACAGAGCGTACAACACAACCGGAACGACCCTTTTTCGTTTTCGGGTTCCATGAATTCTAACCACGGAAAGCTTTTTTTCCAACTATCAATCGTTTTTTTCTTGACGAGATTACCATCGTGGGGTTTCTTTGCCTGAGTGGCAACATCAGCAATAAGTTCACACAAAATTGTCTTTACTATCTGCTCAGGGGAAGATTTACTTGTTTCGCGATTAAAAAAGGAAAACTAACTCTTTTGGGTTGCCATTTCCGATTGACGAAGTAATGCAGACGCGTTTTATGACCTAACAATAATCAACCAATAAAAATCGAGTACATCATTTGCTCCGTATTGTTAACTCGACGGAGATAACCGATTCATCAAAATTAGAACAAAAACACCACTCGTCACAACTCGGCCAATTCCGTAGCTTCACCAAGCTTTATCGGAGACCGTTCGGAGATCACCCGAGGATTGCTGATTGCAAAAACACCGCTCGATACCATTCGATATACCTCTCGGCCAATCTACGGAATTGCCGAGTGCTGTTCCGGTTGCGATCGGCTGTGACGTAATAGGTATTCTTCAAGATTCCCTGGTTTTAATTGGCTAAACTCGCATGGGATACCCGGAAGTGTGATCTCGGCATGCTATTTTTATAGACCAAAAATCTATTTTAAACTGTTGGATTTTGCAAGGTTATTTATCTTCCGTGGTTATTGTTCTGACTCAATACGCTAAATGACCATGACCAAATGTGTTTTTCTCAATCAAAATGCGTACCTGTACGCACCTCTTGCAAAATGTATTCGTATCCTGGCCAAATTGTAGCGTAAATTACGCAGATACGCATTCTATCTGGAGCTCTGGGTATCCAGATGAAGTTGCTCAGGTCACCGCAATAATACTGCAATACAGCTTAAAAGGAATGAAACCTGCATTCAACCAATCAAACGAATTGAAATAATGGAAGATATAGTTATAAAACAAGCAAGTTCACAGTGCATTCTACCCTAAATTGCACTTATGTAATAAAATTGGATGCAGACTACATAGCTCACAGTCCAAAACATCTTTTCAATTTGAACCAGTTTATAATTTTATAATTTGATATTTAACCCATAACCTGAGGACACAGTTTAAAACTCGACAAATTTAAAGATTTAAACAACAAACTATAGTTCAAAAGAGGCGCCACAATACTGCAGTTGTAGTGCTTAAGACTCCTTGTCAAGGGGTCCTGGGTTTGATCCCCAGCTGCTGCGAATATCCTTTCCCACAAATTATGTCCGACCAATGGTCAGATAATGGTAAACGTAAGTGCGATGAGCAGCTCGAGGCTCGGAAAGGATGTAGTGGTAGTACTTGTGTTAGAAATACCAGAAATCCATGGTTAGGTACTCCAGATGGAGCGACACGATAAAACACTGTCTAAAGTGGCATTAAACCCCATTCATTCAATCAATCAGTAGTTTAATGAAATTCTGGATTTCTTTTGCTTTTGGGGTAGAAAACATAGTGGACAATGAAGAAATTGCTTGGAACAAGCATTTTTCGTTTTACACAATGTTTTCCAAATTTTTGTACCATGAGAGGCATCTACAAGCATCTCTGTGTAATTGATTTAGAAGATAATGTAATGGAAACGGCTGTTCTAAAGCTTAAGATACAAGAGAATGTAGCAAACTAGATTTTAGAATAATGGACAGGAAAGGGAAAAAGTCAGTTTTGTTAGTATGAGAATTTAATAAAGAATTCATGATTTGCTTTTACAATGAATATTTCTCCATTTCAATTTTCACGGCAACAAAGAATATCTGAAAATTTAAACAGTTTAAATTGATTAAAGTGTTGTCACTGGTGACTATTTTAATGGATTATCGGGAAAACGTTCTATGGCTGCTAATTAAACCTAGACGCCAGGGAACTCAACTTGTCATGCTGGTAGTTTTGAGTGAGGCTTTATTTCTAGAATATCTGCATTCAGGTTGTCATTGCATGTCTTTGTGGGTGTAATTTTAAATAATTTTAAAGAATTAGCCCAATACCAAACAATCCCTCTTCTGTAACACCTCATACCGGAAAGGAGCTTTAGAAAGCATTGTGGAAAAATGAAGAAATTGCTTGTTACAAGCAATTTCTTCATCATCCACAATTTATCCTACCTCCAAAGACAAAGGTTTTTAGAATTCAATTAATCTAGAAATGTCGTCTGCTACGTCTTTCAATTTGGACCAGTCTAAAAAGTTTTTATATGGTAATGGGAGAATGAAAATGTTAACCCTTGACAATTCCAAATGGTCAGATTTTTATGCATGTTTTTGGTTCTAATATGATTAGGCTATATTCACTTGAGATCCTTTAGTTTTCATAGAGGTTCTGATAAAATCCATATTGTGCAGTATTTTAGCCACCAGGTTTCTATAAATAAAATGTCAATTTCTTCATTTCAACATTGTTTTCCACAAATATTTACCTGTGGGGCGTAAAAAGGGGGTATTGTGAGTGAATGGGTTAACTCCTTGGATACTTTAAGCTCATTTCTTTATCATGATAATGTTTAACCCTTTCCTGTACAATCCCTTGTTTTCACGTCCCTGTGAATTATATTGAGAAAACATTATGGGAAAAGAAGAAATTGCTTGTCATAAGCAATTTCTTCTTTTCCCACAATGTTTTCTAACCTGTATGTTTGTTACTTTTCAAATTGAACCAACTTTTGATTGTTGCCTGCAACTTCTTTCAAATTGGACTGGTCTAAAATTTTGAAAAACGGGAAAGGGTTAACAAAGAAGATTTCTGAACAAAACAATGCTTTGCTAGCTTACAGTACTTTTCAGTACTTTGATTGAATATGCACAGTCTCAGGTAAACAGAAATACTATCCTAGCCCCTCTAATGTAAATCCAGAGGTTGTCACTTACAAGGAGGAGTTGGTGGTCAGTAGCTCATTGGTTTGTTGTTGCACCATTTGGCCTTAGGTATAATTACATCTTCTTTTTTTTTTTTGGACTTAAAAACCATCTTGCATAAACTGCCTTTGTAGATGTACAAGTCATAGTTAGTGATCTATATAGGTATAGACAAAATGTACCTTTGATCTCTCAAAATAACTTGTACATCTATAGACTGATTTGGTCTATAAATTTGGGGGGGGGGGGGTGTTAATGATGAGATAAGAACAATCGTCATAAAGAAATTTGAAATTTGCTGTTATTGTTTTAACCCTTATGAATCTGACTCAAATAAATTGCACTTTGAAATGTTGTCTGAAAATTCTTTCAATTTGGACAAGTCCAGTTTTATGTTGACTGGTAACAGATTAAATAGATATCTATTTACCTCTTGGCCAATAAAATTTCACTTGTTTACTTTCAAAAACAAACAAAAAAATCCCCATAAATTAGGGGAACCAATTAGCATCTTTTGGTTACTGAAAAGGTTGTCTAATACTTACCTATATTTTTAAGTATTAACCTGTTAACCCTTTCCTGGTCAAACCCGGGATTTTACGACACTGTGATTTTATAGGTGAGAAAATATTGTGGAAAAAGAAGAAATTGCTTGTAACACACAATCCTCCTTTTGCCACAATATTTTCTACCACCTAAGATGGTTTCATTTCAAATTGAATCCCACCTTTATTGACGTCTGCACCTCTTTGAATTTGGACCAGTCTAAGATTTCAAAAAACGGGAAAGGGTTAAATTGTTGTCTGCAACTCCTTTCAATCTGGACCAGTCAAAATTTTTGTTGTCTGGTAATGGGTTAAAAGACAACAATATGTTAGACGGCCCAATTTGAAAGAAGGGAATAGGTTGAAGCTTTCACCCTTTTAGGAGTTCTTTATCAATGATGTTTTATTGCTATTGGGCTATGATAGTGGTTACTAAAGTAGCAGGACTGGTTTGGAAATTCAATCCACCAAAATGTCATATGATACTCTAGGGTTGGATGGAGTCTGACTAGCCTATGTATGTAATATATTTATGGAAGGCGCTCATTGAATTTCAGCCTTTAACCAGAAGCTTTAACCTGTTCCCACTCAGTGACGCTTTTAAACGCCTCTCAATATGAAAACTCCAGAAAACATTGTGGAAAATGAAGGAATTACTTGTAACAAGCAATTTGTTAATTTTCAAAAGGTTTTTTGCCCCAAAAGACAAAGATTTTAAAGTTTTCATCAACTTAAAATTTTCATCTGCAACTTCTTACAATTGACACCAGCCTAAACTTTTGTCGTCGGGTAATGGGTCAACTCATTCCAACACGATGAAATTTTAGACCAGTCCTAATTCAAAAGGTTTGCAGTTGTCAATTTTTAATTAATGATTTTTTTTTAAAATCTTTTATATTAGAAAAAGCCATTTTCTTGATGGGCGTAAAAACAGTGTTACTGTGTTTGAATGGGTTGAAAAGCTTTAATTGATTGATTTTGGAAGGGGCCCGGCTTAGAAGGAATTGCCCTAATGGATTATCGGGAAAAGTTCTCATGACTTTTTCACGAGCCAGATCCATTAGAGCATCTGATTGAAAATAATCTCAGTCCTTTTAGACACGGTCTTATTGATAAAAAGTTGCATTTTAAATTTCAAATTGAAGGCTTTGAACTTTTCTGCTCTCACATCTGTTGTTGGTACTCAGCTTTAGTGTACAGATGTAGATCAGTCAAAAGGAAACATACTCATTTGAGTTTTTAGCTCACCTGTGCACGACATGCTCAAGGTGAGCTTTTGGTATCGCCTTTTGTCCGTCGTGCGTCGGAAGGCGTCAACAATTCTTCTCCTCAGTAACCACTGGGTGGAATTCAACCAAACTTGGTAGGAATGTTCCTTGGGTGACCCTTCTAAAATGTTGTTTGCAGATTTTTGATTGACCCCCAAATATGGGCGTGGCAGTTTTTGACTTTGAAATCTTTAAACATCTTCTCCTCAGTAACCATTGGGCCAATTTCAACCAAACTTGGCATGAATGTTCCTTGGGTGACCCTTTTTAAAAGTTGTTCCTGAATTTTTGATTTATGCCAAAATATGGGCGTGGCAGGGCGTGGCAGTTTTTGACTTAGAAATCTTTAAACATCTTCTCCTCAGTAACCATTGGGCCAATTTCAACCAAATTTGGCATGAATGTTCCTTGGGTGACCCTTCTCAAAAGTTGTTCGTGGAATTTTGATTTATGCCCAAATATGGGCGTGGCAGGGCGTGGAAGTTTTTGACTTAGAAATCTTTAAACATCTTCTCCTCAGTAACCATTGGGCCAATTTCAACCAAATTTGGCATGAATGTTCCTCGGGTGACCCTTTTCAAAAGTTGTTGGCGAAATTTTGATTTATGCCCAAATATGGGCATGGCAGGGCGTGGCAGTTTTTTGACTTTGAAATCTTTAGACATCTTCTCCTCTGTAACCATTTGGCCAATTTTAACCAAACTTGGCATGAATGTTCATTTGGTGACCCTTTTTAAAAGTTGTTCGCAGAAATTTTGATTTATGCCCAAATATGGGCGTGCCCGGGCGTGGCACTTTTTGACTTTGAAATCTTTAAACATCTTCTCCTCATTAACCATTGGGCCAATTTCAACCTAACTTGGCATGAATGTTCCTGGGTGACCCTTTTCAAAAGTTGTTGCGGAATTTTGATTGACCCACAAATATGGGCATGGCAGGGTGTGGCAGTTTTTGTCTTTGAAATCTTTAAACATCTTCTCCTCAGGAACCATTGGGCCAATTTCAATCAAACTTGGCATGAATGTTCCTTGGGTGACCCTCTTTAAAAGTTGTTCCCAGAATTTTGTTTCAAGCCCAAATATGGGCATGGCAGTTTTTTACTTTGAAATCTTTAAACATCTTCTCCTCAGTAAGTTAAACATCTTCTCCTCAGTAACCATCGGGCCAATTTCAACCAAACTTGACATGAATGTTCCTTGGGTGACCCTTTTCAAATTGTGTTTAGGAAATTTGATTGACGCCCAAATATGGGCATGGCCGTTTTTTATTTAGAAATCTTTGAATATCTTCTCCTAAGTAAGCATTGGGCCAATTTCAACAAAACTCGGCATGAATGTTCCTTGGGTGAACCTTTTTCAAAAGTTGTTTATGAAATTTGATTGACACCCAAATATGGGCGTGGCAGGTTTGGGCAGTTTTTTTTATTTAGAAATCTTTAAATATCTTCTCCTCAGTAATCATTTGGCCAATTTAAACAAAACTTGGCATGAATGTTCCTTGGGTGACCCTATTCAAAAGGTGTTTGCAGAATGTTGATTTACGCCAAAATATGGGCGTGGCAGGGTGGGGCAGTTTTTTTACTTTGAAATTTTTTAAACATCTCTTCAGTAACCATTGGACCAATTTCAACTAAACTTAAATGAATATTCCTTGGGTGACCCTTTTCAAAAGTGTTTGCAAAATTTTGAATCATCTTACATTAGTCAGGTGAGCGATTTTAGGGCCATTCTGGCCCTCTTGTTATCGTTTAACCCTTTCCTGGACAAGTCTGGGATTTTACATCAATGTGATTTTATACTAGAGAAACATTGTGGAAAAAGGAGAAATTGCTTGTCACATGCAATTTCTCCTTTTACCACAATATTTTCTACCACATAGGATGGTCAGATTTCAAATTGCATGCATTTTTCATTGTCATCTGCAACCTCTTTCGAATCTGACCAGTCTAAAATTTCATAAAACAGGAAAGGGTTAAAAAAAAGTCGAGCTCTCTGAGATACTTCTAGATATCTGTTACTTTGATACAGCAGATTTCTATTCAGAATGAATCCAAAACAGAAGGACAACGATTGAAGGATTGTTTGATTGCTTACCTCTGACAATATATTAACCCATTCCCACACAGTGATGCTTTTGGACGCCCCTCAAGATTAACAATTAGGAAAACATTGTGGAAAATGAAGCAATTTCTACATTTTTCACAATGTTTTCTTTCCAGAAAATTGAAAAAAACTAAAATTTTATAAACTTTCAATTGTCATCTGCATCTCCTTTCAGTTTGGACCACTCTAAATTTTTGTTTTGTTGGAATGGGTTAAATGGTGTCATTTTGCAAAAATTTATGGCCAGTTGCGTGTAACAGAAAAGTAAAGTGATTAGCAACCTCATTGTAACCACAGCTTGAATAAGCTGTGGTTAGTTATATTTAAGTTACCCAAATCAACAAAAATAGATTATTAGGGTCTAATTAAATTAGTCAATTAACTTTTGATTGACACCTGGGATCTGTCAATGGAATCTGAAAGTTCATCTTATCCTGTATATATAGTTGTTATAAATATTTGCTTTGAAAAGGAGAAACAGGTGGTGTAGACTTTGATCAGACTTTACATATGTGCAAGCTGATTCTTGTCAATATGATGGCAACATCTCTTGTCACTTGAGTAGAAATATTCTAGGTTTAGGGTGATATTTATGTTTCAAAATCTTACGTTTGTCTATTTTCAGTTACTGCCTCCCAACCACCACAAAGACAATGGATTCCTCTATCACGACCACAGCAAGGGAGACCAGCAGGTCAGTGATTTTCATGTACAGTCGATCTACCTCTACTAAGTAACCACTTCAATTAAGCAACCACATTTATTTGAAATTCCTGTTTTCATAATTGTTATCTTTCATAAAAAAGTGGGCGTATTTGCTAAAAATATGTCTTAACAACATCCAATTTTTTGGAACTCATATATTTCACAAAAATGTGTTTGAAGCAACAATTCCTTTCAGTGACCAGGTTTTGGTTGTCCCATGAGTGGGTGCTTATTACAAGATTTACCATATAATGTCACTGGCCCTCATGTAATACAAATCATTTCCCTTTTCCTTATTAGGTTTTAGAACCACTGGCTGAAGGCTAGTGGAGCTTAAAATAGTGTTGTGTCTCTATTACCTCTGTCTTTATGACCATAGACTTTCTGTTGAAAGTCTTCTCAGAAATGGATAGATGGATTTCAACCTAATTGTTTTTTCAGAACTTATCCTGCACGACACTAGCTTTAACCCATTCCCACACACTTGACGCTTTTAAAGGCCCCTGTTTACAAATGCTTTGGAAAAAATTGTGGAAAATGAAGAAATAGCTTGTTACAAGCAGTTTCTTCATTATCCACCATGTTTTCTACCCCAAAGGTCTATGCTTTTAAAAAATTTTTGCAACTTAAAATTTTCGTCAGTAACTTCTTTCAACTTGGACTGGTCTAAATTTATATCATGTGGGAATGGGTTAAGGGGCTGGCTAATTTTCAGATATAGAATATAAAACTTGATGTTTAAATAGCTTTATTTATCTATTTTCTGAAATAATGGCTGGCACTTTTTAACCAATCCTTGAAATCTTCTATGAATCGTAAGTCAATTATAATGTTTAGTTTCCCAACTAGAATGTCCCCATGAAATGTCAATCCTCTCATAATTGATATATCACCTAGTTACTATATCAGTTTTCGAAGAATCAACAAAACTAATAAAACTGAAAAATAATTACTGAATGAAAAATAGATGAGGTCATTGTGCTGCATAATAAATTGTCAATCATAAATCATCGGAGAAAAAGTCATTGTGTCGGTATTTTCAGCTCCAGACATATTGAATAATTTGATTTTAACTTTTCATTATATGGTCATCAAACTGTCTGTTTTGGGTATTTAACCCTTTACTGTACAATCACAGGTTTTTATGTCCTTGTGATTTTATACTTGAGAAAACATTGTGGGAAAAGAAGAAATTGCTTGTCTTTTTCCACAATATTTTCTACCCTACTGAATGGTTATTTTTCAAATTAGATCCAATATAAATTGTCGTCTGCAAAATCTTTGAAATTAGACAGGTCTAAAAAATGTTAAAACAGGAAAGGGTTAATTTCCTCGTCAAGGCAGTTGCAAGGTATATCCTATAACACTGAGTGTTTGGAAGAGTATTTACATATTTAGATGTGACCATTCCCACTTAACCCATTACCAGACAGCAAAATTTTAGACTAATCTATATTGAAAGAAGTTGGAGACAACTATTTGAAGATTAATAAAATTTAAGATTTTTTTCAGCTTTCTGTGTGGAAAAGATTTTTATGATTTCTAAAGTTATTTTCCTTGGGGGAATCTAAAAGCGTCATTGAGTGGGAATGGAATAAAATTGTCCTATTCAACTCCTTTGAATTTGGACCTGTCTAATATATTGTCGTCTGGAAATTTGTTAACCTCATAGCTATCATTTTGCATATTCAATAAATTTTATCAAGTGTTTGAACCATTCAGGTCAGCAATTTAAGTTAACTTTAGCCTCATTCATATTCCAAATAGTTCTTTTAGACAAATTGTAATATGTTCAAAAAGTGTGTGGCGGAAATATACATTAGTAGTTGCTAATTGAACACGGTAATAGACTCATAATACGGTTCATTAATATTTGATATTTAAATGGAAATATGCATTGAAGCCTTATACCTGTATATCCTTTTATAACGGTAAAAGGAAGTGCACTTACATTAAAGGTGTGATGGTTTTGGAGTTTTTTTGTTTCAAGGGAAATGATGTATGGGTCTTTTTATGATGCAAATTATGAAAGCCTTTTATTTCATAAAGAGCCATTCATCGTAGATGATCATTTCCTTTTTCTTCATTCAGAGGTTTAGACGAGGCAGGGGGGGAGGAGTTTTATTTCTCATCAAAACCCTATGTTGTGGGTACTTATTGACAGATCATGGCTGTCAATCAAAAAATCAATTTACCAATAAAATTATTTATTTAGACAGGAAGTGAACTTGAACTATGTCATTGGCCAACATTTATGTGAAGCTGTAGTTATGATGTTTAGATCACCAACAAACCATTTCACCTTTTTAGCCTTTCAGCCAGCAGGCAATTGTCTTGGCATCATGTCTGTTGTGTGTGCATCTCTCTGTCTGTAAACTTTTATTTTCAAATATCTTCTCCTCAGAAATGATTTAACAAAATTTAAACAAATTTCACAGGAATGTTCCTCTTTGAGATTCCTTCAAAGAGTTTTGATCAGATGAAAAGCATAGCTTTTATTGGAAGTACTTATTTCCATAAATGTTGAATTATTTTTTTTTCTGTCAGAAACAAGTGGATGGATTTAAACCAAATTTTCACATGAATAATCTATTAGTGACCCTTGATAATATTTATAAGTGAATTTTGATTGGATAAAAACATGGCTTTTATGGATGGGACTAATTGTCATATATGGTATATTGAAAACCTTTAAAAAAAATCTTTTTCTCTGAGGATTTATTTCAAACTGTCTTTTGGAGACCATGTATAGGATTTCATTAAAGAATTTTTTTTATTGGATTAAAAATATGGCTTTAAGGGGGAGGGGTTGGGGCTAATTTCCATTTATGGTATATTCTGAAAACTTTGAAAATATTCTTCTCAGACACCTATGGATGGATTTCAACCAAATTTCACTGGAATGGTCCTTGGAGACTCTTTTTCAGATTCCTTCATAGAATTTGGTAGGTTATAAAACATGGCTTTATTCAGGCGTGATACAGGCGCTCAAGTGCCTCTAGTTGTTACATATTACTGGCTACAAATTTTGCGAAATGACAGCCGCACTTGGTCAATGACATTGTGTCAATAACATACCCTAGCATGGATGAATGGCTAAGTTTTCTTTTCTTTAAGCAAGGACAATGACATTTTAATAGATTTTTTTTATTTTTTCTTAACATAAAATTTCATTTAAGAGTTCATCTACCCTCTAAATCCATTCCAAAATAATAAAACTTTATACTGCTCCAGATTGGAAGAATTTGCTGTTGACATATCCATGTGTCTACCCCTTACCAGACAAATAAAATTTGGATTGGTCCAAATTGAAAGACTTTGCAGACAACAACTTACAGTTGGTGAAATTTTAATCCTTTTTGTCTTTGAGAGAAGAGAACATCATTGGAAATGAAGAAATTTGTTCCTATGTGCATATATTTTTATTTTCAACAGTGTTTTGCAAAGCTTTTTTCTTTGGGGCACTGAAAAGCAGGATAGTGGGGGAATGGGTTAAATGAATAATCATACACTTCAAATTCGTCAAAAAACCAATCTTCTTAGAAAAGCTATAATTGACATTATGATAGTCAAAGCCATTTGCAGATTTTTACATTTTTTATAATTTTTAACAGATTGTTCAAAACAGTGATGAGCCGCCATCATAGCGCAGTTGGTAGCGCGTCGGACTGTCAATCTAGAGGTCCCGGGTTCGATTCCCGACGGCGGCACTGATCCTTTCCGACTATTTTTCTCTCACCAATGGGTCGATAATCGTAGACCTATGTGGGATAGCAGCTGGAGGCTAGGAAAGGATGTAATGGTAGCACTGGTGTGAGAAATACCAGGAATCCATTGTTAGGTGCTCCAGCCGCCGCGATATGACTGAAAGATTGTTAAAAGCGGCGTAAAATCCCATACAAACAAACAAACAAATCAAAACAGTGATGAATAAACTAAACAAAAATAAACTTAAATTGTAATATTGTTGGTGTACCTTTAAGAAAGCTTGATCAAGATTCCATTCTTTTTTAAGTATAGGATTGTAGTAAACAAAGACAATTTATTTTCAAACACCCCCCCCCTCATCATACCACCCACCTACAAAGTAGAGGGGGTGGGGGATATGTTGGTTTCACCATGTCCCTCTGTCAGTCTGTTCATAGACTTTTTAGTTTCCGTATCCTTTATCAAATGCCATTTGACATAGGACCTTCAAACTTAAAACACATGTTCTCTATGACCCATGGATGGGCCATATTGATTTTTGGTCATGTAGGTCAAAGGTCAAGATCACAATAGAACTTCTAGGGTAATGGACAAAGGTCAGCTGTGCTATTTGGATGACAAAGGGCTGGTGGGGATTGGGGGTGTATAAGTCAGCTTTGCGACAATTCTAGTTATAGATATTAGTGGTAGTATCTGATATTTGATTTACATATCTTGGAGATGTCATTGACGTCTAATTTATGTAGCAAATTGACCAGTGGGCATCCGGTAATTGCCTTGTTTCATACAGGCTTCCCATATAGGATGCATTGACCTTTAATAAGCTCCTAGATCATAACCATACATAGTTATCCTTGCTTTAGTTACTATCTCTATTTTGTATCCCTAAAACAAATATTTCATCAACTGAATACTGTCATCTACAACTACTTTGATTTATGGCCAGTCTAAACTTCGGTTGTCTGGTAATGGGTTAAGACTTGTTAGGGTTGCTGATTCAAAACTCATCACATGTAATAAGTCCTTGGAGAAGACATTTCAGACCTTCATCTCCCTAGTACTGGTGAAACTCTTGGTGATATAACTGAGATTGTTGAAAGTGACATCAAATCATATACAAACAAATTAGAAAATACCAATTATGGGAATCAGTTGTTTGATAAATGATGTTCATATCCTCAGATTTAATTCATATCGATGCAAGTTCTACCATTGCATTTCCTGAATACTCTCTGGTATTAGTTCGGACCACCTTATTAGTGACAAGTGCAATGAACTTTCTTATTGGCTGACTTCCATATTAACCCATTCCCACACAATGATGCTTTTAAACGCCTCTAAATATAAAAGTTTTAGAAAACTTTGTGGAAAAGGAAGAAATTGCTTGTCACAAGCAATTTCTTCATTATTCACAAAGTTTTCTACCACAGTAGACAAAGACTTTAAAGATTTCATCAACATTAATTTGTCATCTGCAACTTCTTTGGACTGGTCTAAAACTCTATCATGTGGGAATGGGTTAAGAATACTTTGTCTTCAAAAGGACAACAAAAGGGGGCATCAAGTTTTACTGTGTAAGAGCATGGATTTATGGACAAAAGAAATATGGTTATAAAATTTGTTTGATAAATTATGATTTACATATCTTTATATGTCATTGACATGTTGTTTCCAGTGGCATTTACTGGTAAGTGACCATCTTAATAACCTGGAGTGCAATGACCTCTTAATAGCTGGATCTCTGTATGGTGAAATCATTACCAGATAATAAATATGAGCTGTATTGCCTGATGGTCAAAGTTGTCATTGTCATGGTGTTATGCTTTACATAAGTCTGTCCCTAATCCATTCCCATTCAAACCCATCTTTTTTTTTTATTAACCCCAAGAAAAAAGGTCAGAAACCATTGTGAAAAATGAAGAGATTGCTTGTAGAAAGCAGTTTCTTCATTTTTCACTATGCTTTCTTCCAAAAAAAACAGTCATTTAAAGAATCATATCTTTTTGAAAATTTTTTCTGCAACTTCTTCAAATTCAAGTGTATGTTGTGAAAAATAATTTTCAGAGTATATCATCTTTTCAGAGTATATGATCAGTTTATTTCTTCCTTTTACAGCCATATTTACCGTGATGTGCTACAATGTACTTTGTGACAAATATTGTACAAGGCAGCAGTATGGGTATTGTCCATCATGGGGCCTTAACTGGGAATACAGAAAGAAAGGAATCATGGATGAAATACGAAATTGTTCTGCTGACATCATTAGCTTACAGGTAGGTGGAGCCGTGGTTATTTTAGATGAGTCACTTTTATATGCAGCCCAACAGGTGAAAAGAGGACTTCTGGGAAGTGCACAAAGTGTTGTTCGTTAGTTTGAATGAGGTTTAATGCCACTTTAACAGATTTTAGCTCAGCTGTTTTCAGAGAAATCCCAAGGTATTGTCATCACCAGGGCATCGTGTGCGTCAGCGTTGGTATGACAAACTTTAACCTTGGTCATATCTCTGTTGTTATTGAAGATATCCTCATGAAACTTGGCATGTGTATTGACCATCAAAAGAGTTATCTAGACTATCAAGGGGGATAACTCTAAAAGTGTATTTGTAAGAATTATGTCCCCTTTTTTTTACTTAGAATTTTTGCATTATCCAGCACATGCAGCGGAGCGTTTCACCGTGGGCGCTGCTCTTGTTTAGTCGTATCGTAGCTACTGAAGCACCTAACAATGGATTCCTGGTATTTGTCACACCAGTACTACCACAACATCCTTTTTTAGCCTCCAGCTGCTCATCCCACTTAGGGTTAGGACCATCCATCTATTGGTGGGAAACAAATGTCGGAAAGGATATTTGCTGCAACTGAAGACCTCAGGAACGATAGAGCAACTGTCATAGCGCAGTCGGTAGCACATAAGACTCCCAATCTTCAATCATTGGATGTCATTAGTTTGATCCCCAGCAGCAGCACACATCCTTTCCAACTTTAAATAGCTTAAGAGAATAGCTTTAATAATCATACCAATCATTGGTATTCAATCCTGAATGTGCTTTAGGCCTTTTAGGCCTTTGATTCTATCTTAGAAGACTCCTGAATATTCATTTGCATTTAGTGTTACAGTGTGGTCTGGAACGCCTGTCTCAAGTTTGAATGTCTGTTTCAGGGTTGCCCATGTAGAGCTCAAAGTTGTCATATTCATATGATTCTAAAGAAAACAAGATATTGCTATAATTAATCTTTGAACTTGGGGGATGAACCACCTGAGATTTCCCTTTTTTAACCCTTTCCTGTTTGCAAGATTTTACACCAGTCCAAATTTAAAAGTTTTCAGCAGACAAAAATTTAAAGTGGTTTTAATTTGAAAAATAAACATTCAGCAAGGGAGAAAATATTGTTGAAAAGGAAGAAATTGCTTGAAAAGCAATTTCTTCTTTTTCTACTATGTTTTCTTTATAATAATATCATGAAAAAACAGGGATTGAGCAGGAAAGGATTGAAGCTTCAACACTTTTTTGATGTCCTTAACCCATTCCCACACAATGACGCTTTTACACGCCCCTCAATATAAGAGCTTTGGAAAACATTGTGGAGAATGAAGAAATTGCTTGCTACAAGCAATTTCTTCATTCTCCACAATGTTTTCTACCCTAAAGACAAAGAAATTGAGGATTTCATCAATTTAAAATTGTCGTCTGCATCTTCTTTGAATTTGGACCGGTCGATTATTTTATAGTGAGGGAAAAGGTTAAATAGCGTGATTTTAGCTGAAGAACTCTTCATAAAAGTCAAAAGCTTGTTAACCTGACTTACAAATAATGGCGTGATACAGAAAAAATCTAGTTAGTCTTGCAGCCAGATCCACCTATTTGGGTCTTCATCTTGATCCAAATCTAAGACTTTGGAATAGGACAAATCCAGAGTTAATTGCAATACTGTTTTAAGTGTGTCTACAATGCAAAGATACTTAGAACAGTATTGCAATTAAACCTGGAAATGAATATGAATTTGCAGCATAGTTTTGTTCAAACTTGGATATTACATCCTAAAATTGGAAGATAACCCTTTCCTGTTCAAACCCTGGTCTTTACGTCCCTGTACCTTTATGCTTGAAAAAACATTGTTGAAAAGAAGAAATTGCTTGTCACAAGCAATTTCATCTTTTTCCACAATATTTTCTACCCTACTGTATGGTTATTTTTCAAATCAGTTCCACTTTCAATTTATGTCTGCAACACCTTTGAATTTGGACAGGTCTTAAATTTTTAAAAGAGGAAAGGGTTAATAAAAAAAAAATATTTCAAAAAGAGATTGATCCAGTGGAGGTCAATTGGATATAGTATTTAGAGAATAATCCAAATTTTGTTATAGATGTTGGAATGTCTTGTGTGATTCGAGCAAATAAATAAGGGGAAAAGACCCTTGTTAACCCTTTCCTCTACAAACCCGGTATTTTATATCCTTGTGAAGTCTAACTTGAGAAAACATTGTGGAAAAGGAAGAAATTGGTTGTAACAATATTTTCCCCACACAGGATGGTTTCAGTTCAAATTGCATCCAATTTTCATTCTCGTCTGCAACCCAATTCTATTTGGACCAGTCTTAAATTTAAAAAAAACACTGGGAAGGGTTAGTCTGCGCTGTCCACTTGATATGACAAATGTCACTACTTTTCTCACCTCCCAGATGATTCTCATTTACCTACAAGGTCACATCTCCTATTGAAATACTCTCACAATTAACAGATTGCTGACCACGCCCACTTGCCTCCGACAAGATAGTTTGTCTGAGATGTCAAATGATAGGATATCTAATCAGCGATGTAATCAGAGATGTAAAATAAACAGCAGATTGCTAGTTGATGAGTAAGGTCTTAACTACAGCCTGAAAAATCTGCTCTAAATTATAGGAAGACCTGAAATTACCTTAACCCATTTCCAAACAATAACACATTTTGATGATTTTATAAAACATTGTGATAAAATGTGACAAGTAATTTCTTCATTAACCACAATGTTTTCTACTGAGAAAGATTTGAATTTCATAATTAGAAATTGGCATCTGCAACATCTTCGAATTTGGACCAGTCCAAAATTTCGATGTGGAAATGGGTTGAGTAAGTTGTATTTTAAATGTTTAAGTCAGCTATTATTAAAACTGATTAACAGTTTGACATTGAACGTCTGTCATAAATGAATGATCTAAATGTCAATCTATATTGTCAATCCATCAATTACACTGTCTGTGTAGACAAAGATCAGCTTACATATATACATGAACATGAAATCTGATCTTTACTAGTACATAAATGGAATTCTTATCTACCAGAGCAAAAGTTAACCCATTCCCACACAATCCCACTTTTTGACACCCACAATAAAAGTTTTGGATTTTAAAGTACCATCATCTTAAAATTGTCAACTGTAATTTCTTTGAATTTGGACCAGTCTAATATTTTGTCGTCTGATAATGAGTTAACCAATTACCACACACAATCAAGCATTTAGACACTCTGAAGCATAACAAGCATGCAAAATCTTTGTGGGAAAAGAACTGTGTTTTATATATCGTACACCACTCGTTTCAATTCATGTGCCCTTTTAAGTTGTTTTCTGCAACCTCTTTCAGTTAGGACCAGTGTAAATTCTCGTCATTGGAAATGAAATTAATTCCCTCCCACAAAGTGGAACTTTTTGATACCCCTGAAAAACTATTTGGAAAAACATTGTGCAAAATGAAATAATTGCTTGTAACAAACCATTTCTTGATTTTACACAATGTTTTCTACCTCGAAAGTTAAAAAAAAAAAAAAATTCAAACTCTTTCATGTCATCTGCAACACCTTTGAATTTGGAGCAGTCTAAAATTTTGTTGTGTGCTAATGCGTAATAAAACTAGTCTATGTTACATTATCTTTGGTCTGCCACTGCTTGTTGTGGATGTTACCAGTTCATACAAAGTTGGGGAAGGAGGTGGAGTTATTGTGTTTTTACCCATTACCAAATGACAAAATCTTAGACTGGTCCAAATTGAATGGAGTTGCAGACAGATATTTAAGTTTAAGAAATCATGTATAATGAAGAAGATGCTTGTTACGAATTTTTCATTTTACACGATTGCCCAATTTCTTTTCTTGAGGGGCGTAAGAAGTGTTATTGTGTGGGAATGGGTTAATTGATTCCTACTGAGGATAATTTCAAGTGAACAAACGCAGTAGCCAAACTTATTTGTAATTAAGAAGATTTAACAGCATGTTAGAATATTTTGCCAGATGGGACTAAGGTTCCTCTGCATGTTTTCTCTTTCTACCATATGTTACCAGGGAACCTGAAATATCTATTCAGAATTCTTAATTCTTTTGATCAAATGCTTAAGGAAGATAGTTATTTAAACCATTCCCACTCAGTGACGCTTTTAGACGCCAACAAGAAAAAAAGCTTTGGAAAACATGGTGGAAACACAAGCAATTTCTTCATTTTCCACAGTGATTTCTACCCAGAAAGTGGAAAACCCTAAAGATTCATAAACTTTAAATTGTCTTCTGTAACTTCTTACAATTTTGACCAGTCTAAAATTTTGTCGTCTGGTATTGGTTAAAGCACTTGGAAGGGATATGGGCACTTATGATAAATATATGAATTTATATAGGCACTCACAAGGGGTGTTTGTATATTAGGCACTATTTTGGCACATATAAGGGGTATATATGCACTTACACTAGTAGCACTCCTTGTTTGTTTTCAAAGTCCACAGAGGCTTTAATATTTTAATAACCCACCCACCCCCAACACACACATATGTCATTATATTTTGGACATATAGTTTGTGTCCTGAATTTTTATTTTGTTCATGAATAGACATTCACCAATTCCCACACAAGAATGCTTTTTGAAGCCCCTCAAGAAAAGAGCTTTAGAAAACATTGTTGACGCATACTGTTTTCTACCCTATAAAGCAAAGATTATTTTAGATTCCACCAACTTAAAATTGTTGTTTGCATCATCTTTTAATTTGGCCTAGTCTAAAATTTTGTTGTTTGAGAATGGGTTAAATAGGCCTTCACTTTCCACATGCCTGTTCCTAATGATAAGTCCTGTACTATTTGTACAAAGTATTAAAGTCTCATTCCAAAAAAAATGATATTTCAATAAATTGGTCGAGGGTATTCATGTTTGACAAACAGTCATCTTTTCTCAAGCTCATATTTTCACTATGTCAAAATGATGATATTCATACGAAACTTTGACGGGGAAAAAAAGATGAACAGGTTTTCCGATTTTGCTTTATCAGTTTACATAATATTACAAGTAGTGAACAATTTTTAGCCTGGTTCAAACTGAGAGAAGGTGCAGACAACAATAAGAAATGATACAAAATTGAATACTGAGGTTCAAATAGGGTTGTCAATATTGTGAGAAAAGAAGAAATTTCTTCTTAACATATTTCATTCTCTTCAGCATGTCAAAATACAGGATTGTACAGAAATATTTTATATCTGAAAGCTTTCCAGATTTGAACCCATTACTAGATGAGAGAATTTTAGACTGGTCCAAGTTGAAAGGAGTTGTAGCTGACGATTTCAATCTTACAATGAAATTTTAGATTTTTTCAACTTTCTGGGTAGAAAACATTTTGTAAAATGAAGAAATTGCTTGTTACATGCAATTTCTTCATTTTACACAATAATTTCCCAATTGTTTTTCTTGAGGGGCATCTAAAATCATCATTGTGTTGGAATGAGTTAAATGGATGTTTGTTCGTTAGTGTTTGTCCACTAATAAAAACATATGTTATGCTATAAAAATGTCTTATGTGGGTGGACAGATTTCTCAGAAAACTCTTTCTCTCATTACAGGAGGTAGAGACAGACCAGTTCTTCAACTTCTTCAAACCAGAATTAGAACGAGAGGGATATCAGGGTATTTTTGCACCAAAATCTCGAGCACGAACAATGACGGAACAAGAACGGAAGCATGTCGATGGTTGTGCTATTTTCTTCAGGAATTCAAAGTAAGGCTTTTTTGGTTTTTTGGTTTGGGTTTTTTACTACATTAACTAGGCTTTCTGTTTGATTCATGCTGAAATTTTATTCTAAAACGATTTCTAGTCCGAGTATCGTTTCCCTCCAACAAAATAATTCTGAAGATTCCAGACTCCAAAAACTTCATATTTTACACCTTATTGACAATACTTAATCATTATATTTCAAACAAATTTATTTTTATACTTTAACTCTTTCCCACATAATGAGGCTTTTTGCTTTGTTACAAGCATTTTCTTCATTCTCCACAATGCTTTCAACCATATAAAGCAAAGACTATCTACATTCCAGCAACTTGAAATTGTGGTCTTCAACTTCCCACGATTGGGACTAGTCTAAAATTTTGTGGTGTGGTAATGAGTTAGCAGTCAGTTAGGTAGTCCTGTCCTACCAGACAGACTTTAACCCATTCCCACTCAGTGATGCTTTTAGATCCCCAAGGGAAAAAAAGTTTGGAAAACATTGTGGAAAATGACGAAATTGCTTGTATTGAGCAATATCTTCATTATCCAAATGTTTTCTATCCGAAAAGACAAAAAATAAAATTCCATCAACTGAGAATTGTTGTATGCAGCTTCTTTCAATTTGGACCTGCTTAAAATTTTGTTGTGTGGGAATGGGTAAAAAACTTCATGTCTAGGAAATAATACTACTATCGGAGTCAGTGCATGGCATCTTTGTGCCTTGGGTTCAGACACTCGCAATCCTGAACTATCAAATAATGCATTTATAGCCTTTTAACCCATTCCCACACAATGACACTTTTGGAAATCCCCCTCCCTTGGAAAAACATTTGAGAAAACATTGTGAAAATGAAGAAATTGCTTTTAACAAGTAATTTCTTCATTTTATACAATGTTTTCTACTAAAAAAGTTTAGAAAATCTAAAGTTTCATAAACTTTGTATTGTCTGCAACTCCTTTCAATTTTGTCCTGTCAAAAATTTTGCCATTTGGTAATGGGTTAAGTAATAAAACAGTTTATGACCAATGAGCACTAGTTTTAAATTAAAAAACAAAGACGATAATCTTACTTTTAAAATGTCATTGAAGCCATTTTTGCTTTTTTATCATAGATCAGAGTTTTAAATGTCATCTGACTAGTTTACATTTCAATAATTCTGGGAAAGAAATTCTCTTTCAAATGTTAATTACAATTGATAATTACCATACTGCTAATGAGTTGATGTTTTTAAATGCAAAATTGGCCTTTATATCTCATACAGCTCCATATGTTCTTGATGAATTTGTATAAAACTATTACTAATGGTTTTTAGTAGGGATGGGAACGAATATTCTTTTTTACCACAAATATTTGAATCCGATTTTCGAATTCGAATATTCATAGATTATTAAGACAAAAAGCAGTTTTATTCAATTTCTCTCTATATATATACATTTAAAGAATATATGGACCATTTATAATGCTATTATAATTCATTGTATACAGTATACAGGTGTCAAGAAGGCATTGGAGAAATCAATAACAGTTTGCAAATCGATAACTGATGCCGCGTTGTCTAACACTGGAACATCAACATCATTTTTTTGTCTCTTCTCATTTCAATTGACAAACATAATTGAGTAAAACATTTTTTGAAAAGAACATCCTCTTTTTATTATTATTATGATATACAACAATAAGATTTTCAAAATCAAATTTTATTTCATCAACTTAAAATAAGCAATATTCTTTAAAAATGAGCATTGATAGAGACAGGATGAATTATTGAGGCTTAATACATTTTTTGTCTAAAATGTTCAGGTTTGGATCATTCTAAAACGAGTAGTAGGCCAATTCTGTAGCCATTTTCCAAACATAATGTAGTCTGAAATAAGGTCAGTCCAAACTTTTTGTGGATTTAGAGAAAGTTCTCAGTTAGCGTATGCAAATGGTACTGACAGGGATCAGCCGTTACGTTCTTTGTTTTCTAGCTTTTGTGATCCGCGTCAATTATGCCAAAGTTCTTGAACGATAAATGACGTGAAAAAGATCTGCTTGATGATTTTAATTGCAAATCGTCATGGTGTGACCAGCAAATTGTAAATATGGCTTTGATTTTAAGCTCACCTGAGCCCAAACCACTGGGCCAATTTGAACCAAATTTTGCAGAAATTTTCCTGAGGTGGTCCCCTTTAAAAGTAGCTAAAAGAATTGAAATCTGCTAAAATCTCTGGTTGCTATGGCAACAAAAGTGTAATTTTGAAATAATCTTCAAAATCTTCTCCCCTGAGCCAGAAGGTATAGAGCCTTAATATTTTGAATGAAGCATCTGTATATTGACCTCTTTCAAAACAGCTAAAATCATGACCCTCGGGTTCCCAGGAGCATTGCCCAGGGGGATGAGGTTTATATAGAAATAAAGAAAGATTTTTAAATGACATCTCCTCCCAAACCACTGGGCCAATTTGAACCTCAGGCGGTTCCCTCTAAAAATAGCTAAAGAATTAAAATCAGTTAAAAACACTGGTTGCCATGGCAACAAAATGTAATTCTAAAATAATCTTTAAAAATCTTCTCCTCATGACCCAGAAGTCGTAGAGCCTTGATATTTTGCATGAAGCATCAGTTCTTTGACTTCTGTCTTATTTCTGAAATTATAACTCATGGATCCAGAGGGAGGAAAAAATGCTCTCCTCCTTTCAAATTAGTCCTAAAGCCTTGGAATGTTTCATTTAGACTTTTGGATCCCAAGGTACAGAGCCTATATAATACGTATAAAGTACAGCCACTTGCATCATAATCCTATCCTTAACATAAAATTAGACTGTTCAAAGAAAAAGAGCCTTTATGTCAGGTGAACGCCTCAGGGCCAACGTCCCTCTTGTTTAATATATCTACTACTGTAGGTATTGAGCTGAATTTACCAAAAGAGAAATCTATTGTATCAAGGAGGATAGCATAAGGATTTTTATACAAATTATATCTCTTCTTATGCCCCGCATCAAAAGATAGGGCATATTGTTTTTGTTTTGTCTGTCTGTCTGTCAATCTGTTTGTCCGGCAAGCTATCTGTCATGCATCAGTCCAAATTTTGCTGAATTAAAATTGCCTCCCTTGAGTAAATTAAAAAATAAAGTAATTGTTTCTTAAATGGGTGGTCTCTTGTGTTTGAAAAAAAATGATAATAACTGTATGAGCGGTAAATTCAGGCTGGTGGAGTGAATCAGGCCCTCAAGCGCCTCTAGTTCTAGTAATGTTCTAGTAATGTCTGGACCCATCTGGCTGGTATGATCTAGACTTGGTTTAAAAGCATTTCTCAGTTTTTCAAGAAATATTGATAGGTTTGATTAAGCTATTACTACACTGCAAAATTTTAGACTGGTTCAAATTTAGAGGATGCAGACGCCAATTTAAAGTTTATGAAATTTTAGATTTTTTCAATTTTCTAGGTAGAAAATATTGTGGAAAAAGAAGAAATTGCTTGTTGCAAGCAATTTCTTCATTTTCCACAATGTTTTCCTTATTGTTTGTCTTAAGGGGTGTCAAAAAGTGTCATTTTGTGGTAATTGGTAAATAAGGCGGTTTCTGAGTTATATTCAAACTATAACTTTGACCAAGTTGTTTAAGATTAAGCTGTTACCACACAATCTGACCTTTGGATGCTTTGAATGAATTAAGCTGTGGAGAGCATTTTGAGAAAAGGAGAAGTATGTTTTAAGACATGCAACACACCTTTTCCCACAATGTTGTACCATATGTATTACTCTTGAGACTCACATCTATATTTCATCTGCAATTGCTATGGTCTAAAACTTTAATGTCTTGTAATTGGTTAACGTAAGAAATCCTTCAGGCATAGTGTAACAAGTACGAATTAGTACGAGTAAGTAATAAAATTATATTACAATATGTATGCACTTAAAATTGTACTGAATTCACTCTTAGACAATCATGTTTAAGTACATCTTGGAGTGAACTTGTGGGAAATGAAGAAACTGCTAGTTACATTGTTTTTCTTTTTTCTGGAGAGGTCTTAAAGGGAGGTGTTGATGTTTCTTAGACCTAGATAAGAAAAATTTGCCAATCGCCAAAAAATACACTAAAACGGACGCTGAATATCTAAATTTGAGTCAGATATTGTCTTCACGTTAATCTGATAGGCTTAAAGTGACCCTTTTCGGTAATATTGGAAAGGTTCAGTGGAGTTCCAGGTTATATTTAGATATAATGGAATTTGGTTGTCAACACCTTATCACTTCATTTGCATATGACCCAGTCAACAGAAGGTAACAAATTGACAAGCGAAACAATCATTGTCCTAAATTATGTCACATCAAATGGTTGACACAAAACTGTGGTTAGTGTCTATATTTGTATAAATGCTTATGACAGTTTTGGACTGATCTTTACAGAATTTGATACTGGCTAGCGAACATAATTCCTGATGACGTGTTGATGACGTATGGGTGCTGTTGTTTGAGCAAATTCAAACTGAATACAGGAATATGGTTATTTGCACAGCATGAATGATCAAATATTCTTCCCAACTGTCTCGGCTAAATCTAAAAATAGATTAACAGCCTACGTAGCTATTAGTGAAATACCTTTGTTTATTCAACTAAACGACCTCTGATTTGAGCAAAACTACTTTTCAGAATATTGTGTTAAAATAGTATACGAGAGAGAATAAGAGTAACCAAAATCTGTGACGTGAAAAAAACGTCGATACCTACCTTTAAAAGAGGGACTTTGTTGGAATGGTTTAACCTAGTACATACCAACAAAGTTTTTCGCTGGTTCAAAATGAAAGAAGTTGCAGACAACAATTTAGAATGTGTTTAATTGAAAAATAAGTTTCATTTGTGAAAAACAAGTGTCACAAGTATTTTGGCCTTTTCTCACTATGTCTTCTACAGCTGCATTTCAACAGTTCATCAAAATATGGGATTGCTGGCCCAATCACTTACTCTTTTAGCCCACCCAATGACCCTGACAGGAAGTACCACTTTGATTGCAAAATTTACGGCCAGTAGCATGTATCAAAAATGGTTGGTTGGTGAATAAGCTATATTCAAGTCGCCAAACCAACAAATTTCTTCACAGAATTGACTGCAGTTGTTCAAATTCCACTTCTAATTAAAATAAATGATATGATTGGCTGTTTTTTCTATGATTGACAGCAGCAATTGGTCAATTGATTGAAATTTCTTGATGCCCTCTTTGAACAAACAAAGCACCTCTACTTTACCTGCATAAATGTTCTTTAACAAAAGATTTATCTGAATAATCAGTATTCTAACATTCATTTTATTGTTATAAATCATTATAAAGGCCAAATCTGTGCACACTGAATATCTATTCAAATGATGATGCATTATTTTGTAACCCATTTATAACTGATTGATATGTCACACTTTAACAAAGGATAACAGCCAGGGCATGGAAAATAGACTAGAAAACTTACAAATATAGGGCATTTCAGTTAACCCGTTCCCACACATTATGTAGGCAAAATCTGTGCACTCTGACGATTTATCAAATGAAATGCAAGGTATTATTTTTTAACCCATTTATAATGAGTTAAAACTGGTGCTTGCATAAAACATCTTAATTTGCTTCAACAACATAGGGTTTAGTGGAGTTTCAAACTTTAAACTTGAAATCAAAATAACTCTTATTTGTTAACCCATTACCAAATGACAAAATATTAGACTGAGCCAAATTTAAAGAGGTTATAGAAGACAATTTACAGTTGATGAAATTCTAAAAATCTATGTCTTTTAGGGGGATTCTAAAAATCTATGTCTTTTTTTTTTTGTAGAAAATGTGAAAAATTAAGAAAATGCTTCATGGTTTCCCAAGTTTTATTCCAAGGATTGTTAGGGAATCTATCCTTCTTTTCAGATTCAGCCTTGCTAAAGAACATTTGATAGAATTTAATCAACTAGCCATGTTGAACGCAGAAGGTTCCGATGAGATGTTGAATCGTGTCATGACAAAAGACAACATTGGATTGGCAGCTCTATTAGAAACAAGAGAAGGCGTTTTTGATAGCTCAGGTATGCCTTTGATGATCATGATTTAAGATGTTCTTCCTTAATCCATTAACAGAAGAAAAAAACTATACTGGTCGATATTAAAAAACTTCTCCGCCAAATCAAGCTGAACTTTATAGGGGTGTTCCTTGGGTGAAGCTCTACCGAAGTTGTTAAAAGAATTTTATTCAGTTGCCTTGGCATTTAAAAATGGGACATTTCAGCATATATATGGATTTTTTTTCTTCAGAAATTACAAGGCGATCTTTATTTCTTTGGCCCATAAAAATTCTTTATTCTGTAGGAATGGGTTAATACAGATCTGAATTATTATGCGCTAATTTAGATGTTGGACAGTTTGTGAGAAAATATTGGTTGCTAGTAAAAGCATTTTCTTCTTTTCCTAAAATATTATCTACCATTTCTCATAAATATTTGGGATTTAGTGAAGATTAAAATTCTGACTTCAGCTTCTTTGAATTAGAACTAGTCTAACTCAGTGGAATCCTTTAAAATCTTGTCATGCTGAATAAACTTCTGTTTCCTAAAATTCATTTAAATCAAAGGACTGAAATGACTGGAGCCATAATGAATGGCTGATATTTCTATTAAATTTATGAACAACTCTAGCTGAAATGGGATAAATAGTTGTTATAGAGAAAAATCAGCAGCCTGACTTTTGTCTATTCCTTCTGTTTAAACAGGAACATTCCAGGTTCAGCATGACAAGGGTTTAATTGCAATACTAATAATAGCAACTCCCTTCTAAATGGCAAATAGCATTATGCGCATTAATTATACATAAGATTTATAAAAACAAATAATTCATTAAACCCTTTCCTGGTTTTTGAAATTTTAGACTGGTCCAAATTGAAAGGAGATGCAGATGACTATGACAAATTGGATGCAATTCCAAATAAAACCATCCTATGTGGTAGAAGACACTGGAAAAAGGAAAATTGCCTATAATAAGCAATTTCTCCTTTTTATACGCCCGTCAAAGACGGGACATATTATGGGATCACCCGTGGTGTCCGGGCGTCCGGTTGTCCAGGTGTTCGGGCGGTGTTCACTTCTTTGTCCGGAGGATATCTCTGTCACCGTAAGTCCGATTGACTTAAAACTTGGCAGTTATATTCTTCTCATCAATACCGAGTGCAGTGCTCAATAACCATAACTCTACCTGGCCTATTTTTTGAGTTATTGCCCTTTGTTGTTTTTCATTCTTGAATCTTGTCCAGAGTATTTCTCTAAAAGTATTATAGCTAGGATCATGAAACTTCATGGGTGTATAGATCTCACCAAGGGAGAGTGCAGTGCACAAGAACCATAACTCTACCTGGCCTATTTTTTGAGTTATCGCCCTTTGTTGTTTTTCATACTTGAATCTTGTCCAGAGTGTATCTCTAAAAGTATTATAGCTAGGATCATGAAACTTCATGGGTGTATAGATTTCACCAAGGGGGAGTGCAGTGCACAAGAGCCATATAACTCTACCTGGCCTATTTTTTGAGTTATTGCCCTTTGTTGTTTTTCATACTTGAATCTTGTCCGGAGTATATCTCTAAAAGTATAATAGCTAGAATCATGAAAATTCATGGATGGATAGAGCTCACCAAGTAGAAGTGCAGTGTACAAGAAACATAATTCAACCTGGCCTATTTTTTGAGTTATTGCCCTTTGTTGTTTTTCATACTTGAATCTTGTCCGGAGTGTATCTCTAAAAGTATTATAGCTAGGATCATGAAACTTCATGGGTGTATAGATCTCGCCAAGGGGGGTGCAGTGTACAAGAACCATAACTCTACCTGGCCTATTTTTTTAGTTATTGCCCTTTGTTGTTTTTCATACTTGAATCTTGTCTGGAGTATATCTCTAAAAGTATAAAAGCTAGAATCATGAAATTTCATGGATGGATAAAGCTCACCAAGTGGGAGTGCAGTGTACAAGAACCATAACTCTACCTAGCATATTATTTGAGTTATTGCCCTTTGCTGTTTTTCATACTTGAATCTTGTCTGGAGTTTATCCCTTAAAGTATAATAGCTAGAATCATGAAATTTCATGGATGGATAGAGCTCACCAAGTCAGAGTGCAGTTTTATTGCCCTTTGTTGTTTTTCATACTTGAATCTTGTCCGGAGTATATCTCTAAAAGTGTTATAGCTAGGATCATGAAACTTCATGGGTGTATAGATCTCACCAAGTGGGAGTGCAGTGTACAAGAACCATAACTCTACCTGGCCTATTATTTGAGTTATTGCCCTTTGTTGTTTTTCATACTTGAATCTTGTCTGAGGTTTATCTCTAAAAGTATTATAGCTAGGATCATGAAACTTAATGGGTGTATAGATCTCACCAAGGGGGAGTGCAGTGCACAAGAACCATAACTCTACCTGGCCTATTTTTTGAGTTATTGCCCTTTGTTGTTTTTCATACTTGAATCTTGTCTGGAGTATATCTCTAAAAGTGTAATAGCTAGAATCATGAAATTTCATGGATGGATAGAGCTCACCAAGTGGGAGTGCAGTGTACAAGAACCATAACTCTACCTAGTGTATATTTTGAGTTATTGTCCTTTGTTGTTTTTCATACTTTGTTTGACAAAAAATATTCATTCAAAATAACCTCAGTTCTATTCAAACCCCCAGTTAATATTAAGCAGTGTGACGGGCGTATCTTGTGACAATTTGGCACCTTGTTCCACAATGTTTTCTCAAGTATAAAATCACAGCGACGTAAAATCCCAGGTTTATCCAGGAAAAGGTTAATCTCAACTTTCTTATAATTTTTTTAAAAATCTGTACAAAATGATATTACATTAAAAAGATTGCTGTGTATTCTGTCTGTTTACCCAGTTCCACACAATCCTGCTTTTTCACTCTTTTTGAAAAAAAGTTCATGGAAACAATGTGATAAATAAAGATATTACTTTTACAATCAATTTCTGCATTTTCCTCATTGATTTGTACCTAGAAAGACAGAGATATTTAAAATTTTATCAATCTGAAACTGTCGTCTGCATCTTCTCTGAATTTGGGCCAGGCTAAAATTTTATCGTCTGGTAATGGGTTTAATGAGTTAAATTATGGATATCAGATGAATATGTTTGATGATACATGAAGGCTTAACTACCTGTGAAATTATGTAAACTAGATGAACATAGGTATTCAGTGGAGAAAATAGTCAAGCTTGCAAATTGTTAGACAAGGTACTTGTTAACTTATGCAAGGACCCCAAAACCTTGACAGGACTGCAAGCTGTGATTTATAATGACAACGCAATTCATGTTACTGGTGCAAATTATTTTTCCTATTATATTACAGAAAAAGTAAAACATCACAAAAATAATCTGATATCTTAGCCCATTACCAGACAGTAAAGTTTTTGTAAAGGAAGAAATTGTTTGTTACAAGCAATTTCTTCACTTTTCACAATGTTTTCTGCCCTGTGAGACAAAGATTAAAATTCCATCAACTTTAAATTGTCTTCTGCAACTTCTATTAATTTTGACCAGTTCTGTGATGAGTTAAATATCAAAGACATGTTTAGTCCTGAATCCAAGAACACACGATTTCATTTTCAAAATTGTCAACTTTATCCACTTATGTTTCAATCAGAGTTAAAATAGAAAATAAAAAAAAATTGAGTGTGTGTGTTTAATGCATTACTAGGTGTTAAAACATTAAACACTTTTCATTCTGTATGAATTATTTTACTTAACTGCTGTAAAATCAAAAGGCTGAAAATACTGATAGAGCTTTTTGTTCAATAATCAATATTTCTTTTAGAAATCAATTTTATAAACAACTTTAGCATAGAAGTACAAGCAGGACGTGTAGACTTAGATCAGACTGCACTTATGTGCAGACTGATCTTGGTCTACACTTCCTGCCAATAAAGGAATATTCGGGGTTCAGCATGACAAAGGTTAAGAAGTTTTAGTTATAGGATTGTAGAATTTTCAATCTTTTTAGGAAAATTGTGGGAAATTAAGAAAATGCTTGTTACTCGAAGTTTTCCTTAACTATTTTCTAAAGGATTGTAAAAAAGTGGGATCATGAGTTAACCCATTCCCATAAAGTGAAGCTTTTTCATGTCCCCAAGAAAATAAACCTTAGAAAATATTGTGCAAGCTTTTAAATCCTTCACAATGTTTTCAACCCCAAAAGTCAAAAACCTCCAAAAATTTCCTAAACTCAAATTTGTTGTCCACAGCATCTTTGAATTTTGTCATCTTGTAATGGGTCAAGTTAAACCCCTATTTACTGTTTTAACCCATTTCCACACAATGTCACTTTTAGACACCCCTGAAGAAAAAGGCTTCAGAAAACATTGTGGAAAATGAAGAAATTGCTTGTCACAAGCAATTTCTTCATTACCCACAATGTTTTCTGCCCAAAAAGAAAAGGATTTTTTCAAATTTCATCAACTTGAAATTGTCGTCGACAACCTCTTTGAATTTGGACCAGTTTAAAATTTTGTCGTGGGGTAATGGGTTTAAGGGTCAATGAACTGCATAACTTATGTATTGCTTATTGGGTCTTAATAGATTAAAAAGATTATTTTCATTATGGATCTGACCTATGATCAATCATGGTTATGTGATACTTCTTTCCTACTATAGGTTTTGTTTTTAGCTCACCTGAGCACTAAGTGCTCAAGGTGAGCATTTTCGGTCTATCTTTGTCCCATGTCTGTTGTGTGTGTGCACTCTAGAGGCACAATTTTAGCTCAAATATCTTGAAACTTGGTCAATATGTTTGTCTGGGGTCAAAACTAGGTCACAAGGTCAAATCTCCAAAATACCTTGTGTGCACTTTAGAGTTCACATTTTTGTCTGAAATGCCTTCAGGGCCAATGGTACTTTTGTTTCTAGACTGGCAGAAAAGCTGGCCATGTTAAAATATTTGGTCTTTCTGTGTTGAAAGTATCATTTCCAAATAAACTCCTTGGTAGCGTGTACTGTTAGGGTCAAAAGTCCACTTTATCCCATTACCAGACAAAAAAAAATTAGATTGTTCCAAATTGAAAGAAGTTGCAGACGACAGAATTTTGCATTATCCAGCACCTGCAGTGGAGCATTGCAGGGTGGGCGGTGCTCTTGTTCTTTATGAAAATTAGAATTACAAATCTGATATTTGACATTAATTAACCCTTTCCTATTCAAACCCGGGATTTTACGTTCCTGGGATTTTATATTTGAGAAAACATTGTGGAAAAAGAAGAAATTGCTTGTACAAGCAATTGCTCCTTTTCGCACAATATTTTCTACCACATAGGATGGTTTCTTTTCAAATTACATCCAATTTTCTTTGTTGTCTGCAACCTCTTTGAATTTGGACCTGTCTAAAATTTGGATAAACAGGAAAGGATTAAACTACTTTTTCGTTGATATTCATCTATTTTCTGGTGACATTCTTCAAGTTTGGCTTGTATGTGATTGTTTCATCAGACTGAGAATCATAATTCATACAAAGGGTCTCTTAACCAATTACCTCAAAACTGAATTTCGGGCTCGTCCAAATTCAAAGAAATTGCAGACGACAATTTCAAGTTGTAGAAATTTAGAAAATACATTTGCTTTTTACAGTGGAAAACATTGTGAACTTCGAAGAAATTGCTTGTAACAAGCAATTTCTTCATTGGCCACAATGTTTTCCAAGGCTTTTTCTCAAGGGGGATCAAAAAGCGGGATTGTGTGGGAACGGATTAACCCATTTCCACACAGTGACGCTTTTGGACGCCGCTCAAGAAAAACAATTGTGAAAACATTGTGTAAGATGAAGAAATACCATATACATGTACTGTTCAATATACTACAATATAACAAAGTATCAAATTGCCATAGTGAATTTGTTTAGGGCAAAGAAGCAACCTTTTGAAGTATATTGTTTACGGAACAAATTTTTAAAGTGTTTATTGCAAATATAGCATTCCGTTTCATAACGAGAAGACAAAATTTTAGTGGTCTTAATTGAAAAGAAATTGCAGACACCGATTTCAAGTTGATATTTGGTCTGAGTTGATAAATACTAGGGCCATTATGAGGTAGCATATATTGTGGGTAAAATAAGAAATTACTTGTTACAATCCATTTTATTTCTATATTTCTTTGGCGTGTAAAATAAGGGCTTCTGAGGATATGGGTAAAACAAATAAAAAGATTGATCAAAGACGTTTCAACTCTCATCAGATTGCATATTTTAAGACTGGTCCACATTCAGAGAAGTTGCATACAACAAATTTGTGTCAAGCAATTTCCGTCAGTGTTTTTTTCCTTAGCAATTTTCTTAGGAAGCCAAAGGAAGGATTGTGTTGGAATGAGTAAGATATCATACAATCCATCATCCTACTCCATATAATGGTATAAAGAAGGTAGTACAATTTAGTGACCAAGGGTTAAATTCATGCTTGCCATGTTTTAAGTCCAGAAGATTTTTACTCTAATCGGACTAACAACTAAGTCTGATCATTATAGATAAGTAGCTTGACTTCTATGGGCTCAAAAACAGTTTGGTATAATTCAAACATAATAATGATATTAAAAACCCTTAATCATGTTGGAAGAAGTCCTCTTGAAATTTTTTATAAAAAAGCATTTGTAGCTCGAGAGATTCAGATAGAGAGGACAAATCATTATTATCCCCCACTGTTTCTGCGAAGGGGATATAGTAATGGTCTCTGTCCGTCATTCTGTCCTTCCGTAACTAAACTTTTCCGGAGCATATCTCTGAAAGTATAATTGCTGTCAACTTGAAACTTCATAGGTGGATAGATCTCGTTGAAGAGAAGTGTAGTGCACAAGAATCACAACTCTTGCTTGCATAATTTTGGAGTTATTGCCCATTTTTGTTTTAAACACTTATATTTTGTCGAGAGTATATCTCTGAAAGTATAATTGCTTTCAACTTGAAACTTCATAGTTGGAAACATCTCATTGAAGAGAAGTGCAGTGCACAAGAACCACAACTCTTGCTTGCATAATTTTGGAGTTATTGCCCATTTTTGTTTTAAACACTTATATTTTGTCGGGAGTATATCTCTGAAAGTATAATTGCTTTCAACTTGAAACTTCATAGTTGGAAACATCTCATTGAAGAGAAGTGCAGTGCACAAGAACCACAACTCTTGCTTGCATAAATTTGGAGTTATTGCCCTTTGTTGTTTTAAACACTTATATTTTGTCGGGAGTATATCTCTGAAAGTATAATTGCTTTCAACTTGAAACTTCATAGGTAAATAGAACTCGTTGAGGAGAAGTGCAGTGCACAAGAACCATAACTCTTGCTTGTATAGTTTTGGAGTTATTGCCCTTTGTTTTAAAGACTTACATTTTGTCCTGAGCATACCTTTGAAAGTATAATAGCTATTACTGAACTGAAGAAATGCAGTGCACAAGAAGCCTAAATCTAACTGGTTTCAGTTTACTATCAAGCTTTTACGGCGGGGGAAAGCCATGTCCGACATGATTCTTGTGTTATTTTTAGTTTGTCATGCAAAAAGGGACCTATTGACAATTTCCACAGAGTTATACTACTGATTTCTCTATGTACCAAAGGAGGTTATGTGAAAACTTACTAACTCTCTGTTTGTCATGACCCATTGTGTACTTTGCAAATCTTTTGTTTGTACCTTGGTCAAGGTCACAATTGGTGGTTAGAGGTCAAAATTTAGTAAATCTTTTGTGTCCACACAATGCCTCTCACACCTATATTAAGTAACATAAAACATAATAAATCACCACCATGAGATGATGTGTCTGTGAAAATCTCAGGTCTTTAGCTCCAATGTCAAGGTCACACTTGCAGGTCAAAATTGGTGTAAAAAGGCTGTTTGATAGGGATTAGTGTTCAACAATCTTATGCTGTACTGACATACAGCATTCAGCTTTGTTTTTCCATACTTTTTGTTATAACGGATTACTTGCTGTAGGTCAGACTCTTTTCTTAGAACTTAAAAGCTTTTTTGTAATAAGGTAGTGACTGTTCTAATGTTCTGGGGTAGTCAGGGCTCGTTATTCAATACAAATTTTACTCCAATTCAAGCGAATGCAATTATGTGATAGAGTTCAGATGGTAAGAACTGTTTTACCCAGGTACCCATGGTGGTATTACCCATGGAAAGGGTACCCAATATTACCATATCCCTTTAAAATCACTAATAGTTGTCATACTTGGCAGATAAATATGGATTCACTGAAGCCGCTTTTTCAAAAAGTAAATCCTATTGCGTGTTTCTAGTTCATATACAGGTTTTCATTTCCTTGTAAGATAAAAACAACAACTACGACTTTATGACTTTAAGTTTTAAATAACAGTGTAACTTAATCATATCCTATTTTATAAATAGGAAATGATTAAATACCTCTACCTGGGTACCGGTGTACTCTTCCATGCACTTTTATGTAATGATGGGTGAATATAGATATTACCGTACATGTAAGTTCAAGGGCCAGAATAGTTAAGGATGCAATTTAGCATATCAAGCTGTTGACAAATTTAGTTTCAACTCAATAAAGGTTTGGGCAAAGGGTTTAAAAAATTATGTCCTCATACACTCCAACTTCTCCAAAGAAATTTAAGTAACCCTTGTCATGCTGAACCCGGTATATTCCAGTTTTAGCGGGAGGTATAGACAAAGATTAGACTGCACATAAGTGCAGTCTGATCTTAGTCTACACCTGCTATCTGTTCTTCTGAAAACCAGAGTTGTTTGTGAAATTAATTTTCTAAAGAAGTATTGACAACTGAAGAACAAGTACTTCCAGTGCTTTCAGCCCTTTGAGTTTTATACACTTCTGAAAAGGGTTTTATTCAGCATGACAAGGGTTTAGATAGTAACTCAAATTTTGATATTTATTTTCGGAAAATTGGCAGTGCAGTAAAACTTTGTTATCAAAGGAGACATTTTGATGAATGTATAGGTGTACATATGGTTTAGTTAATCCAAAATTTTAGATTTATTTTACCCCTTTGTGATGCTGAACCCCAGATCATTCCTGTTTGGACAAAGATCAGACTGCACATAAGTTTGTCCCTTCTTTAATTGTGAGTCTTGTTTATTTTGGTCTGAAAATGTTTCTAATTCTCTCAAGGAAGAGTAGAACAAATATCATCAGACAAGACAATTTTCAGCATGGTCAACCTTGGCCCATCATGCAGAAAGGGAGCATCTAGGTAAATTTTCAAAAAAGATAGATTTAGCACAGACAATCAGCATTAGTATTTCAAAAGATGAATTTATATAAAAGTAAGGTAAAATGACCATTCTACTAAAAAAAGTTATGCCTAATATCTTAACTTTAGTCAGCGTGTGCAATCCATGCTGTCTGATCAGGGTCAAAATGGTCCTATTCTCATAACTCATCAAAATGTCACCTCTTACTAGATGGCACAATTTTAGACTGGTACAAACTGAAAAGTGTTTTAAACAACATTTAAAGTTCCTTCAATTTTCAAAATCTTTGTCTTTTGGGGTACAAAACACTGTGGGTAAGGAAGAAATTGCTTGTAACGAGCGATTTCTTTATTTTCCTCAAATTTTTCCAAATCTTTTTTCTAGAGAGACGTCTGAAGGCGCTATTATGTGGGAATGGGTTAAACTACCTTATAATCAGATAATTACTTATAATTTAATAATTAATTAAAGTAATTAGACAAGTAGTTAGGGTTAGTTTAGAGGAAAATATAATTGGTACTCCCAAAGCTTGTAGTGCATCTTAACCCATTCCCACACAGCAAAATCTTAGACTGGTCCAAATTGAAAGAAGCTGCAGACGACAATTTCAAGTTGATGGAATTTTTTTTTTGTTCAACTTTTGGAATAGAAACCATTGTGGATAATGAAGAAATTGCTTGTAACAAGCAATTTCTTCATTTTCCACAATGTTTTCTAAAACTGTTTTATTGAGGGGCGTAAAAAGGAGGGAATGAGTTGGAATGGGTTAAAAATGAAAAATAGGAAAAGGGTTAACCTTTGTCATGAAGAACCCGGAATATTCAGGTTTTGGCTGGAGGTGTAGACCAAGATCAGCCTGCACATAAGTGCAGTCTGATCTTGGTCTACATCTCCTGCTTGTGTTTTCCTGCCAGAGTTGTTCATGAAATTGATTTCTAAAAGAAATATTGATCATTGAACAACAAGTTCTATTAGTGCTTTCAGCCCTTTGATTTTTCAGCAATTCAGTAAGGTAATTTGTACAGCATGACAAAGGTTAATTTCCACTAACAAAATATTCAAGAATATTATCATGAAAATGAAACATGGCAATATTTGATAGAGTTTAGATTAATTAAACTTTGGACAAGGCAGAGGTTTGGAATTACATGCCAGTCCTGTCCCACATGGGCTTTTCTACTTGGAGACAAGTACCTTTTTCAAAGTCACTTGTCTGGGGACAAGTAAATGCCAGAAAAAATCTTGGGATGGTAAATAAAAGATCTTAAGGATAACTCACTATAATTATTCTAATGTTTATATTGAAGGGTAGAAAATATTGTTGTTAATGAAGAAAATGCTGGGTTCCAGCATTTTCTCCATTAACCACAATATTTTCTCGAAATTGTTTTTCATTGCAAACAATTCCATTTTGTTTCTAAGTAGAATGTCATATCTTACTTGGCTGGGGGCAATTGGAGAGAATCTATATTTCCCCACCCTTTGATGAAGTATATATGATATCTTTTTGTCCCCAAAAAGTATTGTACATGCAATTTAAAACATATCGTGGTCGTAACATTTTAGGAGTATGTGCAAATTGACAATTATCCATCCTATCACATCATGGCGGTAAACAAAAATCTCTCAGAACAAAACCTCCAAGGGTAATCAATAAGCCTTGAATAGAGGCATCAGCTGTACTTGGCATGTGATATTTGATTCCAGCAATTTTAGTCAACAAAGAATAATGTTCTTAAGTTCTTAAGAGTGATAGAGTTTTATTTTTTACGTCATTGGAGATTTCTGTAGATCATTCAAGCTTTCTGATTTTAAATCTAGTAAAGCATGGGAGATTTCAGATTTTAATCTGGTAAAAGTGATTTAGCTTTTATTTTTTTTCTGCGCAGTAACCCATTTCCTTTCAGTGACGCTTTTGGATGCCCCTCAAGAAAAACATTTGGGAAAACATTTTATAAAATTTCTTCATTTTACACAATGTTTTCTATCCAGAAAGTTGAAAAAATCCAAAATTTCATCAACTTTAAATTATTGTCAGCAACTTGTTTCAATTTGGACCATTCTAAAATTTTGCTGTCTATAGTAATGGGTCAATGTGATGAGAAAGATTAGTAGGCCTGATAATCTTGCAGGTTCAGTAACTGTATGTTCATTTGTTTGTCTCTATAGCTAGATTTTAGTATCAATTAAACTTTGATATTTAACCCATTACCATATGACAAAAGTTATTTCTGAAGCTTCTTTTTCTTCAGTGGCATCATTGTGTGGGAATGGGTTAAGGATATATTTCACAAGTTATTTCCTCAAATATAGTTCCAACAAAATAAATGACTAAATTTGTCTGTAACAGCCCTGTAATTGTAAATCAGCATGTCTCTCTGTAGACAATTGTATCAAAACATTTTTTTAATCACCTAATTATATTGTTTGTTTCATTATTGTGATTAAATTTTACATTGTTCATGTTCATTTATTAATGGATTGAAAGAGAGAGAGTTTGTGTGTGTGTGAGAGAGAGGTTAGAGAGAGAGAAAAAAAGAGAAAGGATGTGAGAGAGAGGTAAGAGAGAGAGAAAGCAACATTGTAAATAAGACGCTTTTTATTCATTGTAAATTGAAAATGCTGTCTTAATGTTTTACCTTCTTAAAATAAAGTTATCATTATTACTATTGTTATAGCTCAAAGCCCATTCCCACACAATTCTACTTTTTTATGCCCTTCAAGCTTGTAACAATGTCTTCAATTCCATAATGTTTTCTTCCTAGAAAGACAGGGATATTTAAAATTCCATGTGCTTGGAATTGTGATCTGCAACCTCTTCAAATTTGGACCAGTGTAAAATTTTGTCATCCAGTCATGGGTTAATCTCTTCCAATACAAACAGTCCTATTTATGCCCCTTGAAAAAAAGCTTTGGAAAGCATTGTGGATAATGAAGAAATTGCCTGTATCAATCATTTTCCACATAGTTTTCTATCCAAAACGACAACAAAAAATCATCAATTTTCAATTGTCGTCTGCAGTTTCCTTCAGTTTGGACCAGTCTAAAAAATTTGTGCGGGAATTGGTTAAGATCCATCTACCATCATAGACAAGGTTTCAAGACAACCACTTTCAAACTGATTCTCACATTGCCAGATGATAAAGGGTAGAAAGGTTTAACCCATTACCAGATGGAAAATTTTAGACTAGTCCTAATTGAAACGAGTTGCAGACGACAATTCAAAGTTTTGGAAATTTTAATTATTTTCAACTCTCAGGATAGAAAACATTGTGTAAAATGAAGAAGTTGCTTGTTACAAGCAATTTCTTCATTTTACACAATGTTTTCCCAATTGTTTTTCGGGGGGGGGGGGGCATCTAAATGCATCACTGTGTGGGAATGGGTTAAATTGACAGAAGTTTTCTTTGACAAGTGAAAGTACAGTTGAATTGAAGAATGAATGTTGAATATTGTATAAGAAAAATACTTCAATTTCCACACTGTTTTCCCAAACTTTTTTCTAGGGGATGTAGGAATGTGTGGGATTGGGTTAATAGCCCCCTGTTCTTTAACCCATTACCATTCAGCAAAATTGTAGACTGGTCCAAACTCAAAGGTGTTTCAGACCACAATTTAAAGCTAATGAAATTTTGGATTTCTTTTACTTAAGGGGTAGAAATTATTGTGGATAATGAAGAAATTGCTTGTCAAAATTAATTTCTTCATTTTTCACAATGTTTTCCAAAGCTGTATTTGTTGGATGCGTCTAAAAGCGTCAATGTGTGGGAATGGGTTATGAGGCAAGAATGCAAGGGCTGGTAATTATACTGTTTTAACCAATTCCCACACATTGACGCTTTTTTAAAAAGGCTTGGGAAAGGAAAAAATTGCTTGTTATCCACAATTTTATTTTTTTTTTTTTCTACCCAAGAAATAAAGATTTTTGAATTTTTCATTGTCTAACATTTGTCATCTGCAAGTTCTTTGAATTTGGACCAGTCTATAATTTCTAGACTGGTAATGGGTTAAATCTGTCTACATGGTTTGGCACTTATAACAGTAAGGCTATTACCCCTCAATTAGTGGATCAGTGGTCGAACTATCTGCTTGCTAAACCCATTCCAACACAGTGACACTTTTGGACACTCCTAAAGAAGTATCTTTTGGAAAACATTGCGGAAAATGATGAAAAATTGCTTGTTTCAAGCAATTCCTTCATTATCCACAATGTTTTCTTACCCAAAATACAAAGATTTCCAAAACTTCATCACTTAAAAATTGTCGTCTGCAACTTCTTTGAATTTGGACCAGTCTGATATTTTGTTGTCTGGTAATGGGTTAACCCATAACCACACAGTAATCTCTAAAGTTGCTGTTTTGTCTGTTTTCAGGAGGTTTACCACCAGAAGGTCAGGTCAAGCAGCCTATTTTGGTAACTACGGCACACATGCACTGGGATCCCGAATTCTCGGACGTCAAGCTGATACAGACAATGATGTTGATGTCAGAACTGAAGAAAATTGTAGAAGACAGCTACCGTTCTCTCAAAAACCTGCCATCCACCATTAAAGTGGACTGTAACTCAATTCCAGTGATATTATGTGGTGATCTCAACTCCCTTCCTAACTCAGGTATATAACCTCTTAGCCATTAGATATTGCCATTAAAATCCTGCAATATGCCATTAAAATTGACTGTAACTAGGCCATTGAACACTGCCATTAAACATCATCAATACCATTAAAATGTGTGATTTGCCATTGAAAGTGTCTTAAAATCATGCCATGTTCACTTGCGATCTTACTCAGGTACATTCTGAGAAACTATCAAACAGGTTGGTAGATCTTTTTTGTATGCCATTACATCTTTTTTCCACTAAAGTTGATGGTAGTACAAATGCTATTATGTAACCCTTTACTGTTTTCCAAAATTTTAGACCTGTCCAAATTCAAAGGTTTGGCAGATGAAAATTTTAGGTGAATTATATTTTGAAAATGATCAATCAGCAGGGTAGAAAATATTGTTGAAAAAGAAGAAATTGCTTGTTGCAAGGCCTAATTTTGAGGCTATGATTCTTTTAAAGTTGACTTTTAACAACTCCGGCTGAAAGTAGTGTAGACTAAGATCAGACTGCGCGTATGTTAGGCTATTCTTTGCCTATGTTTCTTTCAAAAAGAGGAATATTCTAGGTTTAGCATGACAAAGGTTAAATTAATTGTCTGTGAATGCTTTCGTTTCAGACTAGTCTAGGATTGTTCAATGCTAACGAGTCTAAAGACATTTCCACAATGTCACACCCTATAACCACATTCAGGGTTCATTTGCACTAATTTGATTGTGATTCCAAAAATATTCCATGCAGGAAATCACTAATTGATGCATATCATATTTTTAGCCACCAGTCCTCCCACTCTCTGCAGACCTTATTTTTAACTTGCAACCCTTTAACCCATTCCAACACAATCCCTCCTTTTAACGCCCCTCAAGACAAAAGCTTTGGAAAACATTGTGGAAAATGAAGAAATTGCTTGTATCAAGCAATTTCTTCATTATCAACAATGTTTTCTATCCAAAAAGACCAAAAAATCAAAATTACATCAACTTGAAATTGTCGTCTGCATCTTCTTTCAATTTGGACCAGTCTAAAATTTTGCTGTGTTGGAATGGGTTAACCCATTACCACAAGAGAAAATTTTAGTGTGGTCCAAATTGATAGGAGTTCTAAACTTTTTTCAACTTTCTGGCTAGAAAACACAGTGGAAAATGAAGAAATTGCTTGTTGAAATGTTTTTCCAATTGTTTTTCCAATTGTTCTTTTTGAAAGTCATCAAAAAGCATCACTGTGTGGGAATGGGTTAACAAGGTTTGAGCTTTTAACCAAATACAGCACTATCCCGCAATTGATATTCTGTAGAATTAAAGAGCTAGAATGCATTGCTTATTATTAGCAATTTCTTCTTTTTTCAAAATCATTTCTGCTTTAAGGGATAGTTATCATTCTAAAATATGATAGAATTTTTAAGCCAGGCTTATTCTCAACTTACAACTTCCTTGTATCAAATGTTTAATATAAGCTGGTTTTCATATTACCTAAATCATTTTGGATTTCAAAACTGTTTATATTTTTTTATGCATATCAAAACTCATTTCATGCCAGTCTGGTCATCTCATGCAGTTGTGTATTATGCTCTAAATCCTAGGGTTATGGGTTAAGACCCCAGCATGGTGATCGTTTTATTGAATGTTTGGTATAAGTTATCATGTCATGTGTCATTTGTGTCGCACAAATAACAGTATGATAAAACAGTTGGATGTTGTTGTATAGATGCGAAAAATGACAGGAAGCTATGGTTAGGTGTGCCAGATGCCATGATACTACTAACAACCTGTATAAAGAATCATTTTGTGTTTTTCAGGTGTCATAGAGTATTTGACCGCAGGCCAGGTCCCCAGCAATCACATCGATTTCAAGGAACTTGGTTACGAGGCTTGCCTACAGTCCTTCAATTGTCAGAAAGACAGTACTCAACTCTCTCACAACTTTCAACTGGCCAAGGCTTATGAAGGCGATCTCATGCAATATACAAATTACACGTAAGTGGATGATAAGCATCAGATATGTTAAATTAGAGTTTCGTTGTCTGCGCATGTCATATTCTCCGAAAATTGAGCTGTCTTCGGGACCGTATCACTTATCCAGATTTGGATAAATATTACTACGTCGTAGGCATAGCTCCATATTATATCGCCAAAAAGTAGCAAGAAGATAATTGCAATAAAGCCCACAATTGTGGAGAAATCAAACTTAATTGTTGCCAAAAATTAATTAGAAAAATATTTATTTTAAATTGCAAAAGTATTCATGTCTTACCTGTGCCCAAAAAAGAGGCATCAAGAATTCGAAGCGTGCATTTCATGGGCGCTGACATTTTGAATGTAGTTCGACGGAATTGTCCGAGTTGTCACAAATGACACTACCCAGAATGCTCAAGTTAGATAGGTCAGTATATGAAAAATGCCACCTTTTGGAAGATAACGCTTAGAGTTTTGATAAAGATTAAATCTGTTTACACATTGTCCCATAATTCAATGCCCTGAATCATAATGATTTTGAAAACATTAGGAAAAAAGCAATTCCTCTTTTTTCTAACAGTATTTTCAATCGAGTATGTCTCTTATTCAGTTTAAACACTATCATTTTATCATCGTCTGCAATGTCATCAAATTTAGATGAGTCATCTGGTAAGCTACAAATTAGGTGAAGGTATTGAACTAAAAAAAATGCTTTTGAAACATTTTTAAAAGTGCCTCCTCCTTATACATGCCTTATCTGAATATTTCTCTTGTAAGTAAAAGCATCTGTTCTATTATTAGCTTTGCCTATAGTCCTAAACCATTCACAGTCCATCCCTCTTTTCAAACCCTTCAAGAAAAAAAAAACACTTTTGTATCATCCAAAATATTTTCTACTTTAAGGCAAATGCTTTGTTGAATTTGATTTGCGTAAAATACTTGCAGGTTGAAATTTTGTCATCTGGTTCCTTCATTCCCATTCGAACCCGCTTTTTTAAGCACCCTGAGAAAAAAGCATTGGAAAACTTTGTGGTAATTGAATAAAATAGCTTGTCACAAGCAAATTCTTTGTTATCCACTGTGTTTTCTCCCCCAAAAGACTTTCTTTTAAAATCCACCAACTCTAAAATTGTTGGTTGAATGAATCAACCTCGGCTGTTGGGTGCTGGATACTGGATAAAAATCTAAGTCGCAAGGGGCATTATTCACCCAAATTGCATCTAGAGTTAATCTCCTTGATAGCATGGGTTCCTCTTTTGATAGTGAACATGTGTGCCAAGTTTTGAGTGAATGCCTTCAGTAGAACCAGAGATATCACAAAATGTCAAAGTTTTCGCACAACCACAAAGACAACAACTACGAAAATGATGACACCAAGCCTATCGCAATACCTCGGGTTTTCTCCGAAAACAGGGAAGCTAATAATGATTTTAAAGATTTTTACAATTTAACCCATTCCAACAAAATGAGGCTTTTTTGATGCCCATTAAGAAGAAAGGCTTTTTAAAACATTGTGAACAATAAATAAATAAATTGTAGCAAGCATTTTCTTCAATGTCTTCACTGTTTTCTACCCTAAAAGGCAAAGATTTTTTAAATGCCACCAGCTAAAATCTGTTTTCTGCAACTTCTTTCAATTTGGAAAAGTCAAATGTTGTTGTGTGGTAATGGTTAAAATAAAGAATAAAGCCTCTAATATTTTGCGCAGTTCCCAAGAGCAGTAAATGAAAAATGATTCTATCTTCTCTCTGTATTTCAGGTTTGACTTCAAGGGCATTATCGATTACATCTTCTTCTCCAAACATTACATGAAACTTCTTGGTGTTCTCGGACCAATGGACGAAAACTGGTTCATTGACAACAAAGTTGTCGGCTGTCCTCACCCCCATATACCATCCGATCATTTCTCATTATTCGTTGAATTCGAGATGCCGGTTCCCTACCCAGACAACACAGACGGGAGTTCAACAGGGAACCATAGCAGCAATTCTAGCAGGGATAGTAATTCATCACACTCTGGTCTGTCCAACAAACACAGATAGTATACGGTGTTGTGCAAAGGAATCTTTTAGTCAAAGACATTCTATATCATTTTAGCCCTTTACCAGACACAAGTTTTTAACCAATCAGATTTGGATGAATATTAAGATTAAAAGATCTGAAATATTGTGGGAAATATGAAATACAAGAATGTTGATCTTGGCATTTTCATGTCTGTTTTCAAACATTCTCGTTTATTTAGGTAGTTAAAACCAAGACTTGTCTTGTAAAGGGTTGAATGGGCCCTTCCTCCCATACATGTAAGAGAACAATTCTGTGTTATTACTTCTGAGTTACAGACATTTCTATTTAAAAGAAAATGTCTTAAATAAAATATACTTGATATAGTCTCAAAGTTACTTTTATTAAGAAATGCTTTACAGCTATTTAAAGAAAATGGGATTCTTGAACCCTTTCCCAGTTTTATCAAAAATTTAGTCTTGTACCAATTGAGTGAAGTTGCAGATGACAATTAAATTTGGGCCCAATTTGAAAAGTAACCAACATATGGGGTAGAAATTATTTCGGAAAAGGAAGAAATTGCTTGCAACAAGCAATTTCTTCATTTCCCACAATGTTTTCTCAGATATAAAATCACAGGGTTTAAACAAGGGTTCAATAATTCAAGGCATCTTCTATCACTGTATTTGATTTCTGTAAATATTTTCTTCACATGACATTGTTGATGTTCAAATATGTATGGGAGGAGGGGTATGAAGGGAATCAAATACATTTCCTTTTTTATATAATAATCAGTTGTTTTTGTTTCTGGTGGAGATGAAAAAAGAATGTAATGCTATTGATCAAATGAAGTTAATCTATTCCCAAACAACAAATGCTAGATATGTCAAAATTTAAAGGAGTTGTAGACGAAATACAGTATTTTGCCAAGTCAGTAAATTTTTTATCAGAAAAGCTGGAAATATTGAGGAAAAGAAGAAATCCCTTGAAATTACCATGTTTGAAAAGCATGTACAGATATTGGACTATTAACTGGCCAAGCCCACATACATCTGACATGGCAGTTTGTCGAAAAGATCAAACGACTTTAGTTTGCAGAATATATAGTCCTCGGCATATAAAACGATGGTTGGCAACCTGAATGTAGTATCTACAGCATGGATAAGCTGAATTTACAACATTTAAGTCCGGAATGCTTGATTTGAATGATATAGATCTATATTCAGTTCTGGCCTTAGTGATTTGATTGGTCAAACATTTGATTGACAGCTGTCATCTGCCAATGGACCAATTGCAGCTGTCAATCAAAAATCAGTTTACAAAGGAATCATTCATTTAGACCAGAAATTAAAATTTGAAATCTTACATTGGCTGGCGTTTTGTTATGCTTTTTTGTCGGTTAAGCCACGAAAATGCGTAACTACAACTTATTTAAGCTGTAGCTAGATGTTAAGGTAGCTAATCAACCATTCTACTTTTTTGTTACATGCTACTGGCCACAAATTTTGTACAGTAAAGCGATTTAAAATCGAAGTGGAACTTCCATGTCAGAGTTGATGGGAGAGGCCAACAGAGTAAGTGGATGGGGCCAGTGACTGGTCAATTGGTTCATTGTGAAACTACTGATGAATGAAATATATATCGGATAGAAATGCCTGTTTTTGCTTGACTTGCAGTCCAATCTTGTTTTATACTTACCTTATTAAACTACTTTCAACATGATCAAGCTTTTTATAAACCCTGAGAAAATGGTTTGGGAAAACAATGTGGAAAATGAAGAAATTTCTTTTTCCATAATGGTTTCTACCTTGAAAGTCTCGAATATTTAACAATCAGTGATATTTGAAATTATCCTTTGCAACTTCTTTGAATTATGAACAGTCTTAATATTTGCCATTTGAAGGAGGATAAAGGTTAAGTCCTTACCAAATCACAAAAATTTAGACTGGTCCTCATTCAAACTGCTTGCAGATGACAGTGTGTTTTGGATTAAAAATAAGTGCATAATAGATAAAGAGCATTGTCGGAAAAGGTAAAATTGCTTGTGACAAGAAATTTCACTTTCTCTCATAACATTGTTTCAGTATCTCTTGTCATTCAGTGTGTGAACTTGTAGGCTTGTTTGGTATTGGGTAAAATGCCTTAACCCTTGTCATGCTGAACCCAGATTATTCTGGTTTTGGCAGGAGGTATAGACAAAGATCAGCCTGCACATAAGTGCAGTCTGATCTTAGTCTACACCTCCTGTTTGAACTTTTCCTGTCGGAGTTGTTTAAGAAATTAATTTTCAAAAGAAATTTTAATAATTGGAAAATAAGTACTATGTCATTCAGAAATGGATTTTATACAGCATGACTAGGGTTAACAAAGGTATAATCAATGCATTACAAATTTTAGTTTAACTCGTTACCACACAACAAATTTTAGACTTGTCCAAATTGGATGAAGTTGTAGACAACATTTCAAATTGCACCAGTATCGGAAATTAATTGCCAAAAGGGGTAGAAAACATTGTGAGAAAAGGAGAAACTGCTTGCTACAAGCAATTTCTCCTTTTCCCACAAAGTTTTCAAAGATTGTATTTCTAAAGGGCTTCAGAAAGCATTATTATGTTCTAATAGGTTAAAGGTTGCTAATTGAAAGATGTAGAAATGGTTATATAGAAATATTGTTGACAAGGTTGACTTTAGCGGTAAAAAATGTGAGAAAAGGAGAAAATGCTGGCTACCGTTTACTTCTTTTCCCACAACATGTTCATTTAAGGTCTATGTGTATGAATCAGTTGGTCTGAAACAAACCATTGAGTTTGAATGGATCCAACTTCCAGTTCTTATAATACTTTGATTATGTGTTGTGACTAAATCAGGGATAGAAAAATAATGGTGTTAGAACGAAAATCAGAGCATATGTCAATATGTATAGAAAGGTTTTATTTATGATCCAATCAACGAGATTTGATGAAAAATGTTTTTATTGATCATGTCAGGAGAAAGTGAACATTTAAGTTACTTCTTAACCTATTCCCACACAATTACACTTTTGGACGCTTATATAGAAACCAATTGGGAAGACATTGTGTAAATTGAAGAAATTGCTTGTAACAAGCAATTTCTTCATTTAACACTATGTTTTCTACCCAGAAAGTTGAAAAAGTATTAAAATTTCACAAACTTTAAATTGTCGTCTGCATGTCCTTTCAATTTGGACCAGTCTAAATATTTGCTGTCTGGTAATGGGTCAAAGAATGAATTGAAGTATTGAATGAGTTACTGCCAGACATCATGATGTATCAGCAAAACGTTTGCTCATTCCTCTAAATTGGTTAACCCATTACCAAACGACAAAATTTAGACTAGTCCAAATCGAAAGAAGTTGCAGATGACAATGTTTTGATTTTAAAAATCTTTGTCTATTAGGTTAGAAAATATTGTGGCTAATGAAGAAATTGCATGTATCAAGCATTTTCTTCATTTTACACACGCTTTTTTCTTGGAGGCATCTGAAAGTGGGACTGTGTCAAAATGGGTTAAGGAGCAAATTGAGATGGTGAAAGTGTTACTACCAAATATCATAATATACCAACAATTTGTTTGCTCATACCTCTATATTGGTTAAGGAGTTCACATGGTACCTTAATCTTGTTTTATCTGTGAGTTTTAATGCTGTAGGCTCAATGTAGAAGAAAAAAATATTAAAATGAAAACATGGTTTAAAAAAGAACAATTTGCTTGAAGTGAAATTTAATCCCATTTCCACATAATCCCAATTTTTTGCCTCTCAAGAAAAGACATAAGGAAATCAAGGTTGAAAATGAAGAAATTGCCTGTTACAGGCAATTTCTTAATTTTTAATCTTGTTTTCTACTCCAAAAGACAAAGATATTTATAATTCTCTCAACTTGAAACTGTTTTCAGTAACTTCTTTGAAGTTAGACCAGTTTACTGTTGTTCTTCACGAGTTGGAATTCATTTTTCAAGCACTCATTTTCTCATGGTAGGACCAAACCAAGTGAACTCTTTACCAGGTGGTTTCTTCTTGTAAAGAATAATCAGGGAGCTCCATAAAACTATTGCAAAGGTAAAAACGTTTACAGGCACTTGCAATAGTATTACACAAACTTCTGGAGATGAAGATAATAGTAAAATGTTTAACCCATTACCGCATACAAAAATATCAGACTAGAAGATCAAATAAGGAAAATACTATAAAATATTTTTGGGAAAGAAGAAAATGATGGTTATCAGCATTTTCTTTTTTCTCACAATACTTTCCCTAGCTATTTTTTTCATTGAATCAAAATAAAGGTTATGTGGAATGACTTAATCCATTCCCACACAATGATGCTTTTTGATGCCCCTGAAGAAAAGCAATAGGATAAACATTATGGAAAATGAGGAAATTCCTTATGACAAGCAGTTTCTTCATTTTCTATAATGTTTCCGAACCAGAAAGTTGAAAAAAAATCATAAGCTTTAATTGTCATCGGCAACTCCTTTTGTTTTAAACCGGTCTAAAATGTTGTCTAGTGGGAATGGATTAAAGTGATTCCTGAGTGTATTGTAGGTGTAGAAAACATGATTATCAGTAAGAAGAGAGTTTACTTTTGATAAGCAGTTTCTCGTTCTCTCTTTTTGTTTTCTATTATATTCTTCCCAAGGTCTTGAAAATAAGGGATTGAGAGGTAAAGTGTTAAAACTAAGTTTTTATTTTTAAATTGTACATAAAAATGAAATGTAATTGTGTTTCCTTGCATTAAAATGAAATCTGAACGTGACCTTACCTGTTGCTTAGATCTATTTTATTGTGTCCCACCTTTGTTTCAACCTAGCCCATCCTTTTGACCCATTACCAGACAACAAACATTCACTCAGATTGGATTCAAATACTTAGATATGGTAAGTTTTCATAGCTTTGCTCGGAGGCCCTCGTATCCTTAGTTATCTTGAGATACTTTGATTACCTCAGACTGACCAAAAACTCTTTGTAGAGTATCACTCTATAATTTCACAAAAAAGAAAAAACAGTGATAATATCAAAATGATGAACTCACTGTTTTGGTAGATATAGCCCTGCTAACTTTCATTTAAGAGATGAAGAGATGTTTTCATGGAGGTATGAACCGAAAAACCTAATCACACTGTATGAATATGCGAAGCGGATTCATATATTGTGCGATTAGGTTTTTCGGTTCATACCTCCATGAAAACAAAAAATATTCTCTTCATTTCTTATAATTTAATAGCATCGAGCGAAAAATGCAACAACTTAACAAATTTTGATACCTTTTTGTAGTGGACTATTTTGTGCGGAAGCATTCTAAATGGCTGCGTACTCAAAATTTGTTCATGGAGGTATGAATTAAGTTTTTCGACCAATCAGATCACTCGTTTTTGATAGACGAAACTAACAATTAAATTATTGTGCGTTATTGAATATCTCCGATACAGGAACCAAACACTGATGATGTAATCAGGTTGTCGTGTCATGCATTCAGATCTACATACTTTTAGAAATTTCTCAAATAAAGATCCTATTTTTGTATGAAAGAAATAGGATAGTTGTTTGTTCTTTGTTAAAGATCGTTTTTTCTTTTATTTCATGAACAACTAAAGTATATTTTCACTCCTTGGACCGCTACTCTTGAAAAAATAGCTTTCGTTGTTTGATCTTACATTGAAGCAAACAATTATCCTCTTTGTAGTCAAAGAGAGTCCTATTAAAGGGAAGAAATTAACTGAGCTGATTTTATTTACTATGTTGCTTCACTTGAACCTTTTCTAGACTGAAGAATATCTTCATTTGATTTTAAATAAAGATTTATTACTATCCTTATGCCCTTTACAAGATGACACAATTTTAGGATGGTCCAAATTGAATGAAAAGGCATATCAATTTTAAGCTGGCGAAATTTAAATTGTTTGTCTGTAAGGGTAGGAGAGACTGGGGAAATGAACAAATTGCTTGCTTTAGATCATTACCACTCAATGCAGCTTTTGGATGCCCCCAGGAAATGTGTTTCTAAATAAAAATGGAAAAGGGTTTCTCGTTTCCTCACAATGTTTTCTATCTTATTTGTCACTTTTTTCAATTTAAACGCTCTTTGAAATGTCGTCTGCAACTTCTTTCAATTACGACAATTCTATTATTTTGTTGTGTGGATATGGATTAAGGCTTAACTCATTTCCACATGACAAAATTATAGATTGAATTAAGCTCTTTTCATTATGCCCCAGCATCGAAAGGGTCGGGTTCATTTTGTTTTACCATTATCCGTCTTTCGGTCTGTCTGAAAATTAACCAACAAATTTAACTTTTACAATTAATTTGAGCCTTTTCAAGATACAATGCTTAAATAGATCTCATCGGTACGCATTTGCAGATACCAAGGTCAAGATCATCTGTTAAGGTCAAACTTCTACAAAACCTACCCCCCCCCCCAAAAAAAACGAAGCCTTTACCATTTCTTTAATCCTATTCAAGATACAATGCTTGTATTTGGCTCGTATTCTTTATTGTACAAGAAATAAACACAGTGTCATTGGCTCGTAGTTCAAGGCCACAATTCGAGGTCAAATATCCAAAACAGAACATTTATTTTTTCGAATATTCTGTCACTATTTATCGGATTTGTTATTATTTCACAAACATATCGTCATTGGGTGAGCAAATTGTCGTAGCTGCAGCTTTATTCAAGCTGTAGTTACGGTATTTTGCTCGCCCAACAACGACACTGGGTTTTAGTTGTGGTTATGCAGGAAGAAAAAAAAAGATTCCCTTTTGTTCAGAATTCCAGTCCAAATTTCAAAATGAGACTTTATCTAACCTCTCAACGTTATATTTGAAGAAACTTTGGTGGAAAATAAAATTGTTTTTAAAAAGCAATTTGTCATTTTCTCACAATGTTTTCTACCCGACATGTCTGTTATTTTTCAATGTTAATTCAATTTTAAACAGCTTTGAAATGTCGTTTGCAACTACTTTCAAATTCGGCGGTATCCATTAAATATTACCTGAGACAAATTTCTTTTCGGAGCGATTGGTCAATGCTCAGGAGACCGTGTTATACCATGGTAACGAGTAAAAGAGTTAAAAACTTTTCTAAACTATAGAAATAACTTTTAGAAATAAACTCATAAATTCTACAGAAATAATTTTTACACGCCCTTGTCTTAACTTTGATTAGATCTAATTCTTCTCGAATATAAACACTAAGCAATAGAACCACACAAAGATCACAGGCTAATTGCAGCGAAGGAAAATCGGTTCCATGGGTTCCATATGCAGCCCATCAGGTGAGAAGGGGTCGTTTTGGACGTGCGAAAAATATCGAATCCGGGCCGGCTGCACGGATTGCATAGGTCGACCAGAGTGGATTTTTTACGCTTTTGTTAGATTTATTAATATAGAACGATCTTTATACCTTACTGTACGATCATTTTCGGAATGCGACCATATTCGCTGTTAGACGACAATATACATATTGATTAACCTAATACCAAATAGCAAAATTTTGAACTAGACTAAACTGGAAGAAGTTATAAAAGACAATGTCAAGCTTTTGAAATTGAAAAAGCTTTGCCTTTTGGTTAGAAAACATTGTGGACAATGAATAAATTGCTTGTGACAAGCAATTTCTTTATTGTCTACAATGTTTTCCAACACATTTTCTTGAAGGGCGTAGCAAGGAGGGTTTGTGTTTGAATGGCTAAATGGGAAATGTTATAAAAGAAGAAGTTACAAAAGACAATGTCAAGCTTTTGAAATTGAAAAAGCTTTGCCTTTTGGGTTAGAAAACACTGTGGACAATGAATAAATTGCTTGTCACATGCAATTTATTCATTGTCTACAATGTTTTCCAACACTTTTTTCTTGAAGGGCGTAGCAAGGAGGGTTTGTGTTTGAATGGCTAAATGGGAAATGTTACAGTTCAGCCTGCCAGTGACATTCCCAACCATTTCAAATTTGCGTGGAGCACAGAGATTGAGCAGCAGGGACAGTCGGTTCGGCCATTTATAATAGTCGATGATCGTCCGAAGAAGTTTTGGGTCAATATCTATGTCTAGAACGCACAGAGAAGGTTTTGATCAAGCTGGTGATTCACAGGCTGGCCTGAATCTTTCCATGGCGCACATGTGTAATGGTTGGAAATATCACGCCAAGTCTCGTATGCTCGCTATTGTATTTAATGTCGACAGCTAGTTAACCCGTTCTACAAAAGCCCACAGTAAGGCATGTTGGATGGTTAATGAAAAATTTACTTATTACAAGCATTTTTTTCCTTTCCTCTGCAAAATTCTAACACACTTTAAATTGTGATTGACAACTCTTTTTGAGTTTGGACCATCCTAAAATTGTGTCGTCGGTGGTTATACAATAGTTTTTTGTCACACAGTGGTGAACTAGCGCCTAGACTGAAATGTGAGAAATAGATAAATTGCTCTGATTTCGCGAACAAAGTGTGATGCAACGATAATGGAAGTGCATTTATATTATATTTTTACTTACAACATTTTCCCAATCGCTCACGGATGGGTGTGTGAGTGGATGTGCATCACTGACAATGCATTCATTATCATATGATTATGATCTATTTCGTTCTTTATAATAAATGATCGACCGTCATGCATCGCGTATTTTCAAACCAAAACAAGCTTGCAGAAACGTAGCCTACGGTATACTAGCTGCGACAACAAAGCCCTCTTTCTGATAATCTGCTGGCGAGCTTCGCCAATTACCAGAAAGACGGCTACGATATCAAAGTTAATTGTTTACCTGCGAAAGTCGAACAGTCTACTAAGAAATGGGTTAAACACCTGCGTCTACGAGAAGACTAAAACACAACACGTGCACACGTAAATAATGTCGGTGCATTCAAAATACAGGCTTGCGCGCTGAAAAACTAAGCGTGCACGAGAATGGATTATGCTACAGGACGCTATTACATTTCTAATCGTGAGAAGGCGTATGATAGATAAGGAAAATATGATGATGCAGTGTCTATTGGACCGTTTGCATATGAAATTTTGTGGGCACAAGGGTATGGGGAGTCAATCTTCATTAATTTAACCAGATACAGTAATTGAAACCTTTTGTTGTGAGAAGTCAATGAGAAGTCAATGCCTTCAACTTTGCCCCTACCATTACCTTTAAATTAGGATAGAAAATATTGAAAGGTTCACCTTTTGTGGGAATCTGTAAGCTAAATCAGTATTGCATGTCTCATTGGAGGGGACTGTTTAACGTCTTTACAGCCTCTTGATTTATGTTGTCTCTCATCATTTTATCGATTAAAGCTATTTTAACCCTTTTCTGTTTTGCAAATTTTAAGACCTGTCCAAAATCAAAGGTTTTCCAGACGAAAATGTAAAGTGGATTTAATTTGAAAAACAACAAGTCTGCAGGGTAGAAATATTATAGAAAAAGAAGAAATTGCTTGTTACAAGCAATTCCTTCTTTCCTTCTTTCTCTCAATTAAAAAATAATAGGGGCGTAAAAACAAGGGATTAATTAGGAAAGGGTTAATAGAGGCAGATTTTCGTTGTACAAGAATCTTGACTCACGTGTTGCGCATCATTTCGAAAGAAATGACAAAATCTATGCACCGGACCACAATTTGCAAAAATATAACCTTACAAAACGACGCAGATTCAACAGAGAACTAAAACACCACAAAAATTAAAAGTGAAAAAAAAAATCCCCAACCTTTGTCTATGTCTACGATATATAATGCGGTTTTGTCAGTGTCTTCAAGGATTTGAGTTTGACCATTTATTATATGACCGTTTGGGAAATAGGTTCTGACGACTTGGATTCATCTATATCGATGCTGCTCCCTCGAGAGTACACCAGTACTCGTGCCGCATGTTGTTCGGGGAAGTAAAAGAATCAATATCCATAGCCGCTCCAGGGATTCGAACTCGAGACCTCCATTGCGAACTCTGATTTACTGAAAAAAATCCTACATCGTCGAAAAATGAAAGAAGAAGAGGAACAATCGGGTACTGAAGTATTATGTATTCACGAGCACATTGTAATTGACGGATTGGCACACCAACTGATTCCGCTGGCCAAGCCTACTGACTCCGCTGGCCTCGCGTACTGACTCCAACAGGAAGTTTCACTTCAATATTTAACCGAGTTATTTTGTAAAATTTACGAAGCATTTTAATTGGTTTGACGACTTAAATGTCGTAACTACAACTTAATCAAGCTTCCAACCGTTTACACTTATTTGTTCCATACAGGCCATAAGCTGATAAAAAATAACGCCGTTTAATATCGAGGTCTAGCAAGTTCCCGTCGGGGCCCAGTGGACATGGCTATCGGTCGATCAATTGATATCAACAAAATTAACTTGTCCGAATTTTCTTGTTGTGGGAAGCATTACGCGAAAGTTGAAGCAATTGTGACAATCCAAGGAATCTCAAACGGGGCCCAAGTTTCGTCTCGATGGCTTTTCTGTTCTGAGATTTTTTTAAATAATTTTCAGCGAATCCTACTAAGACCATCCAATACATCAAAGCCTTTAGCACCGACGAAAAAGGTTTTTTTTTTTTTTTTTTTTTCCCACTGCTCCTTACCCCGAAGTAAATCCTATAATTATGTACAATGGATTATAGATAGACGAGGGGGAATAATCAAGGCAAAAAATAATAACAAATAATTGTGTTTTCATAGGTTGTGTCCCGTTATATACAGTATCAAAATCCGCGTTCAGGAAAAACCTCGTTGGCTTTCCAGTTTTTTTTTCCGAACAAATAAACGGTTACGGAAATCGAATTGACAAATCGCGCCTGTCAATCAAAGAATCAATAGAACAATAAAATAGTCGGTGCGAGAGCAAAATGTCGTAACTTCAGCTTTATTAAAGCCGGATCGACGAAATCGTTCATCTAGACACGAAGTGACATTTGTAATAATCATTTTTGTTAGTTTGGAGACTTAAACGACGTAACTACAGCTCATTCAAGCTGTAGTTACATCGTTAAGTTTGCCAACCAACCATTTTACTGGATTAAAATTGTTTTGAAACTCTTCGTATCAACGCAAGATGTTTAGTCTAGTTTAGACAAGTGTTAAAGAGACCAAGAATGAGGAACGCAAGATGTTTAGACAAGTATTAAAAAGAAAAGGAATGAAACGAAAATAGAATAATGCATATATTTTTTGGTCAAATATTGCCGATTTCTAACATACACAAATCATGTTAAGAAGGACATGGATCTATCCCTTTTTTGAATTTTAAAAATGTTTTAAACAAACAAGCATTCTGAAGTATTGCATGACAATACCAAGTCCCCTACCGGCTTTATATATATCCCTAGAGCGGTATATTTTTTGGGTGGTAAAGGGATAACTACCCCTCAAAAATATTACAGCTGTATCAGATTTTATGAACAATTCTCAAACACACACACATACACACAAACATAAAAAATAGGCGTCTCTTTTTGTTGTTTGCCAAATTATACTTCATAAAGCAATCTTTTCCAAGAGAATTAAGACCCTAAAGTCCAAGTAAACTTTGAACAAAAGCTTTCAAAAATCTGTCTAGGATTATGGCTGCTTTTCGGACATAGGGTTATCAAAATATTTTGCCATGATCACTTCATGCAACCTCTTTTAACAATTTGTTCAGTCATATAACAGAGGCTGGAGCACCTTACAATATATTCCTGGTATCTCTCTCACCAGTACAACCCAAACATCCTTTATAAGCCTTGGAAAGGCAATGGACTGCAATTAAACTCAATATTATTAATATGTAACTTATTTTGCAAAAGCATCCATATCTTGCTAAAAAATCAATGGACTGGAGCAGAACTTAAACTCGTTCTGTAACTCACCAATGCTGATACACTTACTAAAAATCAGTACAATACCTGCAAGTGTTAAGAAAAAAATCTGGAAAAACTGTAATTTCCTAAGTCTAGCATCCATATCTTCCTCAAAAAGCGATGGACCTGTACAAAACTTACACTTGTTCTGTAACTTATCAATACTGACTCACATAACAAAAACCACCTTCATATAACGAAGGGTTTTGAAAAAAAAATCCGGAAAACTGAAAATTCCTGGTTATTTTCTAAGTCCAGCATCCGAACCTCCCTAAAAATCAATGGACCGGAACCCAACTCGAACTTGTTCTATAACTCATTGACGTGGACTCACTTACCAAAAATCAGCTCTATATCTCTGAGGGTTGAGAAAAAAAGTCCGGAAAAATGAAATTTCCTGGTAATTTTCAAAGTCCAGCATCCGTATCTTCCTCAAAAATCAATGGACCGGAACCCAACTCGATCTTGTTCTCTAACTCATTAATGCAGACTCACATACCAAAAGTCAGCTAAACATCTCCCAGGGTTAGGAAAAAAGTCCGGAATACTGACATGTCTGGACTGACTGACGGACGGACAGACGGACGGAGCGCAAACCTATAGTCTCCTTCGGCTTCGCTGGTATGGGACTAATAACAGTATACTAAATGCATCTGTTACCTTGTTTGTTTATCTCATGAAATTATATATTTTTATAACTCCGACAGCTTTATTCAATATCTGGTAAATTAGAAGATTTTTGGTATCTTGTTAACCTGTAAAAGTGGCATATAAGTAGATTTGGCATTCCACGTGGTAATTTACGAGACTCCACTACACCAAAACCATTTCCAGCTTCTTTTTAACAGCTTAATAGGAAGAAAGAAGCAAATGGATACACAACAAAAGCCCTTAGAATATGGACTGACTGTTTTTTAAGAGACACGAAAACTATCACAGGCGTACAAATGTACAAAATTAAACTCTGAAATTCATCCTCTCATAAAACTTTGATGGTGTTATTAACAGATCTCTTTTTAAAGTCCTTGTATAAGAAATATGCAAATAGTTACAGAATTTCATAATTCTTCCTTTAGTTATGATAGAATCAAATTAATTCATTCTTTTAAATACAAGAAAAACTTTGCAAGAATAAATAAATGATATTGTATTAAATCACCCCACCCACTTCTTCATTAAAGGAGATAAATTTTTATCAATTTTAAAATTTCTGTACCCTTCATTATAATAGCAAGACAAATGAAAAAGAAACAATTTCAAACTATTGCTATGTGTATAAATGCATACCAAGCAATTTTACCATCTAATTTTTCGTGACTTTAGTGTATAACAAGATGTGTTTGTGAAACACAATGCCCCTGCCGTAGAGGAGGTTTTTCTTGGCATTTGACCTTGGTATGTGACATTGACATTATCACATGACCTTGACATGGGGAGATGCGTATTATGGACATGTATCATCATGCCAAATATGAGCATTGTATCTTCAATAGGCTGGTAGTAATTGGCAATGTTAAGTTTTTTGGTTAAGTTTTGTAGACAGACAAACAGACCGACAGACGGACAACAGTAAAACAATATGCCCCTGATCTTTTGATGTGGGGGCATAAAAATATGACATACACCACAGAATTATATCTATAAAACTTTACCAAATATTATTAAATTTTCTCTATGTGTTGTAAAATTAAAGAAATACTTTGCAATAAATGAAGAAAATCTAAAAATTTGAATGTATAATTTCACTACCCGATTCACTTTCTTCAAAATGGTGTAAGACAAGGAGCCAAGATTTGACTCCTATTTGAAATTTAGGCAAAAGAAATTCTGTTGTTTTTTTTTGCTTGCTTTATTGGAAAGTATATACTGGGTATATGCAAAGTTTAATAAAAATCTGTGTATGGCCCCTTTGGTTGAAATTAATCTGGCTGTTTCCAAGTTTTCAAAAAGAAAGTTTTATGAAGAAGCCATACTTGGGCCCATGACAAATACAACACAAAGTCAATAGTCCAAGTATCCCATGGCCAGTGGAGCCAGAAATGACCCTGATCCTAGTAATGAAAAATATCTACACATTGTAAGTAGCCAATCAAAACATCATGACTTATTCAAGCTGTAGTAGCAGAGGTTTGGTTGCCCACTGAAAATAAAGTTTGGCATCTATGTCAGTCTTGGGCAACCTCAAATCCTTTATGTGGTTTGACATGTTTTTTTATAATTAAAATCAAACAAGAGAACCATCAATGCTCACCTGAACAACAAACATAGATAGTGACATAGTTAGCAAAAAGGAATTAAGGTGTGTGATAATTAGCCTAACAGTACAATAAAACGACAGTTTCTCAAACATACTCAGCAAAATACCCCCCCCCCAAAAAAAAAAAAAAAAAAAAAAACCAAGAGGAACATGATGGTCCTAGGTCCCTCCCCTGAGTATGATGGTTTTATGGCTTTATGATATAAACAAAATAGCAAAGCCCTCTGTCTAATTATCAAAACATACCAAGAATAAAAGCTCTAGGCCTAATGGTTTATAAGGAGAAGGTTTTCAAAGATATCATTATTTATTCCTAACTAAAATTAGGGACTGCACAGAAAAGGGCTAATTCTTCTAAGTAATTTAGTAGAGGGTCAATGGCTGATGATATGTACCAAATATCAAAGCTCTAGGCTTTATGTTTGAGAGTAGAAGATTTTTTAAGATTTCCTTCTTTATTCCTTTATAAAATCAGGAATTGCACAGAAAAGGGCTAATTTTCAGAGTATGATAATTCTTTGAAGTATTTTGGTAGAATGTCAATAGATGATGATATGTACCAAATATCAATGTTCTAGGCCTACTGATTTGGGAAAAGGAGATTTTTTAAGATTTCCATCTTTTATTCTATGTAAAATCAGGGTTGCCCAGAAGAGGGCTAATTTTCAGAATACAGTAATTCTTTGAAGTATTTTTGTAGAGGGTCAATAGATTATAATTTGTACCAAATATCAAAGCTCTAGGCCTTATGGTTTTGGAGAAGATTTTTAAAGATTTCCTTCTTTTTTTCTATGTGAAATCAGGGATCACAAAAAAAAGGGGTAATTTTCAGAATATGGTAATTCTTTGAAGTATTTTGGTAGAGGGTCAATGGATAATGATTTGTACCAAATATCAAAGCTCTAGGCCTTATGGTTTGGGACAAGAAGATTTTTAAAAGATTACCTTCTTTTTTTCTATGTGAAATCAGGGATCACAAAGAAAAGGGCTAATTTTCTGAATACAGTAATTCTTTGAAGTATTTTGGTAGAAGGTCAATAGATGATGATTTGTACCAAATATCAAAGCTCTAGGCCTTATGGTTTGGGACAAGAAGATTTTTAAAGATTTCCTTCTTTATTTCTATGTAAAATCAGGGATCACAAAGAAAAGGGGTAATTTTCAGAATACGGTAATTCTATGAAGTATTTTGGTAGAGGGTCAATAGATAATGATGTTTACAAAATATCATAGCTCTAGGCCTTATGGTTTTGGACAAGAAGATTTTTTAAGATTTTCTTCTTTATCTCTATGTAAAATCAGGGATCACAAAGAAAAAGGGCTAATTTTCAGAATGCGGTAAATCTTTGAAGTATTTTGGTAGAGGGTCAATAGATGATGATTTGTGCCAAATATCAAAGCTCTAGGCCTAATGATTTGGAAGAAGAAGATTTTTAAAGATTTTCTTCTTTATTTCTATGTAAAATCAGGGATCACAAAGAAAAGGGCTAATTTTCAGAATACGGTAAATCTTTGAAGTATTTCTGTAGAGGGTCGATAGATGATGATTTGTATCAAATATCTAAGCTCTAGGTTTTACCGCTTCGGAGGAGAAGATTTTTAAGTTTTTTCACTCTGTTGCCATGGCAACCAGAGTTCTTCATGGATTTCAATTCTTTGAAGTATTTTGAAAGAGCATGGCCTAAGGATCATTTCTGTGCAGTTTTGTTGAAATTCCATGGTTAGTTTAGGGGGAGAAGATTTTTTTGTAATTGTGAACTGAAGGACAGATGGACGGACGATGACCGATCACAGTAGCTCCCCCAGAGCACTTCCTGCTCAGTCGAGCTAAAAACCAAAAAGCAAGCACAAAGGCTGTTACAATATTTCTTGTTTTATCTTGAGAAAGTTAGTCTTACAATGTCATTCAAGAGGATTTCCAGCTCTTGTCTTGGCCAATATGTGTACATTTTTTACTTGGGCATACCAATAATGAATACAATTAACAAGAATTATTTTATCCTTTAATAAGCTATCACAAAAAATTATAGCAACAATACAAAATAGTCTAAATATACTTTGTTCATGCCATGTTCTTTCATGTTACCGCAACAATCATGCTACATACATCAAAATAACATTTTTTCTTTTAAAACAGATGATTGATTGGGGTTTAACACCACTTTTAACAGTATTTCTGTCATATTGTGGCAGCTGGAGCACCTAACAACGGATTCCTAGTATTTCTCACACCAGTTCTATCACTACATCCTTTCCTAGCCTCCAGCTGCTATCTCACTTCGTTTTTAACAGATGAGCTTCCAATTGTTCTAGACAAATTCATACAGTCGTGACTTCTACAATCAGATGACAAAATTTTATAGAAATTGATGATAGAAAAGAGGAAAAAGCAGTTTCATTTTCTTTGTCATTCCATACAAAATTTGCCAACTAGCACAGAGACAAACTAAACTATCACTGAATGTGACTAATACTACCCCACCCCTACCCCTCAACAGCTGCATGTAGATGAAAAACATTTTGTCACTAGCCTTTTCCCAAGAAATGGCCATATTTCTAAGAAAAATTAATGGAACGCAACAAAATGGACCATGCACATCTTTGGTTGATATTGAGTACAAATGTGAAATTTGAGCCAAATCCATACAGTAATTGATAATATGGGTTGACAAGATTTTTCATCAAAGGGTCATAACTCTATCAAAAGTTAAGGAATCCAAACCAAATTACAATATGCATATCTCTACTTGATACAGAGTCTATCTTTAAAGTTAAACTGTTCTAAAATTGCTGAGAAATTGAGCAGACAAGATGGACTGACGATCCAACCCACAAGATGACTCCTATAAACCAAACCTTTGCCAATTATTTTTCTCTGAAACAGCCAAGTTAAAACCTTTTTACATTTCTTGGTTTGGTGACCATAAGAATTGGTCAACTACCATAAATTCTAATTATCACCCACTGAAGAAAAACTGACGAGACGATTGTGACAAAAGGAGAAGTTGCTCATAACAAGCAGTTTCTCCTTTTTCACATTTTCTAACCCCATTTCCATTGAAATTTTACTATTAAAATGTACTTTTTAATGATGTGTGCAACAAATTTGATTTGTCAAAAATTTGTCTTGAAATCGATTAATATTTGACAAAAACCATGCATTGCCTCTATTCATTAAAAGAACACTCAACCCTTATTGTAAAACAAAATTTTGGCTGCACCAAATTGAAGGAAATTGAAAATCCTATCTTTATTGAGTGATTTCTTACAAACACATTGGAGTAAAGTAAGAAAATGCTAGTAGCATTTCCCCACTATATGTTACTGAAAAAATGTCTCAGCTTCATGAAAGTCAGTTATGATATAGGAAATAGTTTAAATCTACAGAGAATAAAACAATTAGATGTGAAGGCACTTAAAAGTGAAATAGCACAAAGTTAGCACATCATAATAAACAACAAGTATTTGTGTAAAAACTAAGTTCAGTTTTAGGAAATACATGATAATGACATTGTACTTAAGGAGTATCATAAATTTTAAAACTCTCAAAAATGTAACAACTAACCTCTTATATATAAATTACTTTCAATATTTATGGGCTTGTTACATTTAATGGAAATTTTGCATTTGATTCATGATAACAATTTCAGAGATTTCATAGAACCAAGGGTGGTAAGAATTGATTGATTGAATGGGATTTAATGTCACTTTTTACAGTATTTCAGTCATATTGCGGTGGCTGGAGCACCTAACAGTTGATTCCTGGTATTTCTCACAACAATACTACCACTACACCCTTTCCTAGCCTCCAGCTGCTATCCCACTTAGGTTTACAGTTATCCTCCCATTGGTGAGAGACAAATGTAGGAAAGGATATGTGCCGCTGTCAGGGATTGAACGGGTGGAAAGAAATCTCAAAGTTTTCCAACAAAGAAATACTTGCCCTGGAAACGCTTGTATAAAATGCTATTTCTTTCAATACATGCCATAATATTCAACTACTATATACCATACATTTAACTCATTACTAGACAGCAAAAAATCATACTGCTCCAAATTGAAAGTCCATGAAATTTCATATCTTTTTCAACTTGCTGGGTAGAAAACATTTTGTAAAATGAAGAAATTGCTTATTGCAAGCAATTTCTTCATTTTAAAAATGTTTCCCGATTGTTTTCTTTGAGGGGAGTCAAAACGTGTCACTGTGTGGGAATGGGCTAGGAAGTTAAGAAATGCTTGATGTCAATGAATGTCATGGTTTCCTACCTATACAGTGACATTATGCTCTACAAGGCATTTTATCTCGTACTTGAAACTGTATTGGACACTGCTAGATGCAGAATCGATGGCTTGTCATGCCAACTGACCTTCCACAAGGTAGGATGACTGAGATATTAACCCTTGTCAAGCTGAATAAATTATTTTCAGAATTGCACTAAAATCAAAGGGCAGAAAGCACTGATGGTACTTAACCGTACTTCTTTTAATAATGATTTCATATATAGCTCTGACTTGAAAAGGACAGGCAGTAGGTGTTGACTAAGATCAGACTGCACGTATGTTTAGGCTGATCTTTGTTTTTACCTCCTGCCAAAACCAGAATATTCCGGGTTAAGTATGACAAGGGTTAAACAACCTTAGATTGAATAATATATGGCCAGGGACATATAACCAATTGTTGGTAGGCAACCTACACATCCTTACTACAGCTTGATTATGCTAAAGTTACAATATTTAAGTTGCCTGTGAAGGAAAATCGTTTAAGTTGGAGGTCAAATTTTACTTCCTGTCTAAAATGAATAATTTGATTGGGCAATCCATTGGTTTGATTGACAGCTGCAAACTGTCAATATTTTAAAGCTTTGTTGTTTAGGAATGGGACAGTACCAATGACTTGCAACATCTAACCATGTGAAGTGTATAAATTGCATGTTGCTGTCAAATCATAAATTAACTAGAGGCGCTTGAGAGCCTGTATCGCTCCACAGGCATGAATATACTGATTAAACAGATTTTTTTTCATGAATTCAATATAAACTGAAAATCAGGAAAATAAATCTCAGTCACTGAAATCTTTGAAATATTTCTAGAGAAGCATTTCAAACTTTTCATTGTTGGACATAAGCCACCACCACAATAGCCATGTTTTTCAACCTATCAAAATTATATGAAGGAATCTGACAAATAATCATCTGAGGATCATTCATGTGAAATTTAGTGAAAATCCATCAACAGGTTTCTTAGAAATTTTCCAAGTTTTCAGTAAATACCATATGTGGAATATAGTCCAGCCCTTTAAAGCAATATTTCTCATTCATTCAAAATTCATTAATCTGATAAAGGGCCACCCAAGGATCAATCCAGTAAAATTTGGTTGAAATCCATCTACTGGTTTCTAAGAAGAAGACTTTCAAAGCTTTCACTATATATGAAAATTAACCCCACCAATTAAAGCCATGTTTTCTATCTGATCAAAATTCTTTGAAGGAATCAAATAAATGTTCACCTAAGGATCATTTCTGTCAAATTTGGTTGAAATCCATCTACTAGGTTCTGAAAAGTTCCAAGCTTTCACCATATATGGAAAGTAGCCCTGCCCGTTAAAGCCATGTTTTTCATCTGATCAAAATTCTATGAAGGAATCTGAAAAAGGGTCCTCCAAGCATCATTGCTGTGAAATTTGGTTGAAATCTGTTGATTTCTGAAAAGAAGAATTTCAAGGCTTTCACTATAAATTGAAATTAACCATTAAAACCAAGTTTTTCATCTGATCAAAGTTCTTTGAAGAAATCTGTTAAAGGGTCACCAAAGGATCATTTCTGTGAAATCTGGTGGATATTCATCCACTGGTTTTTGGCAAGAAGATAAAGTTTTCATCATACATGGAAATTAGCCCTGCCAATAAAAGCCATGTTTTTCATCTGATCAAAATTCTTTGAAGGAATCTGATAGAGGGTCACCCAAGAATAATTTCTGTGAAATTTGGTTGAAATATGTTCAGTACTTTTGAGGAGAAGATTTTTAAAGGAAAAGTTTACGGACAGATGGACGACCAGACGCACACATGACAGACACCACGCTATGAAAATAGCTCTCTGGCTTTCGGCCAGTGGAGCTAAAAATTACATATAGTATCAGCAATAGTGTTTCCAGCAAGTCCAGATTTTGCACAAGAAAATTTTAGACTGGTCAAAATTAAAAGAAATTATAGTTGGTGATATCTTTAAAATCTTAATGAACAGAAAACAAGTAATTTCATTTCCACAATGTTTCCAAAGCTTTCATGTTGAACAGTATTTTAAAGCTTCTTTGTTTAGGAATGGGACAGTACCAATCAGTATTAAATATCTGTATTGATAGCAAAAAGCTCTCTTAGACACAATTCTTACGAAATCGTAATATGAAATGGAGTTCTTTCTACAGTAGCTACCAGAGAATCATATTAAACACAGTATTTCAAAAAGCTTTGTCAGTGTTTCAGTTAAAAAGTAATTTCTTGTCTCAAATACTAGCATTTTTATTTCACAATATTTTTTTTTCCAATCTAAGTATCTGGTTACAAGCTTTCAAGTTTACATAGTCTTGAAGCCTTACCCTATTTTATATAATTAGCTACATCAATATTTTATGTATAATTCAATCAGATCTTTATGATAGATTCTTAAGAAATCGTAATATGAAATGACGTTCTTTCTACAGTAGCTACCAGAGTATCATATCAAATAATATTTCAATAATCCTTTTCAGTGTTTCAGATGAAAAATAGTTTCTTGTACCCCATACTAGCATTTTCATTTCACAATATTTTTTTTCCCAATCTTAGTATCTGGTTACAAGCTTTCAAGTTTACATAGTCTTGAAGCCTTACCCTATGTTATATAAATAGCTGCACCAATATTCAATGTATAATGTAATCAGATCTTTATAAATAAATATCATAAGGCCTTCTGGTGTTTTCTATTATGTAAAAACACACACTCACAGTAGATACATGTTCACTAATATAGAGCATCATCTATGCACTAGCAAAATACTGTAACTACAGCTTTAATAAAGCTGTAGTTACGACATTTTGTTCATGCACTGACATCAAGTTGTCCGTCCTGCAAAAATGGCCCAAAAGGGGATAACAAATTTGTCAATCTGGACCAGACTATGCCGTCTGATCAGTATATAGTAAAATGAATGATCAGAAAAAAAGCACTTTACAGATAAATAATGAACCTAACTTTTACACATAAATATTATATTACCATCAAAAGACAGTTTGAAAATACACAAACATGGGAAATCATTTCTTTAACACACATGCTTAATATACCAACGAAATATACTAAACTTTCAGCTGACCCAATTACAAGATGACAAAATTTTAGACTGGTCCAAAATGAAAGACATTGTAGATGCCATTTTCAGTTGGTGTTATTTTACCCTTTCCCGTTTTTGGAAATTTTAGACTAGTCCAAATTGAAAGAGGTTGCAGACGACAATGAAAACTGGATGCCATTTGAAATGAAACCATCCTATGTGGTAGAAAATATTGTGGAAAAAGGAGAAATTGCTTGTGACAAGCAATTTCTTCTTTTTCCACAATGTTTTCTCGAGTATACAATAACAGGAACGTAAAATCCCGTATTTGAACGGGAAAGGGTTAAGTAATCTTTTTTGGGGGGTGGGGGATGGGTTTGGTAGAAAACATTGTGGATTGCAAAGAAATTGTTTGTTACAAATTCTTTTTCCTTGAAGGTAAGGAAATAGCAAGATTGAAATTGATTGAAAGGAAAATCGATTAACCCATTACCACATGAACCTACTTTTTGATGCCCCTCAATGTAAAGGTTCAAGAAAACAATGTGGAAAATGTAGAAATTGCTTGCAGCAAAGCATTTTTTGCATTTTCAACATTGTAAAACACAGAAATATTTGAAATTTTATCATCTTGAAAATGTTGGCTGCAACTTCTTTCATGGTGGATTCATAATGGGTAGACTATTACTATGTTATTGATACACACCAGAATCATCTCAGGGACACATTTCCTAAGAACTCCCAACAAAATAGGAATTATTGAAATCTATTACAATTTTACACCATATTTCATAAACTCTATAAATATCCCTTTCTGTCTACTTCTAACTGTAAGCTTATTCTTTACACGAATTTCGGAACCAGCTTAAACCATTACTAGTGGACAAAATTTCAGACAAGCCAAAATTAAAACAACTTGAAGACAACACATTTAAGTTGGAGAAATTTTTTAAAAAGCCTTGTCTTTCTTGGTAGACAACAATGCATGAAATGAGGAAATAGTAATTTCTTCATTTTCAAAAATGTTTTCCTGAGCCTCTTTAGTGAGGTGCATAAAAAGGGGACTGTATGCGAAAGGGTTAAAGGAAAGTGCTGCATTTCCAGAATATAGATTTGTACTATAATTAGATACAAGGTGGTAAATTGTCACAAAATACGCCCGTAACACTACTGGTTGTTGACTGGGGAAGGGGATTAAAATTTAAGTCTAATTTCAAGAAAGAGTAACAACTCACAATGATAACTTATGGTTCTGGTGTTTTTCATGTTATCATGAGGTTTTGAAAACCATAGGCTGTCACACCATGAGAAATTTAAAACAAAATCAAATGTGAAAAACAACAAAGGGGAATAATTCAAAAAGTATGCCAGGTAGAGTTATTGTTCTTGTGACCTGCACTTCCCCTTGGTGATATCTACCCACTCATGAAGTTTCATGATCATAGCTATTATTCTTTCAGATATATGATCCAGACAAAATCCAAGTCTGAAAAACAACAAAGGGCAATAAATCTCAAAATATGCTAGGAAGAGTTAAAGTTCTTGTACACTGCACTTCTCCTTTATGAGATCTATCTACCCATGAAGATTCAAGATCATAGCTAATATACTTTCTGAAATATGCTCTGAACAAGTTCTAAGTATGAAAAACAACAAAGGGAAATAACTCAAAAAATAAGCTAGGTTGAGTTAAAGTTTTAATGAGCTGCACTTCCCCTTGATGAGATCTATCTAACTATGAAGTTTCATGATCATAGCTTGAATACTTTAAGAGATCTGCTCTGGACAAGATCTAAGTATGAAAAACAACAAAGGGAAATAACTCAAAAAATAAGCCAGGTAGAGTTATGGTTCTTGTGGACTCGTTTCCCTTGATGAGATCTATCTACCCATGAAGTGTCATTATCATAGCTTATATACTTTTAGAGATATGCATTGAACAAGATCCAAGTATGAAAAACAACAAAGGACAATAACTCAAAATATACACTAGGTAGAGTTATGGTTCTTGTACACTGCACTCTCACTTGGTACGCTCTATCCATCCATGAAGTTTCATGATTCTAGCTATTATACTTTTAGAGATATACTCCGGACAAGATTCAAGTTTGAAAAACAACAAAGGGCAATAACTCAAAAAATAGGCTAGGTAGAGTTATGGTTCTTGTTCACTGCACTCCCACTTGGTGAGCTCTATCCATCCATGAAATTTCATGATTCTAGCTATTATTCTTTTAGAGATATACTCCAAAACATTCAAGTATGAAAAACAACAAAGGGCAATAACTCAAAAAATAGGCCTGGTAGAGTTATGGTTCTTGTGCACTGCACTCCCCCTTGGTGAGATCTATACACCTATGAAGTTTCATGATCCTAGCTATAATACTTTTAGAGATATACTCCAGACAAGATTCAAGTATGAAAAACAACAAAGGGCAATAACTCAAAAAATAGGCCAGGTAGAGTTATGGTTATTTAGCACTGCACTCCGTATTGATTAGAAGAATATAACTGCCAAGTTTAAAGTCAATTGGACTTACGGTGACAGAGTTATGCTCAGGACAATGAAGTGGACACCGCCCAGACAACCGGACGCCCAAACGCCACGGGTGTTCCAATAATACGTCCCGTCTTCAACGGGCGTATAAAAATGCTATTTCTTTTTTTTAACGCCTTGTCTAGTGTCGGGAGATTGTAGACCCAACCAAACTCTATAATTTCTTGTAGGTCACTTCTCACACGATAAGGCAGCTTTTACCTTTAACCTGTTCTATTTTGGTCATTTTTCTTCAAGAGCAGATAAATAGTGCATTTCACTGACACTTATTTTTCATAGAACATGTAACAAAAGCATGGGGATAGAGTTAAATTATTGCAAGTTACTGTATACTTAACCCATTACAAGATTTTAGACTGGTCCAATTTCAGAAAAGTTTCTAACTGCCATTTTAAGTTGATGAAATTTTAAATTTTGCTTAGATTTCGAGGTAGAAACATTGAGGATATTGCAATTTCTTCATTGACCACTGTTTTCCAAAGATTTTTTTTCTAGGGGCACCAAAAAAGTGTTAATTGGTGGGAATTGGTTAAGGCATGTACATAAGTTTTGTACTGTCAACTTTGACATTTTTTTCTTCCATGACTGTTTACATATAAATTTCTATATATATTTTTTACATAAAATATTACATATTGGGCCAATACAGGAAAAGTGCACACTTTTTATACCATACATGTTCTCTTTAAAATCATTCCTAGCTGCTTAGAATGTAGCACTTGTAAAAATGGTAACTGAGATCATAATAAAAAACTAAGCAACAAATTATTACTACAAAGGCAGATGAAAGAGAAAGGAGATATGCATGAAAATAAATAGGATCCCTTCCATTGTCAAACTATGCCAAAAAGACATCAAACAAATGTGAAAAAAGAAGTATATGAGGATACATTACCAGATTTTTTCCTTGTCTTACAATGGTTTCAGAATGCACATTTGTTAACTCCTCTTATATTTGCAATTGAGTCAAACATTGTGGACAAAAAGAAATTGCTTGTAACCAGAAATTTCATCAATGTTTCTATCTTAACCCATTCCCACACAAGCCCTCCTTTTTATGCCCTTCAAGAAAAAGCTTTGGAAAACATTGTTGAAAATGAAGAAATTGCTTGTATAAAATCACAGTGACGTAAATTCCAGGGTTTGCGCAGGAAAGGGTTTAATAAGAGCAATGTTTTTGCGTAAAGCTTTCAACATTCCTGACATTGGTAAGTGACCTTCATGAATGACCTTGACCTTACAACCAATGGATGCCTATCAATGAAAGGTACCTATTTCAAAATGATAAGTTAACCCTTTCCTGTACAAACACCAAATTTTAAGTAGCTGTGATTTATTTTGAGAAAGCATTGTGGAAAAGTAATTGCTTGTTACAAACAATTTCTTCTTTTCCAACAATATTTTCTAGCAAATCAGATGGTTTCATTTCAAACTGTATCCAATTTTTATTGTCTGCAACCTCTTTCAATTTGGAACAGTCAAATTTTTTTTTGGAAAAAAGTGGGAAAGGGTTAAGGAAAAATATGAAAGAATAAAACGAGCGAGCCGATGGCTCTAGGGCGCTCACCTGAGATAAAGGCCTTTTTTCTTTCAACAGTCTTATTTTATATTAAGGGTTAAGATTATTATACAAGTTGGCCTGACCATACCTTATACATATATATATATATATATATAGGCTCTGTACCTTGGGATCCTGAAGTCTTAATGACAAATTCTAAAAAGAAAACACCCTTTTCTCCCTCTACATCCATTGGTAATGATTTTATAAATATGAAAGAAGTCAATGAACTGATGCTTCATCCATCTTTGACAAGACTGGAGAAGATTTTTAAAGATTTAACTTTCAATACCATAGCAACAACATAGCCACTTTTGTTTTTTTCATTTTGGCTATTGTGAAAAAAGACCACCTACAGAACTTTTCTACCAAATTTGGTAGAGATTGGTCCTTTAGTTTGGGAGGAGATGTCATTCAAAAATCATTCCTCATTTCAATAAAGGACCCACCCCACATGGAGCACCCTAGGGTAATGATTCTAGCAAATTTGACAGAGGTCAATATACTGATGTTTCATGCAAAATACCAAGGCTCAATGCCTTTTGGGTCAGGAGGAGAAGATTTTTAAAGATTATTTTAGAATTTCACTTTCATTGCCTTGGCGACCAGAGTTTTCAACAGATCAAAAATCTCTTAGCTGTTTTTATACAGGGCCACATAAGAAACATTGCTTACCAAATTTGGTTAAGATTAACCAAATGATTTGGGAGGAGATGTCTTTTAAAAATCATTCTTCATTTCTATTTAAACCCCATCCCCTGGGGCTCCTCCCCTGGTGACCTGAGGGTCATGATTTTATCAATTTTGAAAGAGGTCAATAAATTGATATTTCATTGAAAATATCAAGGCTCTACATCTTCTGGGTCAGGAGATTTTTAAAGATTATATTTAAAATTCACTTCTGTTGCCATGGCAACCATAGTTTTCAGCGGATTTCAATTCATTTAGCCGTTATCATACAGGGCTACCTAAGGAACATTTCTGCCATATTTGTGTCAAATTTTCCCAGTTGTTTGGGAGGAGAAATTGTTGATGGATGCCGGACAAAAGTTGAACACAGTTGCTCACTTGAGCACTTTGTGACCAGGTAAGCTAAAAAGAGCTAAACAAATAATCCCATTACCAACAGGCATGTGGAGATAAATAGGGAATATTACAACAGTGTGCTTTTGTATTTGTTGTTATCGTGTTCGAGAATGGTGTGTAGATATTTTTTATTGGATTAGACCAAAAGTCGTATCTAATAAAAATACCTACACACGATTCGAGAACACGATAACAACATATGGAAATCACACTATTGTAATATTCCTTTAATTATATACCTTTTAGGACATGACATTAAGAAAGTTCTCTTAAATGATTAAGAAATAACCAACTTTCCGAAAAAAACCCAAACCCGAATGTCAATACACAAAAAAGAAGTCTGTGTTTAACGGTACTCGAAGCATACGGTTTTTGGTATACGCCGAATACGGATTTTTTTCTGTCGAGTTGTATTAGATAGCCAGATTTTAATCCATATCTTTTATAGGTATATAATAAAATACAACTATTGAATATTCTCAATTCTGAACTTAATACATGTATATCTAATATCATAATAATGTAACTATAGCATTCATGTTTGGAATAGATGAACAGATTTTGTTAACCCATTACTAGACGACAAAATTTTAGACTGAACTAAATTCGAAGGACAATAATTTTAAGTTTGTTAAATTTCAGGCTTTTTCAAGTTTCTGGATATAAACATTGTGGAAAATGAAGAAATTGCTTGTTACTTCATTTTGAACAATGTTTTCCTAATTGTTTTTGTTGAGGGGCGTCAAAAAGCCTCATTGTGTTGAAATGGGTTAAACATAAAATGAATTACAATGCAAACAGGATGTGTAGATTTTAAATACAGGTAGTTCATAAATAATAAGACAATCTGGAAATCATGAGCAGACTGTCTCATAGATAATAAATTGCCTCTTGAACTCTTAAACATTGTAAATACAGTTTAATACAAGCTGTAGTTACAAGGTTTTTCATTTGAAGAACATAACCAATTAACCCTTTCCTCTTCGATCTCTGTTTTTTTACATCCTTGTATTTTGTATATATTTTGAGAAAACATTGAGGAAAAAGAAGAAATGGCTTGTAACAAGCAATTTCTTCTTTCAAATAAAATCAACTTTCAATTGTTGCTGGCAAAATTTTTGAATTTAGACAAGTCTGAAATTTTGCAATACAGTAAAGGCTTAAATGCAGAAATAATTGTGACCAGTTATGCAAAAAAGGGTCCTAAAATCCACAAAAGCATAAAGTCTCAACCCTGATCAGGAAGGACAGTCTGTCCTTGCAGAATAGGGTGTATACCGTTTTCACTTCTGATAGCCCTTTTTAGCAGGACAGATCACTTTTATTTCCAATCATATTGAGATCATGGTACAAGTATGTCATCTTTTGGGCTGCCATTGAAAATAGTAACTGCCATGAAAAAATACTGGCTACCATATCATTTAACCCTTTCCTGTTCTTCCGAATTTTAGACTGGTCCAAATTGAGAGGTTGCAGACAACTGAAAATTGGATGCAATTTGAAAAGTAACCATGCTATGTTGTAGAAAATGTTGTAACAAGCAATTTCTCCTTTTCAACAATATTTTCTCAAGTATAAAATCACAGCAACCTAAGATCCCAGGTTTGAACAGGAGAGGATTAAGCAAAACGAAGTACTAGGAATGTTTATCTGGAAAACTGCTTTCACCCATTCCCACGCAATTCTGCTTTTTGATGACCCGAAGAGAAAACAGCTTAAGAAAACATTGTTGGAAATGATAAATTCAATTCCAATTTTTCATCTGAAAGAAAATTCTTCATTAAAATTTCATGAGCTTTAAATTGTCATCTTCAAATTCTTACAATTTTGACCAGTAAAATTTTTGTTCCTGGGTAATAGTTTGATAGGAACTTATCCTACTCTTCTATCAAATTCTAATTGAAAATGTGCAATAGGGACTTCAGCTTTATTTTGGAAATTAATTCAGTTTTTGATCAATAGGGTGTCTACTAATGGTGGTATTTTACCCAGCTTGTTAAAAAAGATTTAATTACATGAAGTGTTAACCCATTCCCACACAATCCTACTTTTTGACAACACTCAAGTTACAATGCTTTGGAAAACATTGTGGAAAATGAAGAAATGGCTTTCAACAAGCAATTTCTTCATTATCCACAGTGTTTTCTACCCCAAAAGACAAAGATAAATAAAATTTTAGCATCATAAAAATTGTTGTCTGCAACTCCTATAAGTACAGACCCGTCTATATTTTTGTCGCCTGGTAATGGCTTAAAAACTTAAAAACATATATTATGCATTTCAACCGTGTTTCTATCTGAACTAATTAATAAACATTTGAATGTTTTCTATATGAAAAAAATAGTTCTATTCTATACCTGCCATGCCCAACAATTTCACAATGATGGTGAAGGGCAGACACTTATCAGTCTGGAAGGCTGCAAAGTGAAATTAGAACATTCACTGACCTTCTAAATAAACTGAGTCAGTAGCTGCCTACAGAGCTCATAGTGAAGACTCTGATCAGACTCTGCAGGTCAACAGGCTGATCCAAGTCTTTACTCTGTGCTTTTGTCAAATTGTTGAAACAGTCAAGCCTATGTTCATTTATTTACACAAAGCACTATCATAGAGACAGATTATGCTGCCAAAAATGTGATAAAAGTTGATGGATGGACTAAAGCACAGACAATGTGCCAACTAGTTATTGGGGAGTGTTTAAATTGTATTGATGTACATAACTCATAAGGCACTGAATAAGAAATGTTCTACCACAGAACAATTAGACCTACCACTTCTCAATGTAAAGCTTCAATAACAAGAGGACTGAGATGGTCCTAAATCACTCAACCGAGTCCTTAGTAAAACAAGACATGAAACTGAAAATTAAAAAAGAGGGCTTATCTGTGAAATTTAATCCTTTACTGTACAATCAATGTTTATACATCCTTGTGTTTTTATATACGAGAAAACATTGTGGGAAAAGAAGAAATTGCTTGTAACAAGCATTTTTTTCTTTTTCCACAATATTTTCTACCCTACTGAATGGTTATTTTTTAAATTAAATCCACTTTTAATTGTCGTCTGCAAAACCTTTGAAATTGGACAGGTCTAAAAAAATTCAAAACAGGAAACGGTTAATATCGATGAAAGATTTGACCAAATCATTCCCTAAAGAGGACAAAGAAAACGTCATTAAGACTCCCCCTGCCTTTTTCCAATGAAATCTTCCAATTTTTTAAAGGATCCATCCTTATAACCTTATTGTCGTAGGTTTCATCAAGACTCAGCCTAAATTGATACCCCTTGGTTGAAAGAGAGTTTTGTGGCTCCTAGATTGAAACAGAGTTGACGTAAGACAATGGATATTCAAACATTAACAGAGCTCACCACAAGCATGATGTACTTAGGTGCTAAAAAAATGAGAAAGCATATCTAAAAAAAAGTTTAAGCTTTGACCCAAAGTGAAAGCTGTAGTAAAATTTAAAGTTTCTTTATACATGTTTATGGAAGCAAATGACTGACATTGCCACAATACTAGGAAGGAGAGGGTCATTGTACCTGGTGCGCTCACCAAGAAAAGACTCTTTTTATTCAACACTCAAGACCAACTAGATCTAGAGAAGATTTATTTTCAAATTAAACTTATGTTGCCATGGCAACGAGAGTTTTCAACTGAATTCATTCCTTTTAGCTAATTTGAAAGAGAACCACCTAAGAAACGTTTCAGTCAAACCAGGTTGATATTGTCCTTTTAGTTTGGGAGAAGTTGTTGTTTTGAAAAACCCTTCTTAAATTTTTTATAAACCCCACCCCATATATTGTATTTTGGCAAATTTGAAAGAGGACAATGTACTGATACCCCATGCATAAATATAAAAAATCTATGCTTCTAGGGCAGGAGAAGACACCTTTTACTGATTTTCTTTTTCTTTTATTTTTCTTTGCCATTGCAACTATGGATTTCAAATTTTTAAGTTATTTTGAAAGAGAACCATCTAGGGAACACTTCAGCTAAACTAGGTTGAAATTGTCCTTAAGGTTTGGGAGGAGTTATCTTTTCCAAAAGTCCTTCATTAAATTAATGTAGCCCAATCCCCTTGGGCACCACCCCTTGGAGCCTGAGGATAATGATTTTATCATTTTTGAAATAGGACAATGTACTGTAACTTCAAGCGAAAAATTTAAGCTTTGGGGTCAAGAGGAGATGATATTTTTTTCATGGCAACCCGAGTTTTTCAAGGAAACTATTTTAAGAGAGGATCACTACTAAAATATTTCTATCAAATTTGGTACAAATTGGCCATGTGGTTTAAGAGATGTCATTTAAAGAAACTGTTGATAGGCAATGCACAAAGACTGATGCTAGGCAAATGGTGATCACAATAGCTCACTAGAGCACAAAAGGTGAGCAAATACGTATTACTAGTGATGATAATTTATTTTATTGTCAAATTTTGCCCTTTAAAGGGCTGATGAAAAGTTATGATTGTATAAGAAAATGTAATCATAACGCTAAGTAGAACAAAACTGCTTCGAAAATTTCCTGTTTTTTTTCCCCTTGTATCTTATTGGCAATCAATTCTTTATTTGAAAAGGTGATATTTGACATTGTGCTATGGAGGGCCAAAGGCAAATTATTTCCTTCAGTTAATTATAAAAATAACCCTTGTCATGCTGTATAAACAACCTCATCGAACTGCTGTAAAACCAAAGGACTGAAAGAACTGATATAACTTGTTCAAAAATCAACATTTCTTTTAGAAATCAATTTCATAAACAACTCTGGCAGGAAAAGTACAAGCAGGAGGTGTAGACCAAGATCAGACTGCACTTATGTGCAGGCTGATCTTGTCTACACCTCCTTCCGAAACCAGAATATTCCGGGTTCAGCATGACAAGGGTTAAGAATTCAAAAAAGAATGTAAGCCAAGGAATGAATTTTTCATAACACAATACATAAGCAGAAAGACATATAAATTCCACAACAGAACACATATGCATAGAGATTCAATTAATTCTTAACAAGTCAATAACATTATTTAAACTTTTCATTTTTAATCAAGTACTACAAATGGATGTATCAGAAGGTCACAATCACAATCAGATTGGACAAACACCTTTAATAATTTACTGTAACAAATTTCTTTTGTTACCCACTGAAAATTTCTATCTGTACAACATTCATTTTTGAACATTACTAATTTTCCAATTCTTGAATTTCACAGCACAGGTTGGTTCAGATAAGCTGAGACTTATGTTTCGTCCAATCAAAACTCTTCTTAAGAACTAATTGATTGTACTTATACATTACACCATTTAAGTATACCAACCATGTCTACAGTTTCAACTTTCCATCTGAAATAGCAGAGGAGTTGAGATAGATCACTAACCCTGAGCAACTGGACAAGCCTTGCTCCGAGTTAATTTAACATTTGTAAGTAAGAAGGGGACAACAGTTAAATAACAATTATCAGTTTGTGTCAGACTTCGAGAATTTCTTGTTGATCGCCAATATCATCTGTCATTATACTAATCGTACCCGGCTGCATGACATTGCCATCATCATCTTCTTCATCTTCGTCATCTAAATCTTCTTGTATTTCATCAAATCTATAAAACAGTGACTGGTTGAATATATATTTTTTGTCTAAGTTCAAACTGTGACATAGAATGACATAATTAATTTTTGAGAAGTATGCCACTGAATTTGTCTATTAACTCTCCCCATACTGAATAAAATACTCAAGACTGCACTAAAATCAAAGGAATGAAAGCACTAAATAATTCTAAACATAATTCCATAAAAACTTCTCAATAAACTTGACAAGGACAAGCAGTGGTGTAGACTAAAATCAGCTTGCATTTAGGTGCAGGCGGATCCAAGTCTATACCTCTTGCCAAAACGGGAATATTCTGGGTTCAGGATGACAAGGGTTAACTATGCATCCATAGTACATCAAGTTTGGATAGACTATATGGGGTGTTTACAGCCACTTTCATTAGTACTTCAGGTTTATTGTGGTGGCTGGTTCATCTAACCATGGTTTTGAGATGACTCTAAAGCTATGTTGTCTGGTGACAAGATAATCATTTTCAAATTCAATGTATTCATGATTTAATATATAAGAACTTATCATGATAACAGTTATCAGTTAAAATCGATGCAGAAATTTGACCTGGAAACATTACCTTTAACCTGAGATCCTCATTAACCAAGTCCCACACAATGAAGCTTTTTGATGCTCCACATGAAACAATTGTGAAAACATTGTCTAAAATGAAACTAGATGGTTGTCCCAGGACAACTGCTGTGGAGCCCGCAAACTTTGTAGGTATCATGCTCCAGATAAGCACAATTTTAGTGTTTGACCTTGAGCTATGACCTTGAACTTGAAGCTATCCAAAATATTCTCTAAAATGGCAGATCTACTCATGATGGAGAACAATTGTGCTAATTTATTTTGAAATCCATCCTAAATTGTATGAGAAATGCTCCGGACAAACACAATTTTAGTTTTTGACCTAGAGCAGTGACCTTGAACTTGAAGCTATCCAATAAGCTCTTTCAAATGGTACTTGTACTCATGATGGAGAATAATTGTGCCAAGTTATTTTGAAATCCATCCATAAATGTAGGAGAAATTGTTCTGACAAATTGGGACGGAGGGACAGACTAACGGACTAACTAACGCACTAATGCACATACACCGACTTGTCATAGTAACAACTATGTCTTGCACATCGCAAGCGGGCTTGACAAAAATAGCTTGAACCAAGAAATTTCTTCTGTTTACAGAAAGTTTTCTAGTTGAAAAAATCTAGATTTTCAACAAGTATGAATTGTCGTCTGCACATAATTTTGGCCAGTCTAAAATTTTCTTGTTTGGTAATGGGTTAAGCAAGATGTATATATGAAACACCACACCCACAAAATAGCCTTTTTTTTTAAAAAAAAATGACCATGATGGTTGACCTATACCTAACAACTAAATGATGCTTATCAATGAAAACTACCCATATCCTAAATATGTGCAGTGTATCTTGAATTTTTTTTTGAAAAACAGCAAAACGTTAATTTTACTATTTCAACACAGATGGACATTGGAAAAACAATATTCCCCTGATCTCATGAAAAGGGGATGAAAATATTACAATAGCTTTTCTACCTTTCAGAAAATGTACTTACTTGTCATATGAAGGTTTTTGAGCAAGTTTTAACCTTTCTTTATCAGCTCTTGTTTTGAAAGTTTTTAGAATATAGAAAATTCCACACAGAATAAGCATGGTCCCTGGAAAAAAGGTTGAAAAAGAAAACATAATAAAGAGGTCCAAGAGGGCCACTGACACTAACTGCAACTTCTTTCAATTCAGACCAGTCTAAAAAATTTCATCTAGTAATGAAAACTTATGTTGTGGGTATTCCCTTGAATTGTCTTGTTGAGACCATTAAAATGAATATCACCAAGATAAGGTTCAAGTTCATATCAGATACTCTGTCTTCAACAATACTTTTCTCAGAACCTCATAAAGTGCTATTTTTAAGCAAGGCCTTATAAATCATTGCTTCATAATCCCTCATTTTGGCTCTGTCAAGAAAGTAAGCCATTGAAGACAATGTGAGAGAGGTGAAATTTCTTATAATAAGTGATTCAATTTTTAATCTCATTGTTTTCTAATTAATATGGTATCTTCTTTAGAAAGTTTTTCTGCAGCTGCTTTCAATGTAGACCAGTCCAACATTTCTTATAATGGGTTAAACCATTACTGAACACTTTTGGGTACAAGTTCACAGATCAGTTAAAATCAAATTGTGGTTCATGAATCTCATAAAAAGGACTTTGATTGGCTGTGACATTAGCTGCGATATTATGGTCCTCTTTCTGATAATAAGATGGCGAGGTGCAATGACACCTACACTCTTTGCTCCTTGTTGCAGTGCCCAGAGAGATTCACTCTGGGCACTATAATGTGAATAACTGGAAGTTAAATGCGTAATAAAAACACAAAGTTAATACAAGAAAGGGCCTTAACCAATTAGTTATCCATCCTAATAAATTTTTATCTGCAAAAAGTTTTCAAGCATTTAAGTCTCGATTTGCTACACCATCAGTAAAGCCAAGTTTTTCAGTCATCTTGAATCAAATGTCAGCCATTTTCAGAGTTTGATAGCAAGATCTCACGCTTCCTGCCAAAACGAAAGCAAATGAAAAGTTAGGTCACCATATTTGGAAGACATAGTATTTTTTGAAAACAAAACTGTTATGATAGAAAAAAGAACATAGTTATATGAAAATAATTAAGTGTTAATTGAATTGGATATGAAAATTAAAATTGTATTTATATCTAAACAGCCCCTTTGTTATCTTCAGCCTATTACCACACAATCCTGTATTTTAATGTGTTGAAGAAGCATGTGTAAGACAAAAATAATATTTCAAAGGGAAAAATTGCTTGTTACAAGTATTCTACCCTTTTTCTCACTTTGTTTTTACCCTTATACAATCTTAATCATTGCCAGTCTAAAATTCTGTGTTTTTGAAATGGATTAAAGAACTTGCCTTGATTATAAGTTGACCACCATATGATTGGTTGAAGAAACTGTTGTAAATAAGACTGTAAAATGCTTACCTCCAATAAAAGCTAACCAAAGTTTGATTGGTTGGAGAAAACATGCTATAGATAAGACTAGGTAAAATGCTCCTTTCTTCCAATCATCTAACCATAATATTACATCCCAGCAACCGCGGCACCGAGTTTCCGGGCTGAAATACATCATTCTACTGTTAAGTCTTTGGATCCATTCCCAAACAATAAGGCTTTTGACCCCCCCCCCCCCCCCCCTAAAAGAAAATAAGTTGGCAAATTGTCACAAAATACGCCCGAAACACTGCTGGTTGTTGACCGGGGAAGGGGATTAAAATTTAAGTCTAATTTCAAGAAAGAGTAACAATTCACAATGATAGCTTATGGTTCTGGTGTTTTTTCTTGTTATCATGAGGTTATGAAAACCATAGGCTGTTACACGATAAGAGATTTGAAAAAAAGATATGTTCCTTTAAGATATCTATCCATCTATAAGTTTCATGATGAAAGATTTCAGAGATATGCTCCAGACAAAATGTAGTATGAAAAAATAACAAAGGGGAATAAGTAAACAAGAGGACCATGATGGTCCTAAATCGCTCCCCTAAGTATGGTTCACGGCTTTATGTTAAAAAGAAAATAGCAAAGCCCTCTGTCTAATTATTTTGGAGAAATACCAAGTATAAAAGCTTTGATGATATCTACCAAATATCAAAGCTAAGGGGCTTATGGTTTGGGAGAAGAAGATTTTTAAAGTTTTCCTTCTTTTATTCTATGTAAAATCAGGGATCGCCCAGAAAAAAGCTAATTTTCAGAATACCATAATTCTTTGAAGTAATTTGGTAGAGGATCAATAGATGATGATGTATACCAAATATCAAAGCTCTAGGCCTTATAGTTTGGGAGATGAATATTTTAAAAGATTTCCTTCTTTATTTCTATGTAAAATCAGGGATCGCACAGAAAAGGGCTAATTTTCAGAATACGGTAATTATTTGAAGTATTTTGGTAGAGGGTCAATAGATCATGATGTATACCAAATATCAGAGCTCTAGGCCTTAAGGTTTGGGAGAAGAAGATTTTTAAAGATTGCCTGCTTTTATTCTATGTAAAATCAGGGATTGCCCAGAAGAGGGCTAATTTTCAGAATACGGTAATTCTCTGAAGTATTTTGGTAGAGGGTCAATAGATGATGATATGTACCAAATATCAAAGATCTTGGCCTTAAGGTTTGGGAGAAGAATATTTTAAAAGATTTCCTTCTTTATTTCTATGTAAAATCAGGGATCACAAAGAAAAGGACTAATTTTCAGAATACAGTAATTCTTTGAAGTATTTTGGTAGAGGGTCAATATAATTATGATGATGTATACCAAATAACAAAGCTCTAGGCCTTATGGTTTGGGAGAAGAAGATTTTTAAAGATTTCCTTCTTTATTTCTATGTCAAATCAGGGATTGCCCAGAAAAGGGCTAATTTTCATAATACGGTAAATTTTTGAAGTATTTTGGTAGAGGGTCAATAGATGATGATTTGTACCAAATATCAAAGCTCTTGGCCTTACAGGTTGGGAGGAGAAGATTTTTTAAAGTTTTTTCACTCCGTTGCCATGGCAACCAAAATATCTTAATGGATTTCAATTCTTTGAAGTATTTTGAAAGAGCATGACCTAAGGATCATTTTTGTGAAGTTTTGTTGAAATTCCATGGTAAGTTGAGGAGGAGAAGATTTTTTTGTAATTGTGAACGGACAGACGGACGGACGAACAATGGTTGATGACCGATCACAATAGCTCCCCCAGAGCACTTCGTGCTCAGGTAAGCTAGAAATAGGCAAAGAAGAGAAACGGTTTTTGTACACTGCAATTCCCCTTGATGATATCTATCCACCCACAATGTTGTATGATCATAGCTATTACACTATCAGAGATCTGCTCCAGACAAAATCAAAACATGAAAAACAACAAAGGGGAATAACTCAAAACATAAGCTAGGTAGAGGTACAGTTCTTGTGCAATGCACTCTTAATTGATGACATCTATCCACCCATAAATTTTCATGGTCATAGCTATTATACTTTTAGAGATATCTTCCGGACAAAATCCAATGACAAATAAGATCAAAGTATGAAAAACAACAAAGGGAAATAACTCAAAAATAAACAAGGTAGAGTTATGGTTCTTGTGTACTGCACTTCCCCTTGATGAGATCTATCTAACCATGAGGTTTCATGATCATAGCTTATATATTTTTAGAGATATGCTCCGTACAAGATCCAAGTATAAAAACAACAAAGGAAAATAACTAAAAAAATAAGCCTGGTAGAGTTATGGTTCTTGTGCACTGCACTTCCCCTTGGTGAGATCTATCTACCCATGAAGAATCATGATCATAGCTTATATACTTATAGAGATATGCTCCAGACAAGATCAAAATATGAAAAACAACAAAATGCAATAACTCAAAAAATAAACCAGTTAGAGTTATGGTTCTTGCGCACTGCACTCCCCTATGATGAGGTCTTTCTACCCATGAAGTTTCATGATCATAGCTTGAATACTTTAAGAGATATGCTCCGGACAAAAAGTGCATGCAGCCCGTCAGATGCCCGGACACCACGTGTGATCTCATTATACGTCCCGTTTTCATTGGGCGTATAAAAAACACTTTGAAAAACATTGTGGAAAATGTTTCCTACCTTGTAATTAGTAAAGAAAATGGAAAATCTAATTAATGAAATTTGTCATCTGCAACATCTTTGAATTTGAACCAGCAATTTCAAGTTAATGACTTTTTCAAAATCTTTATCTTCCACTTTCTTAAGCCTTTTTCTTGACCATTGTCAAAAACCGTGATATCCATCCGAGACTGTTAGTGATATGAAATCAATTTTCTTTGAGAAAACATTGATTTTTTTTATCATTCTATATCTCCACTGGATTGGCAATACTTAACAGCTGGTGGACCCAACTATGGCTTCCTCTCATTTTTCACCAGTCAAACTACAACATGCTATCTGAGCCACAAACTGCCCATTATCCCATTTAGTCACATTACTCAACATATATTGGTAGGTGAGAGGAAAACGAGATAAAGTGTTGACTCCTGTGGGATCAATAATTGACTTTCACCAAGATTTAAGCAAGCAAAATGCCAAGATGAGAAGTCATTGTGAAATTTGCACCATCAACTATTTCATGATGTCTGAAGCCATCCTTGTTCTCTACGAATAGGCATCTTGATCATTTATATTGTGTACATGTAAAGTCACTTAATCACTGCTTCGCCAACATCATTTGATGCCAGAAGTGTAGATTCCACAAAGCAAGGCAGGTTTATTTAGGATCTCACCTATTGACCTACTTTTTTTTAATGCCATTAATGTACCCAATTGATAGAGCTATCATGGGGAAAAACATTATGACCAATCTGATCAAGGCCACAAACGTGACTCCAAGTGTGCACAAAAGGTTTTCCTAAGATTTGATCCTAAGATATAATCTTCAAAACTACAGTTTCATCCTTTACCCATTCCCAGACAGACAACTTTTAGACTGGTCCAAATTGAAAGAAGTTGCAGATGAAAATTTTCAAATTGATGGATTTTTTTTTTCAACTTATAACAAGCAGTTTTCTTCATTTTACACAATTTTTTCTAAGATGTATTTCTTAAGGGGCGTCCAAAAGTGTCATTGTATGGGAATAGGCCCAAACTTGACCAAGATTACAAGCAGGCAGAAATTCTGACCAAAGTCCATGACTTTTGAGCCAAAAATGAGGCCTCTAGAAAGCACATGTTTTCTAAGATCTAACATAGTGACCTAGTTTTTGACACCATGAGACCAAATATCAAACTTGAAAAGGATTTTATGAATTTAAGCATTCAGACTCAATATCAACACTTTTGACGTAAAGAGTGACCTATAGAGTGCACACAAGGTTTTTCTAAGATTTGACCAGTGACCTCGTCTTTGACCTCATGTGGCCAAATATCGTTTTTGACAAAATTTACTATAAGCAAATATCCTGACAATATATAAAGACATTGAGCTCAAAATGTGGTCTCTAGCGTCCTCACAAGGTGTTGATGGATGATGCATGCCAGACACAGCTTGATCACATAAGCACACCATGAGCTTGTTGTGCTTAGGTTAGCTAAAAATAAACTATATCTAATAAAATCAACAAATTAAGAGAGGTGAGTGTGAAATACAGGCTTTAAATGGTCATACAGCAAGTTATCTACAAATTAGCTAATTCTAGTTTCGTCTATCAGATTCCTTCATTCTGATTAGCTGAAAACTTTGTTTCATACCTCAATGAAAATTGAGTAGTGAACTATTATTGTAAAATTGCACATAAAGTTGTTTGAGATTTTGAAACTTGCACATTAATCTTAACCCATTCCCACACAACAAAATTTTAGACTGGTCCAAATTGAAAGATGCTGCAGATGTGACAATTTCAAATTAATGGAATTTTAGAATCTAAGTCCTTTTGGATAGGAAACATTAAGTATAATGAAGAAGTTGCTTGATACAAGCAATTTCTTCATTTTCCACAATGTTTTCCAAAGCTTTTTTCTTGAGGGGCGTAAAAAGAAATGATTGTGTGGGAGTAGGTTAAACCAAATGTCTAAGTAAACAAGAGCTGGTCACAGTCATGTGACAAATACCCCCAAAGGACAGGGTCAAGCATGTGGCATTTTGCTTTGTTTTGTAAACACAACCACATGCATTTGTGATCTATACGTCTGGGTTATTAATACATGAAATTTTAATACATATAATAATTTCTATAAATACAGAATGAAATCGAGAAATGCATTATGGACGGATTTATCTGAGGTCAAAAGTAGGTCAGAGGTTAAGGTCACTAGGTCAAGGTCAAGGGCATGTAAAGTGGTCCACCCAATTAAGCATCTGTCTAAATATTGAAGCAATCCATTGAAGAATAAGAGAGTAAATACAATTTAACCATTGCGGATGCAATTTGTGACCTTGACCTTTGAGATAGGAATCTGGGTCTTTTTCGTGACATGTTGTCTGAAGATGGTGAACATTTGTATGATAGAAATTTGTACCTGCATGCGTGATTATAGAAGTTACAGAGCGGACATGGCAAAAAGTACCATTTTTTACCTTTGACCCCAGATTGTGACCTTGACCTTTGAGATAGGAATATGGGTCTTTTTCGTGACATGTTGTCTGAAGGTGGTGAATATTTGCATGAAAGAAATTTGTACCTGCCATCATGATTAAAGAAGTTACAAAGCGGACACGACAAAAAGTGACGAATTTTTACCTTTGACCCCAGAATGTGACCTTGACCTTTGAGATAGGAACCTGGGTCTTTTTTGCAACACGTCGTCTTGTAGCGGTGAACATTTGTGCAAAGTTATATTGAAATCCACTATTGCATGTAGAAGTTTCAGAGCAGACACGAAAGCGGGACGGATGGACAGACGGACAGTTCGATTACTATATGCCTCCCTTCGGGGCATAAAAATTTAGTCATAATTCAACTAAAATTAATGTCAGAGTAACAAATCTTTGTCTAGGGGATGAAAGGATGGTAAAAAAAGCATGTGCAAAGATTCTGAGCAATAGCATTAGTAAGTACAGTTGCATGTGAAAATTTAACCAAGATGCAACAGGGAAAGCATTTAATTACATTGAATGTCAGGATAACAAATGTTGCCTAGGAGACAAGATGATTGTCAAAAAAGGCATGACTGTGCAAAGTTTCAGAGCAACAGCATTAGTAGAAAGAGGGATTTTCACATACTTTAACCAAATGTCTACATTGAAAAACAGGTCAAAATTCTACCAAAATTAGAGAGCATTGAATCTTTGCCTAGAGGTTTACATGATGGTCACAAAATGAATGTCAGAGTAACAAATCTTTGCCTGTGGTATGATATGTTAGTCACGAGGGCGTGTGCAAAATTTCAGAGCAATAGCATTAGTAGAAAAAGAGATATGAGACATGCACATAAAACTTTAACCAAAAAATTAAACAGACAGACACCGACACCTGGGTGACTGGAGTAGCCCCCCCCCTTTCTTTGAATAGTTGAGCTAAAAATAAATAGTTTTTTTGTGCAGGCATCAAATAAAGACCTAATCACAGTTCTGTATGAATCTGCTTTTTGGTTTAATACAGTATGATTAGGTTTTTAGCTTCATACCTGAATATGATAAAGAAAAAAAAAATCTTAATCTCTTGAAGAAAAAGGTGTGAATTTCCACTTACCCAAAACACAGAACTACACAGTATGTGGCCGCAAATACAAACTCCAAAAATGTCAAAAGGATACCCACACATCTATAATGATAGAAAATACATTTTATTCATCTTAACCCTTCTCATGCTGAATGAAATTCTTTTTTAAACATTGCATTGTAATCACAGAGCTGACAGCACTGATAGGACTAACTGTGAATACTTGATCTAGGCTAAGTCATGGCTCTAGAAAACTTCAAGATTTTTACAGGAGTTTTTCTTAGCAGATATATAACCAAAAGCAAAAGTCTCATGTTGATCCAACAGTAATGATTTTTAATATTAGAGTAAAGCACAATAAGGCAACAGGACATGCACAATTTGAAAGATCTGGACAATTTCTAAAGATTTCCCTCTCATGCTGGGTAAAATCTTCTACAAAAATGTGATGAAATCAAAGAATTGAAAGCACTGTTAACACTCAATTTTGGTTGTAAATTAGTTAGAACATGATTCATATAAACAATGCTGGCTTTGAAGAGCTAAGCAGGAGGCCTAGACAAAGATATGTGCAGTCTGATCTTTGTCTAGACCTCCAGCCAAAACCAGAATATTTCGGGTTCAGCATGACAAGGGTTAATCAGTTTGTATGGTCTAGGAACTCACTCCCTGATCAAAAGGCTTATGTTGATCTCAGAGAACTAATTTGAAGTATTTTGGTAGATAAGGCAATAATACATGCAAAATTTGAAAGCCCTAGTCTTATACAATTTTTACAGTTTTTTTCTTCTGTTGCCTTGGTCAACTAAAGTGCTTAATGGATTCTAATTCTTTGAAGCCTTTTGAAATACATGTCATAAGGTTCATTTCTGAGAAATTTGGATGATATCTGATGATTAGTTTAGGGGGAGATTTTTTGTGACAGGCAGACATTGGCAGATCACTCCAACTGGCCTTAAGCAGCAGTTTGTGCTCAGTTCAGCTAACAGAAGACAGTTCATAGTCCTGCCTAATTTGGCTATTTGTTCTTGAAAATATGTAAACATATCATACAATTTTTCTTTTCTTTTTCCATTTAATTGTCTTGGTCAAAATGATGTAAAAAGTCTTTAAATTGCGATTAGTATTGAGGGATTGTTAATCATGCCAATTGCATGTTAACCCATTCCTACACAGAGACGCTTTTTGGTGCACCTCAAGAAAAACAATTGGGAAAACATTGTGTAAAATGAATAAAGTGCTTATAACAAGCAATTTCTTCATTTTAGACAATGTTTTCTATCCAGAAAGTTAGAAAATCTAAAATTTCATAAACTTTAAATTGTCATCTGCAACTCCTTTTGATTTGGACCAGTCTAAAATTTTGTAGTCTGGTAATAGGATAACAGGGGGTTTTGTCTGGGGCATCAAATAACGTCATTAGTTGGTAATTGACATAAAACAATGGAAAATACACGTTGAATGACATAAAGGTTCTAACTAGTTAAACCCATTACCGAACTGAAAGCAGTTGAAGATGATAAATGAAAGCTTGTGATATTTCAGATTTGTTCAGCTTTCTGGAGAGAAAGCAATATTAAAAATTAAGAAGTTACAAGCAATTTCTTCATTTTACACAGTGTTTTCCCAATAGTTTTTTGAAGGGGTGTGTAACTAGTTGAAACCAGAACTTGTCACAGCATATGACTTAATACCACCACCAGTGCTTTCAGTGTATTGAGAGCTTTAAAATACAAGGACAGAACTACTGACTTTGCTTTGTCATTGGTAGTATAATTAGCTGTATATGTTTACAGAGCATAAATAATGTCTAAGTTCAAGAAGAAATCATTCTTGAACCAGGGGGTATTTAGAGTTCAAAATTGCGTCTTGCAAATTTTCAAAATGTGGTTAATCTTTGCCTAAAGTTTCAATGGTATTGAAGGAAAACTGAAGGAGGAGTTCGCGACACAAAATTGGTAGTGTTTTGTTAACAGACAGACACACAGAGACGGACAGATTCCAGTATACCCCCGAAAACATTCATTTTGCAGGGTATAAGATGTAGTTGCAATGTTTGACACAAAATTGGTAGTGTTTTGTTAACAGACAGACACACAGAGACGGACAGATTCCAGTATACCCTCGAAAACATTCATTTTGCGGGGTATAAGATGTAGTTGCAATGTTTTAGTCATCCGCACACCAAAATGTTTACATCAATGTCAGAGGTATCAATAATTATTAGCTTGTGCTCCTTGTTAATCAAATTGACATGTCAATCAATCTCTAGATTGACAAATGTGATCAAACAATCATCTCCTTTAAGGGTCTTTAAAAATGTGCTCTACTATCCCTATCAAGTAACAACTTCCGAAAAGTTAATATAATTGAAATTATATCCCAAAGTTCAAAACCTCTTAAATTTTTTGCAACTTATGTGGGTTATCTTTGTTCTCAGAACTCAAAGAGACAATTCCATGTAGACAGAATATGATACCATGGATCATACAAACAATCAAACCAAATTGTCTTATAAATCACAGAAAGTGGTCTTAACCCTTTACTGTATTGAAAACAATTTGATTTTCAGACCTGTCAAAATTCAAAAGTTGCCAAATGACAATTTAAAGTGGTTTTATTTGAAAAATAATGATAGAATAGGGTAGAAAAAATTTTGGAAAAAAGAAGTCCCTTCTATTTCCACAATGTTTTCTCAAGTAGGCAAACACGGGATTGAATAGGAAAGGGTTTAAGTGACCACTCCAGGGATAAACAGTATTATTAAACAGAGTTATAGATAGAGGGAATGTTTTGGATTTTAGATTAAACTAGACTATTATATCAATGAATGTGGTTGATACCCCTTACAGCTGCATGTCAAAGAAACAAGATTTTTCATTAAAGGGCCATAACTCTGAAAAAAGTACATGGACTGCAATCAACTACAATCAGCACATCGAATTGCTTGATATCGAGTCTATCTGTAAAATTAATAACAAATCCATAATGTAGTTGCTGAGAAATTGAGAGGAGAAGGAAAAAGCTACAAGACGAATGGACTGACCGACAGACAGGCCGACTGCTGTAATTATACACACACAACCCCCCAAACAGTATAATCATTTCAACAATACCAGTACCCATAACATAGGTTTTCATTGAAGTATAAAGATTTAGAAATAGCATTACACTCAATGCTCAATCAACAAAAAAAATTGATACTTACAATAAATAATAACCGAGGAGATTACCATAATATAGAGCTTCTGCTGATATACCTAAAATTGCTGAAAAAAAAAAAGAAATAATAATATGGCAAAAGCAGATCGATACAAGTAGCTGTCTGATCACATGGTATGAACTATTGCACAAACTGAAGTTGAAGATTACAATATAGGTTGCATATGACAATTTCAAGTTGGTGAAATCTAAATTATATATGTCTTCTAGGGTACCCATAGCACTGTCAGTGTTATGTTACCTTTCCAAGAGTTCCCCTTCTTTTGGCTGATTTCACACATGATGTCTGTGAACATTAACTGGTTGAAATGAATCAAAAAGGGTCATTTTCGGCCATGACATTGCGCCATATGTGCAGTAAATCTGATGGCCAATTTCAAAACAAGAGGACCATGAGGGTCCTATACAGCCCACATGAGTATGATGGCTGAAGGCTTCAAGATATATACAAAATATCAAAGCTCTAAGCATAAAAGTTTTGGAGAAGATTTTAAAGTCTATGTAATTCCAAAACCCCAAAACATAGGGCTAATTTTCAGAGTTGAGTCATTCTTTGAAATAGTTTGGAAAAGAGGAAATAAGCAATCATAAATACATGGTGTGAATATGCATTTACATATCACTTATCAGAGCTCTAGGCTTTATGGTTCAGGAGAAGATTTTCAAAAATATCAACTATTCCTACGTAAAAATTGCTAATTTGCAGAGTTTCTTTGAAGTATTTAAGTAGAGGGTCAGTAGTTGATGATATATACCAAATATCAATGTTCTAGGCCATGTGGTTTAACCGATTCCCACACAATGAAACTTTGACGCCTCTCAAGAAATGTAATTGGAGAAGGATTGTGAAAAATGAAGAAATTGCTTGCAACAAGCAATTTCTTAATTTGCACAATATTTTCTAAACAGAAAATTGAAAAATAAAATTTTCATAAACTTTAAATGACTCCTGCAACTCTTTTCAATTTGGACCAGTCTAAAATTTTGTTGTTTGGTAATGGGTTAACAGAAGATTTTGTTTAGTTTGTTTTCTTGACTGTTGCTGTGGCAATCAAAGTTCCTCATGGATTCAATTATTTGAAGTATTTTGAACAAGGCTATTGTCGTAGGGCACCTTTTCCCATGTTTTTCTATGCAACTTTCAGATTATATACATCCTTGTTACCTACTAAGCATTCTGACCAAGTTTAAAGAAGATGAGGCAGAAATTGTGGCTAACAAAATTTCTAACAAAAAAATCATCTTTTCATATGTTTTGCAATGGAACATTCCCATTTACATAGGATTCATCCATGTGACCTACTAAGCATTCTGGCAAGGTTTCAACAAAATTGTGGCCCCTAGAGTGCTTACAAGGAAATTGTCATTAAGGTCTCTTTCCCCGTGTTTGCCAACAGAACATTCAAATTCTCATTAGCGTTCAACCTTTTGCCAGACAAATATTCTGATAAAGTTTGATAGAGATTTGGTCATAACTGTGACCCCTGGAGTGCTAACAAGGTCATTAAGATCCCTTTTTCCCTTGTTTTCCAATGGAATGTTCCCATTTTACATAGGATTCATCCTTCTGACCTGCCAAGTAATCTGGCCAAGTTTAAAATTTAATTCGAGATTGGATTTGCCCCAGGAGTGCTAACAAGGAAATTGTCATTAAGCCCCCTTTTCCCATGTTAATTGTTTTCCAACGGAATTTTACCATTTTCTATAGGGTTCATCTCTGTGACCAGACAAAGTTTCATGAAGATTGGGCCAAAATTGTGACCCCTAGAGTGCTTACAAGGAAATTGTTGACGCCAGACATGCTCGTTTTTTAGCTACTCCAGAATTCCTGATTGGGCAGTCCTTACATTGATATTGGTTATCATTTCATGTCTGCCAAAAAGAAACTAAACTTGGCTCATGATCAACGAAAGTTAATTGACTTTTCTTTTGGCAACCCTTCAAAGATCCCTAACCTATGGTGGAGATCGACAGTAATTCATCAATTGCAGAGAAATGCTATTTTCTTGAAAAATGGCTCCAACAACATCATTGGTTCACATAAATCTACCAAATAAATGTTTAGCGAATTGTGCAGAGATTGGTTATATAAACATGTAATTTGTTCACCATAGGAACAGACAACTTAAAGACAGCTATTCTCTACAGACACATCTCATAGAGACCATCAGAGAGCCCTGGTTTCTGGTGCTGAACAACAAAATTTCAAACCGACCGTTCCAAATGAAACTTTTTGACGCTTTGGAAAATAGTTTGATTTATTGATTGAATAGTGTTTAATGCCACTTTTAACAGTATTTCAGTAGTTTGTGACGGCTGGAGCACGTAACAATGGATTCCTGGTATTTCTCACACCATTACTACCACTACATCCTTTCCTAGCCTCCAGATGCTATCCCACTTAGGCAGGGTTTGCGCTGCCGATCGCCATTGTTGCCAAATGCGACAAAAATAAAATTCTGGCGCAAGTTTTTTTCATTTGGCGAAAGTTTGTGGCGCCAAAAAAATGACAATTTTTTTTTATACATACTTTTAGTTTGACTAATCTCCGGAAATCAAGGCCGAGGACTAAGTCAGTGTGTATAATTGCCCAAAGGCGTGTATATCGGATCAATTATGTCATCGAGTCTGACACAAGACCGACACATTGCCAAATTTAATTACAGTTCTGATTGACAGCAAATCAGATTAATGAAATGCGCTCATTGGTTGGTGGGTCATATTGATTTTGTGTTGAGGGCGTGACTTAGTTTTAGGGATGACCTTAGATGACGACTACAATTGAATACATTCATCACGCATGAATTGGCTCTCTGTAACAAAATTTCAATCAAACTGGCCACCATTTGCCTTTTCTTGATGAATACATTTGATGTATTCGTGCATATTTTCGTATATTTCTGCTGACAGTTTCAGTCAGTTTCTAATCTCGGCACCGCTACTGCGAATCCTTGCGTAAACACTGAATCAGCGTTCATGGGTTAGAAGAAGGATATTCTGATGAGCTGTTGATAGTAACAGTGGTAGATTGTAAAAATTTCTCAGAAATTTTAAGAGTTCTACTGTCCTAAAAGCAGACGAACCATTTCTTTTTGTTCATTCGTACCCAAGAATGTTCATCCTTAAACCGTCTTTTTATAAAGATTTTTACGTTATTCTATCATCAAATCAGGCATATTATATAAGTCTTATTGCTATTTCATTCTCCCTATTTTTCTCATCAAAGTCTCGAATTTTTAATCAAAGTACTGAAAGCACTGATTGAAGATGAGTCAACTCATTGTAGGTGTATGACTTAGGTACATTTCATTCCAAACTAAATTACGGATAAATTACCATGTTTACAACCTTTTTAATATGTATATTGTTTATTTTGCAACACATAAGTTAGAAAAATAAATATGCAGTTATGAAATGTTCGACTTTGGCACCAACTCCTTCTCAACTTGGCCCCAACTTTTTCTATTTGGCCCCAACTTTTTTGATTTGGTGAAAGTGATGGCGACAACTTTTTTCTAGCCAGAGCTAACCCTGCTTAGTTAAACGATTATCGACCAATTGACGAGAGACAAATGTCGGAAAGGATATGTACTGCCGACGGGGATCGAACCCATGACATCCAATGATTTAAGATTAGGAGTCTGACGTGCTACCGACTACGCTATGACAGCGGCGTAAAACATTTTGAAACATTTCATTCTATAATCAAGGATGAAAAAAAAATTAAGATCTATACTGGCTAAATATGAATGCATGATGTTATAGCTACTGGAATTTATAAGATGTGGTCAGATTGTACAGAGAGCTTTCATTTTGAAAAAGTAGAGGAAAGTTATCAATGTGTCATCAGAGATGTCTAGACATTTCATTTTATCGTCTGCACATGCAACAGTTGCATCATCAGTCACTATGGCCTGATATAAACGTAATGAATGAACCCATCATCAGCCAATGGAATGTCAGGATTTTACAATCGTGTCCCACTTTCGAGCAACGCTTCAAATGACTTACCCACGGTCGTGACAATACCCCACAACCTACAAGCCCACAGGAAAATCTCGCCGAAACACGTTGAACACAATGCTTGGCACACACTCATTTCTTACGTCTTTGTTCACTTTAAATCTATAAATTATAATTAACTTTGTCAGTCATGCTTTCCTCACACTTCGAATTTTCCAACCATGACACCGTAAACTATGTAAACTGAAAACTGATTGGACAAAACTTATCGAAAGGTATATCGGCTGGTTCCTCTGAAAGGTAAAAATCGTGACCGGGTACCTGTGCATTAGTAAACAATAATGGCGTCAAATAATGAGGTTACTCAAAACGAAAGTAGAAAATCCTTCGATTTCCCACTGCGAGAGATTCCTCGGCTTTCTTGTCACGACAAAAAGGCAAACGAATTAATAACAAACAGGGTATGCTTACACATTCTCGACTTCTTCTATCCCGATTTTGAAAGATTCATCTATTTCAGGAGTGTGGTTTAAAAACATTTTTTTCATTTCCCCAAATCTTTTCTTCCCAAAATCTTTTCTTCCTAAAAAACACACACATGAAAATTGTCATCTGCATTCTCCTTCAATTTAACCAGTTTTGTATTTTTTCATGTGGTAATGAGTGAAACATCAGGGTGTCAATTTACGTACTGCAGTACGTAATTCACACACAGTAACATCAGATTATGTATTATTTTTATGCCAAGACGACCATGAAAATACAAAATTAAGTGAATTCCCTTTAATTTGACAGGAACCATTGTTTTGTTTTGTTCTGTTTTTGTTTAATATCTAGAATGGAGGAACTGGCTGTTTGAAAAAAATTCCATACAATTCCGATCCCAATTGCTTTGCCTGTTTGTTTTGAAAAACATCCAAAGTTCTGCCATTTTCAAACAATATTTATGCATTTCAGGTAAGAAACTGAAAAGAATGCATATTCTAGAAAAATTACTTTAGGTTTGTTTTTGAAATTATCTTCTTTGGTGAGTTCTGTTGCAAGTCAGACATGACAAAATGTATTTGTTTAATTATCATCGGACTTTCAATTTAGCTACATGATTTGCTGGCTGCATAATGTAGCAACAAAACCTATTTCACTTATTCTTAGAAGGTGAGTTTTTGACAGTCACAAGGCAGTTTGGTATTTTATGTACCAGAATCGCTTCAATATCAGAATTTGAGCTAACAATGAGCTGTCTTGTCTGGTATGGCGTGCTACAAAATGCCAACCTTCAACTTAACCCTTTACCAAACGACAGGTAAACGGTATACTGTACTCCCAGATTTTACCTTACACCCGTTTTCAAAATATAAGGGGTACATGTGCCCCAGAAATGAAAAGCAAGTGGGCATGCTGGACATTATATTTTGCTGCTGTCATTCAGGAATTAGATTTGCCATTTAGATCAGAGTTGACCTTTGAACTTCAGAATTTATTTTCAGTTTTTGACGGACTCCATAGGCTTCCATTAGAGTTACCCAGTTTGTAAAATCCAGTAGGATGTTACTATGTTAGAAAAGAAGTAGTGCACAATTAGGTTTGATTTATTATTGTTTAAAACCTGTCTTCCCACAAACAACTGTTCATTTTTAAAATGGTTTAATATGAGGATTCTATATAATTTGTAGAACACATACAGACTCCTTTTAAATACAAAAACACCCTACCACCAATAATCCAATTAGCATAGATGTTGTCACGGTTTCAAAAACACAGAGTCTTGCAGTTGTATAGTGAGTAAATAGCCTTCTTCTTTGAGAACTCATTATACAAGCAGTATGTAACGCAATGACCTTAACCCATTCCAACTCAATCCCTCCTTTTTACGCCTCTCAAGAAAAGAGCTTTGGAAAACATTGTGGAAAATGAAGAAATTGCTTGTAACAAGCAATTTCTTCATTATCCACAATGTTTTCTATCGAAAAAGATGAAAAAAATTATAATTCCATCATCTTGAAATTGTCGTCTGCATCTTCTTTCAATTTGGACCAGTCTAAAATTTTGTCAAGTGGGAATTGGTTAATGCGTTATTGCTTGTTACTAATATTTTGGACTGGTCATGTTGCTCTGTAAATGTTTCCACTGCATGAAATTAAAAGGATGATAGAACCCGGTATTCGATACATGCAGAACATGTATTGAACTTGTAAACAATGCATATTGTTTATTGTTGTCTATATTCCTGGTAGGTCAAGCATCCATTGTTTCTGGATCCTTGTTCCTGGTCCCCTACCAGAGTGGTACCGTTAGAACATTGTATAAATAGGGATGGTTAAGCCGCATTCAGTAGGCAGGTAGTTTTTAGACAGCGATTTGGCAACTTGTTGAATCCAGTTCTCGTTCTGTACATATGTAAATAAACATGTAGGCTATACTGCGTATTGGTGTGTTGAGTTGATACCGTCACCCCCTGAGCTGCCGCCGTTGTTGCAGGGCTACATAATGTAAATTGGTGCCGTGACCAGGATTTTGGGTTGAAGCAACCTTCTACTGGAAACCGTAAGTCAATTTGTATTACTTTTTACTAAAGCATGGCAGAATTAGTTGACTAGTGTCGTTCGGTTGAGGGTCAAATTAAAAACCTTTCAACAGCAGTGGGTGCGCAGGGGGTAGAAAGAATTGTTTCGACGTTTGACGGTTCAGACGCTAGACTTTTTAAGGGGTGGATTAAGAGTATTGAAAAATATTCTACCTTAATTGGGGTGACAGAGGACTCTATTAAGTACGTTGCATATCAGGCAAGTAGCGGCCCGGTAAGCGATTTTCTAAAGCGATATCTTGAGAGTAATCCCACTTATAATTGGGATCACCGTAGGGAAAGACTGAGCTCTAGTTCAGAGTCAGATATTCCGTTAGCCGAATTGAGGCAAAAGATCAGGTCACAAAGCAAATGTGACACTGACTAGGATGTTATTATTATGATATTAGCTTCCTGTTTATAGTATATTAAGAGGTTTTATAGTAAAAGCACTAGTGTATTATTTTTGACATGTAAAAAGGTACCTTTCTTTGTTGTTTTAACTTTTGTAGTTTAAAATTTTAGTATTTACGGAAAATGTTTTGTACATTTTAGGAGTAAAAATGTCCAAATTTACTTTTATACTAGGCATCTTGGTAGCAATAGTTTTTATCTGTGTATAAAGCAACGTCCATGGGCCCCGTTCGTTGCTAAAGCAGTGTTAGTTAGAGATAATGTTGCATTTTACAAGACAAATGAAGTAAGCACTACAAGAGCAAAATGGTTAGCAACACTCGTGATTGATTTTAGAAATTTTGATAATCTCATGCTAAGATTAACCGAAGATTTTAAGTTAGTAATAACTGCGTTAGATGTATCAAAATCTTTAGACAATTGACGGATATAACCGATATGCCCTTAGACAAATTACTGAATGAACTGACATCACTGAACGACCCCGACGTAGAAAAAGGAAACAATATTTGGTACTTCATAAGTTTAGCGATCTCATTGTTGCTTGCTGCAGTTGTTTAAAGTTTATTGTGTCTAAAGTAAATAATTCTGCCAAGTTGCTTCTATAAAAGGTGTATAAAGAGACAACCATCTGGGCGACCGCAGTCGGATTCGACGGATGTCGAGCTTCTATCTACGAAGACAGAAGGGACAAACCTATCTACCAATGCCACGTCGCATGAATTGGATCAACAAACTGTACAAACCTCCTATCCCTATGTTAGGAAAAATATAGTGACAAGGAAGTTAATATGTATCTGAAATATTTGTATGGTGGAAAACCACTCAAGGGCAATTGACTCTTAAAATGGTACAATCAGGAAACACTTAAATGAATGTTGAACCTAACGAAATGTTATTACAATTTTCCTTCATTGCAGTGATACTACGTGAAACAATAAAGGACAATGAGTTCATCGACAGATGAAGAGTTCCTTTTTCACGAACTCTCAGGATTAGCAGAAAATATTATCAGACGAAATTTTCCGACAATGTTAGATTGTTTGGTTGGACACATAGCAGTTGAAATTGGGCGCAGGAGTGCTCAAGTATTGTGTGACCAAGGTTGGTCTCGAATCGACGTTACCTCGGGCCAACAACAAAATGAAAGAACTCCACAAGAAGAGCCTCATTCAACCTCGTCAGCTACAAACGAAGTTTTGACACCACGCTCAAGAAGTTTACGTGCTCTCCTTACCCTGGAACGGGACAGACGTGCCAGGCAACAAAAATAAAACAATCAGACTTATTACACATTAAGAAAGTGTTATGACTTAACAAACATTTTATCATAGCGAAGTTTTTTTTTTAACAAATTCTAAACTTTAGGTTTTTGCTTTAAATTTATATATATATATATATATATTATTTTATATCTAATTTTATTGCATTAGAGTATTGGAATTTTCAACTGAAAGTAGAAAATTTTAAGAAGGGGCGAATGTAACGCAATGACCTTAATGTGTTATTGCTTGTTACTAATATTTTGGACTGGTCATGTTGCTCTGTAAATGTTTCCACTGCATGAAATCAAAAGGATGATAGAACCCGGTATTCGATACATGCAGAACATGTATTGAACTTGTAAACAATGCATATTGTTTATTGTTGTCTATATTCCTGGTAGGTCAAGCATCCATTGTTTCTGGATCCTTGTTCCTGGTCCCCTACCAGAGTGGTACCGTTAGAACATTGTTTAAATAGGGATGGTTAAGCCGCATTCAGTAGGCAGGTAGTTTTTAGACAGCGATTTGGCAACTTGTTGAATCCAGTTCTCGTTCTGTACATATGTAAATAAACATGTAGGCTATACTGCGTATTGGTGTGTTGAGTTGATACCGTCACCCCCTGAGCTGCCGCCGTTGTTGCAGGGCTACAAGTATACCGCTTTACTGTGATATGTTATACAATTACATATAGTTGTATTTCAAGATTTTTATTATCATTTTGAATTAGCCTTTTTAAATTTATTACCAAACAAAAATTTTTTGACTAGTTACAGACAACAACTCAAATCACTTTGAGATTCAAAAGTAAGACCCAGATAGGGTATAAAACATTTGAAACAAGCAGTTTTATCCCTTTCTCACTATGTTTTCTTTTTGAAAATCTTCAAGGGCGTCAAACGGCTTGATTGTGTGGGAATGGGCTAAGCTCCTCTAATCTAATATTGTCCAAGTTTCTTAAAAGATATATTGATTAATTTTGGAATGTACACCAAATTGGGCACATCACTCTACTATGCCAACACTGACATCCAACACAAGTACTTTCAAAGCTTTGATTTATTTTGTTTTTTGACTTAAATGTTTTCTACCGAAAAAGACAAAGGTTTTAAAGATTTCACTAATTCAAAAATATTGTCTGCAACTTCTTTGAATTTTGAGTGGTCTAAAATGAGTGGTCTAAAATTTTATTGTCTAGGAATGGATTAAGTTGCAAAACAATGATTTGCATTTTGTCACTTTGTCCCTGACCATGTATGAACATAAAAGTGCCAAGTTGGATGTTGTGTGATGCCAAGTATCCCTTCATTATGATGATTCAGTGTTCAGAGTGACTCATTTGATTACATGAACTTATTTATTCAATTATTCAGGAATATATTGTGCATAAATGGGAAATTGCTTATGACAAGTATATCCCACATCTTTTTTATACCAAATAGGATTCTTCTATTTAGAAGTTTAAGTTTTCAGGTTTTTTTAAAAAAACAATTCCATCGTGCTATTTCAGTGACCAGCTGTTGATGTGTGGTAGATGTTAAATTTTCATAAACTTTAAACTGTCATCAGCAACTCCTTTCAGTTTGGACCAGTCTAAAATTTTGCCATCTGGTAATGGATTTATACTTTTCGACAGTCCTTATGATTTATATTCTGAAATCAACTGAGTTGTAGCTGATGAAAATTTAAATCTGCTATTTCTCTACTAAATCCTTTATTGTTGGTACTCATTAGATTAGTATTGCCATGATAATTTCAATGAGCCTCCATAATCTTTTATTACACTGAAAAACTAACAAATATTTTTTGAAAGGGAAAATCACTTACTTTACTATGAGTCTTAACCTATTACCAAACAACTAAATATTAGACGGATCGTAAATTCTAAGAAATTTTAGACAATAATATGAAGCTGATGAAGTTTGAAAAATCTTTGTCTTTTTGGGTAGAAAAAGTTTTAAAAAATGAAGGGATTCCTTGTAACAAACAATTTCTACATTTTTCCCAAAACTTCCTGAGGAGAAAATAAAGTTTGGTTGTATGGGATTGAATAAATCAAGATTATTTAACCCATTCCCACTCAGTGACGCTTTTAGACGCCCCCAAGGTAAAAAGCTTTTGAAAACATTGTGGAAAATGAAGAAATTGCTTGTCTCAAGCAATTCTTCATTTTCCACAATGTTTTCTACCCAAAAAGTTGAAAAAATCTAAATTTTCACAAACTTTAAATTGTTGTCTGCAACTCCTTTGAATTTGGACCAGTCCAAAATTTCGCTATGTGGTAAAGGGTTAACCCATTCCCACACAGTGACGCTTTTAGATGCCCCCTAAGAGAAAAAACTTTGGAAAACATTGTGGAAAATGAAGAAATTAGCAATTTCTTTATTATCTACAATGTTTTCTATCCCAAAAAGTTAAAAAATCCAATATTTCATAAGCTTTAAATTGTCATCTTTAACTCCTTTCAGTTTGGACCAGTCTAAAATTTTGCTGTCTGGTCATTGCTTAATGTATTTGAAGTTGTGAATTACATGTTACTTTTTATTCTAGGAACCAGTTATTCTAACAGATACAAATCTAGTCCAGTCTGCTCTACATTGGGACATTGACTATCTCACAGATCACATTGGAGACGGAAAGTTTACAGTGTACACCTCAGATACAAGCCATTTCAAATATTACAGTGACAAAAAGAGTGCTGCATTTAAAAACTTTAAACCACCCACAACATCTAGGGATATGAAATTTAGTGAATTCAGGGAAATGTTGAAGAATAGAGAAAACTGTGATAAAAAGTGAGTGAAAAGACTTTTATCAAATACTAATACTTGTACTTAAAACAGGCCACCGAAGGAAATGTCAGAGATCTATCCAATTTGAAAATATAACAATATAGCAGAGACTAGTGTATGCTGTGTCTTCATCCTTGACAATTTGAAAAAATAATAATACATGTATAACATAGACTGGATTGGACTGTGTCTTCACCCTTGACAATTTGAAAAAATAACAATACATGTATAACATAGACTGGATTGGACTGTGTCTTCACCCTTGACAATTTGAAAAAATAATAATACATGTATAACATAGACTGGATTGGACTGTGTTTTCACCCTTGACCATTTGAAAAAATAACAATACATGTATAACATAGACTGGATTGGACTGTGTTTTCACCCTTGACCATTTGAAAAAATAACAATACATGTATAACATAGACTGGATTGGACTGTGTTTTCACCGTTGACAATTTGAAAAAATAACAATACATGTATAACATAAACTGGATTGGACTGTGTTTTCACCGTTGACAATTTGAAAAAATAACAATACATGTATAACATAGACTGGATTGGACTGTGTTTTCACCGTTGACAATTTGAAAATATAAACATATGACATAGAATGGTTATGACTGAGGCTTTATGCTGAACTCTGATATTTCATGTGTTAGCAGGAGGTATACAAAGATCAGCCTGCACATTTATATAGAGAGAAAATATTGCTGAAAAACAATGAGTTTGCTTTTTACATGCAGTTTCTTCCTTTCCTGTAATATTTTTGTGATAATTACTGTATATGAGAATTTTTCAAAGGGGACTATTTTTTTTTATTTGCAGATTTTCAAGAATTTTATTCTCTCTCATATTGCTTGAATATGTAATCATATTTCAAAAAGTCAATTTGCAATTTAATGATTTCACTCAAAGAGTTGCAATGAGTTTTGAAAAAGTCACTTGGCTTCATGCTTTCAGTTTGAGGAGTTTGATTACTTGCTCACACATCACAACCAATGTCATCACTAGTTTCTGTATTCACTTGCTGATTTTTGATTCTACAAATAATGTTTCAAGAGCTAATATAAATATAAGTACACATACCTTCAAAAGCTTTGGGCAAACCCTTGATGTTAGAAATTTCATTGATTTGGTCATTGCTGATGTCACTTTTGTTTCTTCTGTTGAATTTTCGACATACACAAATGAGGTCACATGGTAATGGCGTCTGAATGGTGTTAATTCTAAAGCAAATGTCTGATTCCACAGAACCTTTGTTAGATAACAACACAGGCCACTTTTGCCTATAAGATAACCATGAAGATAATGTCTACTTCATATCTTAGTATCAAATACTCTTTCTAGTGTATTTTTGGGCATTTGTGAAAAATTTCCTTATTTAGTTTTAGAAATATCGATACTGCCTTTAAATGTCATTTTCTCAAACTTTAGACAAGGAATCAATGTTTCATGAATAAACCTTTGTTTTTTCTTCTTGCAGAATCTACCTGCAGCAACAATTAAATGATTCTGTTGGGAAACAGATAGTTTATGATTTTGTCAAGTTTAACTGGAACTGGGTGAAGGAGCAGCAACAGCGGCATGGATGGGGCTGTCTTACCTCAAATCTCTTACTCATTGGACTTTCAGGTATATTACATTTTCAAGAACAGATCAAAAGTGTGCTTATTAGCTAGCCTGAGCACAAAAAGCTTAACCAATTACGAGACGGCTATTTTTTAGACTGGCCCAAATTGAAAGAACTTGTAGACGACAATTTGCTGTTTATGAAAATTTGGATTTTTTTAACTGTCTGGGTAGAAAACAAGCAATGACAAGCAATTTCTTCATTTTCCGCAATGTTTTCCAAAGCTTTTTTACCTTTGGGGCGTCTAAGAGCGTCACTGAGTGGGAATGGGTTAACTCATTCCAACACAATTCTGCTTTTTTTATGAAAAAAGGTTTAGAAAACATTTTGAAAAATGAAGAAATTGCTTGTTACAAGCAATTTCCTTATTATCTACAATGATTTCTACCCAAGAAGACAAAGGTTTTTTAATTTAGTTTCACCAACTTGAAATTATCGTCTGCAACTTCTTTCAATTTGGACCAATCTAAAATATTGTCATTCGGTAATGAGCTTTTGTGGTAGAGTGATGTCCTTAGTGCAATGTCTGTAGTTTGTTGTTTGACATCAACAATTACCTTGAAGACAATCTAGAGGCCAAATTGTTGCTCAGTTATTCTTAGAATTTGGTCAGAATGTTTATCAGAATATATAAAAGAATTCAGATCGAATGGAAAACATGTCTTAAATAGGAGGGACTTATTTCCATATATGGTATATGGTGAAAACTTTGATTATTGTTCTCAGAAACCAGGAGATAGATTTTAACCAATTTTACAGGAATTATCCTTTGAAGATCCTTTATCAGATTTCTTCTATGAATTTGATTGGATGAAAAACAAGACTTGGGGGGGGGGGGCGCTAATGGAATATACTTTGAAAATTTGCAAAATCTTCCTGAAGATGGATTTCAACCATATTTTTAGAAGGATGGATCCTCAGGTGCCATTTTATATAATTTTTATTGGTTGAAAAATATGAGTTATATTGTTGTGGTTTATGTTCATATATGGTAAACAGTGAAAGTTTTGTTAACCCATTCTCACACATTGACGTTTTTTAACACCACTCAAGAAAAACAGTAAGGAAAACATTGTGGAAAATGAAGGAATTACTTGCAACAAGCAGTTTCTTCATGTTCTACAATGATTTCTACCCAGAAAGTTGAAAAAATCTAAAATTTCATGAACTTTAGATTGTCGTCCGCAACTCCTTTAAATTTGGACCAGTCTAAATTTTTTCCAAATGGTATAGGTTAATACCTTTCCATTTGACTTAGTGAATGAAGTTTATTTAACTCGACTTGACTTTTATAAAACGGACTTGACTTTGGTAAAACCTTGAAGAGTTTGAAATGCTTCTCTAGAATTATTTCAAAGGTTTGAGTGACAAGATTTATTTGCCAGGGATGGCAGAGATAATTCAGTTTAAATTGAATTTCTGAAAACACTCTTTGCTCAATCAGTACATTCAGCAGTTTATTCATTATCCACAGTGTTTTCTATCCCAAATCACAAAAGCTAAAAAAAACACAAATAAACTCCATCAGCTTGAAATTGTGATCTATAGCTTCTTTCAATTGGGACAGGTCTACAAATTTGTAATGTTGTTTGGTATTGAAATTATGAATGTTAAACTATGATCTTTTCTCAATAGAAGAAAAAAATCACTTCAACCAATTACCATAGTTACAATACTACTTTTTTACGCAACGAAGAAAATTTTAATGTAGTTTTGGAAAAACATTGTGAGAAAAGAAGAAATTGCTTTTTACTAGCTATTTCTTCTTTTAGGTCACCTACAACCTATTTCAATTTGGAACAATCCAAAATTTTGTCATCCAGAATGGGTTATGCTATGGTTATTGTTTGATTTTCTGTTATAGGGAATGTAACACCAGTGCACTATGACGAGCAGGAAAATTTCTTTGCACAGATTCGTGGTTCTAAAAGATTTTTGTTATTTCATCCAAACCAGTTTGAAAATTTATACCCATATCCAGTCTTTCATCCTCATGACAGACAAAGTCAGGTAACCAGTCAACTTAACCTCTTACAATACTACTAAAGTTTACACCCATCCATGCTGTACAGAGATGCGTTCTTTAGATAAACATTTTTAATTCTTGTCATGCTGTATAAATCACCTTTCTGAATTACTGTAAAATAAAAGGGCTGAAAGCATTGATAGAACTTTGTGTTCAAAACTCAATATTTCTTTTTGAAAGCAATTTCATCAACAACTCTGGCAGGAAATATACAAGCAGGAGGTGTAGACTAAGATCAGACTGCACTTGTGTGCAGGCTGATCTTGGTCTACACCTCCTGCTTAAACCGGAATATTCTAGGTTCAGCATGACAAGGATTAAGATTTCTTCAGATTTTTATTTGGGATATTCTATCACTTTGTACAATTTCTACTGAACCAGGCAAGATATCTCAATTAAGATAAAAGTTAAAAGTTTAGTTGTTATTGAAAAAGTAAGTGCCATTTAGAGACTGAACAGTCATAAGAAACCTCAAAAAATTTTATCTAAAAAAAGCACCTCTGAATTAGTATACTTTTGTCTTGACCATGAGTAGAAACCAATGTCTTGAAATCACACCCATTTAATCACCATGAAATATGGTAAAAATAATTTCTGTGGTTAGGACCAAACAAATGTATTCACAGACACATGCAATAGATCAGCACTGACCCCTTAACCCATTACCACACATTAAATTTTAGACCAGTCCGAATAGAAAGAAGATCCAGACAACAATTCCAAATTTATGAAAATTTTTTCAACTTTCTGGGAAGCAAAAATTGTGGAAAATTAAGTAATCAATTGAAAGCAATTTCTTCATTTTACACAATATTTTCCCAATTATTCTTGACGGGCGTCAACAAATGTCTTTGTGGGGGAATGGGTTAAAATTATCTTTGTGAATTACTTTCCCCAATAGCTATATAATGTATATATATAAAAGCATTACAATTCTTTTTTTAAACTATTTTCACTATTATTTGATTTTCAGGTTAATTTAGATAACCCTGACTTTGAAAGGTTTCCTAACATAACAAAATTACATGGTTATGAAGGGGTTGTTGGCCCTGGTGATGTTCTGTATATTCCTATGTACTGGTGAGTACAGTTGTATACTCACCTTCTTTGAAAGATTCTAACTACATATATGCATGTGAACATCAGTTAGTAAGTCCGTTCATCAATCCATCCGTCTGTCTGTCCACCCGCTGCCATCATAGCACAGTCGGTAGTGCATCAGACTCCTAATCTTCAATCATAGGATGTCATGGGTTAGATCCCCGGCACATATTCTCTAAAACATTTGTCTCTCACCAATGGGTGGATAATCGTAAACCTAAGTGGGATAGCAGCTGGAGGCTAGGAAAGGATGTAATGCCAGTACTGGTGTGGAATATAAGGAATCCATTGTTAGGTGCTCCAGCCACCGCGATATGACTGAAATACTGTTAAAACCGGTGTTAAACCCCATTCAATCAATCAATCAACTGTCCATCTGTCTATAAACTTTTACCTTTGAAATTCTTCTCCTCAGAAACTACTGGTTCAAATTCAACCAAACTTCACAGAAATGCTCCTTTGGTGACCCTCTATCAGATTACTTCAAAGAATTTTGATAGGATGAAAAATCTAGCTTTAAGGGAGCTTTTCTCATATATGGAATACAGGGAAACAACTAAAGGTAGTCTCCTTAGACAGTATCAAATGAATATCTTTGAATTTAACATGGATGTTCATGGATCTTTTTTGGATTACCTTTAATTAGATTTTTTTAAGGAGATTTTGATCAGTTGAAAATGTTTGATGTTATGGGCCTATTTTTGTAAGGCTTATGAAAGGGAAGTAATAAATTCAGCTGATTTAGTTAACTACACATATGTTGAATATCTTCATATATAAGAAAACATAATTATCATTACTGTTATATTAAACCCACTCCAAGAAGACAAAATTTTCAGACTGGTCCAAATTGAAAAAAAAGCTGCATGCCACATTTCAAATCATAGTTTGCTCAAAACAGAAAATAAGTACCAGATAAGGTAAAAAGAAATCTATGAAAAGGAGAAATTGCTTGCAACAAGCACTTCCTCCTTTTCTCACAAGTTTTCCTTTTAAAATCTTCAAGGCATCAAAAAGCTGGATTGTGTGGTGATGGGTTAAAGTCTGTCAACTTCACCTGTGTATAACGAAAAATGGATAAAAAAGCTTGAAACTAATAGATTAAAAAAGAGTTCAATCTGACTGAGTTGCAGTTATTGTAATTAAAGGGTAAAGATAGCAGTTAATTACACAAATCACAGACTCTGAGACTGTGTAGAGAAGGTTTAAAAATGAAATTAAGTTAACACGGAATAATGTGCTCTAGTTGTTTGGTTTACATGTCATTGTATGGATTAGTTACCACAGAAATAATGAAATCTTCAGTGGGGAAAGGGTTTGACATAGAAAAGTTTGTGTACTTGCGACGGTTGCTGCAATATCGTAGCCCTCTTTCTGATAATCTGCTTGCAGATTATCAGAAAGAGGGCTATGATATCCCAGTTATTCGGACGGTATTCAAGGGCTTTCAACCATCCAATCAGCGGAGGTGCAACTTAAACAAGCATCTCGCCTATCGATTTATGCTTGATTTAGGATAACATGGCTTCCAATCAGCAGTTATAAAACTGATTTACTGTCTCCTAATTTGATAACCTCTAGGCAAAATGTGATTGTTGCCTGTCATAACGAGGTGACTTCCCATCTTTTTCAGGTGACTTTTCGATTTCGCTTTAATCAGTAACTTGGGTGAAGTTACGAAACCAGGCTTCTCCTTTGCCTCAGTTCTCACTCTGCAGAGCCCTGGATTTATTCTTTAGCCCTTAACCAGATAACAAAATCCTAGATTGAATGATATTGAAAGAAAATGTATTTGACAAGAATAACTGATTACCACACAATGCTGCCTTTCTCACGCCCTTAGAAATATGTGTAATTTGAAATGTCCTCTTCAGCTTAGTTTGATTTGGAGCAGTGTAAAATGTGGTCATTTGTTGATGGGTCAACATTGTGAAAGTTAAAAAATATTTGTCTTTTCGGGTAGGAGAGAATTTCGATAAGATAAAAACACAGCTTTTGGGAGAGCTTTACTAAAGCCAAATCACTAGATTGTCTCTCTACATTTTACATGTATGATCATGGATATTTTTGGAGGACCTTTGATTAGAGAATTTGATAAGTTGAAAATTTTGATAAAAGGGAAGTGATAAATTCAGCTAACTTTTTAACTACATGTATATTGCATTTTATCTTCTTCCTATATACCTTTTCTTGTCTGAAAAACTTTTGCACATCAATTTCTTCATTTGAAAAATGAAAAGTAGATTTATCACTATCCTTTAGCCCTTTACCAGGTGACAAAATTTTAGATTGATCCAAATTAAAAGAAAATGCATTTGAAAATTTCAAATTTGTGACAGTTAAAAATTATTTGTCTTTTAGGGCAGGTGACGTAGTGGACAACAACCAAAATACTTACTCATTCAAAGAATTTCAGACTGCAAGAAAAAAAAAGCTGCAAGTTGATCGAATATTAAAACTCGTCTTGGATTGAAACAAGCAATATCTTTATTTTCCATGATGTTTTCCAAAGCTGTTTTCTATGTGGGGCATTAAAAGGCGGGTTATTCCTTTCTCACTTTTTATAGGGGATCATGAAAAATGATTGATTTCGAATTGGTTAATCAGTAAATTCAGGCCTGTGAAGCGATACAGGCGCTCAAGAGCCTCTAGTTTTTCACTGACAAGCCCCTTTGGGCGTATATGCTTTGCCCTGCAAAGCCTTTGTTTCTCTTTGATAGATACTTAAAAGACAAATGATTCCCAAATACTTCTTATTTCAGGTGGCATCAAGTGGAATCTCTTCCTGAAGGAATCACAATTTCAGTCAACTTTTGGTACATGGTAAGTGTTCAACTAATCTGTAAAGTATAATGAATGGACAGACGGAATGATCTTGTTTCTTTACATTATATATAATTGACAAATTTAGACTGTCACTCAAAAAATCATCTATACCAATATATTCACAGAATTACCGTATCTCAAAAAGAAGCCCTTTTCTGTGTGATCCCTATTTTTACATAGAAATAAAGAAGGAGATCTTCAAAAATATTTTTTTCCAAAACCATAAGGCCTAGAGCTTTGATATTTTGTATATATCATCATCTATTGAACCTCTACCAAAATACTTCAAAGAATGACGTATCTTGAAAATTAGCCCTTTTCTGTGCTTTTCCTAATTTTGCATAGTTAAAGAAGGGAATCTTTAAAAAATCTTCTCCCCTCCAAACCATAAGGCCTAAGGCTTTGAAATTTGGTTTAAATCATCAGCTAATGACCCTCTACTAAAATACTTCAAAGAATTAGGGTAGTCTAAAAATTTGACATTTTCTTTGTGATCCCTGATTTAACAAAGAAATAAAGAAGGCAATTTTAAAAATCTTCATCTCCCAAACCATAAGGCCTAGAGCTCTGATATTTAGTGAGTAATAATAACTACTGACCCTTTACCAAAATACTTGATAGAATTTCCGTAGATTCTGAAAATAAGCCCTTTTCTGTGCAATCCAAGATTTTAGAAAGGAATAAAGAAGAATATCAAAGAAAATTTTCTCCTAAACTATTAGGCCCTAAGAGCTTTGATATTTGGTATGTATCAATGCCTATTGACCCTCTACTGAAATACTTCAAAGAATTACCTTACTATTGAAATTAGCTCAATATTGTTGGATCTTCACTTTACCCATGATTAAAGGAGAAAATTATGAGAAAATCTTCTTCTTCAAAATAATTAGGTGTAGGGCTTTGATATTTTGTATCATAAATATCATAAAACCTTTAGCCATCATACTTAGGGGAGCAATATTGGACCATCATGGTCCTCTTGTTAATTACATGCTCTTGCTGTGAATTTTGCAAATTAATGCTGTTTAAAATTGAAGTTGAACTTCCTGTCCGAGTCAATGGGCGTGGCCAATGAAATAAGTAGGTGGGTTCAGGGATTGGTCATTTGACCAATGGCAGGCACTTACCTCTGACACGGCAATTTGCATGATATACGTATACAGCCAGTTGAATCACAAAGTTGCTGAAAAGTTGTAGTTACAACACTTTATTTCACCTGCAAAAAGAACATACATGAATGTTGAAGGTCAACATTGCCCTTCCATTCTAAATGAGGGATTTAATTGGTCAACAGATTTTATGATTGATATTCACAAAAAGGATCGGTCTATCAGTGTTGCTAGTTTACTCATGCAAATAAAAAAACATATCTATAACCTTTTTAAAGCTGTTTGTGGTCATGAGACATAGTTTTAACTATGACAGTTTGGTGATATGTTAGAAAGTTAGTGTTATAGTTCATTTGTTAGTCTGTCCATCCAAATGTATCCAGATCATAACCTTTACAACTTTCAATGGTTTTCACAATTACTTGGAACAGTTGTCTTTGATCTTATCCCATTCCAACACAACAAAATTCTAGACGGGTCCAAATTGAAAGAAGCTGCAGACGACAATTTCAAGTTGATGGAATTTAATTTTTTTTCGTCTTTTTAGATAGAAAACATTGTGGATAATGAAGAAATTGCTTGTCACAAGCAATTTCTTCATTATCAACAATGTTTTCCAAAGCTTTTTAGCTCACCTGAGCACAAAGTGCGAGGTGAGCTATTGTGATCGGTCATTGTCCGTCGTCCGTCCGTCCGTCTGTCCATCTGTCCGTCCGTCCACAATTTCTTTAAAAAACTTCTTCTCCTAAACCAGTAGGCCAATCAAGCTGAAACTTTGCAAGGATGTTCCTTGGGTGAAGTTCTACAAAAGTTGTTAAAAGAATTTAATTCCGTCAAAATTTCTGGTTGCCGCGGCATTTGAAAAAGGGAATCTTAAGTAAATCTTTAAAAATCTTTAAAAATCTTCTCCTCCTAAACCAGTTGGCCAATCAAGCTGAAACTTTGCAGGGATGTTTCTTGGGTGAAGTTCTACAAAAGTTGTTAAAAGAATTTAATTCCGTCAAAAACTCTGGTTGCCGCGGCATGTGAAAATGGGAATCTTAAGTAAATCTTTAAAAATCTTTAAAAATCTTCTCCTCCTAAACTAATTGGCCAATCATGCTGAAACTTTGCAGGGATGTTCCTTGGGTGAAGCTCTTCAAAAGTTGTTAAAAGAATTTAATTCCGTCAAAAACTCTGGTTGCCGCGGCATGTGAAAATGGGAATCTTAATTAAAACTTTAAAAATCTTTAAAAATCTTCTCCTCCTAAACCAGAAGGCCAATCAAGCTGAAACTTTGCAGGGATGTTCCTTGGGTGAAGCTCTTCAAAAGTTGTTAAAAGAATTTAATTCTGTGAAAAACTCTTGTAACCGCGGCATATGAAAATGGGAAATGTTAGAAAATCTTTGTTGTCTTTTTTTTCAAAGACTACCAGGCCAAAGGCATTTATTTTTTATATAGAGCTTAATCATATGGTTCTTTACCAAGTTTTTAAAAAAAAAATTCTCTGGGGTCAAAAATGGCCCCTCTCCTGAGGTCTGAAGTTTGGAAAAATGCTTAATTAGGGCAATTTCAAAAGACTTTTCCTCTTAAACTATAAGGTCTAGGATATTTATATTTGGTATGGAGCATAACTGGATGGTTTTGTATTATATCACTAAAAGTTGTCTTCCTCGGGTCAAAAACGGCCCTGTACTAGGGGTCAGAAATTGGGAAAAAACGCAAAATTTGTGTATGCTGGAAAAAAAACCAACCTTCATTTTAAGGAGGAGGGCATTTATATTTTGAGTGTAGCATAGCCTGGCTGTTATCTATCAGTTTTGATTAAATTATACCTGTAGGTTAATAAACACCCCTTCCCTGGGTGTCCAAATTTTGTAAAAATGCTCAATTAGTCCATGTTCAATAGTCTTTTCTTCCCAATCTACAAAGTCTGAGGCATTCATATTTTGTATATAGCATATCCAGATAGTTCTCTACCATGTTAGCTAAAATCTTAGCCCTGGGATAAAACATGGCACTGCCCCATAAGTCAAAAATTTTGGAAGACACCCAATTAGAGCAACATCAAAAGTCTTCTCCTTCTGAAATATAAGGTGAAGGGCATACATATTTGATATGTAGCATGACAAAATAATTGTGTACTATGCAACAGGAAAATATGCTCTTAGGATAAAAATGTCTCTGCTCCTGGGGTCTAAAATTGCATTGAAAGAATTCTTCTTAAATATAGGTTCTAGAACATTTACATTAAAAACAAAGGATAACATTATTGTTATCTACCATGTTTATATCCTTTGACAAACATGGCCCTTCCCAAGGTATCCAAAGATATGAAAAACGCTCAATAAGAGCATGTTCAAATATCTTCCACTCCTCATGTATAAGTTGTAATGCATTCATATTTTGATTTATAGTACATCCAGATTGTTCTCTATCAAGGTTGCTAAAATTACACCCATTGAAGTTGCAGACAGTAATTAGAGTTTGATTGAAATCTAAATACAAAGAATTTCAGGTAGAAAACACTGTTAGAAATGGATAAATTGCTTGCCACTCCCTTTCTCACTATGTATTTTTCAAACCTATTTTCCCTGAGGGTGACAAATTTTGGATAGTTTGGTAATGGATTAAACTATAAAGACAAAGGTATTAATTCTTATTGTAAAGCATTACTGGATAGTTTTGTACAAAGCCCAAAATCTTATATTTGTTCTATTTATTTTACTCAAGTTGTGTCTTTTTTATACTAAAAAGTACTGTAATTTGCAGATGCCTCAGGTGAGCGATTTAGGACCATCATGGTCCTCTTGTTTCTTTAGACACGTAAAAAGGAGGGCTTGTGTGGGAAAGGGTTAAGTAAATATGCCCTTTGAAACGTTGATTGGATTGTGGTTAGGTAGGTCAAACGCCAAGGACATTATCGTTAATTCTTTGAAGGCTCTACACAAGTTGTTCTTAGATAATCGTTATTAGCAGTAGATGTTGCGTAATTATTTCCCTTGATGATTAAAAACAATATAAGTTCAGTAATTAGTCTACTTAATGTTTTTATTTTCAAATCATTAGGCTGGTAGTCAAGACAAATTAGAGTATCCCCTAACAGCTCAACAAAAAGTAGCAATGACGAGAAATATTGAAAAGATGATTGCACAGGCTTTAAATGACCCAGAAGAGGTATGATAGTCATTAAATATTTAATTTGTGTAGTGATTATGACTTTTAGTACAATAATGTAGTAAGTCATTATTTGTAAAGGAGAAATTGCTTTTGTCAAGAAAAGGCTGTTTCGGAGAAAACCCAAGGTATAACTATAGCCAGGTCCACATTTGTTTTGTCATATGAATGCTACAACACTTTTTATTTTCTTATCTCTGGTATTACTGAACAAATTCACTTGACACTTAACCCTTTCCTGGTTAATCCCTGGATTTTACGTTGTCCTTAAGATTTTATACTCAAGAAAATATTGTAGGATAAGAAGAAATTGCTTGTCACAAGCAATTTCTTCTTATCCCACAATATTTTCTATCCTATGGGCTGGTTACTTTTAAAATTGCGCTCACTTTTAATTGTCGTCTGCAACTTCTTTGAAATTGGACAGGTCTAAAATTTTGAAAAACAGGAAAGCGTTAAATTAAAATGTGCTATCAGATGTGTAGTCCATACCAACAAGCGGGATAACCCTAAATGCATCTTTGAACATATAATACCCATTTTTCACTCAGAAGTTTTACCAACTATCATGAACTTGAACAGCCAAGGGTTGGAATCTGCGTGCAGAGCTCTTGTTTCATAGGATGCTTCCTTTGTTGGTAAATGGAATAAGTACTCTTCTTTTCCAATGAAATGTTGTTATAGTTTGTAAAAAGACATCCTAAAATCAAAAGTTAATGTTACCAAATCAATGAAATGATTTTGATTTTGATGGGTTTATTTATAATGACATATCATTTGTGATGTCATTTGTAGGTAGCACCATTCATGAGAGCCATGGTACTTGGACGTTACACCTGACTTCAACATACATCAAAATGAAAAGTTTCCAGCTGAACTAGAAGATTGCTGCTTATGCAATCATTGAAGTAACATAGAGCAGATCACACCTTTAAGAATCTATTCATCACAGGAATTTACCAGAGAAAATTTTTGACTGGTCTAAATTGAAGGGTATGCAGAGAAAAATATCAAGTTTGTGAAATTTCAAAAAGCTTTTGCCTATGAGAGTAGAAAAAATCCTTGGAGATAAAGAAATCACTTGTAATAAGAACTTTCTTAATTTTCCATAATAATTTCCAAAGCTTTTATTCTCAACCCTTGTCATGCTGAGAATAATCTGGTTTTGGCAGGAGGTAAAGACAAAGATCAGCCTGCAAATAAGTGCAGTCTGATCTTAGTCTACACCACCTGTCTGTCCATTTGAAACAAGAATGGTTTATGGTATTAATTTTCAAAATAAGTATTGATGATCAAAGAACATGTACTATCAGTGCTTTCAGTCTTTTGATTTTTATGTATTTCTGAAAAAATATACTCAGCATGACAAGGGTTAAGAGGCGTAAAAAGCAGTATTGTATTGGACGGGGTTAACTGGCCTACTTACTACATTTATGTACATAGAGAACATGTACCTGTTGACCCCTCCTGTTGACCTTTTACTGTTTGATAAACTATGTAATATACAACAAAAATTTCAGATTTATGTGCCAATTATATTTTAACTCGGTAATTTCATCAGTGGGTTAAGGCTTTTATAAAAGGGAGTGATAATAACCTTAGTCTGTTGCCAGAAGACAGAATTTAAGACTTGTCCAAATTGAAAGAGGTTACAGCCAATAATTCAAAGTATGTTAAAATGTTAAGTAACTGCCAAATAGGGTAGTGCGTTAAACCCATTACTAGATGATTAAATTTAAGACTGGTTCAAACTCAAAGGAGTTGCAGATGATAATTCCAAGTTAATGAAATTTTAGATTTTTTCAACTTTCTTGTCAGAAAGCATTGTGTAAAAGGAAGAAATTGCTTGTTGCAAGCAATTAAATCATTTTACAAAATGTTTTCCCAAGTGTTTTTCTTAAGGGGGCATATAAAGCATTATTGTGTGAAAATATGTTAAATGCAGGATTGTGTGGAAATGGGTTATTGTTGTGGACACTCATTGAAATCATCTTGTTAGCTCAGTCCTGCTTTGATTTTAAACGGCCTTATTTTACAAAATCTATGGCCAGTAAATGTAACAAAAAAGCACAATAGTTGAATAAATTACAGCTGTAGTTATGTTGTTTAAGTCACCAAACCAACAGAAAAAGGTTAACAAATATGGCAGCCAATGTCAGAGTTCAAAACTCATTTCTGGTCTAAATGAATGATTTCATTGGTTGATTGGTTGTTTGATTGACAGCCACAATTGGTCAATTCTGGGGTGGTGAGTACGATCAGTACTATTATAAACTTTTGACCAAAGTCATAGTAACATGTGTAATTTGTCTTCCATCAATTGGCCAATTAAAAACAGTATGCCTTGGTGGGATGATCAACTGGTGGCTCAGATTGAATGTTGTGGCTGTACTGATTGAGAAACGACAGGACATCATGGCTTGGTGCATCAGCAGCATGATGTTACTGAAATACTGTTGAAAATGGTGATAAACCCAATACAATCAAATGAAATTATCTCCTTCAGCTAACTTCCATGAGTTCTTTTGAAATAAATTTTGATAGGCAAAGTGTGTATAACGTAAATTTACTTTTTGAAAATATGAATCTCTTCGTCTATTTTGACCTCAAGTCTATTTGGACCTTCAAACCCTTTTCAAGGTGACAAATCATAGACTGGTCCAAATTCAAAAAATTGCAGACAACAGTTTTAATTGTACTGAAATTTAAAAATCTTTCTGCTAAAGGGTAGAAAGATTGTGGGAAACAGAAAAAATGCTTTTACAATCAATTTCTGTCTTTGCTTCAATGTTCTCCCAACCTCTTTTCTTGAGAGTCGCAAAAAAGTGGAATTGTGTGGATTTTTATTAATTCTGTCTTGCTCTGCTGAATGTTGATTTTTGAAGTGTTAACTGTTTACCAGATGGCAATATTTAAGACTGGTCAAAATTCAAAGAAGTTGCAGACGACAATTTACATTTGATGAAATTCTAAGAATCTTTGTTTTTTTGGGTTAAAAAACATTGTGGTTAATGAAGAAATTGCTTTTGACAAGCAATTTCTTCATTTTCCAAATTGTTTTCCAAATCTTTTTACTTGAAGGTAGTCAAAATGGTGATTGTGTGGGTATAGGTTAATTCTGAGTGTGGAGCTTATTCCATTGGAGCCTATGCTCCAAATATTTCGCAAGTGCTTGACTCGCACACATTGAGCACCCTGGACAGCCATTCGGGGCAATTAGAACAATCGCTTATTGTTTAAAGAAGCTGTGGGTCAGTATCTATCTACAGAGCCCAGAGTGAAGACTCAGACCATATTGTGCAGATGCACAGGCTGATCTGAGTCTTTACTTGGTGCACATGTGCAATTGTTGGAAATGTCATGCATGCCCTCATTTATAAGATATTGACTCGTTAACACATGATCATACATTATAGTGATGAAGGAAATAACTGTGGAATTGTGAAAAAAGTAAAAATTGCTTAGAACAATGATTTATCATCTCACTATGTCTTCTACCCTAAATGTCAATTATTTTGCAATTCAAGTTTGCATGTGAAACTTTTATCATTTTGGACCAGTCCAAAATTTTGTCTTCTTATAATGGATAATCTCCTGACCAAATTCAAAGAGATTTAACATAACAATTAAAATGGTTCATTACTTGAAAATAAGTGCCCTACAAGTAAGACTTTGAAAAAAGGGAGCAGTTTTGTGGTATTTTTTCTGACTTTTCTCTTCAACCCTATATAATGTGCCATAAAAAAGCTACTATTTTCATAATGGTATTTTTGCAAGAACATGGGTATTGATATATAGTTGTTTTCTGAAATATTTGGAATAGAATAGAATAGAAAAATAAGTTTTTGTTTGCAGAATACAAGTTTTCAGAATCATACTCCATATTTGATTTATATGTATGATCAATTTGTTATTCTTCATGTGAAAAGGGAACCATCCAGAAAATTCTCATTATAAACAGATGTATATAAGATCGGATCAAACAAGGCCATAAAAGCTTTTGTTTCGACAGCCATGATGTCTGATATTCAGAACATTAAACCAAGGGAAAATCACACACATGTTGTGTCTTTCATCTTAAACCTTTACAAGATGACCAAATTTCAGACTGGTCCAAATTAAAAGAAGTTGCAGACAACAATTAATAATTTGATAGATTTTTAAAAATCTTAATCTTTGTAAGGTAGAAAAGGTTGTTGATAATGAAGATATTGCTTGTAACAAGCAATTTCTTCTTTATCCACAATGTCTTCCTAAGCTCTTTGCTTGATGTATGTAAAAGGCGGGATTGTATGGGAATGGGTTAAATGAAGAAACAGGGTGCAATATACAAATGTGTCTGTGCTAAAACTTTTAATTTAAGAATCTCCTCAGGAAGTAATGAATATAATTCAGCCAAAATTTCAGGAATTATCATTGGGAGACCCTTTATCATATTCCTTTAAATAATCAGATAAATAACATGGCTTTTATGGGTGAGCTTATGTTCATATATGTTATGTTTAGAATTCATGATTTCCTAAGCCGGCAGATGGTTTTCTACCAAATTTTACCAAAATTATCCTTGGGTGATCCTTATACCAGATTTTTATATAAGAAATCTTAATAGTTTTGATAATAAAGCGTTGGTGGATTGGCCAAATTTCAGGTAGAGATCAAATATTGATGAAAGGGAAATAATTGATACTACTTGACTGACATTATCTATTGTATTAAAGAAAGTTGCCTCCCTTAAAGTAAATTGAAAAAAATAATTAAATGAGTTGCCTCATATATTAAAGAAACTAAAATGATAAGTAAATTCAGGCTAGTGGAGTGAATAAGTGAAATAATAGTCTTGTATAATTTTAGGGGGTTTCTTAATCCATTACCAGACAACAAAATTGTAGACTGGTCCAAATTGAAAGGAGTTGCAGACTACAATTTAAAGTTTATTGAATTTTAGATATGTTCAACTTTCTAGGTAGAAAACATTCAAGCAATTTATTCAAATTAAACAATGTTTTTCCAATCTTTTTTCTTGAGAGTTGTCTAAAAATGTCACTGTGTGTGAAAGGGTTAAAGTGAATAAGAACACACTGAGATTAAAATATGAACCCCAAGGAAAAGCATGAGATGCAGTAATTATGTTTTGTAAATGCAGGAGATTGAAAAGAAAATGTCATGAATGTAAGCATTTGGACAGCTTATGTGACGACGGAAAGCACCAAGGACATAATTATCTTAATCCATTCCAACATAATCCCACTTTTTAACACCTCTAGATAGAAGGTCTTTGGAGAAACATTGTTGGAAATGAAGGAAGTACTTGTTACAAACATTTTCTTCATTATGCTTTTTAGAGGAGAAAGACTTTTAATATTTCATCAACTAAATATTGTTCTTGATAATATCTTTGAATTTAGACCAGTCTAAAATTCTGTTGTTTGGTAATAGATTAAAGGTTCATGCTTATTGAATAAAAATCCAAAATGTTGTAAATGCAGTTCAACCAAGCTATAACAATGATGTTTTGTTCAACCACCAACGTAAGCAAAATGTTATCAGTGGAGGCTTGCGGGGTGGGGTTCTTCCCTTCAAGTCTTTTATGTATGTATTATATTTAAAATTCTGGAAATGTCCCCAAGAACTGTGACATCTCTATCTCTGGAAGAATGTCTGATTTCTTAATGATCTCCAACCATTTCTGGATAAATTCACTGCACTGTATCAATACAATAGGAGCATTAATTTTGTTGTGACAAGACCCTTCAACTTCTCTCTTGTATTACATGTCCTTTTCATTTGGTATTTTGTCATCTATGATGCCATGTCACAGAAATACCAACGGTAGAAAGTTAGAAAAATTTAACTTCCCCCATCCTCACGAGTGAAAGGATATCGAAGATCGCCGCCCTTGGTACGACAAGATGAAGTTTATCATACTCCGCTCTATCCTTTTTTATTCCAAGTCTTGTCTTCCCCTTTCCCCTGTTTCCTCTTAATCCCACTTTTTGATGCCCCGAATAAATACAGTTTAAAAAAAACTTGTGGGAAAAGGAGACATCAGTTGTTAAATGCTATTTCTCCTTTTCTCGCAATGTCTTTTTTGTTGTTTTTTGTTGTTGTTGTTGTTGTTTTACCGTATTCCCAATTTTAGCACATTCTTAAATGTTGTTTGCAACTTCTTTTAATTCGGACCAGTTTAAAGTTTTGTCGTTTGGTAATAGATTATCCCCCCCCCCCGGTTATGCGTCCTGACCATCATGCCGTAAGCCACTCTCAATTCTTCCAATATTCAGCTCCCTTAATCCTCTTACGTCAAACCTCTTCTTACTCAGACTACGCTCTTATCTTTCACACATCCCTCTCCTCCGTATCACTCGGTGTGGGATAGCAGCTGGAGGCTAGGAAAGGATGTAGTGGTAGTCCTGGTGTGAGAAATATTAGGAATCCATTGTTAGGTGCTCCAGCCGCCGCGTTTGACTGAAATACTGTTTTAAGTGGCGTAAAACCTCATCCAATCAACCAATCCTTTATAGTCGGCTATTTACCGTCTGACTGACACTGCGGCCTTGGTAATAGCGGGTGGTAGCGCGTAGGAACCTAGCCCTGGAGTTCGATGGTCGATCTCCGTCCGCGGCGAATATTCTATTCGACATTTGTCTCTCACCAATGGGTGGATAATCGTAAATCTACGTAGGATGGGCAGGTGGAGGCTCGGGAAATACTTGCGTGAGAAATACCATGGTTAGGTGCTCCAACCGCCGCGCAAGATATGACTGAAATATTGTTAAAAGTGGCGTTAAATCGCAGTCAGTAATTCAACTTACTGATCAACTTCCCCCTCTCCTGCATTCCTCGCTCTACTTTTCGTTCATTGTGCATTTACTCTCAGTCTATTCCACCCTAATTCTCCTCTGTGTTCCTTTCTCTTCCTTCCTCGGGTCCATGCACGCTCCTCTCTTTCTTCCGCCCTGTTAGCCCCTCTCTTTCTTACTTCCAATCGCCGCGAAGCTGAGAATGATGTTAATTAATTATTAAAAAATGATTATAAAAAACAAAGTTATTTATTTGCAAGGGCGAGATGTTTCGATATACATGCGTAAAATCCTAGGTCCGATCATCAAATAACCACACGATGAACCAAATACCACACCATCCTTCTTCAAAAAGCCGACAGTCGTCCTAAAACGATATTTCGAAAGCGCGCTCTTGATTATTTTCACCATTTTCTCGTAAGTTAGTGCGAAAAAAACAAAACAACAACACCTCCCCCCCCCCAAAAAAAAACAACAACAACTAAAAACGTCAGTTTTGAAACGCCTTGCATCCGTTGACCCTTGACCTTTGAGACTCTACTGGATTATTTTCTACGCTTGTGTGTGTGTGTGTGTGTGTGTTCAAATTTTCATCGCACTCACATGGATTATCGGTTTAATAAGTTTGAAACAAAATTTTTGGCGTATTCAAATTCATAGATTTGCATTCACTAAAATGGTTAGTCTAGCACACACACACACACACAAGCTAGGCACACTATTACTAATTTCTCACTAATACTACGGCCCTCATGAAAAGAAACTTTGAAAAGCATAGTGGAAAATGGAACAATTTTATCATTAACCACGATGTTTTCAACCCAAAAAGACATATAAAATAGAAATCTCATCAACAAAAACTTATTGTCTGGAACTTCTTTGAATTTGGACCGGACTAAAATTTTGTTGTGTGGTAATGAGTGAAAGAACATCACAGAACAACTTGTATACTTTGCTGTGTTGGCGGAAAAACTCAGAAAGAATGTCAATCGGTCACGGTGACCACCTGACTACGGACAAACGGACGGACATTGAGGCAGATTCCAGTATATTCAACACCTTCGCGTTCGTCATGGTTGAAAATTATTCTTTTTTCAATTATTACGTTTCGCCAATCAACGTAACTATCTACAATTTTCCCACGGTATAAAACATGCAGGCGGGACCGCTCTCAGAAGTTTCGTCCTGTAAGCTTACATTATTACCCGTTTCTTGTGACTGATCGCGTCTCTTAAACAAAGAATCAATCAAACAATTAATTAATTCATTGAGACAGGAAGTGAACCGAACTTTGAAATTCAACATTAATGTGAACTTGTTGATTTGGCGACTCACAGCGTCGTAACTACAGTTTATTCAAGCTATAATTACGACGTTTAGGTCGCCAACTAACCATTTTACTTTTTTTACATGTTACTGGCCATAAGTTTTGCAATGTAACGCCGTTTTATATCGAAGTAGACCTTCCTGTAGGAGTCACTGGGCAGGGTCAGTGACGCTGGTCAACTGACCAATCACAGCTTCCAATTAAATAATCAGTTGACCAATCAAACCATTCATTTAGAACAGATATAAGTTTTGAAGACCGATATTGGTCGCCATTTTGTGCTTGTTTTGCGACTTAAACGTTCTAAATACAGCTTATTCAAGCTGTAGTTATGACGTTTATGTCGTCAACCCGAACTCATGATTCTACTTTTTTGCTACATACTACTGGCCATGAATTTTGCCCCCCCCCCCAAAAAAAAAAATTCGTCGTTTAAAATCGAAGCGGGCCATTATGTTGGGGTCAATGGGCGGGGCCAACGGAGTAAGTGATCAATTATCCATCTCAGTAATCGTCGGGATGCTCGCTCATGGGCACGTATGGTATGGACGATAAATAAAATCACGCGTTGTCTGCGTATGTCATATTCTCCGAACACCTATCGGAAGATAACGGAAAATCACGACCTAGTGACATTCGGCAATCTTCGGGCGATGTCCGATCGGGAAGCATTATGCGTTGATGACGTTATTCCTTCTGGGAAACACAAAGACGTCATTTCGACCGGACGTTGTTATGACGTTGTCAAAGGTGTCATTTTGCAGAAAGAGTTGAAAACAAATTAAATCAAAGCAAATTTTATCCAGAAGGACTCTTATAACAAAGTCTACTTTCTTTATCCGCTATCTCCTCTTCCTCTCTCACCATCTTTCTATCCATCATTATCTCTCTCTTTCCCTCGCTCTCTCCGCTCTCTCTCTCTTAGAAAGGGGACAAAATTGTTCAGAGATGCGATAGAGATAGAGAGGGACACAAGAAGAGAAAGAGTGACAGAAAGGCGAAATGCATCATGATAAGATTTGAGAAAGAAGTACGGAGAGAGGGAGTTATTTTGTATTTAGAAAAAGGAGAATTAATGGAAAAACATATCTCGCGAAGCTAAATGAGAATATATTTACATCGATGCTTCTTAGTTTAGTTTATACTGATTTATTTTAGTTCGATTGCTACGAAAGATTTTTAAAGACTATAGAGACGCTCTCGAACACTCACAATCCAGATGATTTCACGTCCCTGAAAGAGAGTCAATGACAGAATCCCACTGCTACCCACTTTTACAGCTGGATAGACTGGGGCTGGCTATTAAGTGTTTTGCCCATTACCACAGCTAGGTCACGATCACGAATCAAGCACCTATAACACTTGGCCATTGAGGCAGTCCGAAGTTCTTGCTTATTGCATTGGCGGTTCCCTCATATTGTCCCCCTAAAGATTCAAATAGAAAACCCATATTCACAGAGAAAGTTCTGTGCTTTTCAAATGTTGGCAAAACCTCAGTGAAGCGGTTAGTTTTTCCATCAGTGTAAATGCAGACATGGTGGCTTCATATATCACAAGTATGAGGAACAGGGGTTAAATAATCCACTTTTCGATTGTTTATATTGCTGAATAATGCAGATAGTTCATTTAACCTTTGGCTCATCTACCGTACCGTAAAACGTTGTTGATAGAGTCATTATATATACTTGACGTAAGGATGGAATTAGTATAAAGAAAAAATCGTTTGGTTACCGAATATATCGTATCTGCAGCTACTTAAAATCGAAGTTTTGAGGTTTGCTTGCCCTTTTTATGAGATGATTTCCAAATCAAATTTACTATAGTCGAAAAGAAAAAAAAAGAAACAAAACAAAATAAAAAATTCTACTATTAGAAAAAATACTGGTGTATGCAATAAATATGTGTAATGAGCAGTATCTTCTCTGCCGCTAAAAAGACTTAGCCTAAATTATGCCTCCGATACACAGATGATTGGGGAAATCCATAACTTTGAACGAAGGCATTAAGGCCTTTCTATTGGGGAAAGCACACGCACACAAAGAAAACCCATAAAGTCAAATCCATGAATTTATGAAGCAGCATATTAATTCTTTAAAGCTACCTACAGAAAAGTCATGGTAGCTAGATTAGCAAACTAACAAATCCACTGACATTTCTTGGGCACCCCTTTTTGCTTATTCACACACAGATCACAATGATGCATTTTTTTTAAAGGTGATTATGTCTCAATCATGACCGCGTATAGTTTGACATGCGCCGTTTACATGCGCTTTCCATTTAACTTTCGTTACTTTTCCCGTCCGTTGGTTAAACCTATTATAATATTTTCAATTGTTTATCTATCTAGTATTTATTTTTCATTATTCATTAAATTATGATTCATCATTTTATATATATCATTAGAAAATCTACAAAGGGCACCAATAAGTGACATTGGAACGTTAAAGAGTACATTCGGTTCAATTGGCTCTTCAATAAAGAGATTTGCGGGAATGGATTCCAAAGTAAATATTTGTTACAGATTCAAAGATGTTTTCGCATTTCTGTCCCAACACAAGTACAGCATACCTGACGATGCCATTCTCCACCTGTTTTCAGACGTACTTAATACCGAATGTAAGACGTTCCGGGTTCAGTATGGTCTCGAATATAATTTTAATGGGTTTTCGCGCCGTAATTAGAATAGTTTGCCCATAGATGTGAATAGAGCAAGGTCGGGTATTGCCGACATTAGTCCTATTCCGACACTTTTCAGAAATATTCTTCCGTACTACAATATATTTCCATAAATTCATCAAGTTCTTCTTTACAATATTACGTCATGTACTCTTGTGACGTCATGTAATAATCTTTGACACCGAGAAGCTTTCCTTTTTTAACCATCGAACATTAAGATAGACCACCCGTTTCATCGGTTTTTCGAAATTGTAGTCTTACAGGCGGTCATAAGAGGTGTTTCCAAACCAAGTAAGCATAAAATTAATTTTTATTCCCCGCTTTCAACAAATTCGATATATATAAGTCATTTTATCATTGATTATTATTTTAGAGGTCAAACAATAATATCCGAGCGTTTACTGATTGATAAATTGCGGTGTCGGGTTTAACCATCACTTTTTGTCAAAAAGTATTATTCCGACACCAAAATTATAAATAAGGAGGCGTTCCGATTTCATTCACGCAAACATAAATAATTAACCACATACATGAAATATATACAGATATTCTATATATCAAATACAATTTCATTTCAAAATTCTTTCTTTATCTATATCTAGCAATTCAAATAGTTGTAATTACACAATATAACATTTATATTTGTCTGCACATTGGTTCACGTGACTAAGTTTTTGTTTTTATAGATGACAGATGATGGAGATGGAGCTGAATGGGTAAAATGCAAATTCTGCACAAGACAATGTCACATTTCTTGTACCGGCGATGCATGCGCTTCTATCTGAAATTCCGCTTGAACAGCTTAAAGAGTATCCCTTCATGCGTGAATTCTGTAAAAATTAAATTAGGAAAGACTTTACCGTTTTGCCCTTTATCCCGGCAGTAAAAACTTGTCGGTTATGCTTTCGAGAACGATTATGCGAGAAAGCCTTGCCAAAATAAGTCTTCCTGTTTGAAACCTTATTTTGTATGTATTGCACGCACTATATTTCGTTTGGTTTGAAATAATCATAAATACCATATATTAATTCAAATTGACCTAGGGGTTCAATGTTAACGATTTCAGTCTATCACTTAATTTTCTATTCAAGGAAAGGCTTGTAATATATGAAATAATATTAATTTTTTGGTATCAATAACTTATCTTTTAATGACTTCCCGATTGGGTGTCGGGTTTGAACGAAAGATGTCGAATTTACCAGACCTGAATTATAATATAGAGTTGGTTGTACCATTATCGATTGTGGCAAAAAGACGCCTCAAAATATACGAGTCTGTTGCATAAGGAACGTTCGCGTAAACCCGACATCGAAGTTGGAATAATGTATGTAGACAAGAAATACGCCTAAATTTCCCATAAAGTGTCGGGATTACCCGACCTTGCTCTAGCGCTTTAAATTTTTTCTAAAAAAAAAAAAAAAAAAATAAATTCGGTGGAGTTTTAATGGCCCAGAAGCAGGTTTAACCTACAGAGACTTGTATTTATTGATTCTTTTATACCTATTTTGATATCACAATATTTTTTTAAATCGCCATCCTTGAATGGCAGCTGTTTACAATCGCCTTACATGGTTTTCGTTTGAACCGAGACCTCGTGTTTTGATGCACAGAAATTTAAAAAGAAGCAATTTTGATGCTCAAAAATTTGTCACTGTGCGTCATATTGACTCTTGAAAATTAGCAGCCATGCATCTAGGGTCATCATAAGTGTGCCAAATTATTGGAAAATAGTTAATTGTTTATGAAAATATATACCCCTATCATGGATAACACCGAGCTTGTTTGGAGGGTTTTGCACTGTCAATTGCAAATGTAGCCAAATTCTGGCGCAAGTTTTTTCATTTGGCAAAAGTTTGTGGCACCAAAAAAAAATGAAAAGTGTTTTATACAAATATACTTTTACTTTGACTAATCTCCGGAAATCACGGCTGAGGGCCAAGTGTGTATAATTGCTCAAAGACTTGTATATCTGGTCAATTATGTCATAGAGTCTGACACATCAGTCCCATGGACCCTCCAGGGCTCTGCAGACTCCCAGAATTTGGGGAGAAGTCACTTCTCACTAATCTGAGAATTGGGAGTAGTTTTTCAAAATGGGGAGAAGTGGTGAGACTTTCAGGAGAAGTAAATCGTGTTAAAAATTAAGTTTTTGCGCGTATTCCTCATTTCTATCAGAAAATAAAATAGCTTTACAACCAAGTAGTTGCATTTTATATTATGTATCATGCAATAAACATAGAAAATACTGCTTATCCTTATTCCTGTGAACTAATACTTTCGTATTTTTCTTTTTTTTGTTTTAGAATTCAAGAGTTTGATTCTGAATTTATTTTTTTTTTAATATTTCATAATAGATTCATATATGATAAAAAAAAGTCAACTAATAAAAGAAATGCAAATAGTGTATAGGCAGTCTGAATGAAATGAGTAGCGTTACTATTTGAAGCAGAAAATGAGAAAAGATTTTATTGTAACAGCATGTATTTAATCGAACTATTACCAGAAGAAAAAAATGAGACTGGTACAAATTAAAAGAAGCTAAATAAGACATTTCACAGTGAGCTTAAATAAGAATGAAGGTGCCAAAGAGGGTAGAAACATGTGGGGAAAGGATAAATTGCTTGCTGCAAACATTTCCTCCTTTTTCCACAGTTTCCCATAAAAACATTTTCAAGATGTCAAAATTGGGGATTGTGTGGTAATGAGTTCAAGTCTGTGCACTTTACCTGATAACATATAAATAGATAAAAATTGTCATTAATTGGTCAAAATAGGTCCTCTGAGATTAAGTCAGTTATAGTGTGTAAAGGGTAAGGGTTACTGCTCAGTACACAAAACCAGACTCTTTACATGCAGAGGTTTAAAGTTAACACAGGATAATTTGCTCCATTTTATAGGATTACATGTTATTTAAAGGAATTATTACCAACACAAGTAAGTGAAATTTAGTTTTTGGATAGAATGTAATCATAACAAAAATCTCAGGAAAAGACCGTAGAAGCCTTTAAATTGTTTGCCATAATTTTCTTCACTTGCAGATAACTCAAATTGAAGGATTCTAATGAAAAATGAATTTACTCTACGTAGATTTTTGGCAGAATTATTTTTCATCAAGGTTTCAAATTTTAAAAATATTTTGACTTCTGGTAAATGACACGGCGTCCGTAAATGTCGGCCATTATTCTCATTATGTGAAAGTAAGCAACAAATCTCGTATACTGATGATAACTTAATTTACAGAAATAAATAAAACTTAAGAAGGGAAAGGATTTTAAATAAAGATTTCTAGTGCCGAGAGTATACACAGCATTGCCGAAATCAATCAGCGTAGGTGTGAATGAAGCAAGCATGTTGACTATTAGCTGCCAGAACATACCCCTCTTTCTGATAATCTACTGGCCTCGCGACTATTGATACACGCTTGAATAACGATCAAAGGGCTTCCGACCGACAGTTGTATAATTGCACACTGTCCCCTACTTTTATAGCCACTGGGCCAGATTTGGTTATCACCTATCGTATCCAGGCGACTTCCGGAAAATTCCAGGCGACTTCGACTTCGCTTTGATCAGCAAATCAGGCGAAGTTTTATGAAACCAGGCGACTTTTTCGCCTGAGTCGCCCACTCTGCAGAGCCCTGCCCTCAGGGTATCAGCTTGAGTAAGGAATTGAAGAATGTTCTAAAGTTGAACTCTACAAGGCTACATAATACTTTAGCCTAGAACTATGCTATAGCTTTAATATTTTTATAAAAACATAACCATATCTAAAAAGTACTGTCTATGTTAAAATCAGGCACTTCTAAACCTTAAGCAAGGACCCTTATGACATGATATTTAGCTGTATATGCATCTGTTGCACAGTTTTGTCTGACCAATGAAAATATCCTCTGTTTGCCCAACAGTCCAGTTTCTCTTTCGAGACTGATTTCTCTGTTGCTCAAAGCTGTTCAATTTTCATGTAGATTATTCTTCTACTTTTACATTTATGGCTCATTCAACACAGAATATCCAAATTTTGATGTCAGAAAGGTGTCTTCATTTATTCAAGGTACAATCTTACTATTTGTTGACTTCAACATCTTGTCCATATTTACATACCTAGTACAGAAAAATTTCAATTTTTGCAAGACCCTTTGATTTAACCTATTTCAACCAAATAGCAGATTTTGACATCCCTGTAAAATAATATAACCCTTTCCGGTTTTTAGCTCACCTGAGCACGAAGTGTTCAAGGTGAGTTTTTGAGGTTAGGTGGATGTCCGTCCTCTGTTGTGCGATGTCTGTCGTCCGTCGCCAATATTTACCTTGTATGCACTCTAGAGGAAACATTTTTGCCCAATTTAAATTTTGTCAGAATGATTGTCTTGATGAAATCTAATGTGAGTTCAAAACTTGGTCAACTAGGGTCAAAAACTAGGACACTTGGTCAAATCTTAGAAAAACCTTGTATGCACTCTAGAGGCCACATATTTTGCCTGATCAACCTGAAATTTAGTCAGAATGATTGTCTTGATGAAATCTAGGACAAGTTCGAAACTTGGTCAACTGGGGTCAAAGACCAGGCCACAGGGTCTTACCTTAGAAAAACCTTGCATGCACCCTGGAGGCCACAATTTTTGCCCCATCAACCTGAAATTTGGTCAGAATGGTTGTTGAGATAAAATATTGTATGAATTCGAAACTGGGTCAACTAGGGTCAAAAACTAGGTCACAGGGTCAAAACTTAGAAAAACCTTGTATGCACTCTAGAGGTTACATTTTTTGCCCAATCATTTGTCATCAATTAAATTAAAAAATTGAGACATTCAACTCAGATGAGCAATTTAGGGCCACTATGGCCCTCATGTTTGAAATATTAGCCTGGTTCAAATTTAAAGGTTTTGCAGACGACAATTTGAAATTGAATTTAATCGATGAATAATCATTTAGTAGGCTAGAAAACAGTGTGGAAAGAGAAGAAATTGCTTGTTAACACAATATTTTCTCAAATATAAATACACAAGGACGTAAAAACAAGGGATTAAACAGGAAAGGAAAAGAATTGTGATAAAAGGAGAAAAGGCTTGTAACTATATTTTCTATTATATTCATTCATAATATTTTGAATTACACACACTTAGGATTGTTGTCTGCAACTTTTTTCAATTTGGACTAGTCCAAAATTTTGTTGTTTTGGAATGGGTTAGGAAGCCATCACAGGAAGAAATGGACCATAGAGGTGCAAGCCTATGAAGGTCTGGAAGTACAGAACTGAACAATGTTAACAAATGACATGTATTCATTGTTAAACTTTATCAAAATAAGCATCATGTACGAGTGTAAATTAAAGAAATCAAAATTCAATGAGTTTAAGAAATACCAAGACTCGTCATGCTCTCAGCTGTGCACTTAAGCAAAAAATTTCAAAACATGTATTATTACATGTATACAAAAAATCGGTACATGACAGAAGAGATCAACCATTTCACTTTTGTATAATGCATTTTAGCTAAACCAAAATATCAGAACTAGTCATAAAACAGTGACACCATTGATATTTTTTCATGGCATCAATGATTTCTATCGGCCAAACCTGGTAAGTGAACAAAAGAATGACTTCGTGACATGATTTGAAATTTTAAAATTAAATGAAAAATGTGGGCACAGCAGGGGTGTCAAATTCCCATGCCTTCCTTGTCCAACATGGGCTTTTGTACTTACAGACAAGTACTTTTATCATGGTCACTTGTCCTTGGATAACTATATACCAAGGCAAATCTTGGAATGGTACAGAATAGTTCTCAAAGGATAACTCATTATATATTTAAAAAACAAATCATGTTGACAAGTATGTTTTCTCAAAATATATCTCTTCACTTTTTTTGCAACAAGCTTATTCTAGTTCTGGACAAGTAGAAAACCATGTCTTACCTGTGCTGAAGACACTGGACCACAAAATTGAGATTCTGTTTACTGGCATGGTTGAACTCCGAGGAAACCTCAAAATTTTGTCTATTTACTTAAGCTATCAAAGCTTATGCTTTGCTAGCTAAAAAGCTTATGTCTTCTTTAGCTTTCTTATTAAGTGCATAAAAAAGCAGCCTCAGGATTGTGTGGTGACAGGTGATCATCTAATGTGATAGTCAGATATAAAAAATTTGCACATACCTCCACCCTCGCTTTCACACCCCCCTGGCCCCAACAACAACAACAAACAACACACACACAAAAAATAAATAAAGAAAGCAATAAAAAACAATTTTTTAAATAAAGTGGGTTTTTCAGCACAGAAACATTTCAGGTGTGCTGCTTTAAACAAACACGAACATAATGTACTACACATTCTCTTCCGATAGATTGCATTTTTCAGATACTGACCTATCTAATTTGAGCATTCTGGGTAGTGAAATTCGTAACAACTCGGCAGATTCCATTGAACTTAATTCAAAATGTCAGCACCCATGAAATGCACGCTTCATATTCTTGATGCCTATTCTTGGTTCACAGGTAATACATAAATGCTTTCGAAATTTAAAATGATTATTTTCTTATTAATTTGGGACGACAGTTTAGTTTGATTTCTCCACAGTTGTAGTTTTTATTCCAATTATCAACTTGCTACTTTTTGGCAATATAATATGGAGTTGTGCGTACGAATTAGTAATGTTTATCCCAATCTGGATAAGTGATATGGTCCCGAAGACAGGTCAATCTTCGGAGAATATGACATGTGCAGACAACGATGTACTACATTGTACGAAACTGATTATAGGGACAATTTTGCTCTTTCAGTGAGAAACAAGAAGAGTATTGATGAAAGTGATGTCATCCAATTTTTGTGTGACGTCACAGACACAATAGATGATCAGAATGACGGCATTATCAACCTAGCTCTTGACATCACTGGTTGGCTAGGGTCAGTAGACGATTACTTCACACACTATCAGCCTTGCTTGACAATCTTCATTAGAACTGTGTGGAATAAGATCAGCCTCATCAATGTTTCTGTGGCATCTGCTTTCTTCAACTGTTTGAATTGTTTGACAGGACACAAAAAGGGTGTTGAGTGGCTGATAAATGAAAATAAAGGTAGGTATGGCCATTAGAAGTAAAAATCAGTGATTTTGTTGCTAACGGAGGGTAAATTTGGTGAACAAAGCACTTTGCTAATGAGACCATCTTTGTTTATATTGAGAAATATTCTACATTTAAACTTGTATTAAAAAATAAGGGATGGTAATCAGATTATTGCTTAACCCTTTCCCGTTCAAATACAGGATTTTACGTTCCTGTGATTTTATACTCAAGAAAAAATTGTGGAAAAAGAAGAAATTGCTTGTAACAAGCAATTTCTCCTTTTTCCACAATATTTTCTACCACATTGGATGGTTTCATTTCAAATAGCATCCAGTTTTGATTGTCGTCTGCAACCTCTTTGAATTTGGACTAGTCTAAAATTTCCCAAAACAGGAAAGGGTTAATCCATTCCTATGCAGTCTGGGTTTTTGACACCTCTCAAGAAAACTCTTTGGAAAACATTGAGGGAAATGAATTTTTTTCTTATTTGAATGGGGATTAATGCCACTTTTAACAGTATTTCGGTTGAACCATGGCGGCTTTAGCACCTAACCATGGATTCCTGGTATTTCTCACTCACACCAGTACTACCACTACATCCTTTCAAAGCCTTCAGCTGTTCATCTTACTAAGGTTTATGATTGTCCAACCATTGATGGGAGACAAATGTGGAAAGGATATTTGCCAGGACCAGCGATCAAACCCTGGACATTAAGATTGAGAGTGTGATGCACTACCAACTGTGCTGTGGCTGCGGCTGTGGGAAATGCAGAAATAGCTTAAAATAAGCAAATATCTTCATTTCCAACAATGTTTTCTACCCAGAAAGACTGTTTTGGAGTAAACCCCAGGAATTGTGATCACTTTGATGTCATTTGCGTCAGTGTTGGCGTTGGCTTTGACGACAGTGACAAACTTTAACCTTAGTCATATCTCTGTTGTTATGGAAGATATCCTCATGAAACTTGGCATGTGTATTGACCATCACAAGAGCTATCTAGACTATCAAGGGGGATAACTCTCAAAGCATTTTTGTAAAAGTAATGCCCCGTTTTCGACTTAGAATTTTTGTATAATCCAGCACCTGCAGCCGAGCCTTGGCACCTGTGGGCGGTGCTCTTGTTTAAAATTTCATTTAACTTAAAATTGTTGACTGCAATATCTTTTAATTATAACAAGTCTAGAATTTTTTCTTTTGGTAATGGGCTAAGAGAATGGTTGCTTAATAAACATGCCCATGCTTTTGTGGCAAGTAGAAAGTAAGGATTTAATTGTATTCATAATTGATTGGAGACTAATCAGATAATCCTATTTTACTCAAACAGGACTCTTGATTGACTTGTAAACCAGGGCTTTGACCCTCTAAAATCTGTATGTGTTCCAATTATTTTTTTTTTAGTTAAAGTAATTGGTTTAAAAATCTTGTTTACTTATTTTCTCTTCAGCTACTGAAGTGAAAGTCTTCTTGTAATTGAAATCATTGTTTGGCTTGGCTTACTAATCTCAGACATGGCAGTTTAATTGAGATTTTAGATAACTGTCCAAAATTCATGGTCAAGGTCACAGTTGAAGGTCAAACAATAAAAACCTACCTTCTACTTTATAGATGGATTTAAACTTAACTTGGCACAGTTCTTCTTCTTGATGAGAGCTAGTGTCACATGAATTTTTTGTTTTGCTACTTTTAGGGTCAAGGTCAAAGCTTAAGGTGAAAGTACAAAATTGAACATGTTAGCAGCATAACTTCTACATTTATTGATGGATTTGAAAATAATGTGGCACAGTTCTTCTTGATGAGTGCAAGTGTCATATGATACATGCAAGGTCAATTGTACTGCTAAAGGTGAAACAAACTTGTCCAGAGCACGACTTCTACATTTATGGATGGATTTGAAAATAACTCGTTACAGTTGTTCTACTTGATGAGTGAAATGTTGAAAATATCATTATTGTGAAGAATGAAGGAATTGCTAGTAAGAACCAATCTCTTTATTTGTCACATTTTGGTCAGTCTGTTTTTCCTGTTGGATTTGGTAATGGGTTAATGACTTAATTATGGGTACTCATTAGATTTGTCTCATCGAGATGATTCTAACAACCTAGGGTTTTACGCATGAATAATCAAAATATACACTTGAAAAAATGAAATGACTTCTTCAATCTTGAGCTCCGCTATATGGGATTTATAAACTCTGGAATGGTGGTCTAGCACATTTCTTGTAGCTCTATAAAAAAGAAAACATTGTTTTAAAAATTCTAATTTTTTTTCAGATATTCATAAAGACTGGTTGAAAATCCTTGAGTCTGGTTCTAGTATTTTCTTGCAAAAAGCTGTGATCAACTATATAACCAGACTATGTACTGCCCAAGGAAGTGAAAGCCATCAAATTACTGTGGATAAGATAATCAAAGAAGATGTACTACCTGTCATTAGAAAATACAAGATGGGTCTTAAAGGTAAATGCCCTGTACTTCTCATTTTGATAGGAATATGTTTAATTAACCTATTCCTACACCATAAAATTTGAGACCAGTCTAAATTCAAAGAAGTTGCAGACGACAATTTAAAGATGATGAAAACTTTAAAAATCTTTGTCTATTGTGATAGAAAACATTGTGGATAATGAAGAAATTGCTTGTGACAAGCATTTTTTTCATTTTCCACAATGTTTTCCAAAACTTTTATATTGAGAGGTGTTTAAAAGTGTCACTGTGTGGGAATGGATTAACCATTCTTTTATGTCAATCAAGGAAAAAAGTCAGTGAAAACATTTTGGAAAATAGAGAAACTGCAATAAAGGATTTCTTCATTGTCCACAATTCTATCAGATTGAAATTGGTGTCTGCAACTTCTTTGAATTGGACTAGTGCAAAATATTATCTGCTAATAGTTTAAAGATAAAATAGTGAAACTTTTCTTAATGCTAATTATTCTCAGCATCTTTCGCTTAGCCTTCTGCTAGGTAAATTTATGTGCAGGGCTCTGAAGACTCTCAGAATTAGGGGAGAGGTGACTTCCCCCAGTGAACTTATTCAAAATAGGGAGAAGTGGTGAGACTGTCAGGAGAAGTTGTGTGGACAAAACAAGTTTATGCATGTTTTCCTTATTTCCATAGTATAATTGAAATAGCTTTACAACCAAGTACAGTAGTTGCATTTTTAGCTCTACTGGCTGAAAGAAGACAGATTTTGTTATTGTGTGGTGTCCGCCATGCATCTTTCTGTTGGCCTGTCTAACCGAAAAACTTTTACTTTAATATTAAAGTACTGAATAGATTTCATCCAAATTGCACAGGAATGATCCTTGGATTACTCTTTGTCAGATTCCCTCATAGAATATAGGTCGCTAAAAAAACATGGCTTTAATTTGGCATTGCTTATAACCATATATGCAATAAAGTGTACATTTTGAAAATTTTAATACCTTTTCATCTGACTTTGTAAATGAATATTACATAATTTAACTTGACATCTATAAAACAATGAAAAGTTTACAATTCTTCTCAAGAACTATTTCTAAGATTTCAGTGACTAGATTTATTTGCCAGATATGGCAAAGATATATCAGTTTATGATGAATTCCTTAAAATACAAATTTAGTCAGTACATTCAGGCCGGTAGAGCGATACAGATGCTCAAGCCCCTCTGGTTATTTCTTACAACGCAATTAACATAAATAACCCATCCTACAGTCCTTATTACAGATATCATTTCGTTTGAAAGTAATATGTCTTCATCTTTCTTCAGTTTTGAGAATTAAAGTATGTGATCATAAATTCATTTTCCTGAAAATTTCATTAAGAAATGGATGTCAATGATCTAAAGGGTAATTATGAATCATTTGCAAAAAGGGTATAGGTGTCTGAATTACCAAAATTTCTAAAATTATCATTGTCTCACTCTGAAAATAAGAGAAAATTTATACGGATTAGTTTATCTAACCTATCACCTGATGGCAAAATTTTAGACTGGTAGTTGCAGACATCAATATAGGGATGAGTGTATTTTTCACTGCGTTTATTGGAGTATTAAGTGAAATTGCCTGAGCACATGGCAAATAACGCCCGTAGGGCGTTATGTTTAAGCCCTGTGCTCAGGCAATTTCACTTAATACTCCAATAAACGCAGTGAAAAATACACTCGGCCCATATAATTGCAATACGTCTATTTTCAAATCCGAAACGGATAGAGAGATGAAAATAAAGACAAATAAACGAACCGTGGGCGGAGTGACTTTTGTTTTGACAGGCGTATGGATACATTGACACAGTTTATCGCTCGAGTCGTTGTAACGGCGGACATTTTATTTCGTCGCTTGGGTTTTTTGAAATGGAAATTCGAACATTCGTTGGATTTATTTGGAATTATTATGAGCAAATACTAACTTTAAACTCTGTAAATTATGATATCTGGGTCGATAACAGTAAGAATTATGAATAGATGCTTTGTAATGGACAAGAAATATAAACATACCACTTGGACACGATGCATGCTGATGAAATCTCGGATTTACGGCTAATAAAGGTGAGTTTTTCGAAATCTTCATGTTTAAAACGAACATTTAAAGACCCATTAAGGACTTCTTGTTCGCTGCATTGCCAGTCTTTTTGTCGATGTCATTTAATGAATTACTTCGAAGCAAACAAATATCATTTTTTCAAAATACCAGTATTCTTTGAACGCAACCAAATTTTACCGGAATACCAAGAAATAATAGTACGTTTAACAAATATTGTTGTTAAGCGACCAAAGTGTATTTTAAAGACGTCGATACAACATTTCGGTACCTCATTGCCACTGCACTATTTTGTATTTTGATTAAAAACTGATGGTTTGGGTTTTCATAGATACCATTATTAAAGATATTCTTATGCTGATCTCATCTTTCTGCTCTCCAAAAACCTTTTAGTTTAGCTGACAGTATAGACTAAAATCAGCCTGCAATCTTCCAGTCTGTTCTTACCGTATGCCGTCTGCTTTCTACTAAATAATGGAGGTGAAACTGGTTGAAGGTTTATGGGAAAAACAGAATAATGTCCCAAAATTTGTTTGAAACAAAATCTAAAATGAGCAGGTAGAGTCAAAAATCAGACAAGTGACAAAGCTCACATTCAAAATGGTATAAATTTAAAAGCTTTTGAGAATGCTTTGAATAAAAATAGATGTATCTATTTTTCAACATTTTATTGACTTCTTTCAACATTGAAAAATGAAAAAAACAAGTTATCACCAATAAACATTTTATATTGATATCAGACATATTGGACAGGATAAGTTTTGGTTTCTATTTATCACAGTCATACATAGAAATATACAGTTGGTAACAGTTCAGTTCATCCATGTACACGCAGAAAGTGAAATGTGAAAATACACCCATACAAACCTAAATATTGGCTTACAAGGAGAAATTGTTTGTATAAATATACCAGTACAACTTAAGTTTTGAGGGAAAAAGATAAATTGTCAGTAATAAACCACATCTCAGAATTGCTATTTATTTCTATGATGACAAATAAAATTTAGAACTGTTTAATAAAAATAAAATAGTCTAAACAAAACAACTATACTACCAGACAAAACATCGTAACTACAGCCTTATTAAAAATGTTGTTACGATGTTTCGACTATACTCTCAGACGTATTAAAAGATCAACAAACATTTTGATGGGCTACGATGCTATAATAACCCTCAAAATGAATGAAAGCATAAGTCTAGATTTTAGTTTTTACTTGTATCTTATTCTATCTATTTAAACATATTTACTGATTACAAATAAAGAGCAGCTTACACTAATACAGCTCTCATACAATTATTATAGGGGTAATCATTTTTGATAGATTTGAGAAGTACAGCTACTGAATGTGCAGTTTGATTCTGTAATAAAGCCCTTCAATAAGCTAGCATCAAAGGCGGATTTGAACGGGCTTTTATTTTGTATTGACACAGATGACTGCACTTCAGAGTTTTCCAGTGAAGTAATAGTTGCATTGTTTCTATTTTCAGGTGACCTGAATAAATCTGCTAAGATTCTGCTCATGTTCTGCTTATGAGTACTACTCGGTCTTGTATATGCCATTAGAGAACTTTCATTTTTATGGTCAGATAAGGACATAATATGACGACCCGGAACATTATTGTCCGTCATTATACTGAGAGCTGTTGCACGAAGGCAATGTGCCGTGTATCGTTCTGACAGACCAGCATTTCTACAAATATCTGGCATGAAATTTGAAAATTGACGTCTGCCAACAGCTTTAGAGCTGTACCAGTATAAGCTGCTAGAGGGGTCATCCGGAAGTGTTTTTTCCAGATGATTGAATAAAGCTGCAGCATCAGATGGGGTTTTCGAGATCAATATTTTCAAAGACTGGACTGGACAAAGATCATCCCCGGTTTCGTACATGCGTTTATCTGGATTTTCATCCGTGGCGGAAAAATCACCTTGGTGATTTTTTTGCTGAGTGTTGTGGGCCAATGTGACATATTCCATTCCCATTTCATCTTTTTGGAAGCAAAAACTTCTTGGACTCAACTGGCAATGAAATTCAAGACCTCTTGAACAAAAATGAATACCTAACTGCATCCAAACCCTATACCTTAAGGTTATAGGGTTAAGAACTTTCAGATATTCATTTATTTTAGTCATATGATTTTTGTGGATTACTCTTTTGTGAACAGTTGGTGCAGAAAGACCATGCCTAGCGTTATATTTCAGTTTACCATTTTACATGTCGTTGCATTTTTTAAATCTATAATCTGAAACGATATTCAATGGGCGACCACATTCCACTTGTATGTAACGATTTAAGGCTGAACGAATGTTCTTCAAAGAATTTTTGTGATATTCCTGGCTTTGACGGTGTTGGCTTGGTTTTGGCGCAATTTCTGCGTAGAAACGTGTCAGATGAGTTGCCAGTTCTCCTTCTTCAATAGTATGTAAATCAATGTTGAGACATTTCTCAGTGCACCAATCTAAATAAATGATAAAGAAAGAGGAGAGAAAAAATGAAACCATTGTGGAAAACAGACAAAAATGCAATTCTTTTTCCCGACAGAATTTCTAGCACTTGTGGTCATATATGTATATGATCCACCAAGAAAAATAAGTGAAATTCCTAAATTAATATTTGAAAAGAAGATTGGTTCAAGTACAGGTCAACCAGAGCTTTCATCTTTAAACTTCAGGAATATACAAATTAATCACTTACACGTTACAACCATAATTAGCCAAGTTTGAAAAGTTTCAATTTTAGTCAACCCTTTCCTGTACAATCACTGGTTTTTATGTGCCTGTGAAATTATACTTGAGAAAACCTTGTGGAAAAAAAAGAAATTGCATGTGACAAGTAATTTCTTTTTTTCCACACAATATATTCTACCTTAAAGGATGTTACTTTTTTTATTGCTCTTACTTTATAATGTCGTCTGCTACACCTTTGAATTTTGACAAGTCTAAAATTGAGGAAAACAGTAAAGGGTTAACCTGAACATTCAAAAGGGTAGACACTTTATGCACTACTCACATGTGCAGATTGACATATTTTTCTATGCACAGATCATTATTGTTTTGTTTTTTTAATGTTAAATAATATTTGGATTATTCTACTTGCGTTGAGACAAATTCTCGACGCATACCAGTCCTTGCCAACTAACCGGTTTCATGGTAAAGACACTAAATAATCAATTTATTATTAAAAAAAAATTTCGAAATAGAAGAACTTTGTGTCATCATAACTTGAAACTTAAATTTACCTTTTTTGGACGTTTGTGAAACAGGTTAGTTTGAGAGAACTGGTATGCAGCCAGAATTGGTGTCCAGCCAATATAGTTAATTGGAAGTATCGATTGTGTGTGTAAATTTCATCTGATTAACTTTAGTTATAGCAATTTTCATATTTATCATGATTAATGGTTGATATAAACCTTTACTTGGTTAAATTTTCATTTTTATCATGATTGATTAGTGATTAATAGCTTTAATTGATTCAGTTTCATATTTTAGTCAAGATAGATGTTTGAAAAATAGGTTAAATGTTCAAAATTTTGAATTTGTAAATTGTTTTTTTTTCAAGTGTGTTATATGACTGGTTTCCATTAAAAACCTACCATTGAATGTATTGAAGCCCCATTTAGCATTAATTCTGGAGGCTTTAGAGTATCTGGCATTGGTCAGCTCCTCCAGTTGACAGCTGTCAAGGCTTTTAAAACGGGTTTCTTTTTTAGTTTCTTCCATTCCCGTGATAGTAGCTATATCATTGCCACTTTCATTTACAAGCGTAGCTTCTGAAATTTCTTCCACGAATGGTTCTTCAAACATTTTTTCATCAATTCCGTCAAAATCGTCCTCAAATGCGGGGAAAGACAACGAAAAATCGCCGATGTCAGCCATGATTGTTTGGACTCCGTGTAAAAGCAGACGATTTTTCATTTACTTGGCGAAATTGGAATTATTTAATGTAATATTTGGAAATAATTATTAAAATTGTTACAAGGACACTAATTGTTTATCTATTTATTGAAAATCTATGGAAGTATAAAGGAATTCGAGGAAATCGAAATTCAAAAGGTGATGACTATAAATAGTAACAAAACAAGTTTGGTATTTCTTGGAATGGAATTCCCAATATCGGAAATCCCTGACCTTGTTTTGTTTCTATTTTTATCGAAAATAGTTCCGTCTTTTATCGATGTCTAAAATGCAATTGTTTTGATCACGTGAAACGTTTTGGGCCAATGAAAATACTCTATTTTGAAGTATTGCAATTATTTTACAGTGTATGAATTTTTAGATTTTATTCAATTTTTTTGGTAGAAAACATTGTGGAAAATTTCTTCATTTTACACATTGTTTTCCCAATTGTTTTGTTCTGGAGGGGCGTCTAAAAGTATCACTGTGTGGGAATGGGTTAAAGTCTGTTAACTAATTTATTTACAAAATAAAAAGGATAAAAAATGCTTGTAATAAATTGGTCTGAAAAGGTTCATCCTGAATGACTTTCAGTTTCAATGAGTCAAGGCTAAAGGACAGAGAAAAACTGTCAAAGGACCTACCGGTAAATTATTGTATGTTTGTAAACTTGCTTTGCCATGATCATGCTTCCAGGGCCAGAGATTATACAACTGTTTTTGTACTCAATTGAGAATTTTTCAAAATTCGATTTCGAAGTTAAAGATACATGTATTTACTGGCATAAATTCTATGTCAAGTGTGTGAAAAAGAAGCATTATTAGCTCGGCTGTTTTCGGAGAAAACCCGAGATATTGTGATCACCTTGGCGCTGATGGCCAAACTTTAACCTTGGTTATATCTCTGTTGTTATTGAAGATATCCTAATGAATCTTGGCATCTGTATTGACCATCACAAGAGCTATCTAGACTATCAAGGGGGATAACTCTAAAAGCATTCTTGTAAAAGTTATGCCCCTTTTTCCGACTTAAAACTTTTGCATTATCCAGCACCTGCAGCCGAGCGTTGGCATCCGTGGGTGGTGCTCTTGTATTGGTAAATTATGATTTATACCACAAATCCTCCAGTTAACATTGAAACACATTTACCTAAGCTTAAAGTTTGAGTAAAATCTCAGCTGAGTATGAAAAAAGTTCTATAATCTCGCGCCTGGATCACCATTTGTGTAAATCAAACACATATCTAAACCCATTACTAGATGACAAAATTTTAGACTGGTCCACATTGAAGGAAGTTTGAGGAGATTATTTAAAGTTTATAAAATTTTAGATTTATTCAACTTTCTGGGTAGAAAACATTTTTGAAATATTACAAGCAATTTCTTCATTTTACACATTGTTTACCCATTGGGTATCAAAAAGTGTCATTGTGTGGGAATGGGTTAATAGAATCAGTATAATCAGATGGTCAATAAGGTTGATTTAACTGTATTTCTGAATTTTTACCAAGGCTCTTTCACACACAAAGCACTGTATGTTACTACCTCTGTTTACAGAGACAAATATTTTCCAATATGTGTATCATATACAATGTATATGGAACGTTTCCTTTTACTGCACCAGAAAAAGCAAAGATGTATTCCAGACCTTACATACTATCCCTCTTGCAACTGATAGAAGGTTTGTGTTCATCCAAGTTAATTTGTGAAATGATGGTACCTACAACACTGGTTGAAGACCTCTCTTCCATTATACTTCTGGGAGAAAAGGTACATGGGGATGCTTCCATGGCTGTCATCAAGAATGTTTACTGTAGAGAGTAAGTTGTCTAGTCCCATAAATCAAAGTTCTTTATTATGTTCAAGTTGATCATGGAAAATGGCGATGGATTATCTCTCGCAATACTTTCATTGATATGCCAGTTTGCTTTCTACTAAAGTTGTTCCAACTGTCCTATTTTGGCGTCAATGGATCTTACTTTACTTTATATAGAACTAAGAAGGAAATATTTGAAATTCTGCTAACAAACCACAAAGCTTAAAGGTTTTCTTATTGTAACATGTGACAACATCTTCCTTAAAAATTATTTTCATTTGGCTCTCAATATCACTGTTTTCAGCTATTGTGATTGATCAATATCTGTTGTCAATTCTACAAATACTAAAAGGTCCTCTTGTTGTTGTTTTCAGGTGAGTGATTGTCCTCTTGTTTTACCTTTGCCTTACTAATTCCTAGTCATGTAAGAATGAATTCCACTTTTTTAGGAAGGATGTTGTTGGGCCATCAATAGAACTGCTCATCCATGAGCTACTTATGAAGGGAGATGTGATGAAAGCCCAGGCTGTGTCATTGTTAAGGTTTGTTCTATAGATTGCCAATGAGAGGAAGTGTTTAATATAATTATATATTTGTATAGGTAACTGTCTGCAATAGATTCTAATATTCATATTAGAGGGGGTGTTTCAAGACACTCAATATGCAAATTTATACTAACAGGCAGAGCCCCAGATAAGAGTGAATAACAACATTCTAAATCTTTTCAATATCATCCAAACTTTATGATGTAGGTCTTATTGGAATCGTTTTGACACAACAATTACAATCAGAATCAATTTCATAGGATTTGGAAACCAATAACAAAATTTCAAAGTTTAGAATCAAACTTACTCTTTTTCTCTGGAGCTCTTGGTGCAATAAAATTGTGAATTTTGTATTTGTGGGTGTGTGATAGCACAAAAAAAAAATAAATTTTCAAATTAGATTAGTGAGTGTTAGCAATGAAATATGATATTCAAAAGAGGTTTGTGTGATGAAACCAAATACATTGTATATGAAAAAATATGAACCTATACTTTACATAATTGTGTTGTTTAGAATTAAAATGATTATCTGTAGTAACATATTATAGAGTAAGTTAAACAAAAGAAAAACCTGACTTGGAAGAATTGTTTTCTTTTTACATAAATTATTGGTAACTGTCTAGGAAGGAGGGAATATTTTTGGTTTAAATTTTGAGAAGAACAGTTAGTCACTCACTTAAAATACAATTTGAAATGGGTGTTAATTGAAAAATTGTTTATTTCATTGAGCACAAAGAACTTGTCTAAAATGGGGAAATTTTATTACTAGATTTTACTGAAATTGAAATATAGGTGCCAGATAGGTTAGAAATATTGTGAGAAAACAAGAAGTTGCACTTTTTGAGCAATTTCATCTTTTTCCACAATGCTTTCTACAGCTTTTTTTCTATTTTTTAGTTAAAATGCAGGATTGTGTGGTAGTGCATTCAACAATATTGATACATATTATGCTTACTATTTTCAGATTCAGAGAGGAAAATCCTGAAGACTGTCAGATGAGAGAACTCTTCCTACTTCCTATAAAGTGTGTGCTGAATCTTCCAGATAATGACAGTGAATGTGATCAGACGGTTTTTGTTGCAAAAGTACATCAAAAGATGTCAAATAAACAGATGTTAATAACCATTCTATGTAAAACTGTAGCAAATATGACATTGATAAAATTGGTAAGTTACAGTGCAATGAAGATTGAGCTTTATAGATCAGTCCAGAGCAAATTCCATTTAACTCATCCCACTACAAGAATACTCTGCATTAAGAATACACGTGTATCTGAAATTCAAACACATTGCTAGAAAATAGTAACCAGCCCTGAACTATTTTACTACGTTTATAAAGCTTGACTTCCTCGATGGTCAAGTGGTATCAGTGCTGGAATATATTTGATTTTGCTGTCTTTTTAAATAAGGATAATTCTTAAAAGAAACCATTCAAAAATGAGCTGTCTAAGAATTTGTTACAATCAATTTCATTCTAAAAACGATATTGATGATAGAATTAATTGAGTATCTGTAACAGTTTACACATGCGACCTGTCATGCAAAAGGTATCATCCTCGGCCTGACTGTGTCAACTGTATAGGCTGGCCAGGGACAATACTTTATGCTCATGTCAGATTTTTTAACTAGAATGGTCATTCTACCTCACTATAAGTTATATTCGAAAGAGAGAATTTTGACTTACCTCTTTTGGATCTATTTACTTTTTAGAAATAATGCACAATACAGGAAAACCTGACTAATTGACATTACTTTATGACATTGGAAAATGTTATCACGATTTTCTTATTATTGCTTTGTCCCTTAAGTAAAATGCTTTGGAAAACATTGTTGAAAATGAAAAAAAATCTTTTTTCAAGCATAATCCATAATATTTTCTACCTCAACATAAAGATTTAGAAATATAAGCAAGAAAAGATTGTTGTCTGCTACTCTTTCCACCTGTCTAAAATTTGGTCGTCTTGTGACAGGTTACTATACAAAAACAACTTATTAGCTTTTTATACGCCCGTCCAAGACGGGACGTATTATGGGATCAACCGTGGTGTCCGGGTGTCCGTGCGTCCGGGCGTCCGGGCGGTGTCCACTTCTTTGTCCGGAGCATAACTCTGTCACCGTAAGTCCGATTGACTTTAAACTTGGCAGTAATATCCTTCTCATCAATACGGAGTGCAGTGCGCAATAACCATAACTCTACCTGGCCTATTTTTTGAGTTATTGCCCTTTGTTGTTTTTCATACTTGAATCTTGTCTGGAGTATATCTCTAAAAGTATTATAGCTAGGATCATGAAACTTCAAGGGTGTATAGATCTCACCAAGGGGGAGTGCAGTGCACAAGAACCATAACTCCACCTGGCCTATTTTTTGAGTTATTGCCCTTTGTTGTTTTTCATAATGAATCTTGTCCGGAATATATCTCTAAAAGTATTTAAGCTAGGATCATGAAACTTCATGGGTGTATAGATCTCACCAAGGGGGAGTGCAGTGTACAAGAACCATAACTCTACCTGGCCTATATTTTGAGTTATTGCCCTTTGTTGTTTTTCATACTTAAATCATGTCTGGAGTATATCTCTAAGTATAATAGCTAGAACAATGAAATTTCATGGATGGATAGATCTCAACAAGGGGGAGTGCAGTGTACAAGAACCATAACTCTACCTGGCCTATTTTTTGAGTTATTGCCCTTTGTTGTTTTTCATACTTGAATCTTGTCCAGAGTATATCTCCAAAAGTATAATGGCTATAATCATGAAACTTCATGGATGGATAGATCTCACCAAGGGGGAGTGCAGTGTACAAGAACAATAACTCTACCTAGCCTTTTTTTTGAGTTATTGCCCTTTGTTGTTTTTCATACTTGAATCTTGTCCGGAGTATATCTCTGAAAGTATCATAGCTAGGATTATGAAACTTCATAGGTGTATAGATCTCACCAAGGGGGAGTGCAGTGCACAAGAACCATAACTCTTCCTGGCCTAATTTTTGAGTTATTGCCCTTTGTTGTTTTTCATACTTGAATCTTGTCCGGAGTATATCTCTTAAAGTATTATAGTTAGAATCATGAAATATCATGGATGGATAGAGCTCACCAAGTGGGAGTGCAGTGTACAAGAACCATAACTCTACCTAGCCTATTTTTTGAGTTATTGCCCTTTGTTGTTTTTCATACTTGAATCTTGTCCGGAGTATATCTCTAAAATTATAATTGCTAGAATCATGAAATTTCATGGATGGATAGAGCTCACCAAGTTGGAGTGCCTCGTATAAGAACCATAACTCTACCTAGCCTTTTTTTTTGAGTTATTGCCCTTTGTTGTTTTTCATACTTGAAATTCCTGGAGTATATCTCTAAAAGTATTATAGCTAGGATCATGAAACTTCATGGGTGTATAGATCTTACCAAGGGGGAGTGCAGTGCACAAGAACCATAACTCTACCTGGCCTATTTTTTGAGTTATTGCCCTTTGTTGTCTTTCATACTTGAATCTTGTCTGGAGTATATCTCTAAAAGTATTATAGCTAGAATCATGAAACTTCATGGATGGATAGATCTCACCAAGGGGGAGTTCAGTGTACAAGAACCAAAACTCTACCTAGCATATATTTTGAGTTATTGCCCTTTGTTGTTTTTCATACTTTGTTTGACAAAGAAAATTCATTCAAAATAACCTCAGTTCTATTCAAACCCCCAGTTAATATTAAGCAGTGTGACGGGCGTATCTCGTGACAATTTGACACCTTGTTAAGGTATTGATATTTTTGTTCATTTCTATGAATCTGAAAGCTGGTTGACCTTAGATTTAAAAAAAATTAAAAAATCACAATTTATGTCATTTAGGCAGTTTGATATATGATCAGCTATTTGTCTTTACCTAGTTCCTGTAAAGTCTTTTCATGCGACATATCACACATAGATCATTGTTGGAAGTATCGAAACTAAATGACTTTAGACTTGCCCAGTTTGTTCTGTATATGAATATATTGTTAGATTTCATAATTCAACCCATTTCTTCATGGCTTTTTGATGCCCAAAAGAAAAAAAATCTTTGGAAAAAATTGTGGAAAATGAAAAAATTGCTTGTCACAAGCAATTTCTTCATTATCCACAATGTTTTCTACCCCAAAAGACAAAGACTTTGAAGATTTCATCAACTTATAATTGCCGTCTGCAACTACTTTGAATTTAGATTGGTCTAAAATTCCCTTGTGTGGAAATTAAGTATTATCTCTTTGATCTAGGTTGTTCCAGATCTTGTTTCGAAATTGCTTGCATCAACAATGTCTGAAGGGGAAGATAGTCTTACAAACTTTACCAAGTTATTAAAGCACAATGCAAAACTGCAGAGAAGCTGCTTGGAGTATCTTAGTAATATACAGGGTAGGTAGGTCATGAGACTTGTCAGGCAAAAAGGGACTTTGTGTGGTTTAACCAATTACCAGATAACAAAATTTGAGACTGGTCCTTTTTGAAAGGAGGTGCACACTATAATCTAAAGTTCATAAAATTTTAGATTTTTCAACTATAATGGTAGAAAATATTGTGGAAAATGAAGAAATTGCTTGTTGCAAGCAATTTCTTTATTTTCCTTAATATTTTCCTAATTGTTTTTTCTTGAGCGGCTTCAAAAAGCGTCATTGTGTGGGAAAGGGTTTGAAAAAAAAAAACAGACCTTGAAAAAGAAATTGGATCTAGCAGAGGTTCATTACAAAAATAATTTTTAGCTCGGCTCAAGGATAAACTGAGGTATCACTGTAGGCCTTTTGTCTTCAGTGTCTTTGAATCCAAAAATGTTGACATTTTACTATATCTCTACAGTCACTGTACATAGGGACCTCATATTTCAAATCTATTGCTTGTAACAAGACTGTTTTGCCGTTACAAAGTTCAAGGACATTGGTCAAGGTCAAGGCCATATCCCAATGGCATCTTGTCCAAAAACTTAGACATTTTCCTATATCTCTACTTAAGTTATAAAGTGTCTGCAGCCACAAGTGGTGCTTGTATTTCTTCAATCAATTCCTACAAATCCCAGCTTTTTTTACACACCTCAAGCAAAATGTCTGGGAAAACATTGGGAAGAATGAAGAAATTGCTTGTTACAAGCAATTTCTTCATTATCCACAATGTTTTCTGCCCAGAAAGACAAACATTTTTAGAATTTCTTAATCATGAAATTCCTCTCTGCAATTTCTTTGATTTAGGACCAGTTTTAAATTCTGTCAAGTGGGAATAAGGTATAGTGGTTATGCTTAATTCAGCATGTTAAACTGTTAAAGTGAAAGTGTCAATCTCAGTCAGCCTGCACAGTCTTACCTGGATTGATACATTTTTCTCTTCCAAGAAGCCTCTTTTTTGCCCATTCGATCCCTGACAGCGGCACTCATCCTTTCTGACTATTTGTCTCTTACCAATGGGTCGATAATCGTAGAACTATGTTGGATAGCAGCTGGAGGAAAGGATGTAATGGTAGTACTGGTGTGAGAAAAACCAGGATTTCATTGTTTGGTGCTCCAGCCGCTGCGATATAACTGAAAGATTGTTGAAAGCAGCGTAAAACACCAAACAAACCTTTTTTGCCCTGTGGGTCCAAATATTTTTGAGTTTGATTTGTACCATTGTGCTTATAGTAACAATCACCAAGTTGTGAAATACCAGTAAGGGCATAAAAGAGCATAAATGGATAAAGTTTTTCCAGGTAGTCCAGATATACTTGTATTAAGCGACCATTCAAGTGATGGCTAAAATGTGCTCGTTTGAGAAAATGGTCGCTTTGGTGACATTGTGACATAGATGAGGGATTGGTTCAACTGCATAAATGAATTCTTTTTTGATGGAATTGTGTCATTGAGATGATTCTAATGAGGTCCATCAATGAGTATTTAGTTTTGATGATTTTGTTAGCAAAAACATCCAACTATAAAGATCCTTCATTTTTGGAAGAGAAATTCTATGCTTGGTGCTTAATAGAGGTAGTCTCTTGAGCAAGATCAACTGTAATCTATTTGTGTACAGATAATATGTTTCAAGGAAAAGCTCATTATACCCCACATCTGTGGGTCTCCATGTTTTCACCAGCGTGTCTGTCTTGCCACCTGTCCTTTCTTTTAAAATTAAAAAATGTATTTCTATTCTGTGACTCTCGACATTCTGCTTCTTTCAGGTGCTAAAAAATGTAGTTATAGAAAACACTGTCAGAAAAGGAGGAATTGCTTATTTCTAGCAATTTCACTGTTCTTACAATGTTTTCTAACCCAAATTGGCCTTCACTTTTATGTTACCAAATGTCAGTTTGGCTGACATTTTGTTGTCATATTGGTGTGTTCAAGGGTGTTAGTAGTTGGTTTGTCAAACTACTAAGCTCTAGATAAGAAGGTCTGATGAAAATCTAATTCTGTTATATAACTCGCCCACTTACACTAACAAATAGTTCTATTATTTTCAAAAGCTTTCATTTCAAATTGTTTCCATTTAATTTATAGTGTTTGAGCTTATGATTACAAAAACTAAACATACATGTTTTACTATTGATTACATCTTTTCAATGCTTTCCAAGTGTAGTAATATTGCATAACAAATATTTCACTTAACATCATTAAGGATTTCATTTAACAAAGAATGGATATGGTAGGCCCCGGTGTTCCATGATTCGTTGTTCTTAGACATAGTCGAAAGTGAAACTAGACATTCCCCCGTCTCAGATTTTTTCGATTATTATAATCTTCATTCTTACAATTTAAAAGTAACCAGCTACAAAGTTTAATCCAGTTTTGTTCACATGCATCTGTTTGATGTTAATTCCCGATTGGTAAAATAGAGTTCTTTGTTGATTTATTGTTTGCGTACTTTTAACAATGGTAAAGAAATTAGACCAAGTCCATTACCGCAAATGAGGTTCGAAGGTCGATCCATGTGACATTTTCTCAATGCATGAGTTACCCCAGGTGTTCCACAACTCGTCGGTCTCTAAGGAAACGTTGCTATGCGGGATACTTAGATTTTATGCCTTTTGTCTAAGGAGGGGGGGGGGGAAGATAGAAGTCTTCAAATGTGATTTCATAGTAAGGAAAATAAGGAAAACTTAACAGACAAATCAGAGAACGACTTCAACTATCATACAAATTGTTTATATACAGTCCTGACTGCATTTGAGGCCATTCAGGCCTTTGATTAGATGTTATATATACAGTTGTTAGGTGTGAGAAATGAGACATTTTGCAAGCCCAACAACAAAAGCAAAGGGCCTCCCTAAAATACAATTTATGTGGCCAAACAAGTTTTAATAAGAATTTTTTTTTGTTCATTCTCAAAAGTAATCAACATTCACTTTAATTAATTTTCCACAAAATGTTTTGCAAAACTAGATAGGATTAAACATATGTACATTTATACATGTAAAAATCTTAAATTCTCATGTTAAACTTCAAGTCAAACTAGAATAACATGATACAGATCTCCTGAAATTGAGAATGTTTCAAAGATATTTTAGATTCATTCCCAATAATTGTGATTAATGAAATCATTATCCAATATTGCTCATTGCGACATTAAGGACCTTCAGTCCTTTGATTTTAATTTTAATTTTAACACTCTTTTGTATGTTGTCCAACTTTGTCCAATTAGGGCTATCCTTAAATTTTGTAGTCTGGGAATGGGTTTTTTTGAAAGACATTTCTTCAAGGATTTTGAAAAATCCTGAAGATATTTACCTTATAATTTGATTGTAATGGGATATTCTCTGTCTAAAAAGTATTAACTTACTACAAAATTTTAGACTGGTCAAAATTTAAAGAGGTTGCAGACTACATTTTTTAGCGTATGAAATTTATTTATTTATTCATTTTTTTTTGTAGAAAACACTATTGATTATGAAAATTATTCATGTAACAAGCAATTTCTTCATTTCCACAATATTTTCCAAAGCTTTATTTCAAGGGGGTGGGGACAAAAAGAGGGATGCGTGGGAATAGGTTAATACTATCATGTATGGAAATCCCAAATGTTTCTATCTTTTTCAGCCTGTAAGCTATGCAGTTTAGTATGAAAGGAAAACAATTTTGTATGTTTTTTTTTCAGATATTGTAAAGAACAGAGAATTGTCATTGGAAATTGGGTCATACATTATCCAAATAATTTCTCAGGCCAATGTAGACTCGCAGGTAAATTATATTGTTCCAAAACAATATCTACTTTTTCAAAATTTGAGGGATTTAATCAAAGGTCAAGTATTCTACTTGGGTAACAAAGAGGGAAAGCCCTAGTGGGGCAGGGGGTGGGGGCAGGGGGTGTAGTAATTATTCAGTTTTGCGATAATTCTTGTTTTATGTGGAGGGAATGAGCCTCAATGTGTATGTCTGAACACCTGACTATAGCCTGCTGGCTTTGAGCAAGTGGAGCTAATAAACATCATGAACATCAATAAAACCCTGCATGATACAAGTAACTTATTCATTGTTGTCTTTAGTGAAGATTTTATACCACCGTAAAACGAATGTTTTTGGGGATATACTTGAATCAGCCTGTCTGTCCAACTGTCCATGTGTTCATAAGGTACAATGCTGTTCTATGTTTAACAATGTCTTTACCTCTCAAGACATTTACTGAAATAGAAGCTCAAAACAATAACTAAAAATCAGGTAAACAACCACACAACATCATGTTTCAATATGGCAGTAGGGGGGTCATTTTTTTTATGAACAGATCTCTCATTTTCAATTAAATAACACTTTTAAATATTTTCTACAATTTTCTATTCATCCATTCCCACACAGTTCAGATATTTCTAAAACACTCAAGAAAAAGAGTTTTGGAAAATGATATGTAAAATGAAGAAATTACTTGTTACAAGCATTTTATTTATTTTCCATATTGTTTTCTACCCAGTTAGAAAGATATTTGAAATTCAATCCTCATAAACATTTGTCTACAATTTCTTTAAATTTAACCCAAGTCTTAGGAATTTTGCCGTCTTGTAATCGGATAAGGTAAAGTATTTGTTGTCTTGGATAACTTTAGAAAGCAATAAAATGTGTTCCAGATGTATTCAGTTTGTGTGAAATGCCTGTTACTCGTATGCCCAGCATTGTTGGACAACACCAGTGGATGTAAGGATATTACAGTGAAGTTAGCTCTCGTCCTACAGCAGCAACTGTGTTCCATGAACTGGGAACAAAGGGACACAACTCTAGAACTTCTGTCAGACCTGATGATACATTATAAAGGTATTTCAATACCAAAATATTGACTGAGATTTTAAAGAGATAATAGTTGATATTTGAACCAAAAGTGTGGCCCCTAGAGTGCACACAAGGTTTTTGTAAAATTTGACCTTGAAACCTAGTATTTAGCTCACCTGAGCAAGTGCTCATGGTGAGGTATTTTCATCGTGCATCGTCTGTCATGTGTCAACAATCTTAAAATGACATCTCCTCCCAAACCGCTTGGTGGATTTTAACCAAATTAGCAAGAATGTTCCTTGGATGGTGCCCTTTAAAAATTGCTAAAAGAACTGAAATCCGTTAAAAACTCTGGTTGCCATGGCAAGAAAACAGAAATTTTAATGAAAACTTTAAAAATTATCTCCTCCTTACCCAGAGGGCCTAGAGTCTTGATATTTGGCATGAACATCAGTACAATGACCTCTTTCAGACTTTCTAAAATCATCACCCTTGGATACCCAGGGGCAGAGCCCCAAGGGTGGTAGGGGATTATATAGAAATAAAGGACTTTTAAAACGACATCTCCCAAATTGCTGGGTGGATTTCAACCAAATTTGGCAGGAATGTTCATTGGGTGGTGCCCTTTTAAAACTACTAAAAAGATTGAAATCCATTTAAAACTCGGGTTGCCATGGCAACAAAACTGAAATTTTAAGGAAAACTTTAAAAATTATATCCTCATGACCCATTAGGTGTAGAGCCTTGATATTTGGCATGAAGTATCAGTACAATGACCTCTTTCAGACTTGCTAAAATCATCACCCTCAGGTACCCAGGGAAAGAACTGAATTATTTGAAATCTGTTGAAATCATTGGTTGGTATGGTAACACAAGTTGATTTTAGTTAAATGTTAAAGGAGGTCTTCTCCCGACCCAGTTTGTATTAGGCCTTGAAGAAGAAAAAGCCCTATCTCAGGTGAGCGCCAGGGCCACTGGCCCTCTTGTTTACCCAATGTGAACCAATATTGAACTTGACTAAGATTTTATGAAGACAAACATTCTGACCAAATATCAAGGCATTTGAGCCATAAAATGTGGCCTCTAGAGTGCACACAAAATGTTGACAGACACAACTAGATCACAATAGCTCACCTTGACTAATTGAACCAGGTGAGTGCTTTACGGCCAATAGCCCTCTTGTTTCTATTTATTAGGGGAGAGAGTTTTAATCAAGGATGAAAAGGGTCAGACACTAAGCTCAATCTTATAGGGAAAGGTTTTGTTTACAAAATGTTGACAGTCATTGTTTATAAATTGTTTAATGAATACTCAAATTCTATAAATTTTAGAAAACAATTGGAGAATCAGACTGTTTTGACCATTTCTTATCATGAGCTTCCACTAAACAGACACCTGAGAAAATAACTCAAGCAATGAGAATCTTCTGGACGCAATGAATGTAACCCTATTTCACTGTAGCTATTGAAATTAAGATTATGTAGAAAAAATTAGTTACAGACATTCTGTAATTTGTTAGTGTAATGAATCTATTTATCCTAATAGTTCAGTTCTACAACAATGAATTAAACTTTCTATCCATAATTTCAATCAAAGCCCTGAAGGGCCTGAGAGTCGCCATCACAGACAAATTGTTTTGTATTGGCTATTGAGCATTAACCTGTTGGCCTTTGATCACTTGAGATTAATTTCTTGCATAAAGCGGATTAAATCATGTAAATTCTGTTAATGAAGCTAGGCCTTTTTTCATTTGATTAAATGGTGGTATAACACTGTTTAAAGAACAACATTTCAGTTATATCACGGCCAAGTTCACCTATTCATGTACTTCAGCCATGGTCATAGCACAGTGGTAGTACATAGGACTCCTAGACATGGGGTTCAGGGTTTAACCCTCGGCCACAGCAAACTTCCTGTCCGACATAAGTTAGCCCAACAATGTGTGGATAGCCATTAACCTTTTTGGGATGAGCAGCTTGAGACTCAGAGAATGTGGTGGTTGTACCGGTTTCAGAAATACCAGGATTCCAAGGCGCCAGCTGCTGTGATATGACTATAATACTGTTAAATTGAGTTGCGTTAAACTTCATTTAATCAATCATTCATGTACTTGCTCAGTATCTCTAGTACTATGTTGTGACTGAATGCCTTGCCAAAGGACACACCCAGGTCCTGAATATACCCACATGATCAGTAGCATGGCTATGACTCCCAATGAAGACAATTGTTAATAATGCAAGCATGTTGAAAAAGACTTTCATTTCTTGCACTTTACTTCATTTCATACTGTAGGTTCTATGCATATAATCTATTCATTTAATTTGTGTTTAGAAAGATGAATAACATTTCTAGATTTCAAAGCATAAAATGTCTTTTAATGTTGCACAAAAGCAGTAAATATCTCTTGTGGGATATTTCTTTCTCTTGAAAAATGTGGAGGGCTAAAACATAAGTTCTTGTTCTGTAGGGTCTTTTATTTACTATCTGTCATCTCTCTTTCATTCTAGGTGTGGTATGAACAGATTATTCTTTATCTGTGGTCAGTCAATTCTGCAATATTTGGTGCGACTGTTTGAGAAATGTTTGTCAATCATTATTTGTCAGATTCAGATGTATAAATCCCTTTCTTAGAAGAATATTTTATGCGTCCATATTGGTGTTCCAAAGTAATTCAATAAGAACAACTAGCACACATATTTTACCCCTAACATAATAATTATCATAATTCACACCCATAGAATTTCCAGAATTGTTGACCAATTTTATTGGAATGGCTTGTTTTCAGACTCTTGACAAGTTCACACCAACTGATATTCTTAAATAGGCTACAAGATCGTCACATCCCATGGGTAAAATTAAGAAGTCCTGAATAGGCTACAAGATCGGCACATCACATGGGTAAAATTAAGAAGTCCTGAATAGGCTACAAGATCGGCACATCACATGGGTAAAATTAAGAAGTCCTGAACATTTTTGCTGGTGGTTCCTGATGGGTCCTGGGTGCCGAGTTAAAAAGTTATAAACAATCAAACAAGTTGCTCTTGTAAAGAATAAGACAACTTGATAAATATTATTGTTTGTCTTTGAAAGAAACAAAAAGCAATGTTTTTTTATGTTATTACTTTTATGTGTGTGTAATTACGGTATTCATTGACCTTTTTCAACGCCGATGACAATCTTAACTTGATGCACTTGAAACGACGGCTCCGTTTTTAAAGGCTGTAGCCTCGCTAATCGTTAAGATAGCTATTCATATAAATCGGTGTTTGTTCTATGATATTTTTCTTAATATTTCTCGATTGAAGAAACATCATTTCAAGACTATTAAAATGAATAAACGTCGATAAAATATCAAAAGCTCGAAATCGCCTCCATTCTTGTTGTTGTCGTCGACCATCCAATATTCGGACTCTCCATTAAAAAGCCTTAAACCGGCCCATAAATCGCCAAAGCAGCCCCAAGATCGCCAACCAGGGCCAAATTGTTCTTAATATACTTGAACATATATGCATAAAATAAATGTTTGTAACGATACAAAATTAAAGTTTCCGAACTTCAATTCATATTTTTATGATGAAATTAAATTTTGTTGTTGCAGAAATTAAAACCTACGTATGAAAAATCGAGTTTCTTTTTTTCGTCATTACAAGAATGCTTGTAACGCTATCCATTTAAAAAATACGAATAAATAAAAAAATATGATAACTGTTGATAAAGCTTTTTCAATAAACTGTATGCTACTTTGAAACACGCGTATAACGGCCTTTCAGCATATTGATTTTCGACAATTATACATTATTCGATGAACTTTCAAACTTGTGGAATCATCAAGCAGTTATATACAGATATGCCTTATAAATTCTTTATGAAGTATATGACAGCCGATAAGCTCATTTGGTAGAGCACTTGACTTCTAACAGCACCATAATGGGCTCGAGCCCTTGCTTGACCAAACCAGCAAACTGATTGTCTTTTGGGTAAAACGTTAAATTGAGACCCCGTGTGACGTTGATTTACAACCACGGTAGCGACGATAGATGAACGAAAGTACCCTTTATGTAATGTAAATTTTAAATTACAAATTAAATTACCGGTGTCCGTCCGCCTGACCAGTTTAACAGTTAAGTACACTACATGTCCCGGAACTAGATTTTGTTCAGGAGTTAAAAGAAAACTCGTTTTAAAAGAAGAAACATTCCACAACCTTACTGCTTGAATTATGAAAAACCTTTACAATATTAACAAGTTATAACACTGGATCTGTATTCAATACGTTGTCTAGCCACATCGTGTACTCCGGGAATTGGTTTCATCTCTCATCCGGGACTCATAATTCATAGGAACAATTTGTGATTGCACCAGCGGGATAATTTAAGTGATTTGAATTAAAAAAAATCAGAGATATTGACTGTGTATATAACCATACCCCAGACGGATGCGTCCATGAGCATCCTGGGTAATTTAACTTTAATATATTCAAAGATAAGCAATGACGGGGTAATTTTAGTATAAAGTGCATATTGACTTTCTTTGACAATTTCACATACGCTCGGACTCCCCATAAGAAAGAAAATATATCCTTGAATTCCCGTAGTATTTTCAGATATAAACATTTATGAATATTTATTGTAATGCTCCGGCACCTTAATATCATTTTATTTAATTCTTAAGGATAAGAAGATGCATTCAGATCCATAAAAAGTCTATAACATCTTCGGATTTCTATCAAATACGCCATACCTACAGTTTGACAAGATATTGTTGCGCTCTTAATAAGTCAATTATAAATGGAAGTTTATGGATTTTTTTCCACTCTACACATCGTCATATATCAACCCGGTGGACTGATAATCGAATATGATTATTAGTCCCAGTGTAATAAGTCATATTTGTACAAGACAGGAATTCCTATGTTTTGTAAAGAAATTGATATATGTGAAGTCTGAGAACATCTTTGTCATGCATAAGAAACCAAAATAAAAACAGAAAACACTGTAACAATTTCGCCCCAAAAGAACATTGAGCGGAAAAGAAAAATAGTGGAAATAAGTTTTCTAACCTTATACGAATGCTTAACTCTTTCTCCAATTTTATTAGGGTAAGAGAATCAGTGACAAGAAAAGACAAACGTGTTTCATATGGTGTCTCATCTTATCATACAATCTAATATTAGTGAGTAAATCCAATGACGATTGGTCACTTATTTAATTTTCCGTCGATAGCTTCGATTCTTAATCACATGGGAACACAGGTACCTCAGGATTCTTTCTGCTTCATTCTGACGGCAGTATTTACTCAATGTTGCCATAACTATTTATCTTTTCGCTGTATTGAACGTGTGCATTACCTCGGGACTCTTTCGGCTTTATTGCGACGGAAATATTAGTTCTAAGTGCTTTTGTTCAAATTGAAAGCATGACAGCAACAATTGTTTGTTTTTATTAAACATTTACTTAATGTGGCCTAGATTGTTTCATTCAAGACGGAAAAATTAAGTCAAACTGGCTATCTAAATTTCTCACATAAAGAACGTATTCGTTACCCCGGGACTCCCTCGGTTTGCTTACAACGACCATGATAACTCTATGAGCCCAGGGTTAAAAGAATTGTTAAGATTGTCAACATCAACCCGGGGCGTTTTTTTTCATTTATGACCCATGAATGTCCTACTCATTTGTAAACAGGAAAAAAGGTTAGATTAAGTAATAAACATTCTAAATTCAAATAAAAAAATAGTATTAAAAAAATGCCAGAATGGACATGGATTTTAAGTTTTCTATATTTTTAACACGAATCACGCTAATCTTAAATGGAGTCGAAGGTTAAATGCAATATTATTAAGATTTACTTATATATAACTAATTATAAGAAAATATTATTACATATGTCAGGCATCTCAGGGTGTCCTGGTTTACAGTCAAAAGGACCGACAGTCAAAACGGCCCAAACTTGTATTTGCATTTGGTCCAAAATCAGAAATTCTTCCTAAAAGTTTATATTTGGATAATTTTTAAAGATCAACTTTTTGAAAATTTCCTTTTGATCCATTTTGACAATCACTTTCGGGTCATTCCGACAAAATTACGGGCTTCTTTAACATTGGGTCATTTTGACTTCGGGCCGTTTTTGTGTCCCGGGGTAAATAGTAACACAGTCCCTAACTACGCGGATGATTTATTTTACCTCCGCGAAATGATGAACAGAAATAATTTACACATTCAATTTTTATTTAAAAAGAATTTTAACATCTATTTCATTTGAAAATGCAAAACGATTATGACGTTATGCAAAATACATAGGGAAGTATGGTCATTTCATAAGAACTGTCGACCTCAATTTAAGTACGTACTTTGGCTTTTTCCGCGCTATAAGTAGTTCGCGTTTAAAACTATAAAAAATGATTAAGTTAAAGATTGTTTTGATTCAAAACTGTTAAATATACAAACATCAATCTTTTAACTGTATCTTAATTGTTCTTATTTATCACATCAAGATACAATGGCAGAGTTATAACACAGGCATTCAGGGGTGGAAATTGGTTCGGGACTTTGTTTAAGAAATATCGTGCGATAGCAATGAGTCGCTTCCGAAGCTTTCAGCTTCAGCGACTCAAAAAATACTAGCAGAGATGTTGGGTAAGTTTTTTATTCAAACTAAAGCCCAAGAAAAAATACACAGAACACAAGAAAAATATGTATGTACTTCTTACTTGGTGTCAAATTGTTATAAATGCAATTAAGGCAGGGGTGTGGAAATACCAAATTTTCTTACTTGTCTTTGGACAAGTTGGAAGAAAAATATTACTTGTCCAACTTTAAAATTAAGGTGTCCCAATATAAAGAAACATTTATAATTGAATTTGAAATCAGCATCATTTTATAAATATTTACAATCACAAATATTATTTGCTGCTGAAAATACGAAAGAAATCATTGAGATAAAAGGAGAAATAGCTTGATGCAAACAATTTCTCCACTCGTAAAACAGGCTTTGGTCAGAATATTGCAATCTCTGTTCAATATGGTTCTTGATTTGAGATCAACTTGTCCTTGGACAAGCTCGGAAGGAAATCTACTTGTTCTGAGGTTTAAAAGCCCATGTCGGACAAGACAGGCATGGGAATTCCACACTCCTGATTAAGGAATCTAATTCATGCATGTAGTTGAGGAATTTAAAAAAGAAAGCAATCGTCTGTGGCTAGAGGTAATAATCATCATCCCCTCCCAGGAAGATGTGAAAATATATTTACCTGCGTTAAAAGAATTATCAATTTTGTGTGGTACCTGTCTTTTTTATATCAATAAAAACATTGTTTTAGATGGTTTGGGTACCATCACAACAAGAATGGGAAATGTTCACACACACACCCTAAATTTTTGAGGGCCATTTCAACCCTGCAGTGTAATGGGGTTAGCAGTATAACAGATTTTGTTCTAACAGGATTCCATAACAAACTGACTACCTATCATATAAAGTCAGAGTATCGGAATCTTTCAGAAAATGATGGAGTAGCCTCCTGGATTGAAGAAAACAAAATGCACCATCATGCGTGGCAGTGTAAAGATGACGGAGAAAGCTATGTGAGAGCTACATCTATCAGATGTCTATATTGTTTTAGTACTCATACAGGGTTATGGACATCTTTGTTGAGTCTTATCGGCTTGCCTGAAGTAAGTATTCTCATTTAATGCCTCTCAGAAGTAGAGTCTGTCAGAAGTAAGTGTTCACATTATGGGCCTATCAGAAGTAAATGTTCAGTGTTCACATTATGGGCCTTTCAGAAATAAGTGTTCTCATTTAGGACCTGTAAGAAGTGTTCTTTCTTAGAGGATCTGTCATAAGTGAGTGTTCATATTTTGGGTCTGTCAGAAATAAGTGTTCACAATTTTGGCTGTCAGGAGTAAGAGTATTCATTAAGATTATTTAGGACTTTTCAAGTGAGTTTTCACTTTTTTGGCCTTTCAGAAGTAGTGTTTACTTTTTTAGCCTGACATAAATAAGTGTTCTCATTTTGGGTGTGTAGGTGTAGAAGGATTATCTAGTAAAACTCATTGTATTGAGAAGCCTATATTTACATTTGTAGCTTAGAAGTACTTTACTTTTGTCATGCTGAACAAAAATAAAAAAAAAACCTGCTTTAAAGCAAAGGGCTGAAAAGACAGGAGGTACTAATTGTAAGTTAGTATCTATTTTGAAGATTTATCTTTTAAACAACTCTGGCTTGCAAGGAACAAGCAGGTGGTGTGAAAGCAGACCTTTGTCTATAGCATCTACCAAATGAAGGTTTATTCTAGTTACAGCATAGGTGGTATTTTCTGCTCCATTAACATATATGGTCTTCATAATTGAGAATATTAGACTGCTGTTAAATTGCTGTTTTCAATCAGTTTTCATAAGTTTATCATAAAAAGGTAAATTGATTAAGATGAAATACAAGGAAACTTTAGTATGACTCACCTTTAAAGAGTAGCAGGCGAGAAATGAAAGTGACTTTAAATAGGAAAATTGGTATGTTACAGGGAAAAAATAATGCAAATAAAGAGAAAATATTTTTCATTCACCACATTTTTTTCTTAGGTATACTACCTTTGAGGCATGAAATATTTGTAAAGATGATGAAAAACCTAGTGGGACAAAGAGAAATTATGTGCAACAAGCACTTTTTTGTTTCTTATCATATTTTGCATATATTTTCCTATCTTAACAGACTTGCCTGGTAATTGGTTAATCTTAATTTCTGTTTTCAGGATAAAATGATTGAAACAATTATTGACTTCTTGGAATCCGATACAGAAGCCTTTGTGAGAAGATCTGCTGCCAGTTTCTTACAGAGGTTTTATCTTGACAGAGTAAATAATCGATCAACCATTGTTTGTGAATGTATAGTCAAGAAAATGTCCGAAAGAATACAGGATTTTGATTGGGAAGTTAAATTACATGTTTTAGGTTTTCTGAACAGTGTGTTGAATCAAGAATTGACGATCTGTCCAGAATTATCAACATTACCCGAATATGCAAAAACATTACTGCCAAACAGCGAGAGTAAGAAGTCATCACAGATAAATGGCAAGAATAAGTTGTGTCTAGGTTTGCAGAAATGTCACAAGTTAGGTTGCTTACATGCTGTGTTAGCTGCAGTCACTGATTATGACAGTAAAGTATCTGAGAAATCAGTAAAGGTTATTTCAAGTTTAAGACAGAAATTAAAGTCATCATGTGAAGCTATACATGTTTCAGAACAAGAGCTTCTAGACAGTTTACAAGACAGCTTGATTGAGAAAGTAAATGTAAATGGATCAACAAATTTTAAAGCTTTTCAGGAACCCTTAGAGAGTGGTGATAATCAGAAATCTATCAATGATTTGACCGAATGTGTGAGAATAATTTTGAGTTTCGATGAAGAAGCACACAATGGTAGTTGCCAGGATGACAGTGACTACACTAAAAACCCTGTCAGTATTATTGAAGATATTTTGTCCTATGGTCAGAAGAGTGATGAGGACAATGTTGTGGACTGTTACTGATATAAGTAATCTTTTTGTTTCGTCCATCAACATTCTAATTGACTGAAAAAAAGGTTTCTAACCCCAACTAGAATTGACACAAAGAGAACTCCTATTCAGCGATTTGTAACTGAAGTAATACAGTTGATCTTTGACCTACATTAGCCAAAAAGTGCAACTGTGACCTTGACTTTTCACCTACTTTTTACCCAAAGATAGGGTACCTACTTGGGTCATGGACAATATGTGTATAAAATTTCAAGGGACTAGGTCTAATGGCTTTTGAGTTAAAGCACAGAATCGTTTTCCAACCAAAGGTCAACTCTGACCAAGATTTTTGACCTACGTGACCTAAAAACAAAAGGGGAACACCCTTTGGTTATTGGCAACATTTATATGAAGTTTCAAGGTTGTATGTTTTCAACCAAAGTTCAATTGTGACCTTGGCTGTTGACCTACACTACCCAAATTCAATAGGGTAATTGGCAACATTTGTGTGAAGTTTGTAGATTGTTGGTCTATTGGTTCGTGAGTGATTGTGAAACCAATATACCCCTCTACTTAGCAGGTGGGGTATGATGAAAACAATTTTGAGTATGAAGCCATTTTCTCGAAAATAGTGAAATATTTTGTTCTGGTTGATGCATTAAATTATGGGAATATTTTTTGTTTTCATGGAGTTATGAAACGTAAAAACCTATCGCACTTGAATCTGCTTTTGGTATTCATACAGTGTTGTTGTTGTTTTTGTGTGTGTGTGTGTCATACCTCCATGAAAACAAAAAATATCATCTTCACCTCTTAACTATCGTTAAACCATGAAGGCTCAAGGGCTCAAAGCAATGGAAGGTCTGATTGTGGATCAACATTTGTTGAAAATCAATTTCATAAACAACTCTAGAGGAAAGAGGGGCTAACAGAAGGTGTAGGCTAAGATCAGGCTGTACAGATTGATCTTTGCACATATTGATCTTTATCTATACCTCCTTCAAAAGCAAGAAAATTCCTGGTTCAACATGACATGAGTTAATTTAACCCTTGTCACATTGAGTAAAATCTTTGTTTAGAATTGCAGTTAAATGAAGGACTGAAGGGCCATCAGTCCTAATTCTGGATCAATATTTCATTTGTAAATTATTTGTATTTACAACTATGGCTAAAACTCAGTGTAGAATAGGTCAAACTGCACATATTTGAAGGCTGATCTTTGTCTATACTTTTGCCAATGCAGAAATATTCTGTGTTCAGCATGAAAAGGTTTACTCATTACCAGACAACTAGAAGAAACTGGTCTAAAAGATAGTCAGTTTAAAGGGGGATGAGATAACTAGACAGAAAACATGTTTAAGCAAAGGAAACATCATTGGAAAAGGAGAAGTTATGATAAAGTTGTAAAAATAGTTCTAGAGAACCACCAATCTTTTCATTGTTTTTACAAAAGTCAAGTTATGTTTAAATTCATTATGTAAAATTTTCACTGTATACCATATATTGACATAACCCACCACCACCATAGCTATGCTTTCCAAACAATGAAAATTATATAAAGGAATCTGCAAAACTGTCATCTGGGTATCATGCCCATAAAATTTGGTTGAAATCCAACAACAGGTTTCTGAGAAATTTACAAAGTTTTCAGTATATACCATATATGGAAATTAGCCCTGCCCATTAAAGTCATATTTTTCATCCAATCAAAATATTTTATTATAATCTGATAAAAGGTCACCAAAGTATCGATTTGTTCAAATTTGGTTGAAATCCATTCTTTTGTTTCTGAGAAGTAGAATTTCAAAGCTTTTACTTTTTATGGAAATTAGCTCACCCCATTAAAGCCACATTTTTCATCCGATCAAAATAATTTGAAGCAATTCGATAAATGTTCACCTAAGGATCATTTGTGTGAAATTTGGTTGAAATCCATCCACTTGTTTCTGGGAAGAAGATTTTCAAAGCTTTTACTTTTAATGGAAATTAGCCCCGCCAATTAAAGCCACATTTTTCATCCGATTAAAATTCTTTGAAGGAATCTGATAGAGGTTCACCAAAGGATCATTTCTGTGAAATTTGATTGAAATCCATCCACTGGGTTCTAACAGATTTTCAAAGCTTTTGCCATATATGGAAATTAGCCCCACCCATAAAAGCCATGTATTTCATCCAATCAAATTTTTTTGAAGGAATCTGATTTACCCAAGGATCATTTCAGTGAAATTTGGTTGAAATTCATCCACAGGTTTCTGAGGAGATTTCAAGGCTTTCACCATATATGGAAATTAGCCCCGCCCATTAAAGCCATTTTTTACATCCTATCAAAATCATTTGAAGGAATGTGATAGAGGGTCACCCAAGGATCATTTCTGTGAAATTCAATTGAAATTGGATCAGTATTTTATGAGAAGAAAATTTCTAAGTCTTTCACCATATATGGAAATTAGCCCCGCCCATTAAAGCCATGTATTTCATCCAATCAAAATTCTTTGAAGGAATCTGATAGAGGTTCACCCAAGGATAATTTCTGTGAAATTTGGTTGAAATCTGCTCAGTACTTTCTGACAAGATGATTTTCAAATGAAAAGTTAACGGACGCACGCACTCACGATGGACACCACACCATGGCAATAGGTCTCTGGCTTTCATCCAGTGGAGCTAAAAATCTTGATATTTTGTATCATAAAGTTGTGTGCCATCACACACAGGTGAGCAATTTAGGACCATCATGGTCCTCTTGTTAGCTCCACTTGCTGAAAGCCATGGGGCTATTGTCATGGCATGGTGTCTGTTGTTGTCTGAAATTTGGTTGAACAGGGCTACTATTCTGGATTACATTGGTATTATAATATTAAGATCACTTGGCTGTTTGCACCTCTCAGTATCCCGTTCCCAAACAATGACGCTTTTGGACACTTAGAGAAAAAAAGCTTTGGAAAACATTGTGGAAAATGAAGAAATTGCTTGTTAAAATCAATTTCTTTATTGTCTACAATTCTTTCTTCCTCAAAAGATAAAAAAGATATATAAGATTTCACTAGCTAAAATTTGTTGTCTGCAACTGCTTTCAATTTGGACTACCTTGAAATTTTAAATACATTGATTAACTGTGTTGAATGTGTGGCATATTGTGCAGAAAAGCTTGTGCGTTGCTTTATCCATTGTTATTTGTTAACCCTTTCCCATACAATCCTTGGTTTTTACATCCTTGTGATATCATTCTTGGGAAAAGTGGAAAAGAAAAAACTGCTTGTTACAAGCAATTTCTTCTTTTCAAGAGTGATTTCTTAAGTATATGATGATAGTTTTCTCAAGTATATGAGGATAATTATTTGAATTGTACATTATACTGTCGTGACTGTCGTCTGCTACCCTCTTGAATTTAGACAAGTCAGAAATTTTGAAAAACAGTATAGAAAGAACTTATGTAACGAACTTATGTAAACAAGAAAGTAACTGTAAGAGATATTATACCCCCTATGAAGTAGAGGGGGGGTTATATTGATTTCAACATGTCTGTCTGTTCAGTCGTCAATGTGTCTGTCCTTCTGTTAGTCTGTTGTAGACTTTTTCGTTTCTGTGTTCTAACTCTAGAACCAATTTACCTACAACCATGAAACTTTTTACAAATGTTATACATTATCAAAGAGAAACCCTATTGATTTTTAGCTCCACTGGTAAAAAATGCCAGTGGGTTATTGTCATAGTGTTGTGGTCGTTGTTTGTCCGTCCGTAAACTTTTACTTTCAAAATCTTCTTCTCAGAAAGAACTGAACAGAATTCAACCATATTTCACAGAAATGATCCGTGGGTGACCCTTTATCAAATTCCCTCAAAGAATTCTGATCAGATTAAAAACATGGCTTTAATGGGCGGCGCTATTTCCATATATGGTGAAAGCTTTAAAAATCTTCAGAAACCATTTGATAGATTTAAACCAAAATTTACAGGAATGATCCTTGAATTACCCTTTGTTAGATTCCTTCAAAAAATTTGATCGGATGAAAAACATGGCTTTAACGGGTGGAGCTTATTTCCATATATAGTGAAAACTTTAACAATCTTCTCAGAAACCAGTGGATAGATTTCAACCAAATTTTACAGGAATGATCCTTGGGTGAACCTTTATCAGACTCCTTCAAAGAATTTTCATTGGATGAAAAACAAGGCTTAACCCATTGGATTGATTTCAACAAATTTTCACAGGAAATATTCTTTATAAATCCTTTACAGATTTGTTCAATGAATTTCATTGGATAAAAAACATTGATTTTTGGTGGTGGTGCTCAATTCCATATAAGGAATATATTCCAAGAAATTTGAAATCTTCTCAGAATCCTCAGGTGACTCTTTATCAGATTTCTTCACATAATTTTGATCCAATATGTCAATATATGTTGTACAGTGAAAATTTTGTAAGTGCTTTTTCATCCGACATAACTCTTGATTTTGTAAAACAGTGAACAGTTTGAAATGCTTCACTAGAACTATTTCAAAGATTTCAGTGTCCGATTTATTTGCCAGAGATGGCTAAGATGTTTCAGTTGATATTGAACTTCTGAAAACACCCTATGCTTAACCCATTCCCACACAACAAGATTTTAGACCAGGAAGGAAGCTGTAGACGAAAATTCAAAGTTGTTGAAATTTTAAAAATCTTTGTCTTTTGGGGAAGAAAACATTGTGGATAATGAAGAAATTGCTTGTAACAAGCAATTTTTTCATTTTTAACAATGTTTTCTAAAGCCATTTTATTGAGGGGCTTAAAAAGGAGGAATTGAGTGGTGGTTTAACCCATTCCCACTCAATCCCTCCTTTTTACGCATCCCAAGAATAAAGCCTTGGAAAACATTGTGGAAAATGAAGAAATTGCTTGTGTCAAGCAATTTCTTCATTATCCACAATGTTTTCTATCCAAAAAGACGAAAAAATTCAAAATTCCATCAACTTGAAATTGTCGTCTGCATCTTCTTTCAATTTGGACCAGTCTAAAATTTTGCTGTGTTGGAATGGGTTAATAAGTACATTCAGGCCTGACATGGCCCAGTCCAAAATACTGCTCAAATTCTAGTAGGCCCAACTGTACCAGTCTAGGATATTGTCCATCACCAAACACATAAGTCAGTTGGTTTTCTCATGGTTATTTTCATGAATGGATTTACTTTTTCAAATGATAAATTTGCATGCAATGAACATATTTATACGTGGTCATCAGCTTCCTAGAGGCAGAGAGGGAGTTCATTCGAGTCCTACATTACAGTCAGGTACCCGACTGCAATAATAGCAAGAGGACCATGATGGTCCTACATTGTTCACCTGATCATTATCAAGGCTTTACGGAGATAGTTTGTAGAATGTTGGTAGAATGCCATTAGGCAAAACTTGAAAGTTCTAAGCCCATTACTTGCTTTGGAGAAGTTCATAATTTTAAAGATTTCCTTCTCTATCACCTTATAAAATCCAAGTTCCTGCAACAGAGCATATATTCTACTCCAAAAGTGATCATTCTGAATATTTTAGTAGAGCACTATAACATGGAAACATTGCATACAAGCTTTGAAATCTCTATGCCTAAATGTTAGAAGTTTTTTATAACAGCCAGGTAACTGACTAATATATGGAATTCCCTCTACCTCTAGGAACCCGATGATATACACATATGTATCATTGTTTAAGAATGAACAAGAGGACATCATGGTCCTATTTTGCTCACCTGAATATGATGGCTCATGGCTTCATGATATACACAAAATATCAATGGGTTAATTATAACGGTTTTTGAGAAGAAGATTTTTTCAAGATTTTCTCGTTTGATTCTATACAAATCTTAGAAACCACAACATAGGAGGGCTTATTTTCAGAGTTTAGACATTCTTTGAAATTTTTTGGTAGAGGGTAAATGGGCAATGCTATATTTCCCAATCGTCAAGGCTCTAGGACTTGGAGAAGAAATTTTAAGATTTCCTTTATTCCTTAATAAATCTGAGATTTTACAAAATAGGGCCTTTTTTCAAAGTCCTTCTGTATTTCTAGGCAAATTCAGGGATCTCACAGACAAGGGCTAATTTAAGTGTTAACAGTTTCAAAATCACCAGCGCATTACACCAATGCCCAGGTGACAGGAATAGTCCCTCTATTCTTTGAATAATTGAACTAAAAAGAAGGCAAGTGGAGCGAATAAGCCATCCATAGCTTTTAGTGTTCTAAAGGACCACAGTAAACAAGGTGGAGATTCTGTCTCCATAAAGACGGTTGACAGCTGGAAGGTGCAATTCCTATGAGTTTGGATCATCAATAAAGACAAATACAGGTCATTAAAATTGTGCCAATCGATATTTATCCCTTTCCTGAAAAAGTTTAAACCTGCCCAAATTCAAAGGTTTTGCAGACGACATTTTCGGTCAATTTTATTTCAGTATGATAGAAAATCTTGTGGAAAAAGAAGAAATTGCTTGTTACAAGCAATTTCTTCTTTCTCCACTATGTTTTCCCAAGTATAAAATCAGACGTAAAAACCAGGGATTGAACAGGAAAGGGTTAAATCTAAACAGAGGTACAAGTTATTGTCTGGACAAACTTTGACCATCACCAATCATACACATTGTTCATGTGTGAATGAGAGGGATTGAAAAAATGCTTTTTAAGTCCATCCAAAAGTGTAGCAGTTATGGTCCATAATAATTTGATTAAACAGACGAACAAACAGCCAACTTTCATCATGGCAACATCTTGGAAATTGCAAGCAGGATTAAGAAAAACACTGAAGTATCCATCTACTTTTATTGCAGAAAAAGTCTCAGTTCTGTAAGGAAAAATTCAATAGCACTATCAAAGTATTAAAAAAGAGAAAATGGGATTTAGAAAAATCAATTACAGAAAAGAACACTATTTCGGGATCACTGAGATTGCACTATAATGAAATTTAAGGTCCTTTAATACTTGAATTGAAATCTGAAGAAGCCGTCTAACCTCCTGAGCCAATTACCAAATGATTGATTTTTAGATTTGTTTAATGTGCTAGAAAATGTTATAAATAATAAAGAAATTGATTGTTACAAGCAATTTCTTCATTTTCCACAATTTTTTCCAAAGCTTCTGGAGGGGGTCAAAAAGCATGCTCCTGTGGAAATTGATTAAAGATCTGAGGTTTAACAAATCCTTATATCCGACCTTTTTACAACCTTCAAGATTTTTGTTTCATCCAAAGCAAGACAAAGATTGCTTACATTTCATCGAATTGAAATTGTTGTTGGCAGTTTTTTATAAGTCCTTCAAATTTCAACCTGTGATAAAAGAATTCTTTTCTAATCATAACCATAATTCCAAGCACATTATTGATATAGTAGTGTAAATCCACTAATTAAGATACAATATTGATATGTAAGAAGTTGTGTATTAATGATAGAAATGATTACAACGAATAATTAATTCAGTTTGTTACTACAGCTCTATGTCCACTTGTTACAGGATTGACCCTAACATTGACCACAGTCAGCTATTGTTACTTCTTTGCTGGTTTTTCCACTGTCTGATCCAACACTCTCCATCTTTTTTACGATATCCATTCCACCAGTAACTGAGCCAAACACCACATGCTTGCCATCAAGCCTGAAAATACAGTTGGATCATATTAACCCATTACCAGACAACAACATTTTCGACTGGTCAAAATTGGAAGGAGTTAGAGACCACAATTTCAGGTTTATGAAATTTTAGATTTTTTCAACTTTCTGAATAGAAAACATTGTGTAAAATGAAGAAAATTCTTGTTACAAGCAGTTTCTTTATTTTACACAATGTTTTCCCAAATGTTTTTCTAGAGGGGCATCCAAAAGCGTCACTGTTTGGGAATGGACTAACCCATTACCAGTCAAGTTAATCAACTGGTCTAAATTAAAGAATTTGCAGAGGAAAAACTAATGCAATATTTTTCAGGTATTTTTCTTTAGGGGTGTAAATAAGTGGGATTTTTCTGGGAACAGGTTAAACATAAGCTATCAGAGGCTGCAAGGCTCAACTATTCTGAGTGCTTGATAGTAACAACAATTCAATGTTGACATTAGACATCATACCTAAGTAATAATAGGGATAAAAATCTTTCAAATAAAGTTTAAGTCAAACAAGAATTTCTAAGTTCAAAAAGAGTTGAAACTCCACTATAATAAATTTGATTGTAATGAATCTTTGCTTAGAAGATGATATGATAGTCACAAAAGCAGCATCCTCATGAGTGAAGGGATATTGAGATCATCTGTAATATCCCTTCACCTAATGAATAGGTATTTTCTGTACTATTTTTTTTTATCCAACCAATCAAAGGTCAAACACGATTTCTGTGACTGCCAATCAGAGAGGTTCTTACATATGGCTTCGGTAAAACTTAATCTGTCTGGTCATGTTGCCAGATGTTGTATACCGCCTAACCCCTTTGCCTCTGGCTGTTACATAATCCAATATTGATGGCCATATTCATTATAACTGTAAATTTCATTGCTAAAACTTCTGTATAAACAACAATTGAATTTTAATAGAAAGGAAAACAAGTCCCCCTTTTTTTTTGATAACCTGAAATTTCTTTTGTTAGTTTGTTTTCATCTTTTCAAAACTTTGATATATGAAATTTACTGTTACACGCAAAAAGATTTATGAATGCAATTTAATTTGACAGTGCAATGTCATGAACTGTGTGTTTTGCACTTATTGAGCATTTGACCGATCTTTGAACTTCTCAGGCAGGGCCATTTGACCCACTGGGTACAATTTTTGCATCCTTGGTAGAGAACAATCTCGATATACATATACTATATACCAAAATTGAATGCATTTCACCTTATACCTGGGCTAGGGAGATTTTTTACTCTATGGGCTTAATTTCTTGTAACATATTACAAAATCATCTAGTAATAATACATTGCAAATATGAATGTTAATTCATTCAGACGTTTACTTCATTTAATCTTAAAGGATTCCTCCTAGTCTTATCCTAATTGTACTGTTATCTTCTAGTCTATGCATCTAGTAAATTCTAGTCTATCATACTCTTCAATAAGGAATTGGAATAGATATGTTGTGTGCCTGTGAACATGCTAAATAAATCTGCTGAATTTAACTAGCGTTTTGGTTATATACAAGGGTTTAATAGTGGTAGCAGAGCGTAGGACAGCAGATTGGCAATTTAAGTGTGTAAGATAAGTGTTACAATCATGGGAGTTTAGCTTTTATTGACTTATTCAACGATTTTGAAAGTGAAAGTAGACTATGGCTGCAAAAATCAACCCTCCGACTTTTCATAAGGGAAAGTCTTATGAACTTTATAAACAAGAATTATTAGCTTGGAATGAAATTACCAAACTAAACAAAGCTAAAAGGGGCATAGCCATTGCTTTGACACTGCCAGAGGAAGGTGAACAAAGAATTAGAGTAAAAGTATTTGACCAGATTAAAAGAAAATAACTGGATTTAAGACCCTGCTTGATTTCTTTGACAAACATTTAGCAAAGGATGACTTGGCAGATAGCCTTGAAAAAAATTATGAATTTGAAGATCTCTTGCGGGGTTCAGATCAAACAATTTCTGAGTTTATTGCTGAATTTGACACCAAGTACAGAAAATTTGAAAAGAAAATTATGACTCTTCCATCAGAAAAACTTGCATTTAAGTTACTTAGAAAAACAAACATAAGAAAGGAAGAAAGACTTCTTGTTCTTACTGGTATTGACTACAAGCAAAGAGATACACTATATGAAGAGGCAAAGCAGTCACTTAAAAAATTCATGAGTGACAGGGCTCTCACTAGGATTTTGAAAGTAGGATTCCAGGAATCCAATTTAGGAAAAAGTTGGATTCCAAGCAGAAAAGTTGGATTCCAGTCTGATTTGGCAGGATTTTAATACTGAATGCGATTTTCACCAAATCCTTTTTTACAGCACTTTCTTGTTGAAAAAAGTGTGGAAAAAGGAGATTAATTTAGTTTTAAGAATTATCATATTTTCTAGCCCATATTATGATGTTTACATGTCTGATCATGTTCATTTGATCATCAGCAAATTCTCTTAATTAGGATTATTTGTAAATCTAATTAAGAAGTAAAGAATTAATATCAAAATAGAGCAAATGATAGAATTATCCAACATGTGTAATTTTCTTTTTTTTCCTAAGCACACATTGTAATTAAGTTAACCCTTGTCACACTAAAAATGTAATATTCCTCCTTTAGCAAGAAGTAAAGACAAAGGTGTGCAGTCTGACCTTAGACTATACCACCTAATTTTCCTTCTTAAATTAAATCATTTTAAAGATTGTATTTTCAAAATAAATACTGACTCACAATCAGTCAATCCTTCCTTTTACCACTTTGATTTTGATGAAATTTTGCACTGATCTTGATAAGGATTATTTTTTGTTGAAATTTGGACAAAGTAATGGCATATATTGACAGTCAAATTGATGATTTTTTAAACTAAAAAATGACAGTAAATTTATGATTCATGCCTAGCTTTAGATTTCTAAGAGCCCCAAAAGTTTATGTAATAATTTTCATTTTCAATTGAATTGCCTGTTTTACCCACGAAAACCCATGACAATTTAATTTTGCAATATAAGTTGTCTTCTTTATTGTGCTTTGGCTATTTTTTTACTAAACTGATCAATAATAATTTGATTACAGTGAGATGAGAGCGCTTGCAAAATAATTTTACCCAAGTTTTACAGGTTTCTAACACCTGTCACCTACGATCGTGGATGCATGACCGGTCACCACAAAGTGGTAATTGTCAATCAAGCTGGGTGTTATCAATGATTGTGGTGTATGTTAGGATAATCAATTAACATTTTCCAATAATCTACCTACTCTTTTAATGACCCTTGAACAATGACAGTTGATTTTACAGTGTCACTTTGACATAACGACCGACGTCGGACGCATGTCATTGAAAAATTGTCGTCCGTCGGAATCCTTTGATAGGATTTTTTGTCGTCCCTTGCGGAAAGTTGTCGTCTCAGACGACAGTACTGTCGTTTCCGAGAGCCCTGAGTGACAGTGGTAGTTTAAAGAGTAACCCAGTCAATATCAAACTTGAACCACCATTTTTGGCTGAAAACGAGGAAGCATTACTTGCAGCGGGTTATGTGAAAAAAGGATAGTAGAAATTTTTATAGACACGGAGGGTGGTGTGGAAGGGGAAGTAGTCGAGGTGGAGCATTTAGCGGTGGATTCCAGTCATCCCAAAAATTTGATTCCTGCAGGACCAGATGGAAAATTGCTTACATGCACATCATGTGGCTCTTACAGACATTTAGAAGCAAATTGTCCTGAAAGTTTGGAAAATGTGGCTAAGGTCAGTAATGCCCAAACAGAGGAAAACGCAGTTTTATTCACAGGGTATCACAAAGAAGAAATTCTACAAATAAGTGACGATAATTGTGCTGACTTGACAGCAGAAGACAGCTTGACCCTAATTATCACTCTATTTAACAGAACATGTGCAATAAATTCTCCGGTGGAACTGATAAGCCTGTTACTGTCAATCCCTAACAGAACAGCCAGTCTTTTAGATAACTTGAATCCTACACTGTTGTCCATGTAACATAATATTTATTGTTTCCATACAATTACTTGCTCTGAAAAGTTTGAGATAATTTCAAATATATATTTCATGTCAAAAAGGTGAAGATCAGATCAATTTTTCAACAACATATGTCTTCCTTCCAAACCCTGTTTCCAATGTTATTTTTCAAGTAACTTTCACTTTGAACTACTTGTTTTAAACCATTTTTTGGAAATTTTAGACAGGTCCAGAATTAACGAGGTTTCAGAAGACAATGTAAATTGGATTCAATTTGAAATTAAATCATCCTATGTGGTACAAAGTATTATGGGAAAAGAAGAAATTGTTAGTTACAAGCAATTTCTTCATTTTCCTCAATGTTTTGTCAAATGTAAAATCACATCGACATAAAATCCCAAGTTTGTGCAAGAAAGGGTTAATATTTTAGGATTATAAGAATTACGTAATAGCCTAGTTGAAAATGATTAAAAAGAATATTAAAGCATTATACCATTTTACATCAACAGGAACAAATATTTGAACATGCTGTAATTTAGCGTTTTACAAACTTTATACCCCGGGGGAAGGCTGTTTTTATACCAAAAATGCATAATCCCTTAATAACATGTCAACAGTTATTCTGAGATTGAGATCAAGGCATATTCTTTTTGAGAAATTTAGCACGTCAACTTTCTCAGAATCCAAAGAGGTCATCTGGGTTGTTAAATATCACAAGCAGTCCAGTAGACTCGCTCAGATTGCACATTTGACTGCAACACGCCGTCTGTCACAGCAAGCAGATTTAAAACAGTCTCTTGAGAAACTTGTTTCTTTCAAGAAGAAAATGTGTACAAACAGTGTTCAGCCATTTTTCCATGATCGTGCACTCGGATTTAAAACCAGCTCTACTATGAAATTCTGAAGAACAAAGTAGTGATGCTTACTTTACCTATTTTGTTAAAAATGCAAATCGAGTAGAACTAAGTTAGGAAAAATGATAAACATCAATCACTTAGTTAGGTAGAAAGAAAAAGTATTCAGCGGATGCATCACAAATTTGAAAAGATCCGAATTAAACAGGGTTATTATTTACCTCTACATAGGCAACACCACTAAAAGAAACAAGTTCTCATTTGGCTTTTTTAGTAAGATTTAACGAGGCCCATGAGGGTCTGAGATGCTTTACTGGTTATCAAGTTTTCTGTTAAAGAAATCTTATATTAAAGAAGTTAACTGCTTAAAGAAGAATACATTAACAAGAGGACTTTGATGGGCCTAAATCGTTCCCCAGAGCATAATGGTTCATGGCTTTATGATAAAAACAAGAGGACCATGATGGTCCTAAATCCCTCGCCTGAGGCATCTGCAAATTACAGTACTTTTTAGTATAAACAAGAGGGCCGTTGGCCCTGGGGCGCTCACCTGAGATAAAGGCTCTTTTTCTTTCAACAGTCAAATTTCATGTAAAGGTTAGGATTATGAAACAAGTGGGCCACAATTACATATAAAGACTATGAACCTGGGGATCAAAAAGTCTGAATAACAAATTCCAAGGCTTTAGCGCTGATTTGAAAGAAGGAAAAAACTTTTTCCATGGGTTATAATTTCAGAAATAAGACGGAAGTTTGTGAACTGATGCTTCATGACTATTAATTCCCCCCCCCCCCTGGAGACCCGAGTATCATGATTTTAACTATTTGTAAAAGATCAATATACTGAAGCTTCATGCAAAATATCAAGGCTCTATGGCTTCTGGGTCAGGAGGAGAAGATTCTTAAAGATTATTTGAAATTTCACTTTTGTTGCCATGGCAACCAAAGTTTTAAACGGATTTCAATTCTTTTAGCTAATTTTAAAGGGGACCACCTAAGGAACATTTCTGCAAAATTTGGTGCAAATTGGCCCAGTAGTTTAGGAGGAGATGTCATTTAAAAATGGTTCTTTATTTCTATATAACCCCCCCCCCCCCCTGGGACTCCACCCTGGGGACCAGAGGATCATGATTTTAGCCATTTTGAAAGAGGTCAATTTACTGATGCTTCATGCAAAATATCAAGGCTCTACGCCTTCTGGGTCAGGAGGAGAAGATTTTAAAAGATTATTTTAAAATTTTACTTTTGTTGCCATGGCAACCAGAGTTTTAAATGGATTTCAATTCTTTTAGCTATTTTTGAAGGGGACCACCTAAGGATCATTTCTACCAAATTTGGTTCAAATTGGCCCAGTGGTTTGGGAGGAGTTGTCATTTAAAAAATTGTTCTTTATTTCTATATAAACCCTGCCCCCTTGGACTCCGCCCCTGGGGGGCCAGAGGATCATGATTTTAGCTATTTTGAAAGAGGTCAATATAGTGATGCTTCATGCAAAATATCAAGGCTCTACGCCTTCTGGGTCAGGAGGAGAAGATTTTAAAGATTTTTTTTTACAAATTTACTTTTGTTGCCATAGCAACCAGAGTTTTTAATGGATTTCAATTCTTTTAGCTATTTTTGAAGGGGACCACCTAAGGATCATTTCTGCCTAATTTGGTTCAAATTCGCCCAATGGTTTGGAAGGAAATGTCATTTAAAGAAATTGTTGACAGATGATGCATGATGGACGACGGCCGGACGCCGGACAAAAGGGGATCACAATAGCTCACTTGAGCACTAAATGCTAAGGTGAGCTAAAATGACACAACTCGAGCAAAATAAATAAAACAATCCAGTAATGCTTTACAATAAGAATGAATTCCTTTGGCTTTATAGTTTAATCCATTACCAAACTATCCAAGAATTTGTCACCCTCAGGGAAAATAGGTTTGAAAAAAACTTAGTGAGAAAGGGAGAGACAAGCAATTTATCCATTTCTCACAGTGTTTTCTACCTGAAATTGTTTGTATTTAGATTTCAAACAAACTCTAATTACTGTCTGATACTTCAATGGGTATAATTTTAGCAACCTTGGTTGAGAACAAACTGGATGTACCATGAATTAAAATATGAATGCATTACAACTTATACATGAGGAGTGGAAGATATTTGAACATGCTCTTATTGAGCGTTTTACATATCTTTGGATGCCTTGGGAAGGGCCATGTTTGTCCAAAGGATATAAACATGGTAGATAACAATAATGCTATCCTATGTTTTTAATGTAAATGCTCCAGAACATATATTTAAGAAGAAGAATTCTTTCAATGCGATTTACACAATTTTTGACCCCAGGAGCAGACATTTTTTATCCTAAGAGCATATTTTCCTGTTACATAGTACAAAATTATTTAGTCATGATACATACCAATTATGTATGCCCATCACCTTATATTTCAGAAGGAGAAGACTTTTGATGTTGCTCTAATTGGGTGTTTTCCAAAATTTTTGACCTCTGGGGCAGTGCCATGTTTTATCCCAGGGCTGAGATTTTACCTAACATGGTAGAGAACCATCTGGATATGCTACATACAAAATATGAGTTCCTCAGACTTTGTAGATTGGGAGGGAAAGACTATTGAACATGGTCTAATTGAGCATTTTTACAAACTTTGGACACCCAGGGAAGGGGTGTTTATTAACCTACAGGCAAATTTAATCAAAACTGATAGATAACAGCCAGTCTATGCTACACTCAAAATAAAAATGCCCTCCTCCTTAAAATGAATTTTTTTAGCATACTCAAATTTTGCGTTTTTCCCATTTTTCGACCCCTAGTGCAGGACAGTTTTTGACCGAGGAAGACAGCTATTAGTGATATAGTACAAAACCATCTAGTTATGCTACATACCAAATATGAATATCTTAGACCTAATAGTTTAAGAAGAGAAGTCTTTTGAAATTGCTCTAATTAAGCATTTTTCCAAACTTCGGACCTCAGGGGCGGGGCCATTTTTGACCCCAGAGATTAAATATTTAAAAACTTGGTAGGGAACCATATGATTAAGCTCTATATAAAATATAAATGCCTTTGGCCGTGAAGTCTGTGAAAAAAAAAGACAACAAAGATTTTCTAAAATTTCCCATTTTCATATGCGGCGGTTACAAGAGTTTTTCACAGAATGAAATTCTTTTAACAACTTTCTTAGAGCTTCACCCAAGGAACATCCCTGCAAAGCTTGATTAGCGTACTAGTTTAGAAGGAGAAGATTTTTAAAGATTAACTTAATATTTCCATTTTCAAATGCCGCAGCAACCAGAGTTTTTGACAGAATTAAATTCTTTTAACAACTTTTGTAGAACTCTACCCAAGGAACATCCCTGCAAAATTTCAGCTTGATTGGCCTACTTGTTTAGGAGGAGAAGATTTTTAAAGAAATTGTGGACGGACAGACGGACGGACGACGACCGATCACAATAGCTCACCTCCCACTTTGTGCTCAGGTGAGCTAACAAAATAGCAAAGCTCTTTGTCTCATTATTTAGCAGAAGATGTTTAAGGATTTCTCTTTTAATCCTAGGTATATTGATGATCCCACCATATAGCACTAATTTCCTGAATATGGTAATGCTTTGAAGTATAGACACCAATACATACCAAGTATAAAAGCTTTAGGCCTAATGGTTTAAGAGAAGGTTTTCAAAGGTATTATTATTTATTCCTAACTAAAATTAGGGATCGCACAGAAAAGAAGTAATTTCCAGATTACAGTAATTCTTTGAATTATTTTGGTATAGGGTTTCAATGGCTGATGATATGTACCAAATATCAAAGCTCTAGGCCTTATGGTTTGGGAGGAGAAGATTTTCAAAGATTTCCTTCTTTATTCCTTTGTGAAATCAGGGATGGCACAGAAAAGGGTTAATTTTAAGAGTAAGGCAATTCTTTGAAGTATTTTGGTAGAGGGTCAATAGGTGATGATATGTACCAAATATCAAAGCTCTAGGCCTTATGGTTTAGGTGGAGAAGATTTTTAATAATTGTATACGGGCGGACAGACAGACACTGGACAATTACCAATCACAATAGCTCACCTTGAGCACGTTGTGCTCATGTGTTAAAAAACAAAACATTGTACTTTATCCCATTTATCATTTTGATTAACAAGCCTTAAGGCCCCTTTACCCGCGTTTCATGACAGATCCACTTCATTTCCATATTGAAGTTTCCTTATAACCCTACAATTATAACGAGAAATTTTCAACTGAATCCAATAATTATTGTGGACTTGATCATGTAACAGGATTGTTTTGAGTGAAATTCCATAAGGCCCCTTTTCCTGTCTTTTCTTATGGATCCATTTAATTTCTGATAGGAACTTTCCTTACGATCCTTCAACAGTCCTCTGTGAAATTTTAAAGACAATCTGATAATTGTGAACTTCATCAAATAAACAATGTTTTGAATGATAATCTGTAAGGCCCCTTTTCCTGTTTCCAATGCCACAATTATTCCTCGCATCTTTGAAGAGAATCCAATTGGAACTGTGGACTGTATAGTGTTATTGAACATATTTCAATCAAGTTCTCATAAAACACCTTTTCCAGTACTTGCCGTATCAGATCCACTGTCAAAATCAACAATTGTAATGATGGTAAAATCAATCTGTGGAGTTAATTGTGTTAATGAGGATTTTATAGACCCAATTTACAAAGGAACTATCCAATTAATGGTTCAATCATTCGGTTTAAGTTTAAAGAGAATCTGATAAAGACTGAGGACATTCTTGTGTTAATGAGGATAAGGTAATAATTTTTCATACATCCCCTTTTCCTGTGATACTAGACAGATCTAGTCTAATTTTGAAAGAAACATTCTGACATATCATACCCAATTTCGAAAGGAACAATCCTTGTGATTGTACAAGTTTGAAGAGAATCCGATGAATACTGTGGACTCTTGATTGTAAACAAGGATTTTTCAATTAAATTTTGATAAGGCCCCTTTTATGGTGTTTCTTGACAGATCATACCCAATTTCAAAAGGAACAATCCTTATTATGGTACACTCATTCTGAGAAAGTTTGAAGGGAATCCAATGAAAACTGTGGACTCTGGAAGGACAAAGGCCGGACGGATGGATTCACGGACGCTGGACGGGAAAAAGCCATTGTAATAGCTCTAGTGACCTTGGGCTAGGAGAGCTAATCAAAGCCCTGAAGGGCCTGAGAGTTGTGACAACAGACAGACTGTCTGGAATTCATTACTAAACATAAATTGAAGGCTGTTGTCCCTTGAGTGATCAAATTAGATTGATCCACTTAGAGGGGACCAATTCAAGTAAATTCTGTGTGAGTATTTCTGTTTATTAAATTCCATGTTAGTGAGTTCTATTTTTAAAGCCTAGTGTGATTGGATCTTGCATTTAGGTACTATTTTCTTACATTTGGCTTCCTATTTCTCAGGTTACTTTAAAGAATCATGGATTATCTTAGGTGAATTGTATTTTGAAAATTCCACTATTTATAGACATCAAAGAATATTTCTTCTCAGTGTTGCACAATAAGCTCTGGAAAGCAGAGTTAATTGGGTAGAAAGTAACTTCTTGTATAAATCTGGTTTCTGTTTCTCATAAGAGGTACTTTCAGTGCTTTGATTATACAAATTATTGAACTTCAAATCCTGGCTGATTTGAAATGAATACTATGATAAATAAATAAATCTCAATTCAGATATAAAAAGAGGACCATGATGGTCCTAGATCGCTCACCTGAACTGTCTGCTGTTAAAAAAATGCAACTAGAGACAAAGACTATAATCAGTTTCATGAAGATTAAGGCAAAACTGTGACTTCTATATTGTAAACAAAGAAATTGTCATTATGGCCCCTTTTCCTGTGTTATCCTATAGAACCTTCCCATAATCTATAAGGTTCATCTTTATGACCTAACAAGTATCCTGACCAAGTTACATGATGATTGAGCCCAATTGATGACCTCTAGAGCATTAACAAAGAAATTGTCATTGCCCTTTTCCTGTGTTTTCCAAAAGTACCTTCCTGAAATAAATTGGGTTCATCCTTGTGACGAACAATCATTCTGTCCAATTTTCATGAAAATTGTGACAAAATTGTGGCCTCTAGAGTGTAAACAAAGAAATTGTCATTAAGGCCCCTTTTCCTGTGTTTTCAGAAAGAACCTTCTAATAAGCAATAGGGTTAATCTCTATGATCTAATAATTTATTCTGGCAAAATTTCATGAAGATAGAGCCATATTTGTGGCCTCTAGAGTGTAAACAAAGAAATTGTCATTAAGGCCCCTTTTCCTGTGTTTTCAAATAGAACCCTCCCATAATCAATAGGGTTCATCCTCATGACCTAACAATTATTCTGACAAAGTTCCATGAAGATTGGGTCAAAACTGTGGCCTCTAGAGTGTAAACACTTCAATTCATGACACCGCACGCTGCACAACAGACGACAGACATTCAATGATCACAAAAGCTCACCTTGAGCACAGCTAAAAAGTTGGTACATACCATCTAGGAAACAAGAGGGCCGTTGGCCCTGGGGCGCTCACCTGAGATAAAGGCTCTTTTTCTTTCAACAGTCTAATTTCATGTTATGGTTAGGATTATGAAACAAGTGGGCCACAATTACATATAAAGACTATGAACCTGGGGATCCAAAAGTCTAAATTACAAATTCCAAGGCTTTAGTGCTGATTTGAAAGAAGGAAAAAACTTTTTCCATGGGTTATAATTACAGAAATAAGAAAGAAGACTGTGAACTGATGCTTCATGCCTATACCCCCCCTCCCCCCCCCCCTGGGTCCGCCCCTGGAGACCCAAGGATCATGCTTTTAGCTATTTTGTAAGAGATAAATATACTGATGCTTCATGCAAAATATCAAGGCTCTACTCCTTCTGGGTCAGGAGGAAAAGATTCTTAAAGATTATTTTAAAATTTCACTTTTGTTGCCATGGCAACCAGAGTTTTAAACGGATTTCAATTCTTTTATAGCTAATTTAAAGGGGGACCACCTGAGAAACATTTCTGCAAAATTTTGTCAAATTGGCCCGGTGGTTTTGAAGGAGACGTTATTTAAAAATCGTTCTTTATTTCTATATACCCCCCCCCCCCCGGGGCTCCGCCCCTGGGGACCCGAGGATCATGATCTTAGCTACTTTGAAAGAGGTCAATATACTGATGCTTCATGCAAAATATCAAGGCTCTCCACCTTCTGGGTCAGGAGGAGAAGTTTTTTAAAGATTATTTCAAAATTTCACTTTTGTTGCCATGGCAACCGGACTTTTTAACGGATTTCAGGTCTTTTAGCTTTTTTTGAAGGTGACCACCTAAGGACATTTCTGCAAAATTTGCTTCAAATCAGCCCAGTGGTTTGGGAGGAGATGTCATTTAAAAAATCGTTCCTTATTTCTCTATACCCCCCCCCCCCGGGGCTCTGCCCCTGGGGACCCGAGGATCATGATTTTAGCTATTTTGAAAGAGGTCAATATACTGATGCTTCATGCAAAATATCAAGGCTATACGCCTTCTGGGTCTGGAGGAGAAGATTTTTAAAGATTATTTTAAAATTTTATTTTTGTTGCCATGGCAACCAGAGTTTTTAATGGATTTCAATTCTTTTAGCTTTTTTTGAAGGGGACCACCTAAGCAACATTTCTGCCAAATTTGGTTCAAATCAGCCCAGTGGTTTGGGAGGAGATGTTGTTTAAAGAAATTGTTGACAGAGGACGCACGACTCACGATGCACGCCGGACGGACGCCGGACAAAAGGGGATCATAATAGCTCCCTTGAGCACTACGTGCTCAGGTGAGCTAAAAACTAATTGGGTTTTCAACAAACATTTTTGAGTACCAATGATGTGATGAAAATAATCTTTTCTCTGCCTCATATGGGTATGTAAGTAAAACATGGCGGGTATCTTCAGAAAAAAAAATGCCCTAATTTGCCTCGATTTCAAAGTTGAAATATTTCAAATGTGCATTTTCTTACATTGCATCCAACTTGAGAAGGGTCAGCCCAAGAATGACAGAAAATTGGTTTAAAAATGATTTTATTAAATTGGGGAAAGCCGGGTCCCTGATGGTACAAACACAATTGTTGTACGAGAGAAATCATATTCTTAACCTTCAACTGTCAAACAGAGAGGGAAGTGCAGAAATTGTGGTAAAGCTCTTGAGAAAACCATGACATAATTCAGCATTTCCATCCATCTGGTCCATAGATCAAATCAGCCTATCGAAGATATGTCATTAATCTAGGATATAACCATAGTCTCGAGGATAAATGCCTTTACTAGTCATTAAATAATCTTTATTAATTGTCTCAAAAACAGATCGGATTTAAATCAGGAATCAACATTCTTGTTTAGTATCAAGGCAGGATATCAACAAGTGCGCATGCGTCGTACACTAAAAAGGTGTTGATAATAATGCTCATTCATTATGATTATGTGGCTGTTAGGTCTGACCCACTATATTTGAAATCACAAATTACTCCATCAAATCAATATTTAGCACATGTTAGTGAAAATGACAGATTATAGCATTTTAAACTTAAAAATACCAAAAATTACTTAATATCGTCTATACAATTTCCTACGGACCCATTTAATATATTCGCACCGTACAGCCCAATATCACTCATACGACCTGTTTCAAGTATCATATATATTAATGCTCAATTTCGTCGGTGATAACTTGTTTTCTAAGAAATACAAAATGATGTGAAGATCCACACCATCCTTTGGAATTAATGGTCTTTAAATCAAAACCAACGATCCAATTGTTTGTATGTATCGTTGCTATTTACGCGTAGAATGTAGTTTGCTTGTAAAATCAACTTAGGAAAAAATCACCCTAATTTCGTATTGTAACCTTTCAAAATGAAGCCATCTTTTAAAAGAGTGTCAAAAAATTTAAAATTTGGCCTGATAACACAGAATGAGCCTATTTAAGAAACGGGACTGTCAGGGTGGTTATTTGTCCTGGGCAATCAGAGGAATACATGAGATAGTAAAATCGTACACCAACAATGAGTAGCTTCAAGCCTTCGGTTTGCCACAACTCAAAAATGATTGATTTCAGAATGAATTTTCAGGAAATAGAACTATTATATCCTCTTTACATGAGAAGTAAAGATATCGTAGAAAAACCGGTCCAGAAAAATTGGATCTGGTATCGTTTTTTCTCTATTGACATACCGCGGTTTACCAGTATATTGGTAAACTATTTTCACTATTAACAATGAAAAGTTAATGGATGGACCGATGACTGAACAAAGGACAAGACACATGCAATCTCTATTGCTCTTCTGGCCTTCTGCCTTGTTCCAGGCTATTTCTGTTTTTTCCACATTGTTTTCTACAAAGAATGATATAGATACTTGAAATTTTATCAACTTTAAATGCTGAATTGTTCTCTGCATCCTTTTTGAATTTGGACATGTAAATTTTGTCAACTGGAAATGGATAATACAAAGGAACTAAGTTACTCACCAGCTTGTTACGGCAGTGCAGATAAAAAACTGAGAGCCATTTGTATTTGGTCCCGCATTAGCCATTGATAAAATACCTGAAATTTAGATAAGATTTTAACTTTTAATAGCTCTAAAATGACATCTTCATTCATATTGAGGGTAACATATACAAGTTTACTAGATGCTTGTCCCCGGACAACTACTGTCGAGTCCACAAAGTTTTCTAGCCATCATGCTCCGGAAAAGCACAATTTTAGTATTTGACCTTGAGCTTTGAACTTGAAGCTATAAAAAAAATTCTTTCAAATGGAACATCTACTCATGATGGAGAATAATTGTGCCAATTTATTTTGAAATCAATCCATAATTGTAGGAGAAATGCTCTAAACAGTCACAATTTTAGTGTTTGACCTTGAGCTGTGACCTTGACATTAGAAATATCCCAAAATTTCTTTCAAATGGCACATCTACTCATGATGGAGAATAATTTAAAATCCATCCATAAATGTAAGAGTAATTGTCCAGACAAACACAATTTTAGTGTTTGACCTTGAGCTGTGACCTTGACATTACAACTATCCCAAAAATTCTTTAATAAGGCACAACTACTCATGATGGAAAATAATTGTGCCAATTTATTTTGAATTCCATCTATTATTGTAGGAGTAATTGTATGGACAAATTTGGACGAACAGACGGATGGACCAACTAACTAACATACTAACGCACATACACTGACTTGTCCTAGTGACAACTATGTCTTGCTCACCATAAGGGGGCTTGACAAAAATTTTCCCAACATTCATCTTTAACTAAGTTTGGTACATATAACAACAAGCAGGTCTGAACGAGTCAAAGATCTTAATCTTTGACCTAAAAATCAATAGAGACTATCTCCATGTTATGTTGAATGTCTGTCCAAAATTTGAAGCACCTAGGTTAGATCTTTGTCATACAATCATAAAGACTTGATTTGATGTCCATAGATATCAGACCAGGGCTCTGCAGAGTGGGCGACTCAGGCGAAAAAGTCGCCTGGTTTCATAAAACTTCGCCTGATTTGCCGATCAAAGCGAAGTTGAAGCCGCCTGGAATTTTCGGGTAGTCGCCTGGATACGATAGGTGATAACCTAAACTAGCCAAGCGGCTATAAAAGTAGGGGACAGTGTGCAGGTCGGAAGCCCTTTGATTGTAATTCAAGCGTATATCAATAGTCGCGAGGCCAGCAGATTATCAGAAAGAGAAGTATGTTCTGGGAGCTAATAGCCAACATACTTGCTTCATTCACACCTACGCTGGTTGGTTTCGGCAATGCTTTGTATACTATCGGCACCAGAAATCTTTATTTAAAATCCTTTCCCTTCTTAAGTTTTAATTATTTCTGTAAATTAAGTTATCATCAGTCTACGAGATTTGTTGCTTACTTTCACAAAATAAGAATAATAGCCGACATTTACGGACGCCGTGTCATTTACCAGAAGTCAAAATTTTGTTAAAATCAGAAATCTTGATGAAAAAAAATACTGCCGAAAAACTACGTACAGCAAATTCATTTTTCATTAGAATCCTTCAATTTGAGATCTGCTTTAATTGTAACAAGTGAAGAAAATTATGGCAAACAGTTTAAAGGCTGCTACGATCTTTTCCTGAGATTCTTGTTATGATACATTCTATCCAAAAACTAAATTTCCACTTACTTTTGTTGGTAATAATTCCTTTAAATAACATGCAATCCTATAAAGTGGAGCAAATTATCCTGTGTTAACTTTAAACCACTGCATGTACAGAGTCTGGTTTTGTGTACTGAGCAGTAACCCTTACCCTTTACACACTATAACTGACTTAATCACAGAGGACCTTTTTTGACCAATTAATGGCAATTTTTATCGATTTATATGTTATCAGGTAAAGTGCACAGACTTTAACTCATTACCACACAATCTCCCATTTAGACATCTTGAAATGTTTTTATGGGAAACTGTGGAAAAATGAGGAGATGATTGCAGCAAGAAATTTATCCTTTCCCCACATGTTTCTACCCTCTTTGGCACCTTCTTTCTTATTTAAGCTCACTGTGAGATGTCTTATTTAGCTTCTTCCAATTTGTACCAGTCTGAACTTTTTCTTCTGGTAATGGTTTTATTAAATACATGTTGTTACAATAAAATCTTTTCTCATTTTCTGCTTCAAATAGGAACACTACTCATTTCATTCAGACCGCCTATACACTATTTTCATTTTTTTTATTAGTTGACTTTTTTTTATCATATATGAATCTATGATGAAATATTAAGAAAAAATAAATTCAGAATCAAACTCTTGAATTCTCAAACCTAAAAAAAGAAAAATACAAAAGTATTTGTTCAAAGGAATAGGATCTTTATTGAGGACTGAAAGGATAAGCAGTATTTTCTATGTTTATTGCATAATACATAATATAAAATGCAACTACTTGGTTGTAAAGCTATTTCATTTTCCGATAGAAATGAGGAATACGCGCAAAAACTTAATTTTCAGACTAGTGAGAAGTGACTTCTCCCCAAATTCTGGGAGTCTGCAGAGCCCTGCAGACAGTAAAATATTTACTTCTTGATGCTAAAATTTGTATTCAAAACATTCGATGTCACCTATAGAGTTGTGCTGAGAGCACAGAAATGCACAATGTCCTTCTTTTTCTTCCCATGCCAACTTAAACAACTTAAACCAAGGCCAATGCAGTATATTAGGCAAGGAAATGAAATCTAAAAGGTTGAGTAAAATTCACTGTCTCAAAGAACAGAACTTTTAATGAGTTGGGGTTATCTATGTTGGGTATTGTGAGCTACAGAGAAGACTTTAAATCAAATATGTATTATATCAATATCTGTATTTTTCCGAGGACAAAACATCTCATAGCATATTTTGTTGAAATGAAAAAGGAAATTGTTTGTGACAAGTAGCAAATTTTTCCATTGACACAATTTTTTACAACTGACTGGTTCAGACTCAAAGGTTCGAAAGGATAATATGTATATATCTTCTACCAGACATTAATTGAACACAGTCTATCAATTTTTTTTTTATGAAAAAGCAAAACCTTTTATTGATTAAGTGTTGCCTTTAAAGTTTAACCTTTAATTCCCAAAATATAAATCATAACCAAGGGTGTTATTATCTTTTTTTTTTTTTTTTTGATAAAGCATGAATTCACTTGAGTAAGAAATAAAAGTTAATTAATTTGCTCAAATTTCAAGTTCACAGTGCTTGCTTATTATCCTTTTCATCTTAAACATAGCTTTTCTCTCCTATATATCTTCTGCAGAAAGATTGATTTAACCAATACCACACAATATTGCTATTGGATACCCTGAAGAAATAATATCATGGAAACTTTGTGGGAAAAGGTATTTAACAATGTCTCCTTTCCTCACAATGTTTCTACCTTATTTGGCTTCTTCTTTCCAATTTTAGTGTAATTTGAGATGTCGACTGCAAATTCTTTCATTTTGGACCAGCCAAAAATTTTGTCAGTTCAACAAAACAGTGTCCTGGAATTTTAATCGATGGGCTTAGAGATGGATCCTAAAAGAAGTCATTAATCTAAAATAATCAGAATAAACTTGAGGCAATTAAGCATTTGTATCGCTCCAAAGGCATGAACATGTGTAGTAAGAATGAATGAATGAATGAATGAACGGGGTTAAATGGTTTAGAAGATTTTTTGATAAATGTTTACGGACGGACAGATGGAAAGACGGACCCTGGACATTAACACAAAACACACAGACAAGAGAAGCCATGGTGGTCCTATATTGCTCCCCTAAGTATGATGGCTCAAGGTTTTGTGATGCAAACAAAATATCAAAGCCCTACACCTAATTATTTTGGAGAAGATCTTTTACAGATTTTCTCCTTCAACCCTAGGTATATTGAAGATCCTACCGTTTAGAGCTAATATCCAGAGTACGGTAACTCTTTGAAGTATTTTGGTAGAGGGTCAATAGATGTTGATTTACACCAATATCAAAGCTCAAGGCATAATGGCTTAAAAGGAGAAAATGTCAAAGGTCTGCTTCTTTATTCCTTTCTAAAACCTTAGATTGCACAGAAAATGGCTTATTTTCAGAATTCTATGAAGTACAATGGCAGAGGGTCAATAGACATTGATACATACAAATTATTAAAGCTCTAGGTCATATGGTTTGGGAGAAGATTTTCACATTTTTCTTTCTCTTATTCTATGTAAATAAGGGATTGTACAGAAAAGGGTTAATTTTCAGAGTTGATAGATTGATTGAATGGTGTTTAACACCACTTTTAACAGTATTTCAGTTATATCATGGCGGCTGGAGCACCTAACTATGAATTCTTGAAATTTTTTACACAAGTACTACCACTACATCCTTTTTCAGACTCCAGATGCTATCAATCTTAGGTTTACGATTATCAATCCATTGGTGATAGACAAATGTCGGGAAGAATATGTGCTACCACCTGGGATCGAACCCATGACATCAGGAAGATTCAGATTCTCATTCACTAGACTGTGTTATGACAGCTGTAATTTTCAGAGTACGGCATTCTTTGAAGATTTTTGGGAGAGGGTCAATAGACATTGATACATACAAAATATTAAAGCTCTATGATTTTTAGTATGGGAGAAGAAGATTTTTCAAAGATTTTCTTCTTTATTTCTATGTAAAATCGGGGATCATGGGGCTAATTTTCAGAGTATGGTTATTCTTTGAAGTATTTTGGTAGAGAGTCAGTCAAATCATGAAGATTTATATCAAATATCAAAGTCATAGGCCTTATGGTTTCGTCGGAGAAGATTTTAGTTTTTTCATTCAGTTGCCATGGCAACCAAAGTTCTTCATTGATTTCAATTCTTTGAAGTTTTTTTAAAAGAGCTTTACCTAAGGATCATTTCTATGAAGTTTGGTTGAAATTCCATAGTTAGTTTAGGAGAAGATTTTTTGAAATTATGAAAAGATGGACGGACGGATACCAGATGATGACCGATCACAAAAGCTCACCCATAGCACTTTGTGTTGTGGTGAGCTAAAAAATCCTAAACATGTGACATTCATGTTTAACTCTTATCAAATCACTCCTGGTCAGTAGTGACCCTAAAGTGAAGGGAAACATTATTGGAAAAGCAGGAATTGTAGATCAGGGTTCAAGCTCCTTTATTGTATTCTTGAAACATTTCTTTTCAACAAGGCGGAATGGTCTAAAGCCTTTCACAATAAACTTAAGGATTTAAAATGAAATATCTTGAATTAGTTTACATGTTATCAAGGAATCTTTGTATGTCGGAGGTATTTGAGTTTTTTAGCCCAGATTTTTTTTCACATCACAAATATGGGTGTTTTGAAACCGAACTGCTAGTTGTTTAAAATGGAGGTATTTCAACTGTACTGAATGTAAATATCAGTGTCTGGGTGAGATTTTTCTTTTATAAACTCCAAAATGCTGCCATGTTGACAATTTTGGGCTTTTATTTTCCATCATTTCAAAATCACTAATATCTTCACCTTTTACTACATGATTAATTACTGATATCCCTCCAGATAGAATTGAAAATGATCCCATTTTTAAAGGTGCTCTCTGATGACAAGAGGACCATGATGGTCCTAAATAGCTCACCTGAGCCATCTGCAAATTACAGTACTTTTTGTATAAAAAGACACAACTTGAGCAAAATAAATAAAACAATCATAAGATTTTGGGCTTAGTACAAAACTATCAAGTAATGCTATACAATAAAAAATAATGCCTATGGCTTTAGAGTTTAATCCGTTACCAAACTATCCCACATTTTGAAACCCCCATGGAAAATAGGTCTAAACAAGAGGCCCATAAGGCCTGGCCCATAAGGCCTTATTGGTCACCTGAGTCCAAAGAGCACAAAAACAAATAAAAGTCCACCAGATTATGCTACATACTAAATATCAATGCTCTAAGCCTTTTAGTTTGGGAGATGAAGATTTTCAAAAGTTTTCATTAAACAAGCCTAAGTTAAACTTGGGACATCTTCGAACAGGCTAATTCTGACCCTGGGGCCATAAGTTATAATCTTGATGGAGACCCACCAGGTGATGCTACATATAAAATATTAAAGCTCTAAGGCCTCCTGTTTGGGAGAAGAAGAGTTTTGAAATTTTCACTATAGAACCCGTTTGCAAAATTCATGACATCCCAGAATGGGCTTATTATGACCCTTGAACAATAATTCATACATTATTGACAGAGATCCAACAGATGATGCTACATACCAGATATCAAAGATCTATGCCTATCTGTTTGATAGAAGAAGATTTTTACAAATTTCACTATATAAGCCTATGTTAAATTTGTAACATCCAGGAATGGGCTAATTTTAATCCTGAGGCAATAATATGTACAATCTTGATAGAGGCCCACAAGAGGATGCTGTATACCAAATATAAAAGCTCTAGGCCCTCCTATTTGAAAGAAGAAGATTTCTACAAATTTCACTATATAAGCCCTTTATAAAATTGCGACGTCCCAGAATGGGCTAATTCTGTCTCTGGGGCCATGATTTATACAATCTTGATAGAAATTTCTCCATTTCTCACATTGATTTCTACCCAAAAAATTTTTTGTGTTTAGATTTCAATCAAACTTTAATTATCATCTGCAACTTCTTTTAATGTGGACCAGTGTTCAGAGGAGTATTTGATATTGCTCTAATTGAGCATTTTACAAAACTTGGGGCCTCTGGGGTGGGGCAAGTTTGACCCCATGGGTATAATTTGAGCAACCTTGGTAGAGAACAATCTGGATGTACTATTAACCCATTCCCACACAGTAAAATTTTAGACTGGTCCTAATTGAAAGAAGCTGCAGATGACAATTTCAAGTTGATAGAATTTTAAACTTTTTCATCATTTTGGGTCTAAAACATTGTGGATAATGAAGAAATTGTTTGATACAAGCAATTTCTTAATTTTCCACAATGTTTTCATAAGCTTTGTTCTTGAGGGGCGTAAAAAGGAGGGATTGAGTTGTAATGGGTTACCCAAATATGAATTGATTACAACTTGAACACGGGGAGAGGAAGATATTTGAACATGCTCTATCATGTTATATCATATGTTTTTTATAGAAATGCTCTAGGACCTATATTCAAGAATTCTTTCAATGCGATTTACGCAATTTACTACCCCAGGAGCAAAGATTTTTAATCCTAAGAGCATATTTTCCAAATATGAATGTCTTCACCTTATAATTAGGAAGGAAAAGACTTTTGAAGTTGCTTTAATTGGACCTTATCCAAAATTTTGGACCTCTGGGGCAGTGCCATATTTTTTCAAAGGGCTAAGATTTTAGCTAACATGGTAGAGAACCATCTGGTTATGCTTTATACCAAATATGAATGCCTTAGACTTCATAGATTAGGAGAAAAGGACTGTTGAATTTGGTCTAATTGAGCATTTTTACAAACTTTGGACACCCAGGGAAGGGGTGTTTTTTTAACCTACATGTATAATTTAATCAAAATTGATGGATAACAGCCATGCATTGCTACACTCAAAATATAAATGCACTCTGCCTTAAAATTAAGAATTTTTTTTTAACATACTCAAATTTTGTGTTTTTCCCAATTTTGGACTCCGTTTTTGACCCTAGGAGGACATCTTTAATTTCTATGGTACAAAACCACCTATTATTGCTACACACCAAATATGAATATCCCAGACCTTATAGTTAATGAGGAGAAGTCTTTTGAAATTGCTCTAATTAAGCATTTTTCCAAACTTCAGACCTGAGGGGCAGGGCCATTTTTTACCCAAGAAATTAAATATTTAATAACTTGGTAGAGAACCATGTGATTAAGCTACATATGAAATAAAAATGCCTTTTGCCTTGCAGTCTATGAAAATAAGAGGACCATGATGGTCCTAAATCGCTCACCTGAAGCATCTGCAAATCACTTAATTTGAAAAGAATTCTTTTAAATTTAGGGCCTAGAGCTATTATATTAAAAACATAGCATAATGCTATTCAAATATACCATGTTTTTATCATTTGGACAAAAGCAGCCCTTCCCAAGGCATCCAAAGTTATGAAAAACACTCAATAAGAGCATGTTCAAATATCTCCCTCTCCTTATGTACAAGTTGTAATGCATTCATATTTGGTTTATAGTACATCCAGATTGTTCTCTTCCAAGGTTGCTAAAATTGTAGCCATTTGGTCGAAATGGCCCCACCCTGAGGCCCCAAGTATGGTAAATATTCAATTAGAGCAAAATCAAATTCTCCTCTAAACACTGGTTCACATGAAAAGAAGTTGCAGTTAATAATTAAAGTTTGATTGAAATCTAAATACAAAGAATTTCAGGGTGAGAAATGGAGAAATTGTTTTCCTGGAGCAGAGATGTTTTTGATCCTATGAGCACATAGAAAAGAATCATTTAGAAATGCTACATACCAAATATGAATGTCCTTTACCTTATATTTTAAAAGAAGACTTTTGAAATTGCTCTTATTGGGCATTTTCCCAGTTTTGGACCTCTGGGCCAAGGCCATGCTTTATCCCAGTGCTAAAATTTAACTAACATGGTAGAGAACCAATTGGTTATGCTATATACCAAATATGAATGCCTTTGGCTCGGTAGATTGGGTGGCGAAGACTGTTGAACATGGTCTAAATGAGCATTTTTACAAACTTGGGACACCAAAGGAAGGAGTGGTTTTTTTACCTACAGGCATAGTTTAATCAAAATTGATAGATAACAGCCAGAATATGCTACATTCTAAATATAAATGCCCCTGGCTTAAAAGTGAAGATTTTTTTTTACATACTCAAATTTTGCGTTTTTCCCCATTTTGGACCCCTAGTGCAGGGATGTTTTTGACCCTTGTACAATTTTCAGTGATATAGTACAAAAACATCTAGTAATGCTACATATCAAACATGAATATCCTAGACCTTACAGTTTGCAAGGAGATGTCTTTTGAACTTGCTCTAATTAAGCATTTTTCCAAACTTCGGACCTCAGGGGTGGGCCATTTTTGACCTTGACCTTGATGAAATGACCTTCCCCAGATGCGCCTTGTTGAGGCCTATCTACATACCAAATATTAGCATTGTAACTTAATTAGGGATGAAGTTATAGGAAATGTTTAGCTGGCAGGTTAAGTTTTTGACCAAAATGGAATATGCACATGTCTGCTTGATACTGATTGAATCAAATCCGTCCAATGGTTGCCCAGAAATTGAGCAGACATAAAATAGCTACAGACTGACCGACTGACTGAACGACAAGCTGACTCCTACAATATACCCCCCCCAAAACATAGTTTTTGGGGGTATGATTAGACCAACCTTTTAAAGCAGTGTTTCAATCTGATTAAGATGCTTTGAAAGAATCTGATAAAGGGTCATCCAAGAATCACTTCTGTGGTTGAATTCTGTTCAGCACTTTCTGAGAGGAAGATTGTTAAGTAAAAATTACAAATAGAAGGATTGATTGATTGGGGTTTAACACCGCTTTTAACAGTATTTCAGTCATATCACTGTGGCTGGAGCACCTAACAAGGGTTTCCTGGTATTTCTCACACCAGTACTACCACTACATCCTTTCCTAGCCTCCAGCTGCTATCCCACTTAGGTTCAGGATTAACCACCCATTGGTAAGAGACAAATGTCGGAAAGAATATGTGCTGCCGCCAGGGATTGAACCCATGATAGAAGATTAGGAGTCTGACATGCTACCTACTGCGCTATGACAGCAGCTACAGATAGAAGGAAGGACAGATTGATTGATTGAATGGGGTTTAACGCCACTTTTAACAGTATTTCAGTCATATGGCGGAGCTGGAGCACCTGGATTCCTGGAATTATCACGCCAGTACTACCACTACATCCTCTCCGAGCCCCCATCTGCTATCCCACGCAGGTTCGAGTTACCAGTATCCACTCATTGGTGTGGGACAAATGTTTGAAAGAATGTGTGATCGAACCCATGACGTCCTATTATTGAAGATTAGTCTGATGCACTACCAACTGCGCTATGACGGTGGCCCTGGAAGGCAAGAAAGACGCATAGACTGAATGATAGATGGACAGACACAAAGCCATTACAATAGCCCCTTGCTTTCAGTCAGTGGAGCTATATAGGACAGAGGTAAATCCGAGTACACTCTACCAAGTTAAATACAAGTTCCACTTGAGTGTTAAATCAACGATGCATGTTTTTTGGGTTTTTTTCTTAACCTTGGACTGAAGGGAAGAAGATATATGCACATACCTGGCTGTGTATGCTTTAGTTGAAAGTTTTCATCCGCAAATTTCTCCCCATAGATACTCTTGCCTCCTGTACCATTTCCTCGGGTGAAGTCACCACCCTGACACATGAAATCTGGGATAATTCTGTGGAATTTACTCCCCTTGAATCCAAAACCTTTTTCTCCAGTGCACAGAGCTCTGAAATTTTCTGAATTAAAAGATGAGGAAAAAACCTTACCTCCACAAATCATTTAATAATCATTTAATAAAGTTTTTAAAAGCTTTTCAAACTTACTTTCCAAGTTTCTTATCTCTAAGGTTGATAAATAATATTTTGTTTTTTAGTTTTATCTAGAATTCAATTAAGATATAATTGCTGTTTTCAGTACATGCAGCTTTAATCAAGGTCTCGCAAAATTTAAATGCAGCAAAGTTCAAATATTTCATACAAGCTTCGTTGAAGCATCACCATTTCCCATGGGAATGCTTTCTGCCAAGTTTGGTTGAAATCCTTTCAAGGATTCTTAACAAGAATGCGAAAGAAAAAAGATAAAGCTCAACAATGGATTGTATGTTTGACTGGGGGTATAACACCACTTTTAACATCCTTTCCTAGCCTCCAACCGCATATCCAACAATTATCCATACATTGGTGAGACACATATGTCAGAATTGATATGTGCCGCTGCCTTGGATAGAACTCATGACATCCTATGATATTAAAAGGAGCTATTTATTCTTTCAATCTAAGGTTTGAGCAAAAAGTCAGTTGTAATTAAGCAATGAGTCTCTATTATCGAGGTTACAATTAGGAGGATTCCTGTATAAAGTTTTATAACTTTCGAAGCAAAATTGTAGGAGTTAGTCACACAAAACAAGAGGGCCATTGGCCCTAAAAGCACTCACCTGAGTCAATGACTATAGAAGTAAAATAGCCCAAGTGACCTTATTTTAGCCAAAAGTGACCAATTATCAAATCTAGTCCAAGAAATCATGAACAAATATTCTTACCAAGTTTCAAGGTATTTGTGCAAGAAAAGTAAAAGGTAAATTGTAAAGAAGATTTCTTTACATTAGACCTTGTAACCTAGTATTTGACCCCATGTGACCTAACATCAAACTTTACAAAGATTTTTATTAAGACAAACGTCTGAATAAATATCCAGTCAAATGAGTAAAAAATATGGCCTACAATATAAAAAATCAAAGGACTGAAAGTGCTGAGAGAAGTTTTGCTGGCTTATCAGTAACCGCGCTCAAGAATGCCAGCATGTATCATCAATATGAGTAAGTAAATCGTAAAGTAGGAGGAGCAACTTGAGGCTCAATAAGGAAGTAGTGGTAGCACTGGTGTGTGAACTACCATGGTTAGGAGCTCCAGCCGCCAAGATATAACTGAAATACTATTAAAAGTTGTGTTAAACCCTATTCAATCAATCATTTCCCCTTACTGTTTACCGAAATCGCTATTTTGATTTAATCACAACTTTTTAATATTATTTCATCAGTGTGTGAAAATTTGTGGTTGTGTGGTAAAAGGTTGAATGATAAAAAGGAAAGAAACCAAAGCCTACATTCAATTCCTTTTTTGTTGAGCATATTATTATTACAATTGAAGTACTACATGTCCGTTTCAAAGATATAGTGGAACTCGAGAGATTCGCTAACTCTACTAACCTCTTGAAACGTGAGGAAATTATTTCTCTCATTTTGACAATTCATTAGATAATTTACCATGGACATATTAAGTCAAATTTTTAAACCATTTTCCTGGATGTTCATGACTAAAAGGAGGCTGTTGGCATTCAGCAAGTAAGATATTTTCTTCAACACCAATGAAACAAGATGGAGGCGATCACATAGATTTTCACTTCATGTTTATGAGCATGTGTGGAAATGAGCGGAAATGCGTGAGAACTTGTTTCCAGTTGATCGATTTGAAATAATGGTTTTTTCCTATAAAAACAACTTGGTTTTTTCTCAGATTTGACCTAGTTTTTACCCCCGAAGACCCAAATTTGAACATGGTCGAGATATTTTGAAAACAGATATTCTGACAAAATGTCAAACCTATTAGGCAAAAATTGTGGCCCCTGGGACCCGGGTGTAAAGGTGTTCCCAATATTTGACCTTATAACCTAGTTTTTGATATAACGTAAACCAAAGTCTAACTTGACCAAGATATCATTTACACAAACATTCTGCCCAAATTTCATTTACATTTAGCCAAAAAAAGAGTCTCCAGAGTATCTTAGATTTCATTTAGTGATCTATTTTTTTACCATATGTGACCTGAACTTGACTAACATTCTGACAATATCAATTCAATATCAATTCAATTGAGCCAAAATTGGGACCTTGAGTGCACAAAAGTATTTCTAGGTTTCGATTGATTGAATAAAAGGGGTTTAACGCCGCTCTTAACAGTATTTCAGTCATATTGCGGCAGCTGGAGCACTTAACTATGGATTCCTGTATTTCTTACACCTGTACTACCACTACATCCTTTCCTAGCCTCCAGCTGCTATCCCACTTTATGATTATCCACCCATTGGTGAGAGACAAATGTCAGAAAGAATATGTGCCGCCGCAGTTCTAGGTTTTGACCTAGTGGCCAAGTTTTTGTCTCCGTAAGACCCAAATTTGAACTTGGCCGAGATATCATGGACAAAACCTTCAGAACAAATATCTCATTTGGGCCTAAAATGTGGCCTTTAGTTTGCACACAACATTATTTCTAGGATCTGACCAGGGTGACCTATCATTTGACCCAGTTTACCAGTAACCCAATATCTAACTTGTCCTAGATATTATGCAAACATTCTGACCAAAATTAATATCAAGACATTTGAACTAAAAATAAGGCCTCTAGAGTGCACATAAGGTATTTCTAATATTTGACCTAGTGTCCTAGTTTTTTACCCCCATGTGACCTAAATTTGAACTTGGCTGAGATAACATGGAAACAAACATTTCAACCAAATATCATTTGATTTGAGGCCAAAATATGACCTCTAGAGTGCATACAAGGTATTTCTAGAATTTGACCTAGTCACCTAGTTTTATACCCCATATGACCTAAATTTGATCTTGGTTTAGATAATATGGAAACAAACATTCAAACCAAATATCATTTGATTTAAGCCTAAAATGTGGCCTCTAGAGAGCACACAAGATTGTTTCTAGGATTTTACCTAGTTTTTGACCCCACATAATCCAATATCACTCGTGAGCGAAATATTATGCAGACAAACATTCTGACCAAATATCAAGACATTTGAAGAAAATATGTGACCTCTAGAGTGCACCCAAGGTATTTCCAATATTTGACCTAGTGACCTAGTTTTTGACCACATATGACCCAATATTGAACTTGTCTGAGAGTTCATGGAGACAAACATTCTGACCAAGTTTCAAGACATTTGAGCACAAATTGTGGCTTCTTGAGTGCACACAAGATGTTGACACAAGCCAGACGCCGGACACAGCTAGATCACAATAGCTCAACATGACCACATGACACTTCTCCACATTTTGATCTGTAAGTGGAAAAATTTTGAAGTTGCTAGCACCAGGGCTCCGGAAATTTGGAAATTAAAATCGGTCCGGGACAATGTCCCCCCCCCCCCCCCCCGCCGGCAAAAAATGAATACCCCCCCTGCAAAAAGGAATGCCCCCCCCCTCGGGAAAAACGAATACCCCGCCTTTTTTCAGCTTTCCCGTATGTAAAAGGGTTCATCATTCATACGGAAGTTGCATTCATTTTCAAATTTTCCGAAGATGAACATAATCTTCCACGAGTTGAAGATAGATGAAAACAACTGACAGATCCAACTTTCATTTTGTTTTTGAAAATTCGGCTGTATATAAATTGCAATTCTGGCAAATGTACGGCAGTCCACGAAATTCCAATAAATTGTAAAATTAGACAGACAAATAAATAACATTATCAAAATTTATTTCCGTGACGTACGCAATCCCCCCCCCATCCTAGTACCGCCGATTTAATTATAGTAATGATGTACTTTTTCATAAGCTAGTTATCCAAAGTTCTGTAAATTTAACACAGTCATAGCGATTTTCTCTCAACACGAGCCTCTGATGATGGAAAAACACAGCTGACGTCACAAAAATGTCAGGTCAGTCCATTCTACACCATGGGATCGCAGAGCTGTGACGTACATCAAAAGACCGACGAGTCGAGTGGGTCGCCCACGTGTTGCACTATTTTCTCAAAGTAGAATTTGTGCACAAATCTCGGTCATTTATTAATTGTAGTTAATTTGCGATTTATAATTCGGATGATTTCCACCCCTGAAGTAAGATTTCATGATTCGTTGTTTCTTTAATTTTAATTTTATTATTCTTTTATTTTAACAGGCGACGTTTTCGTTTATATTCAAATTATCGGCATTTTGTGGGTACCACCTGTTGTTTGAATTCTGAAGGCTAAGTTTCTTACCGTGAATGAAAATTAATAAAACAAATATTAACGACATGACTTTTGTGTACAAACTTCTAACCCGGTCTCACGCGCTTACTTGTGATGAATTAAATTCAAAAAAGCGTTGTGCTGAACTTTTCCAAATTCATACGAACAGCAACGGAAGCCTATTCATGTCTCGATTTATATAAGCCTCCCGTATTGTAGTAAAAGAAATTTGTTTCATCAGTAATGGCAATTTAAATTGACGCAGTTTTAGATGAGCATTTTGATAAGACCACGAACGTGTGAAATTTCAAACCGATTTTCTATTGCAAATACTCGATACCCGAAGTTCGGTCAAGCGCGAAACTGGCTAACTGCTAATTAGGTCCACGTGCGGATAGGCACTTGACTGGCCGGCGGGTAAACTAATTATCGATTTTTGGCACTTTTGTTAATCTCTTAATCTGCAGATAAGGTGTGAAACCCTTGAATTATTTCGGTTTTAAAGTTGATTTTGATAGATAATGAGCGAGTTTACCAATATTTCAATGAAAATTTCGGACCGATTTTGGTGTTATTTTTTGGGATTCTAATCGGTCTGGCAATTCAAAATTCGGTCCAGACCGGCAATTTATCGGTTTTCCGGAGCCCTGGCTAGCACATATGGTTAAGTAGATATATTCAAGACAAAAATTCAAAGGTGTATTTACTTTGAAGTTGCTAGCACTAATGGTTTAGGAGATATGGTCTGGACAAAAGTGTGACAGACAGATGGACATTGGCAAACATGACAATAGCCCTTTGGCTTTCAGCCAGTGGAGCTAAAACCGCTATTGTCAACTAAATGGTTGTCCCAGGACAACTACTTTCGAGCCTAGAAAGTTTTGTAGGTATCATGCTCGAGATAAGCACAATTTTAGTGTTCGACCTTGAGCTTTGACCTTGATGCTATCAAAAAAAATCTTTCAAGTGGCTCATCTACACATGATGGAGAACAATTGTGCCAATTTATTTTGAAATCCATCCATGACTTTAGGAGAAAAGCTCTAGACAGGCACAATTTTAGTGTTTGACCTTGAGCTGTGACCTTGAACTTGAAGCTATCCAATCAAGAGCTTTGTCCAAAGGACACAGATGCCCACACCAGAAGCTTTGATAATAACAAAGGGCAATAACTCCAAAATTATGCAAGCAAGAGTTGGGGTTCTTGTGCACTGCACTTCTCCTCAATGAGGTCTATCCGCCTATGAAGTTTCAAGTTGATAGCTATTATACTTTCAGAGATATTCCCCAGACAAAATGTAAGTCTGTAAAATAACAAAGGGCAATAACTCCAAAATTATGCAAGCAAGAGTTGTGGTTCTTGTGCACTGCACTTCTCCTCAATGAGGTCTATCCACCTGTGAAGTTTCAAGTTGATAGCTATTATACTTTCAGAAATATGCCCCAGACAAAATGTAAGTCTGTAAAATAACAAAGGGCAGTAACTCCAAAATTATGCAAGCAAGAGTTGGGGTTCTTGTATACTGCACTTCTCCTCAATGAGGTCCATCCACCTGTGAAGTTTATAGTTTCATGCTATTATACTTTCAGAGATATGCCAGGACAAAATGCAAGTCTTTAAAATAACAAAGGGCAATAACTCTAAAATTATGCAAGCAAGAGTTGTGGTTCTTGTGCATTGCACTTCTCCTCAATGAGGTCTATCCACCTGTGAAGTTTCAAGTTGTTAGCTTTTATACTTTCAGAGATATGCCCCAAACAAAATGTAAGTTTTTAAAATAACAAAGGGCAATAACTTCAAAATTATGCAAGCAAGAGTTGTGGTTCTTATATACTGCACATCTCCTCAATGAGGTCTATCCACCTATTAAGTTTCAGTTGATAGCTACTATACTTTCAGAGATATGCCAGGACAAAATGTAAGTCTTTGCAATAACAAGGGCAATAACTCCAAAATTATGCAAGCAAGAGTTGTGGTTCTGTTGCATTGCATTTCTCCTCAATGAGGTCTATCCAGCTATGAAGTTTTAAGTTGATAGCTACTATACTTTCAGAGATATTACTCAGACTATTTCAGGACGGACTGAAGGACGCACGGACAGAAGTACGGACTTATGGACAAAGACAAATCTATATGCCCGCCCCCCCCCCCACATTAAGTGGTTGGGGCATAAAAATTCTTTCAAATGGCACATCTTCTCATGGTGGAGAATGATTGTGCCAAGTTATTTTGAAATAAATGTAGGAGTAATTGTCCGGACAAACACAATTTTAGTGTTTGACCTTGAGCTGTGACCTTGACATTAGAACCATAAAAAAAATCTTTCATATGGCACATCTACTCATGATGTAGAATAATTGTGCCAAGTTATTTTGAAATCCATCCATAATTGTAGGTGAAATTGAGACAGAGGGACGGACCAACACACTAACGCACATACACTGACACGTCACAGTGACAACTATGTGTCACTCATCACAAATGGCAGTGACATAATCAGCTAAAAAGAAAGTTCGCTATTGTCAACTAAATGGTTTTCCCAGGATAACTGCTGTCTCCAAAGTTTGTAGGTATCATGCTCCAGATAAGCACAATTTTAGTGTTTGACCTTGAGCTTTGATCTTGAAGTTGATGCTATCCAAAATATTCTTTTAAGTGGCACATGATGGAGAACAATAGTGCCAATTTATTTTGAAATCCATCCATAAGTGTAGGAGAAAAGCTCCGGACAAGCACAATTTTAGTGTTTGACCTTGAACTGTGACCTTGAACTTGGAGCTATCAAAAAAATTCTTTCAAATGGCACATCTTCTCATGGTGGAGAATAATTGTGCCAAGTTATTTTGAAATCCATCCATAATTGTAGGAGTAATTGTCAGGACAAACATAATTTTTAGTGTTTTACCTTGAGCTGTGACCTTGACATAGAACCATCAAAAAATATCTTTCATATGGCACATCTACTCATGATGGAGAATAATTGTGCCAAGTTATTTTGAAATCCATCCATAATTGTAGGTGTATTTGTCCAGACAAATTCGGACATAGGGACGGACTAACGCACTAACAAATATAACAAGCATTCTGAAGTTTTGCATGGCAATAGAAAGTCCCCTACCGGCTTTATATTTTTCCCTAAAGCGGTATATTTTTGAGTGGTAAAGGGATTACTACCCTATCAAAATATTACAGTTGTATCAGATTTTATGAGCCTTCATAAATTAAGAGAGTTTGCCGATACGTCTTCAGATCGCCGATACGCTTAAATTTGGTCACCGATACAGCTTAATTTCCAGGTGAAGAAAGGGTCAAGCAAACCATTAAAATAGGTAGCAGAAGCGAGGACACGACAGGCTCTTTATCTATAGTGTTGTATACCGTGTATTACATTGTATACCGCGTATTGCATAACATCTCTATTGATAAGATCCTTACATTCTTACTAATTGGTGATCATTGATTTTTTTTTCGCGTTTCCCACTGGTACCTTGCTATCAGTCACCAAGGATGATGGGTACCAATATGTAAACAATGAATTCAAAATGGCGACCTGGTTTCGGAATCCTTGATATTGGCCTAGTTAAAAGTAAAAGGTGTGGTTATTTGATGTGACAACTGTCAAATTAAAGCTATATTGGTTTAAAATTTATTTTTTGAAGGAAAGATTAATTAGGTCAGTGTATTTTAAACATTGATCGCTGAAAACATACCCTTTTCGCCATCTTTTTTCCTTACAAAAATTCGCCAAAATAATAAAGACAGATTTGTATAGAAGCCATCCTAGTTATACTTAGGTCTTGTTTTCAACTCAGTTTAATAATTACACACATTTATCTTCTGGATTAAGTCCATTTTTATCCAACATGGAGGGTATTATCTCAAACATTCGTACCCTGGTTTGTTCAACCCATTTTTCAATGAATTTGTTTTTAAAGTTTGATGAAAAATATTATTATACTTTTGTAATCATCTTATAATATCTCACCCTCTCATGTCTTTTGCTAAAAAGAAATAATACCCCCATAAAAAAGTGAAAGCACTTCAAGAAAATAATGCCTTAGACCAATTAGGGATTTCTTTTTATAAAAAAGTTATGGTTTGAATAAAATTTAGAATCAGGAAAAGATAATTCACTCTATAATATTTGGAAAACAAAATCCTCTTTTGAAAATCAAAGTGCTGAAATCACTTAAAGAAGAGAAGAGTAAAGACACTTGTTTTATAAATTTGATCAAGTTTCATTCTATAATTTGAGAATTAAGGTTAAGATTGGACACTGCTGATATATTATACATTTAACTCATTGAAATCAAAGAGCCGAAAGCACTGTTAGAAGAATAGTTATAGTGTCAGACAGTCAAAGGCTTCTGAATGGGCAAATAATGAGCATTTCAAATTTTACACAGAGAATCTAATGGAGCTCTTTTAAGATGCAAAATTTGAAAAAGAAACCAGGTATTTCACACAGGAACCTTATAAATACATTTTTGAAATTACTGATAATAATTTCTTTTTTTTCTGATGAAGGACTTTCTTTTTTCAATCCAACATTCCATGCTTTTTTTTAAAGAGTCCTCAAGGATATGATTTTTGGACAGACTTGATAAAATAGCCAAGCATGAAAAGCTAATCCTATCTAATTGACAAGCTGTTGACACTTTTTTTTTACTCATTCCTTTGAGACTTTTTATCTTTCCTTTCACATAATTTTTTTATCGGACAATTTAGTGCCCTTTCTAACAAATAGGATAGAGAGGTAAAATAAGCTGAGTAATGTCACAATCGGTTGGTATCTAAATAAGCCTCAGAGTAGATAAATCAACTATAGTAATTAAAAAGTTGAAGAAAATTATTCAAGAATAACTCTCAATAACAAAAACAAGATGCCAATAATCAAGCTAAAAAGCACTTTTATTGACCTTTATTATGTATAGTCATACCAAGATGTTAACAGACAAAACACTGCGCATTTGCCACTACGCCTTCAAAAATTTCTGGGGAGAACCCTGCAATGTATTCCTGGTATCTCTCTCACCAGTACCACCCTAATATCCTTTACAAGCCTTGGAAAGGCAATGGACTGCAATTAACCTCAATATTATTAATATGTAACTTATTTTGCAAAAGCAACCATATCTTGCTCAAAAATCAATGGACTGGAACAGAACTTGAACTCATTCTGTAACTAATCAATGCTGACTCACTTATCAAAAATCAGCTCAATACCTGCAAGTGTTAAGAACAAAGTCTGGAAAAACTGTAATTTCCCAAGTCTAGCATCCATATCTTCCTCAAAAATCAAGTGACCGGAACAAAAGTTACATTTGTTCTGCAACTTATCAATATTGACTCACATAACAAAAACCTCCTTCATATCACAAAGGGTTTAGAAAAAAAAAACGGGTCCTGAATTTTCCTGGTAATTCTTTAAGTCCAGCATCTGTATCTTCCTCAAAAATCAATGGACCGGAACCAAACTTAAACTTGTTCTGTAACTCATTGATGTGGACTCACATACCAAAAATAAGCTCAATATCTCTGAGGGTTAAAAAAGGTCCAGAAAACTAAAATTTCTTGGTAAATTCTAAGTCCAGCATCCGTATCTTCCACAAAAATCAATAAACTGGAACCAAACTTGAACTTGTTCTGTTACAAATTAATACAGACTCAAATATCAAAAATCAACTCAATATCTATGAGGGTTAAGAAAAAAAATCCGGAAAACTGAAATTTCCTAAGTCCAGGATCTGTATTTTCCTCAAAAATCAATTGACCAGAACCAAATTGAACTTGTTCTGTAACTCATTTATGCGGACTCGCATACCTAAAATAAGCTCAATACCTCTGAGGGTTAAGAAAAAAAGTCCGGAAAACTGAAATTTCTTGGTAATTTCTAAGTCCAGCATCCGTATCTTCCTCAAAAATCAATTGACCGGAACCAAATTGAACTTGTTCTGTAACTTATTTATGCAGACTCACATACCAAAAATCAGCTCAATATCTCCCAGGGTTAAGGAAAAAGTCCGAAAAACTGATAAGTCCGGACTGACAGACAGAGGGACAGACAGAGGGACAGACAGAGCTCAAACCTATAGTCCCCTTCGGCTTTCGCAGGTAGGGGACTAATTACACTGACATGTCAAAGTGACAACTTTGTCTCACTCATCACAAGTGGGCTTGACAAAAATCAGCTTAAAAGAAAGTTTTCTAATCCTTTGCTCCAATATTATCTGAAATCTTACAGATGGCATGTGGCACTTTTTTTTAATTACTAAAACATTGTTTGTTAAAGGATTCAGACTCAAATTGGGTGCCATCCAATTTTCGTAAATTCAGACTATCCTACCTGCTGTTTTTGGAACAACATCACCTCTCAACTGAAAGTATAAACAAGAAATATGTGAGTCAAAACTGACCGAGTATACCCCAGCATGCACTACCATAACTACAGTGAAAATGTAGTGAAAGTGGATTATATTTGGAAAGCACCATGTACCTGAATATGCATAATAATGTCGGTTCACTTACAAATCTTACACCAAGACGTGCATTAACGTACAGAAAAATAAAATGAACATAGAAACAAAAATGCCATTACATGTGTGTGCATTTGAAATTATTAGCGTATAAAACGAGAAACCCTAGGTGTGTATTTTTACCTTAAAACCCTCAAAAATTGCAAAGTAGAACAAAAACACATCAGGAGCAAGTGATTTCCCTTTCATGCGACAGGAACCATTGTGTTTTTCTGGTCTGTTTTCATCTATATAGAGAATGGGGAAACAAGCAGTTTGAAAAGTTCGTATAATGCGGATCCTGACGGCCTCACCAGTTTGTTTTGAAATAGGCCCAAAGTTGCGCTATTTTTCAAACTAAACGCAAGATATTCACATGTTTTGGGCAAGATTGACAAGAACTCATAATATAGAATCTGATTTTGAAATCAGTTTCTCCCGTAAGTTCTGTTGTGCAGGGCTCCCCCTGGGAAATTTTATTCTTGCGCCAATGAAATCGCCAATGGCAAAAATTTGGGGCCACTTGGTGCCAATTGGGGACAAAAGTTGAGCCAGTATGAATAAGTGAATGAAAGAAAACTACTATATTGAAATTAAATAACCTGTTATCTATAATATATTATATTGAATAAATTGGGAAAGGGTTAATAGGTAAAAAATGAGAGGATTGTCATATGATAATAAAATTCCAAGAACACCTAGAGCTATGCTGGACGACAGATCAAATATTTGGTAACCCACAGTACTTTGATTACTTATGTCCGCAGTACTTTGATTACTAATGTCCGGTATTTCACATTTCTCGGAAATTCACTTGACTTTGATTCTAAGAACATCAATAGATAAGCGAAATGTTGTATTTGGTTTTTATTTGGCACTCTAACGAATCTCGAAAAGTGATCGAGGAATAAATATCATCAATTTTTTAGCAAATTAGCAAATTTAGATGCAAATTTCCACCATCTTGGTTTACATGATGGTTTCCGGTGGGCTTCTGACAATCCCAATAACTCGAGTGATGATAGAATCAATTAGGTCAGCGATGTTTAACTAATCTGTCTCGATTGACACAGATATGCAATGGATATTGATGGTCGCGTGTCTCCCAAACAAATTAGCGGATGTGTAAATGATAAAGTTGCGCGTCAGAAATCGTTTAAATGGACTCAACATCCCTTTGCCTTATTTTGAAAGTTGTCGCCAATAAAATCGCCAATTCGCCAATTTTGGGGCCAGAATTTTTATTTTGTCGCATTTGGCCCCATTGGCGATCGGCAGCAGGAGCCCTGGTTGTACATGTGAGTTGGGCGGGACAAAATGGAGCCGTTTGTTGAACGTTGTAGTTTTGTTTTAACTACGTAAGTTGCTGTCTCCAAAATGTCGTAACAAAACCTATTCTATTTTTCCACAAATGGTGACTTTTAGACACTTATGAGACCGTTTGATATTTTCTGTACCAGAATCGTTTCAATACCAGAGTTTGATCTAAAAATGAGCTGACATGCCTGGTATGGCTTTTCCAAGATTAACTTTTTAGATTTATTTAGCCATCGCTCTCATATCCCATTCAACCTTTCCAAAATCCAATAATTAAGAAAAAGTGAATTGTCAAAAACTAGGTTTTCAAATAAAGTTTATTATCTATCCCTCTAAATTTATCTGAAACTTGCACATGACGTTTGGTACTCCTTTACTGAGTAATAACAAACTATATAACTAAAACATTGCCTGTCATTTGGTAAAGGGTTCAGATTCGTATTGTGTACCCTTAACTCTGAAAGTAAAGGGTACACTGTACCCCCAGATTTTTCTTTGTACCCCCAATTCAAAACCTAAGTGGTACATGTACCCCTTAAATAAAATCCCAGTGGGCATGCTGGCACATTCAAAATAGAATTCAGTGACAATATTTTGGTGGTTTTGTTTGGCATTTATTGCACAAATAGAAGTCCATTTTGCCGTTTAGGGTCCATTTTGCCAAAATCTTTGTAAATGGTCCATTTCATACTTTAGGCCAACCCAACCTTTCTCACCACAGCTAATACTGAAAATTTCAAATACTTGATAAATTTACATAACTTAGATGTGTATAGACACAAGAAGCACTTTATTCATATTTCTTACACCCTCTTATTTTATTCAAATGAAATAAATAAAATTGACCCCTATAACCAGACCTAATTTCCGTTGGCATAGGGGAAAATTTGGTAAACTCGGACGAGTGGGTAATCTCGGACAATCAGCTGTTTTCTTTCGCAAAATCAAGCATTTTTCCTCAAATCATTCCCATAGAAGTTTTAATTTTAGCTGTCACGTGTTACTTACCGACTGTGGATGATTAAAGACACCCTGTGACGTAGTTCATGACGTATGCTCTTCACAGCGCATGCACTGACTAGGTGTTTCCGAAACTCCGTAAATAGGCGTCAACAGAAAATGTTCAAGAACAAAATAAAATCCAAGTTAAACGTAAATAAAGAATATTATATTTAATCATACTGTAAACAATAATATTTAAAATATATTGAAGTTTACTTTTAAACACTTTTTATTTTTTCTTAGATCTTTTAAAATGGTTAAAAAAGGCAGAAAACAAAGTGTCCGAGTTTAAATGAGCTAAATTTAAGACCTTAGGTAAAGTCGGACACAAATTTTCTTCGTGTATTTCTTTATAGACCTAGGGCTTGAATTCTAGATTCCAACTAGAAACTCGAAAAATTATTTAAGATAACCTTCTCCCAAACAAGCCCTAATTTGTATATTTTCTGGGGAGTAAAAGGTCTTTAAAAATAAGCAAAATATTGTCGGGAAAGAGAAATACCTAAACCAATCATTTTAATATGTTTTTCTTTTTCACCCACCGTTTAATATATTGTAGACTTAAACCTACAATTTGGCTTAAATTTTTCATCCGTCAATATTCTATAGAATAAATACTAATATTACACTTAAATATGGTAGAATAACCCTTCGACTAACATACCTATTAGTAATGGTTCTCGTAACTACCGCTAATTTAAACTGTAGTTGTGAGATTTTGGTTTCCAGCCGCATATATGCTGTTGCCGCTTGAAATCAAATACGACTTTTCCCCTCTTTGTAAGGATGAAGAATGTGATGGTGAAAGGAGTTTACATTGTGGGCATGCACCTCTAATTCAGAGATCGTAACATTGCATTTTTGTGCACCATCCAAACCATGAAAATGTTATCATCCTATTCATAGATTCGTCACTACATTTCAAGGTCCCATATTTTCGTAGATAGGACGCAAAACAAAAAAAACAGTTTTTTAGTATGTCGTGGCAGAAAAACTTTACCACTGGCGTCAAAAAACAATAAATATAAAGGCCCGATGCAGTTTTGCAATATTGGCTTTAAGTGCGAGGAAGGACACTTTGACACAGTTCTTGGGCTGCTTGGAAACTGCAACTTTAAAGTTTTTAACTGATAATCTGCATAATGCTTAACTATAGAATTTAAATGGATAAAAACAAAAATGCATAATGGCATATTTTTTTAGACTGGGAAAGAAAGTCGAAAAGGGACCTTCCGTTTGTTTTGTTAAACAAATACTTGAAAACAAATTGGCTCCAGCAGAGGTTAAACATGATACAGTTAGGTAGTAGGAATGTTTTACACTAAGAAAATCTGCAAAAATCGGAAAGCTTCGTCCCGGTCAGCCCGTGCAATCCACCTAATCTAGTCAGCATACATGCTCGATTCTTTTCGCACTTCCCCTGAGCAGGTTAGGTGACGGGTCCTATTTCATATGTTGTCTTACATAAATATATACAGACCTATGGCAATAATGTATCACTTGACAAAGACCGATCTGTATCCACACTCACACAATGCGACATTTTGTTCGACGACCGGCTATCTCAGGGTATTGCTCGCCTAACGCCGACAACAAGTGTGTGTACCTTTAGTAATTAATGTTATACAGTGAATAGTTTTGTATAAAACTAATTGTATAAAAAGAATTATTCACGATATTTTTTCGAGATTTGATAGGGGAAGGGGGCGTTTGGACCCCCTCTGGATCCGTGCATTGTAGTAACATAAATACATTGTATGGCTGTTTATCAGCCCAGAAAATTCTTCCAAAGAATACATATACCGTCGATGTGTGACTGTAACATCCTTAACACATCTTAAACATTTCTGTAATTACGACGTTTTGCTCGCCAACTCACGATATATCATGAGGTTCATCATGATTGAAAATAATCACTGAAGATGGCTAATAGACTAGTTTCGAGACATTTGTATCGTATTACATATCTTCAATTTGTTGTAGTAATCACGAGAAAAGGGAAAATGCTCTTCTTGGCTGATGGAAAGTTGCTTTTTTTAAAACCTTGAAGCTGTCCGAGTTTACCTACTCTGTGTCCAGAGACTGTCCGAGATACCCCGGTCTATGTCCGAGTTTACCCGTTTTCAACGTAATTCTTATTTCGTTAAAAATTGTTTCTTTTATCAACTTAACAACTTCGACCAATGAATTTTGTCGAACAATTTGGATTACTTTAGTATATTCCACCGAAATTGCAACCGTGAACGCCCGAGAAGTTGTAGTAGGGGCGGTGTTGGGGAAAAGTATTGTTTACCTGTCCGAGTTACACCGAATTTCCCCTACTAGTTGAATGACTATTACATTACAATTCTTGATTGAAGATGGTATTGATGAAAAGAAGACTGCACATTTACAGTCCGATCTTGGTCTCACTGTCCTGCAAAATAGGGATAAAATAGGAATATTCCAGGCTCAGCATAATGATAAGGGGTACAATACTGACTGCCTCGATGGCCATGTGGTATCGGCACTTGACTCGTGATCTGAAGGTCACGGGTTCGAGCCCTAACGTCACCGGGGTGTGTTCACGGGCAAGACACTTAATAGCCAGCCCCAGTCTACCCAGCTGTAAAAGTGGGTAGCAGTGGGATTCAGCCACTGCCTCTCTTTCAGGGACGTGAAAACATCTGGATTGCGAGTGTATCACCTGCCAGTAATACCCGAAAGGGAAGTTAGGCAGTATAAATAGATAGATAGATACTGTACTAGTCAACTTATACAAAACCGTTTATAAGGAAGAAGATGCACCAAAATTCACGCAGTAAACCCGGTTGTGTACTATACCAGGAGAGATTTGTTTCATTTGTCTGGTTATTACCTCGAATGTAATTCGACCAGCCGCTTTGCCTCCAATGTTGATGTCGAAGTAGACATTTGTTTTTGACATTTTGTAGTAATTGTCGCTGAAATATAGCGTCACCAACTAGATTGCCGGCAAAGAGAGTATAAACGACCTTGAACTTCTTTGGTATGAACACGAGTGGAAAATTACAGCGGAAAGAACGAGGCAACCACCAGTCTGCGTCTACTTTTCGGTATTTTCCGGCATTCGGCAATCCTCGGACGATCTCCGAAGTCTTGGTTGCCGTGTATATTTCGGAATTTGATTCGTAGAATTGAACGATGAGTCCGGTTTGCCAGCATAGCTCTGGAATGGTGACCGGCCCATCGTATAACTCGGCACCAAATATATTATATATTGATATGCGTAAAATTTCATTATGGACCTTTTTTTAACAGAAAAGCATTCAGATCTATATTTTAATCTTATCCTTATTTATTTAATATTATTATTATTTTTTTTAATACATTTTGAGTATCTATAAAGTAAACAAATTTAAGCCATGATCAATCATTTGTTAGAAAAATCTATCTCGATCGTTGTAGTTTAAAATGTACATTAAAAAATACAACCATTTAAATCGATGCGATTCCAAAAATGTTTTCATTTCTTTATTACAACAATAAAATAATAATGAAAAATAAGTTTTATCATATTATTTTCAAATATATTACGCAATATACTAGCATTACTATATACTATATATTCGGGCCGATTTGACCGTGCCGAGTTATTCAATGGGCCGATTTGACCGGTAACCTCTGGAATGTTGTAGCCCCCTTTCTGACCATCTTTCGGCAGAATTATAAGAATGAGGGCTACGATATCGCAGCTAGTAAACTAAAACCATTTTAGACCATAAAGCCTGCTCTCCCATATAATAATATCTTTTTTTTATTTTGATTACTCATTACTTGGGGTTTAACACCGCTTTTAACAGTATTTCAGTAGTAGCTCGGTAATTCCTGGTAATTCTCACACCAGTACTACCACTACACCCTTTCTTAGCCTCCAGCTGCTATCAAACTTTTACGATTATCCACCCATTGGTTAGAGACAAGTGTCGGAAAGAATATGTGCCGCTGCCGGGATCGAACCCATGACATCCCATCATTGAAGATAAGATCGAGTCACCTGCCAGTAATACCCAAAAGGGGAGTTGGGCAGTATATATAGATAGATAGATAGAGTCTGACGCGCTACCATCTGCGCTATGGCGGCGGCTTCATACAGCTAAACAAAACGCAATACTTATTTTCAATGAGGCCTTCAGACAGACGCTCATACTCTCTCCCCGTTTCTCGCCCCCCTCTCTGTCTCTATCTCTCTCTCTCTTACACACACATACACCTAGACTGGTACCACTCAGTGTCGACTTTGTTAAAGTCGACGGCCGCGTACTTGACTGGGTTGCTGCCCCTAGATCTATCGATACTACTCTCCTAGACATCGGGCTACCAGTTTACGGCGGTACCGGTCTAAAAGGCACGGGCACACATTTCTGCCTACCGATATGGTCTGAGGGAAGTAAATCATTTTCCATAGACAACCATTATAACATATTCGCTTATAGCTCAGTCCAAGAGTTTGCGAGAATGACCAGACCTACTTTAAATTAAAGAACACCCATTCATACGTCCAAAAAATAAATTTTGGTATGGCTCTATGACTTTTGACCCCATTTTTGAAGTGACCCTCCCTGTACAGCTGTTTCTATGGGCAATTAAAAAAAACGTACCCGCTTTTAAAACCCGTTAGTAAATTGCCAAAATGATTCAAAACCGTTACTTTTGACCTCATTTTTTTCAACGGAACATAAAAGGTCCTGAAAAATCATAGATTTTGAATTTCAATAATATTGTCCAATCAGAGGCCACCTAGATCTTGTGTTGATATTTACCTGACAGATGACGGGAAAATGATTTACTTCCCTCAGACCATATACGTAGTTACTTACCTGACAGATGACGGGAAAATGATTTACTTCCCTTAGACCATATACGTAGTTACTTACCTGACAGATGACGGGAAAATGATTTACTTCCCTTAGACCATATACGTAGTTACTTACCTGACAGATGACGGGAAAATGATTTACTTCCCTTAGACCATATACGTAGTTACTTACCTGACAGATGACGGGAAAATGATTTACTTCCCTTAGACCATATACGTAGTTACTCTACTAGATCAGTTACTCCCCCTTAACTCTGGGTAGTTCCGGTCTATAGGTGTACACTTTTTTGGTCAAATCCACTCCGGAATTACTTCCGGGTGATTGTACCCTGAACACTGTGTATAACCGTACAGTGAGCCAAATCGGAAGTGACACCGACTGTACGCTAAATATATAACTAGTGAGACTAAACAGTTAAACGGGTGGAAATTTCTCAATCGATGTAAATTTTAGACTTCAAGGCAGATTTAAACGCGGTTTTCGATAATAAATTGCGAAATGAATGCAATTTCCATATCTGTTTTACATTTTATTGTGGAACGGTGCTTCATCCGTAAATCGGAATTAACCACAGGCAATCAGCGAGTTTTACTTTTTTGTCCAAGGATGCAAATGATTTTTCTCCGGTAGAGTATATTCTGACGCAGATTGCAAAGAGTTCCACTGGTAATATGACATTATTGTCTTTAGTCATGAAAACCTCGAGCTCCGTTTGGTGAAAATGCCCCGAAGATTTAAATAATAACCTTGTGAAAAGAACCACCCTGCCTAGAGCAACTGTACGAACAGTGACCTATGCATGTTTCGTGTCTGTACGATTAGCTACGAAAGTCTGTACGATTAGTTCCGAAAAAGAAAGCCAAATTAAGTCAACTGTAAACTGTAAATTTCTTAAATTGGAGACGTTTAGATGCAATATGTTCCATGTGTTTGCATATCGTATTCACCGTTTATACAAAATTTTACTCAGTGATTCCTTTGTGTTTGAGGTTCACTGAAAGTTTACTAGGATTTTTGAGGTATATCTTATTCTCTGAATCGACATATATAAAAAAAACCCCGAAAATACATGAGGAAAGAGGGTGACTGTTGCTCATTGGGACCAAACATTTATAATCAAAGTCCATTACGAAGATACGCCTATACAATAGATAGTAAATTTTTCAGCTGTAAAAAATGAAAATTTTCCTTTGTTGTTGTTGTGTGTTTTTTCCTGCAATGTTAACTTTTTTCGTCAGACCTCTCTTGGGAGTGTGGGCCCCCTCTGTGAAAAGTTTCTGGATCAGCGCATGTTTAATACTAAGACTTCTGTGAGGTGCGTCTAAGGTGAAAGAATTGGAGCAATATGAATCATGTAATTTTTGCAGACCCGATCAAACACAAAGACAACAGATGCACACTGATCACAATGTCCTGTTCGAGATGTGTAAATTATGCAGTGAGGTTGTCCAGGCTGCTCGATCTGACTGGCGGGATAAGCTGATAATCTGTGCGACAGCCGTGCGAATAGTCTCAATAGGGCTGCACTTCATTTACACACACGTCCAATCGTGCGACCTGAAGTGATATGCAAGGCTCAGCCGATTATATCGTACATGGATTATGCCACTAGTGGCGCACCTCTAAATTGGCATAGTACATGTCCTCTTCTTAAAGACTTATGTACAGGGATAAAATGCTTATCTCCCATATCAAGTTTCAAAGTATTCACTTAAGCCAAAGTTCTGACCTTTATTACTACTGTTATGCGTGCGATCGCAATCATTAGCAGACTAGTACAATGACAAACACTTTTGACATCAGTTCTTAGTTAGGTCTATTATGTGTTTTTGATATAAACATGACCACGGTTGCGTTGCCAAGCATATCCTCCCGGCATTCTATATTTACCTAAAGGCCCCCAAGAAAATATTGTATTGAGCTCCCTGGCAAACCGACGATGGACATGTAATAATCTCAAAGTCAAATGAATGAAGGCCTATTCACCAGGTAAGAGGACCGCATGAAAGACTGGTACTCATGCGATATATGTTGTCCTCCTGAAAAATAGCGACAATAATAAAAAGATATAATAATTATTATCAATAGTAGTATTAGTAGTAGTATTACTATTATTGTATGCGGAGCGCGGTTTATATCGACAAGCGGTTGACCAAGCTCGTTTCCCCATTTGTATTTACATAGTTTCAATTGCTACGAAAGGAACATAAAAAAATCATATATAACCCTGAAAAACAGTCAGATAGAGAATCTAAAAGAAGCTCTAAAAGACAAAATAAACCCTACAAGTTAGCTCGTATAACGGTATTATTATGTGCATATATATTTACAAAGGCTTATAGGATCGGCATTTGGCATTGTTGGCCTGCGAACCCAAAGACTATCCAAATAAACAGAATAACAGATGAAGTCAGCAGCCGGGAATTATATTTTAAACTGTCACTAATAGCACAGATTTTTCTTCGACCTCTGTCACTACTGATACTGTACGCATGTCACTAAATCGTACAGTCAATCGGCAATTCCTCGCTCGTACCCTGCTATATACAATGCATTGCTGAATAACATGGTATCGGTGTTCAAGAAATAAAATTTTACTATCCTTCTTCACAGGCTATGTCACAATTAATGCTCTCAGTTACGCATAATGACTTAAGTTCGTCAGTCTGACGGATCAAATTAAAGAAAAATGAGTGATTCGTCGATTAAAGTATGGATTTTACCAGAAAGTATACTCAATAACACAGAACGACACACAAACGAGAGACAAGTAATATAAGCCCTTTCAAATACCGAAAACCGCGTTTAAATCCGCCTGAAAGTCTAAAATTTACCTCGGTTGAGAAATTTTCACCCGTTAAACTGTGTAGTCTCACTAGGGATATATTTAGCGTACAGTCGGTGTCTCTTCCGATTTTGCTCACTGAACGGTTATACACAGTGCTAAAGTAGTCCATTAAGAAAATTTGACCTCCTTTTGTCATGCTGTTTTAACGTTTAATCAACAGCAAGTTGCTTGATGTAAGGTTCTGCAGAGTGAGAGATCACTGCTGCATGTCATGCATGTGATTCAAAGCATTTATCTGGGAACTATTTCCTTGTAGAAACTGACATTTGAAGGTGGTACCCTACAAGACTTTTACTTCCGAGCCTAAAGAATTTAATGGGTTGATGTGCAGAATGAAGATTTGCCAAAAAAATTAACCCTAATGATACCATTTTCCTGGCCTGTAATTCAAGACCAAAGACTGGTCTTTAAGACGGACTAAGATTTAAGGCCCAACGAAACTTTTGGGAGGAGCTACAGATTGTGAAAATGGGCTCTTTTTGCTCTTCATTTAATGAGTCAAAAAACGGACAGGAGTGTAACCATTTTTGTATAGGAAGGTACAAGGTTACAGAAAACTATTCCGTTTTCCATAGGCGACTATAATAAGAAAATAGCAAATAGCTCATCCCCAAAAACTGCAAGGGAGTCAAACCATGCATATATCAAATTATAGAACAATCATTCATCAAAATAAGTGAATTGCGATATGGCATGATCCCTTTTATCAATGAGTTATGACGTCATTTTTAAGATAACCCTCTTCGCGCAGCTAGTTTTACTTCTTTTTTTCGAAAACTACCCTAGGGTATAGAAACCGCCCCTCAAGGGACGAAATGCATTAAAATGTTATCCTATTTGCTCCTAAGTTAGTAAAAGAGTATCAATTGATCGGATCAAATCGTTAGATTTCGTCTTGATATTTTATGGACCAATCAGAGGTTACTTTGAACTTTGTTTATATGCCCGGACTTCCCATACGCAATGTGACAGATGTCGGGAAACTGTAATAGTTCCCTGTAACCACAAGAAACCTTTTGATATTCCAGGCGCATAGCCAGGCAGAAGCCTGGAGTTTTTTTCCAAGTAACAAGTATGGTCTTTCTGGGGAAAAAAATAAGAAAGAAAGGGGGGAAAAGGGAAAATAAAAATGAAACAGAAAGAAAGCAAAGCAAAAAATAAAAAACTAACAAAGAAAACTGAAGAATTAAAATTTTAACTTGGATCTGATTTTATATATTTTTTTCACGCGGCCATTTGGTTCCGCAGTAGATAGTATCTTTATGCCCCCGCATCGATAGATCGAGGGCATATTTTTTTTATTATGCCCCCGCATCGATAAATCGGGGGTATATTGTTTTACCGGTGTCCGTCTGTCTGCAAAACTTAACCTGCCAACTAAACATTTGCCTACAACTTCAACCCTGATTAAGTTACAATGATAATATTTGTAATGTGGATAGGTCTCAACAAGGCGCAACTTAGGAAGGTCATTTCATCAAGGTCAAGGTAATTTTTTTTAACCCTTTCCCCTAAAACGCTACTCAAAAACTTAACCTGCCAACTAAACATTTTCCTATTACTTCATCCATAATTAAGTCACAATGCTAATATTTGGTATGTAGATAGGTCTCATCACGGCGCAACTGGGGAAGGTCATTTCAACAAGGTCAAGGTCAAAATTTTAACCCTTTTCCTCAAATCAAAGAAAAAAATAAAAATCTCCCGTTTCTAAAGAATTCCTGTTTCGGGGGCATAGTGTTTCACAAACACATGTTGTTCACCTATTGGAATCGTTTCCAATGGGCATTACCAATTTCACAGACCGGCGACTTTCAGGATAAAAAACAAATATTTTCTCTGCCTTTTTTCTGTGATAGAACAACTAGGTAAGAACTTTTTTCATTAAATTATTTTGCACTACGCAGCCAGAGCAGCAAAGGCGTCTTGCCTTTTTATTCAGAGTATGAAATGCCTGGTATAAACTGCGAATAAACCGTGACTATGACTGCGTTTCCTAATACATGAATACAAGTATTTACTGGCATTATCAATCTCTCCCCTAGTTTTTACAAATTTATTATCTAAAAATCTTCAAAATTTTGATAGCATCACGCCCGTTCAAATATCACCAGATGCCACCAAATCGCACCATTTTTTACCCAAAATTTTCTCGGAGAAGACGCCCCGAACCACCCTTGTGAGAAAGGCTCGTCCCCCCCCCCCCCCCTGCTCGTGCCTTCGGCACTCGAAAAACGCATATGGCGTTGGCTTCACATTACGCTCTTTCTACATCATTCTTGTAATTGTTTTTAGTTCGATGGTGAATGTATTTTAAAGCTAAATCACTTGAAAAAGACATAATTATCATAAGTTGCCATGATAGGTGTGAACGGCTATTGTCATCTCGTTAGTGAAATAAGCGTATATAAACCCCTTTCCTCAGGGTTAAACTTTCAGATACGTTTATTCCCAAACATTGAGAATATTCATAAGTCCAGCCGGAACAGTCTGAAAATTCAAGGTTAGTAAGAAGTTGTCAAATTTCGCATACTGAAAGACGTGTGTTCGATGTTGTGCCCTGTCTGTACAATCTCTGTTTTTTTTAGCTCACTGGACAAAGTTCAATGGGTCTCTTGAAATGGCGCTTTGCCCGTCGTGCATGCGTTCGAAAACTCTTCATTTAAACATCTTCTCGAAAATTACCAGACAGGTTTCAACTGAATTTCACTGGATGATCTTTGGGACATCTTCTCTCAGAATTCTTCGTTAAATTCTGATCGGGCGAAAAATATTGGTCCTACTGGATGTCGAGCCAGCAGAAATGGTCCCATATGTGTAACATAAAAATCAAGTACTGAAGGCCAGGAAAAGTTAACAAGAGGCCCATGAGGGCCTGAGACGCTCTACTGGTTATCAAGTTTTCCGTTAAAGAAATCTGATATTTAAGGAAGTTAATTTCTCAAAGAAGAATGCACAAAGAAAAAAAGGGCTTTATCTCCTTTATCATTTTAAGCAACAATCCTTAAGGCCCCTTTTCCCATGTTTCATGACGGATCCACTTCATTTCCAAAAGAAAGTTACCTTATGACCCTACAAACATTCTGTGAATATTTCATCAGAATTTGACAATAATTGTGGACTTAATCACATAAACAGGATTGTTTTGAATGAAAATCAATAAGGCCCCTTTTCCTGTGTTTTCTGATGGATCAATTTCATTCCAAAAGGAACTTTCCTTACAACCCGACAATTGTCCTGTGAAATTTAAAAGACAACTTGATAATGATTGTGATCTTCATTACATATACATGAATGTTTTGAATGAAAATCTGTAAGGCCCCTTTTCCTGTGTTTCGAATGCCACAATTATTCCATGCATCTTTGAAGAGAAGCCAATAAAACTGTTGACTTTATTTTGTTAACAAAGATATTAAATTCAAGTTCTCATAAGGCCCTTTTTCCCCTGATATTTTACTGTTGGTTTTATCATTCTGTGAAAGTTAAAAGTGAATCCGATGAAATATTGGGAATTCATTATGTTTTACTAGAATATTTAAAAAAATCATATGGCTCCTTTTTACATGATACGTGATGGATTGTACCCAGTTCTGAAAAGAACCATTTAAGTGATTGTACAATCATTCTGCGAAATTTTGAAGTGAATCCGGTGAAATCAAGGGGCATTATTGTGTTAACCAGAATATTTAAGAAAGTTTTCATAAGGCCCCTTTTTATGTGACACTTGCCATAATCAGATCCACTGTTAATATCTACAATTGGAATGATGGTACAATCAATCTGTGTAATCTGTGGAATTTATTGTGTTAATGAGTTTATAGTGAAATCCTCATAGGGCCCCTTTTCTCGTGATACTTTACAGAACAAACCAAATTTCAAAAGGAACACTTCTAATGAAGGTACAATCATTAGTTAAAGAGAATCAATGAAAACAGTGGACTGAATTGTGTCAAGAATTTTTGTAACAAAATTTTCATACGGCCCCCTTTTCCGTGAAACTTAACAAATCAGACCCAATGTACAAAGGAACAATCCTCATGATAGTTTGAAGAAAATGATAAAGACTGAGGACTTTATTGTAATAATGATGTTTTGTAATAAGATTTTTATAAGGTCCCTTTTCTTGTGTCACTTAAACAATCAGACCTAATTTACAAAGGAACAGTCCAAATGATGGTACAATCATTCTATTAAAGTTTAAAGAGATTCTGATAAAGACTGAGGACATTGTTGTGTTTATGAGGATTTGGTAATAAATTTTCATACAGCCCCTTTTCCTATGATACTAGACAGATCAGGCCTAACTTGGAAAGAAACAATCCTAATGATGGTACAAACATTCTGTGAAAGTTTGAACAGAATCTGATGAAAACTGCAGACTTTATCTTGGTGTTTATCTTGGTGTAAAATTTTTAAAATAAAATTTTCATTAGGCTCCTTTTCCTGCGATACATGAAGGATCAGGTCTCATGTCAGCATCAACAATCGTGATTATTGTACAATGATTCTGTGGAGGTTTGAATAAAATCCAATGAAATCTCTGGACTTGGTTACAAGGATCATAGATAAAATTCTCAAAAGGCCCCTTTTCCCATGATCATAGACAGATCCCGTCTAATTTGAAAAGAAAGAATCCTCATGATGGAATAATCATTCTTATTGTACAATTATTATGTGAATGTTTGAAGAAGATCCGATGAAAGCTCTTGACTTGGTAAAAAGGATTTATAAAGGAAATTTTCATAAGGCCCCTTTTCCTGTGTTTCTTGACAGTTCAAACCCTAAAGAATGATAGTTATGACCTTGCAATCATTCTGTGAACGTTTCAACAAAATCTGATCAAAGCTGTGGGCTTCATTGTGTAAACAGGGTTTTATTAATTGAATTTTCATATAGCCCATTTTCCCATGTTACTTGATGGATCTGATCCAATTCCAAAGGGAACTCTTAATTATTCTGTTTGAGTATAAAGACAACCCCATCTCATCTGTGGACTTACAAGCATTAATTAAGATTTTTTAAATTGAATTTTCCTAAGGCCCCTTTTCCTATGTTTCTCAATAGATCAGACCCCAATTTGAAAGGAACAATCCTTATGATGGTACAATCATTATGTGAAGGTTTGAAGTCAATCAGGTGAAATCTAGGGCCATTATGTGTTAACTAAGATTTTTTTATTAAATTTCCATAGGGCCTTTTCCCACGAAACTTAATGGATCAAACGTACTTCCGAAAGGAACAATCCATTTAATGTAATAATCATTCTGGGAATGTTTGAAGAGAATTTGTTGAAAACTATGGTCTCTAATATGTTTACGAGGACTTTTTCAATCCAGTTTTATCGGGCCCCTTTTTCCCATGGTTCTTGACTGATCTTACCAAATTTTGAAAGGTACGATCCTTATGATGGTCCAATCATTCTGTGAAAGATTAAATACAATATGATGAAAACTATGGATTCTAGAATGTTAACGAGGGTTTTTTTTAATTAAATTTTCATAAGGTCCCTTTTCCCGTGTTTCTTGACAGAATAAACCCATTTTCGAAAGGAATGATCATTATGATGGTACAATCATTCTGAGAAAGTTTGAAGAGAATCCGATGAAAACTGTGGACTCTATCGCGTAAACGAGGATTTTTAATGGAATTTTAATTGAATTTTCATAAGGCCCCTTTTCCCATGTTTCTTGACGGATCATACCCAATTTCGAAAGGTACGATCCTTATGATGGTACAATCATTCTGTGAAAGTTTGAAGAGAATCCGATGAAAACTGTGGACTCTATCGCGTAAACGAGGATTTTTAAATTAAGTTTTAATCAGGCCCCTTTTCCCATGTTTCTCGACGGATCATACCCATTTTCGAAAGGAACAATCCTAATGATGGTACAATCATTCTGTGAAAGTTTGAAGAGAATCCGATGAAAACTGTGGACTTTATCGCGTAAACGAGGATTTTTTAATTAAATTTTCATAAGGCCCCCTTTCCTGTGTTTCTAGACGGATCAAACAAAAATTTCGAAAAGAACGATCCTTATGATGGTACAATCATTCTGTGAAAGTTTGAAGAGAATCCGATGAAAACTGTGGACTCTATCGCGTAAACGAGGGTTTTTTTAATGGAATTTTTAGTTAAATTTTCATAATGTCCCTTTTCCCACGTTTCTTGACGGATCATACCAAATTTCGAAAGAAACGATCCTTATGTTGGTACAATCATTCTGTGAAAGTTTAAATACAATCTGATGAAAACTGTGGACTCTTTCGCGTTAACGAGGATTTTTAATTAAATTTTTATAAGACCCCTTTTCCCGTGTTTCTTGACGGATCATACCTATTTTTGAAAGGAACGATCCTTATGATGGTACAATCATTCTGAGAAAGTTTGAAGAGAATCCGATGAAAACTGTGGACTCTATCGCGTAAACGAGGATTTTAATGTTATTTTTAATCATATTTTCATAAGGCCTAATTTCCCATGTTTCTTGACGGATCATACCCATTTTCGAAAGGAACGATCATTATGATGGTACAATCATTCTGTGAAAGTTTGAAGGGAATCCGAAGAAAACTGTGGACTCAATCGCGTTAACAAGGAAAAGTTTAACGGACGGACGCCGGACGGTCGGACGCCGGACGGGAAAAAGCCATCGCTATAGCTCTAGAGGCCAGTAGAGCTAAAAACTGAAGGATACTAATCACAGTAGTGATCAAATTTAGCCTTTGTAAAAACAATCTTCATCATGATCTATCTGTACAATCCATATCTTTAGCCCCAGCGAGATTTTTGTAATGACGCTATGTCTGTCGGGCGTACGTTCATTTGAAGTCTTCCATATAAATATCTAAAATTACTTGCCAGATTTCAACCGAATCTCAAAGGAATGACCCTTAGGACATCCTCTCTCAGATATCTTAAAATCTGGTCGGTCGAAAAATGCTGGTTCTATGGTATGTCTAATCAGCAAAAATGGTCCCGACGGAAATATACAATTTCTAAAGCTGAATATTGGAAATGATGATTTAGGCAGGAATGTCAATCGACTACTAGCAGCGTTTAAATAGAATTGTGACATTTAATATTTACAAACGATTCAGTAATTACGACTAGAAAAGTTTGGTAGGACCATGTAACAATATTAAGGCATGAGTAAGTGGGCCAACTATGTTATGATCACGCGTCAGTCACCAAAAAACTCTGCGCGCAACTTTATCTCCAGGTATTTTTCTATTTCCTTCGTGATAAAAAATAGCAACCTCAAATTACAACATACCGTGTTTTCATAAATAATTTAGTTAACTCATTTGACAACGCCCGTCTGAAAATTAAGCCCGGTGATCAATCACATTACGTTGAAAACCTCACAAGTCACAGCTAGTCTTTACTAGTCTGTCTAGACAAATCAATATTACAAATTACCTTAAAAAGCTATCAAAGACGAACTCCAGACAATACACCAAATATTTGCTTGGAAAAGTATGCATGAAATCATCGGCCATTTTTTTTCGCATGCCTATTGGATAGGGATAGGTATAAACGTATCTTTCTAGATTTCAAAGAAGGTATCATTTGCGTTTTAATAATTGAGGAAGTTGATTCGACCACCGAAGGGATGGCGTTTTATTAGAATCACTTGTTGTTACCAAAATCGGCGAGAAATGGCTATTCTAACAGTATTTCGGAAGATTAGTGTTTATCAGAATATGGGCATTTATCAAAATAAATATGGAAGTTATTGGCCTGCTAGTATCTAAGGGAACTACTTTCTTTGCGTACTCAGTGGTTCAAGTGGACACCTTGACCAACATTTTGTTTTAAAATTTTACAGTGAATAGCTCTTGGTCGCTATAGGCTAGGTGATCGACTAAGAGGGATTTCCAGGCTTACAAATATCTTCTCTGGATCTTTTTATTGTGTATGAGTGATATTTGACGAGAATATTGCTGGATGAGCCCTTTCTAGGTTTCTTCGAAATATATAGGTGTGTTTTAGGCTGGGTATATTGGCACTATATATAGTAATATGACAGACTTATTGTATACAGATACATGTACCTCGGTTCAAATGATTCTTCTTTAATGCTTTCAGGTGGATCATAGAGATCACTTGATAATTCACTCATCCCTGCAAAAAAGTGAAATCATCAAAATGATAAACTCACTGTTGCACTAGATCTAACCCTGCTTTCATTAAAACTGAGGGTCATCTCAGCAGGACCAAAGACATTTATGACGTCATCAAATTGCCATGTAATTCATGTGCGAAATGGCGCATTGTTATGGCATTTATTCGACTAAAATGTTTGAATGAAAGAAATAGAATAATTGTTTGCTTTTGTGTACGATTAATTTATCTTTCATTTCATGAAATTCTAAAGCGTATTTTCACCACTTGTGACTCCACCACTTGTGAAAATATAGCTTTTGATGTTCACTCAATGAAAGATAAATCGATCTTACACTGCAACAAGCAACTACCCAATAATTTTCCTAGTTGTATTAAAGAATTCTATATTTTCATCACACAAATTTCAATTAGTCAGAAGATTAATAAAACATTGTCATTTTTTGATATTTTTTTTATTTTCATTACTCTTTCAAAATACATAAATACTTGACTGTATTTATAACATAACAAGCAGGAAAAATACTTATATCTTAACAAACAATAATTAACATAGAAAGCCAAGTAAGGACAATAGATTATATTATAGGAAATTAAATTTGTGTTCATTTATGAACGAGTTTTTGAATAAGACAAATGTCCAGAATTGATAAGACCATGTCTGCAAAAAAAAGTGAAGAAATAGACTTTGAGAAAACATTTTCTTAACAAAGAATATGCTGGACCCAAGCATTTTCTTCATTAACCGAAATATTTTCTATCCGTCAGTACAAAACTTTGTGATAATTTTCTAATATATGATGTGTTATCTTTGAAATACATTTTGTACATGTACCATTCAAAAATTTGCACTAGTATTTTGTCTGCGGACAAGTTGCCTAGAAAAATGTACTTGTCCACAAGTAGAAAAACCCACATTTGACAAGTTGGGCATTGGAATTCCATACCCTTGGTGTAATGTTATATTATTCATGAAAAAGATTTTTTAATGAAAGCACATACAAACATTACATAGATAACTTGGACAATATTTGTGAGTTCCGATCTTGACTTAGTATGCTGCTCTTCTTCAGTCATTTAATAACTACCAAAGTAATCATTGTTTTCTCCACAATGTGCACAAAATATTTGAGTTGTCAAAAGCTGGATAACATGGAAATTAAGAATAATTGTTAGCATGTAACATTCCAGCTTTTTGACAAACCATAACCAGATGACGAAAGGGCTAGCCCACATTGAAAGAGTTGCAGCCAACATTTTAAAGTGCATTTAAATAGAAAAAATAGTGTCAAATATTGAAGAAAATATTATGGGAAGAGGAGAAATGGTTTATTACAAGCAAATTCTCCTATTTCGACAATGTTTTCATCCATATAGTGTTTTAAAAGCGTAAAAATAAGGGATTATCAAGTGATGGGTTCAATATCAACCTTCAATGATCCATGCTGATCAGATGAGTGTTCAACACACTTTAACTTTCATTTGCCATTTTTTTGTTACTTCTTTTAACCCATTTGCACAATATTCCTTTTTTAACAACTATGACAGAAAGAGCAATGAAAAATGAACCAAATGGCTTGTAAAAAGCAATTTCTTTTTTCTCCAAAGACTTCCCTCAGTAATCTGATTCTATCATCTTGTGTTGTCAATAAGATGGACAGTGTAGCTTGTGAAAAGTAATTTCTTTATTTCTCAGAATATTTCAAAAAGACAAATACATGTATTCCTAAACTAAAAATATGTAATAGACATGAATGCCACAGGTTAAGTGTTTGAAACATGACCTTCAGTTGTGACCTTGGTAGCATCCCACAGAACATTACAATATCTCTGGTACTCATCCAGGGGAACAACTGTACCACATTATTTTGAAATCCAACCCTAAATTTAGAAGATATGCTCCAGACATGACCTTCAGTTGTGACCTTGATAGAATCCCACAGAACATTACAATATCTCTAGTACTCCTCCAGGGGAACAACTGTGCCACATCATTTTGAAATTCAACCCTAAATTTAGAAGATATTCTCCAGACATGACCTTCATTTGTGATCTTGGTAGTATCCAAAGGAACATTACGAATATCTCTGGTACTCATCCAGGAGAACAACTGTACCATATTATTTTGAAATCCAACCCTAAATTTAGAAGATATGCTCCAGACAAGAATTGGCCAATTGTGGCTGTCAATCAAATGGCCAGTCGACCAATAAAATTTTTCATTCATATAAGAAATGGGTTTTGAACTCCGACATTAGCTACCATTTTTGTTAATCATTTTTGTTGGTTTGGTGACTACAAACCAACAATACTTCTTTTATGTTATATGCAAAAATAACACCGTTTAAATCTAAAGCAGGACTTTCTGTTGGAGTTAGTGGGCGTTACTTCATTAGATAGCAACTAAGTTAGAGCACTAAATTAGAAATAAAACAAACGTTGATGGTTTGAAGGGAGATCATTCTTAAACCCATCACAGATGTGTTATGAAAATTCAATTATCACAATTCTCCATGGATAGAAACATTTTGTAAAAATATGTTGATCCTAAATCAAAAAGTATCAGAGTTACCTCAAAATGAAATATTTTATAAATAACAAAATTTGAAGAGAGATAATTCACAGAGAATATGAAAATTGATATCACTCTACTTCATATTAACAGAAATATTCTAAGTAAATTGGAGTTCAATGCATGCAGAACTGTATGAGTTTTGCTCTGAATAACAATAGTTCAGTGTATTCCCAAGTTTTGGGGAAATTTTTATTTTTGGTAAACAATCATAGTAGGATCATGAAAATTGTACAATCAGTTTCATGTACATACACAAATACAGATACTTTCTATAAATTTCTGGTTAGTATATGTAACTACGTAGGAGATAATGTTCAGTTCCATTTTAGTGATGCCAGTATACCGTCTCCACTTCAAAGTTTAGGCTACATTCAGGGATGGAACAAAAAAAAGAGGATCATGGGACCATGATGGCCCTAAATCGCTTACTTGCATCATCTGCTAGTTAAAGTACTTTTTGGTATACAGAAGATGCAACTAGAGCCAAATAATTTCTACAGTTTGATTTAATGCTGTTTTTGACATAATGTAAGACAATTAGTACAAAACTACCTGATTAGGGTATATGTCAAATATGAATACCTTAGGCCTAATATTTTAGGAAGAGAGTAATTTTCAACTTGCTCTTTTCTAAAATTTGAATCCCTTGGGTTGTTTTAGAACCTGGGGGCATAATTCAAACAAGAGGGCTGTTGGCCCTGGGGTGCTCACCTGAGATAAAAGCTCTTTTTCTTTCAACAGTCTAATTTCATGTTAAGGTTAGGATTATGATACAAGTGATCCATGCTTTATACATATATATAGACTATGTACCTGGGGATCCAAAAGTCTAAATTACAAAAATTCAAAGGCTTTAGGGCAAATGTGAAAGAAGGAGAAAATTTATATAACCCCCCCCCCCCCCACACACACACACTTTGGCTCCACCCCTGGGGACCTGGGGATCATGATTATAACTATTTTGAAAGAGGTCAATTTACTGATGCTTCATGCAAAATATACAGGCTCTACGCCTTCAGGAGGAGAAGACTTTTAAAGATTATTTTGAAATTTTACTTTTGTTGCAATGGCAACCAGTTTTTTTTAACAGATTTCAATTCTTTTAGCTATTTTTAGAGGGGACCACCTAAAGAACATTTTTGCCAAATTTGGTTCAAATTGGCCCAATGGTTTGTACTCAGGTGAGCAAAAAAATAAAAAAAAACACTGGAGACAACAATTGGGTTATGTAACATTCCAAATACAAATGCTACAGGCTTTATAGTTAAGAGGAATATTTGAGCGATTTTCCCATTTTGGATCCTTGGGAATTATCTGTTTTTAACCCTAGGGACATAATTTCAAGAAACATATCAAAATGAAACACCTAGTAAAGTAATATATTAAAAATACATATCAAGATTGGTAGATAACAAATTTTGTAGAACTTCACTTAGTGAAAGTTCCACCAAGGTTTCAGCTAACTGGTTTAGGATGAGAAAATTTTCATAGAAAATTTGGACAGACATACAAACACTAATCACAATTGCTCACCTTGCACTTTGCACTAAGGTGAGATAAAAGCACAAACAAAACAAATACTAATTTATCAAATGCAACACATGTCAAGAGGACCATCACCATTTATCACAAAGCCTTGAGTGCTAAAAAACATTGACAAAGAAAACTTGTTGCAAAAGGAACCCACTTTTTCTTCTTTCTTTGTATTGTTTCACTTCTGTTTTCAGACTGGTCCAAATTTATGAAATTGCAGGAAACAATTTCATGTTGGTGAAATTTCACAAACCCATGCTTTCGTGAGTAGATTACAATATGTTACAATTAATTTCTTCATTTTCAACAATGTTTTCCAAATCTTTTATCTTCACAGGCTTCATAAATCTCAGATAACAAGTCCAATTACAATTAAAACACTATTTCATGATCCCTATGCTTCAAAGAATATTGTTTGACTCATGTTCTAATTCCATTGATTCTAAAGCTAAACAAGAGCACCACTCACAGGTGCCAACGCTCGGCTGCAGGTGCTGGATCATACAAAAAGTCGAAAAAGGGGCATAACTCTTACAAAACTGCTTTTAGAGTTATCCCCTTGATAGTCTAGATAGCTCTTGTGATGGTTAATACACATGCCAAGTTTCATGAGGATGTCTTCAATAACAACAGAGATGTGACCAAGGTTAAAGTTTGTCATGCCAAGGCCAACGATGCCAAGGTGATCACAATATCTCGGGTTTTCTCCGAAAACAGCCGAGCTAATAAAAACTATATGGAAATCTGACAGATGATCTGTTAATTTAGAACTAGTAATTCGTTAACCCTTTCCCATAAATCCCTTGTTTTTACATCCCTCAAGTACGAAGCTTTGGAAAAAATAATGGAAGACTAAGAAATTACTTGTATCAAGCAATTTCTTCATTATCTAGTATCATCAACTTGAAATTGTAGTCTGCAGCTTCTTTCAATTAGGTCTAAAATTTTGTTGTGTGGGAATGGGTTAACCTTTTCCCATACATTCCCTTGTTTTTAAGTCCCTGTGATTTTGTACTGAAGAAAAAAATGTGAGAAAAGGAGAAATTGCTTCTAACAAGCAAATTTCTCTTTTCCCACATTTCGAACCTGTAGGTTGGTTACTTCTCAATTGCACCCACATTTAAATTGTCGCCTGCAGCTTCTTTCAAACTGGAATAGTCCAAAATATTGAAAAACAGGACAGGGTTAAAGAGTTTTAAAGGGAAAGACCATACTATTTTGATTGGTTTTAATGACTTTTATCAATTTTAATACTTTAACATAATTATAACGTTTTGAAAAGATAAAAAATACGTACAACTTATAAATAAAATGGCAACAAAATCATTAAATATTATATACCAGAACAATCTGCACAAAAAAATAATATTAGAACTACAGAATTATTAAATTTTCAAACAAAATTAAGGGATTTTATCAATCTTGAAAATATATCTGTACTACATTGCACACAGACAAAACTGAATATTAGCTCCTTATCAGATAGTTTTAAAGCTGAATATTAGCTCCTTATCAGATAGTTTTAAAGCTGAATATTAGCTCCTTATCTGATAGTTTTAAAACTGAATGTTAATTCCATATCTGATAGTTTTAAAACTGAATATTAACTCCTTATATGACAGTTTTAAAACTGAGTGTTAATTCCATATCTGATAGTTTTAAATATGATAGCTGTAAGTTATGTCACTTTAATACTTTTATGCAAATTTAAACAAGCAGTAAAAACATTCTTCTTGTACATCTAGGGACAACCTCCATAGCCCAATCTCAATCCAAAGAAGAAATCAACTTCATTGCATGGAGCAAAAAATAATGGGCCTTCACCCATTCCCACACAATCTTGCATTTCAATGGCTCAGCGCGAAACAGTTGTAACTGCCTATAAACATTTAGGCAGTTACAACCGTTTCGCACTGAATCATCGATTTGGACTTCCTAAAGAAAAACAAAACATTTAAAAAACATTTTGGAAAATAAAGAAATTATGTTTACAAAGACAAAGATTTTTAAATTTCATCAACTAAAACTTGTTGTTTGCAGTTTCTGATAATGGATTAAACATAGGATTAAGGATGATCTGATAACTGGTATTCTACATCAGGACTCCGTAAATTTTGAAATGTAAATCGGTCCAGGACAAATAAAATCCCCCCCCCCCTACATATATTATAAATTTCAGACTCGACACATTGTTTTGAGCTTGCCTACACCACATCAAAGGAGTGTTCTTTAGATTAGCTTTATCAGGTTCTTATGACTTTCATTTGTATTTTTTTAATGGGGTTTAACACCTGTTTTAACAGTGTTTCAGTCATATTGCGGTAGACGGAGAACCTAACCATGGATTCCTGGTATTTCTCGCACCATTACTTCCATTACATCCTTTCTGAGCCTCCAGCTGCTTATCTCACTTAGGTTTATAATTATATGGTGGGAGAGATATGTCGGAAAGAATATTTACCCCTACAGGGGATCAAACCCTGGACCTCATAATTGAGATGTGTCGTGGCCGTACTTTCATTTTTGAAGTCTTGTACACCTTAGTAGGGCTTCTACAATGCCATACCAGACACACAATTAAAAAGCTTAACCCATTTCCACACATTTGGACGCCCCTCAAGAAAAACAATTCAGAAAACATTGTGAAAAATGAAGAAATTCCTTGTGACAAGCAATTTCTTCATTTTACACAATGTTTTTTACCAAGAAAGTGGAATAAATTAAAGTTTCAAAACTTTAACCCTTTCCCGTTCAAATACGGGATTTTACGTTCGTGTGATCAAATACTTCAGAAAACATTGTGGAAAAAGAAGAAATTGCTTGTAACAAGCAATTTCTTCTTTTTCCACAATATTTTCTACCACACATGATGGTTTCATTTCAAATGACATCCATTTTTCATTGTTGTCTGCATCCTCTTTCAGTTTGGACTAGTCTAAAATTTCCAAAAACGGGAAAGGGTTAAATCGTCTGCAGTGCCTTTCAACTTGGACTGGTCTAAAATTTTCTTGTGTGGTAATGGGTTAAAAATCACCGTAGAGAACCCACCTAATTTAAAATAATGTCATCACTGGACCATCAAACGGGTTTATATTTATTAATTGAAAGATTTAACTTTGTAAATTGCTGATATAACAAATATAGAATGACATGCTTCAGAGCCTGAGAAGGAAGCAACTCCGAGCAAACCTACGCTATATAAGTTTGTTACAAAGTTGTTTACCTCAATATTGTTTGTCACAAAATTCAATAAGGGATTTTACCATATACAACGTCATAGACTTGTCCAAATTCATAGGAGTTTCAGATGACATTTCAAAAAGCTATAAAATGCTAAATAGGGTATGAAATATTGTGAGAAAAGGAGAAATCACTCATGAAATTTCTCCTTTTCTAACTGATTGGTTTAAGTATTGTGTAGGCGATTAAAAAAGCAGGGTTGTGTTGAAACAGCTTCATGCCATTATCCTGTTGGGCCTCATACTTCTGACCCTAGGTGTGGGTGTGGCTCCGAGCAAGCCTCTGCTACGTCAGTTTCTGGTAACAATATGGGTATCACGAGGTCATCCATATTGGGCATCACAAGGACATGCTGAAATATTTATTACATCATTTGAAGTATATAATCTATCGTTATCCTTTGAAAGATTGTATATATTTATCTCATTCCCACTTAAAACCATTTTCTAAGCCCCGTTAGAAAGCAAGAGGACCGTGATGGTCCTATATTGCTTACCAGAATATGATGGCTCATGGCTATATGATATATACAAAATATCAAAAGTTTACTCATAAAAGATTTTGAGAAGATTTTTTAAAGATTTTCTCCTTTAACCCTTTCTCACACAATGAACTTTTAGACCAGTCCAAATTCAAAGAAGTTGCAGACACCAATTTCAAGTAGATGAAATCTTCAAAATCTTTGTCTTTTGGGGTAGAAAACATTATGGATAATGAAGAAATTGCTTGTGACAAGTAATTTCTTCATTCTCCACAATGTTTTTTTTTCAAAGCTTTCATATTGAGGGGTGTTTAAAAGCATCATTGTGTGGGAATGGGTTAATCCTAAACAAATCCATGATCCCACAATTTGTAATCCGTTCCCTGACAACCACTCTTTTTTACATGCTTGAAAAATATATCCCTTAAAAAATATATGGCAAAATTCTCCTCTTCTCAAAAATGTCTTCTGCCTTGACTCTGTATTCATTTATAAAGTTCAACACACTTTAAATTGCCATTTGCTGATGGTTTCACGAAATATGGGCGAAGGTGCAGATTTGCAAGGAATCAATTTGTTATTTCTATATTAACCCTTTCCAACTCAATCCCTCCTTTTTACGCCCCTCAAGAAAAAAACTTTGGAAAACATTGTGGAAAATGAAGAAATTGCTTGGATCAAGCAATTTCTTCATTATCCACAATGTTTTCTATCCAAAAAGACGAAAAAATTCAAAATTCCATCAACTTGAAATTGTCGTCTGCAGCTTCTCTCAATTTGGACCAGTCTAAAATTTTGCTGTGTTGGAATGGGTTAAACAGATAATTTAACACTTGTGTAATAATATAAAATTGAAGCGTTTATTACTATGAAAACGTGGTCATAAGGAGGTCATTTTAAAAGTGTCATCATACTTTTAATGGAATATTACAATCTTTGCAAAATTTGACAATTTTCTGAATAAGTATGTCATGGTATAAATAGAATATCAAATTCATATTCATGAAAAACGCAGTCCTCATTCAACCCATTTTCACTCAATCCCCCATTTTTATACCTCACTGGGAAAATGTTGTGGAAAATAAAGAAATTGATTTTATTAAAGCAATTTCTTCACTTTCCACAATTTTTTCTACACAGAAAGACGAAGATTATCAAAATTTCATCAAGTCAAAATTGTCGTCTGCAACTTCTTTAGATTTGGACTAATTTAAAATATTCTCATGTGGTCATTTGTTAACATGTTCCCACACAATCCCGACTTTTTATGCATCTAAAAAAAAAAAAAAAGCTTTAGAAAACATTGTGGTAAATGAACAATAGACAAAGAATTTAAAAAATTCATCAACTGAAAATGTTCATATACAATTTCTTTAAATTTGGACCAGTCTAAAATTTTGATGTCTTGAAATGACTTTAAACTCTATTTATAATTGATTTGTTTAACCAATTACTAGACGGTAAAATTTTAGACTGGTCTGAATAGACCTTTTCACGCAAAGCGCCAGATGACTAAAAAGTCTACATCCGTTAGACGCTTTCAAAGAATAACAACAACAACTTTTTCCCGTTGCGGGGAGTTTTTACTTCCGGTTTGAAAAACTCAATAGAAAATAAGAAGGCTCGATACGACCCCGAACTTTAACAGTGTAAAAATGTCAGAAAACAAATTTCTTTTTGTGAAGTCAGTGTTTACAAATCCGAACAATAGATGGGAAAATGGTTTGAAAAATGTTCCGGCCTTTGGCATATCAAAATTAAAAAAAACACTTAAGTGGAATCGCGGGAAAAATCGTTTGACAAAGAAAGCGTCCGGGTCTATAAGTCCTTGAAGGCGTTTAAATACTTTGAAGAGGAATTTGTCCAGAGACTCAGTCACATTGAAAAAACTGTGGAAAATACCAGCTTGTATTTAATCAGTTCCCGTGTCCTTGCTTCATACCAGGGAAAATCCTACCAAACTTACGTTAGATTTTAATTGAAATCGTACCTCGCAGGGGATTTGGCAATGCAGCATTTCGCATTCTGTCATTTCATCTGATCGCTCATGTGAAATCTGAACTTCGTTCTGCACATTTCTAAGATCAATTTATGGCAACAAAACGCGTTTCTTGGTGTAACACACGCTACAGTTTTCTTTCACAAGGGTTTCTACTTCTCCGTCATATTTGGACGATTTCATACTGGAAACAGTAGCTCTCCTTTGCCTCAATGTTACTGGCAAAGTCACCGGAAGATTCATTGTCGGTATAAAGTCCACAGACGTTGGATTATCACTTCACTTCCCATTCACAAAATGTCGACCACAAAATAAAGAATTATTCGTTGGTGCAAATTTATTTCTTCCATGGAGGACTCTTCCAGTTGCCTTTATCCATAATTTTCTTCTAGACTCCGGTTTCTTCGGAATTCTATGGAAGGATATATTAGAGTTGTGCCTTGTCGATCTACAATCTGCCACGCAACAATTGTCATTTCCACCCATCTTTTTAGGATAATATATGTCCCACAGCAAAAAGTATCCACTCAAAGTTGTAAAGCGTATTCAATTTATTTATATTTTGGTAAAAGATTGAAATGATAATGATAAATAATAAACACCATGCAATAATATTCCCGTGCCGATTGAAAACGACGTCTGGTCGGATTCTTTGATTCGTCGATCAGGGCCAGTACTTGGCGGCATATCGGTTGAAACATAAAAAGACAAATTTGTTTCATCAATTCCTAAATTTAACTAATATACATAAAGAGTGTGCGGTGTTGTTTATTGGTTGCTTGGTGACATGTTGCCGTCTACACATAACACCATATAGATATGTGATATACCAAAGGGAACCCTTTACATCAAGACTGTTTACCGAACAGCACTCCATTATAATCATTACATTTGATTATTTCTATTTTTCATTCTTTTCTTCGCACTATTAACATCGTCATCATACTATTATGATTTCTGTAATAATCCTTTTTTCGTTAATATATAGTGCTCTCAATTTTGAATTTCCATATACACTTTTTAATCGGTATATGGCATATCTAGACGAAAAGCAGATTATATAAATCAAAGAATATATTTTCTCCTTTCCTCCAACACTTCTATTACCAGAACGCTGCGAATGACAATTTGAGAAGAAGCATATGAAAACATTGTGGAAAATGAAGGATTGCTTGGATAAAGTAATTTCTTCGGTAACCACTATATTTTCCCGTCCCATAAGGAAAAAAAGAAAATAAATAAACAATTAAATTCCATTAGCTCTAAAATGTCGTCTGCAGCTTCTTTTGGACCAGTCAAAAAAATTATTCATTGGGAATGGATTAATATTCGAATGTTATTTTAGTCAATATTATTTCTGTCAAGATGTTTGACACTTGTCCGTATACTGCAAGGCGGGATTTTCCATTCATCAACGTAATCATTCAGTGTTTGCGTCGAGTGTCAAACTATAACTATTTACTTTTCCTTCCTTGTATGTGTGTGAGGTTGGGGGGGGGGAGTTAAAAATATGTCCAAAATATCTTATTTCGTAGGAGATATTATTGTATGAAAGGGTAATTTTCGCAAACTCGAGGTACGTAATGTTTCATATGGCCTAGACACCAGGTCGTTTTAAACTTAATTTTGTTACTAATACACGATAATATCGTCAATATTACTCGCTACAACTAGTCTGCATATATCTGCCCACATATTAAAACGCTTTTTGCACCAAAATTTTGGTTTTTAACCTTTATTTTTGCTCGTTCAAAATAGACAATTTATATAGGATTATATAGTGATAAATTATCGACTCCCCGCAATCGATCACGTGACAAAGTCTCGGGTAAATATCCCCTTTAACGAGATTCGATTTGACGCATGCGCTGTGAGACCGTGAAAAGGTCTATTGACTGGAGTTGCAGACAACAATTTAAAGCAGCTTAAATTTTGGATTTTCTTCACTTTTATGGAAGAAAACATTGTGAATAATGATGAAATTGCTTGTGACAAGCAATTTCTTCATTTTCCACAATGTTTTCCAAAGCTTTATTTCTTGGGGCATCTAAAGGCGTCATTGAGTTGGATTTGTTTAAAAAATTCTGTATTTCTTGACCACTCCTTCAATATCCTCTATACCTACTGTTAAATTCCCTACTTTATTTCTTCTCTATCCAATCATATAATTAAGTGTTCTATTGTATTCATCTTCTCATCATCTTTCTATTAATAACTTGGGACAGGGATGTAAAGGGTAAACAAAATAAGTAAGGGTTTGAATTACCTGAAACTCCATTGTTAATTTCTTCTCAATCCATTCAGTTATATGACTCATTGTAACTTCCCTCTCACCAACTTTTGGTTTAGCTACCAGCCAGAGTTGAGGGTTTCCACGAAAACCATACCTATAATAGAAAATCACTAACTCCGTCACTGACAGTACAAAAATCCCACATCCCTCAACCACCACCACCAATAAAAAAAGACTTGTTTGAAAAATAGCTTTGCTTAAACTATTTTGCTATGTCAAGGATAGATAATTTCCAAAAAGATAATTATGAGGGATCAAGTTTGTGACAAGTTTCAATTCATTCCAATTGAAATGTAGGAAGAGTTGCGCACACAAAAAAACATATCAATTTTAGGTTGTTTTATTAGGTAAAGGGTACATTATTCCAAAACAAGTTAAGGTATCAAAATATTTTTTGTCAACTAGACATCATAGAGATCCATTGTGGTAAGTTTCAGTTCAATCCTATTGAAACTGTAGGAGGAGTTGAGCACACAAAAATCACTGCAATTTTGAGCTATTTTGCTAATCAAGGATAAACAATTCTAACACAACTTGAGGTGTAAAATGATTTTTGAGGCATGTACAACTAGACATTGTAGAGATTCATTGTGGGAAGTTTCAGTACATTTCTATTGAAACTATAGGAGTTGTAGTGCAAACAAAATTTCTAACGGACAGATAGGCAGACAACTTTGGCTAGAACATAAAATGACCCTTTGGGCTTATAAAAGTCATTATCTATTACAAAGAAATCATTTATTCCTTTCAAACTTTGTTTTTTTTTTCATGATAAAAAACCCACAGGATAAAGAAACTTTAATGGTATGATAATAGTTTAACATAATCTTAATTGAAGAGAAGGGTCATTTAACCCTTTCCCGTACAAATACGGGATTTTACGTAGCTGGGATTTTATACTTGAGAAAATATTGTGGAAAAAATTGCTTGTAACAAGCAATTTCTTCTTTTTCTCAATATTTTCTACCACATAGGATGGTTTCATTTCAAGTTGCATCAAATTTTCATTGATGTCTGCAACCTCATTCAATATGGACCAGTCTAATTTGTCAAAAAACAGGAAAGGGTTAAAGCAGGAAGTTTATGCATTATCTATTTAAAACCCACCAGGAAACTTCCATACTTAAATTTCAACTATGACCCACTAACCATTTTGTAGTTTTTCTTCATTCTTACTGATTTACATGAAAATTGTGATAAATGTTTGCCTATGATGTTCTCTCTCTTAGGCTGAAACATGTTAATTTTAACCCATTCTCACAGAAGACTGCATTTATACATCTCTTAGAAAAACATCTTTGGAAAAAATGTGTAAATGAAGAAATTGCTTGTAATTTGACAATGTTATCTTCCCAAAAAGACAAAGTTTTTAAAACTTCAACTATTTGTTGTTTGCAAATTCTTTGAATTTGGACCAGTCTCAAATTTTGTCGTCTGGGTTAACACACTTTACAAGACCACAAAGTTAACATTGATCATGTTCATAGAAATTGCAAACAAAATTTCTATTTAACCTATTACCACATAATTCCTCATTTTGACACTTAAAAAGAATACTACTTGGGAAAACATGGTCAGCAAAGGTGAAATTTCTTGTTTAAAAGCAACTTTTTCCTTTCCTCATAAGGTTATCGCCTCTTAATAATAATTATTTTACATTTCAAGTAAACAAAAGAAAATGTTTCATATGACCCTGAAACATCCCATAAAAGTTTTTAGACCACCAGATAATACTCCTGGATTTTATTTGTTTGAATAATGTTTTATGCTTTTTTAAGAATCTTTCAGTTACATCAAGACACAGTTAACATATTCATGTACTTCCCCATATCACCAGCACTATGCTTGGACTGTTTCCATTAGATGGATCTTCACCAAACATCCTGCCAGAGTCTCAAAAGAATCAGATGTTATTTGTGGACTCTTTTTTACAGCAATTTCTCATCTTAAATTTTTTTGTCAAATATTTGAGAATATCTCACTGTTAAAGTGGCTGATACCTCATTTCACAGAAAGGTTAATACTTCAAAGTTTCAAGGACAGTACTCTGCAATGCTGACACTGTTATCACATGCGGTCATCTTGGCAACCAAAATGTGGGGTGGGGCAATTTTTTTATCAAGCTGCGATTACCAGAATGCCGATTTAGCTACAATTTTCACCAAGCATTTGGAGGTAAAAACCAATAATTACCTGAAGTCGGGTAAATATTTCACACAAAATAGTGTACAGTGGTATTGATTAAAGTCTTATGTCAGGGATAATAGCTTTAAATGATTTAAATCATTTCCCACACAGTCCGTCCTTTTTATGCCCCTCAAGAAAAAAGATTTGTAAAACATTGTGGAAAATGAAGAAATTGCTTGTATCAATATCCATAATGTTTTCTATCCACAATGACGAAAAAATTTAGAATTCTATCAACTTGAGTTGTCCTCTGCAGCTTCTTTTATTTTTGACTAGTCTACAATTTTGTTGTGTGGTAATGGGTTAAATCAATTACTGATATTGATAGTTCAGATTAGTAACCAATTAGATTTTAGTATCACATACAATTGAAATTCAAAACATAAATAAACCTACCAAAGCCTGTCAGAAGGGGGCACTGGAATGTTGATAGCCAAAGTTCCGTTAAGTTTCTGTAACTCTACGGTCAATATTAGTGGTGTGTTCGAGACCTCCGTCATGGCTTTCTTGATATATTTGTTCTCTGTGGCACTTTGAAAATATTTTGATGCGGTGATCTTGTTGATGTATTTCATTATTTTTTTACCTGCTCCAGCAGGTTGTGGGGTCCTGTTAAGGGAAACAGCTCATAAGCGACATTGAAAGAGAAAAGATGGTTTTGTCACTTGTATGCATACTGTTTAAACTACTTGTCATTGGGCCAGCAAAATGTCACAAATACACCTTGCATAAAGCTGTATTTACGACATTTTGCTAGCCTAGTGATGTACTGCTTTTTTCAGTGCAAGAGTAAGTGTTATTAATTATTAAACTATTTTCAAAATGTCCTAAACACTAGAGACCGCCTCTGAAATTTTCTTAGAGCCCTCATTGTGGTATTTACTTTGCAATCAATGAAACAAGAGGGCCAGAATGGCCCTAAAATCGCTCACCTGACTAATGTAAGATGATTCAAAATTGAAATTGGCCCAATGGTTACTGAGGAGAAGATGTTTAAAGATTTCAAAGTCAAAAACTGCCCTACCCTTCCAAGCCCTTATTTGGTCATCAATCAAAATTCTAGAACAACTTTTGAAAAGGGTCACTCAAGGAACATTCATACCAAATTTGGTTGAAATTGGCCCAATAGTTACTGAGGAGAAGATGTTTAAAGATTTCAAAGTCAAAAAAGTGCCTGACCCTGCCACGCCCATATTTGGGCATAAATCAAAATTCCAGGAACTACTTTTGAAAAGGGTCACCAAACGAACATTCATGCAAAGTTTGGTTGAAATTGACCCAACTGTTACTGAGGATAAGATGTTTAAAGATTTCAAAGTTAAAAAAACTGCCACGCCCATATTTGGGCATAAATCAAAATTCTGCGAACAACTTTTGAAAAGGGTCACCCAAGGAACATTCATACCAAATTTGGTTGAAATTGGCCCAATAGTTACTGAGGAGAAGATGTTTAAAGATTTCAAAGTCAAAAACTGCCACGCCCATATTTGGGCGTGAAACAAAATTCTGCCGAACAACTTTTGAAAAGGGTCACCCAAGGAACATTCATACCAAGTTTGGTTGAAATTGGCCCAATGGTTCCTGAGGTGTAGATGTTTAAAGATTTCAAAGTCAAAAACTGCCACGCCCGGCCACGCCCATATTTGGGCATAAATCAAAATTCTGCAAACAACTTTTAAAAAAGGGTCATCCAAGGAACATTCATGCCAAGTTTGGATGAAATTGGCCCAATGGTTACTGAGGATAAGATGTTTAAAGATTTCAAAGTTAAAAAAACTGACACGCCCTGCCGCGCCCATATTTGGGCATAAATCAAAATTCCATGAACAACTTTTGAAAAGGGTCACCCAAGGAACATTCATGCCAAGTTTGGTTGAAATTGGCCCAATGGTTACTGAGGAGAAGATGTTTAAAGACTTCTAAGTCAAAAACTGCCACGCCCTGCCACGCCCATATTTGGGCATAAATCAAAATTCCACAAACAACTTTTGAAAAGGGTCACCAAAGGAACATTCATGCCAAATTTGGTTGAAATTGGCCCAATGGTTACTGAGGAGAAGATGTTTAAAGATTTCTAAGTCAAAAACTGCCACGCCCTGCCACGCCCTTATTTGGGCGTAAATCAAAATTCCACGAACAACTTTTGAAAAGGGTGACCCAAGGAACATTCATACCAAATTTGGTTGAAATTGGCCCAATGGTTACTGAGGAGAAGATGTTTAAAGATTTCTAAGTCAAAAACTGCCACGCCCTGCCACGCCCATATTTTGGGGTCAATCAAAAATCCGCGAACAACTTTTGAAAAGGGTCACCCAAGGAACATTCATGCCAAGTTTGGTTGAAATTGGCCCAATGGTTACTGAGGAGAAGATGTTTAAAGATTTCTAAGTAAAAAACTGCCACGCCCTGCCACGCCCATATTTGGGCGTAAATCAAAATTCCACGAACAACTTTTGAAAAGGGTCACCCAAGGAACATTCATGCCAAGTTTGGTTGAAATTGGCCCAATGGTTACTGAGGAGAAGATGTTTAAAGATTTCTAAGTCAAAAACTGCCACGCCCTGCCACGCCCATATTTGGGCGTAAATCAAAATTCCACGAACAACTTTTGAAAAGGGTCACCAAAGGAACATTCATGCCAAATTTGGTTGAAATTGGCCCAATGGTTACTGAGGAGAAGATGTTTAAAGATTTCTAAGTCAAAAACTGCCACGCCCTGCCACGCCCATATTTGGGCGTAAATCAAAATTCCACAAACAACTTTTGAAAAGGGTCACCAAAGGAACATTCATACCAAATTTGGTTGAAATTGGCCCAATGGTTACTGAGGAGAAGATGTTTAAAGATTTCTAAGTCAAAAACTGCCACGCCCTGCCACGCCCATATTTGGGCGTAAATCAAAATTCCACGAACAACTTTTGAAAAGGGTCACCAAAGGAACATTCATGCCAAATTTGGTTGAAATTGGCCCAATGGTTACTGAGGAGAAGATGTTTAAAGATTTCAAAGTCAAAAACTGCCCTACCCTTCCAAGCCCTTATTTGGTCATCAATCAAAATTCTAGAACAACTTTTGAAAAGGGTCACTCAAGGAACATTCATACCAAATTTGGTTGAAATTGGCCCAATAGTTACTGAGGAGAAGATGTTTAAAGATTTCAAAGTCAAAAAAGTGCCTGACCCTGCCACGCCCATATTTGGGCATAAATCAAAATTCCAGGAACTACTTTTGAAAAGGGTCACCAAACGAACATTCATGCAAAGTTTGGTTGAAATTGACCCAACTGTTACTGAGGATAAGATGTTTAAAGATTTCAAAGTTAAAAAAACTGCCACGCCCATATTTGGGCATAAATCAAAATTCTGCGAACAACTTTTGAAAAGGGTCACCCAAGGAACATTCATACCAAATTTGGTTGAAATTGGCCCAATAGTTACTGAGGAGAAGATGTTTAAAGATTTCAAAGTCAAAAACTGCCACGCCCATATTTGGGCGTGAAACAAAATTCTGCCGAACAACTTTTGAAAAGGGTCACCCAAGGAACATTCATACCAAGTTTGGTTGAAATTGGCCCAATGGTTCCTGAGGTGTAGATGTTTAAAGATTTCAAAGTCAAAAACTGCCACGCCCGGCCACGCCCATATTTGGGCATAAATCAAAATTCTGCAAACAACTTTTAAAAAAGGGTCATCCAAGGAACATTCATGCCAAGTTTGGATGAAATTGGCCCAATGGTTACTGAGGATAAGATGTTTAAAGATTTCAAAGTTAAAAAAACTGACACGCCCTGCCGCGCCCATATTTGGGCATAAATCAAAATTCCATGAACAACTTTTGAAAAGGGTCACCCAAGGAACATTCATGCCAAGTTTGGTTGAAATTGGCCCAATGGTTACTGAGGAGAAGATGTTTAAAGACTTCTAAGTCAAAAACTGCCACGCCCTGCCACGCCCATATTTGGGCGTAAATCAAAATTCCACAAACAACTTTTGAAAAGGGTCACCAAAGGAACATTCATGCCAAATTTGGTTGAAATTGGCCCAATGGTTACTGAGGAGAAGATGTTTAAAGATTTCTAAGTCAAAAACTGCCACGCCCTGCCACGCCCTTATTTGGGCGTAAATCAAAATTCCACGAACAACTTTTGAAAAGGGTGACCCAAGGAACATTCATACCAAATTTGGTTGAAATTGGCCCAATGGTTACTGAGGAGAAGATGTTTAAAGATTTCTAAGTCAAAAACTGCCACGCCCTGCCACGCCCATATTTTGGGGTCAATCAAAAATCCGCGAACAACTTTTGAAAAGGGTCACCCAAGGAACATTCATGCCAAGTTTGGTTGAAATTGGCCCAATGGTTACTGAGGAGAAGATGTTTAAAGATTTCTAAGTAAAAAACTGCCACGCCCTGCCACGCCCATATTTGGGCGTAAATCAAAATTCCACGAACAACTTTTGAAAAGGGTCACCCAAGGAACATTCATGCCAAGTTTGGTTGAAATTGGCCCAATGGTTACTGAGGAGAAGATGTTTAAAGATTTCTAAGTCAAAAACTGCCACGCCCTGCCACGCCCATATTTGGGCGTAAATCAAAATTCCACGAACAACTTTTGAAAAGGGTCACCAAAGGAACATTCATGCCAAATTTGGTTGAAATTGGCCCAATGGTTACTGAGGAGAAGATGTTTAAAGATTTCTAAGTCAAAAACTGCCACGCCCTGCCACGCCCATATTTGGGCGTAAATCAAAATTCCACAAACAACTTTTGAAAAGGGTCACCAAAGGAACATTCATACCAAATTTGGTTGAAATTGGCCCAATGGTTACTGAGGAGAAGATGTTTAAAGATTTCTTAGTTAAAAACTGCCACGCCCTGCCACGCCCATATTTGGGGGTCAATCAAAAATCCGCGAACAACTTTTGAGAAGGGTCACCCAAGGAACATTCCTACCAAGTTTGGTTGAAATTTGCACAGTGGTTACTGAGGAGAAGATGTTTAAAGAATTGTTGACGACTTCCGACGCACGACGGACAAAAGGTGATACCAAAAGCTCACCTTGAGCACGTTGTGCTCAGGTGAGCTAAAAAGGCTTTTGAAGAAAACAGTTTAAAGCGTAAAAGAAAAATCAATTCTTTGGTGTCTTTTGTATTTGACTAAAGTATCTCCTTTGCTGTCAAGAGGTAATTTAGTTTGTTCCAAAAGCTACCAATCTTTGGTCTTAATTCGTCTATACATTCAGCTTGAGTTCTGGCAGCATAAGGAAGCATAACCAAAAGGTTTAAATTAAAGTTGTAAAAAGTTGTTTCCGTATTCATGTAACACCAGAGCCCTGAGATACAGATGATGCTCCCTGAATATATCCCTGTCAAAAAATGTATAGTTTAATTGGGGAAAAAGGTTGGAATGGACAGGCAGACAGATAATGTTCGACCTTGAGCTGTGACATTGACCTTGGAGCCATCTGAAAATTTGTTTCAAAATGGCACTTTCACTTATGATAAAGAACTACATGTATAGGCGCTTGAGCGCCTGTATTGCTCCATAGGCCTGATAGTACAGATTAAGAAAATGGTGTTTTCAAGCATGTTTCCTACCAACAAAAATTAATTGATAGAAGCTGAAAATGAGTCATCAGAGGATCATTCCAGTGAAGTCTGGTTGAAATCCATTCCCTGATTTCTGAGAAGATTTTTCTAAGGTTTCATCATGGAAATTAGCTGAGCCCATTAAAGCCATGTTTATTATCCAATCAAAATTCTTTGAAGGAATTTGATAAAGGGTCACCTAATGATGATTCCTGTAAAACTTGGTTGAAATCCATCCACTGATTTCTGAGAAGAAGATTTTTCTAAGGTTTCATCATATGTGGAAATAAGCCACGCCAATTAAAGATATGTTTTTCATCCGATGAAAATTCTTTGAAGGAATCTGATAAAGGGTCACCCATGGATCATATCTGTGAAATGTTCAGCACTTTCTGAGGAGAATATTTTTAAAGAAAAGGTTGATGGACGGTGGATAGACAGATAGAAAAAGCCAAAGCTATATGCTCGCCCCTTGGAGAGCAAAAAAAAAAGTTTTGATAAGTTTTAATCATAATATCAGGGTACAGATTGATTTCTTCATTTCTTTTGTCAAATAGTAAGAGTAGATCAATTGATCATCTTCTTTGTATTAGAGGATACATTATTCTACACAATCCAATCTTTATAAAAAGGCAAATGCTTAAATGAACATAATCAAATTACTTAATCCTAATCTGGTATAGAGCAACACAGAACTGTTATCAAAAAGTTTAGGTCATGACACCACATTTACCCATCCTATGACAAACACCTATAGTAATTTTCTTCATCGGTTGAAGTTTCACTTTATCTTTCAGAGCACTAATCAAAATGTTAAACCATTACCACATAATAAAATTTTACTCTGATCCAAATTGATAGGAGTTGCAGACAAAAATTTAGTGGAATAATTCTATTCATTAGAGAAAGATTCAATTAATCTTTCAGGGCGCATAATTATAAAACTGTTGATGTATGACTTATCCATCTTCACCTATACTACTTGGATGGTTCTCTTCATCAGTGAAGGATTCAATGAATCCTTCTGGGCATATATCAAACTGTTGATGTATGACTTACCAATGTTACCCTATGTCAATTAATCTTTCAGGGCACATATCAAACTGTTGATGTATGACTTACCCATCTTCACCTATACTACTTGGATGGTTCTCTTCATCAGTGAAGGATTCAATTAAACTTTCTAGGCATATATCAAACTGTTGATGTATGACTTACCAATGTTACCCTATGTCAATTAATCTTTCAGGGCGCATATCAAACTGTTGGTGTATGACTTACCCATCTTCCCCTATACTACTTGGATCATCTTCTTCATCAGTTGAGGATTCAGCACTGTCCTCTTCTTCCTCATCAGTTACAGCTGATCTGGAAATAGGAAGAACAAAAACTTGTATACTCTTATGTGTAAATCTGTTGAAAAAACCTGAGTATTCATGTTTCAATATTGAGGTTGTTCCAAAAAGCAAAGATAGATAGAACAGATTTGCAATCAGCCTGAATTATCATATTCCAATAGATAGATTATTGACAAAGCTACTTTATAGTTCTTGAATGTCTCTAGTCATGCCCTGTCAATGCAAATGGACATGGTTTATTGTCTGAACAGGGGTCGACACTAACAGTGTCCCGGGATCCCGAGGATCCCTGAAAATTAGTAGGGATCCAAGTAATCTCAGGCTAGGGATTCCGTCAGGATCCTACAATATTTCTCATGTACATAGATCTTAATGTATCAACTAATGCTCCTGATATTTTGCTTGCTTCTTTTTGTTAAAGACATTGTGGATAATGAAGAAATTGCTTGTAACAAGCAATTTCTTCCATTTTCCACAATATTTTCCAAAGCATTTTTTAAGTTTGGCTTAGAAAGACATGGTTTGGAATGAGTAAATGTATATCAAGGAGGGATCCCTGATTATCTAGAGGAACCCTGAAGTAATAAGTAGTGATTCCTTTGGGATCCCATTGATGCAAAGTTAGTGTCAACCCCTGCTGAAGTATTACAGAACATTACTTTTGTTTGCTTTTTGTTTGTTTCTATGGGGTTCCACTTTCAACAGTATTTCGCTTAAATCATTGATGCACCTAACCATAGCTTCCCATGATTTCTCCCACTAGTACAACAACTACACTCAATTAGAGCCACCAGCTGCTCATCCCACTTAGGTATATTACTTATGATTTGCCCATCAGTAAGAGACAGCTGATGCAAGTCACATTGACTTTAATCAAATGCTGGCCTAGCTGGAGTTCAAACTCATGACCTCAGTAATGAGAGTGCAGCATGTTACAGACTGAGCTAAAGGGCATGACAAACATTAGTTTGTAAAACATTTTAACCCTTGCCATGCTGAATAAAATCCTCCCTAAAATAATGTTAAAATCAAAGGACTGGAAGCAATGAAATACTCATTTTGGGTAGGTTATTATTGAGAAAATTAATGGTATATACAATGCTAGCTTTAATGGGATAAGCATGAGGTCTAGACAAAGATCAGACTGCACATATGTGCAGCCTGATCTTTATCTATACCTCCTACTAAAACAAGAATATTTCAGGTTCAGCATGACAAGGGTTACTGTGACTATAAAACTTAGCAACCTAATGAAGTGGTATAATCAAGCAGTAATTGTCTTGCTTAAGTTGTAGACCAACAAAAGCTGACCAATCACAGCTGTAAATCAAATAATCAGACAACAAGTGAAATCATTCATTTTGACCAGAAGTCAGTTTCAATTTTTAAACTCTGACATTGGCCACCATTTTTTTTCATATTTTTGTTCATTTGGCGACTTAAATGTCATAATTGCTGCTTATTCAAGCTGTAGTTATGATGTTTAGGTTTCAAACAAAACAATCTACCTTTTTGTTACATGCTACTTGCCATTTTTTTTGCAAAATAATGCTGTTTAACCCTTTCCTGTACAAACCTGGGATTAACGTTGATGCAATTTTATACTTGAGAAAACAGTTGGTTATCCTCTATTTAAAAAAACAACTCTGACTTAAATGGGACAAGCAGGTGGTGTAGACTATTTGTATTTACCTTCTACAAAAACTGAAATATTCTGTGTTCAGCATGATAAATGTTAACTCTAATCATGCTGAGACCGGAATTTTCCTCCTTTGGCAGGTGGTTATGACTAAGATCAGCCTGCTATTTTGTGCAGTCTGATCTTAGTCTAAACCACCTGTTTTACATATTGAGTCCAAGTTGTATATAGAATTAATTGACAAAAAAATAATGGTCCACAATATCAAGGCCTTCCAGTGCCTTTAGCCCTTTGAATTTCGTGCAGTTCTGAAGAAGATTTTTATTCAGCATGACAAGGGTTAATATTGGCACTAACTTACCTTTGTTCTTTGGACTTCTCTTTGCTGCTTTTGGAACTCTTTTCTTTAAGTCTCAGTAAGTTGACTTTTGTTTCTATCGTCATTTTAAACTTGCCGCTGTATGTGACGTCAAGGTCCACCCAGAAGCCATTCTCGTCCAGATAGGGTTTATTTGTGCGTCGTATCACAGGCATCTCTGTTCCAAGGTCTATATCACTTATCTTTAGTTCTTCAATAAAATATGGAATCTGTAAAGAAAAGTTGTTCATCTAGGTTGAGAGACATCACCTCTGATATTTCATTTCAATACAATCATGTGATTTTATTTTAACCCATTCCCACACAGAGACGCTTTTGATGCCCCACAAGAAAAACAGTGTGGAAAATGAGGAAATTGCTTATAACAAGCAATCCCTGTATTAGTAACAATGTTTTCTACCAATAGGACAAAATTTCTTTTATTTTAACTAACTAAAAATTGCAACATCGACTTCTTCCAATTTTGACCAGTCTATGGTGTTGTTTGGGAAAGGGTTAGAGTTAACATTGCTTGTAGTATTTTCTCTATTTCTAAAATTGCTCTCTTGCAAATATGGTTCTAATTTATGTATTTACACACAATTGAAAAATGCCTATGCAACTTCTTTTATTGATAGAATGAATGGGGTTTAATGCCACTTTTAACAGTATTACATTCATATCACGGCAGCTGGAGCATCTAACCATGGAATCCTGGTATTTCTTCCACCTGTATTACCACAACATCCTTTCCCTGCCTCCAGCTGCTCATACCTATTAGGTTTATGATTAGCTACACATTGGTGGGAAAAGGATATTCACCAAGACCCCGGACCCAATAATTTGGAGTCCTATGCGCTATCACTGTGTTATGGCTGCGGCCATAACCTTTTCTTAATCTTGACCAGTTTAAAATTGTGTTGTATAGTATTTGGTTACAGGACAGAGATGAGAAGGATAAAATTTATTAAAAGTATATTTTTAAGGGTTAACTTAAAATTTTAGATTATTATTTTGTTTCTAGTCTTTAACCCATCCAACACAATGACCACTTTGAATGCCCCTCAAGCAAAAACAATTTTAAAAACCAATTTCTTAATTTTACCCAATATTTTCAACCCAGAAAGTTGAGAAAAATTAAAAAATCATAAACTCTACATTGTCGTCTGCACCTTCTTTCATTTAAGACTTGTCAAAAATTTTATCATGTGGGAAAATGTTAATGAATGTCTTCAGTGACAAGGTTTACCCATTATCACACAATCCTGCATTTTTATTTGAAGAAATTAAGCGAAAGAAAACATTGTGAGGAAAGGTGAAATTACTTGTAACTCACAATTTCTCCTTATGACATTTTCATCAACCCTTTCTGACACTTATTTTTCATTTTACACCTTCTTTGAAATGTAATCTGTAGGGCTTCTAACGTAAAGTAATTGGATGATTTTCTGCTTTTAACCCATTACCAGACGGATAAATTTTAGACTTGCCCAAATTGAAAGAAGTTGCAGACAACAATTAAAAATTTATGAAATTTTGGATTTTTTCAACTTCCTGGTTAAAAAATATTGGGGAATATGAAGAAATTGCTAGTAACAAGCAATTTCTTCATTTTTCACAATGTTTTCCAAAGCAGTTTTACTTGGGGGCGTCTAAAAGCGTCACTGAGTGGGAATGGGTTAAAGGCCTCTCAATATAAAATCTGTGGAAAACATTGTGGTGAAAATGAAGAAATTGCTTGTCACAAGCAATTTCTTCATTATCCACAATGTTTTCTGTCCCAATAGACAAAGATCTCAAAGATTTAATCAACTCTTATTTGCCGTCTGCAACTTCTTTGAATTTGGACTGGTCTAAAATTTTATCGTGTGGGAATGGGTTAAGCCCTCTGAAAATCTTCTTGTCCACTGGTAAAATGCCAACCCAGGCAAGTCAAGCACAGGAATTCCACACCTATGAGCTAGCATTATGCCAAATATGAGCTTTTGAGAGATAGTTTCAAAGTTGTTAAGAAATTTACAGGTCTTGGCACACAGACTGTAAGCAGACATTCAACCCATAAAAAGATGACAAAATTTTTGACTGATCCCAAGTCAAAGAAGTTACAGACTGATCTTGGTCTACATCTCCTGCCAAAACCGGAATATTCCGGGTTCAGCATGACAAGGGTTAAAACCCTGCATAAGAATATCTGAAACACCAAATTGGGGGTATACTATTGAACCAAAGCTCAGTGGCAACCCCATTCATGCAGTATAAAATCCACTACAAAAGTGCATCAAAATCAAAGGGATATAAGCACTGTCTAAAGCACTAATTGTTGGTTTATATCTATTTTAAAAATTCTTCTATAATAACTCTATTTCAAAAAGGTCAAGCTGGTTGTGTAGACTAAGATCAGACAGCATGAATATCCAGACTGATCATTGTCTATACCTCCTGTCATAACAGAAATAATCCTGATTCCGCATAACAACAGTCAACCCTTTACCACACAGTGACGCCCTTTGACATCCCTAATGAAAAAAAATTGAGAAAATATTGTGGAAAATGAAGAAATTGCTTGTGACAAGCAATTTCTTCATTTTCAACAATGTTTTCTACACAGACAGTTGAATAATCCAAAATTTCATAAACTTTAAATTGTTGTCTGCAACTTCTTTGAATTTGGACTGGTCTAAGATTTTATCGTGTGGGAATGGGATGAGAGTTTTTGTAGTGAGGAGCTGATTTATCTTGTCAGGGACAAGAATGACATTTAAGAGAAATCCTTCCTGTTTTCACTGAAAGCTTTCCTAAAAGGTTTATTCCTGATCTAATGACTCCCCAATAAAACTGCCAATAATGAGTAATATTGAAAACCTCATGGTGCTTTACCAAATACACATACAGTCCAACCTGTTTGACCCTTGACATGCTAATCCTCCAATATTCCTGCTTTGACAATGACTTTGGCAGGTGTAAAGACAAAGATCAGCCTGCACAAATGTGCAGTCTGATCTTAGCAAACACTACCTGCTCATTGTTGTTGTTTTGAGAAAAATCTTTGATCATTTATGTCAAAGTTTTCAAATATAGTGAAAAAAAGAAAAATATTCACCAATAACAAGCAATTTCTTTATTTTCCACAATGTTTTCCAAAGCTTTATTCATGAGGGGCGTAAGTAATGGAATGGTGTGGGAATGGTTAAACACAGGTTAATTTCTATCAATTTGTTTCTTTTTTTAACTCAATGACTGCTTGTATAATAGAGGTTGTTTGCTTAACACAGGAGGACACTAAGAAAGGTTTGACTAAACTGGGATTATTTTTTAAAAGGAAATTTCTTCATTATCCATATTGTTTTCTATCCCAAAGAAAAATATTTTCAATATCAACAGATTCAGATTGTCATCTGCAACTACTTTCAATTTGGACCAGTCTAAAATTTTGTTGAGTTTGAATGGATTAAACATATACTTACATGAATTTTGGACAGCTTTTTCTGCAGTTTTTCCTTCACTTTGCCTGACCAGTATGTGTCTCTCAGAAAATCCCAAAAGCATCTCCCTATCAAAGCATTAATTGGAAGCAATACTGGATCACAGATGATGGATTTAGCCCCATTACCACTGGACAGCTTCACATCACCAGGTTTTTGTTCTGATTTGTCTTTCATGGAGCCCATATGGGCAGGACTAGATGGGAGGCTGTCTCGATCTTTTGGAAGCAGACGGGACATGTACATCACAAATTCTTTGAGATCAGTTTCTGTAAGTGTGGTGTCTTCTATGCAGGGTGAACTAGAACTTACGGATGACAAGGACTCAACAGATTCTTGCCGTTTTTGTTTTAAGCTGTCTGAACTACTAGACCGCCTGTGACGATTAGAGCTATCTAATATTCTGCGAATTTCTAAGATGTGATTTTTAAATGGAATTCCTTTGGAAGCAGCATTAAGCCGTCTGAACCATAATTCTTTCTCATGGCAAGTTCGTGCAAAAAGATACAAAATATCTGTCTCACTCTTTTGTTCTTGCACTACTTCAAAACCGTCTACTGACTCATTACTGTGGCTGGTACTCAGTCCAGTTAACACAGGATGGGAATCAGCATGATACATCTCAACTTCCTTTTCCTGTTTCTGGACTGGTTTTTGACCAGCATTTGCTAATGCAATACATATTGGATATTTTTTGCTCCACAGTCTTTTCTTAACAAGACCCGGAGGAAGTAAAAGGACTTTACTTCCTTTCAGATCAAAATGTCTCTGGTGAACAAATTGTGGAGAAATAGTTGGCTCATCCCACATTGCTCTCTTTGGCACATTGACTTTAGGACGTCGGAGGCGTAATATTGTCCCTTCTAAATGAGCATATATTGAATGTGTATGATTGATTGAATAGGTTTCAGGCACATACTCCATTATCTCATTCATCCATCCCTGTGAACAGAAATTTTATATGTTACTAAAAATCTTGTCCATGCTACCACTTAAGAAAACTTTAGACTAGTCCAAATTGAAAAAAGTTGCAGACAAAAGTTTCAAGTTGATGACATTTTAAAACATCTTTGACTTTTGGACAGAAAACATTGTGGATAATAAAGAAATTGCTTGTTACACTGTTTTCCAAAGCCATGTTCTTTAGTGGATGTAAAAAAGTGTCATTGTGTGGTAATGTAGTTGAGTGGGAAAATGCGAATTCGAGACACACTCACATTGTATGATATTTAATGTTGAGCATTTTTTGACATTTTCTTTAAGTTCTATTTTATGACATTACCGGTATCTTTATATCAAAACATTTCAAAGGCTTCACTTACGTAATTCTTACGTGTCTTATATCACAGACAAAAGAGGAATGGTAAGTTTAGAAAAAGTAAAGTCTGTGACATTTGTTTTGATAGAGGTTTGTTGTAGGTCCTATGTGACATGTGAGAGTGAAAATGAAATAATTTGCAAAAATTTGACAAAACCCATTCCCTCACAGTGACGCTTTTTGACACCCCTCCAAAATCTATTGGCACTTGAGCGCCTGTATCGCTCCACAGGTTGTACTGACTACAAACTGATTAAGCAAATTGTATTTTCAGAAATCATATTCATCATGTGTGGCAAATAAATTGTGTCACAAAAAAATATTTTAATATTTCAACCTTTTCATTGTTTTACAAAAGTCAATTCATTTACCATTTCAGATGACAAAGGTATTCACATTTAAAAAAAACAACAAAAAAATCACTTGATACCATAATTATGTTGATATAAGCCACAACTTTAAAAGCCATATTTTCAAGGAATCATAATTAATTGACTGAATCTGAAATCAGCCAGGTTTTTCATCTTATCAAAATTTTTTGAAGGAATCTGATATAGGGTCATCCAAGGATCTTTCAGTAAAATTATGATGAAATTCATCAACTGGTTTGTGAGAAAAAGATTTTTATAGTTTTCACCTTATACGGAAATTAGCCCCACCAATTAAACCAGGGTTTTTCATCGGATCAAAATTCTTTGAAGGAATCTGATAAAGGGTCATCCAAAAGATCTTTCTGTAATATTTGGCTGAACTTCATCCACTGGTTTCTGAGAAGATTTTTAAAGGTTTCAACATGTATATAGAAATTAGCCCTGCCCATTGAAGCCATGTTTTTCATCTGATCAAAATTCTTTAAAGGAACACCCAAGGATCATTTCTGTGAAATTTGGTCAAATTCTGTTCAGTACTTTTTGAAGAAGAAATTTTAAAGTAAAAAATTACTTGAGGGATTGTACCAAATTCTGAAAAAAAATATCCTTATGATTGTACAATTATTCTGTGAAATTTTGAAGTGAATCTGGTGAAATCTAGGGATATCATTGAGATAACTAGAATATTTAATAAAGTTTTTCATAAGGCCCCTTTTCATGTGATACTTGCCGTATCAGATCCACTGCCAAAAACAACAATTGTAATGATGGTATAATCAATCTGTGTAATCTGTGGAATTTATTGTGTTAATGAAGATTTTAGAGTGAAATTTACATAGGGTCCCTTTTCCCATGATACTTTAAAGAACAAACCAAATTTCAAAAGGAACACTTCTAATGACGGTGCAATCATTCTGCAAAAGTTTAAAGAGAATCAATGAAAACAGTGGATTGAGTTGTGTCAAGAATTTTTTGTAATAAAATTTTCATAAGGCCCCTTTTCCCGTAAAACTCAACAAATCAGTACCAATTTACAATCGAACAATCATAATGATAGATAGTTTGAAGAAATCAGTAAAGACTGAGAACTTTATTGTGATACTGATGTTTTTCCTGAAAAAGCTTGAACAGAATCTGGTAAAGACTGAGGACATTCCTGTGTTAATGAGGATTTGGTAATAATTCTTCATACAGCCCCGTTTCCTGTGATACTAGACAGATCAGGCTCAATTTGGAAAGAAACAATCCAAATGATGATAAGAACATCCTGTGAAAGTTTGATCAGAATCTGATGAAAAGGGTGGATTTTCTTGTGGTGTAAGGAATTCAAAATAGAATTTCATAAGGCTCTCTTTTCTGTGATACTTGACGGATTAGCTCTAATTTCAACATCAAGAATTGTAATTATTGTACAATCATTCTGTGAAAGTTTAAAGAAAATCTGATGAAAGCTCTGGACTTTGTAACAAGGATTATAAATGAAATTTTCATAAGGCCCTTTTTCCCCTGATACTAGACAGATCGGGACCAATTTTGAATGAAACAATCCTAACGATAGTACAAACATTCTGTGAAAGTTTGAACAGAATCCAATGAAAACTGGATTTTATTGTGGTACAAGGATTTTAAAATAAAATTTAATAAGGCTCCTTTTCTTGTGATACTTGAAAGATCAGGCCTAATGACAGTATCAACAATCATTATTATTGTACAATCATTCTTTAAAAGTTTGAAGAAAATCTGATGAAAGCTCTGGTCATGGATTTCTAAATGAAATTTTCATAAGGCCCCTTTTCTTATGTTTCTTGACAGTTCAAACACCATTTTGAAAAGAATGATCGTTAGGACCTTACAATCATTCTGTGAAAGTTTCAACAAAATCTGATCAAAGCTGTGGGCTTCATTGTGTTAACAGGGATTTTAAATAAAATTTTCATACAGCTGCTTTGCCCATGTTACTTGATGGATCTGATCAAATTCCAAAGGGAACTATACCTACAAAGTATAAGCATTTTTTTTTTAGTATGAAGACAACCCAATGAAATCTGTGGTCTTTATAGCATTAATTCAGACCTATTCAATTTATTTTTAATAAGGCCCCTTTTCCTGTGTTTCCAACCTAATTCTGAAAGGAACATTCCTTATGGTGGTACAATCACTCTCTGAAAGGTTGAAGTGAATCTGGTGAAATCTGTGCACTCCAGAGTGCTAATGAGGATTTCTTTAATTAAAATTCAAAAGGCCCCTTTTCTCATGCTTCTTGACAGGTCGTACCCAATTTCAAAAGGAACAACTTATATAATAGTACAATCTTTCTGTGAAAGTTTGAACAGAATCCAATGAAAATAGTTGACTCTAGTGCGTAAATGAGGATTTTTAATTGATTTTAAATGAAATTTTCAATTTGCCTGTGTTTCTTGACAGATATGACCCAATTTCAAAAGGAATAATCCTCATGATGGTACAATCATTCTGAGAGAGTTTGAAAAGAATCTGGTGAATGATCCCTATGATGGTACAATCATTCTGAGAAAGTTTGAAGAGAATCCAATGAAATTATAGGCTTTAGAGCATAATCCAGGATTCTAAATAGATTTTTTAATCAAATTTTCATTAGGCTCTTTTTCCTGTGTTTCTTGATGGATTTGACCCAATTTCAAAAGAAATAATCCTTATGATGAAACGGTCATTCTGAGAGAGTTTGAAGAGAATCCGGTGAAAACTGTGGACTCTATCGCGTAAACAAGGATTTATTAATTCAATTCTAATTAGGCCCTTTTTCCTGTCTTTCGTTTGTTTGTTTGTTTGAATGGGGTTTTATGCCGCCTTCAACAATCTATCATTTATATGGCAGCGGCTGGAGCACCTAACAATGGAATCCCTGTATTTCTAACACCAGTACTACCACTACATCCTTTCCTAGCCTCCAGCTGCTATCCCACATAGGTCTATGATAATCGACCCATTGGTGAGAGACAAATAGTCGAAAAGGATGAGTGCCGCCGTCGGGGATCGAACCCGGGACCTCTAGATTCGCAGTCCGACGCGCTACCAACTGCGCTATGACGGCGGCTTCCTGTCTTTCTCGACAGATCTGACCTAATTTTCAAAGGAACTATCCTTATGATTGTACAATCATTCTGAAAAGTTTGAAGAGAATCTGATGAAAACTGTGGACCCTATCGTGTAAACAAGGAAAAGTTAACAACGCTATAGCTCTATTGGCCTTCGGACAGTAGAGATAAAAACTGAGAAAAATAAGTAAAATGAAGAAATTGCTTGTGGCAATCAATTTCTTCATTTACACAATGTTTTCTACCCAGAGAGTTGAATATTTTTTAAATTTCATGAATTTAAAAATGTTGTCTTCAACTCCTTTCAGTTTGGACCAGTCTAAAATTTTGCCATCTGGGAATGGGTAAATGTGAATTTTGCAAGACAAAGTATTGTTGTGTCTTCAGGGGCCATATTACATATTCAGCATAAAGTCAGGATACATACCACAGAGAAAGGGAAGGGAATATAAATTTATGCATATGGTGTGCATACCATATGCAGGATTTAGGATTGTTTTCATTTTTAGCTAGCAAAGCATCAGCTTGATAGCTTAAGGTAAGGACAAAATTTTGATGTCGTCTCAAAGTTTAACAAGTGCAAACTGCCACTGGAGGCTTAATCATTAAATCCGTTAAATGCCTATGCCATAAAAAGTAGTTCTTATATAATTCAGGAATATAGCAAACTCTGTATGCAAGTTCATCTCAAAGGTATTTTTAGCTCACAAGCAATTTGTTCATTTTCTATGTTTTTTCCACAACCATTTTCGTCAGGGACGTAAAAAGGAGGGATTGTGGTTGAATGGGTTAACTCTTTGGCTACTTTAACCTCATTTCTTTATCATGATAACATTTAACAAAGAAGATTATTGAACAAAACAATGCTTTGCTAGCTTACAGTATTTTTAAGTACATTGTTTTGTAAACATTATTTGGTGTTTCCAAATTTCATTGTTAGGGTATCCCAATTATTTGACTTGATTCAATAACCTATCATCAAGAGAGAATCAGGCAATGTCAAGTAAATATCATACAAACTTCTTTTTTCTTAATATATAGATTTATTTCTTTGGGCTTTATAACCTTCATGTCAATGCTTATGAAGATAAAGTGGAATCTTACCTTATAGATCCCATGATCATCTCCTTTGGGTTCCTTCATGGCAGGTGTTATCATTGGAGGTAGTTTGTCCAATGGTAGATCAGGTATTGGTTCCCTAGGTTTAGGGGGCTCTATGGACCATAAATACAGGTACCAGAAACCAGAACTCAGTAAAACACCTACCACCATTCCACTGAGATAAGAGGGTAATGGTATCATCCAGTAGAAAAATATGAAAGCTACAAATCCTACTAATCTCCTTACAGGAATCTTAGCACCATTGATAGCATGCTCTCTTTGATTATCTTTGCCTGTCTCACTATAGTTTGTGTTTTTGTCTGTTTCGCTTGTTTGTGATATTATATCTGCTTGGTCATGAGATTGTTTCTGATTCAAACTGGACATTGTAACTGGAGTTGGTGGCTTAATTGGTTTGATCTTTCCTGCCTTGTTAAAAGTTTTTCTTTGTCTGACCGCTGTTTCTGTAACTGGCAAATCACTGAAGCCCTTTGAATCTTTATCATAATAATCTTCACTCAACTCAAGTTCATTTTCACCTTCATCCTTATCTACATCATTTTGGAATGTTGTATTATCAGTCCTACAATCCAAGAATTGTTTATCCCCATCAAGATCACCAGCTCCTGACAATTTTTGCTCCTTAACCACAGATTTATCATCAGGTGAACTGGCACCATTCACTCTGATGTTTGTACTTATATCACCAGTTTTATCATCTTTTGCAGTTTTTGAACTTGAGTCTGTTGTGAAGTCCTCAATTGTTTTAGAAATTTTATCCTGTACTTTCCCGGTTAAATCTTTCAGCCTTTCAAATGAATTTTGACTTTTTACAATAGAAACTTGCTGTGTTTCCTTTTCTTTATTTGCTAGACCAGTAGGAGTGCTGGAACCAGATCTCTGTCTCTCAATTTCACGTGAATGTCTCTCTTTTTCATTGTGAACTTTTTTGTCAAACTTTCCCGTAAATATTGTCAGTTCTTCATCATCTTCTTCTTCTAGAGCTTTGAAGCTGAAGCTCAAACTTCCTCCGCTACTCATTCTCGGAGCAGGGGGACGTGGAGGTGGACTTTTTCTGCTCATCCCTTAACTGTTGTCCTGTTAGATGTACAAATTACAATTTAGTATAAACCCAAAGTGATTTACCCATTCTAATAGAGTCCTGTGTTAACAGCCCCTAGAAAAAAATATTTGTGAAAACATTGTGGAAAATGATGACATTACTTTAGACAAGCAATTTCTTCATTGTCCACTATGTTTTCTACATCCAAAGACAAATCCTTTAAAAGTTTCACCAATTAAAAATTATAGTCTGCAACATCTTTGCATTTGGATCAGTCTAAAATTCTGTCATCTGGTAATGGGTAAAATTGTATCAGATACATAACCATTTTGTAAATAAGATAGAATTACAATTACAAGAGACACATGCAGCCTGATCCTACTCAAAGCTACCTACCCATGTAACCATCAATGTTCTCCGGTATCAACTAATTTAGAGCTTGGGTCAAATATTACTTTTCTGTGGAAAATCTGTTCATATAAACGGGAATAAAAATTAACATTTGAGCTGTTGACAGATCCCAGTTTGCCATAATAATCCTGTAGCACAAAAATGTGGTAATTAGTCATTATCACACCATCAGCAAATATTGGCAGGCTATGTTAACCTTTATCCTTATGAAAATTTTGAATTCTAGACTCAAATTTAACAATTTATGGCAAGATAATATACCGACCCATTTCCTAATATCCTAAACTTTACCCTTTAGGTGTAAGTAATATACTTATTTGTACATATATTTTCCATATTAATCTTACTACCATTTAATCATTTTCGGTTCACTCAATTTCTTTCACCATCTTTAAAATCATCAACTTTTGGTCAGATAGTTTGTAAGGTATTAACCCTTTACCACACAATCTTCGTTTCTCATCCTTCTAGAAAATTATCTTGATGAAATCATTGGAAGAAGGAGAAATTGCCTCTAACACGCAATTTCTCCTTTTCTCACAATATTTTCTATATTATTTGACCCTACTTGTTCTAAAACCCTTTATAAATTGTCATATGCAACCTCTTTCACTTTGTGACCCTCAAAGCTTTGCTTATTTGTAATGAGTCAATATGGGAAAAACAATCTTTTAGGCATTATGGACAACAATTTGAGAAAGAGTTTCTTAACCCATTCTCACACAATGACCTTTTTGGGTGACTTCAAGAAAATCAATTGGGAAAACATTGAGTTAACCTATTACCTGTCAACAATGTTTTTGACTGATCCATATTGAGAAAATTCAGCTGAAATGTCATAGTACATTAGAATTGAAAAAAAGTGCAAATAGGGTAGAAAGTGTGAGACAAGAAGAAATTGCCCATTACAAACAATTTCCCCACTGTCTCAAATTTTCAAGTGCTTTTTTTTAACATTTACCACACAATGAATGTTTCTGTTGCCCTGAAGAAATACAATCATGGACAACTTTGTGACAAGCAATTTCTCCTTTTCTAACAATGTTTCCTACCCAATTTTGAAATTATTTTAAAATTTTAGCCCAATTTGAGATGTTGTCTTCAACTTCTTTCAATTTGGACCAGACTAAAATTTTGGTGCCTTGTAAAGGTAAAATGAGTCAAAATGCACGTATGGCTGGTGATGTGTTAAAAAAATAATGTGAGCAGTGAAGCAGATTACAGATTTCATTTTAAAGCAGCCTCATCAATGTCAACATCACTGAATAATTTTCACGAAACATATTATTCTAGGTTACCCAATACAAAAAGATGACAGATTTTTAGACAAATCCATATCAAAAGAAGGGTTTATTCCCGGAACGTCGAATCGCACCTTTTATAAATGTGTGAAAAGGGGCTACCCGAAGGGGGAAATTATTGAGGGGGGGGGGAGCTGTATGTCGAGTGACTTTAATAGTAAGAAGAATTAATATAGTAAGAAATCGTATTTTTTTATTTCGTTTGACAGAAATTTATTTGTCGTTTTACATCTAAAATACATGTATACATATAATTATATTTTCTATTTAACCCATTACCAGACGGCAATCTTTCATACTCCTACAAATTCAAAGATGTTGCAGACGACAATTATAACTGAATATCAGCTGATGCTCATATATGTCAATATCACGAATTAAATCACTCTAGATGGAGAAGCTGTGCGGCCAAGTCAGCGTAGATGATCAAGTCATATTCCCCAGCCTGGTATCTGTCTTTGAGTGTTCTTAGACGATGTTCATGTAGCGCTTAGCGCAGGGACGGACAGTTCCACCTGCAGATCTCTGTATTCTGTTGATGTCGTTGGCGTTCTGTATGTCTTTGAACATCTGGTTGGCGTTGAAGATATTCGGATGGGCCGTGGTCTTCTTCTTCAGTTTGCTGTGCCATCCCTCGAGGTTGTTGGTAGTTCTAGGCCCGACAGTGCCAAAGTGGTTCCACACACGTCGGTCGTCTTCCACCCACTGTTCTGTCATGTATTCCGCAAATGCTTCTGTAATGTCAGTAATGTCGTCGTCGTCTCTGTCTTATAAAGTATGGAACCACATGTCTTCTATGGCATCGAGTGGGACAAGTGGTAATACTGCTGCCCGTCGTACCAGTTTCCTCACGTCAGGGTTGTTTCTGTACTCGTTCTGCAGACCCGTCGCCTGTACTCGCCGCCAAATACACTGGGTAAAATGGAAGAAGCACCCCTGTATAGTGTTTCCAGGAAATGAGTCTCTAATAGCGCCCTAGGCAGCAGCCTCGAAATCAAGAAGGGCGGTTGCTGGTTGAAGTCTCAGTCCAATGTCTTCCATCTTCTGTGCGGCCAAGGAGAAGAATCGCCGGTAGACTGCCTGACTTTTCCCCGGAAGAAAGGCGTAGACAACTGGTGTCATTACATCGTCTATCTTGATATGAAGCGAGTAGATCTGGTGAAACAGTCATGTTTAGCTGTAGAAGGTACCGTTGCAGTTGATAGTGTCGGCAGCAGCTAGATCGTGCAGGTTTTATGTTGTTGCGAAGGCCACGATTCTCCCATGCTGCGAGTGGTCGTCGAATAGCAGGAATCTGTTGCCGGTGGACGTCTGGGTCCATCTTCCATTCAGGTAAATGTCTGCTACTGTCTTCGGTAAAGCTGGAGTTTTCTTTCTTCTGGCTCTATACAGGCTACCGGCACGATCGTTAGCATGGTTGTGCTCGTTTCTTCCAAAACCGATGGGTGTGTTGTTTTCTGTGGACAGACCAGCTTTACAACCAGGAAATGTACATCTCCAGAACAGTTTGTCTCCTACTCGTTTGTTGATTCTGTAGATGAAGCCGTCTAAAGTGAGATTCTGTCCGCCTCTTCTGTTTGTAATGAATTCTACGTGAACCCGTGCGTTAGCCATGATTTCTAAACTTAGAATGAAAGTTTAAAGAACAAATTGCTCTTGAAAGATAACCCATTGTTCAGCAATTGTAATTAATACAAACAGTAATTAACATCCACAAACTTAACCAATTAAGCAATTATGAATTTGTTTGATATAAGTGTGTGTTTGCAAACATGTTCACTGTTTGCTTATACCGTATTTGATTTTTAGTAATGACCATTAAATTATAAAATCAGTTTTCCTACATATTTTTTTATATTTTTTTCATATTTCACTTTCAATAATCATCAATCATAATTCATTTTAATTAACTTTCATAGATATTCAAATATCTATTCGACATTACCCTGTCTCGAGCCCCCTATTCCCCTATAGGTAAGAAAATCGATTCGACGTTCCGGGAAAGAAGTTGCATACAACAATTTCAAGTTCATCAAATTTTAAAATACTTTGTCTTTTAGGATAAAAATCATTGAAAACAAATTATAAATTGCTTGTTAAAAGCAATTTCTTCCGGACCCATTATGTTTTTCAAAGCTTTTTTCTTGAAGGGCAAAAAAAAAAAACAAAGGAATTGTGTGGAAATTGGATAAATACAAGTTTATTTTTCCCTCTTTCAATAAATGTGAACAATGCTAAGAGTCATATTTAACCAATTAGTGGATGGCAAAATTTTAGACTGGTCCAAATTGATAAGAGTTGCAGACAACGATTCAAAGTTAATAAAATCATAGATTCTTACAACTTTCTGGGTAAAAAACATTGTGAAAACTGAAGAACTTTATCTTTGAAACCATTTTTTTCATTTACACAATTTTTTCCCAATAAGTTTTCTTGTGATGTGTCAAAAAGTGGGCAGTAAAATCTTAGACTGGTTCAAATCCAATGGAGTTTAAATTTAATGCAAGTATAGTTTCTTTCAACTTTCTGGGAAGAAAACACTGTTTTAAATGAAGAATGCTTGATGCTAACAATTAATTTTACACCATGTTTTCCCAATTATTTTTCTGTGGGTTGTGGGGGTTGGGAGTCAAAAAGCATCATTGTATCGCAATGGGTTAAGACTAAAGTTATCAATTTTATCTTGTTCAACTATTGCTATAGTCCTGATAATACGACTAAGTGACTAATAAATACATAATGTTGGCTACAAATTTAGATACCTCAAGATACTCAAGCAATGCTTCTAATTGTTACCCTTGCCATAAGTATGAACATGTAATCATATTCTGATTTTTAAAAAAAATAAAATTACACATATTTCTTCCTTTTGTCTTGTAAAAGGAACTACAAGACCGCCTCATGCCTCTAGGAATTCAAACCAATCTTGTTTTTTTTTGGCTTCTTTGACCCATTCCCACACAATCCCTCCTTTTTACGCCCTTCAGAAAAAGGCTTTGAAAAAACATTGTGGAAAATGAAGAAATTGCTTGTGTCAAGCATTTCTTCACTATCCACAATGTTTTCTAACCCAACAGACAACGATTTAAAGATTTCATTAACTTAAAATTGTCATCTGCAACTTCCTACCATTTGGACCAGTCTAAAATTTTGTTGTGAGGGAATGGGTTAAAGTAATCAGCAACAGCCCCCCTTCCCCCCACCACTCACACACCAGTCGTGCAAAACCTCCTAGTATTTTGTTATCAAAAGGTTGTTGGCCATTTCCACCGTCCTCCCACATGTATTATCCCTGATTTTCATCTTCCTATGATATTACATTTGAGAAAACATTGTGGAAAAGAAGAAATTGATTGATGCTTCATGAAAAATATAACAGCTCTATACCCACTAGGTCAGGAGGAGATTTTTAATGTTTACGCAAATTTTCACCTATAATGCTAAAGCAAGCAAAATCTTTCCGCTATTTTGAAAGAAGGCAAACTTATGAATATTTCTGCCAAATTAGGTTGAAACTGGATCAATGATATGTGAAAAGATGTCATTTGAAAATCCTTTTTTATTTCCACATAGGCCCTAGCCCCTGGAGCTCTGCCCCCCAGGACCCGATGCCATGACAATAGTCTGCTGGCCTACAGCCAGTGGGGCTAAAAATCAATAGGGATCATAATACACCCTTAGGCTAATGTATGTGCCAAGCTTTATAAACCTGTCAAGATATCATACAGACAAGGTTTGGTCTGAGGACTCAGATAGACCAACTTACAGACCAGTTGATGCAGACGGACCAACTTACAGACCAGTTGACACAAAAAAGCAAAATATCCCCACTTCATTGAAGGAGGCATTCCACACAATACATGTACCACTTTTTTTACACGCCTAAAGAATAAAGCTTAAGAATTTTTTTTGGAAAATATAGCAAGCAATTTCTTCATTATCCACAATGTTTTCAGAAGTTTCAAAATTTCATCAACCTATAATTGTCAACAGCAGCTTTGTTTATTTTGCAACAGTGTAAAAATTTGTGTGGTAATGGGTTAATTTACTAACCATCAACTAAACACAGCCATTTATGAACCAAAAGACCAAGATAAGATCTTGATTTTATTATTTTTTTTTTCAATCAGTTAACTGGGTTTTAAGATGTTCCCTTTTCGCCATGATCAGTCGAAAAATATTAATAACTTATACTGTATTATCAACTGCATTTTGTAACAATAGGTTGTATTTCAACAGCTTGTTTTTATTATTTTATGTAACATCTCACATTGATAGATGTCATGCATGCATGCACTATAAATTACATCTCAATCAATTAAACTTAGTCTGTGAAAATTCTTAGTCAACATGGATGTGAAAATTTTGAAAAGTTACAAACAAGAGGGCCAAAATGCCTCTTAACCTCTAGTCCAGTTTAACCCATTCCCACACAATGACACTTTTGGATTCCTCAAAAAAACGATTGGGAAAGCATTGAGTAAAATGAAGAATCTTTTCTACCCAGAAAGTTGAAGAAATCTAAAGTTTCTTAAACTTTAAATTTCAGTCTGCAACTCCCTTCAATTTGGACCGGTCTAAAATTTTGCCGTCTTGTAATGGGTTAAACCCATTTTTTATTATGGCAGGTTGACATGAACTTTGCAAGCTAATACTTACTTGGATTAAGGGCAAAATTTAAGCATTGTTTCAGAGAGCTTGATTGTATGGGGCTTTTCATCCCACTTAACAGCTTAGGTAATGGAGATTTGGTCTTGGTTTAGAGTTTCATCCAAAAGACTGAAGGAGAGGAGGATTGAACCAGGAAACTCTTACTCAGGGATCCCACTTAGGTTTAAAATTATAGACCCATTGATGGCGACAAAAAATTAGAAAGGATATTTACCACAACTTGGCTTTGATCCCTGGGCCTCATCAGGGCTTGAAAATTCTACTTGTCAGCTGGTCCTGCATAACTTTTTCCTTTTTTATCTATACACGCAGGACAAGTAGAATTTGAAAGATTTGAATACAGAAAATAATGTAAGACCATATATTCTCATTATGCAGGACGAGTAAAAATTTGAGGAATTTTCAAGCCCTGCCCCATGATTGAGGCTATGAGTTAGGTAACTAACTGTGCTATGGCTGCAGCTAGAAAAAGACTTAAAGTTGTTATAAATAAAGCCCCCTTTTCTAACAACATAATTTTGAGTAAATGAATTACAAAATTTGAAAATATGAGCAAAAACTATTCCTTTTTTTAAAAACATCAATACATTTTTTTGATGACATGGCATCTAATTGAAAAACAGGAAATAAGATATCTGTAAGTTGATAATAAATTCATATTTGAAGTTTTATGAAATTTGTCAAGGGATTGTAAGAAAATGGCTTTAAATGGACTGACAGAACGAGATGTATAGCTATAATACATTAACCCTTTCTTGAACAAACCCAAAGATTATACTTTGCTATGCATTTTTATACTTGCGAAAACATTGTAAAAAAGAAGAAATTGCTTGTAACAACCAATTTAACTTTTCCCACAATATTTTCTACCACATAGGATGGTTTAATTTCAAATTGCATCCAATTTTTATTTTGGCCTGCAACCTCTTCAAATTTGGACCAGTCTAAACTTTCAATAAACAGGAGAGTGTTAAGCCCCCTTTACCAGTGTCAAAATTTTGTGTAAATAAATCACAAATGGTACATGATCTGAAGCTTATGATCATAACAAATATGAAATTTCATCGAATTCTGACCATTTAATAAGACAATATGAGCAAAAAATATTTTTTCATATAAGTCACCATTTGCATAACCTTAAATCTAGAGAAGTTATCAGGAAAAATTACAAAAAGTTCATATATGAAATTTCATCCAGTTTGGTCAAAGGGTTTTGGAGAAATGATTTCAGACAAATAGACACACAGCATTGCGACTGTAATGCTACTCTAAAATTCTTCCAAGGTCTCTGCAATACATAACAAGATGTGTTTGTGAAACACTATGCCCCCGAAACAGGAATTCTTTAGAGACGGGTGATTTTTATTGTTTTTTTCTTTGTTTTAGGGAAAAGGGTTAAAATTTTGACCTTGACCTTGATGAAGTGACATTCTCCAGTTGCGCCTTGTTGAGACTTATCTACATACCAAATATTGGCATTGTCACTTAATCAGGGTTGAAGTTATAGGAAAATGTTTAGTTGACAGGTTAAGTTTTGCATACAGACAGACAGACAGATGGACAGACAGACAGATGGACACCGGTAAAACAATATGCCCCCGATCTTATCAATGTAGGGGCATAAATATATTACTATCTAGTTCACTAAATGAAAGATAAATTGATCTTACACTGAAACAAACAGTTATCCTCATTGGAAATGATAGTTTCAATAGAACTCTATTCACAGCAATTAACTGAAATTTAGGGATATCTATCAGAAACCAATATCACTCCCCTTAGCAAACCATAATCACTCCTCTTAGAAAATCATATCTATGTTCAGCCACTGTTATATTACAGCAAGACAGTGTATCAGCAGCAATAGAGTCTATTTGCAAGAGTGATACAGTTACAGCCTCCCCCTCTATATTGCAAAACTTCAAACTTTAAATATCTTTATTAGGCATGTCGGCACTTTTTGTGACTTTGGCCAAATAAACATTTACAAAATAATATATTTACATGCATGGAACAATAACACTTTAAATGATAAACATTACAAAGAATACAAATCAAAATACAAAAACCTTGATAATATTGAACAGAGGTAATATTCAGACACATTTCTTATGGATAATGGTAATTTAGTTCTTGGGGTGATAATGCAGTTTATAACACAATTTAAATTTAAAAGAAAAAGACTTGCCACAAGATTTGTGCAACTACAAAATAGTAAGATTTAACACATTTGTAAACCTTTAAATTTTCAAAATTCATAGTTACTACAATCAGACTGGTTGTGAATTCTACAAACATTTGACCTCACAGAATGACTTTGATCTTAGACCTAAATAAGGGTTTTAAACCATTCTCAAACAATCCATCTTTTTTACAAACCTCATGAAAAGAACTCAGGAAAACCAAAATAATTAGAGGTGCATGAGCGCCTGAATTGCTCAGCCGGCCTGAATTACCTTAATCATGTAATTGAGTTTTCTCTTTCAGAGAAAGCAACTCTTTTTAGATTGTGTGATTTATTTTTTTGAATACAACTTTCTGTAATGCAACAGTTATTTTCAACCAAGCAGTATCAGTTAATTCCCTTGTATCACTCTTACCTGAAATGAGCCCAACCCTCAAAAGCAATATTATAAAACCTATTAACTTTCTTCTTCAAGATTGAAGAATTTCGATAAAGGGTCACCAAAAGATCATTCACATGAAATTTGGTTGAAATCTATCCTCGTATTTCCTAGCAGACATTTTCAAAGTTTTCTCCTACACTTTATACCATATACAGAAGTTAGCCCAAGCCATGTAAGCAATGTTTTCAAAAGGATCAATATACTTTGAAGGAATCTGAAAAGCCTTCACCAAAAGGATTGTGCCCCCCCCTGTTTATGGTCCTTCACTTTTACTAGAATGAATGTATTCCATCAATTTTGTTTCATTTTCGTAAATAAGATAAGGTATTTTTGATAGAAAGGAAGCAGCCCCTTTTGGTGAATTATATTAACCCTAGTTATCCTGAATAAAATTCTTGTTAACAATTATGATATCAAAATCAAAGGACTGAAATCACTGTAAGGCTTTAATTTGGAGACAACATTTCTTTGACGGTTAATTTGATTAAAAAAACCTAGAGCTTTGTCCACAGGACACAGATGCCCCCATCGTTAGCTTTGATAATAACACAGGGCAATAATTCCAAAATTATGTAAGCAAGAGTTGTAGTTCTTGTGCACTGCACTTCTCTTCAATGAGGTCTTTTCACCTGTGAAGTTTCAAGTTGATAGCTATTTAAAATAACAAAGGACAATAACTCCAAAATTATGCATGCAAGTGTTGTGGTTCTTTTGCACTGCACTTCTCCTCAATGAGGTAAATCCTCCTATGAAGTTTCAAGTTGATAGCAATTATACTTTCAGAGATATGCCCTGGACAAAATGTAAGTCTTTAAAATAACAAAGGGCAATAACTCCAAAATTATGCATGCAAATGTTGTGGTTCTTGTGCACTGCACTTCTCCTCAATGAGGTCTATCTATCCATGAAGTTTCAAGTTGATAGCTATTATACTTTCAGAGATATGCCCCGGACAAAATGTAAGTCTTTAAAAGTACATAAGGGCAATAACTCCCAAATTATGCAAGCAAGAGTTGTGGTTCTTAAGCACTGCACTTTTCCTCAATGAGGTCTATCCAACTGTGAAGTTTCAAGTTGATAGCTATTATACTTTCAGAGATTTGCCCTGGACAAAATGTAAGTCTTTTAAATAACAAAGGGCAATAACTCCAAAATTATGCAAGCAAGAGTTGTGGTTCTTAAGCACTGCACTTCTCCTCAATGAGGTCTTTTCAAGTGTGAAGTTTCAAGATGATATCTATTATACTTTAAGAGATATGCCCCGGACAAAATGTAAGTCTTTAAAATAACAAAGGGCAATAACTCCAAAATTATGCAAGCAAGTGTTGTGGTAACTGTGCACTGCACTTCTCCTCAATGAGTTCTTTTCACCTGTTAAGTTTAAAGTTGATAGCTATTTAAAATAACAAAGGACAATAACTCCAAAATTATGCATGCAAGTGTTGTGGTTCTTTTGCACTGCACTTCTCCTCAATGAGGTATATCCTCCTATGAAGTTTCAAGTTGATAGCTATTATACTTTCAGAGATATGCCCCGGACAAAATGTAAGTCTTTAGAATAACAAAGGGCAATAACTCCAAAATTATGCATGCAAGAGTTGTGGTTCTTGTGCACTGCACTTCTCCTCAATGAGAACTATCTATCTATGAAGTTTCAAGTTGATAGCTATTGTTCTTTCAGAGATATGCCCCGGACAAAATGTAAGTCTTTTAAATAACAAAGGGCAATAACTCCAAAATTATGCAAGCAAGAGTTGTGGTTCTTGTGCACTGCACTTCTCCTCAATGAGGTCTTTTCAAGTGTGAAGTTTCAAGATGATAGCTATTATACTTTCAGAGATATGCCCTGGACAAAATGTAAGTCTTTAAAATAACAAAGGGCAATAATTCCAAAATTATGCAAGCAAGAGTTGTGGTAACTGTGCACTGCACTTCTCCTCAATTAGGTCTTTTCACCTGTTAAGTTTCAAGTTGATAGCTATTTAAAATAACAAAGGACAATAACTCCAAAATTATGCATGCAAGAGTTGTGGTTCTTTTGCACTGCACTTCTCCTCAATGAGGTATATCCTCCTATGAAGAATCAAGTTGATAGCTATTATACTTTCAGAGATATGCCCCGGACAAAATGTAAGTCTTTAGAATAACAAAGGGCAATAACTTCAAAATTATGCATGCAAGAGATGTGGTTCTTGTGCACTGCACTTCTCCTCAATGAGGTCTATCTATCTATGAAGTTTCAAGTTGATAGCTATTATACTTTCAGAGATATGCCCCGGACAAAATGTAAGTCTTTAAAATAACAAAAGGGCAATAACTTCAAAATTATGCAAGCAAGAGTTGTGGTTCTTAAGCACTGCACTTCTCCTCAATGAGGTCTATCCATCTATGAAGTTTCAAGTTGATAGCTATTATACTTTCAGAGATATGCCCCGGACAATTTTGGGACAGACCGAAGGAAGGACGGAAGTACAGACAGACGGACAAATGCAAATCTATATCCCCCCCCCCCACATTAAGTGGTGGGGGCATAAAAACTCTAGCTTGAAAGGACAAACAATTGGTGTACACTAGGGACAAACAGGTGGTTTATACTTATATAAGTCTTCATATATGTGCAGGCTGATCTTTGTATATACCCCCTGCAACAGCAGGAATAATCTGGGTTCAGCATAACAAGGGTTAACCATAGATAAAAGATAGTATATCATGGAATGCACCACAAGAGCATATCATGGTCTATATTTTCATCATTTTGGGGAAAATTTCTGTTGCGGTAATGATGTCATAGTTTTTTTGAACCTGTAAAAACATTTATTTTATCCATCTTGTTAAAAAGATTCTCTGCATTTGTGCACATAACATTCAATGTGTGCATATTTACTGTCAATGTTTTTAAAAATAAAACTGTTTTCCTATGGATTACTACAGTCCATGGTATTGCTTACTCCATCACAAACTGTATTCTCAAGAGTTTCATTCAGGTTAAACTGTGCTATTCTAACTGGTGATAGGATGTCCTGTGGGAATTCATTTAAAGGTCGGAATGGGTATATTTTGATGAAGTTGAGAAAACTGTTATATCTATGTCTTCTGGTTCAACATTTATTTAAGTTTCATTTCTGAGAATAGAGTCTGATATTGTTTCTTCATCATACTTAGGTGTGTTTTCCTTTGCATCTTCTGTTTAGTGTGTATACTTATTTTACATTTCTTTTTCAATCTTCATTCCTTGTTTTTTTCTTTTGATGTGTTTTTGTCAGATCCTTTGTGATAACACAGTTTCTTCAATTCATTACCATTTGGTACATTTCTTATTTTTCTTTCTTTGTTTAAAATTTTCTTTCTTTCCTCCTTGTTATCAAGGGCTAGTTTAAATGGTGTAATTTTGCCCTTGGATCAGTCCTCTAATCTTAATGTTGCCTTAATATCTGGTTAATCAAGTCTTAATATTTGGCATAGTTCCCTTACTTCATTGTCATTCTTATCCCCGGCGGCACATATTCTTTCCGACATTTGTCTTTCACCAATGGGTAGATAATCGTAAACCTACGTTGGGTAGCAGCTTGGGGCTAGGAAAGGATGTAGTGGTAGTACTGGTGTGAGAAATACCAGGAATCCATTGTTAGGTGATCCAGCTGCCATGATATGACTGTAATACTATTAAAAGCGGCGTTACACTCCATTCAATCAATCAATCAATTAATTATAGTCATTGTGTTTTAAATAGATTTGTTTGTTTGAATGGGGTTTTATGCCACTTTCAACAATGTTTCAGTAATAATGCGGCGGCTGGAGCACCTAACAATGGATTCCTGGTATTTCTCACACCAGTACCACCATCACATCCTTTCCTAGCCTCCAGCTGCCATCCCACACAGGTCTATGATTATCGACCCATTGGTGGGAGACAAAAATGGCTGTACTTAATTCAGTGCTCTTTTTTTTTATCCTTAGTTTCTCTCATTCTTTCCAGTGTAAAGAGCCTTTTAAATATTTTTTTTTTATTTCTTGACCTCATTTCTGTTCCAATATTTTTTTTCCATGTTGCTGACATGAATGTCTGTTTTTACTTCAATGTAATGTAGTCTTGAGTAGTCACTAGTCATCGAATTTTGTTTGGAATTGTTATAGGTCCATTGGAAATTATAACCTATATAATTTAATTGTTAGTTTCGTCTATCAAAAACGAGCGATATGATTGGTCAAAAAATTTAATTCATACCTCCATGAACAAAATTTTGAGTACGCAGCCATTTTGAATGCTTCCGCACAAAATAGTTCACTACAAAAAGGTATCAAAATTTGTTAGGTTGTTGCATTTTTCACTTGATGCTATTAAATTATAAGAAATGAAGATAATATATTTTTGTTTTCATGGAGGTATGAACCGAAAAACCTAATCACACAATGTATGAATCCGCTTCGCGTATTCATACAGTGTGATTAGGTTTTTCCGTTCATACCTACATGAAAACAAAAAATATTCTCTTCATCTCTTAAATCATCTGCTAGGTTTTGGTGTAATATTGATACAAATTCTGTTTGAAGATAGTACATTTTACTGTTTTGGTTATATTCTTTACATTTCTTTCACATTTATGAAATATTACTTTCAAATCCAAGTCTTTTAGAAAGATGTGAAGATAATGAATGTTCTGGTCCACTGTATTTCCCAGGATCTCACTTTCTTTAGTTGTGGTATTACTGTTATTTTAATGACAGGGCTCTCCTATCTCTATGTAGTTCGCAGATTAGTTAAAGTTACAAGTTGGTCAATTTTTCTTCCTGACAGGGTAGGTAGGCCCTAGGGTATATGATTATTAAGACACTGGGCTAGCCTCTTATATTGATAAAAAAAAAAGCTGAACCTTTGAAATTGTAGACGCAGGGCTATCCCAATCTTGATCCAAAATGGTTGATAAATTCTTATCTTATTTCTTTATATGGAAGATTAGGACTGTTTACCTTGTCCTCAAGATATAATTAATGATGCCTTATTCCCCTATCAATTTGTTTCCATTTCTTCTTTCTCTCATTTACTTTTCAAGTCTGTAACACTAGTGGGAACATTTGACTGAGTTTGATTTCCAGACTTTGTTTAAAAAAATTCAAAAACTTTTTACGCTATTACCTTTTTTGATGCCCTTGTCTTTGGCAGCTTATTCCATTTGTTCACAATAAGCTGGGTGAAGCTATTTTGCATACATTTGTTTAATTGAAGGCTTTGTAAATTTTGAAGCAATGACCTCTCATTGAGCTTGGGTTTCTTGGAAACAGCTTTTCAGCATTCATCTTATCAATGTTTTTCAAAATCTAAAAGGTCTGGGTCATATCTGAACAAAATCATTGATATTCTTATGATGGTATAATATTCCAACCAATTCTAATCTTTCGGGGAAATTCTTGTTTTTTAGCTTTTTTAGGAAAAAATCGGTATTTCAAATCGATCAACCGGAAACAAGTTTTCTCGCATTTCCGCTCATTTCCATGCATGCTCATGAACGTGTAGTGAAAATCTATGAGATCAACTCCATCTTGTTTCATCGCTGATGAAGAAAACAACTTACTTGCTGAATGCCAACAGCCTCCTTTTAGTCATGAAAATCCAGGAAAATGGTTCAAAACTTTGAATTAATATATCCATAGTCAATTGTCTAATGAATTGTCAAAATGAGAGAAATAATTTCCTCATGTTTCAAGATAGAATCTAGGTCAGTGGTTAGTGGAGTTAGCGAATACATGTAAGATGTCTGTTATTAATTTGACCTGGCAGGGCAAGCAAATTTACACCCCGTTTACACAGTATATGCAACTAGGTACAACCCTGTTATAGTCGGGATTCAAGCGCCTATTTAACCCCATCAAATAAAACACCTTTTACCTCAAATTCGACTAAATCTTTGAAACGGGCATGTAGTGCTTCAGTTGTAATAATAATATGCTCAATGAAAAAAGAATTGAATGTTAGCTTTGATTTCTTTACCTTTTATCACCACAAATTTTCACGCACTGAAGAAATAATATTAAGGAAAACGTTGTGATTAAATTAAAATAGCAATTTCGGTAAACAGTAAGGGGGCATGATTGATTGAATAGGGCTTAACGCAACTTTAAATAGTATTTCAGTTTTATCGGTACGGCTGGAGCTCCTAACCATGGATTCCTGGTAGTTCACACACCAGTACTACCACTACATCCTTATCATGCCTCCAGCTGCTCCTCCTACTTAGGTGTACGATTAACTTACTCATATTGATGATATATGCTGGCATTATTGAGCATGGTTATTGATAAGCCAGCAAAACTGCTCTCAGGACTTTCAGTCCTTTGATTAGTCGTGGAATTAATTTGGTTGCTCTTCTTTGAATTCTTTCTATCTTATTGGCATCTTTTTTAAAAGCTTGCTTCTAAATGCAACTGCCATATTCCAAATAGGTCTCACCAAACTTTTGTAAAGTAGTAGAAACATATCTTTGTCATATCTTTTTAACAAACCTAACATCTGATTGGCTTTCTTTACCTTTGAATTTATGTGGTTTCAAAAATTGTAACTACTGTCAACATGTGTTCCTAAGTCTTTTTCCTCTTCGTCTCCTCTTTGAAAGTCTTTCCAAAGAGTGTACATGTTCATTTAACTTGTTTTCAGAAGATAAGATGTTTACATTTCTCCAAACTAAACTTCAAAAGCCAATAGAGGACCAGTTTTCCAATTCATATATGTCTTTCTGAAATATTTTTTGCTGGTCTTCATTATTGACAGTAGAATAAATTTTAGAAGAAAAGAGTTTGGTGCTGCTTTTAATTCCATCAGGGAGATCATTGAAAGAAATGGTCCTAGGACTCCTGCAGGATTCCACTGGTTACCTTTACAGATTTGATGTTTTTCATTTTAAAATTACTCTGACTGACAGTCAATCCCCATCAGTTTTCAGATTAGGAGTCCTTGATTTAATGTATGACAGTTTTATATATCTTGAATAAATTCAGAATTTATTCTTTCTACTCAAGGTTGTATATTCTTGGACATTTGAAAGGCTACCAGTCAACTCATACCTAAGTTAACTCGTACTCAATGTGGTCAACTCGTACCAAAATTTTGGTCAATTTTTACCCAAAGTGAAAATTGTGGAGTCAACTCGTACCCATTTTGTATTTTACTACATCTTCAGTAAGTTCATGAATCCTAGTTACGAGATTATAAGAAATTAGTTGACATTTATCTTGTCCCTTAATCTTTGTTGTCTTTTTTAGCTTCTAATCCATTATTAGACAACAGAATTTCAGATACTGATGAAAAGAAAGAAGTAGCAGATAAAATCAAACTTAAAGTGAATAATAACAAGTTATTTCTTTTAATTCAAATATACCGGTAAAACCCATATTCAATGTGGCTAGCTGAAAATTATTACAAGTAATATTGATTGCCCTAATGGATCAATGACAATAGAATATAGTTATTGATTTTTGGGGGTGTAAAGTGTTGGCTTCTGACCGATCGAGACTTCCTTTTACCATTATGACAGAAAAGTTAATCTTTCACATGATAATGGATTATGAGACTAGCTCAGGCTAAATGAAACAAGTTGCAGAGGTTTTACGAAAATGCAAAGTCAGTTAAATCTTAAAAAACAAAAAGAAAAATAGGGTACAAAATTCCAGCCTCCTTTGTCTAAATATAGCATCAGATATTATTGGAAAAGGAGAAATCATTTCCAGTATGAAATTCCTCCTCTATTTAAAATGATTCTACCCTGTTTGGGTTTTAATTATAACTTATAACACACACACTTACCATTGCCACCTGACGACTGCAACTTGTTAAATAATAGAGCAAGTCTCAAATTTAATTGTCTTGTAACTAGTTTAACCCTTTCCCGTTCAAATACGGGATTTTACGTTCCTGTGCTTTTTTACTCAAGAAAACATTGTGGAAAAAGAAGAAACTGCTAGTAACAAGCAATTTCTCCTTTTTTCACAATATTTTCTACCACATGGTAGGATGGTTTCATTTCAAATGGCATCCAGTTTTCATTGTCGTCTGCGATCTCTTTCAATTTTGACTGGTCTAAAATTTCCAAAAACAGGAAAGGGTTAAGATTAATAAACAATTATAAGACAGGCAATTTGGATCCTTCAAATGAATATAATCATTAAAAAACATTTTTGGAAAGGGGGAAGTTGCTTCAAACACAAAATTCCTCCTATATTCAAGTATTTTTGGTGGTTTTTCTTCTATTCACTTTTCATTATTGTTAACTATGCAACTTGTTTTGTTTAGCCTGGGCTAGTCTCAAATTCTCTTTTCTTGTAACAGCTTGACCCATTACTAGACGACAAAATTTTAGACTAGTCCAAATTGAAAGGAGTTGCAGACGAAAATTTATAGTTGATGAAATTTCGGATTTTTCAACTTTCTGGGAAGCTTGTCAGAAGCAATTTCTTCATTTTCCACAATGTTTTCTATAGCTTTTTTTCATGGAGGCATCAAAAAGCATCACTGAGTGGAAATGGGTTAACTGTACTGTCCCATGGAAAGGTGTTAAAAACGCTCTATTTTTCAATAGCCAGCTGCCAAAAAAGTTTAATATTGTTTCAGAAATTCATGAAATATAAGAAAGATATTTCTATATTTCACAATAACTTTGGCGTAACCTTCTTTTTCTTTCTTTTCAACATTTAAATGTATGAAATTTTTGTTGTCTATTAAGTGGATAAATGCTGATGAAAAAGATACAAAAGAATAAGAGATAAAAATCATTGTTAGCTAATATCTTGGAGTCTCAAAACTAGGTTTTTAAATCACAGGACATACAGTAAAATACAAAATTGGTATGTGTTGACTCCGTAATTTTCATTTTGGGTACATGTTGACTAATATTGTGTATGAGTAGACCTGGGTACAAGTTGACTTGGGTACGAGTTGACCATATCCCTATTTGAAATATTCCATTATGTTTGACCAATGTATTGTTGAAATTACTTGATGGCAACAGTTACAAGCCAAATTATAACAAAATAGTGCAACCTTTAATGAAAAAATGGCAGAAAGCCACATTTCAAACAGCTGGCACTGTTGCAGTGTAAATAAAGTGTTCTGTTTTGACTTCAAGCTGACATTAACTTTACAGTTGCATTGAATACATAGACATTTCTGTAATATATGCTGAGTAAATATTTTGCTTTTAAAAGATCGTTTGTGTTGTCACTTATTAACAAAGTGAAATAATTAATGAACTATTTCATCAAAAGTGAAAGTTGACTGCCAACATTGGCCCTGAATAATTATTTCATTAGAGAAATTCAACGTACTGCAAAGGTAAAATAATGCATCTGTAAATACTTATCAACAGTGATTCCTTGTGCAGTCTTCTAAATTTCGACGAATTTAATAAATTTACCTCTAAGTTCACGAATTGACAGTTGTAGTTGCAGATCGAATGACAGCTTCCTCTTCCATATTCCGCGGCAAATAGAAACTGACCAATCAAGCAAAATTACGTATTTACATTTATTCTTCAATAATATATTTTGTTAAATAATACTATCTGAGATAATTTTCTTTATTAGCAAAATAATTTGGAAAAATGAAATAAATTTTAAGAAAATCATTTACAAATCTTCTTTGTTAATGTTTTGATTTTAACCAAACAGATTGAATCTGAAGCACGTCTGCAGGACAGTGACACAAAACCAAAACAAGAATGGCCGACTAGGGAAATTATCAGACAGAAATTCTTCATTATTCCCGAATGCTTATATCTATGACCGATTGCTGGTTAAACAATGCTGTCCAGATATTTCTATTTGATTTTACTGGTTTTCTGCGTAGTTAAAGATTGTCAAGCAAAAGAGGTAAAAATTGCATCATGTGTTTTTGAAGCATTGACAAATGGGAAAACTTAATCACAAAGACAATCCTTACACTGGGTACCCTTTACACTGGGCTCTGCAGAGTGGGCGATTCGGGCGAAGCAGTAGCATGGTTTCATAAAACTTTGCCAGAGTTTCTGATCAAAGCGAAATCGAAGTTGCCTCAAAAATATGGGAAGTCGAATGAAAAATACTGGAAGTTGCCTCATTAATTTAGGCGATAATCACAAATTTCTTAGAAGCTATCTTTATCAATTATGCAACTGCTAATTAGAAGATCTTTGATCAGCATGTATTAGCCCATTCCCACTCAGTGACGCTTTTAGAAGCCCCCAAGGAAAAAATTGTGGAAAACAAGGAAATTGGTTGTAACAATAATGCTATTGCTCCCTTTTTGGACTTAGAAACTCTCTGTTAAACCTTGAGTGCAACTGTCATAAATCTTTATTAATTCTCTTTCTATTGCTTTGAAATTTTGCACATGTTTTGTGACCATAATATCAGCTTCTGAATATAGATTCATTACTATGACATTCTTTTTAGTAGAATCTTTACCCTTTTTGGACTTAAGAATTCTTGGTTAAACCTTATGTACAACTGTCAAATCTTTGTTGTTGTTCTTAAACCTCGTAACTGCAGCTTGATTCAAGCTGTAGTTATGAGGTTTCAGAACGACAACAACGATATATCTTTAATAACCCTCTTTCTGCTAATGCTATTGCTTTGAAACTTTGCGCATGCTTTTGTGACCATCATATCATCTTCTAGGTGAAGATTCATTACAATTATATTATTTTAGTGGAGTTTTAACCCTTTCTGGCTTAGATATTCTTATTTGAAAGATTTTTTTTATCTCTATTACTACTTAGATATTATGCCTTATGTTGATATTGAATTGCTGTTACTATCCAGCACTCAGAATGGTGGAGCGTTGCTGTCCTCTGACAGCTCTTGTTGTAATTAACCCTACAAGAAGATCTAGACAAGTTAATGCAGTGGGAGAAAAAGTTGGAAATGGAGTTTAACCCCAGCAAATGCATTGTCCTAAATATTACTAAAAAGAAGAAAAAGATTTCCTTTGATTACAGGTTACATGGACAAGTATTAGAGACTGTGGACAATGCCAAATACCTAGGAGTTACAATATCAGGAGATCTTTCCTGGAACAAACACATTGATGATATAACATCAAATGCTAATAAAACTTTGGGTTTTCTCCGCAGAAACATCCAGACCAAAAATAAGAAGATCAGAGAAATAAAGTATAAAACTTTAGTGAGACCCCAGGTAGAATACGCATCAACAGTTTGGAGCCCCTTCACAAAAATCTATATCAATAAAGTGGAAAAAGTACAACGTAGAGCGGCAAGATGAGTTCAAAATAATTTCTCTTATTATGACAGTGTTACCTGCATGCAGAAGGAGCTTGGTTTGGAAACTCTTCAATACAGACGAGACATTTCCAGAGTCACCATGTTTTATAAAATCGTTTATAATTTTGTTGCAGTGCCAGTACCAGCCTATCTCAAAAGACCAGTGAGGACCACCGGACATATGCACATGGCATCTTTCAGACAGATCCATATAAATGCAGCCTACTTTGAATATTCATTTTTTCCCTACACAGTGATACTATGGAACAGCCTACCAGAAACAGTTGTACAGCAACCTGATATTGCAGCGTTAAAAAAGAGTCTCGATTCTTTTCAGATAGTGAGCTGTCCCTGAATGACCAAAAATATGTTTTATCAGCTTTTTTAATCTAACACTCACAATACTTTTAAAATTTTGCTCCCTAACCAATGATTAACAGTTTTTATTCCAGCACAGACTCGCACCTGCCAGTAATACCCAAAAGGGGAGTTGGGCAGTAGATATAGATTACCAGGATGCCATTGTTAGGCGCTTCAGCTGCCACAATATGACTGAAATACCGTTATAAAAAGTGGCGTAACACCATTCCATTCCATCAATCGTAAATCCAAAAACTTAATATTTTGCTCTTAATCAAACACCTTTCAAGATACATTGATCATATTTTGGCCATAAGATACTTGCATTGGTAGGCATTAATAGTGTGTAAGGTCAAGGTCACTTATAAAGGCCAACTGTTCACAAGAACTTAACTTTTTAGTGTTATTCAAGCGTCAATCAAGATATATTGTTCAAAGTCACTTATCAAGATAAATTCTTGATCCAAAAGATAATAAATTACAGACAACATTTCAATGCATGTTAGAATTTAAAAGCAATTAATATGGTTGAAAATATAAGAAAAGAAGTAATTGCTGGCTTAAAGCAATTGTTCTTTTTTTCTTTACCACTATACATGTGTTTCCATAGCTTTTTACCTGTAGTATTAACCCTTGTCATGCTGAGCCCAGAATATTCCTGTTTTTTGCAGGAGGCTTAGACCAAGATCAGCCTGCACATAAGTGCAGTCTGATCTTAGTCTACACCTCCTGCTTGTATTTTTCCTGCCAGAGTTGTTTATGAAGTTGATTTCTAAAAGAAATACTGATTTTCTAATAACAAGTTCTATCAGTGCTTTCAGCCCTTTGATATTGCAGCAATTCATTAAGGTAATTTATGCAGCATGACAAGGGTTGAAATATGAATTTGTGTTAACTGGTAAACTTCATTTTGCATTTCAGAGTCCTGGATCATTGACGGTTCCCGAGTCTTTGATGTTTGTTTCTACTCTGAGTGGGAAGTTTTATGCTGTAAGCAGACATACAGGACAAACAGTTTGGTCTTTGGAGGAAGGTAAATTTTGTATGCACTTAAAGATGGGCGTATTTGAATTAGACAAATCAGCCAGGTGTCAATGTGTGTGTCTGTCCATTAACTTGTGTCTAGTCATGATGTATGGATTTTCAAATAATTTTGGTCATTGTTATCCAGGTAACACCAAATTTTGCAAAGCTCAAGTTGTTAGCTTCCCTGCCAAGGTCGTACTTAGATGTCAAAATTTAGACAAGATATTTGTGTCCATATTTTAAAACTGACATTCATGGATGTTTTGTAATAAGTAGGCACATAATTTTCCATCATTGACACCCACCATGACAAAATGGGTCATATAAACCTTAGTTCTCTATCTTGAATACCAAGGTAAATATCAGATGTCAAAATTTGGGAAGATCATCCATGTTTGCTCCATAAATAAAAAAATTGCAAATGGGATTTTGAAACAACTGGTAAAGTTGTTCACCATGAGAAAATATATTACCGGTATACGAAACTCGGGTCAGTGTCCAGTAAGTGAAGAGTCAAAATTGGCTGTTTAGGGTATGTTTACTTCCACAAGCCTATTTTAATGCCCCCACCACTTAATGTGTGTGTGGGGGGGGCATATAGATTTGCATTTGTCCGTCCGTCCGTACTTCTGTCCTTCCGTCCATCCCAAAATTGTCCGGAGCATATCTCTGAAAGTATAATAGCTATCAACTCGAAACTTCATAGATGGATAGACCTCATTGAGGAGAACATTAACCTTTAGGTTTTGAAATGGGGGTACAAAGGAAAGTCTGGGGGTACCGAGTACCCTTTACTTTCAGAGTTAAGGGTACACAATACGAATATGAATCCTTTACCAAATGACAGACAATGTTTTAGTTATATACTTTGCTATTAATCAGTAAAGAAGCGCCACATGTCATGTACAAGTTTCAGATAAATTTAGAGGGAAAAATAGCAAACTTTCTTTGAAAAGCTGGTTTTTGACAATTCACTTTTTCTTAACCCTTGTCATGCTGAACCCGGAATATTCCAGTTTTGGCAGGAGGTGTAGACTAAGATCAGACTGCACTTACGTGCAGGCTGATCTTAGTCTACACCTCCTGCTTGTACTTTTCCTGCCAGGGTTGTTTATGAATTTGATTTTTTAACAACAAGTTCTATCAGTGCTCTCAGCCCTTTGATTTGACAGTATTTCAGTAGGGTATTTTATTCAGCATGACAAGGGTTAATTATTGGATTTTATAAGGGTTGAACGGGATATGAGAGCAATGGCTTAACAAATCTAACAAGTTAATTAGGAGGGTGGGGATGTCATTTTGGAGCAGGCCATACCAGGCATATCAGCTCATTGTTAGCTCACACTCTAGTATTGAAACGATTTCTGGTACAGAAAATATCAAATGGTCTAAAAGTCACCATTAGTGGAGAAATAGACTAGGTTTTGTTACGAGATTTTGTAGACAGCAACTTACGTAGCTAAAACAAAACTACAACGTTAAATAAGTGGCTACCTTTTGTCACACTGACTTACATGTACATCGGAACTTACAGAGAAACTGATTTCAAAATCAAATTTTATAGTATGAGTTCTTGTAAATCTTGCCCAAACACATGAATATCTTGCGTTTAGCTTGAAAAATAGCGCAACTTTGGGATTATTTCAAACAAACTGGTCAGGCCATCAGGTTCGCATTATACAAACTTTTCCAACTGCTGGTTTCTTGATTCTCTATATAGATGAAAACAGGGCTCCGGAAAACCGATAAATTGCCGGTCTGGACCGAATTTTGAATTGCCAGACCGATTGGAATCACACAAAATAACACAAAAATCGGTCCGAAATTTTCATTGAAATATTAGTAAACTCGCATATTATCTATCAAAATCAACTTTAAAACCGAAATAATTCAAGGGTTTCACACCTTATCTGCAGATAAAGGGATTAACAAAAGTGCCAAAATTCGATAATTAGTTTACCCGGCGGCCAGTCAAGTGCCCATCCGCACGTGGACCTAATTAGCAGTTAGCCAGTTTCGCGCTTGACCGAACTTCGGATATCGAGTACAGGGTTCTCCCCAGGCCCTTATGGCGTATCGGCCCCGATACGCCTTCATAAATTAAGAGAGATTGCCGATACGTCTTCAGATCGCCGATACGCTTTAATTTGGTCACCGATACAGCTTAATTTCCAGCTGAAGAAAGGGTCAAGCAAACCTTTAAAATTGGTTGCAGAAGCGTGGACACGACAGGCTCTTTATCTATAGTGTTGTATACTACGTATTACATAACATCTCTATTGATAAGACCCAAGACCCTCACACTGGTGATTATTAATTTTTTTTCTCGCGTTTCCCACTGGTTCCTCGCTATCAGTCACCAAAGATGATGGGCACCAATGTGTAAACAATGAATTCAAAATGGCGACCCGTTTCGGAAAATTGTCACTTCGGCTGAGATTGGCCCAGTCAAAAGTAAAAGATGTGGTTATTTGATGTGACAACTATCAAACTAAAGCCATTTTGGTTTGAAAAAAAATTTTTTGAAGGAAAGATTATTTGGGTCAGTTTATTTCATACATTGATCGCTGAACACATACCTTTTTCGCGATCTTTTTTCCTTACGAGAATTTGTCAAAATAATAAAGTCAGATTTGTAAAGAAGCCATCCTAGTTATACTTAGCTCTTGTTTTCAACTCAGTTTAATAATTAAACACATGTACCTTCTGGATTAAGTCCATTTATTTTTCATGCAACATGGAGGGTATTATCTCAAACATTCGTACCCTGGTTTGTTCAACCCATTTTTTTTTCAATAAATTTGTTTTAATGGTTTGATGAAAAATATTATTACCGGTGTACATTTAGTAATCATCTAATGATATCTCATCCTCTCATATTTTTTGCCCAATAAGAAATAATACCCCCATAAAAATCAAAGTGCTGAAAGCCCTTCAAGAAAATAATGCCTTAGACCAATTGGGGATTTCTGTTTAAAAAAGTAATGGTTTTATAACTATTTAGAATCAGGAAAAGATAATTAACTCTAAACTATTTGGAAAACAAAATCCTTTTTTAAAATCAAAGTGCTGAAATTACACAAAGAAGAGTAGAGTAAAGACACTTGCTTTATTAATTTGATCAAGTTTCATGTTATAACTTGAGAATTAAGGTAAAGATTGGACACTGCTGATATATTATACAGTTTTTATTAACTAAATGAAATCAAAGAGCTGAAACTACTGTTAGAACAATAGTTAAAGTGTAAGACAGTCAAAGGCTTCTGAATGGGCAAATAATGAGCATTTCAAATGTTACACAGAGAATCTAATGGAGCTCTTTAAGATGCTAAAGTTGAAAATGAAACCAGGTATTTCCCACAGGAATCTTATAAATAATTTTTTTGAATTACTGATAGAAATTTCTTCTTTTTTTATTTTCTTATGACGGGCTTTTTTTTTTCAATCCAACACTCCATGCTTTTTTTAAAGAGTCCTCAAGGATATGATTTTTTGACAGACTTGATCAAATTGCCAAGCATGAAAAGCTAATCCTATCTAATAGACAAGCAGTTGACACTTTTTACTCATTCCTTTGAGACTTTTGGGTATATTTTTTCACTATCTTTCCTTTTCACATCCTTTTTTTATCGGACAATTTAGTGTCCTTTCTAACAAATAGGATAGAGAGATATAATAAGCTGAGTAATGTCACAATTGGTTTGTATCAAAATAAGCCTCAGAGTAGGTAAATCAACTATAGTAATTAAAAAGTTGAAGAATATTATTCAAGAATAACTCTCAATAAAAAAAAGAAGATGTCAATAATCAAGCTAAAAAGCACTTTTAATGCCCTTTATTATGTATAGTCATACCAAGATGTTAACAGACAGCACACCGCATATTTGCCACTACGCCTTCAAAAATTTCTGGGGAGAACCCTGGAGTATTTGCAATAGAAAATCGGTTTGAAATTTCACACGTTCGTGGTCTTAATAAAATGCTCATCTAAAACCGCGTCAATTTATATTGCCATTACTGATGAAACAAATTCTTTTACTACAATACGGGAGGCTTATATAAATCGAGACATGAATAGGCTTCCGTTGCTGTTCGTATGAATTTTGAAAAGTTCAGCACAACGCTTTTTTGAATTCATCACAAGTAAGCGCGTGAGACCGGGTTTGAAGTTTGTATAAAAAAGTAATGTCGTTAATACTTGTTTATTAATTTTCATTCACGGTAAGAAACGTAGCCTTTAGAATTCAACAATTGGTGGTACGCGTACGCCGATAATTTGAATAAAAACGAAAACGTCGCTTAATAATCGCTAGTTCCGTCAATAAAATTAAAGACCATGTTTATCGTGCGTACATGCATATTGCATCACCCGACCAGTGTGAAGGGTTCGGGCTTATCTGTGCCGAATCTATTCGACCAAACTCATTTAATTTTTATATGTAAATTGCCAGTATATAAGTGTATAGCTTTATACCTTATTTAAGAAATATTGTTGGAAAACAATTGTACCGGAGGCTATTAAATGCCTGGAATTAGTGAAATTCTGTTAAGGATAAGGGTTATGTTTAAGAAAAATCATAAAAAATCGAAATACCGATTTCCTTGTAAATATCGATATCTAATCTGTTAAGAAGAAACTGATAAACGATAATTTGTATCACAATAAATTCTAAACTGATTTCACATTGCACTTTTTGAACGTTAAAGGCGTCTCTTCTGTTAAGGAAGAATTTTATATCTCAACACATTTCTGTTATGAATTTCCGTTCACTGAGTAAAGGGTTGTGGCCATATCTCACTACACGTATTACGTAACCGACTGAAACTTGGGCATTTTTTCCGGAATAAGTGTATTTATGCTATGATGTAATAAAATGCAATAATAAAAAAAATGTTTTATTACTTTTAGGTTACAGGGAACTAATACAGTTTCCCGCCATCTGTCACATTTTGTCTAGGGATACTACGGTGATGTAAACAAAGATCAAAGTGACCTCTGATTGGTCCATATAATATCAAGACGAAATCTAACGATTTGATCCGATAAATTGATACTCTGTTAATAACTTAGGAACGAAAAGGATAACATTTTAATGTATTTCGCCTCTTGAGGGGCGGTTTCTATATCCTGGGGTATTTTTCGGAGAATGAAGTAAAACTAGCTGCGCGAAGAGGGTTATCTTAAAAATGACGTCATAAGTCATTGATAAAAGGGATCATGCCATATCACAATTCAGTTATTTTGACGGATGAGTGATTGTTCTTGAATTTGATATATGGTTTGACTCCCTTGCAATTTTTGGGGATGAGCTATGTGCAATTTTCTTATAATGGTCGCCTATGGAAAACGGAATAGTTCCCTGTAACCTAAATGCAATAGATTAGGTAGCTACGGTCGATCTACTTTTTGACCTTCAAATTATTTCTTCTTCCGGTTGATGTGATCTATCTTAACAAATTCTTTTTTAAATACCCAAGAAAAAAAATGATAATTCAACGGGATGTCAAGCAAAAAGGGACCATTCGTCCCATAATTACTGTCGATCAGCTGTTAAAAACACGCTGACGTCATAATTTTGCATTGTTTTGAAACCCTTTTCGTTCAAATTTTCGCCTTTCGGGACTCTCATTACTTCCAGTCAGGCAGAAAAAGTGTTTAATATAGAACAGAGACCTGAATAAAGCGAATTAGTCCAATTCTTAATATCACATGCGTCGTTCGGTAAGTATAGTGTACACGGACATGACTTTTACTAGGAACGGATGCAAAGGGTTATGTCCTTGTTTATTAAGGCTTATGGGTACAAATGCATCAAAATACTTTCATGTCGAAGAGTAAAATCCATTTACGTGAAATGAAATGATTTATTTAAGAAAATTTACGGATAAAAACGTGGTATTCCGTCTAAAAGAAATAAAAAATGTGGCAAAACTGTGACAAGGATAAGGGTTTTTCGGGTTATTTCTTTAATCTAAATAATGTGAAAATAGATTTTGTGTATGAAATTCGGCAGCAGAATATTCCTTAGTAATAAGAGAGTCCCGTTCGGGGTAGAAAATGTCATTTTGTCAATTTCTTGGTTAAATCCGACAACGACGGACGGAATTTATTAACATTTCCTCCGTTGCCCGATGTGAAGCGTTAATCACTTTATTACCCAATATCCATTTCACAAAATTGCTTTAAAATTTAACTTGAAGTTTAATGCATATCTAAGACGTGTTTCCATGCAAGAAAAATGATTTTTGTAATGTCTTTTTTAATTAGATAGGAACATTTTATCAGAAAGAAATCGGAAAAAAATCCTCAATTGTTTTAAAGATAAGGGTTATTTTACTCTTAAATTCATCTGTGTATAATTCAAATAGTGAAATGCCCCAGTGGAATTTTCATTGTGTAAAGGAGAACATGATTCCGAGTAGAAAAACGTTGATTTCATTATTTCTATGTGACGTTCGGCAGCTTTCTAGTACGGGAACCCCAATTTTGCGCCATACGAGGGTAAAGGATTGACGCTTATCTGTCAAAAATCTATTCCACCTAACGCTTTTAGAATCACCGGGAAAAGGTAAAAAAATAATTTTGTGTGAGAAAATGATATTTTAAAGGAACATTTCCGATAAAAATTGGTCTATCAGTCTAAAAAGACGTAAGACAGGTACCCAAATTGTTTCAAAGATAAGGGTTATCTGCACTTTAGAATTCATTTGAAACTATTTCAATAGAAAGATATTACCTAAGAATGTTTATTACAGGCAGACAGACACAATCACGTGAACAAACCGCAGGTTTTAATAATACTTGGCTGCGTCGACCATGTTTATCGTGCGTACATGCATATTGCATCACCCGACCAGTGTGAAGGGTTCGGGCTTATCTGTGCCGAATCTATTCGACCAAACTCATTTAATTTTTATATGTAAATTGCCAGTATATAAGTGTATAGCTTTATACCTTATTTAAGAAATATTGTTGGAAAACAATTGTACCGGAGGCTATTAAATGCCTGGAATTAGTGAAATTCTGTTAAGGATAAGGGTTATGTTTAAGAAAAATCATAAAAAATCGAAATACCGATTTCCTTGTAAATATCGATATCTAATCTGTTAAGAAGAAACTGATAAACGATAATTTGTATCACAATAAATTCTAAACTGATTTCACATTGCACTTTTTGAACGTTAAAGGCGTCTCTTCTGTTAAGGAAGAATTTTATATCTCAACACATTTCTGTTATGAATTTCCGTTCACTGAGTAAAGGGTTGTGGCCATATCTCACTACACGTATTACGTAACCGACTGAAACTTGGGCATTTTTTCCGGAATAAGTGTATTTATGCTATGATGTAATAAAATGCAATAATAAAAAAAATGTTTTATTACTTTTAGGTTACAGGGAACTAATACAGTTTCCCGCCATCTGTCACATTTTGTCTAGGGATACTACGGTGATGTAAACAAAGATCAAAGTGACCTCTGATTGGTCCATATAATATCAAGACGAAATCTAACGATTTGATCCGATAAATTGATACTCTGTTAATAACTTAGGAACGAAAAGGATAACATTTTAATGTATTTCGCCTCTTGAGGGGCGGTTTCTATATCCTGGGGTATTTTTCGGAGAATGAAGTAAAACTAGCTGCGCGAAGAGGGTTATCTTAAAAATGACGTCATAAGTCATTGATAAAAGGGATCATGCCATATCACAATTCAGTTATTTTGACGGATGAGTGATTGTTCTTGAATTTGATATATGGTTTGACTCCCTTGCAATTTTTGGGGATGAGCTATGTGCAATTTTCTTATAATGGTCGCCTATGGAAAACGGAATAGTTCCCTGTAACCTAAATGCAATAGATTAGGTAGCTACGGTCGATCTACTTTTTGACCTTCAAATTATTTCTTCTTCCGGTTGATGTGATCTATCTTAACAAATTCTTTTTTAAATACCCAAGAAAAAAAATGATAATTCAACGGGATGTCAAGCAAAAAGGGACCATTCGTCCCATAGTTACTGTCGATCAGCTGTTAAAAACACGCTGACGTCATAATTTTGCATTGTTTTGAAACCCTTTTCGTTCAAATTTTCGCCTTTCGGGACTCTCATTACTTCCAGTCAGGCAGAAAAAGTGTTTAATATAGAACAGAGACCTGAATAAAGCGAATTAGTCCAATTCTTAATATCACATGCGTCGTTCGGTAAGTATAGTGTACACGGACATGACTTTTACTAGGAACGGATGCAAAGGGTTATGTCCTTGTTTATTAAGGCTTATGGGTACAAATGCATCAAAATACTTTCATGTCGAAGAGTAAAATCCATTTACGTGAAATGAAATGATTTATTTAAGAAAATTTACGGATAAAAACGTGGTATTCCGTCTAAAAGAAATAAAAAATGTGGCAAAACTGTGACAAGGATAAGGGTTTTTCGGGTTATTTCTTTAATCTAAATAATGTGAAAATAGATTTTGTGTATGAAATTCGGCAGCAGAATATTCCTTAGTAATAAGAGAGTCCCGTTCGGGGTAGAAAATGTCATTTTGTCAATTTCTTGGTTAAATCCGACAACGACGGACGGAATTTATTAACATTTCCTCCGTTGCCCGATGTGAAGCGTTAATCACTTTATTACCCAATATCCATTTCACAAAATTGCTTTAAAATTTAACTTGAAGTTTAATGCATATCTAAGACGTGTTTCCATGCAAGAAAAATGATTTTTGTAATGCCTTTTTTAATTAGATAGGAACATTTTATCAGAAAGAAATCGGAAAAAAATCCTCAATTGTTTTAAAGATAAGGGTTATTTTACTCTTAAATTCATCTGTGTATAATTCAAATAGTGAAATGCCCCAGTGGAATTTTCATTGTGTAAAGGAGAACACGATTCCGAGTAGAAAAACGTTGATTTCATTATTTCTATGTGACGTTCGGCAGCTTTCTAGTACGGGAACCCCAATTTTGCGCCATACGAGGGTAAAGGATTGACGCTTATCTGTCAAAAATCTATTCCACCTAACGCTTTTAGAATCACCGGGAAAAGGTAAAAAAATAATTTTGTGTGAGAAAATGATATTTTAAAGGAACATTTCCGATAAAAATTGGTCTATCAGTCTAAAAAGACGTAAGACAGGTACCCAAATTGTTTCAAAGATAAGGGTTATCTGCACTTTAGAATTCATTTGAAACTATTTCAATAGAAAGATATTACCTAAGAATGTTTATTACAGGCAGACAGACACAATCACGTGAACAAACCGCAGGTTTTAATAATACTTGGCTGCGTCGACCATGTTTATCGTGCGTACATGCATATTGCATCACCCGACCAGTGTGAAGGGTTCGGGCTTATCTGTGCCGAATCTATTCGACCAAACTCATTTAATTTTTATATGTAAATTGCCAGTATATAAGTGTATAGCTTTATACCTTATTTAAGAAATATTGTTGGAAAACAATTGTACCGGAGGCTATTAAATGCCTGGAATTAGTGAAATTCTGTTAAGGATAAGGGTTATGTTTAAGAAAAATCATAAAAAATCGAAATACCGATTTCCTTGTAAATATCGATATCTAATCTGTTAAGAAGAAACTGATAAACGATAATTTGTATCACAATAAATTCTAAACTGATTTCACATTGCACTTTTTGAACGTTAAAGGCGTCTCTTCTGTTAAGGAAGAATTTTATATCTCAACACATTTCTGTTATGAATTTCCGTTCACTGAGTAAAGGGTTGTGGCCATATCTCACTACACGTATTACGTAACCGACTGAAACTTGGGCATTTTTTCCGGAATAAGTGTATTTATGCTATGATGTAATAAAATGCAATAATAAAAAAAATGTTTTATTACTTTTAGGTTACAGGGAACTAATACAGTTTCCCGCCATCTGTCACATTTTGTCTAGGGATACTACGGTGATGTAAACAAAGATCAAAGTGACCTCTGATTGGTCCATATAATATCAAGACGAAATCTAACGATTTGATCCGATAAATTGATACTCTGTTAATAACTTAGGAACGAAAAGGATAACATTTTAATGTATTTCGCCTCTTGAGGGGCGGTTTCTATATCCTGGGGTATTTTTCGGAGAATGAAGTAAAACTAGCTGCGCGAAGAGGGTTATCTTAAAAATGACGTCATAAGTCATTGATAAAAGGGATCATGCCATATCACAATTCAGTTATTTTGACGGATGAGTGATTGTTCTTGAATTTGATATATGGTTTGACTCCCTTGCAATTTTTGGGGATGAGCTATGTGCAATTTTCTTATAATGGTCGCCTATGGAAAACGGAATAGTTCCCTGTAACCTAAATGCAATAGATTAGGTAGCTACGGTCGATCTACTTTTTGACCTTCAAATTATTTCTTCTTCCGGTTGATGTGATCTATCTTAACAAATTCTTTTTTAAATACCCAAGAAAAAAAATGATAATTCAACGGGATGTCAAGCAAAAAGGGACCATTCGTCCCATAGTTACTGTCGATCAGCTGTTAAAAACACGCTGACGTCATAATTTTGCATTGTTTTGAAACCCTTTTCGTTCAAATTTTCGCCTTTCGGGACTCTCATTACTTCCAGTCAGGCAGAAAAAGTGTTTAATATAGAACAGAGACCTGAATAAAGCGAATTAGTCCAATTCTTAATATCACATGCGTCGTTCGGTAAGTATAGTGTACACGGACATGACTTTTACTAGGAACGGATGCAAAGGGTTATGTCCTTGTTTATTAAGGCTTATGGGTACAAATGCATCAAAATACTTTCATGTCGAAGAGTAAAATCCATTTACGTGAAATGAAATGATTTATTTAAGAAAATTTACGGATAAAAACGTGGTATTCCGTCTAAAAGAAATAAAAAATGTGGCAAAACTGTGACAAGGATAAGGGTTTTTCGGGTTATTTCTTTAATCTAAATAATGTGAAAATAGATTTTGTGTATGAAATTCGGCAGCAGAATATTCCTTAGTAATAAGAGAGTCCCGTTCGGGGTAGAAAATGTCATTTTGTCAATTTCTTGGTTAAATCCGACAACGACGGACGGAATTTATTAACATTTCCTCCGTTGCCCGATGTGAAGCGTTAATCACTTTATTACCCAATATCCATTTCACAAAATTGCTTTAAAATTTAACTTGAAGTTTAATGCATATCTAAGACGTGTTTCCATGCAAGAAAAATGATTTTTGTAATGCCTTTTTTAATTAGATAGGAACATTTTATCAGAAAGAAATCGGAAAAAAATCCTCAATTGTTTTAAAGATAAGGGTTATTTTACTCTTAAATTCATCTGTGTATAATTCAAATAGTGAAATGCCCCAGTGGAATTTTCATTGTGTAAAGGAGAACACGATTCCGAGTAGAAAAACGTTGATTTCATTATTTCTATGTGACGTTCGGCAGCTTTCTAGTACGGGAACCCCAATTTTGCGCCATACGAGGGTAAAGGATTGACGCTTATCTGTCAAAAATCTATTCCACCTAACGCTTTTAGAATCACCGGGAAAAGGTAAAAAAATAATTTTGTGTGAGAAAATGATATTTTAAAGGAACATTTCCGATAAAAATTGGTCTATCAGTCTAAAAAGACGTAAGACAGGTACCCAAATTGTTTCAAAGATAAGGGTTATCTGCACTTTAGAATTCATTTGAAACTATTTCAATAGAAAGATATTACCTAAGAATGTTTATTACAGGCAGACAGACACAATCACGTGAACAAACCGCAGGTTTTAATAATACTTGGCTGCGTCGACCATGTTTATCGTGCGTACATGCATATTGCATCACCCGACCAGTGTGAAGGGTTCGGGCTTATCTGTGCCGAATCTATTCGACCAAACTCATTTAATTTTTATATGTAAATTGCCAGTATATAAGTGTATAGCTTTATACCTTATTTAAGAAATATTGTTGGAAAACAATTGTACCGGAGGCTATTAAATGCCTGGAATTAGTGAAATTCTGTTAAGGATAAGGGTTATGTTTAAGAAAAATCATAAAAAATCGAAATACCGATTTCCTTGTAAATATCGATATCTAATCTGTTAAGAAGAAACTGATAAACGATAATTTGTATCACAATAAATTCTAAACTGATTTCACATTGCACTTTTTGAACGTTAAAGGCGTCTCTTCTGTTAAGGAAGAATTTTATATCTCAACACATTTCTGTTATGAATTTCCGTTCACTGAGTAAAGGGTTGTGGCCATATCTCACTACACGTATTACGTAACCGACTGAAACTTGGGCATTTTTTCCGGAATAAGTGTATTTATGCTATGATGTAATAAAATGCAATAATAAAAAAAATGTTTTATCACTTTTAGGTTACAGGGAACTAATACAGTTTCCCGCCATCTGTCACATTTTGTCTAGGGATACTACGGTGATGTAAACAAAGATCAAATTGACCTCTGATTGGTCCATATAATATCAAGACGAAATCTAACGATTTGATCCGATAAATTGATACTCTGTTAATAACTTAGGAACGAAAAGGATAACATTTTAATGTATTTCGCCTCTTGAGGGGCGGTTTCTATATCCTGGGGTATTTTTCGGAGAATGAAGTAAAACTAGCTGCGCGAAGAGGGTTATCTTAAAAATGACGTCATAAGTCATTGATAAAAGGGATCATGCCATATCACAATTCAGTTATTTTGACGGATGAGTGATTGTTCTTGAATTTGATATATGGTTTGACTCCCTTGCAATTTTTGGGGATGAGCTATGTGCAATTTTCTTATAATGGTCGCCTATGGAAAACGGAATAGTTCCCTGTAACCTAAATGCAATAGATTAGGTAGCTACGGTCGATCTACTTTTTGACCTTCAAATTATTTCTTCTTCCGGTTGATGTGATCTATCTTAACAAATTCTTTTTTAAATACCCAAGAAAAAAAATGATAATTCAACGGGATGTCATGCAAAAAGGGACCATTCGTCCCATAGTTACTGTCGATCAGCTGTTAAAAACACGCTGACGTCATAATTTTGCATTGTTTTGAAACCCTTTTCGTTCAAATTTTCGCCTTTCGGGACTCTCATTACTTCCAGTCAGGCAGAAAAAGTGTTTAATATAGAACAGAGACCTGAATAAAGCGAATTAGTCCAATTCTTAATATCACATGCGTCGTTCGGTAAGTATAGTGTACACGGACATGACTTTTACTAGGAACGGATGCAAAGGGTTATGTCCTTGTTTATTAAGGCTTATGGGTACAAATGCATCAAAATACTTTCATGTCGAAGAGTAAAATCCATTTACGTGAAATGAAATGATTTATTTAAGAAAATTTACGGATAAAAACGTGGTATTCCGTCTAAAAGAAATAAAAAATGTGGCAAAACTGTGACAAGGATAAGGGTTTTTCGGGTTATTTCTTTAATCTAAATAATGTGAAAATAGATTTTGTGTATGAAATTCGGCAGCAGAATATTCCTTAGTAATAAGAGAGTCCCGTTCGGGGTAGAAAATGTCATTTTGTCAATTTATTGGTTAAATCCGACAACGACGGACGGAATTTATTAACATTTCCTCCGTTGCCCGATGTGAAGCGTTAATCACTTTATTACCCAATATCCATTTCACAAAATTGCTTTAAAATTTAACTTGAAGTTTAATGCATATCTAAGACGTGTTTCCATGCAAGAAAAATGATTTTTGTAATGCCTTTTTTAATTAGATAGGAACATTTTATCAGAAAGAAATCGGAAAAAAATCCTCAATTGTTTTAAAGATAAGGGTTATTTTACTCTTAAATTCATCTGTGTATAATTCAAATAGTGAAATGCCCCAGTGGAATTTTCATTGTGTAAAGGAGAACACGATTCCGAGTAGAAAAACGTTGATTTCATTATTTCTATGTGACGTTCGGCAGCTTTCTAGTACGGGAACCCCAATTTTGCGCCATACGAGGGTAAAGGATTGACGCTTATCTGTCAAAAATCTATTCCACCTAACGCTTTTAGAATCACCGGGAAAAGGTAAAAAAATAATTTTGTGTGAGAAAATGATATTTTAAAGGAACATTTCCGATAAAAATTGGTCTATCAGTCTAAAAAGACGTAAGACAGGTACACAAATTGTTTCAAAGATAAGGGTTATCTGCACTTTAGAATTCATTTGAAACTATTTCAATAGAAAGATATTACCTAAGAATGTTTATTACAGGCAGACAGACACAATCACGTGAACAAACCGCAGGTTTTAATAATACTTGGCTGCGTCGACCATGTTTATCGTGCGTACATGCATATTGCATCACCCGACCAGTGTGAAGGGTTCGGGCTTATCTGTGCCGAATCTATTCGACCAAACTCATTTAATTTTTATATGTAAATTGCCAGTATATAAGTGTATAGCTTTATACCTTATTTAAGAAATATTGTTGGAAAACAATTGTACCGGAGGCTATTAAATGCCTGGAATTAGTGAAATTCTGTTAAGGATAAGGGTTATGTTTAAGAAAAATCATAAAAAATCGAAATACCAATTTCCTTGTAAATATCGATATCTAATCTGTTAAGAAGAAACTGATAAACGATAATTTGTATCACAATAAATTCTAAACTGATTTCACATTGCACTTTTTGAACGTTAAAGGCGTCTCTTCTGTTAAGGAAGAATTTTATATCTCAACACATTTCTGTTATGAATTTCCGTTCACTGAGTAAAGGGTTGTGGCCATATCTCACTACACGTATTACGTAACCGACTGAAACTTGGGCATTTTTTCCGGAATAAGTGTATTTATGCTATGATGTAATAAAATGCAATAATAAAAAAAATGTTTTATTACTTTTAGGTTACAGGGAACTAATACAGTTTCCCGCCATCTGTCACATTTTGTCTAGGGATACTACGGTGATGTAAACAAAGATCAAATTGACCTCTGATTGGTCCATATAATATCAAGACGAAATCTAACGATTTGATCCGATAAATTGATACTCTGTTAATAACTTAGGAACGAAAAGGATAACATTTTAATGTATTTCGCCTCTTGAGGGGCGGTTTCTATATCCTGGGGTATTTTTCGGAGAATGAAGTAAAACTAGCTGCGCGAAGAGGGTTATCTTAAAAATGACGTCATAAGTCATTGATAAAAGGGATCATGCCATATCACAATTCAGTTATTTTGACGGATGAGTGATTGTTCTTGAATTTGATATATGGTTTGACTCCCTTGCAATTTTTGGGGATGAGCTATGTGCAATTTTCTTATAATGGTCGCCTATGGAAAACGGAATAGTTCCCTGTAACCTAAATGCAATAGATTAGGTAGCTACGGTCGATCTACTTTTTGACCTTCAAATTATTTCTTCTTCCGGTTGATGTGATCTATCTTAACAAATTCTTTTTTAAATACCCAAGAAAAAAAATGATAATTCAACGGGATGTCAAGCAAAAAGGGACCATTCGTCCCATAGTTACTGTCGATCAGCTGTTAAAAACACGCTGACGTCATAATTTTGCATTGTTTTGAAACCCTTTTCGTTCAAATTTTCGCCTTTCGGGACTCTCATTACTTCCAGTCAGGCAGAAAAAGTGTTTAATATAGAACAGAGACCTGAATAAAGCGAATTAGTCCAATTCTTAATATCACATGCGTCGTTCGGTAAGTATAGTGTACACGGACATGACTTTTACTAGGAACGGATGCAAAGGGTTATGTCCTTGTTTATTAAGGCTTATGGGTACAAATGCATCAAAATACTTTCATGTCGAAGAGTAAAATCCATTTACGTGAAATGAAATGATTTATTTAAGAAAATTTACGGATAAAAACGTGGTATTCCGTCTAAAAGAAATAAAAAATGTGGCAAAACTGTGACAAGGATAAGGGTTTTTCGGGTTATTTCTTTAATCTAAATAATGTGAAAATAGATTTTGTGTATGAAATTCGGCAGCAGAATATTCCTTAGTAATAAGAGAGTCCCGTTCGGGGTAGAAAATGTCATTTTGTCAATTTCTTGGTTAAATCCGACAACGACGGACGGAATTTATTAACATTTCCTCCGTTGCCCGATGTGAAGCGTAAATCACTTTATTACCCAATATCCATTTCACAAAATTGCTTTAAAATTTAACTTGAAGTTTAATGCATATCTAAGACGTGTTTCCATGCAAGAAAAATGATTTTTGTAATGTCTTTTTTAATTAGATAGGAACATTTTATCAGAAAGAAATCGGAAAAAAATCCTCAATTGTTTTAAAGATAAGGGTTATTTTACTCTTAAATTCATCTGTGTATAATTCAAATAGTGAAATGCCCCAGTGGAATTTTCATTGTGTAAAGGAGAACACGATTCCGAGTAGAAAAACGTTGATTTCATTATTTCTATGTGACGTTCGGCAGCTTTCTAGTACGGGAACCCCAGTTTTGCGCCATACGAGGGTAAAGGATTGACGCTTATCTGTCAAAAATCTATTCCACCTAACGCTTTTAGAATCACCGGGAAAAGGTAAAAAAATAATTTTGTGTGAGAAAATGATATTTTAAAGGAACATTTCCGATAAAAATTGGTCTATCAGTCTAAAAAGACGTAAGACAGGTACCCAAATTGTTTCAAAGATAAGGGTTATCTGCACTTTAGAATTCATTTGAAACTATTTCAATAGAAAGATATTACCTAAGAATGTTTATTACAGGCAGACAGACACAATCACGTGAACAAACCGCAGGTTTTAATAATACTTGGCTGCGTCGACCATGTTTATCGTGCGTACATGCATATTGCATCACCCGACCAGTGTGAAGGGTTCGGGCTTATCTGTGCCGAATCTATTCGACCAAACTCATTTAATTTTTATATGTAAATTGCCAGTATATAAGTGTATAGCTTTATACCTTATTTAAGAAATATTGTTGGAAAACAATTGTACCGGAGGCTATTAAATGCCTGGAATTAGTGAAATTCTGTTAAGGATAAGGGTTATGTTTAAGAAAAATCATAAAAAATCGAAATACCGATTTCCTTGTAAATATCGATATCTAATCTGTTAAGAAGAAACTGATAAACGATAATTTGTATCACAATAAATTCTAAACTGATTTCACATTGCACTTTTTGAACGTTAAAGGCGTCTCTTCTGTTAAGGAAGAATTTTATATCTCAACACATTTCTGTTATGAATTTCCGTTCACTGAGTAAAGGGTTGTGGCCATATCTCACTACACGTATTACGTAACCGACTGAAACTTGGGCATTTTTTCCGGAATAAGTGTATTTATGCTATGATGTAATAAAATGCAATAATAAAAAAAATGTTTTATTACTTTTAGGTTACAGGGAACTAATACAGTTTCCCGCCATCTGTCACATTTTGTCTAGGGATACTACGGTGATGTAAACAAAGATCAAAGTGACCTCTGATTGGTCCATATAATATCAAGACGAAATCTAACGATTTGATCCGATAAATTGATACTCTGTTAATAACTTAGGAACGAAAAGGATAACATTTTAATGTATTTCGCCTCTTGAGGGGCGGTTTCTATATCCTGGGGTATTTTTCGGAGAATGAAGTAAAACTAGCTGCGCGAAGAGGGTTATCTTAAAAATGACGTCATAAGTCATTGATAAAAGGGATCATGCCATATCACAATTCAGTTATTTTGACGGATGAGTGATTGTTCTTGAATTTGATATATGGTTTGACTCCCTTGCAATTTTTGGGGATGAGCTATGTGCAATTTTCTTATAATGGTCGCCTATGGAAAACGGAATAGTTCCCTGTAACCTAAATGCAATAGATTAGGTAGCTACGGTCGATCTACTTTTTGACCTTCAAATTATTTCTTCTTCCGGTTGATGTGATCTATCTTAACAAATTCTTTTTTAAATACCCAAGAAAAAAAATGATAATTCAACGGGATGTCAAGCAAAAAGGGACCATTCGTCCCATAGTTACTGTCGATCAGCTGTTAAAAACACGCTGACGTCATAATTTTGCATTGTTTTGAAACCCTTTTCGTTCAAATTTTCGCCTTTCGGGACTCTCATTACTTCCAGTCAGGCAGAAAAAGTGTTTAATATAGAACAGAGACCTGAATAAAGCGAATTAGTCCAATTCTTAATATCACATGCGTCGTTCGGTAAGTATAGTGTACACGGACATGACTTTTACTAGGAACGGATGCAAAGGGTTATGTCCTTGTTTATTAAGGCTTATGGGTACAAATGCATCAAAATACTTTCATGTCGAAGAGTAAAATCCATTTACGTGAAATGAAATGATTTATTTAAGAAAATTTACGGATAAAAACGTGGTATTCCGTCTAAAAGAAATAAAAAATGTGGCAAAACTGTGACAAGGATAAGGGTTTTTCGGGTTATTTCTTTAATCTAAATAATGTGAAAATAGATTTTGTGTATGAAATTCGGCAGCAGAATATTCCTTAGTAATAAGAGAGTCCCGTTCGGGGTAGAAAATGTCATTTTGTCAATTTCTTGGTTAAATCCGACAACGACGGACGGAATTTATTAACATTTCCTCCGTTGCCCGATGTGAAGCGTTAATCACTTTATTACCCAATATCCATTTCACAAAATTGCTTTAAAATTTAACTTGAAGTTTAATGCATATCTAAGACGTGTTTCCATGCAAGAAAAATGATTTTTGTAATGTCTTTTTTAATTAGATAGGAACATTTTATCAGAAAGAAATCGGAAAAAAATCCTCAATTGTTTTAAAGATAAGGGTTATTTTACTCTTAAATTCATCTGTGTATAATTCAAATAGTGAAATGCCCCAGTGGAATTTTCATTGTGTAAAGGAGAACACGATTCCGAGTAGAAAAACGTTGATTTCATTATTTCTATGTGACGTTCGGCAGCTTTCTAGTACGGGAACCCCAATTTTGCGCCATACGAGGGTAAAGGATTGACGCTTATCTGTCAAAAATCTATTCCACCTAACGCTTTTAGAATCACCGGGAAAAGGTAAAAAAATAATTTTGTGTGAGAAAATGATATTTTAAAGGAACATTTCCGATAAAAATTGGTCTATCAGTCTAAAAAGACGTAAGACAGGTACCCAAATTGTTTCAAAGATAAGGGTTATCTGCACTTTAGAATTCATTTGAAACTATTTCAATAGAAAGATATTACCTAAGAATGTTTATTACAGGCAGACAGACACAATCACGTGAACAAACCGCAGGTTTTAATAATACTTGGCTGCGTCGACCATGTTTATCGTGCGTACATGCATATTGCATCACCCGACCAGTGTGAAGGGTTCGGGCTTATCTGTGCCGAATCTATTCGACCAAACTCATTTAATTTTTATATGTAAATTGCCAGTATATAAGTGTATAGCTTTATACCTTATTTAAGAAATATTGTTGGAAAACAATTGTACCGGAGGCTATTAAATGCCTGGAATTAGTGAAATTCTGTTAAGGATAAGGGTTATGTTTAAGAAAAATCATAAAAAATCGAAATACCGATTTCCTTGTAAATATCGATATCTAATCTGTTAAGAAGAAACTGATAAACGATAATTTGTATCACAATAAATTCTAAACTGATTTCACATTGCACTTTTTGAACGTTAAAGGCGTCTCTTCTGTTAAGGAAGAATTTTATATCTCAACACATTTCTGTTATGAATTTCCGTTCACTGAGTAAAGGGTTGTGGCCATATCTCACTACACGTATTACGTAACCGACTGAAACTTGGGCATTTTTTCCGGAATAAGTGTATTTATGCTATGATGTAATAAAATGCAATAATAAAAAAAATGTTTTATTACTTTTAGGTTACAGGGAACTAATACAGTTTCCCGCCATCTGTCACATTTTGTCTAGGGATACTACGGTGATGTAAACAAAGATCAAAGTGACCTCTGATTGGTCCATATAATATCAAGACGAAATCTAACGATTTGATCCGATAAATTGATACTCTGTTAATAACTTAGGAACGAAAAGGATAACATTTTAATGTATTTCGCCTCTTGAGGGGCGGTTTCTATATCCTGGGGTATTTTTCGGAGAATGAAGTAAAACTAGCTGCGCGAAGAGGGTTATCTTAAAAATGACGTCATAAGTCATTGATAAAAGGGATCATGCCATATCACAATTCAGTTATTTTGACGGATGAGTGATTGTTCTTGAATTTGATATATGGTTTGACTCCCTTGCAATTTTTGGGGATGAGCTATGTGCAATTTTCTTATAATGGTCGCCTATGGAAAACGGAATAGTTCCCTGTAACCTAAATGCAATAGATTAGGTAGCTACGGTCGATCTACTTTTTGACCTTCAAATTATTTCTTCTTCCGGTTGATGTGATCTATCTTAACAAATTCTTTTTTAAATACCCAAGAAAAAAAATGATAATTCAACGGGATGTCAAGCAAAAAGGGACCATTCGTCCCATAGTTACTGTCGATCAGCTGTTAAAAACACGCTGACGTCATAATTTTGCATTGTTTTGAAACCCTTTTCGTTCAAATTTTCGCCTTTCGGGACTCTCATTACTTCCAGTCAGGCAGAAAAAGTGTTTAATATAGAACAGAGACCTGAATAAAGCGAATTAGTCCAATTCTTAATATCACATGCGTCGTTCGGTAAGTATAGTGTACACGGACATGACTTTTACTAGGAACGGATGCAAAGGGTTATGTCCTTGTTTATTAAGGCTTATGGGTACAAATGCATCAAAATACTTTCATGTCGAAGAGTAAAATCCATTTACGTGAAATGAAATGATTTATTTAAGAAAATTTACGGATAAAAACGTGGTATTCCGTCTAAAAGAAATAAAAAATGTGGCAAAACTGTGACAAGGATAAGGGTTTTTCGGGTTATTTCTTTAATCTAAATAATGTGAAAATAGATTTTGTGTATGAAATTCGGCAGCAGAATATTCCTTAGTAATAAGAGAGTCCCGTTCGGGGTAGAAAATGTCATTTTGTCAATTTCTTGGTTAAATCCGACAACGACGGACGGAATTTATTAACATTTCCTCCGTTGCCCGATGTGAAGCGTTAATCACTTTATTACCCAATATCCATTTCACAAAATTGCTTTAAAATTTAACTTGAAGTTTAATGCATATCTAAGACGTGTTTCCATGCAAGAAAAATGATTTTTGTAATGCCTTTTTTAATTAGATAGGAACATTTTATCAGAAAGAAATCGGAAAAAAATCCTCAATTGTTTTAAAGATAAGGGTTATTTTACTCTTAAATTCATCTGTGTATAATTCAAATAGTGAAATGCCCCAGTGGAATTTTCATTGTGTAAAGGAGAACACGATTCCGAGTAGAAAAACGTTGATTTCATTATTTCTATGTGACGTTCGGCAGCTTTCTAGTACGGGAACCCCAATTTTGCGCCATACGAGGGTAAAGGATTGACGCTTATCTGTCAAAAATCTATTCCACCTAACGCTTTTAGAATCACCGGGAAAAGGTAAAAAAATAATTTTGTGTGAGAAAATGATATTTTAAAGGAACATTTCCGATAAAAATTGGTCTATCAGTCTAAAAAGACGTAAGACAGGTACCCAAATTGTTTCAAAGATAAGGGTTATCTGCACTTTAGAATTCATTTGAAACTATTTCAATAGAAAGATATTACCTAAGAATGTTTATTACAGGCAGACAGACACAATCACGTGAACAAACCGCAGGTTTTAATAATACTTGGCTGCGTCGACCATGTTTATCGTGCGTACATGCATATTGCATCACCCGACCAGTGTGAAGGGTTCGGGCTTATCTGTGCCGAATCTATTCGACCAAACTCATTTAATTTTTATATGTAAATTGCCAGTATATAAGTGTATAGCTTTATACCTTATTTAAGAAATATTGTTGGAAAACAATTGTACCGGAGGCTATTAAATGCCTGGAATTAGTGAAATTCTGTTAAGGATAAGGGTTATGTTTAAGAAAAATCATAAAAAATCGAAATACCGATTTCCTTGTAAATATCGATATCTAATCTGTTAAGAAGAAACTGATAAACGATAATTTGTATCACAATAAATTCTAAACTGATTTCACATTGCACTTTTTGAACGTTAAAGGCGTCTCTTCTGTTAAGGAAGAATTTTATATCTCAACACATTTCTGTTATGAATTTCCGTTCACTGAGTAAAGGGTTGTGGCCATATCTCACTACACGTATTACGTAACCGACTGAAACTTGGGCATTTTTTCCGGAATAAGTGTATTTATGCTATGATGTAATAAAATGCAATAATAAAAAAAATGTTTTATCACTTTTAGGTTACAGGGAACTAATACAGTTTCCCGCCATCTGTCACATTTTGTCTAGGGATACTACGGTGATGTAAACAAAGATCAAATTGACCTCTGATTGGTCCATATAATATCAAGACGAAATCTAACGATTTGATCCGATAAATTGATACTCTGTTAATAACTTAGGAACGAAAAGGATAACATTTTAATGTATTTCGCCTCTTGAGGGGCGGTTTCTATATCCTGGGGTATTTTTCGGAGAATGAAGTAAAACTAGCTGCGCGAAGAGGGTTATCTTAAAAATGACGTCATAAGTCATTGATAAAAGGGATCATGCCATATCACAATTCAGTTATTTTGACGGATGAGTGATTGTTCTTGAATTTGATATATGGTTTGACTCCCTTGCAATTTTTGGGGATGAGCTATGTGCAATTTTCTTATAATGGTCGCCTATGGAAAACGGAATAGTTCCCTGTAACCTAAATGCAATAGATTAGGTAGCTACGGTCGATCTACTTTTTGACCTTCAAATTATTTCTTCTTCCGGTTGATGTGATCTATCTTAACAAATTCTTTTTTAAATACCCAAGAAAAAAAATGATAATTCAACGGGATGTCATGCAAAAAGGGACCATTCGTCCCATAGTTACTGTCGATCAGCTGTTAAAAACACGCTGACGTCATAATTTTGCATTGTTTTGAAACCCTTTTCGTTCAAATTTTCGCCTTTCGGGACTCTCATTACTTCCAGTCAGGCAGAAAAAGTGTTTAATATAGAACAGAGACCTGAATAAAGCGAATTAGTCCAATTCTTAATATCACATGCGTCGTTCGGTAAGTATAGTGTACACGGACATGACTTTTACTAGGAACGGATGCAAAGGGTTATGTCCTTGTTTATTAAGGCTTATGGGTACAAATGCATCAAAATACTTTCATGTCGAAGAGTAAAATCCATTTACGTGAAATGAAATGATTTATTTAAGAAAATTTACGGATAAAAACGTGGTATTCCGTCTAAAAGAAATAAAAAATGTGGCAAAACTGTGACAAGGATAAGGGTTTTTCGGGTTATTTCTTTAATCTAAATAATGTGAAAATAGATTTTGTGTATGAAATTCGGCAGCAGAATATTCCTTAGTAATAAGAGAGTCCCGTTCGGGGTAGAAAATGTCATTTTGTCAATTTATTGGTTAAATCCGACAACGACGGACGGAATTTATTAACATTTCCTCCGTTGCCCGATGTGAAGCGTTAATCACTTTATTACCCAATATCCATTTCACAAAATTGCTTTAAAATTTAACTTGAAGTTTAATGCATATCTAAGACGTGTTTCCATGCAAGAAAAATGATTTTTGTAATGCCTTTTTTAATTAGATAGGAACATTTTATCAGAAAGAAATCGGAAAAAAATCCTCAATTGTTTTAAAGATAAGGGTTATTTTACTCTTAAATTCATCTGTGTATAATTCAAATAGTGAAATGCCCCAGTGGAATTTTCATTGTGTAAAGGAGAACACGATTCCGAGTAGAAAAACGTTGATTTCATTATTTCTATGTGACGTTCGGCAGCTTTCTAGTACGGGAACCCCAATTTTGCGCCATACGAGGGTAAAGGATTGACGCTTATCTGTCAAAAATCTATTCCACCTAACGCTTTTAGAATCACCGGGAAAAGGTAAAAAAATAATTTTGTGTGAGAAAATGATATTTTAAAGGAACATTTCCGATAAAAATTGGTCTATCAGTCTAAAAAGACGTAAGACAGGTACACAAATTGTTTCAAAGATAAGGGTTATCTGCACTTTAGAATTCATTTGAAACTATTTCAATAGAAAGATATTACCTAAGAATGTTTATTACAGGCAGACAGACACAATCACGTGAACAAACCGCAGGTTTTAATAATACTTGGCTGCGTCGACCATGTTTATCGTGCGTACATGCATATTGCATCACCCGACCAGTGTGAAGGGTTCGGGCTTATCTGTGCCGAATCTATTCGACCAAACTCATTTAATTTTTATATGTAAATTGCCAGTATATAAGTGTATAGCTTTATACCTTATTTAAGAAATATTGTTGGAAAACAATTGTACCGGAGGCTATTAAATGCCTGGAATTAGTGAAATTCTGTTAAGGATAAGGGTTATGTTTAAGAAAAATCATAAAAAATCGAAATACCAATTTCCTTGTAAATATCGATATCTAATCTGTTAAGAAGAAACTGATAAACGATAATTTGTATCACAATAAATTCTAAACTGATTTCACATTGCACTTTTTGAACGTTAAAGGCGTCTCTTCTGTTAAGGAAGAATTTTATATCTCAACACATTTCTGTTATGAATTTCCGTTCACTGAGTAAAGGGTTGTGGCCATATCTCACTACACGTATTACGTAACCGACTGAAACTTGGGCATTTTTTCCGGAATAAGTGTATTTATGCTATGATGTAATAAAATGCAATAATAAAAAAAATGTTTTATTACTTTTAGGTTACAGGGAACTAATACAGTTTCCCGCCATCTGTCACATTTTGTCTAGGGATACTACGGTGATGTAAACAAAGATCAAATTGACCTCTGATTGGTCCATATAATATCAAGACGAAATCTAACGATTTGATCCGATAAATTGATACTCTGTTAATAACTTAGGAACGAAAAGGATAACATTTTAATGTATTTCGCCTCTTGAGGGGCGGTTTCTATATCCTGGGGTATTTTTCGGAGAATGAAGTAAAACTAGCTGCGCGAAGAGGGTTATCTTAAAAATGACGTCATAAGTCATTGATAAAAGGGATCATGCCATATCACAATTCAGTTATTTTGACGGATGAGTGATTGTTCTTGAATTTGATATATGGTTTGACTCCCTTGCAATTTTTGGGGATGAGCTATGTGCAATTTTCTTATAATGGTCGCCTATGGAAAACGGAATAGTTCCCTGTAACCTAAATGCAATAGATTAGGTAGCTACGGTCGATCTACTTTTTGACCTTCAAATTATTTCTTCTTCCGGTTGATGTGATCTATCTTAACAAATTCTTTTTTAAATACCCAAGAAAAAAAATGATAATTCAACGGGATGTCAAGCAAAAAGGGACCATTCGTCCCATAGTTACTGTCGATCAGCTGTTAAAAACACGCTGACGTCATAATTTTGCATTGTTTTGAAACCCTTTTCGTTCAAATTTTCGCCTTTCGGGACTCTCATTACTTCCAGTCAGGCAGAAAAAGTGTTTAATATAGAACAGAGACCTGAATAAAGCGAATTAGTCCAATTCTTAATATCACATGCGTCGTTCGGTAAGTATAGTGTACACGGACATGACTTTTACTAGGAACGGATGCAAAGGGTTATGTCCTTGTTTATTAAGGCTTATGGGTACAAATGCATCAAAATACTTTCATGTCGAAGAGTAAAATCCATTTACGTGAAATGAAATGATTTATTTAAGAAAATTTACGGATAAAAACGTGGTATTCCGTCTAAAAGAAATAAAAAATGTGGCAAAACTGTGACAAGGATAAGGGTTTTTCGGGTTATTTCTTTAATCTAAATAATGTGAAAATAGATTTTGTGTATGAAATTCGGCAGCAGAATATTCCTTAGTAATAAGAGAGTCCCGTTCGGGGTAGAAAATGTCATTTTGTCAATTTCTTGGTTAAATCCGACAACGACGGACGGAATTTATTAACATTTCCTCCGTTGCCCGATGTGAAGCGTAAATCACTTTATTACCCAATATCCATTTCACAAAATTGCTTTAAAATTTAACTTGAAGTTTAATGCATATCTAAGACGTGTTTCCATGCAAGAAAAATGATTTTTGTAATGTCTTTTTTAATTAGATAGGAACATTTTATCAGAAAGAAATCGGAAAAAAATCCTCAATTGTTTTAAAGATAAGGGTTATTTTACTCTTAAATTCATCTGTGTATAATTCAAATAGTGAAATGCCCCAGTGGAATTTTCATTGTGTAAAGGAGAACACGATTCCGAGTAGAAAAACGTTGATTTCATTATTTCTATGTGACGTTCGGCAGCTTTCTAGTACGGGAACCCCAGTTTTGCGCCATACGAGGGTAAAGGATTGACGCTTATCTGTCAAAAATCTATTCCACCTAACGCTTTTAGAATCACCGGGAAAAGGTAAAAAAATAATTTTGTGTGAGAAAATGATATTTTAAAGGAACATTTCCGATAAAAATTGGTCTATCAGTCTAAAAAGACGTAAGACAGGTACCCAAATTGTTTCAAAGATAAGGGTTATCTGCACTTTAGAATTCATTTGAAACTATTTCAATAGAAAGATATTACCTAAGAATGTTTATTACAGGCAGACAGACACAATCACGTGAACAAACCGCAGGTTTTAATAATACTTGGCTGCGTCGACCATGTTTATCGTGCGTACATGCATATTGCATCACCCGACCAGTGTGAAGGGTTCGGGCTTATCTGTGCCGAATCTATTCGACCAAACTCATTTAATTTTTATATGTAAATTGCCAGTATATAAGTGTATAGCTTTATACCTTATTTAAGAAATATTGTTGGAAAACAATTGTACCGGAGGCTATTAAATGCCTGGAATTAGTGAAATTCTGTTAAGGATAAGGGTTATGTTTAAGAAAAATCATAAAAAATCGAAATACCGATTTCCTTGTAAATATCGATATCTAATCTGTTAAGAAGAAACTGATAAACGATAATTTGTATCACAATAAATTCTAAACTGATTTCACATTGCACTTTTTGAACGTTAAAGGCGTCTCTTCTGTTAAGGAAGAATTTTATATCTCAACACATTTCTGTTATGAATTTCCGTTCACTGAGTAAAGGGTTGTGGCCATATCTCACTACACGTATTACGTAACCGACTGAAACTTGGGCATTTTTTCCGGAATAAGTGTATTTATGCTATGATGTAATAAAATGCAATAATAAAAAAAATGTTTTATTACTTTTAGGTTACAGGGAACTAATACAGTTTCCCGCCATCTGTCACATTTTGTCTAGGGATACTACGGTGATGTAAACAAAGATCAAAGTGACCTCTGATTGGTCCATATAATATCAAGACGAAATCTAACGATTTGATCCGATAAATTGATACTCTGTTAATAACTTAGGAACGAAAAGGATAACATTTTAATGTATTTCGCCTCTTGAGGGGCGGTTTCTATATCCTGGGGTATTTTTCGGAGAATGAAGTAAAACTAGCTGCGCGAAGAGGGTTATCTTAAAAATGACGTCATAAGTCATTGATAAAAGGGATCATGCCATATCACAATTCAGTTATTTTGACGGATGAGTGATTGTTCTTGAATTTGATATATGGTTTGACTCCCTTGCAATTTTTGGGGATGAGCTATGTGCAATTTTCTTAT